>CM067847.1:166272565-167593380 GCA_034509565.1 Triticum monococcum | reverse complement strand
GCTACCTGTATAAACTGGGAACACTCGCTACCTATTTGGTCACTTTGCCGTCTGCTGGCGGACGGCAAAGTGACCAAATAGGACTGGCAAACAGGTCCAGCTATGTCGTCCGCCAGCAGACGGCAAAGATTCAAACTTCTTTGCTGTCACCCGGCGGACGGCATAGCTGGCCACGTGGCAGCTTCTCAGTGTTGGCCGAGCTGAGCTCTTTACCGTCCGTCAGCGAATGGCAAAGAGCGTCGTTAACCCCCTAACGGCTCTCACCCCACCCCACTACCGTCCATGATCTTTGCCATCTACTGGCCTCGGACGGCGGACGACACAATCCTTTGCCGTCCGTTTCTAAGAAGCAGACGACAAAGAAGGCCTTTGCCGACAATCATTCAGACGGGCAGCTTGCCGTCCGGCATGTATGCCTTTGTCGTCCGCCATGGCAGAAGGAAAAGAAGCTGATTCTAGCAGTGTAAGAGGTGTAAACCGATCGTTGATAATCCCCAAGTGCAAGGAATCATCGTAGCAATTCCCAAAGGTGGAAGTGATAAGTATGGAGTGTCGAACCCACAAGGAGCTAAAGGTAAGATCAATATTCTCTCAAGTCCTATCTGCCACCGATACGACTCTACGTACACCAAATGTTTGCTTCCATCTGAAAACGAGAAATAAAACTATGTTGTGGGTATGAAGAGGATAACTTTGCATGATATCAGAGAACTAAAATATAAAAATAGGTGTTGTTATCATAAAGTTTGAATATAATACTATATATTATAAATGGAAAGTGTGGAAAAATGATGGGTCAGTGTGTGGAATTATCCTAGGCAATTGTTAACAAGATCCATAGTCATCATTGCAATTTTGTATGAGGGAGAGGCATAAGCTAACATACTTACTCTTCTTGGATCATATGCATTTATGATTGGAACTCTAGCAAGCATCCGCAACTACTAAAGATCATTAAGGTAAAACCCAACCATAGCATTAAAGTTTCAAGTCCCCTTTATCCCATACGCAACAATCCCCTTACTCGGGTTTAAGCTTCTATCACTCTAGCAACCCACTATAAGCGGATCATGAACGTATTGCAACACCATACAGCAGGAATCCTTCATGTGTGCGTGGCATGGAAGGCACCATTGGACAACACCAAAATAAAACATACAACTCATACAATTCTAGAGCATGAATCAACCCAAAGACAAAAGAACTCTGCTCAAAACATCATAGGATGGCAACACATCATTGGATCATAATATGTGGCATAAAGAACCATGTTTAAGTAGGGGATTACAGCGGGGTGCGGGAGAGTGGACCACGTAAGAGAGATGAGGATGGTGATTGATACATCTCCAACGTATCTATAATTTATGAAGTATTCATGTTATTATATTATCAACCTTGGATGTTTTATATGCATTTATATGCTATTTTATATGATTTTTGGGACTAACCTATTAACCTAGTGCCCAGTGCCAGTTTTTGTTTTTTCCTTGTTTTTGAGTTTTACAGAAAAGGAATATCAAATGGAGTCCAATTGACGTGCCAATTTTTGACGATTTTTTATGTACCAAAAGAAGACCCCGGAGTAAAAGAGTTGGGCTAGGAGAGTCCCGGGGCATCCACGAGGGTGGGGGCGCGCCCACCCCCCCCCCCCCCCCCGGCGCGTGGGCCTACCTCGTGGACGCCTCGGGCACCTCCTTGACGTGAGACCGACGCCAAAAATTCCTATAAATACAGAAACCTCGGAAAATTAACCTAGATCGGGAGTTCCGCCGCCAGAAGCCTTCGTAGCCACCGAAAACCAATATAGGCACTCTCTGGCACCCTGCCGGAGGGAGGCCTTCATCACCGGAGGGTATGGAGGAGGATCCCGGAGGGGCCATCATCACCATGAAGGCCAAGGACCAGAGGGAGAACCTATCCCCATCTAGGGGGAGGCCATGGAGGAGGAAGCACAAGGGGGAGAACCTCTCCTCCTCTCTCTTGGTGGCACCGGAGTGCCATCGAGAGGGGAATCATCGCCACGGTGATCGTCTTCATCAACATCACCATCATCATCACCCTCATCTCTTTTACGCGGTCCACTCTCCCGCATCCCGATGTAGGGTGTTGCAATGCGTTCATGATTCGCTTATAGTGGGTTGCTGAGTGACTGAAACACAAGCCCGAGAAAGGGGGTTGTTGCGTATGGGAATAAAGAGGACTTGATGCTTTAATGTTATGGTTGGGTTTTACCTTAATGATCTTTAGTAGTTGCGGATGCTTTCTAGAGTTCCAATCATAAGTGCATATGATCCAAGTAGAGAAAGTATGTTATCTTATGCCTCTCCCTCATATGAAACTGCAATAGTGATTACCGGTCTTGTTAACAATTTCCTAGGACAATTCGGCACACCGATCCACCATTATTCCACACTCGCTATTTATAATATTTAGTAATATATTCTAACTTTATGATAACAGCACCTACTTTCATATTTTAGCTTTCCGATATCATGCAAAGTTATCCACTTCATACCCACAATGTAGTCTTATTTCTCGTTTCTAGTTGGAAGCAAATGTTCGGTGTACGTAGAGTCGTATCAGTGGCAGATAGGGCTTAAGAGAATATTGATCTTACCTTTAGCTCCTTGTGGATTCGACACTCCATACTTATCACTTCCATCTTTGGAAATTTCTATGATGATTCCCTGCACTTGTGGATTATCAAGCTCTTTTCTGGCGCCGTTGCCGGGGAGCAATAGTGTGGGGTTGATATTCTCGTGTATGCTTCTTTGCTTTCTTCACTAAGTAGATTTTGTTTTTCCTTTTTCGTTCCAGTTTAGTTGTGGGTGAAACATACCCAAAAAATTAACAGGATGAAAATACAAAAAGAATTTACTTGCCTCTCATGCCTAAAAAGTTTTTCAAAAAAGAGAAGTGATTGGAAAGTTATGCATTGAAGAAGTGAGGGTCGACCTTGAGCACTTGTGTTCATGTTCACGGAAACAATGTAGAATTTTTCATGGAAGTTTCTCTCTAAATAATTATCCCCTTTATATATATATATATATATATATATATCCATTGTATTATAAAAATAATGTGCCGAGCTTTGGTTTTAGGATGATTAGATTGCTTGTTTACTATGTGCGGAACAAAAACAGAAACTTTGGCCATAGCGCGTGATTTTACCATTTTTACTGGAAAGTAAAATGGGTCTGAAACTTTTTGAAAATTACTTCTGTATAAATTTTTAAAATTTTCATATTTATTTCATAATTTTTGGAGTTACAGAAGTTTACTAAACCTTCAGATTACTACAGACTGTCCTGTTTTAGACAGATTCTGTTTTTCGTGTGTTGTTTGCTTATTTTGATGAATCTATGAGTAGTATCAGGGTGTATGAACCATGGTGAAGTTGGAATACATTAGATATAGTTCTAATATGAAGTTGGAATGAGTTTTCAACAGTACCGGAAGATAGTGATTTGCTTTGTTATACTAACGGATCTCACAAAGTTTTTGTTAAAGTTTTTTGTGGATGAAGTGTTCGAAGAACGAGGACTTACCGATGTGAGAAGAATAAAGAGAGGCAAGAGCTCAAGCTTGGGGATGCCCAAGGCAACCCAAGTAAATATTCAAAGGATACTCAAGCATCTAATCTTGGGGATGCCCCGGTTGGCATCCCATCTTTCTTCTTCAACAATTATCGGCATACCTTGATTTTTGTTTCGTTCACATGATTTGTGTCCTTTGTTTTTTTGTTCTTCATTTATGAACCATGATAGTATGATATATCCCTTCATTGATTTATAGAATTCTTCATGTGCTTCACTTACATCTTTTAAGTATGATCTTATAGAATTGCTCTTCGTGCTTCACTTAAATCTTTTGAGTATAGTTTTATAGAATGCTTCGTGTGCTTCACTTATACATTTTGAGCTTGGACATTGGTTAGTTTATATTAATTGTAGAATGCTCCATGAACTTCACTTATATCTTTTGGAGTATGAATAATACTATCATCTAAAGCGGGTTTGGAAGAGTGTCAACTCTAGGAACTTGTGATCCCGCTATTCCAAATGAGAAGAATTTTGCTTATGTGGGGAGTAGAAAAAATTCTATGCTTGTAGATCATGAAAAGAATGATTTATGTGATGGTTATGTTGTTTAATTCATTCATGATGATACTGAAAATTATTATGAGGGAGGAATATATGCTTGTAGGAGTTGCAATAATACCAAGTTTCCTCTCTATGTGCTTAAAGTTTTGAAGTTATCCTTGTTTTTCCTTCCTATGCTAGTTGATTCTTGTTCCCATAAGTTGTGTACTCACAAAATCCCTAGGCATAGTAAGTGGGTTAGTTTTAAATTTTCTAGTCATATTCTTCATGATGCTCTCTTTATGTTTCAATTCTTATTTTTTATGTGAGCATCATTGAAATCATCATGCCTAGCTAAAAGGCATTAAAGAAAAGCGCTTGTTGGGAGACAACCCAATATTTAGCCTTAATGTTTTTGTGTGTTATAATGGTTAAGCTACTGTATTAATCATGTATTATAGCTTTTGTTTCAATAAAATGCCAAGTAAGACCTTTGGGAAGACTTGGGTGAAAGTTAATGTGATCTTGCTGTAAAAAACAGAAACTTTGCGCTCACGAGATTTGCTGCCATTTTTTATTGGAGAGTGCGATTAGGTTGATTCTTTTTGAAGAAGATTAATAAACAAATTCCTCACGTCCAAAAATTTATTTCATAATTTTTTGAGTAGCAGAAGTATGGTTAGTGTTCAGATCATACAGACTGTTCTGTTTCTGACAGATTCTGTTTTCATTGCATAGTTTGCTTGTTTTCTAGTTTCTATGACTTATATTCCTCAATATAAATTGTAGAAATGATATGGTACAGTAGGCATTGTGTGATAACAATTATGATCTTTGTCTTTGACAGTACCAAGGTGAATGGTTTACTCTTTATCATACTAACCTATCTCACGAAGTTCCGTTAAGTTTTGTGTGATGGAAGTTTTCAAGCTTTGGGTGAGATATCGATATGAGGAGAATAAGGAATGGAAATACCCTAAGTTTGGGG
Source organism: Triticum monococcum (assembly GCA_034509565.1). Lineage (NCBI taxonomy): Eukaryota > Viridiplantae > Streptophyta > Magnoliopsida > Poales > Poaceae > Triticum > Triticum monococcum. The sequence continues at coordinate 167,588,310 of CM067847.1, read as the reverse complement.
ATGCCCAAGGCACCCCAAGGTAATATTCAAGGAAGACTCAAGAGCCTAAGCTTGGGGATGCCCCGGAAGGCATCCCCTCTTTCGTCTTCAAAACTATCGGTATACCTTACTCAGAGCTATATTTTTATTCGTCACATGATATGTGTTTTGCTTGGAGCGTATTTTAAATTTTACTTGCTATTTGAATAAAATCATTGGATCTGAAATATTAAATGAAAAAGAATCCTCCCATGGCTAGTTAATTATTTGACTACTCAGTAACCTTCACTATTATCTTTTGGAGGTTTGTCATTTACTCACGTGCTTCACGTATATCCTATGAGTAAATGGTTGAATAATTTAATATCATAAATCTGAATTTATATATGTTTCATATGCTTATACCATGGGGAGTAAGGACTTCACATAGAATAAGTATAGGTAGTAAACTTATTGAAAGTTAGCAAACGTAGAATTGGTCACTTGAACATTTCATGAAAGAATATTGAAGGAAGAGAGATTCCACATATAAATATACTATCTTGGACATCTTTTGCAATTGTGAGCACTCATTAAAATATGACATGCTAAAAGGTTGATGTCGGACAAGGAAGACAATGTAAAGGGTTGTGCTTTCTTATATCCGAAATAAAGTATATTGCCTTGGATCATCCAACATGCTGAGCTTGCTTTTCCCCCTCATGCTAGCCAAATTATTTGCACCAAGTAGAGATACTACTTGTGCTTCCAAACATTCCTTAAACTAGTTTTTCCATGAGAGTACACCAGACCTACCTATGGATTGAGTAAGATCCTTCAAGTAAGTTGTCATTGGTGCATGCAATAAAAATTGCCCTCTAAATATGTATGATCTATTAATGTGGAGAAAATAAGCTTTATACGAACTTGTGATGTGGAAGAAATAAAAGTGACGGACTGCGTAATAAAGGTCCATATCACAAGTGGCAATATAAAGTGACGTTCTTTTGCATTAAGATTTTGTGCATCCAACCATAAAAGCGCATGACAGCCTCTTCTTCCCTCTGTGAAGGGCCTATCTTCTACTTTTATCTTCTACCCTTATGCAAGAGTCATGGTGATCTTCACCTTTCCTTTTTACATTTTATCCTTTGGCAAGCACATTGTGTTGGAAAGATCCTGGTATATATGACATGCTAGTTATCATGAACTATTATTGTTGACATTACCCTTGAGGTAAAAGGTTGGGAGGCGAATCTATAAGACCCTATATTTCTCTGTCTCCGATTAAAACTTTGAACCCATAAATATCACGTGAGTGTTAGCAATTGTGAAAGATTAAATGATAGTTGAGTATGTGGAGTTTGCTAAATCAAAGCTCTAACATAGACCCTTCCTGAAAATAAGATGAATTGCAATTGTTTGATGACTGAGAATATAGTTTGTTAGTTTCAAGAAAGTTTATGATCTATACTATAACATGTGAATAGCTTGTTACTTGATCATGAAAAGATTTATGAAGATGAGCTACTGTTATGATACATAATGATGCTAGAAAAAGTGATTGGAACTATCATTGATGAAACTTATGCACTTGCTAGCATTCACACTTCATAAATTATTTCTTTTATCATTTACCTACTCGAGGACGAGCAGGAATTAAGCTTGGGGATGCTGATACGTCTCCAACGTATCTATAATTTATGAAGTATTCATGCTATTATATTATCAACCTTGGATGTTTTATATGCATTTATATGCTATTTTATATGATTTTTGGGACTAACCTATTAACCTAGTGCCCAGTGCCAGTTTCTGTTTTTCCTTGTTTTTGAGTTTTACAGAAAAGGAATATCAAACGGAGTCCAATTGACGTGCCAATTTTTGACGATTTTTATGGACCAAAAGAAGACCCCGTAGTAAAAGAGTTGGGCCAGGAGAGTCCCCGGGCGTCCACAAGGGTGGGGGCACGCCCCCCCCCCCCCAGGCGCGTGGGCCTGCCTCGTCGACGCCTCGGGCACCTCCTTGACGTGAGACCGATGCCAAAAATTTCTATAAATACAGAAACCTCGAAAAATTAACCTAGATCGGGAGTTCCGCCGCCAGAAGCCTCCGTGGCCACCGAAAACCAATCTAGGCCCTCTCTGGCACCCTGCCAGAGGGGGCCTTCATCACCGGAGGGCATGGAGGAGGATCCCAGAGGGGCCATCATCACCATGAAGGCCAAGGACCAGAGGGAGAACCCCTCCCCATCTAGGAGGAGGCCATGGAGGAGGAAGCACAAGGGAGAGAACCTCTCCTCCTCTCTCTTGGTGGCACCGGAGTGCCATCGAGAGGGGAATCATCGCCACGGTGATCGTCTTCATCAACATCAATATCATCATCACCCTCATCTCTTTTACGCGGTCCACTCTCCCATATCCCGCTGTAGGGTGTTGCAATACGTTCATGATTTGCTTATAGTGTGTTGGTGAGTGACTGAAACACAAACCCGAGTAAGGGGATTGTTGCGTATGGGAATAAAGAGGACTTGATGCTTTAATTCTATGGTTGGGTTTTACCTTAATGATCTTTAGTAGTTGCGGATGCTTGCTAGAGTTCCAATCATAAGTGCATATGATCCAAGTAGAGAAAGTATGTTAGCTTATGCCTCTCCCTCATATGAAACTGCAATAGTGATTACCGGTCTTGTTAACAATTGCCTAGGACAATTCTGCACACCGATCCACCATTATTCCACACTCGCTATTTATAATATTTAGTAATATATTCTAACTTTATGATAACAGCACCTACTTTCATATTTTAGCTTTCCGATGTCATGCAAAGTTATCCACTTCATACACACAACGTAGTCTTATTTCTCATTTCTAGTTGGAAGCAAACGTTCGGTGTACGTAGAGTCGTATCAGTTGCAGATAGGGCTTGAGAGAATATTGATCTTACATTTAGCTCCTTGCGGGTTCGACACTCCATACTTATCACTCCCATCTTTGGAAATTGCTACGATGATTCCCTGCACTTGGGGATTATCAGTGATGAAGATGGTGATGCTGGTGAACACGATCACCGCGGCGATGGTTCCCCCGATGGCACTCCGGCACCACCGAGAGAGGGGGAGAGATTCGCCCCCTTGTGCTTGATCCTCCATGGCCTCCCCCTAGATGGGGAGAGGTTTTCCCTCTAGTCCTTTGCCTCCATGGCGACGATGACCCCTCTGGGATTCTCCTCCATGGCCTCCGGTGATGATGGCCCCCTCCGGCAGGGTGCCAGAGAGGGCCTAGATTGGGTTTTCGTGGCTATAGAGGCTTACGGCAGTGGAACTCTCGATCTCTCTTCTGTTATGGGTTTTTTAGGATTTATAGGAAGGGTTGGCGTCGGTTTCACATCAGGGGGGCCCCACGAGGCGATCACAAGGTCGAGGGGCGCGTCCCCCACCCTTGTGGTGGCCCCAAGACTCCTCTTCCGTATCTTTTTCATCCAGTATTTTTTATATTTTCCATAAAAATTCTCCATTAATTTTTGGCCCGTTCCGAGGACTTCTATTTCTGCACAAAAACAACACCATGGTAGTTCTGCTGAAAACAGCGCCAGTCCAGGTTAGTTCTAATCAAATCATACCAAAATCATATGGAATTGTTGTAAACATGGCATGAATACTTCACAAATTATAGATACGTCGGAGATGTATCAGCATCCCAAAGCTTAATTCCTGCTCGTCCTCGAGTAGGTAAATGATAAATGAAATAATTTATGAAGTGTAAATGTCATCAAGTGCACAAGTTTGGTCAATGAAAGTTCCAAGCACTTTTTATAGCATTATTCTTTATCATAAATAGTAGCTCATATTCATAAAACTTCTCATGATCAAGTAACAAGCTATCCACAAATTAAAGTATAGACCATAAACTTTCTTGAAAGCTAACAAACTATGCTCTTAGTCATCAAACAATTACAATTCATCTTATTTTCAGGAAGGGTCTATGTAAGAGCTTCGATTTAGCAAATTCCACATACTCAACCATCATTTAATCCTTCGCAATTGCTAACACTCACGTGATATTTATGGGTTCAAAGTTTCAATTAGGCACAGAGAAAGATAGGGTCTTATAGTTTCGCCTCCCAACCTTTTACCTCAAGGGTAATGTCAACAATAATACTTTATGAAAATCTACATCCGAGTGGGTATAAATATCTGGATCGCTCCAACACATAGTGCTTTCCAAAGGAAAAAGTGTAAAAAGGAAAGGTGAAGATCACCATGACTCTTGCATAGGGGTAGAAGATAAAAGTAAAAGATAGGCCCTTCGCAGAGGGAAGCAGAGGTTGTCATGCGCTTTTATAGTTGGAGGCACAAAATCTTAATGCAAAAGAACGTCACTTTATATTGCCGCTTGTGATAAAGACCTTTATTATGCAGTCTGTTGCTTTTATTTCTTCGATATCACAAGTTCGTATAAAGCTTATTTTCTTCGAAGTAATAGATCATACATATTTAGAGAGCAATTTTTATTGCTTACACCGATGACAACTTACTTGAAGGATCTTACTCAATCCATAGGTAGGTATGGTGGACTGTCATGGCAAAACTGGTTTAAGGGATGTTTGGAAGCACAAATAGTATCTCTACTTGGTGCAAAGAATTTGTCTAGCATGAGAGGGAAAGGCAAGCTCAACATGTTGGAGGATCCATGACAATGTCACTTCTATTCGGATATATGAAAACATAACTCATTATGTTGTCTTCCTTGTCCAATGTCAACTTTTTAGCATGTCATATTTTAATGAGTGCTCACAATTACAAAAGATGTCCAATATAGTATATTTATATGTGAAATCTCTCTTCCTTCAATATTCTTTCATGAATTGTTCAGATGACCAATACTATGTTTGCTAACTTTCAATAAATTTACCACCTATACTTATTATATGTGAAGTCATTACTCCCCATGGTATAAGCATATGGAACATATATAAATTCAGATTTATCATTTTCAATTCATTCAACCATTTACTCATAGGATATAATTGAAGCACTTGCATAAATGACAAACTACTCCAAAAAGATATAAGTGAAGAACAATGAGTAGTCAAGTAATTAACTAGCCATGGGAGGACTCTCTCTCATTCAAGATTTCAGATCCAGTGATTTTATTCAAATAGTAAGTAAAATGAAAATACGCTCCAAGCAAAACACATATCATGTGACGAATAAAAATATAGCTCCGAGTAAGGTATACCCATGATATTGAAGACGAAAGAGGGGATGCCTTCCGGGGCATCCCCAAGCTTAGGCGCTTGATTCTTCCTTAAAAATTACCTTGGGGTGCCTTGTGCATCCCCAAGATTAGGGTCTTTCCACTCCTTATTCTCCTCTATCGATATCTCACCCAAAACTTGAAAAGTTCAATCACACAAAACTTAACGTAATTTCGTGAGATGGGTTAGTATGATAAAGAGTAAATGATTCACTTTGGTACTATCAAAGACAAGATTCATAATGGTTCTCACACAATGCCTACTGTACCATGTCATTTCTACAATTTAATTGAGCAATATAAGTCATAGAAACTAGAAAATAAGCAAACTATGCATTGAAAACAGAATCTTCCAGAAATAGAACAGTCTGTAATGATCTGAACAACAACTATACTTCTTCTACTCAAAAAACTCTTAAAAATTAGGACATCCTAAGAAATTTGTTTATTAATCTTCTGCAAAAAGAATCAGTATTTTATCACGCTTTTGTTAAAAATGAGAATTATTTTCCTGAGCATAAAAGTTTCTATTTTTCAGCAAGATCAAATCAACTATCACCGTAAGCCATCCCAAAGGTCTTACTTGGCACTTTATTGAAACAAAATCTATAAAACATGATTAGTGCAGTATCTTAATCATGTGAACATGCAAAACTTTAGGTAAAGGTGTTGGGTTGTCTCCAAACGAGCGCTTTTCTTTAATGCCTTTTTAGCTAGGCAAGATGATTTCAATGATGCTCACATAAAAGATAGGAATTGAAACATAATGGGAGCATAATGAAGAATATGATTATCACATTTGAGTCTAACACACTTCCTATGCATAGGGATTTTGTGAGTAAACAACTTATGGGAACAAGAATCACCTAGCAAAGGAAGGCAAAAGAAGCATAACTTCAAGATTTTCAACACATAGAGAGGAAACTTGATATTATTGCAACTCCTACGAGCATATATTCCTCCCTCATAATAATTTTCAGTAGCATCATGGATGAATTCAACAATATAGCTATCACACACAGCATTCTTTTCATGATCCACAAACATAGAAATTTTACCACTCTCCACATAAGCAAATTTATTCTCATGAATAGTAGTGGGAGCAAACTCAACAAAATAACTCTCATGTGAGGCATAATCCAATTGAAAATAAAAATCAAGATGACAAGTTTCATGGTTATCATTATTCTTTATATCATACATGTCATCACAATAATCATCATAGATAGCAACTTTGTTCTCATAATCAATTGGAACCTCTCCCGAAATAGTAGAAACATCATTAAATAAAGTCATGACCTCTTCAAATCCACTTTCATAATTATTATAAGATTCAACACCCTCTAAAATAGTGGGATCATTACCTAGAGTTTACACTCTTCCAAACCCACTTTCAATGATAATTTTATTCATACTCTAAAAGGTATAAGTGAAGTTCATAGAGCATTCTACAATTAATATAGATCAACCAATATCCAAGCTCAAAATATATAAGTGAAGCACACGAAGCATTCTATAAATAAATGAAGGACTATCTCATAATACAATGGTATATAAAGGAAAAATAAACTCAAAAGACACATATCATGTGAACAAAACAAAAACCAAGGTATACCGATAATTGTTGAAGAAGAAAGATGGGATGCCCACCGGGGCATCCCCAAGCTTAGATGCTTGAGTATTCTTGAAATATTTTCTTGAGGTGCCTTGGGCATCCCCAAGCTTGAACTCTTGCCTCTCATTATTATTCTCATATCGGTAACTCCTCGTTCTTCGAACACTTCATCCACACAAGACTCAACAAAAATTTTGTGAGATCCGTCAGTATAATAAAGCAAATCACAACATTTAGGTACTATTGTAAACTCATTCCAATTTCATATTGGCATTATATCTATTGTATTCCAACTTCACTATGGTTCATACCCCCTGATACAACCCATAGATTCATCAAAATAAGTGAACAACACATAGAAAACAGAATCTGTCAAGAACAGGACAGTCTGTAGCAATCTGGAACTTCTGTATACTTCTGTAGCTTCAAAAATTCTAAAGAAAATTGCAGAGCAGTAATGTGCCAAAATTTCAAGATTTTATCATGCTCTAGTAAAAAATGAAAATTAAAGGACTACATTAAAAGTTTCTGTTTTTCTGCTGCACACACCAAACAAGCAATTTCAACATTCTATAACCAAACCATGACACATTACTTTTATAATACAATGAATATATACAAGGGGTTACTTATTTTTTTAGAAACTTCCATGAAAAATTCTACATTGTTCCATGAGCATGAACACAAGTGTTCAAGATCGACCCTCACTTCTTCAATGCATAACCTTCCAATCACTTCTCTTTTTGAAAACGTTTTTAGGCATAAGAGGCAAGTCACTTTTTTTGTATTTTACATTTTGTAAAAAAAATTGTTTGTTTCACCCACAACTAAACAAGAACAAAAGGGAAAAAATCTACTTAGTGAAGAAAGCAAACAAGCATACACGAGAATACCAACCCCACGCTATTGCTCCCTGGCAACGGCGCCAAAAAAGAGCTTGATAATCCCCAAGTGCAAGGAATTATCGTAGCAATTCCCAAAGATGGAAGTGATAAGTATGGAGCGTCGAACCCACAAGGAGCTAAAGGTAAGATCAATATTCTCTCAAGTCCTATCTGCCACTGATACGACTGTACGTACACCGAACGTTAGCTTCCATCTGGTAACGAGAAATAAAACTACGTTGTGGGTATGAAGAGGATAACTTTGCATAATATCGGAGAACTAAAATATAAAAATAGGTGCTCTTATCATAAAGTTTAAATATAATACTATATATTATAAATGGCGAGTGTGGAAAAATGATGGATCGGTGTGTGGAATTATCCTAGGCAATTGTTAACAAGATCCGTAGTCGTCATTGCAATTTTATATGAGAGAGAGGCATAACCTAACATACTTTCTTTTCTTGGATCATATGCACTTATGATTGGAACTCTAACAAACATCCGCAACTACTAAAGATCATTAAGGTAAAACCCAACCATAGCATTAAAGTATCAAGTCTCCTTTACCCCATACGCAACAATCCTCTTACTCAGGTTTAAACTTCTGTCACTGTAGCAACCCACTATAAACGAATCATGAACGTATTGCAACACCCTACAACGAGAATCCTTCACGTGTGCGTGGCACGGAAGGCATCATATAGGACAACACCAAAATAAAGCATACAACTCGTACCAATCTAGATCATCAATCAACCCAAAGACAAAAGAAATCTGCTCAAAACATCATAGGATGGCAACACATCATTGGATCATAATATGTGGCATAAAGCACCATGTTTAAGTAGGGGATTACAGCGGGGTGCGGGAGAGTGGACCGCGTAAAAAATATGAGGATGGTGATGAAGATGGTGATGTTGGTGAAGACGATCACCGCGGCGATGGTTCCCTCGATGGCACTCCGGCGCCACCGAGAGAGAGGGGAAGAGATTCTCCCCCTTGTGCTTGCTCCTCCATGGCCTCCCCCTAGATGGGGAGAGGTTTTCCCTCTGGTCCTTGGCCTCCATAGCGACGATGGCCCCTCCAGGATCCTCCTCCATGCCCTCCGGTGATGATGGCCCCCTCCGGCAGGGTGCCAGAGAGGGCCTAGATTGGGTTTTTGTGGCTACAGAGGCTTACGGCGGCGGAACTCCCGATATCTCTTCTGTTCCGGGGTCTTTAGGATTTATAGGAAGGGTTGGCGTCGGTTTCACGTTAGGGGGGCCCATGAGGCAATCACAAGGTCGAGGGGCGCGCCCTAGGGGGGCGCACCCCCACCCTTGTGGTAGCCCCGAGACTCCTCTTCCGTATCTTTTTCTTCCAGTATTTTTCATATTTTCCAGAAAAATTCTCCATTAATTTTCAGCCTGTTCCGGGGACTTTTATTTCTGCACAAAAACAACACCACGTTAGTTCTGCTGAAAACAGCGTCAGTCTGAATTAGTTCTAATCAAATCATACCAAAATCATATGGAATTGTTGTAAACATGGCATGAATACTTCATAAATTATAGATACGCCGGAGACGTATCAACATTCCAAGCTTAATTCCTGCTCGTTCTCGAATATGTAAATGATAAAAGAAATAATTTATGAAGTGTGAATGCCATCAAGTGCACAAGTTTAATCAATGAAAGTTACAAATTTTGACTTTTGACATAATATAATACGCGGAGTGAAAAAAATGAGTACATGTGATGGCATTTATTTTGAAACAAAGGGAGTAAAGTTTAGGTGGGGACCACCATGCGCATGCATTGGGCGGCAATGGACAACTTATTACGGTTTTTGCCATTTTTGCCCAGCAATGCCATCAAAAAGTAGAGCTCCGCTTTTTAAAATGTATACAAAACAATAACAATGGCGAGAGAGAACAAGTAATATGCATTGAGAAAAGAATTGTAAAAATATACTATGAAAGAAAGAAAAGTGAAACATATAAATATATGCGTCAAAGGTAAAGATATGTTGTGCAAAATAAGGACTTCAGAATGTAAGAATAAATCCCGAGGCATACCGTCGATCATTCGAGGACCAAGCAATCACACAAGCACGACACCGAGATTTGTTAACGAGATTCACCGATATGGCTACATCCCGGGGTCTGACTACGGGCGCTCCTCCACGTGACACTGTCACAATACCGCACACCGGCCACCCGGGCGCCGGCACATGCCGCCGGCTCCCTCTTGCGAGCCTGTGCTATTATGTTGGCATAGGTTACATCGTGTGTCTACCCCCGCTATATAAGAGAGGCCTAGGATACAAGTGTCCTACTAGGACACGACTCTATATCCTGTAAACACAATACAACTACAAGTCCAACTGTAACCTACCTTGTACACTATATTCAACACAACTCTAACAAACTCCACCTTGGCGAATATTCTCCACCATCTTGAATTTGTCCATGCGTCAAACTTCCATGTACATTGGACTTGAGCTTATCCCATGAGCACCGCTGCTACTCCAAAGACTCCATGTGACTCCACCTGCAACTTGTAGTCCCTCTTTTTCTTGACCACAGTCAACACTTGAGCAAAATTAAGTTTCTTGTTACTCTAGTTTGTGCTCCCAACTTTCAGAGTATCCGTTCAACACCATCACACCCCGATCACTGACCTGCGTGAAAATGAACAACTCACATATTGGATGTCACACATAAGAGTTATCTGAACTCAACATCACCGCTCCTTTCTTGACCGCCTGTCTGAAACTTGAAGAAATTTCACCATTGCTTGTAGTCATCCCAAGTCAAATTCGCAGTTGTCTCACCACATATATGACCACCAGAGCCCTGGCCCGTCTCCATGTCCCGTGCGCACCGCACGCGCCTCGCCGCTATTACCACGTCGAGCCTCCGCTGTCCCGGTCGAGTCTCAAGGGTCGCGAACCCACACCACTCAACCCCCACTGCAGAGTACCACCGATCATCACCGACCGATGACGAGTTTCATGCTTCCATCAGACCACTGGGCTCCAGTCCGAACTGCATGTCACTCGCTTTCTCCCGCTTGCTGAATAGACTTCGATTCCCTGGATCCTTACATCGTAGCCCCTCAATCCAGCTCCACCTTCAACATGACTCCATGGTAGAGAATCAGTCCACCCCGCGCCCTGTCGACATCAAGCTTCGTGTGTACATCACCTTGAATCAACCCCGTGCCATAGCCTTGTCGAAGCCACACAAGCCCTCGGGGCTGCGCCACGTGTTTCCACACCCAGAAGTCGGTCACCATCAGCATCACGCTCCTATGTCATTGTCGCCGATCCCACCACCGTCTTCTGTACCAACCGACTTGCGTCGATCCGTCAGACTGTCCAAGTCTAACCCAGTCGAACTTATTCGACTGCATGACACGCTCCAGGCTCGCAAATCATCTTCCTCGAATTTCCATCCATCACATGATAATTCCATCACCGCTGACATGACTTCCCGCAACGCCTCAAGCATCCTTGTCGCGCCAACAATCTTTCACCCGTGCCTGCCATAACCAAGGTTTTCGGTTCCATTGAACTTCTCCACCTCAAACCCGATGCCCGATAGCATCATGATTCTTCATACGGCTGACCCTGTGAAAAATTAACCGAGCTCCACTACGATGCCCCAAATACACAAGCAAAACCTGATGAGGTACACCCCTATGTACTAATAGCAAAATCCAACCAATCTTGGTCTTCACGTGTAACCGCTCTTTGGCACAACTCCAATACTAGCAATTGCCTTGTCAATGCATCTCTTGCTAATTCCGATAGATGCATATCCTTGACGGATTTCTTTATTTCGCTGACTGATTTGCCTCTTGCCTGAACCCACGTGTCCTTTTTTTGGTCCAAACAAATCTCTCGTTGCTCCTCGTAAAGCATGTACGCCTCGCGTCCTGGCCTCAAGCCACGGCAACACCAAGCCGCACCAGCCAACCTGCCACGTCCAGGGCAACGTCGCTACCTGCAATCGGCCGCCAACCTCGTGTTAATCCACACAAGGCTAGCTTCTTCCTGGAGGCCTTCCACACGTAGGGTATGCCGCCAGCCGCCGAGTTGCTTCCGATCAGTATCAGTCCAATCTGCTAACTGTTGCGTACACGCACCAGCCGCCCGGCCGGCCTCGATCCGAAGGCCAAAGGAGCCCTTTCACCGAATCGATTTGCTGCTTACCTGCATGCCACGTGCCTCTAGCCTGCTGCACGCTACGATGAACATCTGATCGCTTTTCTCAATCTCGCCGAGAACCACACCATAGCCGGTTGCATCTCAACTCGATACTTCTTCCGGATCAACAATCGCAACCTTGAAACCTTGCTCTGACACCACTTGTAAGAATAATCTCGAGGCATACCGTCGATCATCCGAGGACCAAGCAATCACACAAGCACGACACCGAGATTTGTTAACGAGGTTCACCGATATGGCTACATCCCCGGGGCCTGACTACGGGCGCTCCTCCCCGTGACACCGTCACAATACCGCACACCGGCCACCCGGGCGCCGGCACATGCCGTTGGCTCCCCCTTGCGAGCATGTGCTATTATGTTGGCATAGGTTACATCGTGTGTCTACCCCCGCTATATAAGAGAGGCCTATGATACAAGTGTCCTACTAGGACACGACTCCATATCCTGTAAACACAATACAATTACAAGTCCAACTGTAACCTACTTTGTACACTATATTCGACACAACTCTAACACAGAATGTGGATTGTATAGAGTTGAAGAAGCTCTTTGTGAAATTGAGCATTGAGCAATGATTCCATAGTTTCGAAATGTTTGCCTAGCTTAGAGATAGACCAGGCAGGTCAAGTCAACCATACTCGGGGCACTCCGCTGGCTTTAAAACTCCCCTTGTCACGAGCAGCGCTAACACATCGATCCTCACATGCAAGGACAAGGCTAAACCTCCAAGAAAAACAAAATGCCCATCTCCCAGATCCCCTGGCAGCTCCTCCCTCAGGTCCAGCTGCCCCAACAATGGCGGCAGCTCCTCCCTCAGGTCCAGCTGCCCCAGCAATGGCAGCAGCTCCTCCTCGGCCTCGGCCTCCTGCTGCCTGTCCTGGTTCTGGTCGCGAGGGGCAGGAAAGGGCTCAAGCTGCCGCCGGGACCGGCGCGGCTGCCGGTGCTAGGCAACCTGCACCAGCTCGGCTCGCTCCCGCACCGGAGCCTGCGGGAGCTGGCGCGGCGGCACGGTCCCGTGATGCTGCTCCGGCTGGGCGCCACGCACATGTTGGTGGTGTCGTCGGCGTCGGCGGCGCGTGAGGTGCTCAAGGAGCACGACGCCGACTGCTGCAGCCGCCCGGCGTGCCCCGGGCCCAAGCGCCTGTCCTACGGCTTCAAGAACATGGCCTTCGCCCCCTACGGCGAGCACTGGCGCGAGATGCGCAAGATCTTCATCGTGGAGCTCCTCAGCATGCGCCGCGTCAAGGCCGCCTGGGGCGCGCGCCAGGAGCAGGTGGACAAGCTCATGGCCGCCCTCGCCCTCGCCCCCGACCAGCCGGTGGCGCTCGGCGAGCACATCTTCGCCTTCACCGACGGCATCATCGGCACCGTCGCGCTCGGGAACGTCTACGGCGCCGACATGCTGGCGCGCAAGAAGCACTTCCAGCACGTGCTCGACGAGGCCATGGACATGCTCGCCACCTTCTCCGCCGAGGACTTCTTCCCCAACGCCGCCGGTCGCCTCGTCGACCGCCTCACCGGCCTCGTCGCCCGCCGTGACCGCCTCTTCGCCAGCCTCGACGACTTCTTCGAGACGGTCATCGAGCAGCACCTGGACCCCGCCAGGCCCAAGCCGGAGAACGGCGGCGACCTCGTCGACGTCCTCATCGACCTCTGGAAACAGGACCACCGTGGCTTCACCAAGGACCACGTCAAGGCCATCATCATGGTACGTCCTCCCGTCCTGCTTCCCGATTCCAATAGAAAATTTCTACTAGTTGACAGACACTTATCGGCTCGCGGGCCGCACTTAATTGTCTGCTCCTCTCATACTCTCTCTAATAATCATTGAAATTCGGTTAGGACACTTTCGTGGGTGGCATCGACACGAGCTCCGTGACCATCCTGTGGGCGATGTCGGAGCTGATCCGGAACCCGCGGGTGCTGAAGAAGGCGCAGCAGGAGATCAGGGCGGCGATCGGCGAATCGCGCGCCCGGGTGCGGCCGGACGACCTGCCCAAGCTCAACTACCTCAAGATGGTCCTCAAGGAGACCCTCAGGCTCTACCCGCCGGCGACGCTGCTGCTGCCGCGGGAGACGATGCGGCACGTCAAGATTGGCGGTTACGACGTGCCGGCGACGACGAGGGTCGCCGTCAACGCGTGGGCCCTCGGGAGGGACCCGGCGAGCTGGGGCGAGGACGCCGACGAGTTCAACCCGGACAGGTTCGAGGCCGGAGCGAGGCACGGCGAGGTGGACCTCCACGGCGCCCACTTCGAGCTGGTGCCGTTCGGCGCCGGCCGGCGGGTCTGCCCGGGCATGGCAATGGCGCTCATGAACGTGGAGTTCGCGCTGGCCAACCTGCTGTGCGGCTTCGACTGGGCGCTGCCGGAGGGGGCCAAGGCGGAGGACCTGTGCATGGAGGAGGCCGGTGGGCTCACCTTCCACCGCAAGACGCCGCTCGTGCTCGTGCCCACCCCGTACGTGCCGCCGTCTGCCGCTTCCCTTAATTAATTCCGCGTCAACTCCATCAGCTGCCAATCAGTTTGTCGCTACCCCAACGACGGCTCAGTTTCAGCACAAATTTGTTGCTTTATCTTGCTGCAAGTATTTTGTTTGTTTGTTTGTACTTGTCTCGACCTGCGTTGCAAAATGTATTGAAGGAATAAAATTGTCAGCTATATTATCTGGACCCACTTATAATTATACAACGTATCCTGTCCCTGTCTATGGCTGGCGAAATGAACTCTTATCTTGGTTCGGTTTTGCCGGCCAGAGTTGGAATATTGGTAAACTGGCAATCCGGGAGCACCCAGCTGAGCATGTGTTCGAAATGTTCTGCTTCGTGCAGCTCTGGATGCCTTGAGCGGAGAGGGACCGAGAGCATCTACAACCAAGCAGTTTTCAAGCAAACCAATACGGCAGAATCGGTACCGAACCAGAACGCGTGAGAGAGAGAGCTATCCTAGAAGTTCACGACCAAGGCGTCGTCGTGTGTCCCGCACTTGGTCACCACTTCAATGTTGTCGTCGTTGAAGGCGATCACTTTGAGCGTGTTGGGAGCCAGAACCAATATTATATGTGAGATTTGATCAGATGTCACTTTTTTCTAAAAAGAAAACTAACAAAAATATTTTCCAGCGCCGTCCAAGAGGACGAGGGTTGTCGTCAACAGGTGGGGCATCGGGAGGGAGCTAATAATGGTGTCTGGTAATTACCCGACGTTCGGTCTGGGAGCTAATAGTGTGCTCGAACTTTACCAACATCGAAGATATGCACTCTGATGAGTGGATTTTATGTGAAACCCTCTATACTATGTTTCTTTAGCATTTTTGGTCCATCATTTTTTTAGGAGTGTTTCTTCACGCGACTGTTCCGCACAAATCATTCCAGCAACAAAAAAGAGTATATATATTTTCTAGGGTAGACGGTCGCGCCAAGCATTCAAAGTCCTAAGTCCACACAAGCGCACGGGCTTAATAACTATGTGCAATGCTCGATGTCTTTGTGCGCTCTTAGCATGTATTTCCAAAGCTACGAGAGGCTTGCCTTTATGAGAGCATCTCCAACGGCCGCGGAACACGCGGCGCGCTAAAAAGTAGTTTGCGGCGTGTTTATCGTCAGGTTTGGCGCGGGCACAGCGCTGGCTCCAGCAACCGCGCTAAAATACAGCGCGCGCGTGAGCAGCCCATATTTGTTGGGCCCGCACATGTCCATATTTGTTGCATTTTGGACACAAAATAAATTTCACATAGATATAAAAAACGATACAAAGATATTTTACATAGTTCATAGCATAATAGATAAACAAGTTCATAGCATAGATAGATAAAACCGAACTATGCTGCAACTACATAAAATTAAACTACGATGCAACTAGATAAAACAACGATGCAGCTAGAACTACTCCGAGTCCTCATCATCATGCTCATCCTCGGAGATGTTGTCCGAGGTATCGATCTATATATCCTCCCAACATTCATCGTCTGACGTGAAGATCGACCTCCCACCTACTTCAACGATATCGCACTGTGATACCGCCAAAGCCTTCCGCCGATGCCGGTCCGCCCGCTCCGTGCGGCGCCTTGCCATCCTCTCCGCCCAGTAGGCGTGCTCGTTGGCGACGTCCTTCGGGTGGCGCCGGCGCCACTCCGCCATGGCTCGCTCGTCCTCCTCGGCGACGAGGAGGCGGCGCTGTAGCCGAATGTGGTCTGCACGGTCCTGTTCCGTGATCAGACGGGGCGGAGAGGCGACGGCCTACGCCTGTTCGCGTGTGTGGACGTCTTGAAAGTTCATCTGCGATGGAGGCCTCTCTAGCCGCCGCATCGTACGCGCGGGCCGCCTCGTGCGAGGTCCGGAACGTGCCGAGGCCGAGCCGGACGTCGCCGGACCGGATCTCGGTGGAGTACCAGCCATTGGGGCACTCGCGGACGCCGCGGTAGCCTGAAGATCCCCGGCGGCGCAGCGACATGGTGACGTAGTGATGGCAGGGCGCTGGAAGCGGCGAGAAAGAGGTGAAAACGGCAAGGTGGCGAGGGGATGGGCGCGTGGCAGCATGGTGGAGCGCGTGGCGAGCGCCGCATTTATAGGCGCGCGCGAAGCGGCGCGCAAATCTACCGCGTGAGCTGCCGCTATATCCCGCGCACGCAATCGCTTCCCGCACGCTGTAGTTTCCCGTCTCCGCCTGAGCGCGTGAAAACTTGTCGCGCACGCTAAAATGCCAGTCTACCGCGTGCACACGTCTTTTGACGCGTCCGTCGGAGATGCTCTAAGATTGTCTTCTCCTCCCACCACAAGCGGCATGGGACCAAAAATCCTCTTCGAACCAATGCTAGCCGATGGGCTGCATGTGACAGACCTATGTGCAAGCAAGAGCGATAGGCAGCCCGACAAGTCTGTGTGCAAGCAAGAGTGATAGGCAGCCCGACGTGCATGTGTATCACCGAGTGATAGGCAGCCCGACGTGCATGTGTATCACCGCTATGGTAGGCTGGACCACGTGCATGTGTGCCATAATTACGGTAGCAGAAGGTGCATCTAGACCATTGAATGTTTATACTGCTGCAGTACAACTACATCGTAAATGAACACATCTTTTTCTCACTGGTAGAAAACGAGGCTTCCATACGCCCCCATTAGTCCCCAAAACAATCGAACCGCGACCAAAGGGGTCTTTAGTCGCGGTTCGGGAGAAGACCCGCGACCAATTACCTGGGCCCAGCACGCTCGGTCGACAGCTGGCGGACGGGAGGGGCTTTAGTCCCGGTTGGCGTGGCCAACCGGGACTAAAGGTCCCAGAAGGCCTTTAGTCGCGGTTGGCCAGGCCAACCGGGACTAAAGCCCATCCAGCTGGCGGACGGGAGGGGCTTTAGTCCCGGTTGGCCTGGCCAACCGCGACTAAAGGCCCTATATATACTCAGCTCACTTCACTTCACTCGGCTCACTTCACAATTTTCAGAAGGTGGTGGTGGGGTGGTGGTGGGTTTGCTTTTGGTTTCTCCTATGCACACAAGGTGTTTGATGAAATGCCCGAGAGCCTGAAACAAGCCACATTTGAGCTTTCTCATTTATTTTTCCTCCGCGATCGCGGTTAGCAACTCGAACCTTTCATGTGTCATTGATAAAATACGCATGTGTGTAGTTCATTGTTTAATTTGTATTATTTCTAGCTAGTTAGTTTAACAAATGCATGATGGTTAATTATATACTTTATATAATAATAATGCAGATGAATCGGCAATGGATGTACGGTTCCCGACTCTCCGGCGAGTTCACTACGGGTTTGAAAGATTTCCTCGTAGTGGCAAATGCGAACAAGCAGCAAGGTTTTATTATCTGTCCATGTGCTATCTGTAAGAATGAGAAGGGTTACTCCTCCTCAAGAAGAGTTCACATGGACCTGCTTAAGCATGGTTTCATGCCAAGCTATTATTGTTGGACCAAGCATGGAGAAAGAGGGGTTAGAATGAAAGAAGATGAAGAAGGGGATGATATCAATGACAACTATCGTGATCTTTTCGGTGATACTTTCATGGAGGATGATGCTGAAGGTGTGGAAGGGTTAGGTGAAGGTGAAGAAGAGGCACATGATGAGCCCGCTGATGATCTTGGTCGGACCATTGCTGATGCACGGAGACGCTGCGAAACTGACAAGGAGAGGGAGAATTTGGATCGCATGTTAGAGGATCACAAAAAGTCGTTGTATCCAGGATGCGATAATAGTCTGAAAAAGCTGGGCTGCACACTGGATTTGCTAAAATGGAAGGCACAGGAAGGTGTAGGTGACTCATCATTTGAAAATTTGCTGAAAATATTGAAGAATATGTTGCCGAAGAATAATGAGTTGCCCGCTAGTACGTACGAAGCAAAGAAGGTTGTCTGCCCTCTAGGTTTAGAGGTTCAGAAGATACATGCATGCATTAATGACTGCATCCTCTACCGCGGTGAATACGAGAATTTGAATGAATGCCCTGTATGCACTGCATTGCGTTATAAGATCAGAGGCGATGACCCTGGTGACGATGTTGAGGGCGAGAAACCCAGGAAGAGGGTTCCCGCCAAGGTGATGTGGTATGCTCCTATAATACCACGGGTGAAACGTCTGTTCATGAACGAAAAGCATGCCAAGTTGTTGCGATGGCACAAAGAGGACCGTTTGTCCGACGGGCAGTCGAGACACACCGCTGATGGAACGCAATGGAGAAAGATCGACAGAGTTTTCAAAGATTTTGCAGCTGACGCAAGGAACTTAAGATTTGGTCTAAATACTGATGGCATTAATCCTTTTGGCGAGCAGAGCTCCAACCATAGCACCTGGCCCGTGACTCTATGCATCTACAACCTTCCTCCTTGGTTGTGCATGAAGCGGAAGTTCATTATGATGCCAATTCTCATCCAAGGCCCTAAGCAACCCGGTAACGACATCGATATGTACCTAAGGCCATTAGTTGAAGAACTTTTACAGTTGTGGGCGAAACCTGGTGTACGTGTCTGGGATGAGCACAAAGGAGAGGAATTTGACCTACGAGCGTTGCTTTTTGTAACCATCAACGATTGGCCTGCTCTCAGTAACCTTTCGGGACAGAAAAATAAGGGATACAATGCATGCACGCACTGCTTACATGAGACTGAAAGTGTACGTTTGGTTAATTGTAAGAAGAACGTGTACCTGGGTCATCGTCGATTTCTTCCCCAAAATCATAACGTAAGAAAGAAAGGCAAGCATTTCAACGGGAAGGCAGATCACCGGCCGAAGCCTGCGGAACGTACTGGTGCTGAGATATTTGATATGGTCAAGGATTTGAAAGTCATCTTTGGAAAGGGTCCTGCCGGACAATCAGTTCCGCGGGGAGTTGACGGGCACGCACCCATGTGGAAGAAGAAATCTATATTTTGGGAGCTAGAATATTGGAAAGTCCTAGATGTCCGCTCTGCAATCGACGTGATGCATGTTACGAAGAATATTTGCGTGAACCTGCTAAGCTTCTTGGGCGTGTATGGGAAGACAAATGATACAAAGGAAGCATGGCAGGACCAGCAACTTTTGAAAGACCCAGATGACCGGCATCCGGAATGGTTTCAAGGTCGTGCCAGCTACGCTCTTACCAAAGAAGAGAAGGTCATTTTTTTAAATGCCTGAGCAGTATGAAGGTCCCGTCTGGCTTCTCGTCGAATATAAAGGGAATAATAAACATGCCGGAGAAAAAGTTCCAAAACCTGAAGTCTCACGACTGCCACGTGATTATGACGCAATTGCTTTCGATTGCTTTGGGGGGGCTCCTACCGGAAAATGTTCGAGTAGCCATTGTGAAGCTATGTGCATTCCTCAATGCAATCTCTCAGAAGGTAATCAATCCAGAAGATCTACCACGGTTACAGAACGATGTGGTCCAATGCCTTGTCAGTTTTGAGTTGGTGTTCCCACCATCCTTCTTCAATATTATGACGCACCTCCTGGTCCACCTAGTCGAAGAGATTTCCATTCTCGGTCCTGTATTTCTATACAATATGTTCCCCTTTGAGAGGTTCATGGGAGTATTAAAGAAATATGTTCGTAACCGTGCTAGGCCAGAAGGAAGCATCTCCAAGGGCCATCAAAATGAGGAGGTAATTGAGTTCTGTATTGACTATGTTCCTGACCTTAAGCCGATTGGTATTCCTCAATCGCGGCACGAGGAGAGACTAAGTGGAAAAGGCAAGATCGGAAGGGATACCACGATATGTATGGACGGTCATTCTATGACTGAAGCACACCACACAGTTCTGCAAAATTCCAGCTTGGTGGCTCCGTACTTCGAGCAATACAAGAATATTTTACGCTCGGACAACCCGGGGAAGCCTGAATCCTGGATTAGAAAGGCCCACATGGAGACTTTCGGCAGTTGGTTGCGAAAACATTTAATGAATGACAATGATGTTGGAGATCAGTTGTACATGTTGGCCAAGAAACCATCTTCGACTATAACGACTTTCCAAGGGTACGAGATAAATGGGAATACATTTTACACCATCGCCCAAGATAAAAAGAGCACCAACCAAAACAGTGGTGTCCGCTTTGATGCAGCAACCGAGAATGGGCAAAAGGTCACATATTATGGTTACATAGAGAAGATATGGGAACTTGACTATGGACCCTCCTTTAAGGTCCCTTTGTTCCGGTGCAAATGGTTCAAGCTAACAGGAGGTGGGGTAAAGGTGGGCGAGCAATACGGAATGACAATGGTGGATTTCAACAATCTTGGTTACCTTGACGAACCATTCGTCCTTGCCAAAGATGTCGCTCAGGTTTTTTATTTGAAGGACATGAGTAGCAAACCGAGGAAACGGAAAGATAAGAAAACGATCAGTACATCATGCGATGATCCAAAGCGCCACATTGTTCTTTCAGGGAAAAGAAACATCGTGGGAGTGGAGGACAAGACAGACATGTCAGAAGATTATAATATGTTTGGTGAAATTCCGCCCTTCAAAGTGAACACTGACCCAAGCATTAAGTTAAATGATGAGGATGCTCCATGGATACGGCACAATCGTAAGCAAGCAGGGACGTACAAGGGAAGAATTGATGTGTAATAATTTATTGTACCAAACTTTGTATTTGGTCGAACCTTCAAGGAATTTTAAAATGAATTAGTTTTATTTTTCTGATTTTTTTGATATATAATTGTATTTTTAAGATTTTAAAAAGAAGAAAAACAAGAAAAAGGAAGAAACAAACAGAAGAAAAAAGGAAGAAAAAAACAGAAGAAAAAAACAGAAGAAAAACAAGAATTTAAAATGAAAAAAGGAAGAAGAAGAAAGAAAGAAGAAAGGAAGAAGAAGAAAGGAAGAAGAAGAAAGAAAGAAGAAGAAAGGAAGAAGAAGAAAGAAAGAAGAAGAAAGGAAAAAGGAAGAAGAAAAAACTCAAGAAAAACAAAAGAAAACAAAAAAACAGAAGAAAAACAAAGGAAGAAGAAAAAAACAAAAGAAAACAAAAAAACAAACAGAAGAAAAAAACAATAAAAAGGAGGAAGAAGAAAAGAAAGAAGAAAAAAAGGAAGAAGAAAAAACAAGAAAGAAAAAGGAAGAAGAAAAAAATGAAAACCAAATAAAAACCAAATGAAAACCAAAAGAAAGAAGAAAGAAAAAAGAAGAAGAAAAAAAGAAGAAGAAAGGAAGAAGAAAGGAAGAAGAAGAAAGAAAGTAAAAAGAAAAAGGAAAGAAGAAGAAAGAAAGAATAGAAAGGAAGAAGAAGAAAGAAAGAAGAAGAAAGAAAGAAGAAGAAAGAAAGAAAAAAGAAAAAGGAAGAAGAAGAAAGAAAGAAGAAAGGAAGAAGAAGAAAGGAAGAAGAATAAAGAAAGAAGAAGAAGAAAGGAAGAAGAAGAAAGAAAGAAGAAGAAAGGAAAAAGGAAGAAGAAAAAACTCAAGAAAAACAAAAGAAAACAAAAAAACAGAAGAAAAACAAAGGAAGAAGAAAAAAACAAAAGAAAACAAAAAAACAAACAGAAGAAAAAAACAATAAAAAGGAGGAAGAAGAAAAGAAAGAAGAAAAAAAGGAAGAAGAAAAAACAAGAAAGAAAAAGGAGGAAGAAGAAAGAAAGAAGAAGAAAGAAAGAAAAAAGAAAAAGGAAGAAGAAGAAAGAAAGAAGAAAGGAAGAAGAAGAAAGAAAGAAAAACAAAGGAAGAAGAAAAAAACAAAAGAAAACAAAAAAACAAACAGAAGAAAAAAACAATAAAAAGGAGGAAGAAGAAAAGAAAGAAGAAAAAAAGAAGAAGAAAAAACAAGAAAGAAAAAGGAGGAAGAAGAAAGAAAGAAGAAGAAAGAAAGAAGAAGAAAGAAAGAAAAAAGAAAAAGGAAGAAGAAGAAAGAAAGAAGAAAGAAAGAAGAAGAAAGAAAGAAGAAGAAAGGAAGAAGAAAAAGAAGAAAAACAAGAAAAAGGAAAAAACAAACAGAAGAAAAAAAACAGAAGAAAAAAGGAAGAAAAAAACAGAAGAAAAACAAGAATTTAAAATGAATTAGTTTTATTTTCTGATTTTTTTGATATATAATTGTATTTTTAAGATTTTAAAATGAATTAGAAACAAAATAATATAAACTTTAATAAAATAAAATAATTATCATAAAGTAAAATAAATAAGTAATTATCATAAAGTAAAAATAAATAAGTAATTAGAAACAAAATAAAATAAAATAAATAAGTTTTTTGTTGTAAGTAGAAACAAAACAAAATAAATAAAGCAAAAATGAAAACAAAAAACAGGCAAAAAATAAATATTATGCCACCTACTGGGCCACCACGGCCTGAATACGACTAGAAACCCATTAATGGGCCAGGATTCAGGCCCGCAGAAGGCCCAGTAGGCCCACAGGCACATAGTAACAGAATAGGCCCGTAAGCCTGCATTCGAGAGGAGCTCGAAGTGGTGAGCGCAGCCGCACTTATAAACCACTGTCGAAGCCTCTCGGCTAGCGAGGTGGGACTAAACATCCCACCGCACCGCGCCAGTTCAGCACAGACCCTTTAGTCCCGGCTGGGGAGGCGGACCGCGACTAAAGGGTACCCTTTAGTCGCGGTTGTTGTCCCCAACCGCGACTAAAGGGTCTTTCTGCGCGGGAAAGGAAGCGGCGCCAAAACCCTTTAGTCGCGGTTGGGGAGGGGGACCGCGACTAAAGGGTACCTTTAGTCGCGGTCCCCCTCCCCAACCGCGACTAAAGGTGCGTCTATATATACACTTAGCCGATCTCCTCTGTCTCCCCAACGCCGATCGACGCCGACGCCGAAGCCCTGCCCCGACGCCGACGCCGACGCCGAAGCCCTGCCCCGACGCCGACGCCGAAGCCCTGCCCCGACGTCGACGCCGAAGCCCTGCGCGCCGCCGCCCCCGTCCCCAGTGAGCGCCGCCTCCGCCCGTGCCTGCCCTTGCTCGCCGCCCTTGCCCGCCGCCCTGCGCCGCCCGCCGCCCGACGCCCTGCCGCCCGCCGCCCGACGCCCTGCCGCCCTCCGCCCGCCGCCCGCCGCCCGCCGCCCTGCCTGCCGTCCTCCGCAGGAAGAAAGAAAGAATAGAAAGGAAGAAGAGAAGAAAGAAAGAAGAAGAAAGAAAGAAGAAGAAAGAAAGAAAAAAGAAAAAGGAAGAAGAAGAAAGAAAGAAGAAAGGAAGAAGAAGAAAGAAAGAAGAAGAAAGGAAGAAGAAGAAAGAAAGAAGAAGAAAGGAAAAAGGAAGAAGAAAAAACTCAAGAAAAACAAAAGAAAACAAAAAAACAGAAGAAAAACAAAGGAAGAAGAAAAAAACAAAAGAAAACAAAAAAACAAACAGAAGAAAAAAACAAAAAAAAGGAGGAAGAAGAAAAGAAAGAAGAAAAAAAGGAAGAAGAAAAAACAAGAAAGAAAAAGGAAGAAGAAAAAAATGAAAACCAAATAAAAACCAAAAGAAAGAAGAAAGAAAAAGGAAGAAGAAAAAAAGAAGAAGAAAGGAAGAAGAAGAAAGAAAGTAAAAAGAAAAAGGAAAGAAGAAGAAAGGAAGAAGAAGAAAGGAAGAAGAAGAAAGGAAGAAGAAGAAAGAAAGAAGAAGAAAGAAAGAAAAAAGAAAAAGGAAGAAGAAGAAAGAAAGAAGAAAGGAAGAAGAAGAAAGGAAGAAGAAGAAAGAAAGAAGAAGAAAGAAAGAAGAAGAAAGAAAGAAAAAAGAAAAAGGAAGAAGAAGAAAGAAAGAAGAAAGGAAGAAGAAGAAAGGAACAAGAAGAAAGAAAGAAGAAGAAAGGAAAAAGGAAGAAGAAGAAAGGAAGAAGAAGAAAGAGGAAGAAGAAAGGAAGAAGAAGAAAAAAAGAATTTTTACTTAAAGAATCTTATTTTTTAATTCCTCCTCCTCTATGTCCCCTTAATCTTATTTTTTAATTCCTTTATACTTAAAGAATTTTTACTACATGCAGGAGTGACATATGGCGGACGACAGAACCGAGCCGCTTAGGGATCCGGAGGCTGGACGTTATTTAATGGACATCATCAACAACGAGATTCCTTATGTGCCGGGCTCAGAATATGAGCAACAAGAGGATGTGGTCTCTTCTTATATGAACCTTGACGGTGACGATGATCGAGAAGGTGAAGGAACGGACATTGTCGACGGAGGTCAACCGTCAACAACCGACGATCTCCAATTGCAAGAAGCAACCACCTCCGGCGAGGTATATATATACATTGAGAGCCTCTCGTGATACAAACTTACTGAAATGTGAATACATATGTATTAACGCGCGCGACTCTCTTTCTTTTTTTAGCCCTCCGGATCGAGTACGACAAAGCAGCGTGGCAAATCCAAGGCGATGAAAACAGGAGAAACATATGCCATTGAGTCTGTCAGTGAAACCGGCAAGCCCCTACAGCACACCTCAAAGTTTGTCAACCAATGCGGAGTCGTTGTTAGAGACAACGTCCCGATCACCGTCCAGGAATGGAAAGAGCCAAAGAAGGCACGTCTTGGTTTCAGTTTTGTCGACAAGAGAATGAAAAAGGATTGCTGGAGAAAGCTTATGAAACATTTCATTCTACCTTCGGAATACAACAAAGTCGATGAATTCGGTAACGAGGTTCCGGGTGGACGTCAGAGGAGGAGGCTAGTTAAAGAGTTCGCTCTTCAGAAGATGGCCGATGCATTCCGGAACTTCAAGAAAAATTTAACCCGTGACTATGTCAACAAGGGCAAGACTCCGGATTTCAATGGACAATATGAGAAACTGAAAGATGATTGGCCAGAATTTGTGAGGCAAAAGCAATCGGACCATTTCAAGGAAATATCGAAAAAAAATAAGGATAATGCGGCTAAGAAAAAGTACCATCATATTATGGGGCCAGGAGGATACCGCCTTGCGGACCCTAGGTGGCAGAAGATGGAGGAGGACCTGAGGGTGCGAGGAATCCCTCTAGGTA
Source organism: Triticum monococcum (assembly GCA_034509565.1). Taxonomy (NCBI): domain Eukaryota; kingdom Viridiplantae; phylum Streptophyta; class Magnoliopsida; order Poales; family Poaceae; genus Triticum; species Triticum monococcum. Next base: position 167,562,999 of record CM067847.1, on the reverse strand, counting down.
CAGAGGGATGGGACCCAAGGGCCAAAAGCTGGTGGTACGGGCATGGGGGATCGCTAGACCCGGAGACAGGGGTGTGTGTTCACCGGCATCGACGCTTTGCTCCGACCCAAGCCCTTATTGACGCAATGACCCAAGCTCAAGCGGGCTTGATCAAGTTCAACAGAGAGAAAGACGCACTGACTTTAGCCCTCGGGAATGATGAACACGGAGGACGTGTACGAGGCAAAGGCAAAGTTTCGTGGAAAGTAGGGTTTCCCAAGACAATGACCCGTACGGTTACAGAAGCCGTAAGAGAAAGACGGACCGGGATGCAGATCTTATGACGAAGTTTGCATCGGAACTCCATGAGTTGAAGCAGACCGTGCATGAACTATTGAAAGAAAAATCGGCTGCAGGGCCGCATGAAGATCATGAAGCGGATTGCGGAAGCCAGCAGCGGAGAAGCAGCGTGGCTTCCACGGATGCCCCGCCTGGTGCTAGTGCACCGATGATCGAGATTCGTGCACCGGAGCCTCACTACCCCGTGGATGATGTAAAGAAGATGAAAGACTGTGATCTGCATTATCCCGTGGGGAACGTTTTCACGAAGGTAGCTAGCGGCAGTGCTTTACCCTGTAAACCTGGAGCACTCCACCACAACAACCCCATTCCATATGGCTATGCTTGTGTCACGGTGGAAGACATAGTCCAAGGGTTTGAGGACCTGGAGATTGACAAACCTACACCCGAAGGGGATAGCAGACTTGGAGATGTCAAGCGCCAGTTCATTCTATGGAAAAAGAAGTACATAGTGTTTCCAGACGAGGCGCCAAGGCTAGCAAGTCCACCCCCCTCCGATGGTGGTGGTGGTGGTGGCGGTGGTGGCGGTGGTGGTGGTCGTGGTGGTTCACCTACACCTCCTTCACGCCATTCGACGCCGTCCCCCGATCCACAACCTCCGGCGGGTACGACACCCCCCAATCCTCCTTCGGCGGGTACGACGCCCCCCAATCCACCTCCGGCAAAGAAGCAGAAGCAGGCGGACAGCAAGGAAACCTGCTCCTGGACTATTAACCCGGACCCTTATGTACCTAAGACCACAAGGGTACCGGAGCCATCGCTGAAGCCTCTCCTCCCAAGGCCTGGGGAACTTAGTGAAGCTGACCTCACATTGGCCGCGTCTACTGATTATGAGAAATGGAAGGCGGATATGAAGGCGAAAAAAGTGCCTGAGCCCAAGCAAGTATTCACTGAGAAGCAAAAGAAGTGGGCTAAGGATTTTTTGACGACACCATCACAAGCCGAGCTGAATATGCCTGACGACTATGGACATGAACTTTGTAGGCAAGCAAAAATATTGAAGGAGGAAGAAAGTAAAAAAAGCGGGAAACAAGTTGACCAGCTCGGGATGCAGAAGAAACAATCGACCCCCCCCCCCCCCCCCCCCGCTCATAGTGAAAGCCGGTCCGGAAGAGGACCCCGAGATCATAGCAGCTGCGGCGGCACTTGGATTGACTGTAGCGGCTGCCATGAAACAAGCGTCCGAGATGGGTTTGACTGTTCGTGCCTTCTTAGACCTTGAGGATGCGCCTGCAGGTGAGATAACATTACAATATGTGCGGAAGGGGCCTCTCGTCGAGCCTGAGAAGGAAAATAGTCTACCAACACAAATGCGAAATCTGCTACGTTGGTACAAGCAATTCATAACATGGGCCGACAAAGAATATGTTTATGTGGATGTTACACATGAGCATCACATCAAACGGTACTCTGTAGAAGTTCATATGAGTGAATTATTCCAGCTGTTCAATCTGCGCGCCCTCGACAAATCTATGCTGAGTTGCTACGTTCTGTAAGTGATTTATTTCTACCTCATCTCGTTCTTCATTGCCTGCACTATATATATATATATTGTCCTAACTATATTGTTGCGTACGCTATTATGCAGATTGAAGATTTGGGAATGCAAAATAAGAAACATCCATGATGTTGGGTTCATTGACCCACATATCGTTAATGGACATGTGTTAGAACATCACCCCAAAGACATGGAGAAAGACCTGTACAAGTTTCTTAAAAAGCATCAACTCAAAAGTCATATTCTATTTCCTTACCATTTTGGGTGAGTGTTTCTCTCTTGTGCCCATTCTATTTTGTTTACTCCATGCATGGTATGTATAATCGATGAGTTATGCATGACTGTGCATGTAACGTGTCCGCAGGTTCCACTGGATTCTGCTAAATATTGAACTTCACACCTCCACAGTTCTAATCATGGACTCTAAGGATTCGGATCCAAAGCGTTGGGCCGACATGAGAAAAATGCTGCAAAAGTAATTATTTTCAATCATTTGAGCTCTATATCGATCGGTCTCTTCATTTCCTAATATCAACTAACTAATAAATCCCTTATTCATTTATTTTTCTTTGCCCTGTAGGGTTTGGAGACGGTTCTCAGAAGAAACTGTCGGTGAATTCAAACATGAGCTAGATTTCAGAAAGTTAGTTAATGTGGATAAGCAGCCATCGGGGACCGATCTATGTGGATACTATGTTTGTGAGAACATCCGGAGACAAACCACTGAGCGGAAGGCATCAGCTAGCGTGCGGAACGCGGCGGATAACTTGCGGAGGAGGCTTAGTCCAGAAGCTCGCTTCCGACCAATTCAAGAAGAATTAGCAGGATTTTTCATGAGGGAAGTCATCAATCCTAAAGGACAACACTATACCGAGGACGAAGAAATTTATATGCATACCCGAGGTTGAAACTTGTTCGAAGTTGTATATGGTCATCCATCCTAATTGTGTATGGAAACTTGTTCGAAGTTGTATATGGTCACCCGAGATTGAATATATATTATATATTCCTCTTGAATTCTTCTTGTTTGAAATTTCATATGCATGTATATAGAAGCGTAGAATATGTGTACTGAAACTTCATCAAAAATAAAATAAAACACAAAATAAAATATAAAACAAATAAAACACTACAAATTAAAAAGAAACCAGGTTTAGGGGGGCTAAAACCCTAAACCTGCGGAGGAGGCCTTTAGTCCCAGTTGGCCACGAGAGCCGGGACTAAAGGTCCTCGGCCCCGACGGACCACGGGCGCCCACGTGGCGGGCCTTTGGTCCCGGTCAGCCACAAGAACCGGGACTAAAGACTTTTGTCGCGGTCCGTAAGAGCCGCGGCTAAAGGGGGGGTCTTTAGTCGCGCTTATTTAGTCCCGGTTGCACAGCCGGGACTAAAGGCTGTTGCGAACCGGGACTAAAGGGCTTTTTTCTACCAGTGTCTGATCATCAAAAAATAATGATTCAACTCTACAAATCCTTTTTTTTCATTTCATTTCAACTCCCGAACCGGCAAGGCCCACCGCACCCTAGATCATACAAACGAAAAGAAAACCATCGCAATTCCTCAAGCAGCATATTTTTTTAATGTAAAAAATACTCCCTCCGTCCCATAATGTAAGACGTTTTTTGACACTGACACTCATTAGTGTCAAAAAACGTCTTACATTAGTGTCAAAAAACGTCTTACATTATGGGAGTGAGTGTCAAAAAATGTCTTACATTATGAAACGGAGGGAGTATTTATCAATAACCCTTGATGCAATTAATCAAGAAAATTTTGCCTACATTGTACTCCAATTTGATTTGTACGGAAGCTGCGTTTAATTAACCCGGTGTCAACTCCCGCAGCTGCGTGCTCTAAAGCGGCCAATGAATTTGTCGTTGGCTAGGTTTACCCGGTAGCCCGAATATTCCAACAACGGCTCAGTTTGAACCCAAATTTGTTGCTTTATCCCACTGCATGTTTTTCTAGGGGATTATCGTACTGCATGTATTTTTTATGTTTTGTTTGTTCGAAAACTGTTGTTTGTTTGTTTGTTGACTTGTTCTTGTCTGGGCCTCAGAGGCAAAATGTATTGAAGGAATCTTCTATATCTAAATAGCTAGTCCCTACTAAGATATTTCTCTTAACATGCAAGCAAACCATCTTATCATTTAACATGCATAAAAAAGGCTCATCTCAACATGTAACTATGCATATTAAAAATCCACTAGAACATGCATGCATGTAAAATTCCATTTTATTATGTTATTTACATTTAATTCTTATATACTTTCAGAAACTATTATTTCAAAAATTCATATTTCATATAATCAGAATCTCACTGAAATATTGCAAACATTTTCGCAACAACGTGCGAGACATCATCTAATAGTAATAAATTGGCAGCTATTTTATTTGGATTGGACCTAATGACGGTGAGTATACAACCTAATCTGTCCCTGTCCATAGCTGGCTAAATGAACTTGACCTTGCTTCGGTTTCGCCGGCCAGAGTTGGAATATTGGAAACAAGCTGATGTATGTTGGAATTATATGTCCTGCAATTATATTCAAATTACTAGGAATTACTAATATTCGGAATACCTCATTATGGAATTGTACATGTATTTATACATGGAATCGATTTACATGTTTAGCATGGAATTGTTACTTGCTGGAATGTACTTAAGTGATATATGCTTAAGAAAGCTGGTCGATTATCAGTGGAATACAATATACTATTTATATTGGAAAGACTACCCGGGTACACTGATGATTGGAAGGAGCTAGATCGTATAGTTAGATTACAGCCCTAACATCGATCTACGTAATTAGAGGAATTTACACTCTATTATGACGCGTTGCTCACAAGCGCGTGCTCCGGGGACATAAAGGGTAGAATCCGTTAATAGACAAATATGATCGTGGTTGGTAATTTGATCTGGACTCTATCCCGGAAACTAGTGAAAGAAAAACTAGGAATCTTATATCTGTATAAGAGGTGGACTCTTTGAAAAGACAGTATAAGAAGGTCCCTACCCCCTAGCCTCAAAGATGTGAATTGTGAGCGGCACCACGGATAAGCACAGAGAAATTAGGGGATAGACCGCAAACCCTAAAATTCTTACATTGGCATCATGAGCAAGGTTCGGTCCCGATCACCCTAACCCTAATCCGCTGCGTGCCTGATCTGCTCCGAACTCTGCTCCCGTGGTCGCCGATTCCACTGTGAACTCGTCTCCGTTTTGTTATTGATCTACCCCGACACGTCGTTCGTGGAAACTGCTGCGATATCTGCACGGGAGAGCTAGCGTGACGCATTGGTCCTTCTGGCTTGCGCGTCGCCCCGTCGGGTCGATGTACGACAAGCAAGGAAATCCAATGGAACGGAGCGACCGTGTAAAATCCGTCCAAGGAAGCATCCAAGGTCCAAGTCCCGAGGAAGTCATGTTCATCAACACGAGACCATCAGATCAATTGCTATTGCTACTAGTACTCCACGTGAAAGCACATGCAATTCTTGGTCACGTCACATGGATCAAGGAAAGGAGGAAGTCAAGCCTGGCATTGCTACGTACGAGCTATACAGAAATCAATCAAGCTAGCTTCTATGTGCATGCGTCGGAATCTAGTCCACTACCGGCACATCCTATAGCGTGTGTTCGTCCGTATAATCGCTGAGTCCTTCGCCGTGAGGTCTTCTACTAAATCTTAACTCAATAACTTGCCAAGCCGAACGAGCAACTGCTCGGAAACTGCAGGTCACGCCCACACCTGCTGCCGGTCTACCGCTGCTGCCTACATCATTGCTAACAGCAGTTTTCTCTCTGAAAAACTACTGGAATTTCAAGGCAATAGTTAAAGGGAAGAGATGGAATTTCTGTTATTTATTATGCCTATCATCAGTCAACTGGGCCGGCTGGAAGAACCACATGCACCTGTGCACGCGTGCTATGGGGAAGATATGCATATTACAATCATAACTCTTATCTATTAATTAGTTTATTTTATTAGATCGTTGATTAACGGACTAACTTGTTTTGGTTGCTAATTTCGTTGCATGTAAATCATAGCAAGGAATCTACTCCTTGGAAGAAATTTAGGAGGACTCCAGACAATAAATGCATGAAGACTGAGCAAATGATTATATACTGAATATTGCTATGATGAAAATATTATGCGGAAAATTATGCATACTAGAAAGGGATTTGGGAGAAGTGTTATTATTGAGCATCACTTGTTTAGGGAGGAAAGTGGGAGTCACTCCGAGGACAAGGAAATTTGCTCTTCATCTATCGGTATGTCTAACGATAATATTTGCACTCTAATTATATTTATTGGTGACTATTCTTTTCAAATAGTCGGATTATGGTGTTTGTTTGTATACATCATATATTATGGAATACAATAGCGACTTTGTTTCTGTTGAAACAATTCCAAAGGAACAAAGATGATGTCTACTTAGGCACTAATGCTATATTTGACATACTTTGGAATTGAAAAATATGTCATTAAACTCCCTTGTGGAGGAACACCAATACTATTATAGGACACTTGTTCAACTTCAGTGAGAAAGGGTTTGATTTATTGTGCTATCTTGGAATCTATTTACTATGGCATACTATTGGAGAAATGAAGATTGGAAATATTGCTCAGTGGTAAAATTAGTGCATTACTGAATCTCACACAATGGTCTTCTCTTTATGGTACATTGGAAGTTAGCGACCCAAATTGTTTATTTGGAAAAGACAACTCCATATGGAGGAAAACCGACAATGGGAACACATGCTTGGAAACTTTTAATTGATGCTACCTATGACTTGGTCATATATCTTGGAACATTGTCAGGTGGCTCATTAATTATGGAATTCTATACTTTAGTGGGAGGAATTTGGTTTTATGAAGCACATATATAATGGTTTTCTGACTTGCATGCCTTTTCTTAAGGTGGAAGAAGATAAAAATATTCACATCATTTTCTTTTCTTCTGATATCCTTATAGTTTTTCTTTGCACTCCCACTAGAGGTCAGATTATTTATTTCATCTCACTTTTCGATGATTACACTTTTATATGGTCATATGTTTATCTTTTATATACAAGTCGGAAGGTTTTATTGTGCTGGTCATAGGTTATACTGAAGTGGAAAATCAGTTGAGTAAAGAATATCCTAGTTTTAACAACTGATTGGTGGGGGAAGTACACTTCAGGAACATATCGTTTGTATGTAAAGAGCATGGAACTATTCACCATTCTAATATACCATATACTCCACAATTGAATGGAGGAATTGAATGTCTTTTATACTTCCTTGTTTCTTTGGAAAGAAGCATTGCATATTGTCGTTTGTTGATATCATTCTCCGTCTAGCATAGTCACTTCACCGGAAGGAAATCTTCTATTTTGGCATGAAACTCTCAGTTAAGCGCACACCAGGAATTTTTCATGGTTATTCTAGTGGATCAAAGGGTGTTTCATGAATTATATGGAAAAGGAATACTGGTGGAAAGTAGGAACACAATCATTTTTATCATCAAGGGTGGAATTATTGACAATCATACTGGAATATAATCTTGACCCCAAGGAAACTACAAGTGACACTCCCAACATGACATGCTTAGGATAAGTGGGAGGAATTAACTTGGAATGTAATCTCTGGATAATTGTTATGTGATTTTTGGGGGAAAGTCACTCTAAATACTAGAGGAAAACTCCTAAGAAGGATTAAATTTTTCATCAATGTCAACTATGAGTGGAAGAAATGCGGGAAGGAATAAACTCAATAAGGAAATATATAGTTTGGGAAGTTATTATCATACCAAACAACCGCAAGCCCATTGTTTGTAAGTTTTTTTTTTGTTAGGAAATTTGGCTCATTGGAATATTATAATATCACTCTTGCTATTCAATTCTTTACACAAAAGGAACATATACTTTATGGAAACTCTCTCTCCTGGAATATAGGGAAGAGGAACTAAAGACATGGTTTGCTAATTGAGTATATTAATGTATGGTCTTATGACAAGCTTCACATCAATGGAATAGCAGGTCATATGGTTTTTTGAATGAAGCAAGGCGGTCATCTACAAATGTAAGTGTAAAATAGTTTACATTATATTGTATACATTAACATTCTTTGGCTGTTTGTGCATTGATAACTCACATTGATGGAAGTGTAAGCTTGGTCATTTTCTAACTTTCATATGAAAGGAATTTCTAGAGCTTCCAATGTTTCGGGAGTGGAAATACATAGAAAATGTTTTAAAGTGTTTCTCTATGGAAAATTGCAAATATGTTAAAAATACCTTTGATAAAGGAAATCATACTTAGTGAGGAATTATATTTGAACTCCTGAGGAAAAATGGAACAATAAATGGTACTGGAATTGATATGTATCTTCATTATATTATCATACCTTAGCTACCGGAATTTATGTTGCATTCAAGCAATGGAAGGAAAGACGGGCAGCTAAGGGAATCTCACACATCATATAAGATTGTGGAAAGTGCATCACAACCCGTCACTTGTTCTGAAATTTATATTAAAGGTAAACACATTGAGGAAGTTATTATTCTATCTACGAGATGAGAAATAAGTCCAGGTACACATATTCAATTATTGTTTTAAGTACTAATATGGTGCAGGTTCACTGACCGAAGTCAGGAATTTCTTACAAAGCATGATTACTGATGGAACTTCATTTAGTGATTGGATTTGATATGTATGTGGTTTTAAAATTTTATTCAACATGGTTATCTTATACTTGACTCGATGTGGAATTATTCATATTATTGATATATGTGGTTGGAAATAATTGATGTGGAAATTCACTTGAGGAAACAAAATACTCAAGGTGCCTATAAAGGTGGAATTACACTCGAGGAAATAATACTCAAGACGCCGAGGACAACTATGCTGGAATAATTAGGCGGAAATTTAATGTCTCTCGTGTCACAGCAAGGAAACATATTGAAGGGAAGTATCACTATATTTATATTTTTGTGGGTTTTCAACATTGTCTTAATATGATTGTTGATCCCTTGACTAAGCCTCTTAGTCAGGAGGTATTTGGCAAGCATGTTAAGGCTATGGGTTTACGAATATTTGAATGGTCGTTTGGGACAAGTGGGAGATGTTGGAATTATGTGTCCTGCAACTATATTCAAATTACTAGGAATTACTAATATTTGGAATACCTCATTATGGAATTGTACATGTATTTATACATTGAATTGATTTACATGTTTAGCATGGAATTGTTACTTGCTGGAATGTACTTAAGTGATATATGCTTAAGGAAGCTGGTCGATTATCAGTGGAATACAATATACTATTTATATTGGAAAGACTACCCGGGTACACTGATGATTGGAAGGAGCTAGATCGTATAGTTAGATTACAGCCTTAATGTTGATCTACGTAATTAGAGGAATTTACACTCTATTATGGCGCGTTGCTCACAAGCGCGTGCTCCGGAGACATAACGGGTAGAATCCGTTAACAGACAAATATGATCGTGGTTGATAATTTGATCTGGACTCTATCCCGGAAACTAGTGGAAGAAAACTAGGAATCTTATATCTGTATAAGAGGTGGACTCTTTGGAAAGACAGTATAAGAAGATTCCTACCCCCTAGCCTCAGAGATGCGAATTGTGAACGGCACCACGGATAAGCGCAGAGGAATTAGGGATAGACCGCAAACCCTAAAATTCTTACAATGTAATGCACGAGCACCCAGCTGCGCGCGTCCAAATGTTCTTACTCATGCCTCCAGGCCACGAAGATAGCATTGAGGGAGCTTCACGCCGCATGACTCGGGAGCAGCCGAATCTCAGTTAGAGCAACTTTAACAGGGCGATCCATTTTATTCATTCGCGTTCGTTTGGGTCCGTGTGAACATAAAAGTCGGCTCAATGCGTCAATCTAAACGAACGCATGTCCGCTTGGCGTTTGCCTGCCGACCCATTCCAGATCCATTTTTCAGCTTAATTTGCGTCGGCGCGGACACGAGACGGACGTGTACGCATGTCTTCTCCTCTCGGGCCCGTTGGTCAGTGATAGCCTCCACCATTTTCCTCCATTTCTCCTCAAAACCCTTCCTCCCGCGTGCGCTCCCATCCTACCCCCGTCATGGACGACGACCTCGATCTCAACGCCGCCGCCGGCCTCGCCTCCCTCGCCTCGTCCGGCATGACGACCGCCCCCTCCGGCAAAGGCAAGCCTCGCGTCCCACGCAAGACCGCCGCCGCGCCCAAGCTGAAGAAGGTGTTGATGCCCAAACAGCGGGCAGGGGAGTCAGCCAAGAGGAAGGGCCGAAGGCACGCCGCGAACGCGAGGGATGAAGGCATCGCGGCGGCTGCGAGCGCCGCCGCCGCGCAGCAGAATGTCAAAAACGCCCGCATCGCGGCGTCAACGAGGGAGGCGCTCTATATGGTAGGGTTAAACCCTAGCCAACACGGCCTCGTAAACGCCGCCGTGGCCGCGGCACCGACTCATCCGCGTTCTCTCAGATGGTATTGCCCAACTCACCCCGCGCGTCGACTTGCACCCCGAGGCCCCACTTCAACGTCTATCCGCAGGCCTCCCGCCTCTCCGGGGAGTGCTCGCCCGAGGTGAGCGTGATGGCGCCTTCCACGCCCGTGCCCGCGTCCATCGACCTCAATGCCACACCTGTGGCCGGTGGCTCGTGCGCGATCAGGTCGGCATGGACCTGGACGGCTTCCCACTTGACCACGAGTTCCCAAAGGACTATGGGCAAGAGGAGGAGGACGAGTGCCACATCGAAGGGGAGCCTTTGTTCGAGGACGAGCTCGCCAACTAAGCCGTTGGGCCGAAGCCAAAGCGCAAGAGAAAGTGGACCAAGGCATACACGGCGGCCGAGGACAAGCTTCTTTGCGAGTGTTGGAGAGACATTGGGCAAGACCCCAAGACGGACGCCGAATAAAAGCATTCAACTTTTTGGATTCGTGTCCGCCATGAGTTTCATGAGCGCAAAAAGTTTCCGCCTTGTCAAATAGTGAGCACGCGCGGGTGGGTGTTCATTTTGAAGCGATGAAGGGTGATCAACAAGAGTGCGACAAGTTTTGTACCACTCTTGAGAGCGTCTAGGCTCGCCCCGTGAGCGGCGTCGACATGCAAGACATGGTGTGCTAGCAAACCGTCCTCTTTTGTGTCATCAAGTTTATGCTTGCATGTTCATTTACATACCACTTTAGGGCGCTGGCATGGTGTCGGTATGAGACATGGCCGTTGGCAATGATCTATGGCCGTGGGCCTTTTTTAAAAATTCAGTGCAGATATGAAATGGATCAGCGCGTCGGGCGCACTGCCGATCCAAATCTAAAAAAAGGCGGACGCCGGGCAGGCGGCCGATTCAAACGGACAAAAAGCAGACAAATACGCTGTCCGTTTAGATCGACCCGTTGGAGTTGTTCTTATAACTGGAAAAAATATCATTCAACTTCCTCTCTTGTTGCCTTTGTCTTCCTCCAATTCATGTCGACCTGCCCTGCCACCCACGAGCTACGCGCGGCGTCACCGCATGTGAAAATGTATCTGGTGCACTGGTGCACCGGACGTTGTATTGCATTTTTAAATGTTTTAGAAAATCTGAAAAAAAAATCTAGCATATTGGGTCAAAATTTTATAATAAAATTCAAAATATTGCACAAGATACAATTTTTTTGCCATCAATGCACGTTATTTACTGGAAAATTTTATCAAAAAATAAAAAGAATAACATAGAATCAGAAATAGGAAATTATGTTTTTTTAGAACCGGAAATTATGTTATTTAAACTAGCCAAGTTGCCCCTTGCACTTCACGCGACGCCTCCTACGGATCTACTGCATGCAACGAGATCTCCTATAGCGCGCATAGAGCACTGGTTGTCCCGCAAACGCGACCCCAGAAGCTCCACGACACTCTTGCCGCCGGCCCATCTATTACTTTGCTACCGGTCTGACTGTATACAGTGCATGCAGTTCCCCTCAAAAAGAAATTTATAGTGCATGTGAATTTTTTGGTGCCTTATCGTTTTAGCTGGTTTTAGTATTCAGTCGTTTTCTATAAAAAATATTTTCTAAACAATTGAAAAATATGTTCAAGAATATATATTTTTTCAAATTTGTCAAAAACATTTCAAAATTAATTTTATAGATCAACTTGAAAATCGTGATTTTAATATTATCACAAATTAAAAGCATGTTCACCAACTAAAAATGCCCTATTTTTAGAAAAATCATGTATTCAAAAAATATTCACGAATTAAGAAAATATTCTTAACTTCCAAAATATTGTTTCTGAATTCAAAAACATTCAAAATTCCAAATAATATTCACGGATTCAAAAAATGAATGTGGACATAAAAATGTCCACGAATTTGAAAAATAATGAATTTTAAGAAATTTTCAGAAGTAAAAAACGATAAGATTTTAAAACTGTTCAGGAATTTCAAAAAATATTCAAAAATGAAAAAAATATTCGCCAACTAAAATAATTTTCATAAATTCAAAAAAATGTCCACAAAATGTAGAAATAATTCATGAACTGAAAACAATTAGAAAATTATTTAAAACCCACGAGTTCAGAAATTGTTTAGGGATTATCATATTTATGAATTTAAAAAATGCTTGTGGATTTAAAAAAATCATGGTTTCAAAAAATGTTCATGAATTGAAAAATTGTTCATAAATCATGAATGTTTCAGGAAATAAAAATATTTGCGAATTAAAATGTTTTTAATTTAGAAAATGCTCGTGAATTGAAAAGTAGAAAAAAAATAAAAAGTTGAAAGAAAAAAGGAAAGCGGAAGAAATCATGAAGAAAGCCAATAGAAAAAACAAAGAACAAATGGTCTAGGGAAGGTTTATATGAAAAATAACACTTTCCCGCAATGGATGAAAATCATAAACAAAATCGGTCGGCCCAATATGGCAGTAAAGCAACTTACTGGGGGGTAGCCGATTCTAAAAAAACTTTGTGAGGGGGGGGGGGGGGGGTGTCAGGATGCACGCAAAGGTTTCTTTAAGGGTTTTCCTCGCCGCCAAGAAATTTTTGGTCCCCTCGCCTTTGGCTGCCAGCTCGGCGTTTAGAGGTGGGGGTGGGGGGATCTCATCTTCAAGAGTTCTACGCTCTTCATTATTGTCTAGCGATCATTGTATTTTGTGCGGATCATTTACTCTCGTTCTTTTGGCGGCGCCATGAGGTTCGTGAGCTTTCTGTCCTCGCATATCTTTGGTGAGTTTATGTTGGTGTGTCAAAAAAACAACTATTGGTTTGATTATTTGTGGAGTTAAAATTTTTCATCAACACCATGGTGAAGATATTGTGATTCGACGGCATGCACTTGTAGTGGATCATCCACAACCCAAGTACATTCATCGATCAAGGCATCCCATGTGTTTAGATGGGCAACTCAATGTGCTTTTAAAAATCATTATTGATAATGTTCGTGCGGGTGAAAGAGCGATAAAATTGTTGCTCGAGTCCAATTGTAGCATTTTCAGCAAATTCTTCGAACTATTTCTTCTAGCAGAGACTGATACCGTGAAGGTGTTTCCAACAGATTTCATTGTAATTTTTAGTCATAAGAGTTATTTTGTATTTTCTTGGATCTTAAATTCAAATCAGTGTACCTGTAATTGTTATTAGTATGAACAAAACTGCATGTGTTTCTCAAAATAACTTAGGGATACCTCTTGCAGGAGCCCCTCAAGGGTCACTTTTTGTGGGCTGGGAGCGCATCACTTGGAGCGCTTTTAGCCGCCGCCACGTGTCACGTGCTGGACGCTCTATTAAATTTTTTTTAAAATTTTTGTACTCGTTTTCGGGCTCTAGATGGCTTTTGCGGGGGTTTTTCAGCTTCTCGGTTTTCACCCGGTTTTTATGAGTTTTTGGAGAAAAGAAAATTCAAATTTTTGTGTGCGCATAAAATAATATTTATCCTTTTGCAAGAGGTACAAATTTGGTTCTCTTGGAGGGGGGGGGGGGGGGGGAGGCGGGCATGGGTTTGCTTAATTGTGCCTCGTGGGAAGGGGAAAACGTGTTTTCTCTTCCAGGAGAGACACAAATTTGCTACCGCTAGAGGCATAGTCATGCCTCTCAAAAAAGAAAAAGAAACGCATTTTTCGCTTTTCACACACATATTTGCTCCTCATGGATGCACAAGTATGCTTTCGCAAGAAGCACATATTTTGCTCATCATGGAGGCATAAATTTGCTTCCGCGAGAAACACATCTATTAAAATGGGATGCATTTTCAAAGATTTCGACGTGAGAAATCCAATGTTGTAAACGGTTTGGGACTTGAACATACAGTTTAAAAGATAAAATTATTTTAAATAAAAGAATTGACGAAAAAGAGAAATCTTCTGGGTTACGACAAGTGACGCACATTCAGTGCAGCACTTGTTGCAACCTAAGAAGATAGGAGTGATCTTTGCAAAGGATACCCCTTAACTAGTGATTTCAGGGCTTGTTCAACTCATTCAGCACCACAGCCTCGGGTAGCTGCTAGTGCTCACATGCCTGCAAGCGTGCTGCAACCCATTAAACTGCTTGGTTGCCTCGCCCGATCGACCGCTCGCTCGTCTCAGTCCAAAAAAAAGCTTAGGGAAGAACTAGATCCATCTTAAGGGGTTTAGAAAATCTATATATTTAACATTTTTTAGAAGTTATCAAATTTGAAAAAACTAGAATTTCAAGAAAATAATGAGTTTGGAAAATATTCAAGAATTTATTAAAAAATCAGACATTGAAAAAAATATTCATGAATTATTTTTTTCATGAATTAAAAAATGTTCATATTATTTGAAATGTTCGTGGATTCAGAAATGTTCATAAATTTACAAAATCTTCACCCATTCAAACAAAATGCACAAACAATTTATGACTTTTTTCTTGTTCTTTGCTTTATAAGGTTCTTAACAAGGAACCAATTTCTAAGTATGTGCAAAATAGGACAAACGAAGTATGGTTTCCTATCTTGCAAATTAAATCCTTGAAAGCACCCCCCCACCACCACCTTGTGAACTAAAGTTGGAAGTGCTTAGTATCATGAAGCTTCTAAACAATTACAAGATCAATCGTCACGCAAATGTGGTGGCACATGAGATTGCGAAGTCTAAGTTAGATGGTGTTCTTCTTAGTAGTGTTCCTCACTACAAGGCGTATGTTGTAAGGAATGAATGTATGAACATTTTAATTGATTGATATATGTGGAGGATTTTGTCAAGAAAAATGTTGCACGTATCTTCAACATCATGGATGACTCAATATTCACCTTTCACTTCAGCAGCTTTCTAGATGACACTCATCTGTCTATTTATCTTATATGATGCTACTTTTTAAAGATTTTAGATGTTACATGTGAAATTTGGTGCTTGTGTACCGTGGTGTATGAGCTATATGGTACTGTGATGTCAATTATGTAATCCTGGTACGCATTTGTTGGATATAAAGTATATTGTGCGTTGAAAATGAAATCATGGTGTTTATTACAGGGCCAAATAATAGGGTAATAATAAGCCTGCTTCTTAGGTCATTGCATTGCAGATGGTTCCATACCAAGTTGCATGGGCAATGACCACATGTAATACAAACTCTATTGCTACAAACTAAGCATGTGGGAATTGAAATGGATGAACCACTACACATATACTGTTGCTGGCAACATGTACAATGGGCAAAGTAACTCACACGGTCCCATCATCTCATCGTATATTGTGTGTGATGGATGACCCCAATCTGCACGATTGTGCTTCTACAATCATCCGTGATATGAACCGAGCCACAAATGTTTCATCTGCTAAATCATGCGCGATGGAGGACCCCTATCCCGACAATTGTTACAGGCAAACCGTGTGTGATACCTTGTCTGGAAGTAAACATTTATTTCCTGTTGGTCATGTGGGATGTATGACAACTCTCACACGTTGTGTTCTTACATATCGGTTATGATTGCTCATCCCATCGCACACGTTTGCTTCAAACGAATCGTGTGTGATATGTGGAAGCATCTCACACGGTTATCCCATAGCGTGTGCGATGCACACCCCTCTATCACACATTATTGCAATGCGACCGTTCAGGACAATAATTGTGATACGAAAATGCTAAACCTACGAAGAGCGTACCAAAGCTCACGAAACATGCCAAACTAATGTAAACAACCCCACCTATTTTCAGGGGGCTGGTCCCCACCCTGCCCTAAAAACCAATCCTAATCTTCCACGTTGGCTATTACGTAAACACAAGTAGCTTCCTTACGCAAGTCTAACATTGCTCATTGCGATATGGGGTTTTAACCGTGTGCGGCGGACGGCTGCACTAGCGCCTGGTAATCATGGAAATCAGAGTCCAAGATTTGGAAAACAGTTTACGTAACCTTTTGTTTTACAAGGCTCATGATGTTCATTATTAGTGCAGTCTTTTTGATCTGATGTGTTATCAAACGGATGCCAAAATCACACGACTTCCCAAGCTGACGGCAGTTCTGGTCCGTGCTTGCTGGAACGTTGCTCACCGTTTGTTTGTTTGCCGATTCAACAGCCGCCCCGCAGCCCGTGGCGAAGGCTGGGACAGATCGACCGGCCGATCCGTGCATGGCTCCCGAATTCAAACCGGCGATACGGACACCTGAGCGGCGACCATACGGGGGGGCTCATTCAATGCCACCTTCGTAGGGAAATGCTTCGGGTGCCCGTTTCCCATCTCCGTCGCATCGTGATAGCGTCGATCGACAAGAGCACCGGCTGCTCTCGTCCACGCACACGTACCGAACACGTGATGATCGATTTCAGACTTCCGGCAAAAGAGAACTCTCGGTGCCGACTTGCCGTGCGGAGGAACTCGACTGCACGACGGAGCTAAATGTTACAAAGAGAGCGCAAAGTTGCCACTAAAATTTTCAAGTCTTCTTTTCTGCCAATAAATTTTAATTAAAAAGAATTTCTCACCGCATTTTTTTTTAAAATCTGCGCACTGGAAAATAATTGGGTTTGAAACAAGCAAGAAAAAGATCAGAAGCACAGAATTAAAATACTAAAATTATAGACTAGAGAACTTAAATGGCTTTTGCTACCGCGAATATATGTTTTAGAACGCCGCCGTTTGAAAATTGGAATGATGGCACACAGAACGAAGAAAGCACGCAGCAATCCGACTATCCAAGATGATTCTCTTCGGGAGCTGCACCCGCTTGCGTTGCGCGTACTGCGAGAAAAGCTGATCAACCAGACGGCCGGGGTCAAAAACTGCAAAAGAGCAGCTGCCTCGCATCGCACACCCAATCTTCAAAAGCAAAAGCAAGCACAGAACATGTAAATCCGCACCAAACCATTGAACAAAATTTATCTGAAATTTATTTGCACTGTTCGTAATCGACCGATCACTCACATTATGCCATCATGGAGACGCGATTACGTAAAGGAAAAAGATAATACGATACTCAAATTACACGGTGAATCCTGAAGCTGCTTTCGTATTTGAATTCCACAAACCGCGCACAAGGGAAAGTAGACGTTGATCCATACATGCATGCACGGTTGCTACACCTTCTCCACCTCCCGGTAGCCCGCGCGCCGCGGCCTCCGGCCGTTTTCAACGGCGGGGGAAACGGCCAGGGCGCCGCTGCATAGCTTCACTGCGTGCTTCCCCAGACGTAACCGCGCCCCGCCGCCCGAGAGCTTCTTTGCTGGAGGTGGCGGCGGCGGAGGCGGCGCGGGTACAGCGTTCTTGGCACTGATCGTCTTCTTGCTGCTGTGGCGGCGGGGACGACTGAGGCCGAGTATCTCCGCCGCGGCGTCGCTGCTGCTGGATGCGGTGCCCTCGCCGGCGTTCTGCTTGAGGAGGAGGCTCTCCAGCTCACGCCTGATGCAGTCCACCTCGAACGCGTCAAGGAGCGTCGACGTCGACTTCTTCGGTGCTGGCGCCGCCCGCGACGGGGCGGCGCTGGGCTGCTGCTTCTTCGGCTGGTCCATGACGGCGTACGCGTCGGGAGCCCGCGGCATCTGAGAGCCTCACGTGTATGAGTTTGGTTCGCGCAGGGATGCGAGACCCGTGGGTACCCATGCCTGCTCGCTCCGCTATAAGAAGGGAAGCAGGTGACGTTTCTGGCAAGGTGGGCCCACAAGTTTGTTCACCTTTCATCTACTTTCGCGTACTTGACTCAACTAGTCCTGCGATCAATTAAAATTTAAAACCGACGAGCTCAATGGAGATTTAGGTTGACTTTTGGTTTCAGAGCAGAATTAAAGACGACTTTATATTCTTAAAAAAGATGACATTATTCTTCTTTTTTGCGGGGGAAGATGACTTTATTCTTAAAATGAATACGGGTACAGGGCGGATCCCATAGTTAGAGGTGATCTAGGGCTTTCCTGCACCGTCATCCTCCTTCGACAGTATACCGCCGGCCTCCGCCTCCTCCGCTGGCTCCGCTGGTGGGGTTGTGCGAGAGGCCCCGATCTATAGGTAGGAGCCATAATTTTCTCCTCTTGGGGCATGAGATAAGTCACCATTCCGTGGGTGTCGGGATGCTAGTGTCATCATCGGGCATGAGATAAGGTTTGTGTGGAACTCTCGATCGCGTTGTCTTGCAGTGCAGACAAAATGTCTTGGTTCACCGGCTCCAGTTCCGACCGACGAAGGTTGGTCAGTCTCGGCTCGTCGGAGAGCGTGTGAGGTTGTGTTCCACAACTCCTTTTGACTGGAATTGAGGTGCTCTACATTACCCTCGCTGTTGTTTTCTTCTCCGGGGTGACAATTTTCTATGCAGATCACAACCCATGGCATTGTCTCATCCCAAATTTCGAATGTTTAAAAAATAATTAGGTTAATTAAAAATCTTCAAAATTGCTTGTGAGTGAGCGAACTTAGCTAGTTTTGACTAGGAGTTGATTGAATTGATCGAAAATATGGCTCTTTTTTTTAAAAAATATTCAAAACCCTCAGTTGCCAATTAGGGATTATTTATAAAATCCTAAATTGATCTCAAAAAATGTGTGTGACCTTTTACCTAGTCTATTGGGTTGGAAAAGTAATTTTGATAAATCCGAAATGTCAATTAAAACCCAAAAGTCAATTGAGAATTAAACTAAACCCTAAATAAATTATGGAATATAACTAACATGGAAAAAATAGGGTAAATATCAAATATTTAATTTAGGGAGAAAAGTATTTCCCTTAATTCCCAAATAATATTTTGAGCCTTTGTTAATTTTCTCAAAGTGATTGGAGTGAATTTGATTTTTGAATCAATTCAAAAATTAAAAATAAAATAATTCAAATAGGGATATAAATTTTATTTTGGAAAGAATAGAATTTTCCTAAGTCCTAAATATTAGTTGACACGTTGATATTTTTCATAAAATGGTTTGGAGTGTATTTGATTTCTTTAACCAAATTCAGATCCAAAAAAAGAGAAAACCTGAACTAAACCTAACCTACGTAAAGACCCAGCCACAAAGCCTATCACTACCTAACGCTTAAGCGCATAGCAGCAGCAGGAGACAATGGGCGGAGGTCATTTAGCCTATTAAGTCGAAACAATACTGAGGCATGTCGGTCGTCCGATTTCAATGGTGACCAACGGAACCCAGTGCACCACCTCATCCCCCCCCCCCCCCTCTCTCTCACTCTGTGTTGCTGACAGGTGGACCCCAACGCTAGGCTCCCCTCTGCAAAAGCCCTCTGCCACCATGGAAGCCCATCTTTGCTGCCTCTGACCGATCCATGCCGGTCAAAATCCTATGGCCACGGTCTCCCTCAAGCAGTGGAGCCACACCTTGGGGCAGTGGTATTCCCAACCCATCAGGATTCAAGTCCTGATGCTCGCATTATTCCTGAATTTATTTCAGAATTTTTGACGATGCGCTTTCAGTAGGAGGAGATGTTCCCGTCAACGACGATGTGCTTATGGTGACTCCGTAAATTTCAAGATGACATGCCGGCTCAATCTCTTGAAAGTGCTCATAGGGATAGGATGTGCGTGTGTGCATGTGTGCATTCATATGGGTGAGTGTATGCGCGTATGTATAAACGCTTGCTTTTGTATTGATGTTCAAAAAAAATTAAAAAAGGTTTGCAAATTTTAAAATTTCATGCTCATGAACTTTGTAAATATTGATGAATTAAAAAATTGTGGATTTTTTAAAATACATGTTTTCTAAGTGTTAACAAATTTTAATAAATTTTCATGATTTAAAATGTGAAAAAATAATAAACATAAAAAGAGAACAAAAGGGGAAAAGAGAACACAAACATGGAAAAAGGAGAAAAAGGCAAAAGAAAAACTATTAAAAATAGTAGAAAATACACAAAAAGTAGGCAATACCAACTCAAAACCGGGAAACTGGTCAGACACTACAGCTAGGTATGTGTTACTTTCAACGAGCGACACACACCGTTATAGGCAGGCCCCATAGCGACCCCGCAACCACCAAGGCACCAAAAGGCTTCAAATCTAGGAAGCCTATTCATAGGAAAACTGAAGCAATGCAAAAAAAAAAACACAAAACAAAACCAAAAACTATTAAAAACAATATGAAAACACAAAAATAAAGAAAATCAAATAGCAAAGCAATACCTTTTTTAAACCAGTCGTCACACTATGGCTAGGTGTGTGTTACTCTCAACAACCACATAAAGTCTTTCAAATGTAGAAGCTTAGTATATTAGAAGATTTGTAATAGTGCAGACTAATAGAGACATTTGAGAAGGCGTGTTCATATCGGTGTTTTTTTGTATAGAAAGTGATTCAATACCCGAAGGGACATATGAGGTGGATTATAAGAGGCGGATCCAGTCCAGCAGGCCACCGCGGGCCGCCTTCATATACTGTACCAATTGCTACAGAATAAAAAGGATTTGGGCCTCATGCCCCGAGCCTGGGCCCTATGGGACTTGGTCCTGGATCCGCCAGTTGATACATTGGCTGCTTTTGGAGATGCCCTGTCAAATTTTGGGCTATCTCGCTCAACTTTTCAGAAAGGACAGAATGAGCGCACACAATGCTTAGTATAGCACGTTGGTTTCACTAGCAAATTTGCCCCTATGTTGCAACGGGAGTTTAAAAAAATATCAAACACCCCCCCCCCCCCCCCCCCCACCCCCCCACCCTCCATCGAAGGTCAAAATCTTAAAAAAAATTCTAAACGCTTGAATCATCTATATGCTCGTACATATCAATTAGAACCTAATATTATTAAAAACAACTTTAATCTCTAAGATTCTATAAATTTTTATGCGACCCATTAACATTTTTATACAACTCCGACAATATAAATTTTTATGCAAGGCATTAGCATTTTGCTAGTCAAATACTCCTCATCCTCGCATGGGACGAGGTCCCAGTTGACGGATCAGGTGGTCTCGGAGTCGGATCCCTACCTGGCACCCGCCATGTCGAAGATTGTCAGAATGAAGTTTGGGGATAGAGTGGAATAGAAAGGAGTGGAGTATAGTGGCTAGGGTTTCGTCTAGGATGCGGATAGCCACGAATATATGTGGGGTCAGGCGAGCTAGCGTGCGCCGATCCGACGTGGCGGACGTGGCTAGGCGCGTCCAGACCTCATCATATCCACCCTAGATATGAGTGGTGTCGGTCGGTATGGACGTATAAGGCCGGTGTGAGGGATGCTACTAGGTTGAGATTTTTTGAGGTCACTGATTGGACCGGCCTCGATTCTCTAAGACGCTTGAAAGTAAAATTAGGGTCATTCAGTTTCGATTGTGAAGGAATCAGGCGATGACGCGCAGTATCAAGGCCACAGACGACAGTGCTTGGCCCGACAAGGACTCGGCCTGGAACGAGCTTCAATTGGCAACAGTCGGCGTAGACGAATAAGAAACTTGATGGTTCGGGGTTTGGGATGCAGGGTTCACCGGAAAAATCTAGTCATTCGCCGGTTTAGAGGGATGTGCGAGGGGCTACACGAGCGCGGGAGTGAAGGGAGGGGCGGGCGGCGAGGTTGGCGCGGGAGCACGGCCAGCCGTGCACAGTGGTGCCTGGCGGTTTGGCATGTGATTCGTGGGGTGGTTGGGGAAGTAGGCTTTAGAAGATTGAAGAAGGCATTTGCTGTTTGTTTTGCATCAGATGGCAAACGAATTGACTGGCGCAAATTATTTTTTCAATCAATTTTTCCCTAACTAGTCTTTAAATTTTGCATGACCTATATCGCCACTACCAATCAGGGGGCGAACGCATGGCGACAGGAATCGTCGTCGATGGGACGACGACTGCCTTTTCATCCTGGAACAGTCTATGTGCGTATGAAGTCTGGCGACATACTCAGAGAGCGGGCATGGTGGATCGCGAAGGGGGAGGGAGGGGTTGTCTACCACCATCATGCACAACATGTGCGGATCGGCTGGGCAGACCCACACGCAGGGCACACGAGCATCAGCACACACACAAATACCCTAAGAAAATGTGAGACTTAACCAAGTCTTCGTCAAGTGACATACTAGTATATAAGAAGAAGAAAAAATCAAAAAAAAATTGTTGTATGAATCTTCATGCAAGATGAAAGGATAGTATCCGACTGAGTCTACGCAAAACTGATAAAAAAAAAGCACGCACACATGCACGGACGCGCATCACACGGCACACACCACTTTGACCAGGCACACGCACATGCGCACCACGCACAGCGCAGGCTCGCCACACACATCCGTGCCAGGCGCCCGCTCGATCCAGGCCCGTCCTGGCCTGCTGCCACCGAGGAGCAACATAACACGGGAACTGAAGCGCGTGCCATGGCGGGAGCACAGCACAAGGGTGACGGCGACCGGCGACGTCATACACCAAGCAAGCGTCAGACGCACATTACATACGGCTGGCGACGACCACGGCGAGGTAGCAGCAAGCCACGTCGCAACGGTGAGTTAGCAGGCCCCCGGTGGCGTGCGCGGCGGGGGCCGGGGCATGGCGGTCCATGGATGCAAGGCGGGCGCGTCAAAGTTGGCGGGCTCGTCGGTGGCGGTGCCGGCGAGAGCAGTTCTCGGAGGCATCGGTGGACGGGCTCTTCTTAACGGGGAAGACGAGGGGTGGATGGACGCGCACAGCGCCGCCGCCTCAAGAAATGCGGGCAGCGCACATGCTCGCCGGCAACGTGTCCTCGAAGAGATTCCCGGCGACATCGACCCCACATGATGTATGATTTGACACATCGCCAATTCGCCATGACCAGTTTGTCAAAACAAGAACATCAGGAATTTCTGATCATAATTCAGAGCAAGAATTTTGATCATAATTGAGAGCAAAGACACACATCGACCGTAAATTACTCACATCTCAGGCTACTCTAGAGTACGATTGAACACGAATTAGAGCGTAAGCGTGAGACGGTAACAGGACGCGTCGGCGTCGGGCCGGCTGTAGGGGACGGCGCGCGCGGCGAGCCTGCCCTTCCTCTTCTCCATGAACCGCTGCAGGGACGCCTTCCTCGCCATGGGCAGGTCGCCATCTGCCGCCACGCCGTTCCCTCGCGCGGTGCCTGTTGCGGCAGCTGCGACACGGAGCAGCTCAGCCGCCCTGTCGGCCGGGACCTCGTCGAGCACCAGCACCTGCCCGCCGTAGAAGATGGTCATCTGCGCGTTCGCTGGCGCAGGACCCGCCGCGTTCTCGTCTTGCGCGGGCACTTCCGCTCCGGGCATGAGGGGGAGGACGACCGTGGCCGCCGGCCGCGCGTCCGCCGCCTTGATGCAGCGGCTGAGAACGCCGCACGCTGCAGCGAACCGGAGGCCCTTAGCGCTCCCTGTCGCCGCCATTGCTTGCCGGTCGATCGATTGGTCGGCCACCCTGTACGCTCTGGAAGCCTGGCGAGCTCGCTAGTTGATCCGGTGTTGGTTGCAGGAATGATAATGATAAACTGATGGATTAGGAGGTGGTGAGATGGGTTTGATTTATAGGAATCGCGCGTGCTGTGGGTTGTTGCTGTCAAATGCGGGGACGCGGGCTGTTTCTTTCTTTCTGGTTGCCTTTGGCACGAAGAACACGTGCTGGTCGAGGGACAGCACGAAAATTTCAGCGTGGTGGATGATATACTCCCCTCGTGCAGCACGTTGAGTTGTTAATTCGGCGGCAGGCAGACAGATTAGAAATTGATGAAGTGGATCATTTTCCTGCTGCCGACTCCGGTGCAGCGATCATAGACACAAGAGGCCGAGGCCCCTCTGCTAACAACTAGAGTATGAACTAAAACAATGTCAAACTACAGTACATGGACATAAATAAAGTAAATAGTGATCAAGCACATTCTCTGCTCCTTGAAAACAAATGCTCACAAGAGGATGGACATGAAGTAATAAATTTTTTGAATGTTGTGACTGAGTTTTGAAGAGAAATAACTAGGCTTGCCTGGACGCATGGTAAAGGGTAAACAAAAGATAAAGTGAGGAAGAGAATGAATGATTGAACTGAAAAAATATTCTTTCGATGGAGCCAAGGAGACCCAAATAAATCTGTGGTTGAGGCGGTCCTCACCTTTGCAATGAGTATTTTTAAGTTTCCAGCAACCCTTTCTGAGAAGCTCATACACATGATCAAAGAGTTTTGTTGGGGAGATGATAATGATCACCGACATATCCACTCATCTAGTTGGGAGAAAATTACAGATCGAAAAAACATGGAGGTAAGCGATTCAAAGCCCTTAAAGTTTTTAACCATGCTCTTCTTGCTAGCCAAGCTTTTTTTAGAAAAGGAGGAAGACCTCCGGCCTCTGCATCTGGACGATGCATGCAGCCACTTTATTAATTATTCACACAAGACCTTATAAAGTAATACAACAGTAAGACTAAAGTCACCGTCTAGGCAACATCTGCCGCTACTCCTATCCAGTTGATAAAGGGATGCTGATAGTCTGGGCCTAATACTAAACAGACCTCCCAGCCAAACCTAACATCTAAGACCTGAGGCGCCAACCAGGACGCCTGTCGGGTATGGGGCATCCACCGGTCCAGCGCACACTCAGAGGCCGTCGCCGCCACCTGCCACCAATCCATCTTCAGAGTTGTACTGCTGCATCTACCTTGCTCGGTCTAGCTGCCGTCGACGCCACCACGACGCCAGACAGCGTCACCCTCCTGCGCGAGTCCATCACCGCACATCTGATGCCTAATCTCCAGGGCGCCATGCCATCGAGATCTGTCACCATCAATGTGTATGACGAAGCACCGCTCAACCAAAAACGTCGTCCACTGGTTCCTCGAGCCCGCGTACACCTCCAAGAAAGACGCCCCCAAGGGGGAAACGACACAATCGCGCTGCCATCTTCTGATCTATCGATCTAGGGTTTCCCCCGGAGGTAACAGATAGTAGTCTAGAACTTCTCCACGGCGATACCTTCAAGAAGGGAACGACGCCATAGAGTGCCGCCACCGCCGGCTTTGGCATCTAGCCAAGAGTAGGTTTTCACCCAAATCTGTTCGAAGAATTCCTGATACGTCCATTTTTCATCATGATTTTATATCAATATTTATTGCATTATGGGTTGTTATTACACATTATGTCACAATACTTATGCCTATTCTCTCTTATTTTACAAGGTTTACATAAAGAGGGAGAATGCCGGCAGCTGGTATTCTGGCTAGAAAAGGAGCAAATATTAGAGACCTATTCTGCACAGCTCCAAAATTCCCGAAACTTCACGGATGATGTTTTCCAAATATATAAAAAACATTGAGCGCAAGAACATCACCAGGGGGGCCACACCCTGCCCACGAGGGTGGGGGCGCGCCCTACCCCCTGGGCGCGCCCCCTATCTCGTGGGCCCCCTGGTGGCCCTCCGGTGACCATCTTCTGCTATATGGACTCTTTCGATGGGAAAAAAAATCATAAGCCATCTTCTCGAATGAAACTCCGCCTCCACGAGGCGGAACCTTGGTGGAACCAATCTAGGGTTCTGGCGGGGCTGTTCTGCCGGGGAAACTTCCCTACCGGAGGGGGAAATCATCGCCATCGTCATCACCAACGCTCCTCTCATCGGGAAAGGGCAATCTCCATCAACATCTTCATCAGCACCATCTCATCTCAAAACCCTAGTTCATCTCTTGTATCCAATTCTTGTCTCCAAGTCCGGGATTGGTGCTAGTAGGTTGCTAGTAGTGTTAATTACTCCTTGTAGTTGATGCTAGTTGGTTTAATTGGTGGAAGATCATATGTTCAGATCCTATATGCACATTAATACCCCTCTGATTATGAACATGTTTATGCTTTGTGAGTAGTTACTTTTGTTCCTGAGGACATGGGAGAAGTCTTGCTATTAGTAGTCATGTGAATTTGGTATTCGTTCGATATTTTGATGAGATGTATGTTGTCTTTCCTCTAGTGGTGTTATGTGAACGTCGACTACATGACACTTCACCATTGTTTGGGCCTAGAGGAAGGCATTGGTAAGTAATAAGTAGATGATGGGTCGCTAGAGTGACAGAAGCTAAAACCCTAGTTTATGCATTGCTTCGTAAGGGGCTGATTTGGATCCATATGTTTCATGCTATGGTTAGGTTTACCTTAATACTTTTGTTGTATTTGCGGATGCTTGCAATAGAGGTTGATTATAAGTGGGATGCTTTTCCAAGTAAGGGCAGCACTCAAGCATCGGTCCACCCACATACCAAATTATCAAAGTGCCGAACGCGAATCATACGAGCGTGATGAAAACTAGCTTGATGATATTCCCATGTGTCCTCGAGAGCGCTTTACATCATATAAGAGTTTGTCCAGGCTTGTCCTTTGCTACAAAAGGATTGGGCCACCTTGCTGCACTTTATTTACTTTTGTTACTTGTTGCTCGTTACAAATTATCTTATCACAAAACTATCTGTTACCACTTATTTCAGTACTTGCAGAGAATACCTTGCTGGAAACAATTTATCATTTCCTTCTGCTCCTCGTTGGGTTCGACACTCTTACTTATCGAAGGGACTACGATAGATCCCCTATACTTGTGGGTCATCAATTCCATCCAGCTTCTTGTGCACGGACCGTCGCCTTCACCGTCGGAGACTAGACCAAAAGGATCCAGCTGCCGCCGCCAGATCCATGCAGCCAAGCTTGGCGGCTTATTGTATATCCCGACAGTTTGTTCGCGAGAGCGCTCAAGGAAAAATACTATCATGGGGCTGATCTACTGGACACGGCATTTATTCATAAACTGTTACCGGGTTGGCACGGCATCATGCATGGTTTGGAACTCCTTAAAAAATGATGTATTTGGCACATCTGCAATGGAAAAAGTGTTAACATTTGGAGAGACAATTGGATCCCCAGAGCAAATATGGATATAAAACAAATATGGCGAACTCACAAATCCATTGGGTAGTGGACCTCATCGTCCTAGAGAATCATTCTTGGAAGGTAGATAATATCATGCACATATTTACACACCAAGATGCAAATGATATTTTGCTTATGTGACTCTCAAATCATGATGAAGATGATTATATTGCTTGGCAACCAGAAAAGAACGGATTTTTCACTATCCACGACGCGTACCGGCTAGCCATGGATGAAAAGATGTCTGAGATGATTGGGTCCAGCCACAATATCTCAGGGGATCGTAGTATTTGGAATAATATCTGAAAAACAAATGTTTTCCCCAAAAGCGTGTATTTTTACATGGAGACTAGCAATTGAATCCCTTGCAGTTCAAACTAACAGATATCGACGCATCCCAGGTCTCACTCCGATTTTTAATGTATGTGGTGCTGATGATGAGACGGACTTCCATGGGCACACCGATGCAAGTTTGCAAGGGCCCTTTGGCATGAGTTAAAGGACGTGTGGAATCTCCCGCAAGCATGAAATAAACTACACTAGAAGGGATTGGATCCTGGTCCTCCTAGATAAAGTGAGCGAAGATCCAAGACAAAAGTTTATGCTATTCGAGTGGTGTGTGTGGCATCATAGAAGTGATGCGATCTTCGCAAAAGGTAAAGAAAAAAATTTCCCATTCTGCTCGATTTATGCAAAACTACCTTGTAAACCTCTGCATGATTGTGGACGGAAATTCTGAGATAGATCGAAAAGGGAAGTCATATGGTTAAATTACCAAACTTGGAACAACATGATAATACGAAGAAAAACTATGGCAGAAACATAGTCTTGGTTGGGCCAAGGTCAACGTTGATGGAAGTTTCTTGGAGGAAAGCAGGAGTGGAGCGTGGGGCGCTGTGGTTTGAGGTCATGATGGGAGAATTATTAGACTGCTTGGGACTATATACCGCGGTGCAATGGAGCGAACTATGAGGAAGCCATTGCTTGCCTAGAAGGATTGCAAAAAGCGGTGTTGGGTACTGATATACCTTTAATCATCGAGACAGATTGCAGCTCGGTGAAGAAGGCACTCAACCCCTCGTCTGTTGATAGGTCAAAAATTGGAGCGATTGCGAAGGAATTTCAAGCAATCAAGCAAGGAAATAGAGAAGTTAAAGTTTGCAAAGCAGATAGAAGGGACAATAGTTTAGCTCATAGTCTTGGTCAGTTCGGGCGAAGAGTGTTGTATGGTGGGGTTATGAAAGGTATAGTACCAACCTACGTGTTGATTGTGGCCTTGCACGATTGTAAGAACAATGCTTCCCCTACTTAATTATACAACTCTCTATAAATGTACTCTACTATGAGCTACTAGTAAAATGGAGAGAACAGCGTGCTAGCTCATCGGTAGCTCCAATAGTTCCAATGCATTAGACGACCTAACGAGGGGAATGTAGCGTGACCTCGTGCCTTCATCGAGGATGTGTCTGGCGAGCTCGAGTGCCTCCCCCGTCAGTGATGAGGCAGCCAACTACGCTCCCTGCTGCCAGATCTGACCGGATTAGGCCCAAGTCAGGCATGGTCGTCTCGTTGCACTAACACCATGGCCATCACGTGTAGTGGATTTCAAGGGCGCGGCCGTAGTTGCCATCATGTGTGTCAACTCTGCGTTCGTTCGCACACAGTGGAGGTGTCGTTAGATGTGTAGGTAGGCATATGTGGTGCTAGTGTGTGTGTGTGGGGGTGGGGGTGGGGGTGGGGGTGGGGTTCCAAGGAACGTAGATCCTTTAAATTAAGTCACCTCCCTTTGGTGTGACTTAAGCCAGATAATCCTGATGTGCATTTGGCAGGACATACAATCCTCTACTTCTATTCCAAAAAAAAAAATCTCATTTCAACAAAGAAAAACAGGCCCCTTGAGCATGACTTAACCATGCTCTATACCTTATGCTTGCATAAAATTTTGATGTTGTAGGTGTGTGTTGTGATACATATCTAATGCATAGCCTATTATACCCCACATGTTGCATATTATCATGTTACCTAACATGTCATGCTGCTTGCCATCCTGCTTGGTGTAGCATGCATGCTTAGGTTGCAGCCATTGTCATGTTACATTCTTATGGCATGCTTATGTTGGGTTCACTTTAATTATGGATAATGCCATGCTTCTAGAGTTGAGGCTATGTTATGGTTAGTAATGTGGTAATAAGATAGAATGGCAACTATAGGAGACCATGCGTAGTTCGTGCATCTGTGTTTTGTTCCACTCGAACCGACTAGGAGTTCTTGGGAACTTGATTCAAGATTGAGGTGCCTTGATCGGTACCCAAAAATTACAAACATTTCCAAGGTGAAAGGACATGCGGTGCCCCCCATGTGTGGTTTTGGTAATTGATGACAATCTCTATGGACTAACGGTTGCCTTGAGTTATATTTGAAGGATTTGTCCATAGGATTGTCTTGAATCCCATGTGTTGGTTTCAAGGAGTTTATGAGATGGCCAAAGTGCTTTTCAAGGAATTATCCAAAGATTGGTCATGTGTGAGTTGAGCTTATTGCAAGCATGTCTTGAAGAAGAAGATTGTGTGATCATTCATGTTTACCTTCAAGACATCATCCAAATGAAGAGAGTTGGAAAGATTCAAGGTTGATCAAGACTAAGTCAAGAGTGAATCAAGTTGATCAACTCACAAAGCGTAGAAGAAGTACCGAGAGGGATCAAGTGATCCCATGGTATGGTAAGCATTGTCCATTATGCTTTGTGTACTAACCCATGGTCTACGTGAGAGTTCTTTGTGGGGTTAGGTATGTTTCCATGGTCTTGCGTCAAGTGGAAGATCTCATACAATCCATGGAGGATGACATCAAGTGGTGATCGTCATCAAGTTTGTAGTGTGCAAGTTCAAGTGAAACATCACGAAGAGATCAAGTGCTTGAGGCTTGCATCCATTGTGATATCAATGGACTTGTGAAGATGTGCCGAAGAGTGGCTCACCCATAGTGGAGTATGGGGGAGCAATCATCTAGTCTTCATCGAGCCAATGCAATCAAGAAAGGTGGTCCAACTTGAGGGAGTCAAGATCGTCATCATCTAGCTCAAGTGTACCATGTGCAAGGCAAAGGTTTGCCATTGATAGGCTTTCTCTTTTACCGGTCTCATGGTGATAGTTGGGAGACCGGGTTATAGAATCGATTGCCGTACTATCAAGGGGGGCTCTCGATGAGTAGCTTGGTCGTATCATTCGCAGAGAGCTCAAATCATTGCACCCTTGCATCATCTTTCTTGGTTCTTGTTTGATTCTCTTTGTGAGTCTTAGAGCTTATGGTCATCTTGATGACGAGCTCGAGTTCATCGAAAACGGATTTCACATGCTTCTTCTATTGCGTTTTCGGTGTTGGAGTTTTTACCGGTCTTATTCAAGGAAGGGTTCTCACCATTTTCTGATGGGCCGATTATTATTTGCTTCTTATTGTTTTTTCTATCAAGATTGTGTTAGCCCTTGTCGCTAGCTTTCCAACAAACTTGATTTCGTCGAATTCAGAGCTCGTATGTGAAAGTTGTGGCTGTTTTGATATTACCTATTTTACACAGAGAGGTTGTACCGCCCCATGGAGAGGTTGTACCGCCCCATGGAGAGGTTGTACCGGTTGACTGGTACAACCGGTGTTTGGAGCGGTTCTACCGCTCCCGAATTGGTCCGGAGGTTGTACCGGCCATGTATCGCTCTACCACCGGACAAGTCTGTTGTGGTGCGGTTGTTGGGCGGTTGTGGGCCGGTTGTACCGCTTATTGCCTATTATTGGTTGTACCGATGCTCATAGAGGTTGTACCGCTTCTATGTTATTCTGTACATAACAGGCAGATTCGTGAGAACCTATTTAAGGGGGTCTTCTTCCCCAATGGTTCCCTATCTATTGAGCTCGTTTTTGCCCCCATTGTTGACCTTCTTTGAGCTTGCTAACTCTCAATCCCTCCATGGATTCTTGCTAGTTTTTGAGGGAAAAGAGAGAGGAGATCTAGATCCACACTTCCACCAATCACCTTCTTCTCCATGTGAGGGAAACCCCTTGGATCTAGATCTTGGAGTTCTTGGTGTTCTCCTTCTTGTTCTTCCTCTCATTTTCCTCCCTAGCATTTGTTGCTTTGGTGGGATTTGGGAGAGAAGGACTTGGGCACTCCGTGTGCCCTTGCCATTGCATTTGGTGCATCGGTTTGAGTTCTCCATGGTGATACGTGGAAGTTACAAGTTGAGAAGCTTATTACTCTTAGGTGCTTGGTACCCTTGAGCTTGTTCCTCTTGGGTGCTTGGGCGCCCTAGACGGTTGGTGGTGTTCGGAGCTCAATCATTGTGGTGTAAAGCTCCAGGAAAGCGTCGGGGTCTCCAATTAGGTTGTGGAGATCGCCCCGAGCAATTTGATGGGTTCCGGTGACCGCCCCCAAGGGTTGCCAAAGTGTACGGGTTCGGTGACTGCCCCCAAGGGTCGCCATTTGTATGGGTTCGGTGACCGCCCTCAAGGGTCCCTTAGTGGAATCACGACATCTTGCATTGTGCGAGGGCGTGAGGAGATTATGGTGGCCCTAGTGGCTTCTTGGGGAGCATTGTGCCTCCACACCACTCCAAACGGAGATTAGCATCCGCAAGGGTGTGAACTTCGGGATACATCTCGCCTCCGCGTGCCTCGGTTATCTTTTACCCGAGCCTTTTACTTATGCACTTTACTTTGTGATAGCCATATTGTTCTTGGTCATATATCTTGCTATCACATAGTTGCTTATCTTGCTTAGCATAAGTTGTTGGTGCACATAGGTCAGCCTAGTTGTTTTAGATTTTGTGCTTGACAAATTAACTGCTAGGTTTATTCCGCATTTGTTCAA
Source organism: Triticum monococcum (assembly GCA_034509565.1). Classification (NCBI taxonomy): domain Eukaryota; kingdom Viridiplantae; phylum Streptophyta; class Magnoliopsida; order Poales; family Poaceae; genus Triticum; species Triticum monococcum. The sequence continues at coordinate 167,531,050 of CM067847.1, read as the reverse complement.
GCCTAAATCATAATTATTTTAAAACGCCTATTCACCCCCCTCTAGGCGACATCCACGATCTTTCAATTGGTATCAGAGCCTCGTCTCTCTTCATTAGGCTTTACCGCCTAGAGAGTAAAGATGTCGACTAGGGGATTAGGATTCTGTGACACTCTTAGATTCCATGACATAAATTTTGATGTTTGGGTAATTCGCATGCTTAATCTCTTTAGGGTCATGGACCCAAATTTAGAGCGAATTGTAGATATGGGTTTTTCTCCTCCAAAGGATCCCGAAAGATTATCTTTAGAGGATGAGAACAACTCTTTATCTCAATGCTCAAGCTTCTAATGTGCTTTTCAATGCTTTGAGCAATGTAGTTATATTTCAACTCATGCCGTTCTGGGATGCCCATGAGTTGTGGACAAAGCTTCAAGATAAATATGGTGTGTCCAAGATTTGTGGGGATGATTGTTCTCCCTTCACCTCCGGCCGTGTTGCCTTCTCAACTTCTTCTACTTCACCTACATGTGGGTTATTGCCACAAGGTAATGACATGGTGAGTAACTGTGTACATTGCAATGATGATAGTGGGCTTATTGTTGATAATCATTCATCACTTTCTTATTGCAATGCTTCATCTTTGGACTTTAGCACTCCGAGCACTCCAAATGTTTCACATGCTTGTGTTGATAGTCCTTGCATATCATGTAGAAATTGCTTGACTAAATCTCATAATGATATGTTTACTATGTCTTGTTTCCATGATAAAAAATGCATATATTTCCTCCAATTGTTATGCTAACAATGTAGAGGAAACCCAACACTCCATGGAACAAGATGTGGTCTTGAATGGTGCTTCAAGGGATCCTACATCATCATCTATTGCATTTTGCCTTATGGCCAAGGCTTCAAAGGAATCTCCCACTTTGAATCCCAATATATCTTGTGATGATATTGATGATGGCAAGAGTTATGATGATGTTGATTATGATGAAGAGAATGATGATGTTGCCTCCTTAAAAATTAAGGGGGAAATGATTTCTAAAGCTCTTCTTAAGAATAAAATTGCTCGTTCCAACTTCATGGAAATCATGTCTATTGCTATTGAGGGCAAGAAATATATTGATGAGCTGGAATCTCGTCTTGAGGAGCATGAGGTCACCATTGATAAAATGGAAGGTCATGAGCATGATTACGCTAATGAGATTGCAAACCTCTCTCAAGCTCTTGAACTTGAACAAACCACCAATGAATCTCTTGAGGATACTTTTGCTCTAGAATTATCTAGACTGAAGGAATCTCATGATAGAGCTCTTGAGGTGGCCAATGTTTTTGAAACTAAAAATGCTAAGCTTGAAGTTGCTCATGCTAGACTCCTTGAGGATTTTGAGCACCTCGAAAATGGCTCAAGGGTCATCAAGGGTGAGCTCATCAAACTCACCGAGTCTCATGATCAACTTGAAGCTTCTTATTTAAAAGAGCTTGCCAAGTTGTCCTCTCCTATTGTTGTTAATGATGATGCTTGTGCTACTAACTCTATTACTTGTGAAGCATCCATTTTGAAGGAGAACGTTGAGCTACGGGCTCAACTTGAGTTGGTATCTAGCAATTATGGGAAATTGGAAGAAAGCCATGAAAAGCTCTCAAGCTCTCATGATGATCTTCTAGTATCCCATAATGTGCTAAAGATAGCTCATGAGGCCATGCTCGCTAAGGTAACATCTAGTGAGCCTCATGTGGATACTAGCACTACTTCTAGTCAAAATGCTATATTGCCATGTGCTAGTCCTTGTAATTCATCTACTCACAATATTGGTACATCTTGTGATGAATTGCTTTCCTTGCCTTGTTTCTCTAACTATGAAGCTTATACTTCCTCTAGTACTTGTGTTGAGACTAACCATGTAGAGGAAATCAAAGAGCTTAAGGCCCAAGTCACTTCTTTGAAGAAAGACTTGGAAAAGAGTCATGAAGGGAAATCCACACTCAACAATATCTTGAGTGTGCAAAAATCACCCAATGACAAAGGTGGACTTAGATTCAACTCCAATAAGAAGAAGAAGTCCAAGATGATCAAGAAGAAGGGCCAAGAACAAGTCAAGAATTAGGCCAAGATTATTTGCTTCAAGTGCAAATTTGAAGGGCATCATGTTAGATCTTGCCCATTGAAGAAGAAGGCCATTAGTGACAAGCAACAAGGGAAGAGGCCACAAGTTCAATTTCATGCTCAACCTCAAGTTCAAGAAAGGCCACTTCCCAAGAAGACTAAAGTTAATGCTTATCTTGTTGAGAAATCAAGTGAGAAGAAAGTGAAGAGTAGACGTTGCTACTTATGTCGTGAGAAAGGTCACGTCGCTTCTTCATGCACTAGTGGTAACTTATCCAACCCAATTATTATTGATGATATCTATTCTCTTGGGAAGGATAAGGTTGGCAATGTGTTTGCCAAGTTTGTTGGTACTCAAAGTGGTGTCAAGAAAGGAACCATTTGGGTAGCCAAGCCTATTGTGACTAACCTCTTAGGACCCAACTTGGTTGGGGACCAACAAGCTCAAACTTGATCAATAGGTGTTGTTGGAGGTCATTGGAGACTTGGCTACATTATGAAGAATTAAGGGTACTTCATCATTCTTGTTGTCTCAAGCCAAGTCAATTGGGTTATCAAGTTTCTATCTTATATCTAATGTGCCTCCTTGCGGTAACTTGTACTTAAATTGTTTACATTGAAAGTTACTTGCCCCTTTGCATGTTTTGGTTTTGTTCCTTGCATGTGTTTGTATATGTTGTGTTTCCAACTTGCTTATCTTGAGCAATCAAGTATGTGTGTGTTGGTTTACACATCATGTACGTGTGTGTCGTGCGGTGAGCCTTTATGCTTCTTGTTTGTATCCTAGTTGGCTCTTGTGAGAGATTAATGGAATATCCCATTATGGGGGAGTGATGTGGTTTGTACACCTCACAATCCTATAAATGTGTGTACATGAGGAATACCATCTAGTATTGATATTACAAGATTATCTAGTCACTATGTGGTATGTCTTCTCATGAGAAATTCAAATTCAAAATAGTCCATTAATTATCTCTTGTTGGATACTCTTATTTCCTCTTGTTAAGTTTTTATTGGTATCACATTATGGGGGAATAATATGCTATGTGCATATTACAAGCCTAGAAAATGTGTACATTTGAGATATTGTCACCTAGAATTAATGTTGTAAATTATCTTGTTCCTAGGTGGCATGTTGGCTCTACAAGTTGCAATTTGGTTGTGTTTGGTGTAAAGATGATGTTGGATATCCTTGTTATCTACCACTGAGAATTATTTCCAAATACTTCTTGTCTTTTGACAATTGGTACTCACTTTTGTGGTAGAATTTATCGATCATCTTTACATTGGCTTTTGCTTTTATTTGCCTTTTCTCTTGCCAAGGAATGTATCAACTCCCTTTGTCTTCCATACCACTTGTGGATCTTGTTAATTTCTTGATCTTGTCTAGTGTTTTCTAGATATAGTGAAAGTGGTGATCCCACCTTGTGCATTTTGTATTCAAATGCAAATTCTCTATAATGCACTAGTCTTGGGGGAGCTATCCTATTTTCTATAAAACACTCATCTTGCGATCCTTGTCAAGTGTGTGTTGGTGGAAGGGAAGCTGTTTTATTTTTGGTACTTTGTGCCATCATGAAACTTTGTAGAGAGCTTGGTTTGTTTGGAACCATCCTCTCTTTTGGGAGTTTGATATCTTTTATTTAGTGTGTCTCAATGGATATCTCATTCCTTGATGTATCTTTTAATGATATGTTCCAAGTGATGATTTCTCCATTTGGTATGTCTTTTTCTTTTGGTTTCGGTCCTTGAAAGTCTTGAGCATGCATATTAACTTCATGCAGTCTCTTTGGCATGCTTTCTTTCTTTCCTTGACACAATATATAGGGGAAACTCCACCAAGTCTCAAATTGGATGAGATGTGCATGAAATTCTATTTCATTTCAATGTGCACATATTTATGTGGAGTTTGTCCTATGTATTGGTGTTTCTAACTCTATGGTCCCAATAAGTTTGGGTACCATTTTGTTTGTGTTGTTGTTCTAGGAACAATTGGAGATGCATTGGATGCTCGACTCACTCACAAGGAAGGTGGTGTCACCATGTGCTTATTGGAGTCAAGCTAGGACGATCAACGGACTACTATCTACCTTTGATTGGCATCTAGCTACTACATCCTTCCATTGATATCCCGGTAACAAGTATCATCATGTTCTTCATGCACACATTTCTTGCTTCAACCTTGTGTAGGTTGCATCTTGGCATGATATTCATTCCATCTTGTGATACTTGTTTCCTTTCTCAAAGCATCTCAACGATGATCTCATGTTGCTAGTTGTGATGTCTTTAATGGTTGTGTGGTAGGAATTCATTTATATACAATAAGACCATATCTAGACATGTGCTATGCTTCCAAGCAAATATCTTATTGGTATATGTATGACTTCCTTTTGGATATCTTGTTCCTTTGTGTTGTAACTAATTCGGGTGTACATCCTTCTTTGTAGATATATATCATCATGATTTCGTCTACCTTATACACTTGAGAGAAATTACATCTCTAGATGATATCCTTTCTTTCACGTCCACCTTGTTGATAACCTACAAGTATAGGGGATCGCAACAGTTTTCGAGGGTAGAGTATTCAACCCAAATTTATTGATTCTACACAAGGGGAGACAAAGAATATTCCCAAGTATTAGCAGCTGAGTTGTCAATTCAACCACACCTGGACACTTAATATCTGCAGCAAAGTATTTAGTAGCAAAGTAATATGATAGCAGCGGTAACGGTAGCAAAAGGTAACAGTAGTAAAAGTAATGTTTTTGGTATTTTGTAGTGATGATAGCAATAGCAACGGGAAAGTAAATAAGCGAAGAACAATATATGGAAAGCTTGTAGGCAATGGATCGGTGATGGAGAACTATGCCGGATGCGGTTCATCATGTAACAGTCATAACCTAGGGTGACACAGAACTAGCTCTAGTTCGTTGATATAATGTAGGCATGTATTCCAAACATAGTCATACGTGCTTATGGAAAATAAGTTGCATCACATCTTTTGTCCTACCCTCCCGTGGCAGCGGGGTCCTTACGGAAACTAAGGGATATTAAGGTCTCCTTTTAATAGAGAACCGGAACAAAGCATTAACACATAGTGAATACATGAACTCCTCAAACTACGGTCATCACCGGTAAGTATCCCGATTATTGTCACTTCGGGGTTAACGGAGCATAACACATAATAGGTGATTATAGACTTGCAATATAGGATCAAGAACACTCATATATTGATGAAAACATAATAGGTTCATATCTGAAATCATGGCACTCGGGCCCTAGTGACAAGCATTAAGCATAGCAAAGTCGTAGCAACATCAGTCTCAAAACATAGTGGACACTAGGGATCAAACCCTAACAAAACTAACTCGATTACATGATAGATCTCATCCAACCCATCACCGTCTAGCAAGCCTACAATAGAATTACTCACGCACGGCGGTGAGCATCATGAAATTGGTGATGGAGGATGGTTGGTGATGACGATGGCGACGGATTCCCCTCTCCGGAGCCCCGAACGGACTCCAGATCAGCCCTCCCGAGATGTTTTACGGCTTGGCGGCGGCTCCGTATCGTAAAATGCGATGATTTCTTCTCCCGGATTTTTTTCTCATCGAAACTCAATATATGGAGGTGGAGTTGGAGTCGGAGAGGCAACAGGGGGCCCACGAGGTAGGGGGGCACGCCCCCCACCCTCGTGGCAAGGTGCTGGGCCCCCCGGCCTTCATCTTTGGCAGGTATTTTTCTTATTTTCTGAAAAGTGTCTCCGTGAAGTTTCAGGTCATTCCGAGAACGTTTGCTCCTGTACATAAATAAAACCATGGTAATTCTGCTGAAAACAGCGTCAGTCCGGGTTAGTTCCATTCAAATCATGCAAGTTAGAGTCCAAAACAAGGGCAAAAGTGTTTGGAAAAGTAGATACGTTGGAGACGTATCAACTCCCCCAAGCTTAAACCTTTGCTTGTCCTCAAGCAATTCAGTTGAAAAACTGAAAGTGATAAAGAAAAAAAATTACAAACTCTGTTTGCTCCTATTGTTGTAAATATGTAAAGCCAGCATTCAAGTTTTCAGCAAAGATTATAACTAACCACATTTGTAATAACGCTTAGGTCTCTAGTTTACTCATATCAATAGCATAATCAACTAGCGAGCCATAATAAAAAATCTCGGATGACAACACTTTCTCAAAACAATCATAATATGATATAACAAGATGGTATCTCGCTAGCCCTTTCTGAGACCGCAAAACATAAATGCAGAGCACCTTTAAATATCAAGGACTGACTAGACATTGTAATTCATGGTAAAAGAGATCCAGTCAAGTCATACTCAATGTAAACTAACAATGAATGCAAATGAAAGCGGTGCTCTCCAACTGGTGCTTTTTAATAAGAGGATGATGACTCAGCATAAAAGTAAATAGATAGGCCCTTCGCTGAGGGAAGCAGGGATTTGTAGAGGTGCCAGGGCTCGGTTTTGAAACAGAGGTGAATGATATTTTGAGCGGTATACTTTCATTGTCAACATAACAACCAAGAGATGGCGATATCTTCCATGCTACACACATTATAGGCGGTTCCCAAACAGAATGGTAAAATTTATACTCCCCCTTCCACCACAAGCATCAATCCATGGCTTGCTCGAAACAATGAGTGCCTCCAACTAACAAGAGCCCTAGGGGGAGTTTTGTTTGCAATTATTTTGATTTAGCTTGCATAAAGCATGGGACTGGGCATCCCGTTGACCAGCCATTTATCTCGTGAGTGAGGAGCGGAGTCCACTCCTCTTGAGAATAACCCGCCTAACATGGAAGATACAGACAACCCTAGTTGATACATGAGCTATTCGAGCATACAAAACAGGATATTTATTTGAAGGTTTAGAGTTTGGCACATACAAATTTACTTGGAACGGCGGGTAGATACCGTATATAGGTAGGTATAGTGGACTCATGTGGAATAACTTTGGGGTTTAAGGGATCTGATGCACAAGCAGTATTCCCGCTTAGTACAGGTGAAGGCTAGCAAAAGACTGGGAAGCGACCAGCTAGAGAGCGACAATAGTCATGAACATGCATTAAAGTTAATCAACACCGAATGCAAGCATGAGTAGGATATAATCCACCATGAACATAAATATCGTGAAGGCTATGTTGATTTTGTTTCAACTACATGAGTGAACATGTGCCAAGTCAAGTCACTTAAATCATTCAGAGGAGGATACCACCCCATCATACCACATCATAACCATTTTAATAGCATGATGGAACACAAGGTAAACCATTATAACTCATAGCTAATCAAGCATGGCACAAGAAACTATGATCTCTAATTGTCATTGCAAACATGTTTATTCATAATAGGCTGAATCAGGAATGATGAACTAATCATATTTACAAAAACAAAAGAGGTCGAGTTCATACCAGCTTTTCTCATGTCAGCCAGTCCATCATATATCATCATAATTGCCCTTCACTTGCATGACCGAACAATGTGAATAATAATAATAGTGCACGTGCATTGGACTAAGCTGGAATCTGCAGGCATTCAATAAACAGGAGAAGACAAGGCAATATGGGCTCTTTTGTCAGATCAACAATAAAGCACATAAGAGCCACTTCAACAATTTCATTATGGTCTTCTCCTATTGTAACACCCCGGATATAACTTTCCCAACTTGTACTCCAACTCTTGCCGTTTCCAGCGTTAAGTTATATTTATTTCTCGGGTTCGGGTCTTTGTCTCCGTGTGTTGTTTTCGTTGCCATGCATCTCATATCATGTCATCATGTGCATTGCATTTGCATACGTGTTCATCTCATGCATCCGAGCATTTTCCCCGTTGTCCGTTTTGCATTCCGGCGCTTCGTTCTCTTCCGGTGGTCATTTCGGCCTTTCTTTCGTGTGTGGGGATTAAACATTTCCGGATTGGACCGAGACTTGCCAAGCGGCCTTGGTTTACTACCGGTAGACCGCCTGTCAAGTTTCGTATCATTTGGTCTTCGTTTGATACTCCAACGGTTAACCGAGGGACCGAAAAGGCTTCGTGTGTGTTGCAGCCCAACACCCCTCCAATTTGGCCCAAAACCCACCTAACCCTGCTCCATCATCTAGAGCATTCGATCACGATCGCGTGGCCGAAAACCGCACCTCATTTGGTCTCTCCTAGCTTCCTCTATGCCTATAAATAGGCCCCCCTCGAAATATCCCGGATCTCCCTCTTTGAAACCCTAATTTTCCTCTCCGCGCCGGCCGGACACGTCTGATCCGCCGCCGCCAACCAATCGCCGAGCGCCACCTGTCCCGCGCCCACATCGTCGTCCCGCGCGCCGCCAGGCCCGCCGGGGCCCGAGGCCGGCCCCCGCGGCCTAGCGCGCCGCCGCCCGCACCGCTCCCCGCCTCGCCTGCGCCCCGCCGCCTTCTCCTACCCGCCGCCCGCGCGCCGCCCGAGAACCACGCCGTCGGCGAGCCGCGCCACCACCGGACGCCGCTCCGCCCGGCTCCTCCCGCCTCAACGCCGGCCGCCATCGCCGCCCCCGACCTCCACCACCTCCACCGCGCGGGGACCGTACCTCCCCGCCTCTCCTTCGGCTCCGGGAGCCAACTCCGGCAACGCCCCGACGAACTCCGGCCGTCTACAGTGCAGATCCGGCGATCCTCGATTTCCGCGCCCCAGATCCAGATCTGAAATATTAGGGTTGACCCCATTTTTTCCCTAAGTCTCTAATCCATGTGCTCATGTTCGTCATGCTATATCTCCGCATCCGTAGCTCCGATTCATGCATATCGCATATCAAAATGTTCATCTCAGAGAGTACATCATTTCATTCCATTGCATCATTTTCATTTGAGTTCATCTTGATGCCCGAAATGCTGTTAGAAGAGGGCTACTTGAGTTAATTGTCAGATCTACTACTTCATCTTAGACATTTGTCATTTTTGCCATGATTGTTGTGTGCATGATATGCCCATGAGTTCTACATATGTTTTGTTAAGGGTTTTGTCATCTTTCCAGAGGTGCAACCCATGTATTTTTGTGATGTGTGTGGGGACTAGTGCAAGGTTGCAAAGTGAGGCATTTGGTAATTCTGTTTTCAGGGACTTAGCATTTCCACTAAGTCCTTGAGTTGTTTAGTTCATGATGCCATATGTTCATGTTGTTTCCTAGTGATCCGTGCCTCTTTTGAGTATGATCAGTAAAGGAGTTTTGTTAATATTGTAGTGCTCTATCCATCCATGTCTTTGTTTGCATATATGGAGCACCCTAGCTTGAGTCAATCGAGTTCTACTTTTGCTTCGTTGTGAATCTGGGCAGATCGTCAACTTGTTTGCGATTTTGTCGATGTTGTTGTAGTTGATCCGTGCATGCTATGCCATTGTTCTTGCCATGTCTAGCTTGCATTTTGTGTGTTCTTAATGGGTGTACACTTGTCTTGCCATGACTTGCACCGTAGTGAGTGCATCGAGCTCGTAAACATGCCTACTTGAGTTATGATTTCAGTATGTCCCAGTTTTCACTAAGTCTGAAAACTGATTAGGTTTTTGCTATGTTCACATGCTTGCAATTGTATTTTGTGATCCCTTTTGGCTCAAGGTCACTAAGGGACTTTTGTTAAGCTCTTTGAGTAGCTCCATGCAATGCCTTACCTTGTCTTGCTCAGATCCTGTAACATGTTGTTTTGTTGCTCCGAAGAGTGCTACTTGGTCTGAAATTCCAGACAAGTGTTAATTTCACTAAGTCTGAGATCTGTTTTACCATTTGCATTTTTGCCATGCTTGTTTGAACCTCCTAATGGATGAATTGGCCGTAGCTCAGTGCTAGACTTTTGTTAAGCATCTTGAATGCATCCCTGCCTTGTATTTTGATGCCATGTCTGAGTGCTGTAGTATGTTCATCTCATTGCATTTAGTTGGCTACTTGCTGTAAATCGCAGATCGTGGTCATATTTGAATCGCTTGCCATTTCCAAACCGTAACTCCGATTCCGGCGATCTTTATATCGTTTTCAAGCGATTTCATCTCATCTTTCCAGTGGCGCACTTGGTTTTCCAAGTTGATGCCAGGTTCATGCTTTTACTGTCATATCTTGCATATGCATCCCGCATAGCATATCATCATTGCACCATCTTGTTTCATCCTTGCACGTGGTTGATTGTGTCCTTGTTGCTTGTTTGTCTTGTTTGGGTAGAGCCGGGAGAAGAGTTCGCTAACGAGGAGCCCGTTGAGTTTGCTTTCGAGGATCCAGTCAACCCTGACAACTTTGCAGGCAAGATGATCATACCCTCGAAATCACTACTATCTTTGCTATGCTAGTTTGCTCGCTCTTTTGCTATGCCAATGCTACGATGCCTACCACTTGCTTTCAGGCCTCCCAAATTGTCATGTTTAGCCTCTAACCCACCATTGTCCTAGCAAACCGTTGATTGGCTATGTTACTGCTTTGCTCAGCCCCTCTTATAGCGTTGCTAGTTGCAGGTGAAGATTGGAGACCGTTCCTTGTTGGAACATTTATTTACTTGTTGGATATCATTATATTGCCATGTTATCTTAATGCATCTATATACTTGGTAAAGGGTGGAAGGCTCGGCCTCTCGCCTAGTGTTTTGTTCCACTCTTGCCGCCCTAGTTTCCGTCATATCGGTGTTATGTTCCCGGATTTTGCGTTCCTTACGCGGTTGGGTTATAATGGGAACCCCTTGATAGTTCGTCTTGATTAAAGCTTTTCCAGCAATGCCCAACCTTGGTTTTACCATTTGCCACCTAGCCTCTTTTTCCCTTGGGTTTCCGGAGCCCGAGGGTCATCTTATTTTAAACCCCCCCGGGCCAGTGCTCCTCTGAGTGTTGGTCCAAATAGAGCCACTTGTAGCGCCACCTCGGGGCAACTCGAGGGTTGGTTTTAGTTGTACGTAGTGTTCATCTGAGTGTGCCGTGAGAAAGAGATATGTGCAGCTCCTATCGGGATTTGTCAGCACATTCGGGCGGTGTTGCTGGATTAGTTTTGACCTGTCGAAATGTCTTGAAGAACCGAGATACCGAGTCTGATCGGAACGTCTCGGGAGGAGGTCTATTCCTTCGTTGACCATGAGAGGTTGTCATGGGCTAAGTTGGGACTCCCTTGCAGGGATTGAACTTTCGAAAGCCGTGCCCGCGGTTATGGGCAGATGGGAATTTGTTAATGTCCGGTTGTAGATAACTTAAACCTTAACTTAATTAAAATGAATCAACCATGTGTGTTACTGTGATGGCCTCTTCTCGGCGGAGTCCTGGAAGTGGACACGGTGTTGGAGTAATGCTTGCGCAGGTTGTCCTCTAGTTTCTCGCTCGCGCTTTGCCTCCTCTTCTCGCTCTCTTTTGCGAATAAGTTAGCCACCATATATGCTAGTCGCTTGCTGCAGCTCCACATATTTACCTTGCCTTACCTATTAAGCTTAAATAGTCTTGATCGCGAGGGTGCGAGATTGCTGAGTCCCTGTGGCTCACAGATTACTATTACACCAGATGCAGGACCCGATGATACAGCTCCAGTTGGCGCGCTTGAGCTCAAGTGGGAGTACGACGAGGACTCTCAGCGATACTATGTTTCTTTTCCTGATGATCAGTAGTGGTGCCCTGTTGGGGGTGATCGGGACCATGTCGCTTGTTGGGTTATCTTTTATTTTGGTGCCGTAGTCGGGCCATGAGTGTTTGGATGATGTATGTTATTTATGTACTTGATTGATGTTGCGAGTGTAAGCCAACTATGTTATCCCTTTTCATTATCTATATTACATGGGATGCTTGTGATGATTACCTGACTTGCGACATATGCCTTCAATGCGATTATGCCTCTAAGTCGTGCCTCGACACGTGGGAGATATAGTCGCATCGAGGGTGTTACAAGTTGGTAATCATAGCCTTCCCTGACCTTAGGAGCCCCCACTGATTGATCATTTTTAGTGGCCGAGTTGTGTCTAGAAAAATGTTTTGAGTCATCTAGGAATTATATATGGAAGAGTTTAGGAATTCTTTTTACTTCCCAGTCTCCTCATCGCTCTGGTAAGGCATCCTGACGTAGAGTTTTGACTCTTCTCTTCTCAAATTTCACTAAAAATTTTTTTTAGGATCTCGCGGGTATCTTGGAATCGTTTCGATGGTGCTATGATGAGAACATTGTCTTGGTGCCTCCTGTCAGCGGTTTAGTGGAAGTGTCCCGGGGAGTTGAGCTCTGAGGTGTTGTCATCATAATTTTATCGTTGCAGTTCTGGAATACCTGAGTTTAGTACGCTGACATCGAAAATCTCTTTTATGCAGTTCGTTGGTGAGATAACCTCGACGCCGCCCAGTACTGGGGCGGGAGTTCGGGAGTATCACCATAACTTGTATAACGGATGCTTTTCAAAGGTTGAGGTAGATGGTTTCCGAAGTTTTTCTTGGTTATGTGTTGAAGGATGGATGCAGCTGGGTGTAGGATTTGCTAGTTTGGGTGAGATATTATGCTTCCCCTGTATCCCCAACACCTGATTGCATAACCGGAAAGGTTCGGGAGTTTCATAGGTGGGAATTCTCATAGCTCTAGTTCTTCTTCCACGGATATTGGTTTGAGATTGGGATTTCTTACCGATTATTCATTCTTGAGCCGTACCTTGTTGATTTAGTTCTCTACCTTTAATTCTACGTGGCTTCGCAATTTATGGATTTGTGACCACTTCAAGAGGAATGCATTCGTTCATTTTGTTCGGATGTGAAGACTTTATGTTGCTATTTTCATTCCGTTGGATTCAGCTTCAATACTTGTCTATCAATGTGCTAATGGATGTCAACCTCTTCAGGATGGCTCCTCCAACGCGCACGACTCCCAATCCTGATCCGCCACCACCTCCACCTTCTCCGGAGGCATGGCAAGCTGTGATGGCCGCAACCAATGCAAACACGCAGTTGATCATGCAAATCCTCCAAGAGCGCAATCAAGGCAATCAAGGGAATCAAGGCAACAATCAGGACCACTTTGCTACACTGAACCAGTTCCTTGCTAATGGGCCAAAGACGTTCAGCAATTGTGTTGAGGCAACCGATGCTGATGATTGGCTTGTGGATCTGTGTAAGCATTTTGAGTGCAGCAACGTCAGGCCTTAAGATTTCGTCAAGTTCGCTTCCTTCCAACTCAAAGATCAAGCTGCAGAATGGTTCCAGCAGTACAAGGATTCCAGAGGTGGACGTCTGATCACTTGGGATGAATTCCGTCAAGATTTCTGAGCTCATCACATCCCTTAAAGTGTGGTTGAAAGTAAGCGTGAGGAATTCCGCAACTTGAAGCAAGGCTCTTTGTCTGTATATGACTACAACAAGTTGTTCCAGAAGCTCGCCCGCTTTGCCAAGCAGGACGTACCTGATGAGAAGAGCATGATATACCAGTTCAGGGGTGGTCTCAGAGAAGAAATTCAGCCCGCTCTTGTTCTCTTTGAGCCCTTGAGGTACGATGAGTTCTACAACATGGCACTGAAGCAAGAGGCCGCTCAGTTGAGGTGTGATGCTTCCAAGAAGCGAGTCAGAGACACTACTCCTTCTTCCTCTACTCAAGTGGCCAAGCAGCAGAAGTATTGGCTTCCTCCTCCTCCGTTCCGTCAGCCGTATCAGCAGAAGAGTAAAGGTGGCAGTGGTTCTTCCCACCCACCCAACCCTGGCTTTCAGAACAAGACTTCGTCGTAAGCTCCAAGATCGAGTGCTCCGTACCATCGTCCGCTTTCAGAGGTCACGTGCAACAAGTGCCAACAGAAGGGTCACTATGCCAACAAGTGTTTCAACCAGCGGCGTCTTCCTCCTCCTCTTCCTGTCAGATCGGCAAGTACAACTGTGGTCAAGCATAACCCCAAGTCCGCCAAGGTCAACTTGCTGAATGCGGCTCAGGCAAAGGACTCGCCATATGTGATCATGGGTAACCTTCCTGTTAACGATGTTCCTGCAAAAGTTCTTTTTGACACTGGTGCATCGCTTTCTTTTATTTCAACTCCATTTGTGGCCAAGCATGATTTTGTGACCGAGAGGATTCCTGTTCCGTTGAAGATTGTGTCTCCGGGCAAGCAAATGACTTCTAACAATTGCGTCCCGGATGTCTCTATCACGTTGGGTGATTACAAGTTTCTCTCTTCTCCGGTGGTTCTTGGTAACTCGGATATTGATCTTATTCTCGGAATGGATTGTCTTACTAAGCACAAGGCACATCTTGATTGTGCAGCCAGGAAGATTCAATTGACTCATTCGTCTGAGGATGTAATTGTCTTTGCCGCTCGTGACGATACCATCCGTCTGTTTTCTCTCAATGAGAAGGGTGAACTGGATGCTATCTCGCAAATTCCAGTCGTTTGTGAATATCAAGACGTCTTTCCAGAAGAGCTCCCAGGAATGCCTCTGCACCGGCCAGTTGAATTCGTCATTGATCTTGAGCCCGGCACGGAACCTGTGTGCAAACGCCCTTACAAGCTCGGACCTGAAGAGTTGAAGGAGCTGAAGAAGCAACTCGATGTTCAAGAAAGAATGGGTCTCATCCGGCCTAGTTCTTCTCCGTGGGGTTGTGGTGTTCTTTTTGTGAAGAAGAAGGATGGAACGGACCGACTTTGTGTTGATTACCGTCCATTGAACAAGAAGACCATCAAGAACAAATACCCACTTCCCAACATCAACGAGCTATTCGAACAACTCAAGGGTGCCCAAGTATTCTCCAAGCTTGATCTCCGTATGGGTTATCATCAGATTCGAATCCGTGAGCAAGATATTCCCAAGACGGCTTTCAGGACAAGCTATGGTTCATATGAATACACTGTCATGTCTTTTGGCCTCGTCAACGCTCCTCCGACGTTCTCTCGCATGATGAACTTCATCTTCAACGCCTACACCAATGACTTTGTTTTGGTCTATCTCGACGACATTATGGTTTTCTCGAAGAACAAGGAAGATCATGCCAAGCACTTGCATTTGGTTCTCGACAAGCTGAGGGAACACCAGTTCTACGCCAAGTTCTCCAAGTGTGAATTTTGGCTCGATGAGGTTCTTTATCTTGGTCATATCATCTCTACCAAGGGCATTGCCGTGAATCCTGAGAAGGTGTCTGCAATTGTGAATTGGGAACCTCCTCAAAACATGAAGCAACTCCGCAGTTTCCTCGGTCTCGCAAGCTACTGCCGAAGATTCGTTGAAAACTTTTCTAAGATCGCGAAGCCTCTCTCAAATCTTCTCCAGAAGCACATCAAGTACGTTTGGTCTCCGGAGTGTGATATTGCTTTCAACACTTTGAAAGAGAAATTGATCGCCGCTCCAGTTCTAACTCCGCCTGATGAATCCAAGCCGTACGAGGTCTTTTGTGATGCCTCTCTCCAAGGTCTTGGCGCAGTATTGATGCAAGAGAAGAAAGTTGTTGCTTATACCTCTCGCCAGTTGAAGCCTAATGAGAAGAAATACCCCACTCATGATCTCGAGTTGGCGACAGTTTTGCATGCTCTTTTGACTTGGAGACATCTTCTATTGGGAAGAAAAGTGGACATTTTCACTGATCACAAGAGTCTCAAGTACATCTTCACTCAGCCTAATCTCAACCTCAGGCAAACTCGATGGGTCGACATGATTCAAGAGTATAATCCGAGTATCGAGTATACTCCAGGCAAAGCCAATGTGATTGCTGACGCTTTGAGCAAGAAAGCGTATTGCAACAGTCTGATTCTCAAGCCTTATCAACCCGAGCTTTGTGAAGCTTTCCGCAAACTTAATCTGCAAGTTGTTCCTCAAGGTTTCCTCGCCAACCTTCAAGTCTCCCCTACCTTGGAAGACCAGATTCGCCAAGCCCAGCTTCTTGATGCTATGGTGAAAAAGGTGAAGATTGGGATTGCCAAGAGTCAACCCAAGTACAAGTGCTACCGCCTTGATGACAAGGATACTCTCTTCTTCGAGGATCAAATTGTTGTACCCAAAGGTGAACTTCGTAAAGTGATCATGAATGAGGCTCACAATTACCTCCTCTCCATCCACCCTGGGAGCACGAAGATGTATCAGGACCTCAAGCAGGCTTATTGGTGGACTTGAATGAAGCGCGAGATTGCTCAGTTCGTGAATGAGTGTGATGTCTGCAGAAGAGTGAAGGCAGAACACCAAAGGCCAGCTGGTCCCCTCCAACCTCTTGCCATTCCAGAATGGAAGTTTGACCACATTGAGATGGACTTCGTGACTGGGTTTCCAAAGTCCAAGCGTGGCAATGATGCTATATTCGTTGTCATCGAAAAACTCACCAAAGTGGCTCACTTTCTGCCTATCAAAGAGTCGATCACTGCAGCGCAATTGGCGGAACTCTATACCTCTCGAATTGTCTCTCTGCACGGTATTCCTCAAGTAATCTGTTCAGACCGTGGCAGCATCTTTACCTCCAAGTTTTGGGATTCTTTTCATAAGGCCATGGGCACCAACATCCGCTTCAGCACAGCTTTCCATCCTCAAACTAGCGGTCAAGTCGAGCGTGTCAACCAGATTCTTGAAGATATGCTCAGGGCTTGTGTGATCTCCTTCAGCATGAAGTGGGAGGATTGTCTTCCTTATGCTGAATTCTCCTACAACAACAGTTTTCAAGCAAGTTCGGGCAAGGCCCCATTTGAAATTCTGTATGGCAGGAAGTGCCGTACCCCTCTCATCTGGTCTGAAACCGGTGAACGTCAGCTGCTGGGTAATGACTTAATCACAGAGGCAGAAGAAATGTGCAAAGTCATTCATGATAACCTCAAAGCAGCCCAATCCCGCCAGAAGAGCTACTATGATAGTAAGCACCGTGATTTGGCTTTCGAGATCGGAGATCATGTTTACCTCCGTGTCTCTCCTATGAAAGGTACTCGTCGCTTCGGTATCAAAGGGAAGCTTGCCCCTAGATACGTGAGACCTTTCAAGATTGTCAGCAAGAGAGGCAACCTCGCCTATCAACTCGAGCTTCCTTCAAACTTTGCAAATGTTCATGATGTGTTCCATGTCTCTCAGCTCCGAAAGTGCTTCAAGACGCCTGACCGCACCGTCAACTTCGAGGACATTGAGCTCCAAGAAGATCTCTCCTATCATGAGCACCCCGTTGCTATCCTCGAAGAGACTGAACGCAAGACTCGCAACAAGTCAATCAAATTTCTCAAAGTCAAGTGGTCACACCATTCCGACCGTGAAGCTACATGGGAATGCGAGGATCACCTCCGTTCTGAGTACCCGGCGTTCTTTCAGGCCTAGATCTCGGGACGAGATCTTTTCGTAGTGGTGGAGTGTTGTAACACCCCGGATATAACTTTCCCAACTTGTACTCCAACTCTTGCCGTTTCCGGCGTTAAGTTATATTTATTTCTCGGGTTCGGGTCTTTGTCTCCGTGTGTTGTTTTCGTTGTCATGCATCTCATATCATGTCATCATGTGCATTGCATTTGCATACGTGTTCATCTCATGCATCCGAGCATTTTCCCCGTTGTCCGTTTTGCATCCCGGCGCTTCGTTCTCTTCCGGTGGTCATTTCGGCCTTTCTTTCGTGTGTGGGAATTAAACATTTACGGATTGGACCGAGACTTGCCAAGCGGCCTTGGTTTACTACCGGTAGACCTCCTGTCAAGTTTCGTATCATTTGGTCTTCGTTTGATACACCAACGGTTAACCGAGGTACCGAAAAGGCTTCATGTGTGTTGCAGCCCAACACCCCTCCAATTTGGCTCAAAACCCACCTAACCCCGCTCCATCTTCTAGAGCGTTCGATCACGATCGCGTGGCCGAAAACCACACCTCATTTGGACTCTCCTAGCTTCCTCTATGCCTATAAATAGGTCCCCCTCGAAATATCCCGGATCTCCCTCTTCGAAACCCTAATTTTCCTCTCCGCGCCGGCCGGACACGTCCGTCCGGGCCGGACACGTCTGATCCGCCGCCGCCGACCAATCGCCGAGCGCCACCTGTCCCGCGCCCACATCGCCGTCCCGCGCGCCGCCAGGCCCGCCGGGGCCCGAGGCCGACCCCCGTGGCCCAGCGCGCCGCCGCCCGCACCGCTCCCCGCCTCGCCTGCGCCCCGCCGCCTTCTCCTACCCGCCGCCTGCGCGCCGCCCGGGAACCACACCGCCGGCGAGCCGCGCCACCACCGGACGCCGCTCCACCCGGCTCCTCCCGCCTCAACGCCCGCCGCCATAGCCGCCCCCGACCTCGACCACCTCCACCGCGCGGGGACCGGACCTCCCCGCCTCTTCTTCGGCTCCGGGAGCCAACTCCGGCGACGCCCCGACGAACTCCGGCCATCTACAGTGCAGATCCGGCGATCCTTGATTTCCGCGCCCTAGATCCAGATCTGAAATATTAGGGTTGACCCCATTTTTTTCCCTAAGTCTCTAATCCATGTGCTCATGTTCGTCGTGCTATATCTCTGCATCCGTAGCTCCGATTCATGCATATAGCATATCAAAATGTTTATCTCAAAGAGTACATCATTTCATTCCATTGCATCATTTTCATTTGAGTTCATCTTGATACCTGAAATGCTGTTAGAAGAGGGCTACTTGAGTTAATTGTCAGATCTGCTACTTCATCTTAGACATTTGTCATTTTTGCCATGATTGTTGTCTGCATGATATGCCCACGAGTTCTACATATGTTTTGTTAAGGGTTTTGTCATCTTTCCAGAGGTGCAACCCATGTATTTTTGTGATGTGTGTGGGGACTAGTGCAAGGTTGCAAAGTGAGGCATTTGGTAATTCTGTTTTCAGGGACTTAGCATTTCCACTAAGTCCTTGAGTTGTTTAGTTCATGATGCCATATGTTCATGTTGTTTCCTAGTGATCCATGCCTCTTTTGAGTATGATCAGTAAAGGAGTTTTGTTAATATTGTAGTGCTCTATCCATCCATGTCTTTGTTTGCATATATGGAGCACCCTAGCTTGAGTCAATCGAGCTCTACTTTTGCTTCGTTGTGAATCTGGGCAGATCGTCAACTTGTTTGCGATTTTGCCGATGTTGTTGTAGTTGATCCGTGCATGCTATGTCATTGTTCTTGCCATGTCTAGCTTGCATTTTGTGTGTTCTTAATGTGTGTCTACTTGTCTTGCCATGACTTGCACCGTAGTGAGTGCATCGAGCTCGTAAACATGCCTACTTGAGTTATGATTTCAGCATGTCCCAGTTTTCACTAAGTCTGAAAACTGATTATGTTTTTGCTATGTTCACATGCTTGCAATTGTATTTTGTGATCCCTTTTGGCTCAAGGTCACTAAGGGACTTTTGTTAAGCTCTTTGAGTAGCTCCATGCCATGCCTTACCTTGTCTTGCTCAGATCCTGTAACATGTTGTTTTGTTGCTCCGAAGAGTGCTACTTGGTCTAAAATTCCAGACAAGTGTTAATTTCACTAAGTCTGAGATCTGTTTTACCATTTGCATTTTTGCCATGCTTGTTTGAACCTCCTAATGGATGAATTGGCCATAGCTCAGTGCTAGACTTTTGTTAAGCATCTTGAATGCATCCCTGCCATGTATTTTGATGCCATGTTTGAGTGCTGTAGTATGTTCATCTCATTGCATTTAGTTGGCTACTTGCTGTAAATCGCAGATCATGGTCATATTTGAATCGCTTGCCATTTCCAAACCATAACTCCGATTCCAGCGATCTTTATATCGTTTTCAAGCGATTTCATCTCATCTTTCCAGTGGCGCACTTGGTTTTCCAAGTTGAGGCCAGGTTCATGCTTTTCCTGTCATATCTTGCATATGCGTCCCGCATCGCATCCCGCATAGCATATCATCATTGCACCATCTTGTTTGATCCTTGCACGTGGTTGATTGTGTCCTTGTTGCTTGTTTGTCTTGTTTGGGTAGAGCCAAGAGAAGAGTTCGCTAATGAGGAGCCCGTTGAGTTTGCTTTCGAGGATCCAGTCAACTCTGACAACTTTGCAGGCAAGATGATCGTACCCTCGAAATCACTACTATCTTTGCTATGCTAGTTTGCTTGCTCTTTTGCTATGCCAATGCTACGATGCCTACCACTTGCTTTCAAGCCTCCCAAATTGCCATGTTCAGCCTCTAACCCACCATTGTCCTAGCAAACCGTTGATTGGCTATGTTACCGCTTTGCTCAGTCCCTCTTATAGCGTTGCTAGTTGCAGGTGAAGATTGGAGACCGTTCCTTGTTGGAACATTTATTTACTTGTTGGATATCATTATATTGCCATGTTATCTTAATGCATCTATATACTTGGTAAAGGGTGGAAGGCTCGACCTCTCGCCTAGTGTTTTGTTCCACTCTTGCCGCCCTAGTTTCCGTCATATCGGTGTTATGTTCCCGGATTTTGCGTTCCTTACGCGGTTGGGTTATAATGGGAACCCCTTGATAGTTCGTCTTGATTAAAGCTTTTCCAGCAATGCCCAACCTTGGTTTTACCATTTTCCACCTAGCCTCTTTTTCCCTTGGGTTTCCGGAGCCCGAGGGTCATCTTATTTTAAACCCCCCCGGGCCAGTGCTCCTCTGAGTGTTGGTCCAAATAGAGCCACTTGCAGCGCCACCTCGGGGCAACTTGAGGGTTGGTTTTAGTTGTACGTAGTGTTCATCTGAGTGTGCCCTGAGAAAGAGATATGTGCAGCTCCTATCAGGATTTGTCAGCACATTCGGGCGGTGTTGCTGGATTAGTTTTGACTTGTCGAAATGTCTTGAAGAACCGAGATACCGAGTTTGATCGGAACGTCTCGGGAGGAGGTCTATTCCTTCGTTGACCGTGAGAGGTTGTCATGGGCTAAGTTGGGACTCCCCTGCAGGGATTGAACTTTCGAAAGCGGTGCCCGCGGTTATGGGCAGATGGGAATTTGTTAATGTCCGGTTGTAGATAACTTAAACCTTAACTTAATTAAAATAAATCAACCGTGTGTGTAACCGTGATGGCCTCTTCTCGGCGGAGTCCAGGAAGTGGACACGGTGTTGGAGTAATGCTTGCGCAGGTTGTCCTCTAGTTTCTCGCTCGCGCTTTGCCTCCTCTTCTCGCTCTCTTTTGCGAATAAGTTAGCCACCATATATGCTAGTCGCTTGCTGCAGCTCCACATATTTACCTTGCCTTACCTATTAAGCTTAAATAGTCTTGATCGCGAGGGTGCGAGATTGCTGAGTCCCTGTGGCTCACAAATTACTATTACACCAGATGCAGGACCCGATGATACAGCTCCAGTTGGCGCGCTTGAGCTCAAGTGGGAGTACGACGAGGACTCTCAGTGATACTATGTTTCTTTTCCTGATGATCAGTAGTGCTGCCCTGTTGGGGGTGATCGGGACCATGTCGCTTGTTGGGTTATCTTTTATTTTGGCGCCGTAGTCGGGCCATGGGTGTTTGGATGATGTATGTTATTTATGTACTTGATTGACGTGGCGAGTGTAAGCCAACTATGTTATCCGTTTTCATTATCTATATTACATGGGATGTTTGTGATGATTACCTGACTTGCGACATATGCCTTCAATGCGATTATGCCTCTAAGTCGTGCCTCGACACGTGGGAGATATAGTCGCATCGAGGGTGTTACACCTATCAACCCCCAAAGAAAAGAAATAAAACTATTTACACGGGAAAGCTCCCAACAAGCAAAAGAAGAACAGGAAATACTTTTTGGGTTTTCTTTTTAATTACTACTACAAGCATGGAAAGTAAACTAATTAAAAGCTACAACTATTTTTTTGGTTTTTCTTAAGGTTTATTAAACACACAAGAAGAAAGCATAAAAAAGGGAAAATAAACTAGCATGGATGATACAATGAAAAAGTATGAGCACCGACATCTAGCAATGAGTGTGTGAACATAAATGTAACGTCGGTGAGAAATACGTACTCCCCCAAGCTTAGGCTTTTGGCCTAAGTTGGTCTAGCCACGGCTGGCCTGGCTGATATCCATAATAATAGTTGGGGTCGTACTGTGGTGCAGACGAGGAAGACTCCGATTGCCACTGGCTGACAATCATCTCCAGATCCCACTGGTAATTAGACTGTCGTGAAGGATCAAATTGTGATTCCGGCTCTGGCTCCTCGACTGGTGCAGGGTTCCGGTAGGCGTGGATAGCCGTCAACGGAACAAGGTACGTGCCTACAGTCAAATCAAACAAAGAAGGAGCAGGCAAGGTAATAGTCTCATGATGATGTTTATTAAAGAACAATTGATATTTAAGCTCTCCTTCCCTATTCTTAACAATAAAATCACGTGCCACCATACTTTTATAATCTAAATAAACACGAGGCACCACTTTTTCTTCCTTCTCAGAATGCCTAATAGGTATGTTAAAATGTGCAGCTAGGCGTGTAGAGTAGATGCCTCCAAAGATTGGGCCCTTGGTACGGTTCAGGCTTAACCGTTTGGCAATAATTCCACCCATACTAAATGGGTTATCATCGTATAAACCGTGGTGCAAAATAATAATATCAGGGATACTCAAGTTTCCACAGTTTCCGTGACCAATTAAGCAACGACTAACAAATAATGTAAAGTAGCGTAAAACAGGAAAATGTATGCTAGTGATTCGTGCATCGGAAACCTTCCTTGTTTCCCCTACAGTGATAGTGTCAATAAATCCCTCCACATCATCACGATGTGGTTCTTCTGCCTTGCCCCCAAAAGGGACTAAACAAATCCGACAGAAATCATAAAGTGACATCTCCTTATGCTCATCATATAAATAAAACTCCATCGTAGGTGGTGAGTTCCTAGAATGAAAATGGAAGTTTTGCACAAAGGTATTTGTGAGCAAGAGATACTGATCGCATTGGTTGTGGAGGAAAGCGGTGAGGCCTGCAGTCTGAGCCAATTCATGAAAATCTTCATAAATCCCGGTTGCTCTCAAGAAATCCTCGGAAGGCCATTCACACGCCCGAACCTCCATGGTGCGCGGCAAATTATACTTAGGCTTCGGTGCCTTTTCCTTCGAGCTTTGGCTCGATGAGCCCCTCAATAATCTCCTCATCATTTTCTAAAAGATTCTGAAATTGTTAGTAACTTCAAAATAAAAGTAAACCAAACTCAATAATATTGATAGCAACTACTCCTACAAGTGCCTAGGGCCTATATCATGCATCAAAACTACTTTTGACCATATAAATTTGACATGCAAGCTCAAGAACAGGGTCACCTAAGCAGCAAAAATTTGCAATGAATAAAGAACTAGAACAAAAACTAATTGGACCAATGGAGGAGTCAGATACCAAGGAACAATCTCCCCAAGCAGTTTTGTGAGAGGTGCTTTGAGCAAGGAGATCGAAAATGGCAGCAAAACGAGCTTGTACTCGGGTTTGAGCTGGTTATTCGTCTTTGGGGGAGGAAGATGAAGTGTATGGGTGAAAGGATAAGTGGAGGAGGGCCACCGTGGGCCCACGAGGCATGGGGGCGCGCCCTCCACCCTCGTGGGCAGGTGGTTAACCCCCCTGGTGTGTTCTCAGTTCCATAAATCCTCAAATATTCTAGAAAAAATCATATTTAATTTTCAGGGCATTTGGAGAACTTTTATTTTTGAGGTATTTTTATATTGCACGGATAATCAGATAACAGACAGAAAAATATTTATTTTTATTTTATTTAATATAAATAATAGAAAGTAAAAGTGGGGTATAGAAGGTTGTGCCTTCTAGTTTCATCCATCTCATGATCATCAAAAGGAATCCACAAACAAGGTTGATCAAGTCTTGTTAACGAACTCATTCCGAATAACATGGAACTGGAGAAATTTCGAATAACACTATGTTACCTCAACGGGGATATGCACATCCCCAATAATAAGAATATCATATTTCTTCTTGACAATAGGAAGAGGAAATTCAAAACCTCCAAATATAATCGATGGAATTTTTCCAATAGAGTTGATACTATGAACTTGAGGTTGTTTCCTCGGAAAGTGTACCGTGTGCTCATTACCATTAACATGAAAAGTGACGTTGCCTTTAGTGCAATTAATAAAAGCCCCTACAGTATTCAAAAAGGGTCTTCCAAGAATAATAGACATACTATCGTCCTCGGGAATATCAAGAATAACAAAGTCTGTTAAAATAGTAACGTTTGCAACTACAACAGGAACATCCTCACAAATACCGACGGGTATAGTAGTTGATTTATCAGCCATTTGCAAAGATATTTCAGTAGGTGTCAACTTATTCAAATCAAGTCTACGATATAAAGAGAGATGCATAACACTAACACCGGCTCCAAGATCACATAAAGCAGTTTAACATAATTTCTTTTAATGGAGCATGGTATAGTGGGTACTCCCGGATCTCCAAGTTTCTTTGGTATTCCACCCTTAAAAGTATAATTAGCAAGCATGGTGGAAATTTCAACTTCTGGTATCTTTCTTTTATTTGTAATAATATCTTTCATGTACTTAGCATAAGGATTGGTTTTGAGCATATCAGTTAATCGCATACGCAAAAAGATAGGTCTAATCATTTCAGCAAAGCGCTCAAAATCCTCATCATCCTTTTTCTTGAATGGTTTTGGAGGAAAAGGCATAGGTTTCTGAACCCAAGGCTCTCTTTCTTTACCATGTTTCCTAGCAACAAAGTCTTTCTTATCATAACATTGATTCTTTGATTGTGGGTTATCAAGATCAACAGCAGGTTCAGTTTCTATGTCATTATCATTACTAGGTTGAGCATCATTATGAACATTATTATTAGCATTATCACTAGTTCCAGGTTCATTACCAGATTGTGTTTCAGCATCAGAAATAGAAATATCATTTGGATTCTCAGGTGTTTCAACAATAGGATCACTAGAAGCATGCAAAGTCCTATCATTTTTCTTTTTCTTCTTTTTAGAAGAACTAGGTGCATTCTAAATTATTTCTCTGAGAATCTTGCTTAATTCTCTTAGGATGGCCTTCAGGATACAAAGGTTCCTGAGTCATTCTTCCAATTCTAGTAGCCACTCTAACAACATAATCATTATCTTTACTATTCAATTCATTTAGCAAATCATTTTGAGCCTTAAGTACTTGTTCTACTTGAGTGGTAACCATAGAAGCATGTTTACTAATAAGTTTAAGTTCACCTTTAACACTAGACATATAATCACCCAAGTGTCCAAGCATATTTGAATTGTATTTTAATTGTCTACCAAAATAAGCATTAAAATCTTCTTGCTTAGCCATAAATTTATCAAACTCATCTAAGCATGGGCTAGCAATTTTAGTAAATGGGATTACAACTTTATCATATCTATAGAGAGAATTTACCTTTACTACCTGTGTCGGGTTATCAAGACCATGAGTTTCTTCAATAGGTAAAGGATTTGGATTATATGTTTCTTCAACAGGCGGTAAATTAAGACCATGTATTTCTTCAATAGGAGGTAAATTCTTAACATCTTCAGCTTTAATACCTTTTTCTTTCATAGATTTCTTTGCCTCTTGCATATCTTCAGGACTGAGAAATAGAATACCCCTCTTCTTCGGAGTTGGTTTAGGAATAGGCTCAGGAATTGGCTCCGGAGGTGTCCAATTATTTTCATTTGTCAACATATTATTCAATAGAATTTCAGCTTCATCCGGTGTTCTTTCCTTGAAAACAGAACCAGCACAACTATCCAGGTAATCTCCAGAGGCATCGGTTAGTCCATTATAAAAGATATCAAGTATTTCATTTTTCTTAAGAGGATGATCAGGCAAAGCATTAAGTAATTCGAGGAGCCTCCCCCAAGCTTGTGGGAGACTCTCTTCTTCAATTTGCACAAAATTATATATATCCCTTAAAGCAGCTTGTTTCTTATGAGCAGGGAAATATTTAGCAGAGAAGTAATAAATCATATCCTGGGGACTACGCACACAACCAGGATCAAGAGAATTAAACCATATCTTAGCATCACCCTTTAATGAGAACGGAAATCTTGTAAGGATATAAAAGTAACGAGTTCTCTCATCTTTATTGAACAGGGTAGCTATATCATTCAGTTTAGTAAGATGTGCCACAACAGTTTCAGATTCATAACCATGAAAAGGATCAGATTCAACCAAAGTAATTATATCAGGATCAACAGAGAATTCATAATCCTTATCAGTAACAAAGATAGGTGAAGTAGCAAAAGCAGGGTCAGGTTTCATTCTAGCATTTAGAGATTGCTTACTCCATTTAGCTAATAATTTTTTAAGTTCAGTTCTATTTCTGCAAGCTAAAATAGCTAAAGAAGCATCTTGATCAAAAACATAACCCTTAGGAATGGCAAGTGGTTCTTCATCATCACTTTCATCAGTATCATCAGATTCAATATTTTCAATTTCTCTAGCCCTAGCAAGTTGTTCATCAAGAAAAGCACTAAGTGGCATAGTAGTATCAGGCATAGAGGTAGTTTCATCATAAGTATCATGCATAGCAGAAGTGGCATCATGAATAACATGTGACATATCAGAACGAATAGCAGAAGCAGTTGTAAGTGTCGCAAGCTTACTCAAAACAGAAGGTGAATCAAGTGCAGAGCTAGATGGCAGTTGCTTACCTCCCCTCATAGTTGAGGGATAGATCTTGGTTTTTGGATCTCTCAAGTTCTTCATAATGATAAGCCGATATATATCCCAAGTGACTCAAAGAGTAGAGTTATGCTCCCCGGCAACGGCGCCAGAAAATAGTCTTGATAACCCACAAGTATAGGGGACCGCAACAGTTTTCGAGGGTAGAGTATTCAACCCAAATTTATTGATTCGACACAAGGGGAGCCAAAGAATATTCTCAAGTATTAGCAGCTGAGTTGTCAATTCAACCACACCTGGAAACTTAATATCTGCAGCAAAGTATTTAGTAGCAAAGTAATATGATAGTAGTGGTAACGGTAGCAAAAGGTAACAGTAGTAAAAGTAATGTTTTTGGTATTTTGTAGTGATGATAGAAATAGCAACAGGAAAGTAAATAAGCGAAGAACAATATATGGAAAGCTCGTAGGCAATGGATCGGTGATGGAGAATTATGCCGGATGCGGTTCATCATGTAACAGTCATAACCTAGGGTGACACAGAACTAGCTCCAGTTCGTTGATATAATGTAGGCATGTATTCCAAACATAGTCATACATGCTTATGGAAAAGAACTTGCATGACATCTTTTGTCCTACCCTCCCGTGGCAGCGGGGTCCTTACGGAAACTAAGGGATATTAACGTCTCCTTTTAATAGAGAACCTAAACAAAGCATTAACACATAGTGAATACATGAACTCCTCAAACTACAGTCATCACCGGTAAGTATCCCGATTATTGTCACTTCGGGGTTAACGGATCATACCACATAATAGGTGACTATAGACTTGCAAGATAGGATCAAGAACACTCATATCTTGATGAAAACATAATAGGTTCAGATATGAAATCATGGCACTCGGGCCCTAGTGACAAGCATTAAGCATAGCAACATCAATCTCAGAACATAGTGGACACTAGGGATCAAACCCTAACAAAACTAACTCGATTACATGATAGATCTCATCCAACCCATCACCGTCCAGCAAGCCTATGATGGAATTACTCACGCACGGCGGTGAGCATCATGAAATTGGTGATGGAG
Organism: Triticum monococcum; assembly: GCA_034509565.1. NCBI lineage: Eukaryota > Viridiplantae > Streptophyta > Magnoliopsida > Poales > Poaceae > Triticum > Triticum monococcum. The sequence goes on along the minus strand of CM067847.1, from coordinate 167,503,449 downwards.
GATGGTTGGTGATGACGATGGCGACGGATTCCCCTCTCCGGAGACCCGAACGGACTCCAGATCAGCCCTCCCGGGAGGTTTTAGGGCTTGGCGGCGGCTCCGTATCGTAAAACGCGATGATTTCTTCTCCCTGATTTTTTTCTCATCGAAACTCAATGTATGGAGGTGGAGTTGGAGTCGGAGAGGCAACATGGGGCCCACGAGGTAGGGGGCACGCCCCCACCCTCGTGGCAACGTGGTGGGCCCCCTGGCCTTCATCTTTGGCAGGAATTTTTCTTATTTTCTGAAAAGTGTCTCCGTGAAGTTTCAGGTCATTCCGAGAACGTTTGCTCCTGCACATAAATAACACCATGGTAATTCTACTGAAAACAACGCCAGTCCGGGTTAGTTCCATTCAAATCATGCAAGTTAGAGTCCAAAACAAGGGCAAAAGTGTTTAGAAAAGTAGATACGTTGGAGACGTATCACTTGTCTTTCTTATGTTTTTTTTCTTTGGTGGCTCCGTGAAAGCTTTTGCCTTGAGTGCGTGTCTTATCTCGTTGCATCATGATGAACTCTTTTGTGGTGAAGATTATTTTTATCTTGCTTGTTATGATGAGGCTTTTGCCAATTTAATTGGTATCCCTGCTCTTAACAGAACTTCCTTTTATATCTTCACCATGGGATGTCACAAACATAGGTTCTTTATATGTTTATTAGTGAGCTTGTGAACCCGTTTACTAGTTGTGTGTGGGAATGACATGCCTTGCACCGTGTATCTCATTCTTTCAAGACTATATTGATGCTTAATGCTCATCCATACATTAGTCTTCTCAAGTGTATTGCCTTGACTCACACAAATCGGTTTTGGTTGAGCCTATCCTTAAGTTGCCTCTCTTACATGTTGCTCAACCATGTGTTTGTTGCAAGTGCTAGGCTTAGTTTCCTATATGCTTACTTGCACTTGTTGTAAGTTTCTATTGATTTTGGGGGAGCTACGATCCTATTCTATGTATTGTGTATCCAAATACAAAAATTATTATGTGTGCACAAATCATGGGGAGCTTCTCTAGTTTGTTTAGAACACTCCTTTGCTCATATCGTAATATCCTTTTTTTCTTGTGGCTCATAGGATCTTTGGTCTAGTTGGTTTAATTGATATCCTTTGATTGCTTGCTTCAATTGGTATCTTTTGAGCATGATTGCTTGTTTCTCTCTTTGCTATGTCTTTGTGGCATATCTTACTTTTGCAATCGTTGGGCCTCAATATAGTCTGTCTTCCTCCAAGTATTTACCGTTGGATATGTGTATTGCATTCCACTCTCTTGTTTAGAAATACACAATTGATGGAGGAACACTTTTTATATTGGCCTTCTAAGCTTTTCGCCCATTTTGGCAATCGATGCCAATGGGGGAGAAGTTTTAGAGAGTTTTGTGGATAAGTATAGAGAGTTATTTCTTCTTGCTTTGGTTTTGTTCCTTATATAAACTCTCTTGAAAGTGAATTATTGATTGTTGCATTGCATGGTGATGCATAATTCCTTATATAAACTCTCTTGAAAGTGATTGTCATCAATTACCAAAACGGGGGAGATTGAAAGGACATGCGGTGCCCCCATGTGTGGTTTTGGTAATTGATGACAATCTCTATGGACTAACGGTTGCCTTGAGTTATATTTGAAGGATTTGTCCATAGGATTGTCTTGAATTCCATGTGTTGGTTTCAAGGAGTTTATGAGATGGCCAAAGTGCTTTTCAAGGAATTATCCAAAGATTGGTCATGTGTGAGTTGAGCTTATTGCAAGCATGTCTTGAAGAAGAAGATTGTGTGATCATTCATGTTTACCTTCAAGACATCATCCAAATGAAGAGAGTTGGAAAGATTCAAGGTTGATCAAGACTAAGTCAAGAGTGAATCAAGTTGATCAACTCACAAAGCGTAGAAGAAGTACCGAGAGGGATCAAGTGATCCCATGGTATGGTAAGCATTGTCCATTATGCTTTGTGTACTAACCCATGGTCTACGTGAGAGTTCTTTGTGGGGTTAGGTATGTTTCCATGGTCTTGCGTCAAGTGGAAGATCTCATACAATCCATGGAGGATGACATCAAGTGGTGATCGTCATCAAGTTTGTAGTGTGCAAGTTCAAGTGAAACATCACGAAGAGATCAAGTGCTTGAGGCTTGCATCCATTGTGATATCAATGGACTTGTGAAGATGTGCCGAAGAGTGGCTCACCCATAGTGGAGTATGGGGGAGCAATCATCTAGTCTTCATCGAGCCAATGCAATCAAGAAAGGTGGTCCAAAGAGAGAGGAGATCTAGGTCCACACTTCCACCAATCACCTCCTCCTCTATGTGAGGGAAACCCCTTGGATCTAGATCTTGGAGTTCTTGGTGTTCTCCTTCTTGTTCTTCCTCTCATTTTCCTCCCTAGCATTTGTTGCTTTGGTGGGATTTGGTAGAGAAGGACTTGGGCACTCTGTGTGCCCTTGCCATTGCATTTGGTGCATCGATTTGAGTTCTCCACGGTGATACGTGGAAGTTACAAGTTGAGAAGCTTATTACTCTTGGGTGCTTGGTACCCTTGAGCTTGTTCCTCTTGGGTGCTTGGGCACCCTAGACGGTTGGTGGTGTTCGGAACTCAATCATTGTGGTGTAAAGCTCCGGGAAAGCATCGGGGTCTCCAATTAGCTTGTGGAGATCGCCCCGAGTAATTTGATGGGTTTCGGTGACCGCCCCAAGGGTTGCCAAAGTGTATGGGTTCAGTGACCGCCCCCAAGGGTCGCCATTTGTATGGGTTCGGTGACCGCCCTCAAGGGTCCCTTAGTGGAATCACGACATCTTGCATTGTGTGAGGGCGTGAGGAGATTACGGTGGCCCTAGTGGCTTCTTGGGGAGCATTGTGCCTCCACACCGCTCCAAATGGATTAGCATCCTCAAGGGTGTGAACTTCGGGATACATCGTCGTCTCCGCATGCCTCGGTTATCTCTTACTCAAGCCTTTTACTTATGCACTTTACTTTGTGATAGCCATATTGTTCTTGGTCATATATCTTGCTATCACATAGTTGCTTATATTGCTTAGCATAAGTTGTTGGTGCACATAGGTGAGCCTAGTTGTTTTATGTTTTGTGCTTGACAAATTAATCGCTAGGTTTATTTCGCATTTGTTCAAGCCTAAACCGTAATTATTTTAAAATGCCTATTCACCCCCCCTCTAGGCGACATCCACGATCTTCCACAAGGGCCGCATGCTGGTTATATATTTGCTTCTTTGACGATTTTTCTTGTGGTTCAAATAGTTGGCGTTTTCATACTCCATGCTGGTGGAGACTTCAAGCTACTAAGGTTCTAGGATCACTAAGATCCCGGTTGCGAGTCCACAAAGGAACAAGCCCATGAAGGACTATCACCCACTAAGAAGGAGCAATCAACCTATGCCATCATGGTGTACGACCACAAAGATCTACCCTCACTTGAGGTAGATCTTTACAAAGAGGTGATCTTCAAACCCATACAAAATTCTTGTGTTCTTCACAACTTGAAGACCCCCAATCACCTAGCCGATCTAGGAGGCACACAACCTCCAAAACTAACAAGATTGAGGTTGCTTGGTGATGATTCCCTTGCACTTGTGCGTAAGAAGATAAACTCCTCCACACTCAATCTCTCTCAAGATATGGATTTTGGATTGGATAGGTAGGAGTGGAAAGCAAGGAGGGGATTAGAGATCAAAGACATGGCTTGATGGTTGGAGTAGAAAGCTCTTTGATTGGCATAACAAGGTGGTGTTCTCCATCAGAAAATATGATGGGAGTGATGTTTGCTTTGAGTGAATTTATGGGGGTATAAATAGGCTGGACTAGAATCCTAATCATTACACACCTTTTAACATGGCTTAGAAGTTCCAAACAATGCTAAAGGTGATAACTTTCAAACGGTCCAAACAATGCTAAAGGTGATAACTTTCAAACGGCTTGGACAACCTAAACTAGATTTGTTTGGAGGCTTTGCGTGAACTACCTCGCATGTGGCATACACTCTGGATTAACTTTGGAATTTCTGACGGGAGTCGTTCGGAGGTCCCAAATAATATACATAAGATTTTCCCAACTAGCTTGGTGGTTCCGGATGGAATACATTGGTAGCTCCGAACATCCAGGTTTAGCAATGGTTATATCTGCATAATAGATTGGAGAGTCCGACTGGAAATGCTCGGCGGCTCCGAAGGAATGAAACTTAGATAGATATAGTGGAGAAATGAAAGTCTTTAGGGACTTGGAGTTTGATCTTTAAGCACATGGAGAAAGAAACTCAGCTTAGCAACCTCATTCCTCTTTTGATAACATCGACATACCTATAAACTCAATGTGATCTTGGATTACTACTCCCTCCATTCCTAATTATAAGAAGTTCTAACTTTTTCTGAATTTGATGTATATAAGAGTGTTTTAGCTTGTATGTTCACTCATTCTGGTTTGTATGTAGTCCATATTGAAATATCGAAAACATCTTGTATTAGTGAATGGATAGAGTATAATATAAAAGTTAAGTCCTTGGCTTGGCTAACAGTTGTCTTCTCGTAAATTTGTGGGGGCCACCTTTCATCTCCTTTGTTCAACCTAATGAAACTTCCTTGCTATAAAATAGTTCCAACACTAGTTCATTTAGATATGGTGGCATTAATTACCAAAATCCTCCAAGGGGACTAACTGAACTTTCACTTGAGGACAAGAAATGTTTTGTGGGCAGTTGGCACATCCGTAGTAGCAGAGACAAATTGGGCTTGGTGGTCATGAGTCATGTGTGAGCTGCAATGGACTTGTTCTAACCAAGGAGGCTACAAAGTGGCAAGCAAGGGAGGCTACAAGAGGCAATCAATGACAGGCAAAGGAGGAATTAAACAAAATAGACCTGGCTTGGCCTTCCCCTCCGCCCAGTTCTTCCTTTTGTACCAGACGAGTGTACCATGTCTCGCTCCTCTAACCTTTGACCTGTACTTTTCCATCCTTAACTCTCTTCTCTGGATTATACCTCCTCCGTGAACCTTGGTTTGATGAATCTGACTCATACACCGAGAACATTATATCCTCCTATTTCTTTCGCTTTAGGACTAATTTGTTCCATCCTGATATATGACTATGACACCTCTTCGATGTTGCCGATTGTCATCACGCACATCAAGGGTGGGGCCTTGGCATATATTTTGTGCAGGCAAAGTAATCATTCGAAACATTTACTTTCTTGCTATAATTCATGCCACACCGTTTTTGTAAATATCAAATTTCCACTCTATTGATAGATTTGGCAAATATAAAAAAAATCTCTGATTCTACAGGTCTCATCTCAAAAACCTGTGCTTAGAATCATTTGAATGAAGGATCGAAGGTTTTCAGAAGAAAAAAACTTGAATTTTTCACATGCCTTTTTACAAAGCTTTATACTGCAATGCAATAGTGTTACAACCCAGATGCAACAACATGGGCATTCCATAGCAGGGACACTGAAGTGGAACAAGCTAAGGAAGAACGGCGACTGGCGATAGAGGTGTCTGATGAAACAAAACATGTATCAAGGCACACTTATTCACAAGGGACTATGGAGTCCAAGCCTCACATGCATGCTGCTGGGCCACAATTATATAAGTCAGCCAGTGGGGCTGGTGAGCGCATCCGGTGGATCATATAACTGAATCGGAGGGAGAATATCTGGTGCTACCGAGGCCCAGGTGCTCTCGTGATACTATCACGGCTCCTGAGCATCCGCACCGAGATATTCTTCCCTCAATCGAAGTACCCTGGAAGGGCGAACTACTTCTCCTCTCTCTCTCTATCTCTATCTCGCTTGAATTCATGCTCTCTCTGTAGTTGTTCCTGTTGGTTGTGAAATCTGTTCCTGGAGATTGAGAAATCTGTTCCTGGACATTGTGACAGTAGTTCCTGTGGGATCATAAGTCGTAACAAGTAGTCCCATAAGAACAGTAGAGTCAACAGTCATACTATGTATTTGCAGTATAAAGTTTTACTGGTGAGCCCCAATAAAACAGCTAAGCATAAAGACTTGGTGAGCCTCTAAGCTTGAACACGAATCAGAAGAGCGTAAGCGTGAGACGGTTACACGGGGACACGTCGCCGTCGGGCCGGCTATAGGGAAGGGCGCGCGCGACGAGTCTTCCCTTGCGCTTCTCCATGAACCGCTGCAACGACGCCTTCCTCGCCATGGGCAGGTCGCCATCCGCCGCCGCGCAGTTCCCTCGCGGTGTGCCTAAGACAGCAGCGGCACGGAGCAGCTCGGCCGCCCTGTCGGCCGGGACCTCGTCGAGCACCAGCACCTGCCCGCCGTAGAAGATGGTCATCTGCGCGTTCGCCGGCGCAGGACCCGCCTTGTGGTCGTCTTGCAGCGCGGGAACTTCCGCTCCGGGCATGAGGGGGAGGACCACTGTGGCCGCCGGCCACGCCTCCGCTGCCTTGATGCAACGGCTGAGAACGCCGCACGCTGCAGCGAACCGGAGGCCCTTAGCGCTCCCTGTCGCCGCCATTGCTTGCCGGTGGATCGATCGATCGGCCACCCTGTACGCTCTGGAAGCCTGGCGAGCTCGGAGTGCCTCTGCTAGTTGATCCGGTGTTGGTTGCAGGAATGATAATGATAAAACTGATGGATTAGGCGGTGGTGCGATGGGTTTGATTTATAGGAATCACGCGTTCCTGTAGGCTGTTGCTGTCAAATGCGGGGACGCGGGGTGTTTCTTTCTTTCTGGTTGCCTTTGGCACGAAGAACACGTGCGGGTCGACAGCACGATGGTTGCAACGTGGTGGATGGTACTCCCCTCGTGCCGCACGTTGAGTTGTTAATTCGGCGGCAGGCGGCAGGCGGACAGATTAGAAATTGATGGACCGGATCCTTTCCCCGCTGCCGACTCCGGTGCAGCGGTACAAGAAGCCGAGGCCCCTCTGCTAACAACTAGAGTACGTATGAACTAAAACAGTGTCAATATAAGGACATACTGTATATAAGTAAATACAGCGGAGTAAACGACGAGTAAATCTTAGTGGAGATTTTTCATACACTAAGTTTTGGTCGTTTCTAGCCGATTCCTTAAGTTCTGAAGAAAATTACAAAAAAAATTACACATTTTAATAGAAATCCAGCTTACATAACTGCTTTCACTAGTTGGATTAATACTTTATCTATGTCTTTATTGTCCATATTGTTGGGTTTCTCAATTGGCTTCTCGAGGTTGCACACTTCTTCCTTCTCTCTTCCACACAATTGGATATTGCGTCGTCTCGAGTCTCATCTCTAGTCTTTAATCTAGTAAGGGCATCTCCAATAGTTTGTATGTTAGCTTGTTGGTAAAATATGGCATGTCATCAATCAACACCTTAACATACAACAACTCCAATGGGTTGTATATAGTTTGCCCAATAGGATGTGAGATAATAAATGGGGTGCTATCTCATTCTACATTGGAGCTTGTGCAATGGGTGTTGGTTCATGTACATACAACCTTTCTCTCTTTCTTTATTTATTGTATGACACATCATCAAAAATTCTATGCGGCAAAGTCTATCAACAACCATCTTACAACCATTGGAGATGCCCTAAATAGTGCATGAACATCTAGCAAATTTCTCGCTGGCCAACAGATTGATGTACTCTTCTTATTAATACCAAAAATTGCATCTATGCCACACACAATTTTAAGCAACAATAAGCTACGAATTGCGCCGAATCCGAAGAACAACCACACAAATAAACACTCACCCCGTCCTTTTTGCACTTGAAGAACACCCATCTGGAACGTTTCAGCGCGCTCAAAACTCAGTGTTGCACTAGTCGTGGCCACTCGTCACACTTAATGACGGATAGCGGGGAGCCGACGAGCTCCTGAGCTAGTACTGAGCTTGGCTGACGGCAACAGTGTGTGACTGTGCCGGTGGCCAGTCGACCAGTGATATCCGAGCACCTAGAGGAGGAGGCCATACCAAGATGCGGCGGAGAGTCGTTGCAGGGGCTGCACGAGTCTGTGCCTGTTGAATCCATCCAAAACAGGACGGTGCCGGTGGCCGGATTCGTCGAATCCGGCGTCGATGGCGAGGGTCGTAGATCTGCCGATTTCGCCAACCTGTGACGGCAAGAGAGGCCTAAATCCAGGTGGGTGAGAGGCACGGAGGGTCATACGGAGTGTCGGCAGTGGCGAGTGGTTCCGACAAAGGCGGGAAGGAGGCATCGAAGTAGATGCGGCGTGAGGGTGGGCTTGGTGTGGACGAGAGAGAAGATTTTTTGCTTGGGCGGGTGGGCAGGCGAGTAAAAATAGGCATCCATGAAGTTGAGAAGTACATTTTTTCACTCTTCTAATTGGTTTAGAAGATAGGTTAGATGGAGATTAAAGAAGTAAAATTGAAATTTACTTCTCTATGACTTTTTAGAGGATCGACTAGAGCTGCATTAAGAGGGAGAGAACGTCGTGCTAGCTCACCGGCTTTTTTCGTCCCTTTTCTCTTGTATATAACAAGCCTTGCACGTGGGAATGGGCCAGCCAATATGCTGGTCATGACGCCCCCTGTTTTTTTCCTCTTTCCTTTCTTATTTTTGTTTTTGCTTTTCCTTCTTTAACTTAGACTGGGATTTCTAAAAAGTCCAAATTTCAAAAAGTTGCAAGTACTAAAAAAATATAGATACATCATAAAATATTTGTGAATTCAAAAAAACATTTGGGAAATTATAAAATGTTTGTGATTTTAAAAACTGTTTGCATATTATAAAAAAACATGATTTCAAAAAACATGAAGCAGAAAAATGTTCATCATTTTTAAAATACGATCGTGTATTCAAAACATATTCGGGAATTTGAAAACAATGTCCATGAAATTTTTAGAAGATGTAAAAAAACTAAAACCAATCCGGAAGTAACGAACAAAACGAACCATCTCTTAGGTAGAGGTTTTATTAGGGTATCTGTAGAGGTTGTTTTTTGATTTTATTTTGTCCCTCGCGCATCGAGTAAAAAAAGGTTTTTGAGTTCTGTATAGTGCTAAGCCCCCCAAAAATTGACACATCTTGCTATGGGTTAGTTTTTGTAAGCTATATGAAAATGACTAAATGTCTATTTTGCCTTCATACACAGCTATTCTGGTACCACAGTTCTACTGGTTATGGAAAACACCACTACGCAAGATCAGGACGAGACACATCATGCATCAGTCTAGCTCAGGCAGGGGTCCATCAATGTAGTTTGCTCAACAAAAAAAATATTTCATTGTGGCGCCTTAGGGAATCAAATTGTGAGGAGACCGTCATATTTTCAGTTCTTGGAATGACTTTTTAAAAGTCCCTTCTCATTATGACATCACTCAGATATAGTTTGTGAAATGACGTACCGAGAATCCTTATCTCATCCTGCCATTTGATTCCGACTTTTTTTTATCTCTACCCACATCTACATAATCTGATTGTTTTAATCTCATTGCAATGCATGGGCGTATTTACTAGTAATAATTCAGATCAACTCTTGTTTCAAAAAAAAAAATTCAGATCAACAAGTTGGGCTCCAACAGTAGGCACACATTTGCTTGGACCGTATCCCAAATTACAGCAGCCATAATTTCTGTTCATGGTAATTTAGAGCGACGGGAACAGGCGAGTGGGTCAGCAATTTGGACTTCAACAGCAGCCTCGTATTAACATGGACCGTAATTTACTCAGGCTACTCTACTAGTACTAGTACGCATGAACACGAATCAGAGGGTAAGCGTGAGACGGTTACAGAGGCCGCGTCGCCGTCGGGGCGGCTGTAGGGGACTGCGCGCGCGGCGACCCTTCCCTTGCGCTTCTCCATGAACCGCTGCAGCGACGCCTTCCTCGCCATGGGCAGGTCGCCATCTGCCGCCTCGCCGGTCCCTCGCGTGGCGCCTGCTGCGGCAGCGACACAGAGCAGTTCGGCCGCCCTGTCGGCCAGGACCTCGTCCAGCACCAGCATCTGCCCGCCGTAGAAGATGGTCATCTGCGCGTGCCCCGGCGTAGGACCCATCATGTGCTCTTCTTGTGCGGGCACTTCCGCTCCGGGCATGAGGGGGAGGACGACCGTGGCCGCCGGCCACGCGTCCGCCGCCTTGATGCAGCGGCTGAGAACGCCGCACGCTGCGGCGAACCGTCGGCTCTGAGCGCTCCCTGACGCCGCCATTCTTGGCGCTCGATCAATTGACCCCTCTGTACGCTCTCAAACCCCCTGTCGGCTACTCGGCTCTGCCTCTGCTAGTGCTAGTTGATCGGGTGTTGTGTTGGTTGGAGGAAGGAGATTGATGGAGTGGTTTTTCATCTTTGGAGGAGCAGAGATGGTTTCAACGTGGTGGCTAAGACCTTGTACAATGAGAGATGCTTAGTGAGGTGTTTAGAAAAATAAACCGGATTTTTTGAAGCATCGGTGCCTATTTCTATAGGAGAGACGCTTAGTTAAGCGTCTACCCTGTACAAATAAGCATCGGTGCTTAAAAAAAGTCTAATTTATATCTCTAAGCACCTCTCCCAAGCACATCCCATTGTACAAGGCCTAAGGATCCTAGTGGTGGCCCTCGTGCCGCAGCGTGCCGCAGCGTTTAGTTGTTAATTCGGCGGCGGGCGGCAGGTAGCAGGCACAGAGATCAGGCAACTCGAACAGCATTTCGTCTGCGCGTTTCCGTGTAGATTGAAAGGAACTGAAACAATGGTCTAACGTGCGTCCGTTTTCATCTGCCCGTGACCCACTTTGGCCTAAATTTGAGCTGGATTTGTATCGGCGCGGACGCGCGACGTCTGCCGTTGTACTCCCTTGGTCCGCCTGTCGGTGGCACATCCACCCCATTCTCCCCTCTCTTCCCAAAAACCCTCCCGCCCACTCACCATGGCCCACGCCCCCCCTCCCACCGGCCGCTCTCTCCTCCGCCATGGACGACGACGAGGCCGTCCACCATTGTCGGAGTCGCCGCACTCATTCACCACGTCGCAAAAATGTTACATCAGAGATATCAACAAAAAGAGGTGGACGGACACAGTAAAATTTCACAAAGCTCACGATGTAGGCACACAATAACTATCAAAATTATCAAAAAAATGGACTCATCGGTTGTCAATTGTTATTGCACACATCAAGGATGGGCCTTGTCTTAGATTTTGTGCAGGAAACATTGTCATTAGAAACATTTAATTTCTTGCTATTGTTCATGCCACATCTTTTTTGTAAATATCAATTTTTTGATCTATTTATCACAACAAACAAATCTGCTCTATTAATAGATTGGGCAAATCTTTAAAATGTTTCCCCGATTCTAAATGTCTCATCCCCAAAATCTCTGCTTAGAAGCATTTGAATTAAAGATCTAAGGTTTTCGGAAGAAGAAAACACTCGAATTTTGGCATGCCTTCTTATCTCTTCTACTATATCACTAAGCTCTCTAAGATTGGAGGCCTCTCATTCAATTGAGGTCACCAATTTGGAATTGAGCCACCGATTGTAACCGGGTCAACAATCTCTTAATCAGTTCTTTTAATTCACTATGCTAGCTCCTTAGGATTGGATTCCTCTCATTCAATTGAGGTAATCAATTTAGAATTGGAACATCGATTTTGACCGGGTCAACAATCTCTCACTCAATTCTTTTAATAGATAATTACACCGGTGATGCTTAAACTTGCCATCGATGTTCACTTTGGTGTCTGAACTTGAAAAATACATCAAACTGGTTCTATAACTTGACGGTATGGTTCAAATACGATCCAAATCACGTACAAATACGTATGTGTTCTTGACTAGACACGCCAGTGTGGCATGGGCCCACTTGCAGTGGACATACTAGCTTGCATAGTGTTTTGACCCAATGACCATCGGGTCCCACCTGTCAGTGCACAACGAAAAAAAACAAAAAAATAGGGCGTTGTCAGGAATCAAACATTTGACCTCGCACAATGCAAGATCCGTCTAACATTTTAGACCAAACTTTGTTGCACACTATGCATCGTCAAAAATGCCTACCCTGGCGCGTCCCTGGATTAAATGGGTTGAAGTCAATGCGGCCAATTTTCCTGTTTTAGAAATTATAAAAAGTACGTAAACTGTAATGACAATAATAAATAAATGTTCATGTAGTTTTAATTTTTCATGTAATTATGATAATATTCAAGAAATACTAATATGGTTTCAGAATTATACAAAGCATCCACATATTTAATAAATTAATTTTCAAATTTTAAAAGTTATATATTTTTAAAACTTTAATCTAATTTTCTTGTTTTAAACAAATATTCATGTGATCCTTTTTTGTAACGTTAATTTTTTTGTTTTTATGAGGGCCTTTCAAATGGAGTCTTTTTGTTTTTTTTAAATTGTTTTTTTAATTATTGGAATAGTTTAAAAAAAGTTAGAACGTTCTGGTCTTCTAAATAATACGCAGACAAACATAACTTACTTTTAAACATGTTAATGTAATTTCAAAAAAATTATATGGTATCATTTAGAAAATAATGTAAATAAAATAATTATTAAAATGTATGTATAATTTAAAACTGATCATTTGAGGATCTACAATCCTGGGGTCACACTGGACTATTATTATTTTTTCACACATATTCTTAAACTTATCTTTATTCGAAAATATATCTTTTGACAAACACATAAACTTTATTGAAACATGTGAACACTTTTTAAAACTAGAAATACATTTCCCAATAGCATGAACACGTTTTAAAACTAGAAATAAGTTTCCTAATAGCATGAACACATTTTAAAAGAAGAAATGCATTTCCTAATAGCATGAACACTTTATACAATACTTGATTGTTTTTTGTAATTTCTACTCCATCCGTTCTAAAATAAGTGTCTCAAGTTTAGTACAACCTTTAGTATGAAGTTGTACTAAGCTCGAGACATTTATATGGGGGAGTAATAAAGAAAAACTAACATGTGGAGGCCGCACAGATTGCAGCCCATTCAATTCCACAAGCGCCTTATTGAGCAGCGATGAACTCCTCAAAAAAAAAAATTGAGCAGCGATGCTTATTGAGCAACAATACATGGTCGGAGTGGTCAGTGTAGTATGTTTGATAACGCTGGTTCGATTTCCAACTGCGCCTGCGCGTGACTTCTGTTTACTTTTGTCCTGCACTGACAAGTGGGACCTGATGGTCATTCAGATGTCCAGTTTATAAGTAAGTCAGTCCGGTACTACAAGTTGAGCCCGTGCACTGGCGTTTCTACTCATCAACACATACGTATTTGTATATGATTTGAACCGTATTTAGACTATAATGTCAAGTTATAAAGTCAGTTTGGTGCGTTTTCCAAATTTAGGCACCAAAGTAAAGATCGATGGCAAATTTAAGAACCACAGGTATTATTACATCTTCTTTTAATTCACTTTGCTAGCTCCTTAGGATTGGAGGCCTCTTATTCAATTTAGGTCACCGATTTTGACCGGATCAATAATCTGTCACTCAATTCTTTTTAATTTACTATGTTCTTTATTTTTGGAGCTCTTTCATTCCATTGAGAAATTTAATATTGGATTTGGTCCATGATTTTGACTGGGTCAACAATTTTTCAAATAACCGGAAGCAACCGGCCTATAAAACAATAACGGTTTTGCACACCCTCTCATTACCTAGAAAATAGAAGTGTCAACATGTGATACTGTAGCATCAATATAGTATATGCAGCCACCGACGTCGAAAATTTCCCCACATAAGTATAATTTGATTAGCAGACAACACAAAATCACACCGCAAAAGGCCCATCAAACACATCATTATATGAATAAAAAAGAAAACTCACTCCATCATGTTCCCCACTAACCAAACCAAATACCCCATTTGTTCCTAAATATAAGTTATAGTTCATTGAATTGTCAAATTCCTTTAACTTTGACCAAGTTTAGAGCCAAAAATATCGACATACACAATAATAAATAAATAAAATATAAAAATTCATTTCATGATGAATCTAAAAATTCATTTTCGTATTATGGATATTGATATATTTCTATAGAAATGTTGGCAAACTTACAGAGGTTTGACTTAAAATAACACACCTTATATTTTGAAATAGATGGAGTGGAAAGATTATGAAAACCCAACATCATCAACTGCGCAACAATGCGCGCCCAACCCTTCTAGTTGCATATCATTGCTGAACAGGTGCAGACAACCACTACCCACATTGCCTTTGTCGATCTGTTTCATTGCCTAGAATTCGAATCCACCTTCAGAATTTCAAAAGCGTGCTTTTAGCCGGAAAGCATGAAGTCCCGATTGAACTGTTGAGTCTCTCAGCTAGGCAATTTGACAAAAAAGCTTCAAAACAGTGCAAATCAGCACTTTCTACTAAGAGGGGCAAACGTTTCACACCTCAACCATGCATTGCATTACACTAATCAAGTTCAGGAAAGATAGTACTGAAGAGCATTGCATAAGTGAAAACAATACCACACAGGCGGGAGGTTCTGTGCAGCAAAGCCTTCCGACCCAAATTCAGAAATAAGCAAAAGAAAATTCGATATAGTATTTCCAGGGCACATGCCCAAAGGAAGACATGGCAACTTCTTCACAAGCTCGCTACATACCCATCATGGTACTGCACATCTTCAGCATTGACAGGCTTCGAACAACTTCATCATTGGTACGATGTCTGATGATTTGCCCATCGGAGCGAACCACGCCGTCAGTCCTACACTGCCAACAAAACAGTCTGAAATAATAAGTATAGCTATGGCAATTGATAAGCACTTAATGTGGTTACACATAGGTAAGACTAAGGCATGCACCACACGAAATGTATTCTTCAATTAATGTTCTCCTCTGGGCAGAGCAAGAACAAAATCACAAACAAATTGGTACAGTTTGTACATGTTGAGATCATGCGATAGTCACGTACATAACTGGGGTACAGTTTGTCTAAATAAGAGGTCAGTATGCAGTGTTCATATATACCTTGTGCCATCTAACGCCACGTGTAGACATCCAGGTCTTCACCATGAAGTTGTTGGTGCTGATCTTGAAGCCCAGACAGCCAGCGTGAAGAGATCTCTTGCATACCCTCTCCTAGCCCCAATTGTTGCAAAGTGCCCAATCCCTCTACATGGCTCAAGTTCGGACAACGAAATACACACAGCTCCCTCACATGAGGGAGGTTCCAAACTCTCCAGGCCTTCACAACGGTTTATAGCAAGGACCTCAGTGAGCACTAGACGGTCCTCCACGGCCTTCAAGTTGTTTAGTCCTCTTAAATTGAGCTCCTTCAAACAGGCGGTGTATTTTCCAAGCTGTTGCAGGAGATCCCTCAGCTTCGGGCAGCCATGGAGGAACAATTTCACCAAACGAGGCAGCAATCGCAGCCTTGCAGATTGGGCATCCTCCTTTTGAATATCAGTAGCTCCATCCTCTCCCCGTTCATTAGCAGCAACAACTTCTTCCTCAAAAAAAGACCACTCCTCCCAGTTGGGCATATCCATGAAGATCAACCCTTCAAGTTTGGGGAAAGCAACCAAGTCATTACATACAGGATCACCCTTACAGCCAACAAATTCAGGCACAACCTTGGTAACTGCATGTGCTCCAACAATGACCATGTAGGATATCGCTGACCCGAGAATCTAATAATACATAGGCTTTCTAGGTTGTGTGATGGTATTAGCTGCTCAAGGGCCTTCTCAGCATTGCTAACGTCTTCTTTTGAATATGTTCCCTCTCCACATTCAGTACACTCTAGTACTAGGCTTTTTAGATGTTTTTTGTCCGCCAGCACTACATTTCTACTGCAATAAGCAGCTCTTCCCAATTTAACCACAAAAAGAAACCTCATCTGCGACATAGAAGACAACTCTTCCAACATCCATCGATCTTGTACAACGACATTATCACTTTAATCACCAACAGGTAATCTCTCAAACAAGTAAGTAACATCAATTTCCCTATGCCTTTTGGAACCTGATTTATTTCTGTGCCAAAAAGATCAAGGCACCTTAAACTGCACAACATGGTCATTGCCAAAGGAAGATTGTGTAGGTCATTACACCATCTCAAGCTCAGTACTAGAAGGATCTTTAGAGAGCTAATGGATTCTAGAAGACAAGATATGCCAGTATAATCTTGATTAAGTAGGCGTAGATATATCATTTTTTCCTATATGGCCTGGGATACTTTGTGCAGGTGAATAATTCAGTACCAAAACACGAAGAAGCAGGAGTCTCTTGAACAATGTATCCTCAATTCTCCATGGACCCTCAATAATTAGGAAAGTCATCACCTTAACATCCACCTTATCCACTCTAGGTAACACCAACATATCCTTCTTAATAACAACAATAATTCGTCGCAGTTTTGACATATTTCCACACCGTAATGTTTCAACATCTCCAACAAAATATTCTTCTCTTGATATATTACAAGCAAGTTGTCTTAAGAGGTCATGCATTTTGCATTTAGCCTGGTCAAAACTAATAATATCTGGCTGGAGGAGATTCCGATGTATTAGCTCGTAGTAGTACTTTGTTGCTATGTCTTCTAGTAGTTGGCATTGCTGCTCCTCGATGAAGCCTTCAACAATCCATAACCAGGTAACTTCATCACGCCAAATGATATAATCTTCACCATACAAAGCACGACCATGGGCGAAAAAAGAGCAGGGGCGGAGCAGCTGCCCTTCTACGACAAAGGGCACGAGAGAGTTGCGGCGCATCTAGCAGCAAGCACCAGAGGGCAGGCCAGAGCGTCAGCACTGAAGAAGAAAACGGGATTTGGGACTGGCCTTGTTGCTTTGAGATACGTTCTGCTACGTGTCAGCTGCGGGAGATGGTCTCACCATCACGACTATATGACCCGGTCGTATATGATTTTTCCTTGTCTCCTCTCGCAGGATCCAAGCAGGGCGACCTCGCGCCTACCTCTCCTCGTGGGCTCCTTTTCCTTTTCTTTGAGGGGTTCCTGGGCTCCTTTTCCCTGGCCCGAGTTGTGTTGCACATGTCAGCACTGGGCTGCCAACCCATGTAGCAGGGAGTGGGTGCCCCTATAACTCGCTTGTTGCAAGCTGTAAAATACAAGTTCCTCTAAAAAAGCTGTCAAATACAATAATATATATATATATATATATATTGAGATACATGAGCACTTATTTTTATTAAATGACCATATACTTAAAAAGGTGCCTAGATACTTTTAAAAATATTAACGTATTTCAAACAAGTGTTCACACATTCATAAAAATATCATGTTATTTTATGAATGTTTATTGTGTATCAAAAAATGTTGAGCGTGTTTTAGAAAAGGGTTCATCGTGCCTAAAAAAATAATCATCATGTATTTATAAATATATAGTATATATTTATAAAATATTCAATGTGCATTAAAAACATTTCATGTTTTATATAAATGTTCGTGGTGCATTTAAATAATCTTTATATCATATTTGAAAAACATTTGTCATTTTTTAAATACTCGTCCAGTTAAAAAAAGTGCTTTTGGGGAAAAGAGGAAACTCCAAAAAAAACAGAAAGATAAAAAACAGGAATCTGAATACAAAAATAAGATTGTTTTCCATTTCAAAAAGAAGAAGAAGATTGTTTTGATTCCCCACTTCTTGAATTAAGATCAGCCATACATGGAGCTCGGGGAACGTTACAATGGAGTCGTGTACGTCGATCGGTGCTAGGAGGGTTGGGTAACAGAGAATTTGAAATTATTGTAGAGGAGCGGGAAGATGGAGGTTTGGTCGATCATGGCGGCTAACCCAAAGGAACAGGAAGAAGAGGGGCTAGCTGGCTCCACCGCACAATGAGACGCAGGAAGGATACAGCTGACGAAACTACTAGCCTGTATCCATCCATCAAGGAGGTACAACAACTTGGGGTTAGCTATAGAGTAAGCAGAGCACGCCTGTGAGAAAGTTTGCATTATCTAGCGAGCTAGCTATAGTCTTTAATTATCTTGAGAAGCTTAAGTAGCTGGCCACCGCCCCAATTGTTAGACTAGATAGAATCGGTGCTGTTTTTTCACTAGCTTCTTGTTGATTGTGATAGAAACTTTCAATCATACAGCCAAATTCAGGTTGTAAAACCAGTTCCGCGGTAGAATCGACAAAATTATTTTCTTATTCACGACTATACATACATAATTTACAATTCATTCAGTTAAATGTATATAATCAGGGCATCGGGTCTAATGATGATAAAACAAATCTACGCAGGTAAGCTAATTCCATCTAAGCATAGAAACTTTGTAATACGTATTCTAGAAAATATTAATAGTATCAAATAAACATTGTATAATATATATCAGCGAAGTAGACTAACCGCACAATATCCTGGTGTCGTTTCGTCGTCGCGGAGCGGAGCGTCACATCGCCGGGGCGATCGATTTTGGTTGCAACGTTGCCGATTCAGTGCCAGTTTTCTCTTCCTGAAACTGCCCTAGGCTTGTGTAACGTGCCTGATCGGCAAGGGAGATCGAGAAGGAGGGATCAGAGTTGGTAGGAGGAAGAAAGGGAAAAGTGGTTGGGAGGAACATAACTTGGAGAGAGGGCAGCTCTGCTCCGATTCGTTTCAGTCAAGTAATACATGATACCCCACACCAGCCACACGCGGCTGTACTTAAGCACACTAACCCAACAACCACACGCACACCTACTCGATTGCTCTTGGGTCGTCATCAGCCCCCGCCTCTGCCAGGTGGGCCTCCTTGAATCTCATGCTCACGGGCCACCGTCAGTCGTGTCATTCTCCCCCTTGGAATCCGGCTTGTCCCCAAGCCAGTGATGTTGGAAAACGCCGCTGCAGAGCCTCCAGGTCCTCCCAGGTCGCGAGTGAGGACGACCAGTCTCTCCACTGGACACGGACGCACTGAGTGCGGACGCCGTTGCTGCTCACCTCCCTGTTGTCAAGGACGCGTAGAGGTTCTTGTGCTGCCTGCAAAACATCATCAAGAGGAGGTAACTCACTTGATACTGATACATCCACTCCAACTGCCTTCTTGAGCTGTAATACATGGACCACTGGGTGTATCTTGCCGGTTTCTAGAAGAAGGAGCCTGTACGCCATCTTTCCCACCCGTGCTTCAATCTTGTAAGGCCCGTAGTATCTGAAGGCCGGTTTCTGGTAGGGCCGCTGTGACGCCCTCGATTCAATTGTACACTAATCATATACGCAAATGTGTACGATCAAGATTAAGGACACACGGGAAGATATCACAACACAACTCTAGACACAAATTAAAATAATACAACCTTTATATTACAAGCCAGGGGCCTCGAAGGCTCGAATACATAAGCTCGAAATACACAAGAGTCAGCGGAAGCAACAATTTCTGAGTACATACATAAGTTAAACAAGTCTGACTTAAGAAGGCTAGCACAAAAGCAACAACGATCGAAAATGCAAGGCCTCCTGCCTGGGAGCCTCCTAACTACTCCTGGTCGTCAGCGGTCTCCACGTAGTAGTAGGCACCCTCGGGGTAGTAGTAAGCGTTGGTGGTGACATTTGGCTCCTGGACTCCGTCATCTGGTTGCAACAACCGGAAACAAGATAGAAGGGGGAAAAGGGGTAGCAAAGCAACCGTGACTACTCAACCAAAGTACTCGCAAGCAAGGATCTACACTACTTATGCACCGGTATCAATGAAAGGGGGCAGTATCTGTGGACTAACTGCAGAATGCCAGAATAAGAGGGGGAGAAGCTAGTCCTATCAAAGACTAGCATCTTCTGGAAACCACCATCTTGCAGCAACAGGAGGGAGTAGAGTAGCATAAAGTAAAGTAGTAGTAGTGTTATCAACCTCGGCCAGAGATCCTTTCTCGACTCCCTGCGAGAAAGCAATCCTAGAGCCATACTATCAATTTCTCATCTCAAGTATCCAATTCTAGTTGTATCGATCGGGATACAACTCCGATTGTCCGTTACCGTAGGACAGGCTATCGATAGATGTTTTCTTCCCTGTAGGGGTGCAGCAACTTACCCACCACGCTCGCTTAACTCCGGCCGGACACTCTACTGGGTCATGCCCAGCCTCGGCCAAACAATACATCGCAACCCGACCTAGGCTTAATAGAGAGGTCAGCACGCCGGACTAAACCTATGCCCCCTGGGGTCATGGGCAATCGCCCCAGTGACTCCTGCACGTTGCGTGGGCGGCTAGTGAGCATGCCTAGCTACCTCCTTAAAAAGGCAGGTGCTTACACAGTCCAACCCGGTGCGCGCCGCTCAGTCACTGACGTCCATTAAGCTTCGGCTGATGCATACGACGCAGAACGCCCATACTATGCCCACGTGGTGGTTAGTGCTATCAGGCCAGAGGCCCCTTGGATCAAATATCCAAACTGTTAGTGTGTTGGTAGTGCGGTCACGAGCAGAGACTCACGAAAGATGTGACCCCGTCGCCCCATCTCGAGTACTTGCGGCAAGGGCTAAGAATGCCTGACCACGCCTCATAAGTATCTCGCGGGCACCTACCGGGTCAACCCGACTCCACATCACTTGCAATTAAGCTCGCGCGGGTACCCCTCAGGGCCGACCCGTCTTTAGTATCATGGTTCAGTGTAAAGTCATAGTAACCATAGTAACTGTGTGTCTAACACCAAGGGAAATCCTGAGGAACCACCCTCGGTGGACTCCACTCGATGTAATCATCAAGGTGAACATAAGAGGAACCACCCTCGAGGTCCACACTTGAGGGATTGCATGACAGAGTTGTATAGAAAGTGGTTAAGGAGGAAATCACCCTCGATGACCACGACCGAATAGCTACACTACAGAGATCTCATCAGGAGTGATGTATGAGGTTTCACCCTCGGCACTCGATAGTAACTCTGCAGAGTCGTACAACTAGGGGGGGTGATGTGCGGTGTTGGGGCCTGGACATCGATCACGTTGATCAAGTCATCGAACAAAAAGCGGGGCAACAAGGACAAGGTGGGGGTCACTGATGGATCACTAACCAACCTATACTAAGCAGTTTAGGATAAGCAGGTAGGTAACAATAAGCAGGTTACAAAAGCAGGCTATGCATCAGAATAGGAGCAATCAATTACAGTAGCAAAATCTAATGGAAGCATGAGAGAATGGAATGGGCAATATCAGAATGATCAAAGGGGGGGCTTGCTTGGAAGATCTGCTGCAAGGAAGAAGGGTCGTCGGAGACGTAGTCGATCATAGGGGCAACATCGGTCTCGGGGTCTACCGAAGAGAGGAGGGGGAAGAAACAATAAATATAAAGTACACAAAGCATCACATGGTAATATGCTGTGCCGGGTGTGACCTAACGTATGGCTACACGATATAGGTGAAGGGGGAATTCAACCAGGAATGTTTTCCCGGTTCCGGACCTGTGTCGGATAGATGACCGGAGGGGGGATGTTCCATGTTCAGATAGTTAGAGCATTTGACAGGTAAACGAACCACGTATTCGGATTCGTCTCGTCGTTCTGAGCAACTTTCATGTAGAAAACATTTTCATCCGAGTTATAGATTAATTTCTAAGATTTTTCAAAGTTTTAAACATATTTGGAAATGATTTAAATAACAGAAAAAGAGTTACTGCGTCAGTATGATGTCAACAATGCGTCAGCATTCGGCTGACCTGCTGACTGGTCAAACTGACCAGTGGGTCCCACCTGTCATAGGAAGTAGGGCTAACAGTGGTTAACCTAAACTAACTAAGTTACTTAATTAGAAGGGGCCCGCCTGTCAGTGTCTAATTAGGTTAATTAAATTAGCTTAATTAATTTTGTTAATTAGGGGTGTGGGCCCCATCGGTCAGTTGCATGGGCCGGTCCAGTCAGCATGGTGGACCGGGTCAACAGGCCGGCCGGGCCCCTGGCCGGGCCCATGGGTTAGTGACCCAGGGGGTGGCCCCAGGCCGTCCACGTCGGCGGGCGGTGTTGACGCGCGGGCGGCGACCTTCAAGACGGCGGCGCGGCTCGGCCACAGTCAGAAAATGGCCACCGGGGACCGTTTGGACCGTCGCGAGCACCTACAGGTGTAGGGGGCGGCATGCATCCAGCTGGCGCATCAGTGGGTTCGAGGGCTGGCCGGTGTAGCGCCAGTGACAAGCAGGGGCGGCGGCGGTGTTCGGGAGCGCGTCGGGAAAATCCTACGGGGCGCCAATTCGGGTGCGGCTAGTCGCGTTCGAACGCGTCTATCAAGCCGCGTCTCGAACGATGGCACTGGCTTGAGCTGAGTTGGCCGGAGGCGTCGCCGGCAACATGGACGATGGAGACCCGAGGCACGACGAGCTCGCAAATGGCGCAACGGCGAGAAAAACGAGCGGTGCTGAGCAGGTACGGCGTCTACGCGTGCGGGCGAGCATGATGGACACGCTTGCGCGGGCATTCGGTCACCGGAACATGGCCAACGACGAGCTCGGCGGAGGCGAGCTCGGACATGTGGGGAACAGCGCCTACGGGCGCGACAACGGCGGGAAGATGGAGGGGAGAGAGGCGAGGCTCACCGGGCGGTTACGTAAAGCCCATGGAAGGTTAGTAGCAGCAGGCGTCGTCGTTGTCGAAGGGGATCGCCGGAGCAGTGCTGGAAGGAGGGCGACTTGATCCGCTGTCTGCGGTGCTCCCCGGCTTGCGCTTGTTGACAGGGACGAGGTAGTTGACGACGGCGGAGCTGATAGGCACGGTGGCGAGGCGAACGGGGCTCGGTGGCCGCGAGGACGAGCGAGGCACGGCGGCGACCGCGTCGGCCTCCTCTCCAAAACGAAGGAGAGGAAGAGAGAGAAGGGGAGAGTGGGGGAGCGAACGAGTGGGGAGGGACCCCGAGGTGTCGGGGCTGCCCTTATCCCCTCGTCGGCGTCATGGCTGTACGGGGCAGCGCGCTCGGTGCGGCGGGGACGAGCGGGACGCGCCCGGTCGGATGAACAGGGAGAGGAGGGGGGTGACCGGGGAGGACGACTGGGCCGGCCAGGGTGAGGGGGCATTGGGCCGGCCCAGGTGGGCTTGGCCCCGGGGGGCAGGGGATTTTTCCTTTTCCTTTTTTCCTTTTGATTTTCCCCTTTTAGGAGCTTTTGTATTTTCTTTTAGCCACAATTGACTTTGCAAAAATATGCCAATGGCCAAAACAATTTCAAAGAATTAAAGTGCACCGCCACAAAAATATTGTGATACTTTTTGATAAATTTTATCAATTTTATAAATTAAAAAGGCATTTAATTTATTGCTTAGATCACTATTTTAAGTAGCTTAGGCCACTTAAACCCTTTGCAAAAATGTTGGTTCACCACCAATATTAGTTGTGGATTATTTGGCACATGATGAAAATTTTAGTTTTCATGTTTGAGCAATTTTGAATTTCACTCAGAATTTGAAAATGAATTCAACTGGAATTTGAAAGAGATAAGAGACAATGATGAACAAACACTTGTTTAGCAAAAGGACTAACTTAACCCCAGGGATTACTGTAGCATCATTACAATGGGGTGTTGCAACTCTCCTCCTCTAAAAGAAATTCTCGTCCTGAGAATTAAGAGGTACTCCCTCTGTTCCGAATTACTTGTCGCAGGTATGGATGTATCTAGATGTATTTTAGTTCTAGATACATCCATTTCTGTGACGAGTAATTTGGAACGGAGGGAGTAGAAGGGAACAGGTCGGGGTATTCAGGCCGGAGGTTATCTTCGCATCCCCAAGTGGCTTCATCTTTAGTATGATTCGACCATTGCACCTTGAGGAACTTGGTAACCTTCTGGCAGGTTCGACGTTTAGCTTCTTCAAGAATGCGGATTGGATGCTCTTTGTATGTGAGATCATCTTGAATTTCAGTCAATTCCGGATCCACTCCACTTTCTGGATCCTTGAAGCATCGACAAAGTTGCGACACATGGAAGACGTCATGGACGTGAGAGAACTGAGGTGGAAACTCCAATTGATAAGCCACCAGTCCACAACGGGTGAGAATGCGGAAGGGACCAATGTAGCGCGGAGCTAGCTTGCCCTTGACTCCGAACCGATGGGTGCCTCTCAAAGGAGTGACATGTGGATAAGCTTGTTCACCAAGTTGATAAGTTGAACCCCAGTGTTTACGATCATAATTGCTCTTCTTGCGGGACTGGGCCGCCTTGAGATTATCCCGGACAATGCGAACCTGTTTTTCAGCTTGTTGAATAATGTTTGGACCAATGAGCGTCCATTCCCCAGTTTCTGACCAATTCAGCGGGGTTCGGCACTTACGTCCATAAAGCACTTCGAAGGGTGCCATCTTCAAGGTGGCTTGATAACTGTTGTTAAGAGAGAACTCCGCATAAGGGAGAGATTCTTCCCACTTCTTGCCGAAATAAATAACACAAGCCCGAAGCATGTCTTCAAGAATTTTATTGACTCACTCGACTTGGCCTTGGGATTGGGGATGATAAGCGGTGCTCCAGGTTATGAGTTCCCATTGCCTCTTGGAAACTATCCCAGAACATTGAAGTGAATATACTATCGTGGTCTGAACTGATCTCCTTCAGAATGCCATGGAGTGACACAATTCTGGAGATATACAAGTTTTCTAATTGACTAGCAGTGATAGTCTCCTTGACTAGCAGAAAGTGAGGTACTTTCGAGAATTGGTCGATGAAGACAAACATGGCATCCTTACACTTCTGAGACTTGGGAAGGCCAGTGACGAAGTCCATCTAAATCTTATCCAATTTCCATTCAGGAAAAGGGAGAGGTTGCAGAAGTCCAACCGGTTTCTGATGTTCTGCTTTGACGCGACGACAAACTTCACATTCTTCGATATATCGAGTGAAAGCACACGTGCTCCCTGGGCGATTTTGGTAATTAATGTCAACATATCTCTTTTTGGACCAATGCTTCTACCTAATATGTTGAGGACAAAGGATTGGCTCAAGCTCAAAGCACAAGACTCTACATTTTTCATTTTAGTGATCCAAGATCACATTGAGTCCATAGGAAAGCCAATACTATTAAGAGGGGGTGAGGTGTTGCTTAATGGCTTGCTTGCTCAAAGTGCTTAGTGATATGCTCCACAACCCTCAACTACTTTCTCACATCCACATATGTCCCAAACCAAAAGTCAAACTCGGCCCCACTGAAACTGTCTATCCGGCGCCATCGAGTTCAGTTGACATAGCCACTGCCAGAAACCCTAGTCTTTTCGGTCTTACCAATAGGGATGTTGGTCTCACCGAGATGGGATTGCAATCTCTCTGTTTCCCTTCATAATGTTTCGGTCAAACCGAGATGAGCAATCGGTCCCACCGAGATTGCAATGCAAACTCTCTGTTTCCCTTTCGTAACATTTCGGTACAACCGAGATGAGCGAATCAGTCCCACCGAGTTTGCCTGACCAACTCTTTGTTTGTCTATTACCAAAATCGGTGCCACCGAGTTTGTGTAATCGGTCTCACCGAGATTACGTTATGCCCTAACCCTAACGATATCGGTCTCACCGAGTTGACATGTTGGTCCCACCGAAAATCCTAACGGTCACATTATGAACTAAATCGGTCTGACCGAGTTTCACGATTCGGTCCCACCGAGTTTGGTAAATTGTGTGTAACGGTTAGATTTTGTGTGGAGGCTATATATACCCCTCCACCCACTCTTCATTCATAGAGAGAGCCATGAGAACATGCCTGCACTTCCA
This sequence comes from Triticum monococcum, assembly GCA_034509565.1. Classification (NCBI taxonomy): domain Eukaryota; kingdom Viridiplantae; phylum Streptophyta; class Magnoliopsida; order Poales; family Poaceae; genus Triticum; species Triticum monococcum. The sequence continues at coordinate 167,477,863 of CM067847.1, read as the reverse complement.
ACATACATTTTCTGAGAGAGAACCACCTACACTTGTGTTGAGGTCAAGATATTCCATTCCAACCACATAAATCTTGATCTCTAGCCTTCCCCAAGTCGCTTTCCACTCAAATCATCTTTCCACCAAATCCTATCCTATGAGAGAGAGTTGAGTGTTGGGGAGACTATCATTTGAAGCACAAGAGCAAGGAGTTCATCATCAACACACCATTTGTTACCTCTTGGAGAGTGGTGTCTCCTAGATTGGTTAGGTGTCACTTGGGAGCCTCCGTCAATATTGTAGAGTTGAACCAAGGAGTTTGTAAGGGCAAGGAGATCGCCTATTTTGTGAAGATCTACCCTAGTGAGGCAAGTCCTTCGTGGGCGACGACCATGGTGGGATAGACAAGGTTGCTTCTTCATGGACCCTTCGTGGGTGGAGCCCTCCGTGGACTCACGCAACCGTTACCCTTCGTGGGTTGAAGTCTCCATCAACGTGGATGTACGATAGCACCACCTATCATAACCACGCCCAAAATCTCCGTGTCTCCAATTGCGTTTGCTCCCTCCAAATCCCATCCCTTTACATTCTTGCAACTTGCATGCTTTACTTTCTCTAGGAATTGATCCATGGCCAAAGGAGATGTTGGAATTATTAGCAATATCATTTCCAAAGTCATCAGAATTCATAGAGATGAACATTGTTGCGGTCATACTTCTAATGAATCACTTTCTCTAGGAATTGATCCACCACATGACGATGTTGAACATGGATACTATGGTGAGGATGATGATAGTGACTATGATCTTGAGATGCAATGAGACACTTTGGTCTTATGGCTAATCTTCGCGGCTACATGGCCGGAGGAAAGGAATGGGTCCTTGATAGTGGACGTACTGATCATACGACCAGAGAAAAAGATATGTTTCGTGAGCTTGCTGAAAACGACGGCCTCGAAAGTATGTCACTTTCAGTGATAACTCAAAGGGTAAGGTGGTTGGCCTTGGTAAGGTGGCTGAGGGAGTCCTGGATTAGGGGGTCTCCGGACAACTGGACTATCTCCGTTGGCCGGACTGTTAGACTATGAAGATACAAGATTGAAGACTTCGTCTCGTGTCCGGATGGGACTCTACTTGGCGTGGAAGGCAAGCTAGGCAATACGGATATGGATATCTCCTCCTTTGTAACCGACCTTATGTAACCCTAACCCTTTCTGGTGTCTATATAAACCGAAGGGTTTTAGTCCGTAGGACAACAACCACAACATACAATCATACCATAGGCTAGCTTCTAGGGTTTAGCCTCTCCGATCTCGTGGTAGATCTACTCTTGTACTAGCCATATCATCAATATTAATCAAGCAGGACGTAGGGTTTTACCTCCATCAAGAGGGCCCGAACCTGGGTAAAACATCGTGTCCCCTGCCTCCTGTTACCATCTGGCCTAGACGCACAGTTCGGGACCCCCTACTCGACATCCGCCGGTTTTGACACCGGCATTGGTGCTTTCATTAAGAGTTCCTCTGTGTCATTGCCGTTAGGCTTGATGGCTCCTACTATCATCGATAGCGATGTGGTCCAGGGCGAGACTTTTCTCCCCGGACAGATCTTCGTATTCGGCGGCTTTGCACTGCGGGCTAATTCACTTGGCCATCTGGAGTAGATTGAAAGCTATGCCCCTGGCCGTCAGGTTAGATTTGGAAGTTTGAACTACACGGCCGACATCCGCGGAGACTTGATCTTCGACGGATTCGAGCCATAGCCGGGCGCGCCGCACTATCACGACGGGTATGACCTAGCTCTGCCGCCGAACAGTACCCCAGAGGCCGCGCCCGCATCAGCTCCGACCCTTAGTTCGGAGCCAACTGCACCAATCGAGGACGGGTGGCTAGACACCACCTCAGGGACTGCAGTCTCAACAGCGATCGAGCCGAACACCAGCCTAATCCTCTGTGAAGCCCGTGACTCCAAGGTGCCGGACTCTTTTCCGGACTCTGAACCATCCGCGCCCCTGCCAATTGAATCCGATTGGGCGCCGATCATGGAATTCACCGCCGCAGATATCTTTCATCACTCGCCCTTCGGCAACATTCTGAATTCACTAAGGTCTCTCTCTTTGTCAGGAGAGCCTTGGCCGGACTATGGCCAACTGGATTGGGATGCGGACAACAAAATTTGACGCCCACCCATCACCCACTTCGTAGCCATTGTTGATGATTTAATCGACATGCTCGACTTCGACTCCGAAGACATCGACGGTATGGACGACGATGTAGGAGACGAACATGAACCAGCGCCTATAGGGCACTGGAAAGCCACCTCGTCATATGACATATACATGGTGGATACACCCAAAGAAGGCAATGTCGACGAGATAGCGGAGGATGACCCCTCCAAGAAGCAACCCAAGTGCCGACATCAGCGGCGCCGCTCTAGGTCCCGCCAAAGAAAAAGTGGTGATACCGGCACAGGAGATAATAACACTCTGGATAGTGCCAAAGACAACAACATTCCCCTCCAGCAAGATTCAGAGAAGGAGGATGGAGGAGCCAGCTCTCCTGAGAGAGCGGCAGACGGAGAGGAGGAGGATGACAATTACATGCCCCCTCCGAAGATGAGGCAAGCCTCGGCAACAATGAATTCGCCGTACCAGAGGATCCCGTCGAACAAGAGCGCTTCAAGCGCTCGCTTATGGCCACGGCAAATAGCCTGAAGAAAAAGCAGCAGCAGCTTCAAGCTGATCAAGATCTGCTAGCTGACAGATGGACTGAAGTCCTCGCGGCCGAGGAATATAAACTCGAGCGCCCCTCCAAGAATTACCCAAAGTGCAGGTTACTACCCCGACTGGAGGAGGAAGCGTATGATACGGCTGATCGGCCACCTCGTGGCCGCGATAGAGAGGCATTCCAGCCAAAAGCTCAACCTCCACCCCGACGCCATTCAAATAAAAAGGCATGGGGAGATACGCCAGACCTACGAGACATATTGGAGGACAAAGCAAGGCATGCAAGATCGATCTACGGATCACGAGGGCGCACTACTCTGCGAGACGATAAACGTCATGCCGGATACAGTAAAGGCAAATCCGGCCAGGCCGAACACAGCGGGCAAGACCCATTCGAGCTGCGTCGCGATATAGCCCAATATAGAGGCGCCGCACACCCCTTATGCTTCACAGACGAAGTAATGGAACATCAATTCCCAGAAGGTTTCAAACCTGTAAATATTGAATCATACGACGGCACAATAGATCCCGCAGTATGGATCGAGGATTTCCTCCTCCACATCCACATGGCCCACGGTGACGACTTACACGCCATCAAATACCTCCCACTAAAGCTCAAAGGACGAGTGCGGCATTGGCTTAACAGCTTGCTAGCGGACTCCATTAGCTGTTGGGAAGATCTGGAAGCCGCATTCCTTGACAAATTTCAGGGCACTTATGTGCGACCACCAGACGCCGATGACTTGAGCCACATAATTCAGCAACCAGAAGAGTCGGCCAGGCAATTTTGGACTCGGTTCCTTACAAAGAAAACTCAGATCGTTGATTGTCCGGATGCAGAGGCCTTAGCCGCTTTCAAACACAACATCCGAGACGAGTGGCTAGCCTGGCACCTTGGTCAGGAAAAGCCGAAATCTATGGCAGCTCTCACGACGCTCATGACCCGCTTTTGTGCGGGAGAAGATAGCTGGCTGGCTCGTAGTAATAACATATCAAAGAACCGTGGTACCCCGGATACCAAGGACGGCAATAGCAGGTCACGTCACAACAAACATAAGCGCCGCATTAACAGCGAAAATACGAAGGATACGGCAGTCAATGCCGGATTCAAAGGCTCTAAACCCGGTCAGCGGAAAAAGCCATTCAAACAAAGTACGCCGGGTCCATCCAGCTTGGACCATATACTCGATCGCTTGGATCAAATACACGGCACCCCAAACAAGCCAGCCAATCACACCAACAGGGATTGTTGGGTGTTCAAGCAGGCCGGCAAGTTAATTGCCGAAAACAAGGACAATGGGCCGCATAGCGATGACGAGGAGGAGCCCCGGCAGCCGCACACTGGAGCACAGAAGAGGTTCCCCCCGCAAGTGCGGACGGTGAACATGATATACGCAACCCACATCCCCAAGAGGGAGCGGAAGCATGCGCTCAGGGACGTATATGCGTCGGAGCCAGTCGCCCCAAAGTTCAACCCTTGGTCCTCCGATCACCTTCGATCGCAGGGACCACCCCACTAGTATCCGTCATGGCGGATTTGCCGCACTGGTCCTAGACCCAATCATTGACGGATTTCACCTCACTCGAGTCCTTATGGATGGCGGCAGTAGCCTGAACCTGCTTTATCAAGACACAGTGCACAAAATGGGTATAGACCCCTCAAGGATCAAACCCACAAAACGACCTTTAAAGGCGTCATTCCAGGTGTAGAGGCCCATTGCATAGGCTCAATTACACTGGAAGTGGTCTTCGGATCCCCAGATAACTTCCGAAGTGAAGAGTTAATCTTCGATATAGTCCCGTTCCGCAGTGGTTATCACGCGATGCTCGGGCGAACCGCATTTGCTAGATTCAATGCGATACCGCATTATGCATACCTCAAGCTCAAGATGCCAGGACCTCGCGGAGTTATTACAGTCAATGGTAACACAGAGCGCTCTATCCGAACAGAGGAGCACACCACGGCCCTCGCAGCAGAAGCGCAAAGCAGCCTCTCAAGGCAATCAACCAGTTCGGCGCTTCAAAGCCCGGACACCTTCAAGAGCGCTTGGGGCAATCGGAAAATATACCGCCTGGCATGATCTGAGCTCGCGTAGCAATACGACGGCCACCCCAATCCCAGCCCAACGGCGAAACTCGTGCCGCGCGTACATAATTACGCATTAAAAATACCATGGGCATAGGTGGGGAGGGGGGCACAACTGCGGCACGCCCCAAGACGCGGCCTAAACCGCACTAGGGGCTTCCCGTTTGGTTATTTTTCTTTTTTTTTCAGGACCTTAATCTCTAGAAACACTCTCCGGTAGCACTATTGCCGAACACATGATGCAGCAACCAAGGAGGCAGACAGCTACGTCATACCATGGAATTCCCAGGTGGATTATAGTAACGAGCAAAATATTCAATTTAATATCATTCCCCAGCTTGCCCTTGGAAGGGACATAGTCCTACTCTTTGCTTATCGCACTATCTGTATCACTCTGCTTTAACGCAATTTTTTTAAACAATGCATGACATTAAGACTATTATTGCATTCTTGTTATATATATATATATATATATATATATATATATATATATACATAAACACTATTCTGATCACGGGATCAGAATAATATTCTGATCACAACCTGAACTGCCTGAGTAACACGCATGAACTTCCCTCTGTACTGGGTTGAACTTCAGCTAAAAAGTGTCCAAATGGGGCTTACGATATACCGTTGGAAAGCTATGGACACCAATATCATGATCCAAGTTGAATTTTTGGCAAAATGTATGCGGTTTAAGAGCAGTTTTGAAAACCATTTTTTCTTCATACAAAAAACGTGAATCGTATTTTCGATGGTATTTCTAAATCGTTTATTGGAATGAGGTAAATAATATAGCGTTGGAAAGCCGCTGCAAAATCGCTCCTTCGACATGTTGAAAGTTTTCTTTAATTCCCTATGGATAAAGAGTAATTTTGAAAATCGTAAAATTTCGCAAACCGAGCAGCTGAGTTCGTATTTTTAATGTAATTTCTAAACGGATAATCCATTTGAGGCAAATGATATGGCATTGGAAAGCTTATGAAAATGCACTACTTTTTTATGTTAAAAGTGTTTTCTAATTTTGAATGGTTTAAAAGTAATTTAGAAAACGGTACAAGTTCCACCGAGTTCGTATTTTCGAGCTAATTTTTTAACCGTACGTCCGAATGCAGCAAATGATATGGCGTTGGAAAGCTTAAAGAAATGCAAAAAAAAATTGTATATATTATTTCTCCTAATTCCTTACATTTTTAAGTCAAATTGGAAAATGAAGAAAAACGTATTTTTGACATAATTTCTACATACGTAATCGGAATGGGACAAATAATATACCGCTGAAAAGCTACGGAAAATGCGAAACTTTTTTATGTTGATGGTTTTCTCTGATTCCTAGCCTTTTTCGAGTAATTGTGAAAATGGCGAGATCATTCGTTCTGCCTTTATCGCGAAACCGATTCTTCCAAAATGCACCGCGTGAAGAACCTGAACTTCTCGACACGTGTACTTGAACTTCACTCTGTTTTTCACGTGCTTTTTTTTCTCGTATATCTCTATCCACTGCTCCTATCTCTCCATCCACTCACCGGAATTGAGCAAGTGATATACCGATGGAAAGCTGCTGTTAACACGCAACTTTCCCGTGTTGATCATTTTTTCATACTCGCAACGATTTTAAAAGTTTTTCATCTGAAATTCATTCAGCGTAGTTGTTGAACTTCATGCTGTTTTCACGTTGAACTTCTGTGACGTATTTTTGTTTGTACGCGCGCCTGAACTTCTCTCTGTACGAACCCGACCTTCAGGCTATCTTCGCAACTGTGCCTTCTACCGCGAGTTTTTCTCGTTAGTCGTGTTCCATGTGATGTAAGTGTAATCTTCAAACAATTTCTAGCAACTAAATACTCGTTTTAGATAGGCATCTCGCTCATAGGCGGATTTTGCACTCGGGTCGTGAAGAACTCGCGTTTTTTGCGATTTTACTGCTTGAGTTGTTCGACCTGAACTTCCCCTTGTGCTAGGTTGAACTTCCCGCAACATTGCCCAAATAGGGCTTGCTATATACCGTTGGAAAGCTACAGACACGAGTATCATGACCCAAGTTAATTTTTTCGCAAAATGTAAGCGGTTTAAGAGCAGTTTTGAAAACCGTTTTTCTTCACACAAAAAACGTGAATCGTAATTTCGATCGCATTTCTAAACCGTTTATCGGAATGAGGCAAGTAATATGGCTTTGGAAAACTGCTACAAAACCGCTTCTTCCACATGTTAAATTTTTTCTCTAATTCCCTACGGTTAAAGAGTAATTTGAAAAAACGTAAAATTTCACAAACCGAACAGCCGTGTCCGTATTTTCGATGTCATTTCTAAACGGCTAATGCAATTGAGGCAAATGATATGGCGTTGGAAAGCTTATGAAATTGCGCTACTTTTTCATGTTGAAAGTTTTTTGTAATTGTAAATGGTTTAAAAGTGATTTATAAAACAGTCCAAGTTACACCGAGTGTGTATTTTTGAGCTAATTTTTTAACCATACGTCCGAATGTAGCAAATGATATGGCGTTGGAAAGCTTGAGGAAATGCAAAAAAATTTGGTATGTATTTTTTCTCCCAATTCTTTACAGTTTTAAGTCAGTTTTGAAAATGGCGAAAAACGTATTTTCACCATAATTTCTACAAACTTTGTCGGAATTGGGCAAATAATATACCATTGAAAAGGTACGGAAAATGCGAAACTTTTTCATGTTGATGGTTTTCTCTGATTCCTAGCCGTTTTCGAGTAATTATGAAAATGGGGGGATCATTTGTTCTGCCTCTATCGCGAAATAGATTCTTCGAAAATGCACCGCGTGAAGAACCTGAACTTCTCGGTGCGTGTACCTGAACTTCACTCTGTTTTTCACGTGATTTTTTTGCTCGTAGGTCTCCATCCACTGCTCATAACTCTTCATCCATTCACCGGAATTGAGCAAGTGATATACCAGTGGAAAGCTGCTGTAAGCACATAACTTCTCCGTGTTGATCATTTTTTCATACTCGCGACGATTTTAAAAGTTTTTCATCTGAAATTCATTCAGCGTACTAGTTGAACTTCCTGCGGTTTTCACGTTGAACTTCTGTGACGTACTTTTGTTTGTAATTTTCTCATCCATTTGTCAGTGTCACACAAATGATATTCCTTTTGTAGAAACCTCTCTCACAATATTTTTTTTAACTTTTCTCCGATCGAGGACTTGGACTTACATAAAGATATCCCTGCCGTTTTGAAGTAAATTAAAAAAATGAAGAGATCATGATTTCTGCCTTCATCGCGAACGGAAATGCACTGCGTGAAGTAGTAGAACTTCTGGGACATGTCTATTAGATCTTCACTCTATTTTCGACATGCTATTTTTTGCACTGCGTGAAGTAGTTGAACTTCTGGGCATGTCTGTTTGAACTTCACCCTGTTTCACTTTATTGCATCTTTTCTTGTACGAAACACACACCATGTAGTACGTGAACTTCCGGTAGTTATCACTTTGAACTTCTCTCAGGTTTGAGAGTGTTATTTTAAAACACAAAAAACATATTTTTTTTATGTATTTTGGACATCTAAATACACGATGAACCTATCTCACAAGAATTTTTAAACTTTTCCTCATTGAGCACTTGAACTTCTAGCAACCATTTTTTTTCATTTATGAGTTGTTTTCAAAAGTGCAAAAAATGGCATTGTGTTTTTATTTTTATTTTTTGAACAGGTAAATCCTTGGTTTTAATAAACTTCGAACTTCTCTGTTATTTCAATTTGAACTTCACCTATTTATATTTTGAGTAAATCAGTTTTTATACAATCTTTTGAAATGCTCCTCTTTTTAATTTGAACTTCTCTGATTTTTTTATAAACAGGGAAAATCCGTTATAAATAATTTTGAACTACTTTTTTTAACTTCTTGCATAAATTTGTTGAACATCCAAATTTGCCTGTTAGATATTAAAAACTTCATTTTTTTTAATGTTGACATGCTTCGGCTTTTAAATTTGAACTTCTTATAGAATTTTGCGGTGACATTTTATGCATTTTTTGCTTCTCGGTGAAATGGCCTTGGTGGTCCCTTTTTCATTTAATCATTTTTCTTCTGTACGTGGTACACGTGAACTTCGAACTTTCTGAAACATGAACTTCGCGTGCTATTAATTTTTTTCATGAAACTCGATAGTTTTTATTCTTTTGAATTCCATGATTTTTTCTGTTTACATTTTTTTGGTTTGCACTTCTATGTTCGTTACACCTGAACTTCCGAAATCACACCTTTTTATACACATTTTCCCTTGAATCCAACATGTGCAAAAACAATAGGAAAATTTGGGTCAATACTCATAAGCAATAGGACAAACATTTACAGGGCACCCATAATAGATTTTTTTGTTCTATTCAGTGTACTACGCACAAGCACATGCACAGCACATCCACACAAAAATTTGGCTCGCCCAAAATTGGAGTTTTTAGAAATGTGAAAATTGGAGTTTTGTTAGAAACATCGAACTTCTTCGTTACTGTGAATTGAACTTGTTGGTCCTATTCTTTAGTAATTGGAAAAAATTTGAGTTTTTAAATGAATATCAAACTGCTCTACTTTTAAAAGTTGAACTTCTTCGTTATTTTGAATTTAACTTATTGGTTTTATTCTTTACTAACTGGAAAAATTCGAGTTTTCAAAGAAATATCAAACTGCTCGATTTTTTTAATTTGAACTTCTTGGTATTATTTCTTTTAGTAAGGGAAAAAAATTCTAGGTACGTAATAAACATCGAACCGCTCATCCTTTTTTAATTTGAACTTCTTGGTTTATTCATCAGTAATGAAGAAAATCCTAGCTTTGCAACAAACATCGAACCTTTTTAACTTTTTTTTGAACTCCCAAAGGTTTCATCTATGAAATTCTTGGTTCTCATCCTCTTAACTCCAAAGCTTTTTTGCAATCTCATCGGTTTATATTATGTTGAAATATCTTTTATTCTTCTGGACTTACATCTATCGAGCAATTGAACAGTTTGAAAAATAACTGTACCAACCTTACTCACGGATGAAACTAATCTCTTTTGATTCGGAAAGGTGTGTAACACATAGCACGGATAGAGGCAATTTTTCTAATTATTTTAATTTGAGTCATAAACACAAATAACTTCCACGTATATACTTCTATATCTATTTGTTGGAGAGAAACAAAAACTAAATTGTACAATTAGAAGTTAAATTATTCTTCTTGCATTATGAAAAGTTGCATTTTTTAGTAAAGAATAGAAGACATAGTACAGCAGCACAGAAGCAAGATTTCTGCCACCGGGGCAAATTCAAAGCAGCTGCGATCTAACTTAGTTGGGTTCACAACATGCACTTCATAAAAATCTATACAACATACATCACATCACACAAGAAGCACACCCAGAAATTAGCTCAGGGACGTAGGACAAAAATTGGAATTTTATTGCAAATCCCTCAAATCCACAGACACACACGTCTCGTACCAGTGGAACATGTACAGAATAGTTGCAATATATGTTTCCATCAGCAGGTTTGGGCTCCATTCAACACACCATCTCTGTCATTCACTTTTGCTTGTGATTAGCTTTATTTCTCACTCCACCAAGCCTCATTTGACTCGACCGGCTGTTGCTATATATCTTTGAGGGCACTTCACATGCGAGCATTCAGACTAATTATGCACACATTACCTGAAGTTCAATCAATCGAGACAGTTAAGTTCAGTGCAGAAACATGAGAAGAAATGCAACATCATCTTCTGCAGGGAATGAGATGTTCGTGGCTGGTGGGTGGCGTCGAACCAAAGTCCTGCAACCTAGAAGATGATGCGAGGCATGCGAGCGTGGCTCCACTCCTGCGCACTCCACCCAGACTCCATGTCAAACTCCTACGTCATGTCTCTCTCTTGACGTCGGGGATTGAGAAGGCCATGACAGCAGGTGGAGAAGGCCATGACGGGCAAGGGGTTGCGACGATCTGGAGGGTCTAGGGGTGCTCGCCGGAGGTGCAGAGGGAGAAGAGGAAGGCAGAGGGAGGGAGGTGGCTCACCACAGAGAAGGGTTGCTGGGTTGACCGCTCCTGCAGCGGCAACAAGCTGGGGACTGCGGTGGAAGGATGCCCAGGACTGCAGCGGCGGTGGCAGTTGGGGCTTAGAGCGAGCGCGACCATGGTGGAAGTGCGGCGGCGGGATCCGGTGGCGCACGGGAAGATGGTTGCGGTGTGTGATGTGGGGGCGGCGGCGCGTTCTGCCGAGGGGGGGGGGGAGGTGGGTGCGGTGGCTTGTCCGCCAGGGAGGGAGGTGGCGGTGGCGGCGCGTCTGCCATGGAGGGAGGTGGGGGCGGCGGCGCATCTGACGGGGTGGAAGGTGGGGGCAGCGGCTGGGGGTGGCGTCGAGGGGGCGTGCGGAGGCGCGCGGTAGGTGGTGCTTGCGGGGATGGCAGGGAAGGTGGGGCGGCGCGGTGGCTCTGGGGGTTGGTGGGTGGGGGCGCCGACGGGAGGTACGGGACGAACGTGTTTTTTGTTCCAGCGGGCTTCGGGAGTTCGGGAAAATCTGAATCGGGCCCTATATAGGACCGTCGTGATCCAAATAACTATTCTGATCCCGTGATCAGAATAGTGTTACTCTCTCTCTCTCTCTCTATATATATATATATATATATATATATATATATATATCTACGCGTTCATTAATGACGCCTTGCAACCGTACACCTTGGTACGGCTAATACACCAGGGGCTTACGTACCTCACAATACGGTGTGAAAAGTCCGAACACTTTCACAAGTGCGGCACCCCGAACTTATAGCATTATATGCATCAGCTCCGAATCATGTCTTTGGTCAAATTTTGGGTGTGGGAGTCCTGGATTAGGGGGTCTCCGGACAGCCGGACTATCTCCGTTGGCCGGACTATCTCCGTTGGCCGGACTGTTAGACTATGAAGATACAAGATTGAAGACTTTGTCTCGTGTCCGGATGGGACTCAACTTGGCGTGGAAGGCAAGCTAGGCGATACGTATATGGATATTTCCTCCTTTGTAACCGACCTTGTGTAACCCTAACCCTCTCCGGTGTCTATATAAACCAAAGGGTTTTAGTCCGTAGGACAACAATCACAACATACAATCATACCATAGGCTAGCTTCTAGGGTTTAGCCTCTCTGATCTCGTGGTAGATGTACTCTTGTACTACACATATCATCAATATTAATCAAGGAGGACGTAGGGTTTTACCTCCATCAAGAGGGCCCGAACCTGGGTAAAACTTCGTGTCCCCTGCCTCCTATTACCATCCGGCCTAGATGCACAGTTCGGGACCCCCTACCCGAGATCCACCGGTTTTTACACCGACATTGGTGCTTTCATTGAGAGTTCCTCTGTGTCGTCGCCGTTAGGCTTGATGGCTGCTACTATCATCGATAGCGATGCGGTCCTGGGTGAGATTTGGAGCAGATTGAAAGCTACGCCCCTGGCCATCAGGTCAGATTTGGAAGTTTGAACTACACGACCGACATCCGCGCAGACTTGATCTTCGACGGATTCGAGCCACAGCCGGGCACGCCGCACTGTCGCGATGGGTATGACCTACCTCTGTCGCCGAACAGTACCCCAGAGGTCGCGCCCGCATCAGCTCCGACCCTTAGCTCGAAGCCAACTGCACCAATCGAGGATGGGTGGTTAGACACCGCCTCAGGGCTGCAGCCTCAACGACGATCGATCCAAACACCAGCATAATCCTCTACGCATCCCGTGACACCAAGGTGCCGGATCCTTTTTCTGACTCCGAACCACCCGCGCCCCTGCCAATCGAATCCGATTGGGCGCCGATTATGGAATTCACCGACGCAGATATCTTTCGGCACTCGCCCTTTGGTGACATTCTGAATTCACTAAGGTCTCTCTCTTTGTCAGGAGAGCCCTGGCCGGATTATGGCCAACAAGATTGGGATGCGGACGACGAAGAAATTCGATGCCCACCCACCACCCACTATGTAGCCACTATCGATGATTTAACCGACATGCTCGACTTCGACTCCAAAGACATCGATGGTATGGACGGCGATGTAGGAGACGAACATGAACCAGCACCTATAGGGCACTGGAAAGCCACCTCGTCATATGACATATACATGGTGGATACACCCAATGAAGGCAATGGCGACGAGATAGCGGAGGATGACCCCTCCAAGAAGCAACCCAAGCGCCGACGTCAGCGGCGCCGCTCTAAGTCCCGCCAAAGCAAAAGTGGTGATACCGGCATAGGAGATAATAATACTCCGGACAGTGCCAAAGACAACAACAATCCCCTCCAGCAAGACTTAGAGCCGGAGGATGGAGGAGCCAGCTCTCCTAAGAGAGCGGCAGATGGAGAGGAGGAGGATGACAATTACATCCCCCCTCCGAAGACGAGGCAAGCCTCCACGACGATGAATTCGCCGTCCCAGAGGATCCCGTCGAACAAGAGCGCTTCAAGCGCCAGCTTATGGCCACGGCAAATAGCCTAAAGAAAAAGCAGCAGCAGCTTCAAGCTGATCAAGATCTGCTAGCTGACAAATGGACTGAAGTCCTCGCAGCCGAGGACTATAAACTCGAGCGCCCCTCCAAGAGTTACCCAAGGCGCAGGTTATTACCCCGACTGGAGGAAGAAGCGTATGATATGGCTGATCGGCCACCTCGTGGCCGTGATAGAGAGGCATTCCAGCCAAAAGCTCAGCCTCCACCCCAACACCATTCAAATAAAAAGGCATGGGGAGATACGCCAGACCTGCGAGACATATTGGAGGACAAGGCAAAGCATTCAAGATCAATCTACGAATCACAAGGGAGCACCACTCTGCGAGACGACAAACATCATGTCGGATACAGTAAAAGCAAATCCGGTCGGGCCGAACACAACGGGCAAGACCCATTCGAGCTGCATCGAGATATAGCCCAATAAATAGGCGCCGCACACCCCTTATGCTTCACAGACGAAGTAATGGAACATCAATTCCCAGAAGGTTTCAAACCTGTAAACATTGAATCATACAACGACACAACAGATCCCGCAGTATGGATCGAGGACTTCCTCCTCCACATCCACATGGCCCGCAGTGATGACTTACATGCCATCTAATACCTCCCACTAAAGCTCAAAGGACCAGCGCGACATTGGCTTAATAGCTTGCCAGCGGACTCCATTAGCTGTTGGGAAGATCTGGAGGCCGCATTCCTCGACAACTTTCAGGGCACTTATGTGCGACCACCAGACGCCGATGATCTAAGCCACATAATTCAGCAGCTAGAAGAGTTGGCCAGGCAATTCTGGCCTCGGTTCCTTACAAAGAAAAATCAAATTGTCGACTGCCTGGATGCGTAGGCCTTAGCGCCTTTCAAGCACAACATCCGAAACGAGTGGCTAGCCCGGCACCTTGGTCAGGAAAAGCCGAAATCTATGGTAGCTCTCACGACGCTCATGACCCACTTTTGTGCGGGAGAAGACAGCTGGCTGGCTCACAGTAATAACATATCAAAGAACCATGGTACCTCAGATACCAAGGACGGCAATAGTAGGTCACGTCGCAACAAGCATAAGTGCCGCATTAACAGCGAAAATACTGAGGATACGACAGTCAATGCCGGATTCAAAGGCTCTAAACCCGGTCAGTGGAAAAAGCAATTCAAACAAAGTACGCCGGGTCCGTCCAGTTTGGACCATATACTCGATCGCTCGTGTCAAATATACGGCACCCCAGACAAGCCAGCCAATCACACCAACAGGTATTGTTGGGTGTTCAAGCAGGACGACAAGTTAATTGCCAAAAACAAGGACAAGGGGCCGTATAGCGATGACGAGGAGGAGCCCCGGCAGCCGCACACTGGAGGACAGAAGAGGTTTCCCCCGCAAGTGCGGACGGTGAACATGATATACGCACCCACATCCCCAAGAGGGAGCGGAAGCGTGCGCTCAGGGACGTATATACGTTGGAGCCACTCGCCCCAAAGTCCAACCCTTGGTCCTCCTGTCCGATCACCTTCGATCGCAGGGACCACCCCACTAGTATCCGTCATGGCGGATTCGCCGCACTGGTTCTAGACCCAATCATCGACGGATTTCACCTCACTTGAGTCCTTATGGACGGCGGCAGCAGCCTGAACCTGCTTTATGAGGACACAGTGCGCAAAATGGGTATAGACCCCTCAAGGATCAAACCCACAAAAACGACCTTTAAGGGCGTCATTCCAGGCGTAGAGGCCCATTGCAGAGGCTCCATTACACTGGAAGTGGTCTTCGGATCCCCGGATAACTTCTGAAGCGAAGAATTAATCTTCGATGTAGTCCCGTTCCGCAGTGGTTATCACGCGCTGCTCCGACGAACCGCATTTGCTAGATTCAATGCGGTACCGCATTATCCATACCTCAAGCTCAAGATGCCAGGACCTCGTGGAGTTATTACAGTCAATGGAAACACAGAGCGCTCTCTCGGAACAGAGGAGCACACCGCAGCTCTCGTAGCAGAAGCGCAAAGCAGCCTCTCGAGGCAATCTACCAGTTCGGCGTTTCAAAGCCCGGACACCTTCAAGCGCGCTCGGGGCAATCAGCAAATAGACCGCCTGGCGTGATCTGAGCTCTCGTAGCCATACGGCGGCCACCACAATACCAGCCCAACGGCGATATTCGTGCCGCGCGTACATAATTACGCATTAAAAATACCATGGGCACAGGTGGGGAGGGGGGGCACAACTGCAGCACGCCCCAAAACGCGGCCTAAGCCGCACTAGGGGCTTCCCGTTTGGTTGTTTTTCTTTTTTCTTTCTGGACCTTAATCTCTGAAAACACTGTCCGGCAGCTCTATTGCCGAACACATGATACAGCAACCAAGGAGACAGACAGCTACGTTATACAACGGAATTCCCAGGTTGATTACAGATTTCATATCATTCCTCAGCTCGCCCTTGGAAGGGGCATAGTCCTACTCTTTTTCTTATCGCACTATCTGTGTCACTCTGCTTTAACGCAATTTTTCAATAAACAATGCATGACATTACGACTATTATTGCATTCTTGTTATATATATATATATATATATCTATGTGTTCATTAATGACGCCTTGCAATCGTACACTCTGGTACGGCCAATACACCAGGGGCTTACGTACCCCACAATGTGGTGTGAAAAGTCCGAACACTTTCACAAGTGCGGCACCCCGAACTTATAGCATTATATGCATCAGCTCCGAATCATGTCTTTGGTCAAATGTTGGGTTTGCCCGGCTCCTATGTTTTGGTACCTTACGTTTCGCTCTATCGGCTAAGGTAGCGCTAGGAGAACTACTGCGATTGTGCCCCGGTTCTGCCGGGCGGAGCACATCAGTAGAGAAAGCTAAAACTGACTGTCATGATAAGGCGAGAGACTGGTCGCTGTTCGGCGAGGTTTTTCGAGTCCCTAACGACTTATGCCGCTTAGGGCGAAGGGATGGCTCTGTCCGGCTTAAAGGCGTGTATCGCGCCCCGAATTCGGCCTTCCGAATACCAGGGGCTTCGCCAAAATTTAAAATTATAGAATTCTATGGCTAAGTGAGAGTGATAAAGCAATATTAGTCCGGTTGCCTTGTTCGTCGTGCTGAGCACCTCCCCCGAAGTACCCAAATATGGGAACAAGAGTGCTCAGGTTTATCCCGAACACCCCAGCACTAGCGGCATGGGGTCAGAAGCCGAGGACTAGCCATCTCTCAGATTGGATAAACAGCCAAACAGAAGGTAATATTTTAAATTCAAACAAGCGTTGCATGGTGCATATGAAACAAGTTTTCATAAATACAGGATAAAACGAGCAGGTTTACTCAAATATTACATCTTTCGAACACTCATCCACGATAAGACGGGCACCCAGCAGAACGCCCTCATAATACATCTCGCGTGGCGGTGCTCCTTGCCCTCCGGCGGCCCCTCCTTGATCAACTTCACGGCGTCTAGCTTGACCCACTGCATTTTTACACGGGCAAAAGCCCGGCGTGCACTTCAATGCAGACGGATCGCTTGATGACCTCCAGCCATGGGCACGCATCCACAAGACGCCTCACCAGGCCGAAGAAGCTGTTCGGAAGGGCGTCGCCAGGCCACAACCGGACTATAAAGCCCTTCATGGCCTGATCGGCGGCCTTATGAAGCTCAACCATCTGCTTCAGCTGGTCGCTCACCGGCACCGGATGTTCGGCCTCAGCATACTAAGACCAGAACAGCTTCTCTGTCGAGCTTCCGTCCTCGGCCTGGTAAAATTGTGCGGCATCGGACACACTGCGGGGCAAATCTGCGAATGCTCCTGAAGAGCTCCGGATCTGGGTAAGTAATCGGTAATTTACTTTTACATGCTTGCTTTGCATATAGAAAGCCTTACCCGCCGCTATCTTCTTCATTGCGTCGATCTCCTGGAGGGCCTTCTGGGCCTCGGCCATGGCACACTTTGCACTCTCAAGGGCCGCGGCAAGCTCAGACTCTCGCGTCTTCGAGTCAAGCTCCAACGCCTCGTGCTTTGTCACAAGAGCCTGGAGCTCTTGCTGCACCTCGCCCACCCGAGCCTTGTGCTTCTCTCGCTCGGTGCGCTCCTTGGCCGCTGTATCTTCAGCCTTGGTTAGCGCTTGCTTCAGGGTCGCCACCTCAGTCGTGGCCCCTGGCAAACATACAACGATCCTGTCATTTTGCAATCGCGTCCTTTTTATATATACATATCTATAGACGGGGTATTACTTACCCTTGTTCTCCTCGAGCTGCCTCTTGGCAAGCCCGAGCTCTTTCTTGGACCTCTCGAGGTCCTGCTTCAGTACGGCGACCTCTGCAGTTAGTGCAGCGGACGCCAGCAGCGAAGCCTGCATATGCATATTGACATACTTATATTAGACTCCTGCGATATTATTTGATCCTCTGTCCGGCTTTTCTTTGTCAACACCAAACAAAGCATCAGGGGCTACTATCTATGCGGTAATATTTCTACTACATTCTAAACACACTTACCTCAAAGCCTATTAGAAGGCTGGCACAGGCTTCAGTCAATCCGCTCTTGGCGGATTGAACCTTCTGGATCACCGCACTCATGATAGTGCGGTGCTCCTCGTCGATGGAAGCGCTGCGAAGCGCTTCCAGCAAATGGTCCGGTGCCTCTAGATGGACAGAGGTCACAAGCACAGGCATTTTCCCCCCTTAGAAGGAGGCCGCCTGCCCGAGTCCGGAACAGCTGGAGGGTCCGGCACGGTGTTCGGCTGAGGGCTGAACTTGGAGCTCTCGGGGGCCCCATCCCTGCGGCTCCCGAAGTCCGGAAGGTCGCCTTGAGGTGCCTCCGGGACTGTCTCCCCTTGATCCGGTGCCTCTTGAGACAACACCTCGGCTTCGTCGGTAGGATGAGGGGAGGTGGCGGTCGGGACTGGATCGCTATCCATGTCCGACGAGCCCAGGGAGCCGTCCGATGATACCTCGATATTGGCTCGGGGCGGCCTGCACAATTGAGTTCGGCGTTAGGAAAAGTAGTGCGACAAAGGAATCCTATAGGTAACTTTGGTATCCGAATACTTACGATCTCCCCGGGGGCTTGGCCTTGGGCAACCACTCGTCTTCACTTTCGTCGGCGGCGGTGGAGCTGTCTGGAAGGAGAGTCCTTCCCTTCTTGGACCCTCTGGCCTCCCCAGTTGGGGCGGCCTTCCTTTTCTTGTCTCCCCCAGTCGGTGGGGGAGCATCTTCTTCCTCTTCCTCGTCTTCAGGGGAAGAGTGCGCCACAGAGTCATCGGACGGTGAGTCCGATGATGCCTGGCGTCGGGAACTCTTTCGAGTTCCCTTGGCCTTCTTGGTCTTCTCCGGCACCTTATAAGGAGCCGGAGTCAGCATCTTCGCCAGAAGAGCGTCTGCGGGGCCTTCAGGTAAAGGAGCCAGACAGTCGATCTGTCCGGCCATCTTCTGCCAGTCCTGTCAAAGGTCCGGGAGTTTAGATCCTGCATAGAGCCAATTTATATAAAAAAATAAATATCCTGTGAAAGGTAAAGGAGCTTACCGCACTAGCTTGGCGCTTCGCGCTAAATTCGTGATCCTCAGTGATAGGGGGAGGGACCTCGGCACTTTTAAACAGCACCCTCCAGGCGTCTTCATGAGTTGTGTCAAAGAGCCTGTTCAAAGTCCGGTGCTGCGCCGGATTGAACTCCCACAAGGTAAACTCCCGTTGTTGGCATGGGAGTATCCGGCGGATGAGCATGACCTGGACTATGTTGACAAGCTTGAGCTTCTTGTCCACCATGTTTTGAATACATGTTTGGAGTCCGATCAGCTCTTTTGAATTACCCCAGGATAGGCCCTTCTCTTTCCAGGAGGTGAGCCACATGGGGATGCCAGATCGGAACTTGGGGGCCGCTACCCATGCGGGGTCGCGCGGCTTGGTGATATAGAACCACCCCGATTGCCACCCCTTTATGGTTTCCACAAAGGAGCCCTCAAGCCATGTTATGTTGGGCATCTTGCCCACCATGGCGCCTTCGCACTCCGCCTGGCGGCCGCCCACCACCTTCGGCTTGATGTTGAAGGTCTTCAGCCATAAGCCAAAGTGGGGCTTGATGCGGAGGAAGGCCTCGCACACGACGATAAACGCTGAGATTTTGAGGATGAAGTTCGGGGCCAAATCGTGGAAATCCAGGTCGTAATAAAACATGATCCCCCGGACGAAGGGATGGAGAGGGAATCCCAGTCCGCGGAGGAAATGGGTAAGGAATACCACCCTCTCATGGGGCCTGGGGGTGGGGATGAGCTATCCCTCATCTGGGAGCCGGTGCGATGTCGTCGGGCAGGTATGCGGCTCTCCTCAATTTCTTGATGTCTCCCTCCAGGACGGAGGAGGCCATCCACTTGCCTCCCGCTCCAGACATGGTTGGAGAAGGTTGAGATGGAAGTGAGGACTTGGGCGCTAGAGCTCGAGTGTGTGGGAGCGGATGAGCAAAGGAGGAAGAAGGCGTGGATAGAAAGGTGAATCCTTATCCCCTTATATGGGCGGACAAAACTAAGCGTCCCCACTTTCCTGGTAAAACTCGCTTATCCCCCAAGCGCCGCAATTGATGGCGCGGTTGGGTTACCCACGCCCGTATTGATGAGAATCCCGTAATAAGGGGACATGATCTCTGCTTTGACAAGACGTGTCGAAAGACTACCTCGTGTTATGTGCGGGGCTGGTTCAAAGAAATGGTTCGAATAATCACCGGGCCATGACGTAATGTCATTAGATCTGCAAAAATATTATTCTCTCTACGGTGGAATGTGGAACTTATTTTACAGGGTCAGACACTATCCTGATATTCAAATTCTTATGTGATGTATTCGGAGAAGGAACCCGCCTTGCAATGCCGAAGACAATACTGCACGCCGGACTCATCGTCATTGAAGCCTGGTTCAGGGGCTACTGTGGGAGTCCTGGATTAGGGGGTCTCTGGACAGCCGGACTATCTCCGTTGGCCGGACTATTAGACTATGAAGATACACGATTGAAGACTTCGTCTCGTGTCCGGATGGGACTCAACTTGGCGTGGACGGCAAGCTAGGCGATACGTATATGGATATTTCCTCCTTTGTAACCGACCTTGTGTAACCCTAACCCTCTCCGGTGTCTATATAAACCAAAGGGTTTTAGTCCGTAGGACAACAATCACAACACACAATCATACCATAGGCTAGCTTCTAGGGTTTAGCCTCTCTGATCTCGTGGTAGATCTACTCTTGTACTACCCATATCATCAATATTAATCAAGCAGGACGTAGGGTTTTACCTCCATCAAGAGGGCCCGAACCTGGGTAAAACTTCGTGTCCCCTGCCTCCTGTTACCATCCGGCCTAGACGCACAGTTCGGGACCCCCTACCCGAGATCCGCCGGTTTTGACACCGACATTGGGTTTGCCCGGCTCCTATGTTTTGGTACCTTACGTTCCGCTCTATCGGCTAAGGTAGCGCTAGGAGAACTACTAGATTGTGCCCCGGTTCTGCTGGTTTCAGCACCTCAGTAGAGAAAGCTAAAACTGACTGTCATGATAAGGCGAGAGACTGGTCGCTGTTCGGCGAGGATTTCGAGTCCCTAAAGACTTATGTCGCTTAGAGAGAGGGGTCGGCCCTGTCCGGCTTAAAGGCGTGTATCGCGCCCCAAATTCGGCCTTTCGAATACCAGGGGCTTCGCCGAAATATAAAATTATAGAATTCTATGGCTAAGTGAGAGTGATAAATCATTGTTAGTCCGGTTGCCTTGTTCGCTGTGCTGAGCACCTCCCTCGAAGGATCCAAACATGGGAACAAGAGTGCTCAGGTTTATCCCGAACACCCCAGCACTCATGGCATGGGGGCAGAAGCCGAGGACTAGCCATCTCTCAGATTGGATAAACAGCCAAACAGAAGGTAATATTTTAAATTCAAACAAGCATTGCATAGTGCATATGAAACAAGTTTTCATAAATACAGGATAAAACGAGCAAGTCTCACTCAAATATTACATCTTTGGAACACTCGTTCGCTATGAGACGGGCACCTGGCAGAACACCCTCATAGTATATCTCGGGGTGGCGGTGCTCCTTGCCCTCCGGCGGCCCCTCCTTGATCAGCTTCACGGCGTCTAGCTTGACCCACTGCAATTTCACACGGGCAAAAGCCCGGCGTGCACCTTCAATGCAGACAGATCGCTTGACGATCTCCAGCCGCGGGCAGGCATCCACAAGCCGCCTCACCAGGTCGAAGAAGCTGTTCGGAAGGGCGTCGCCAGGCCACAGCCGGATTATAAAGCTCCTTATGGCCAGATCGGCCGCCTTATGTAGCTCGACCACCTGCTTCAGCTGGTCGCTCATTGGCACCGGGTGTTCAGCCTCAGCATACTGAGACCAGAACAGCTTCTCCGTTGAGCTTCCATCCTCGGCCTGGTAAAATTGTGCGGCATCGGACATGCTGCGGGGCAAATCTACGAATGCTCCTGGAGAGCTCTGGATTCGGCTAAGTAATCGGTAATTTACTTTTACATGCTTGCTTTGCATATAGAAAGCCTTACCCGCCGCTATCTTCTTCATTGCATCAATCTCCTGGAGGGCCTTTTGGGCTTCGGCCCTGTCACTTTTTGCGCTCTCGAGGGTCGTGGCAAGCTCAGACTCCCGCGTCTTTGAGTCAAGCTCCAACGCCTCGTGCTTCGCCACGAGAGCCTGGAGCTCTTGCTGCACCTCGCCCACCCGAGCCTCGTGCTTCTCTCGCTCGATGCGCTCCTTGGCCGCTTTATCTTCGGCCTTGGTTAGCGCTTGCTTCAGGGTCGCCACCTCGGTCGTGGCCCCTGGCAAACATACGATGATCCTGTCATTTTGCAATCGCGTCCTCTTTTAGATATACATATCTATAGACAGGGTATTACTTACCCTTGTTCTCCTCGAGCTGCCTCTTGGCAAGGCCGAGCTCTTTCCTGGACCCCTCGAGGTCCTGCTTCAGTATGGCGACCTCCGCAGTCAGTGCAGCGGACGCCAGCAGTGAAGCCTGCATATGCATATCGACATACTTATATTAGACTCCTGCGATATTATTTGATCCTCTGCTAGGCTTTTCTTTGTGAACACCGAATAAAGCATCAGGGGCTACTGTCTATGCGGTAATATTTCTACTACATTTTAAAACACTTACCTCAAAGCCTGTTAGAAGGCTGGCACAGGCTTTAGTCAATCCGCTCTTGGCGGACTAAACCTTCTGGATCACCGCACTCATAATAGTGCGGTGCTCCTCGTTGATGGAAGCGCTGCGAAGCGCTTCCAGTAGATTGTCTGGCGCCTTTGGATGGACAGAGGTCACCGGCACAGGCGTCTTGCCCCTCTTAGAAGGAGGCCGCCTGCCCGAGCCCAGAACCGCTGGAGGGTCCGGCACGGTGTTCGGCTGAGGGCCGAACTCGGAGCTCTCAGGGGCCCCGTCCCCTCGGCTCCCGGAGTCCGGAAGGCCGCCTTGAGGCGCCTCCAGGACTGTCTCCCCTCGACCCAGTGCCTCTTGAGACATCACCTCGGCGTCGTCAGCAGGATGAGGGGAGGTGGCGGTCGGGACTGGATCGCTATCCATGTCCGACGAGCCCAGAAAGCCGTCCGATGATACATCGATGCTGGTTCGCGGCGGCCTGCATAATCATGTTCGGCGTTAGGGAAAGCAGTGCGACAAAGGAATGCTACGAGTTACTCTGGTATCCGAATACTTACGATCTCCCCAGGGGCTTGGCCCTGGGCAACCACTCGTCTACGTCTTCGTCGGTGGTGGTGGAGCTGTCCAGAAGGAGAGTCCTTCCCTTCTTGGACCCTTCGGCCCCCCAGTTAGGGCGGCCTTCCTTTTCTTGTCTCCCTCTGCAGGAGGGGGAGCATCTTCTTCTTCTTCCTCGTCTTCAGGGGAGGAGTGCGCCGCAGAGTCATCGGACGGTGAGTCCGACGACGCCTGGCGTCGGGAACTCTTTCGGGTTCCCTTGGCCTTCTTGGTCCTCTCTGGCACCGTATAAGGAGCCAGAGTCAGCATCTTCGCCAGAAGAGTGTCTGCTGCGCCTTCGGGCAAAGGAGCCGGACAGTCGATCTGTCCGGCCAGTCCTGTCAAAGGTACGGGAGTTTAGATCCCGCATGGAGTCAACCTATAATAAATAAGTATCCTCTGAGAGGTGAAGCAGCTTACCACTTTGGCTTGGCGCTTCGTGCTGAATCCACGGTCCTCCGTAATGGGAGGGGGGACCTCGGCGCTTTTGAACAGCACCCTCTAGGCATCTTCATGAGTTGTGTCGAAAAGCATGTTCAGAGTTCGGTGCCGCGCCGGGTTGAACTCCCACAAGTTGAACTCCCGTTGTTGGCATGGGAGAATCCGGCGATGGAGGATGACCTGGACCACGTTGACAAGTTTGAGCTTCTTGTTCACCATGTTTTGAATACATGTTTGGAGTCCGGTCAGCTCTTCTGAACTACCCCAGGACAGGCCCTTCTCTTTCCAGGAGGTGAGCCGCGTGGGGATGCCAGATCAGAACTCGAGGGCCGCTGCCCATACAGGGTCGCACGGCTCGGTGATGTAGAACCACCCCGATTGCCACCCCTTTATGGTTTCCACAAAGGCGCCCTCGAGCCATGTTATGTTGGGCATCTTGCCCACCATGGCGCCTCCGCACTCCGCCTGGCGGCCGCCCACCACCTTCGGCTTGACATTGAAGGTCTTCAACCATAAGCCGAAGTGGGGCTTGATGCGGAGGAAGGCCTCGCACACGACGATAAACACCGAGATGTTGAGGATGAAGTTCGGGGCCAGATCGTGGAAATCCAGGCCGTAATAGAACATGAGCCCCCGGACGAATGGATGGAGAGGGAATCCCAGTCCACGGAGGAAATGGGTGAGGAATACTACCCTCTCATGGGGCCTGGGCGTGGGGATGAGCTGCCCCTCATCTAGGAGCCAGTGCGCGATGTCGTCGGGCAAGTATCCGCTCTCCTCAGTTTCTTGATGTCTCCCTCCGTGACGGAGGAGACCATCCACTTGCCTCCCGCTCCGAACATGGTTGGAGAAGGTTGAGGTGGGAAGTGTGGACTTGGGCGCTAGAGCTCGAGTGTGCAAAAACGGATGAGCAAAGGAGGAAGAAGGCGTGGATAGGAAGGTGAATCCTTATCCCTTTATATGGGCGGACGAAACTAAGCATTCCCACTTGCCTGGTAAAACTCGCTTATCCACCAAGCACCATAATTGATGGCGTGGTTGGGTTACCAACGCCCGTATTGATGAGAATCCCGTAATAAGGGGACACGATCTCTGCTTTGACAAGACGTGTCGAAAAACTACCTCACGTCATGTGCAGGGCTGGTTAAAGGGAACGGTTCGAATAATCACCAGGCCATGACATAACGTCATACTGTTAAGACAAGTCAGCAAATTAGAATTATGAAAATATTATTCTCTCTACGGTGGTATGTGGAACTTATTTTGCAGGGTCGGACACTATCCTTGTTTTCAAGTTATTTTGTGATGTATTCGGAGAAGGAACCCGCCTTGCAATGCCGAAGACAATACTGCGCGCCGGACTCATCGTCATTGAAGCCTGGTTCAGGGGCTACTGAGGGAGTCCTGGATTAGGGGGTCTCTGGACAGCCGGACTATCTCCATTGGTCGGACCGTTAGACTATGAAGATACAAGATTGAAGACTTCGTCTCATGTCCGGATGGGACTCTACTTGGCGTGGAAGGCAAGCTAGGCAATACGGATATGTATATCTTCTCCTTTGTAACCGACCTTGTGTAACCCTAACCCTTTCCTATGTCTATATAAACCGAAGGGTTTTAGTCCGTAGGACAACAACCACAACATATAATCAAACCATAGGCTAGCTTCTAGGGTTTAGCCTGTCCGATCTCGTGGTAGATCTACTCTTGTACTACCCATATCATCAATATTAATCAAGCATGACATAGGGTTTTACCTCCATCAAGAGGGCCTGAACCTGGGTAAAACATCGTGTCCCCTGCCTCCTGTTACCATCCGGCCTAGACGCACAGTTCGGGACCCCCTACCCGAGATCCGCCGGTTTTGACACCGATAGTGGCCATCTCACATGATAGTTCCATACAAAATGTTATGCTCGTTGAATCGCTTAGCTACAATTTACTTTCCGTATCTAGACTTGCTGACTTTGGTTTCAACATCCTATTTACTGAAGTAGATTGCCAAGTGTTTCGTAGAGATAATCATAAAATGGTCTTTACCAGTATACGTAGAGGTGATCATTACATTGTTGATTTCACTAGAAAAGCTCAACATAGAACTTGCTTAATTACTAAATCTTCTAAAGGCTGATTGTGTCATAGAAGGCTAGGTCATGTGGGCATGCGAAATCTTGATAAGCTTATTAAAGGTGATCATATCCTTGGAGTAAAAGATGTTATATTTGACAAGGATAGACTTTGTAGTGCTTGTCAAGCAGGAAAACAAGTTGGAAGAAGTCACCCCGTGAAGAACATCATGACCACGAGAAGACTGCTCGAGCTACTTCACATGGATCTCTTTGGTCCCAATGCCTACAAGAGTCTCGGTGGTAACTCATTTGGTTTAGTCATAGTCGATGAATTTTTCAAGATTTACGTGGGTGTTCTTTCTTGATGATAAATCGCAGGTCCAAAAGATCTTCAAAAACTTTAGTAGGAAGGCCCAAAATCAATTTGAAGTGAAGATCAAGAAGGTTCGGAGCGACAACAGAATGGACTTCAAGAACGCAAATGTGGATACCTTCCTTGACAAAGAAGGGATTTCACATGAGTTCTCGGCTACGTACATGTCTCAACAAAATGGAGTTGTTGAGAGGTAGAACCGGACTCTTATTGAGATGGCAAGAACGATGCTTGATGAGTACAAGACTCCAAAACACTTTTGGGCGGAAGCGGTTGAGACAACTTGTCGTGCAACAAATCGCTTGTATCTTCACAAGCTACTCGGCAAGACGACATACGAGCTCCTCACCGGTAACAAACCTCAAGTTGGATACTTTCGAGTATTCGGCTCAAAGTGCTACATTCTTGATAAGCATCGTCGTTCTAAATTTGCTCCTAAATCTCATGAAGGTTTCCTACTTGGTTATTGCTCAAACTCTCACACTTATCGTGTCTACAACAATTTCACCCGAAAGGTTGAAGAGACGGTAGATGTGAAGTTTGATGAATCTAACGGCTCGCAAGTAGAGCAATTGCCAATTAATGTAGGAGACAAAGACCCTTCGGAAGCAATCCCAGACTTGTCTATCGGCAAGATTCGTCCAACGGAGGTGAAGGAGAGTACCTCGTCCGTCCAAGTGGAGGCTTCTACCTCACAACAAGGTGAACCAAGAGTCGACATGGAAGCATCCACGAGTGGGACGCACCAAGATGAAGAGAACGAGGAAGTATATCAAGATGAACCTCATCAACCCCCTTCTCCGCCAAGACAAGAAAACGACAACGCCAATAATGAAGAAGGCCAAGAAGAAGGACAAGATGATGAAGAAGATGTTCCACCCCGACCCGAGCATAAGCTCTCACGAGTTCGAGCAAGAGTCTCAGGATATCATCCTGTTGAACAAATCTTCAACGATATTCAAACCGGGAGAATCACACGCTCTAAAACTCATTTGGTTAACTTTTGTGAACATTATTCATTCATCTCTAGCATTGAACCTATGAAGGTTGAAGAAGCATTGATAAATGCCATGCATGAAGAGCTACATAAGAAATCAAGTGTGGACATTGGTCGAGAAGCCCGACAACAACCACAACATCATCGGTACCAAATGGGTGTTCGGAAACAAGCAAGATGAAGATGGTCAAGTCATCCGCAACAAAGCTCGTCTAGTCGCCCAAGGCTACACTCAAGTCGAAGGTATGGACTATCGTGAGGCATATGCCCCCGTTGCTAGACTTGAGTCCATTCTCATTTTACTTGCTTATGCTAATCACCATTATATAACCTTGTACCAAATGGACATTAAAAGTGCTTTTCTAAATGGTGAAATTAAGGAGGAAGTTTATGTTAAGCAACCTCCCGGCTTTGTCAATCCTAAGAAACCTAATCATGTTTACAAACTTCGCGAAGCTCTTTATGGTCTTAAACAAGCCCCTAGAGCGTGGTATAAATGCTTGACCAAGTTCCTTATTGAAAAAGGCTTTGAAATTGGAAAAATAGATTCTACTATTTTCACTAAAAGGGTTAACGGAGAACTATTTGTGTGCCAAATTTATGTTGATGATATTATATTTGGTTCGACTAACCCTCATTTTAGTGAGAAGTTTGGAAAGCTTATGTCGGAGAAGTTTGAGATGTCTATGATGAGTGGACTCAAATTCTTTCTTGGTTTGCAAGCAAACTAAGGAAGATACCTTTGTTTCTCAAACAAAGTACACCAAGGACTTATTCAAGAAGTTCAATATGCAAGAATGCAAAGGTATGAATACACCCATGCCTACTAGTGGACATCTTGACTTGACTAAGGACAGTGAACCGGTTGATCAAAAGGTTTACCGCTCTATGATCGGTTCATTGTTATATCTATGTGCCTCTTGTCCAGATATTATGCTAAGTGTGTGCATGTGTGCACGATATCAAGCGGCCCCCAAATAATGTCATCTTAAGGCTGTGAAAAGGATAGTGAGATACTTAATACATACACCAAATTTTGGCATCCGTTTTCCTAAGAGGTCCTCTTTTGATCTTGTTGGCTATTCCGACTCGGACTATGCTGGAGACAAGGTTGATATAAAGTCCACTTCGGGTACTTGTCAATTTCTTGGTAGATCTCTTGTGTCTTGGTCTTCCAAGAAACAAAACTCGGTATCCTTATCCACCGCCGAAGCGGAATACATTGCCGCCGGTTCATGTTGCACTCAATTACTTTGGATGACCCAAACTCTTAAAGATTATGGGATCAATGTGAAACATGTTCCATTGCTTTGTGACAATGAAGGTGGTATTAAGATTGCTCACAATCCCGTGCAACATTCTCGAACTAAGCATATTGAAGTTCGTCATCATTTCATTCGAGATCATGTTGCTAAAGGGGACATTGATCTTAAGTATGTTCGTACCGATAAGCAATTGGCGGATATATTCACCAAACCGCTTGATGAGAAAGTCTTTTGTCGCTTGAGAGGTGAGTTGAACATCATTGATGCTTCAAACTTCGAGTAGGAACTCCATTTGGATACATGCAAGGCATGAATCTATGACTAATCCTTGATATTTCTTTCATAATGCTATTCATATGTCTTGGATATATTTGCACCCTTGCATGTTATCTAACCCTTGTAGGTACTTGGATGAATCTAAATCTATGAGATTGCAACTCTCTCACATCTTGAGCAATCTCTACATCACCAAGACTCTACAATACGGTGGTCGATGACAAGGAAGCACGAAACCCTTCAACATATCCTTTGACAAATTATATGTATAGAATTTCATAATTGTCATTTTGGATACACAAGTGCTCTTCCTTGCAAAACTAACCCATGTAGGTAGATGAACTCAAATTACAAGTGGTGATCTCAACTCTTGATGAACTACATTAACCTCGAGAAACTCACACAAGTTCGACTACATGACTAGGATCAACACCACCACCCAAGGTATGTCATTCCATCTTAGAGAAGCTTAACCTCAAGTGATAGGTTAAAGCAACTCAACAAGAAGTGAATGCATCAAATGCTTAACGGAAAATGGTAACCCCATTTTGAGCTTAAACGATGAGTATGACCTACGATCAAGTGTTTTCACTTGACTTCTCAGTCAAAATACTCTAACATAGGTGACTCAGTCACCGCCCAATTCTAGATGAAGTTCTCTAGTGTTTCTCTGAGTTTTTGCATTTGTTCTTTGCATTTGTCCCTTGCATGTTTATTCCCCTTCCATTTGTGACTTCATCTAGATTTTTATTTTCTTTGTTTTGTTCTGCATTCCCTGCATCCAATTCATTCAAATATTTCAGCAAATTCCTTGCAAATCCTTGTGAGATTTTACCTGCCTAGTGAGCTAAGGTGACAAGTGTTCTCACTGTGATGAACTCGGTCACACCGGTTTATTTCCTTCGGTCCAACCGAATCTTTTCGGCGCCAGTGAAGCACACAACTTGGTGCTACTGATTTCACTACAGGAAAGACAACTTGCCACATGTCCCTGCATTGTTTTTGCTCCAGCTCCACTCAATGATTCTTGTCCTCTACCAGCATCACATTCGACTTGCTGCTTTGCTTTGTGACTCAAGGACCAAACCCATTTGTAACAAAAATCCAGAAGAACTCTTCTTGGAAATTGATGTCAAAGGGGGGAGAGAGATCACATCAAAGCTTAATCATTTCTATAGGGGGAGAGAATACTCCGGGGAGAGTGTAAGAAACCCCAGATGCTTGGTGTTCAAGAGGAGATAAGTCACATGTCTTTAAGAGGGGAAAGACATGTTCATAGTTGATTGTTTGCATTAGCTCTGTTTCTTTTCTTTCCTCTATTTTTCTGTTCCCTATCTCCTCCTAGTATCCCATGCTAGATTCAGGGGGAGCAAGACATCTAAGGGAAGGAAATCCTTGAATTCATTGCACATCTTTACCTTTGGGGACATGTCTATATCCAATAGAGTACTCAGTACTCGCTCTCTACATGTCATCCCAGTCTTGGTATTCCTGTGGTTTCTTTGTTTGCTCTGGCTAATAGATGTATCTGTGTTATCTAACCTTGCTTACTCTGGTTCATTCCTTCCTAAGCCAACTCAAGACCACAAGGTAAGTATATGCATCACACTCATGTGCATGAGCATTTCTTGCTGATGTACATACTGTTTGCAAGAAGGACTCATGAGCATGAAGGTACATTCCCTATACTCACATCATTTGCTCTGATGCATATAGCCAAGATACATGTAACACATTGCTTACTCTGTCATGCTTATGCATTCACATGCTCCTATATTCCATATTTACATGATTGCATACATGTAGGGGGAGCCTATGCATGTTACATGTCTTTCCAAAGCTTTACTTGTTAGTCTCTATATCTTTATCTAAAGCTTTGATGTATGTTGTCATCAATTACCAAAAAGGGGGAGATTGGAAGCACAAGTGCTCCTTGGGTGATTTTGGTAATTAATGTCAACATATCTATTGTTGGACTAATGCTTCTACCTAGTATGTTTCAGATAAGTTCAACAATGGAGTGGCATGGACTAGACGATGTGGAACCCCTTCAAGATGCTGAGGACAAAGGATTGGCTCAAGCTCAAAGCACAAGACTCTACATTTTTCATTTTAGTGATCCAAGATCACATTGAGTCCATAGGAAAGCCAATACTATTAAGAGGGGTGAGGTGTGCTTAATGGCTTGCTTGCTCAAAGTGCTTAGTGATATGCTCCACAACCCTCAACTACTTTCTCACATCCACATATGTCCCAAACCAAAAGTCAAACTCGGCCCCACCGAAACTGTCTATCCGGCGCCACTGAGTTCAGTTGACATAGCCACTGCCAGAAACCCTAGTCTTTTCGGTCTTACCGATAGGGATCTCGGTCTCACCGAGATGGGATTGTAATCTCTCTGTTTCCCTTCGTAACATTTCGGTCAAACCGAGATGAGCG
Organism: Triticum monococcum; assembly: GCA_034509565.1. Lineage (NCBI taxonomy): Eukaryota > Viridiplantae > Streptophyta > Magnoliopsida > Poales > Poaceae > Triticum > Triticum monococcum. The sequence continues at coordinate 167,447,011 of CM067847.1, read as the reverse complement.
ATCGGTCCCACTAGCATTGCAATGCAAACTCTCTGTTTCCCTTTCGTAACATTTCGGTTCAACCGAGATGAGTGAATCGGTCCCACCGAGTTTGCCTGACCAACTCTTTGTTTGTCTATTACCAAAATCGGTCCCACCGAGTTTGTGTAATCGGTCTCACCGAGATTACGTTATGCCCTAACCCTAACGAAATCGGTCTCACCGAGTTGACATGTCGGTCCCACCGAAAATCCTAACGGTCACATTATGAACTAAATTGGTCTGACCGAGTTTCATGATTCGATCCCACTGAGTTTGGTAAATTGTGTGTAACAGTTAGATTTTGTGTGGAGGCTATATATACCCCTCCACCCACTCTTCATTCATAGAGAGAGCCATCATAACATGCCTACACTTCTAACATACATTTTCTGAGAGAGAACCACCTACACTTGTGTTGAGGTCAAGATATTCCATTCCAACCACATAAATCTTGATCTCTAGCCTTCCCCAAGCCGCTTTCCACCAAATCCTATCCTATGATAGAGAGTTGAGTGTTGGGGAGACTATCATTTGAAGCACAAGAACAAGGAGTTCATCATCAACACACCATTTCTTACCTCGTGGAGAGTGGTGTCTCCTAGATTGGTTAGGTGTCACTTGGGAGCCTCCATCAAGATTGTAGAGTTGAAACAAGGAGTTTGCAAGGGCAAGGAGATCGCCTACTTCGTGAAGATCTGCCCTAGTGAGGCAAGTCCTTCATGGGCGACGACCATGGTGGGATAGACAAGGTTGCTTCTTCGTGGACCCTTCGTGGGTGGAGCCCTTCGTGGACTCGCGCAACCGTTACCCTTCGTGGGTTGAAGTCTCTATCAACATGGATGTACGATAGCACCACCTATTGGAACCACGCCAAAAATCTCCGTGTCTCCAATTGCGTTTGCTCCCTCCAAATCCCATCCCTTTACATTCTTGTAACTTGCATGCTTTACTTACCGCTGCACATATACTCTTGTCATGCTTGCTTGATATGTATTATAAATGTGTGAACTTGTGCTAAAACTCCACTTCAACCTAAAGAAATTAAAAACTACAATTTTTATTGTTAAGAGTCTATTCACCCCCCTCTAGACACTTCTTCTTGATCCTTTCATCGAGCAATGTCTTGCTTCATCTTAGACCACCAATACTTCTGACGGATGTCTAGATACATCTTGGTACTTCCTGAATGAATAGAGAGAGGGGTGTCATGCGCTTCTTTCATCACCTTCTCTATCATAAGCTCGAACCGGGGTACTACAGTGCGATCTCTGAAGTATAAGGTTCCATCTTCACCAAGTGAGAAGTCTCTGGATTTCTCTAAGGCGAGATCCTTTTTCATCAGATCAACTTGAGCATCTTTGGCTTGTGTAGACTTAATAGCCTTCAGCAGAGTTTGTTCCAGGACAAGGTTATTCAGAGAACCCTGTGGAACTAGTTGAAGGTTCAGCTTGCATAGCTCCTCATAAAGGCGAGGTTGAGATTTGTAAACCATGTGATTGTTGCAATAAGATTTACGGCTCAGGGCATCGACCATTACATTAGCCTTGCCAGTGGTATAGGGTATACCGCAGTTGTATTCAGCAATAGCTTCCATCCATCGCTGCTGATGAAGGTTTAGATCTGGCTGAGTAAACAGGTACTTCAGACTCTGATGATTGGTGAAGATCTCACAACGATTACCGAGAAGGTATTGTCGCCATAGCTTCAATGCAAAGATAACCGCAACAAGCTCAAGGTCGTGAACTGGGTAGTTCTCTTTGTGAGGACGCACTTGACGGGAGGCATAAGCAATCACTCTGCGCTCTTGCATTAGGACACAACCTAATCCTTGTCGTGAAGCGTCACAATAGATGACAAAGTCCTTGCGAGAATCAGGGGGAGCATGCACTGGGGCAGAAGTCAGCTTGTCCTTGAGTGCCTGGAAACTTTCCTGACACTTTTCAGTCCAATCAAACTTAACACCTTTGTGTAGTAGATTGGTCAGTGGCTTGGCGATCTTGGAGAAGTTATCGACAAAGCGGCGACAATAGCTGGCTAGTCCGAGAAAGCTTCTGACTTGCTTGACAGTCTTCGGAGGGGTCCAGTCAAGAATAGCCTAAACTCGCTCTGGGTTGACGGCAATACCATCCTTGGAGATGACATGCCCAAGGTAGGTTACTTCGGGAAGCCAGAATTCGCACTTGGAATACTTGGCATAAAGTTGATGCTCTCGAAGATTTTCCAAAACAAGACGAAGATGTTCAACATGTTCTTCTTTCTTCTTCGAATATACCAGGATATCATCCAGATAGACCACGACGAACTTGTCGAGGTAATCCATGTATACGTAGTTCATTAGATGAGAAAATGTAGCTGGAGCATTGGTTAAACTGAATGACATGACGGTGTACTCATATGAACCATATTGAGTAATGAAGGCGGTCTTGGGAATATCCTCTTCATGAACACGGATCTGGTGGTAACCCAACCTCAAGTCGAGTGTAGAGAATATCGATGAACCAGCCAGTTGATCATACAGATCATTGATCCGAGGAAGGGGATATTTGTTCTGAATTGTAGCTTGGTTGATAGAACGATAGTCTTGGACCAATCGGTTCGTTTCGTCCTTCTTCTTGACAAAGAGAGAAGGTGCTCCCCAAGCAGAGGAGCTTGGACGAATGAAACCCTTGTGAAGAGATTTGTCTATTTCCTCCTTAAGTTGAAGGAGCTCATGAGGCGGCATCTTGTAGGGTTGTTTGGTGATAGGAACGGTGCCTGGTTTCAAGTCGATGACGAACTCGACAGCCCGAGTAGGAGGTATTCCTGGAAGTTCTTCTGGAAAGACGTCTAGGAAGTCGTGAACAACTGGAATATTTTCAATTCCCTCAAGAGGTGTTGTGTTCAATGCATTCAAGACATAAAGTCATGCTTCAGCATTTTGAACAAGCTGAGCATGGTAGTTTACTATCTCATCGGAAGCATGTAGGAGGTGAACGACCTTGGTGGCGCAAACGATAGAGGCAGTATGTGCTTTCAACCATTCCATTCCCAGAATGAGGTCAATGTTGGAAGACTCCAGAATAATGGGAGAAACATGAAATTCCAACCCTTCAATTTCAATGGGGACGTCGCGACCAATAATGGTAGTTCGACACTAACCCGCAGGGGTGCGTACCACAATCAGAGTGTTCATGGGCTCGCATCGAATGTCATGTGCATATGCAAAATTTTCTGACATGAATGAATGTGATGCTCCTGAATCAAATAAAATAGATGCTGATACTGAATTAACAAGGAGAGTACCCATCATAGTGGCAGGATGGTCTTGAGCTTCATTCAGATCAACATGATTAGCTTGACCACGACCATAAGGTCTAACATTGTTGTTGGGGGGTTGATTGATACCACGAGCATTAGAAGGCAGAGCCAGTTGATTTTGATTCCGAGGGTAGTTCCTGGAATGGTGACCGGGAAGGCCACACTTGAAGCACATACCATCATTGGGATTGGAGCAAGAGCTTGGGGTGGTGCAGTCCGAAGAGGCTGCCTCGTTGGTGGAGGAGGCAGACGTGGAGTAGCATATGACTGTCTTGGTATAGGTGCAGTTGGACGATACATGCTGTGGGGAATCCATATCCGACGTTTCTGCACTAATGCGCCCGAAGATGAGCCAGCGTCACGGCTGTGCCTGAGGGATCCCTGGTGTTCCTGAAGACCAGTCTCAAGCTGAATAGCCTTGTTCACCAAGGTGGTAAAGTCGGCAAAGTCCATCACGGAACTTTTCTTGCTTACGAGCATCAGTTGCAATGTCTTCTTCAGCATAACGAGACAAGTCTAGAAATTCCCGCTGATAAGCATCTACAGTCTTGTTGCCTTGGGTGAGGTTGCGAAACTCGCGCTTCTTCTTGTCCATGATTCCCTGAGGAATGAAGCAGACACGGAAAGCAGCCTGGAAATCCAGCCAAGTGATGATTGTTCCAGCCGGCAGAGTACGCCTGTGGCTGTCCCACCATTGAGCAGTGGGGCCCTTGAGGAAGATGGATGCGAAGGTGACATAGCTTGCAGGGGCTACATCAGCAGACTCCATTTCATATGTGATGTCACGGAGCCAGTCATCAGCATCAAGGGGTTGAGTTGAGCTGCGGTAAATAGTTGGGCTGAGGCGCAAGAAGTCCTGCAGAGTTACTGGGGCTGGTTGTTGATTCATATTCGGACGAGGAAACTGAGCCATCATTCCTTCCATGAACTAGCGATTCAGCTCAAACTGTTGCATCATTTCGGTCATGAATTCAGATGGTGGTGGAGTGTTGCCACCATGGCCACGACCAGCGGTCTAACCATCCTGCTAACATGTAACAGGGGTAGTTCATCATGGAGCATTTGTAAAGACAAAGGATCATACATGATGAAACATGCATAATGAAAGAGGTACGATGGATACCACATAGTAGTCAACACGACAGTATGTGTACTATTCAAGATACTATTCTAAGGAATAACTATGGCTTATCCAACTTTGGGGTGAATGTAGTCACAGGATCCTAATGTTAGAGTTAGTAAATTCATTTAACCCGATTGGAAGAGAGATCAGAGTCCCAGGGTAAAGATCGAGGAGTAAAAGATCCTAATACCACCCAATGGCGATGTGGGCCCGTAAGACACACAACCATGTTAGTAAAAGTATTTCAGTGACTAGACTCAACTTCGGCCAAGGAGTTGGAAAGGGGGGGTCCTACAAGCAGTCGGCTCTGATACCAACCTGTGACGCCCTCGATTCAATCGTACACTAATCATACACACAAATGTGTACGATCAAGATCAAGGACTCACAGGAAGATATCACAACACAACTCTAGACACACATTAAAATAATACAAGCTTTTTATTACAAGCTAGGGGCCTCGAGGGCTCGAATACACAAGAGTCAGCGGAAACAACAATTTCTCAGTACAGACATAAGTTAAACAAGTCTGCCTTAAGAAGGCTAGTGCAAAAGAAACAACGATCAAAAAGGCAAGGCCTCCTGCCTGGGAGACTCCTAACTACTCCTGGTCGTCAGCGGTCTCCACGTAGTAGTAGGCACCCTCGGGGTAGTAGTAAGCGTCGGTGGTGACATCTGGCTCCTGGACTCCATCATCTGGTTGCAACAACCGGAAAGAAGATAGAAGGAGGGAAAAGGGTAGCAAAGCAACTGTGAGTACTTAACCAAAGTACTCGCAAGCAAGGATCTACAGTACTTATGCACCGGTATCAATGAAAGGGGGTAGTATCTGTGGACTAACTGCAGAATGCCAGAATAAGAGGGGGAGAAGCTAGTCCTATCGAAGACTAGCATCTTCTGAAAACCACCACCTTGCAGCAACAGGAGGGAGTAGAGTAGCATAAAGTAAAGTAGTAGTAGTGTTATTAACCTCGGCCAGAGATCCTTTCTCGGCTCCCTGCGAGAAAGCAATCCTAGAGCCATACCATCCATTTCTCATATCCATTTCTCATCTCAAGTATACAATTCGAGTTGTATCAATCGGGATACAACTCCGAGTGTCCGTTACCGTAGGATAGGCTATCGATAGATGTTTTCTTCCCTGCAGGGGTGCACCAACTTACCCACCATGCTCGCTTAACTCCGGCCGGACACACTTTACTGGGTCATGCCCGGCCTCGGCCAAACAATATGCCGCAACTCGACCTAGGCATAATAGAGAGGTCAGCATGCCGTACTAAACCTATGCCCCCAAGGGTCATGGGTCATCGCCCTGGGGACTCCTGCATGTTGCGTGGGAGGCCGGTGAGCAGACCTAGCTACCTCCTTAAAAAGGCAAGTGCTTACGCAGTCCAACCAGCGCGCGCCGCTCAGTCGCTGACGTCCATTAAGCTTCGGCTGATGAATACGACGCAGAACGCCCATACTATGCCCATGTGATGGTTAGTGCTATTAGGCCAGAGGCCCCTTGGATCAAATATCCAAACCGTTAGTGTGTTGGTAGTGCGGTCACGAGCAGAGACACACGAAAGATGTGACCATGTCGCCCCGTCTCAAATACTTGCGGCAAGGGCTAAGAATGCCTGGCCACGCCTCGTAAGTATATCGCAGGCACCTTCTGGGTCAACCCAACTCCACATCACTCGCAATTAAGCTCGCGCGGGTACCCCTCAGGGCCGACCCATCTTTAGTAACATGGTTCAGTGTAAAGTCATAGTAACCATAGTAAATGTGTGTCTAACACCAAGGGAAACCCTGAGGAACCACCCTCGGTGGATTACACTCGATGTAATCATCAAGGTGAACGTAAGAGGAACCACCCTCGAGGTCCACACTTGAGGGTTTGCACAACAGAGTCGTATCAGAAGTGGTTAAGGAGGAAATCACCGTCGATGACCAGGACCGAATAGCTACACTACAAAGATCTCATCAGGAGTGATGTATGAGGTGTCACCCTCGGCACTCGATAGTAACTCTGCAGAGTCGTACAATTAGGGGGGGGGGTGATGTGCGGTGCCGGGGCCTGGACGTCGATCACATTGATCGAGTCGTCGAACATAAAGCGGGGCAACAAGGACAAGGTGGGGGTCACTGATGGATCTTTAACCAACCTATACTAAGCATTTTAGGATAAGCAGGTTACAAAAGCAGGCTATGCATTAGAATATGAGCAATCAATTACAGTAGCAAAATCTAATGCAAGCATGAGATAATGGAATGGGCGATATCAGAATGATCAAAGGGGGGGGGGGCTTGCCTGGAAGCTCTGCTGCATGGAAGAAGGGTCGTCGGAGAAGTAGTCGATCACAGGGGCAACATTAGTCTCGGGGTCTACCGGAGAGAGGAGGGGGAAGAAACAATAAATATAAAGTAAACAAAGCATCACAAAGCATAACATGGTAATATGCTGCGCCGGGTGTGACCTAACGTATGGCTACACGACATAGGTGAAGGGGGAATTCAACCGGGAATGTTTTCCAGTTCCGGACCTGTGTCGGATGGATGACCGGAGGGGGGGGTGTTCCATGTTCAGATAGTTAGAGGCATCTGACAGGTAAACAAACTGCGCAGTCGGATTCGTCTCGTCGTTCTGAGCAACTTTCATGTAGAAAACATGTTCATCCGAGTTACGGATTAATTTCTAAGACTTTTCAAAGTTTTAAACATATTTTGAAATGATTTAAATAACAGAAAACGAGTTACTGTGTCAGTATGACGTCAGCCATGCATCAGCATTCGGCTGACCTGCTGACTAGTCAAACTGACCAGTGGGTCCCACCTGTCATAGACAGTAGGGCTAATAGAGGTTAACCTAAACTAACTAAGTTACTTAATTAGAAGGGACCCACCTTCCAGTGTCTAATTAGGTTAATTAAATTAGCTCAACTAATTTCGTTAATTAGGGGTGTGGGCCCCATCTGTCAGTTGCATGGGACGGTCCAGTCAGCATGGTGGACCGGGTCAACAGGCCGGCCGGGCCCCTAGGGCCCATGGGTTAGTGACCCAGGGGGTGGCCCCAGGCCGTCCACGTTGGCGGGCGGCGTTGACGCGCCGGCGGCGACCTCTAGGATGGCGGCGCGGCTCGGCCACGGTCAGAAAACGGCCACTGGGGACCGTTTGGACCGCCAGGAGCTCCTACATGTGCAGGGGGGCGTGCATCCACCCGGGGCATCAATGGGTTCGAGGGTTGGCCGGTGTGGCACCGGTGACGAGCAGGGGCGGCAGTGGTGTTCGAGAGCACGTCGGGAAAAGCCTACGGGGCGCTAATTCGGGCGCGGCTAATCGCGTTTGAACGTGGCTATCAAGTCGCGTCGAGCGGTGGCACTGGCTTGAGCTGAGTTGGCCAGAGGCGTCGCCGGCGACTTGGACGGCGGAGACTCGAGTCACAACGAGCAAAACGAGCAGTGATGAGCAGGTACGGCGTCTACGCATGTGGGCGAGCATGATGGACACGCTTGCATGGGCGTACGGTCACCGGAACATGGCCAGTGACGAGCTCGGCGGAGGCGAGCTCGGATATGTGGGGAACGGCACCTACGGGCATGGCAACGACGGGAAGACGGAGGGGGGAGAGGCGATGCTCACCGGGCGGCTACGTAAAGCCCCTCGAAGGTTAGTAGCAGCAGCAGGTGTCGCCATAGTCGAAGGGGATCGTCGGAGCAGTGCCGGAAGGAGGGCGGCTCGATCCGCTGCCTGCGGTGCTCCCCGGCTTGCGCTCATGGACTGGGACGAGGTGTCGACGACGGCGGAGCTGTTAGGCACGATGGCGAGGTGAACGGGGCTCGGTGGCCGCGAGGACGGGCGAGGCACGGCGGCGACCGCATCGGCCTCCTCTCCAAAACGAAGGAGAGGGAGAGGGAGAAGGGAGAGTGGGGGAGCGAACGAGTGGGGAGGGAGCCCGAGGCGTCGGGGCTACCCTTATCCCCTCGCCGGCGTCATGGCAGTACGGGGCGGCGCGCCCGGTGCCGTGGGGACAAGCGGGACGCGCCCGGTCGGATGAACAGAGAGAGGAGGGGGTGACCGGGGAGGACGAGTGGGCCGGCCTGGGTGAGGGGGCGTTGGGCCGGCCTAGGTGGGCTTGGCCCCAGGGAGGCAGGGGAGGCTTTTCCTTTTGATTTTCCCTTTTTAGCAGCTTCTGTATTTTCTTTTAGCCATAATTGACTTTGCAAAAATATGCCAATGGCCAAAACAATTTCAAAGAATTAAAGTGCAGTGCCACAAAAATGTTGTGAGACTTTTTGAGAAATTTTGCCAATTTTATAAATTGAAAAGGCATTTAATTTATTGCTTAGGTCACTATTTTAAGTAGCTTAGGCCACTTAAACCCTTTGCAAAAATGTTGGTTCACCACCAATATTAGTTGTGGATTATTTGGCACATGATGAACATTTTAGTTTTCATGTTTGAGAAATTTTGAGTTTCACTCAGAATTTGAAAATGAATTCAACTGGAATTTGAAAGAGACAAGAGAAAATGATGAACAAACACTTGTTTAGCAAAAGGATTAACTTAATCCCAGGGATTATTGTAGCGTCATTGCACCGGGGTGTTACAGTCATTGTGCCACCGAGGTCTGGATAAATGGCTGTAACTTGAGAAATACCCAGTCACCCACTTGGAATTCCCGGTCCGTGCAGTGCTTGTCCGCATGGCGCTTCATGCGATCTTGGGCGTGCTTGATTGTTGTTGTAAAAGGTCTTGCATCACCTCCTGCTCACGAAGCCATGCAGCAAGGTCTAGCACCGTGCACTCATCCACTTGAGTTACGCCTGATTCCCTCGGATGCGTACCATAGATGACCTCAAACGGGGTGCACCCCAATGCTGAATGGAATGTCGTGTTGTACCAGTATTCTATGAGAAAGAGCCACTTGTACCAGTTTTTTTGGCAGGAGTAGACTGAGCATCGGAGATATGTTTCCAAGCATTGGTTCACTCTTTCCGTTTGGCCATCCGTCGAAGGGTGGTAGGAAGAGCTCAGCCTCAACTCTGCTTTGGATAGTTTGAATAGTTCTTGCCATAGGGCACTGGTGAAGATCCGGTCTTGGTCGGGTATGATCGCCAGGGGTAGGCCGTGGAGGCGAAAGATGTGTTGCATGAACGTTGTGGCAACTGAGAAGGCAGTGTACGGGTGCTTTAGCAGAACGAAGTGGGCATACTTGGAATATTTATCGATGATGACCAGGATGACATCATACCCTTCGATGGAGTCCTGAGAAATGACTGCCCATGGCCTCTTGGGAATTGGAAGTGGTTGTAGGAGTCCCTCCAGAGACACCCGTTCTGTCTTGGCTTGCTGGCATGTCAAACACAAATGGTGGTACGTGGCGTGGAATCCCCAATGACCTCCCGTGGCACTATCATAGAGAGCTCTCACCAAGGCCTCTTGAATTTCAGGGGCTTGTCTGATCCAAATTCTCCCCTGGAACTGGAGAACTCCTTCCTGTAGAGAAAACCCTTTCTCAGCCAGGGGATCCAGAGCTAGATGGGTGAGGCGCTGCTGCACCGTCGGGTCATCCTTGTAGCTTTGAAGGATTGTGTCCAGCCACACTGGTCGGCACAACGAGATGGCCGCTAGTTCTGCATGTGGGTCTGCCACACATCGAGACACGCATCTGCTGGTCTGTTCGATGTGCCTGCCTTATACTGGATTCGGAATTGGAGCCCGACAAGCTTGGTGAACGCTCGCTGCTGAATAGGTGTGTTCAGTATCTGATACGTCAGGTTCAGGAGGCTACGCTGATCTATCTTAATCAGAAACTCGGGGTGTTGCAAGTACGGTCGCTAGTGATCCACTACCATCAGTAGCACGAGGCACTCCTTCTCATACGCTGACAAGCCCAAGTTTCGGGGAGATAGAGCCCTGCTGAGGTAGGCGACCGGGTGCGAGTTTTGCATTAACACAGTGCCGATCCCTATAGCACTGGCGTATGTCTCGATCAAAAACTGCTTGCTGAAATCTGGCAGAGCCAGTACGGGGGCCTCGATCAGTGCACGTTTGAGGGCTTGGAATGCTGCTTCGGTCGTAGGTGTCTAGACAAATAGGGCATTGCTTTGGACGAGGTCATTGAGAGGCCTTGCCAGAATACCAAAGTTGCGGACAAATTTTCTATAGTACCCGACTAAGCCCAAGAACCCGCGCAATTGCTTAACTATAGTTGGCTGCTCCCATGTCTGAATAGCCTTGATGTGCTCATCCAATGTTACCACACTCTTCACTGATCTTGTGCCCCAAGTAGCTAATTTCTTGGTGTGCAAACGCACATTTGGAAAGCTTGACTCTCAAGTCGTGCTCTTGTAGTCACTGGAGCACTTGTCTCAGCAATACCAAATGTTCATACATGGTTTTGGTATGCACTAGGATAACATCCATGAATACGAGCACCCCGTGTCTTAGAAGTGGATGCATCAAAATGTTCATCGCTCCTTGAAATGTTGGTGGGCCTCCTGTTACCCCATATGGCAAGACCCGAAACTAGAAATGTCCTTGGTGTGTCGTAAGTGTTGTCTTCATCTCATCTTCCTCCAGCAACCTGGTCTGGTGGTATCCTGCTCGAAGGTCAAGTTTGGAGAACCAAGCCGATCCGGCAAGTTCATCTAGAAGCTCCTCGATAACAGGCATGGGTAGGCACGCTTGAGGGTGATTGCGTTCAAGTGTCGAAAGTCCACGCAAAACCTCCAAGTCTGATCTTTCTTCTTGACTGAAAGCACTGGCGATGAAAAAGGGCTGACACTTGGCACAATTAGTCCTGCCTTCAGGATCTCCCGGACTTGCGCTTCAATCTCCGTTTTCTGTTCTGGAGTGTAGCGGTACAGCCGGATGTTCACCGGTTTGGCTCCCGGAAGCAAGGGAATGGCATGATCCCACAGCTTGTGTTGTGGAAATGCAGTTGGTTCTGCAAACACTTGAGAGAAGTCTTCTAGTAACTCCATTATTGGAGCCGGCGCTTGCTCCTTACTGCCCCCCGTTGTAGCTTTCTCGACTGTATGTAGGAGGATGATGTGTGCAATTTCCTCTCCTTCCTCCATAGCACTTAGTTGCGCGGCTGATACTTGAGCTACATTGGCTGTTGTAGGGACTACCCCTCATAACTCTATCAACTCATTGTTGTGCCAGAACTGCAAGATTTTCTGCTTCCAGTCCACTCACATCGGCCCACATTGCTGGAGCCAATCCATGCCGACCACCATATCGTAGCATCCCAGTTGCAGAACCCTCATATCAGTCTCGAACTCAAACCCTTGTGTCTGCCAAGTATAGGTCGGTACCATAGCTAAACAAGAGAGTAGACCTCTGTTGGCAATTTTGACAGAGATTTGGTTCATTGCTGGCACTTTATCAGACAGACGGCCTACCACTTCCTCGCTGATAAAATTGTGTGAACTACTAGAATCAACCAGAATAAGCACTTCCTTGCCAGCAATCTTGCCCAACAATCTGACGGTGTGTGGTGTTGTCTGCCCTGTAGTTGCGACTTTGGAAATAGACATGAGAACCTCTTCCTCCTCTGCAGCTTCTGGATCAGCAGGATCTGGATAGTCTGCTTGCAACAAGTCAAGCAACTCTTCGACGATGTGTAGCTGAACTGTTGGGGCACACTGGCGGCCTTGCCCCCAATGCTCACCGCACTTGAAGCACAAACCAGGCACGCCGGTAGTTTCATAGTGCTGCTACCCGGTTGTCGCCACGAACACCGCGTTCTTGTGCGTGTGCCGCATCGATGCCGCGGCGATCTTCTGCAGTCGCAGGTGGCGCAGAAATAGGGGGTCGCACCAGCGGGGCCCCTTGCGCCAGCAGGGGCCGAACGAGACGTGGTTGTTGCACCTCTTGCCGTCTGAAGTCACGGTGAGGAAGAGCTTCCACCAATTCTTCCTGCAAAGATGGCAAGGAAAATGCGGAGCCCAAGTCCTTGGGTTGATGTAACAGAAAACCTACTCTAATACTTGCTTGAGCCCTTCAAGGAATTGTGTGGTAAAGAAAACATGATCAAATGCAGGATTGTGCGCTAGTAGTTGATGCATATGTTTCTCAAATTGCAGCATGTATGCGTGCACTGTGGTCGTCTGTTTCAGAGTGCGAAACTGATGAAGATGAACCTAATACTGCTCCCGACCGAATTTCCCACACAGTGCTATACACAACTCTTCCCAAGTCATGGCCGTTCCCCTCGACTCATGCAACTATAGCCATCTAGCAGTGGTCCCAAAGAAATGTAAGGTAGCTAACCGAACCCACAATTCTGGTGGAACACTACAGACATCATATTATTTCTCCCATCGGGTTTTCCAAAACTGTGGGTTATCCCCATCGAAGGATGGGAAATCCAGTTTTGTAAGTGACCAGCTAGACGGGTTGGCATGTGGTGTACGAGGCTCGAAATCCTTGACCATTTCGGGCTCAGAGCAAGAAAATGAGGAAGGGGATCGGGATTGGTCAGAGATGTACTCTTGACCGGAGGGGGCAACTAGGTGGTGACCACCCCGTGTGCCCCTCCCCCGGTGATGTCGCCCGCGCCGTGGCCATCTGGCCAGTGGTGCTCCGAATCCGCCGAGGGGTTCGTCTCGTGCACCACCGCTGTAATGCCCCGGACAAACCCGCCGGTGGTCGTTACTCCTGGCGAGATCTAGACTGGCCCCACAGATCAATACTAGTCTTTTCTGCACACTTTGTCCTCACTAATGCGCACCCGGGAGCAACTTCCCGGTCGGTCACCCATCCTGACACTACTCCAAGCTGAGCACGCTTAACTTTGGAGTTCTATTCGAATGGGCTCCCGGAAAAGAAGGAATTCCTTATTGATATGAGTAGTCTATTATCCCTAATAAGCCAGGATATCACATACACCCCACTTAGAGGAACCGACATCCTCGTCGGGCCACAGGAACGTTCCCTCTTGGCACATACGTCTGTGCATCCAGTCCGGTACATGTACCATGCCGTGTGCCACGACGGGTCACAAACGTCATGAACAACATGACCACACACCTGTCCGCAACCATCCGTGTAACCGCAAGGGTCGGCTCTGATACCAACTTGTAATGCCCCGGACACACCCGCCGGTGGTCGTTACTCCTGGCGGGATCTAGACTGCCCCCCCCAGATCAATACTAGTCTTTTCTGCACACTTTGTCCTCACTCATGCGCACCCGGGAGCAACTTCCCGGTCGGTCACTGATACGTCTCCAACGTATCTATAATTTTTGATTGCTCCATGCTATATTATCTACTGTTTTGGGCAATATTGGGCTTTATTATCCACTTTTATATTACTTTTGGGACTAACCTATTAACCGGAGGCCCAGTCCAGATTTGCTATTTTATGCCTATTTCAGTGTTCCGAAGAAACGGAATATCAAACGGAGTCGAAACGGAACGAAATCAACTGGAGAAGTTATTTTTGGAACAAAAGCCACCAGATAGACTTGGACTCCACGTCAGGAGATACGTGAGGTGCTCACGAGGGTGGGGGGCGCGCCCCCTGCCTCGTGGGGGCCCCGTGGCTCCTCCGACGTACTTCCTGCACCCATATATATCGTCATACCCTAAAACTTCCAGAACGGAGATTAGATCGGGAGTTCCGCCGCCAGAAGCCTCCGTAGCCACCAAAAACCAATCTAGACCCGTTCCGGCACCCTGCCGGAGGGGGAAATCCTTCTCCGGTGGCCATCTTCATCATCCCGGCGCTCTTCGTGACGAGGAGGGAGTAGTTCTCCCTCGGGGCTGAGGTTATGTACCAGTAGCTATGTGTTTGATCTCTCTCTCTCTCGTGTTCTTGAGATGATACTATCTTGATGTATCGTGAGCTTTGCTATTATATTTGGATCCTATGATGTTTCTTCCCCCCTCTTCTCTCTTGTAATGAATCGAGTTTCCCCTTTGAAGTAATCTTATCGAATTGAGTCTTTAAAGATTTGAGAACACTTGATGTATGTCTTGCCGTGCGTATCTTTGGTGACAATGAGATATCACATGATTCACTTGATGTATGTTTTGGTGATGAACTTGCGGGTTCCGCCCATGAACCTATGCATAGGGGTTGGCACACGTTTTCGTCGTGATTCTCCGGTAGAAACTTTGGGGCACTCTTTGAGGTCCTATGTGTTGGTTGAATAGATGAATCTGAGATTGTGTGATGCATATCGTATAATCATACCCGCGGATACTTGAGGTGACATTGGAGTATCTAGGTGACATTAGGGTTTTGGTTGATTTGTATCTTAAGGTGTTATTCTAGTACGCACTCTAGAGCTGTTTGTGACACTTATAGGAATAGCCCAACGGATTGATTGGAAAGAATAACTTTAAGGTGGTTTCGTACCCTACCATAATCTCTTCGTTCGTTCTCCGCTATTAGTGACTTTGGAGTGACTCTTTCTTGCATGTTAAGGGATAGCTATGTGATCCAATTATGTTATTATTGTTGAGAGGACTTGCACTAGCGAAAGTATGAACCCTAGGCCTTATTTACATGCATTGCAATACCATTTACGCTCACTTTTATTATTAGTTACCTTGCTGTTTTTATCAACACAAAAGAACTCACCCAAAACTTGAAAACTTCACAACACAAAACTCAATAGAAATCTCGTGAGCTCTGTTAGAGAAAGAAAATCTAAAACCACTTCAAGGTACTGTAATGAACTCATTCTTTATTTATTTTGGTGTTAAACCTACTGTATTCCAACTTCTCTATGGGTTATAAACTATTTTACTAACCATAGATTCCTCAAAATAAGCAAACAACACACGAAAAACAGAATCTGTCAAAAACAGAACAGTCTGTAGTAATCTGTAACTAACGCAAACTTATGTAACTCCAAATAATCTACCAAAATTAGACGACCTAGATAATTTGTTTATTGATCATCAGCAATTCGAATCAGTATTTTATCACGTTCTGATGATTTTTAGTAATTCGGGCACTGAACGCAAAGTTTCTGGAAATTACAGCAAGATCAAACAACTATCATCCAAGAAGATCCAATAGGTCTAGCTTGGCACAAACACTAATTAAAACACAAAACCACATCCAAACAGACGGTAGATGGGTTATTTATTCCCTAACATAAGAAGAAATACAAAAAACTAAAATTGGGTTGCCTCCCAACAAGCGTTATCGTTTAACGCCCCTAGCTAGGCATAAAAGCGAGGATAGATCTAGGTGTTGCCATCTTTGGAAGGCAATTCTTCAATGAGGCATCTACCTTCCTTAGAGATCTCTTTCTTTTAGTAATTATCAAACTTTTAGGCACAAGATCGAAAAATTCATTTTTAGCAAATGGTTCCTTAATGAAATCAAAAATATCAGGATGAATACTTATAGATTTAAGATCCGCAGTTTCCTTACTAGATGATTCACCCTTATTCTTAGGAACATACATAAGCTTAGCAATTTTAGTGGGAGGACTAGGATTATTCTTTGTGGAAGAAAAAGCGGTTCCCAAATTGGTAATGATACCCTCAAGTTTATCGATTCTAGAGGAATCTAGATTTATTTTCTCATCTACCATGGGTTCCTTCTCCTTAATATTTTTCAAAGTCATTCCTACCTTAGACCCATATTGAGTGATTTGATTATGAATCTTTTTATCTAGATTTTCAATTGATTCAATATTAGCAACTTTGTTTTCAATAATTTCAAGCCTTTGCATAACATGCTCCAAAGTTAACATAGTTCCATTAACCAAAAGAGGTGGTGAGCCAAATAAGTCTATCATAGCATTATAAGAATCAAAAGTATGGCTACCCAAGAAATTCTCTCCGGTAATGGTATCAAGGATATATCTATACCAAGGACTAGCACCCACATAAAAATTACGAAGAAGAACTGCAGTAGATTGCTTCCTGGTAGCTCTGTTTTGAGCATTGCAAATTCTATACCAAGCGTCTTTCAGATTTTCTCCCTCCCTTTGTTTAAAATTTAGAACTTCGTTCTCGGGAGATAACGGAGAAGATATAAGACTAGCCATGATGACAAGACAAGCGAGAAAAAGGCAAATGGAGAAGGAGAAGGGGAAGGAGAAAGAGAGGGCGAATAAAACGGCAAGGGTGAAGTGGGGGAGAGGAAAACGAGAGGCAAATGGCAACTAATGTAATGCGGGAGATAGGGATTGTGATGGGTACTTGCTATGTTGACTTTTTACGTAGACTCCCCGGCAACGGCGCCAGAAATTCTTCTTGCTACCTCTTGAGCTTGCGTTGGTTTTCCCCGAAGAGGAAAGGATGATGCAGCAGAGTAGAGTAAGTATTTCCCTCAGTTTTTGAGAACCAAGGTATCAATCCAGTAGGAGGCCACGCGCAAGTCCCTCGTACCTACACAACACAAAGAGCTCAACGCAACCAACACGATTAGGGGTTGTCAATCCCTTCACGGTCACTTACGGAAGTGAGTCTGATAGATAATATTTTTGGTATTTTTGATATAAAGATGCAAAGTGAAAAGTAAAAGGCAAAGTAAAAAACAAAACAAGATTAAAGTGATGGAGATTGATATGATGAGAATAGACCCGGGGGCCATAGGTTTCACTAGTGGCTTCTCTCAAGAGCATAAGTTTTCTACGGTGGGTGAACAAATTACTATTGAGCAATTGAAAACATTGAGCATAGTTATGAGAATATCTAGGCATGATCATGTATATAGGCATCACGTCCGTGACAAGTAGATCGAAAGGATTCTGCATCTACTACTATTACTCCACTCATCGACCGCTATCCAGCATGCATCTAGAGTATTAAGTTAAAAACAGAGTAACGCTTTAAGCAAGATGACATGATGTAGAGAGATAAATTCATGCAATATGAAATAAACCCCATCTTGTTATCCTCGATGGCAACGATACAATACGTGTCTTGCTGCCCCTTCTGTCACTGGGAAAGAACACCGCAAGATCGAACCCAAAGCTAAGCACTTCTCCCATGGCAAGAACTACCAATCTAGTTGGCCAAACCAAACGGATAATTCGAAGAGACTTGCAAAGATAACCAATCATACATAAAAGAATTCAGAGAAGATTCAAATATTGTTCATAGATAGACTTGATCATAAACCCACAATTCATCGGTCTCAACAAACACACCGTAAAAGAAGAAGATTACATCGAATAGATCTCCACAAGAGAGGGGGAGAACATTGTATTGAGATCCAAAAAGAGAGAAGAAGCCATCTAGCTAATAACTATGGACCCGAAGGTCTAAGGTAAACTACTCACACTTCATCGGAGGGGCTATGATGATGTAGAAGCCCTCCGTGATGACGGCCCTCTCCGGCGGAGCTCTGGAACAGGCCCCAAGATGGGATCTTGTGGATACACAAAGTTGCGGCGGTGGAATTAGGTTTTTGCTCCTGTCCTGATCGTTTGGGGGTACGTGGGTATATATAGGAGGAAGGAGTACGTCGGTGGAGCACCGAGGGGCCCACGAGGCAGGGGGCGCGCCCTGTAGGGGGGGGCCCCTACCCTCGTGACCGCCTTCGGTACTTCTTGGAGTAGGGTCCAAGTCTCCTGGGTCTTATCCGAGAAGAAAATCACGTTCCAAAAAGGATTTTTTTCTGTTTGGACTCCGTTTGATATTCTGTTTCTTCGAAACACTGAAATAGGCAAAAAGCAACAATTCTGGGATGGGCCTCCGGTTAATAGGTTAGTCCCAGAAATAATATAAAAGTGGAAAATAAAGCCCAATATAGTCCAAAACAGTAGATAATATAGCATGGAGCAATCAAAAATTATAGATACATTGGGGACGTATCAGGCATCCACCGTAACGGAACGCCGTTAAGCTATCGGGTCAGGTTTTGGATCCGATAACCCGTTAACAACCCCGACCAATGGGAAATTTCCACGTGTAAAATTCTTAATGGCCGGACGAAACACGTGTCAGCTCGTCAGTGGGCCAGATAGGCGCCTATGATACGTCGACACGTGGCATGGCCCAATAGAGGCCCATTCCTGTGTAAAGGCCGACCCGTTTGACTTGGTCAAAAGCTGGCGGGCCAGCCCATGGAAAGCCTGTTAACGGCTTGTTCGAATATAGCCCATTTACAGCTCACTAACCCAAGGCCCGTTATGCCCTATCTGAATTAGGCCCAGTAGCGTCATCTGGGCCATCCAATATGATTCCAGCCCATTTTCACTTCTGGCCCATGTATGGCCCATGACGTCTTTCGGCCCATATGAGGCCCAATGTAACTCTTGGCCTACTAACGGACTGTGGTGAAACTGGCCCATAATGAATAGTGTATCACTTTACACCCATTAACGGCCCGTGATGAACAGTGTATCACTTTATACCCATTGACGGCCCGTTATTCCGTTGGGCCGTTTCCAGCCCATGTTATCTTTCGGCCTTCTCAGAGCCCATTTATTCTTGGGCTCATTTCCAGCATTCGTTTACTTATGGCCCGTTAATGTCATTTTCTGCTTGTGGGCCAAATTCAGCCCGTGGTTACAGTCGGCTCGTTTGTGGTCCGTTAATTCGTTGGGCCATTTTCATAGCGTCATCAAATATGGCCTATTAATGATGGCCCGTTATGGTCAGCCCATGAACGGACGATTCCAACTCTAGCCCGTTTACGGCCATAATGAGGCCTGTTATTGGCCCATGTTTGGCCAATCGATCATACGGCCCGTATAAGGCCCATTGATGATACGGCCCGTAGAAGGCCCATTGTTTCTACGGCCCGTAGAAGGCCTACTATTTCTACAGCCCGTAGAAGGCCCACTGTTTCTACAGCCCGCAAAAGGCCCACTGTTTCTACGGCCCGTAGGAGGCCCAGTGTCACTACAGTAAATATTAGCCCATGGTTATTGTGGCCTAGTTTTAAAAAATAGGTTATTGCAACCACTAGCAAACCGCAGAAAAAGAACTGCACTGACTACAAGCAAACAAATAAACAAAACAAGGAAATAAATAAGCGAGCAACTTATGCTAGGCTATCACGGATATTACACATATTACATCCACTGGGCATCAAAGCTCGCCACCAGTGCAAATATAGGGAACACACCAGCATATAAACGCTGCAGCAAAACAAGTCCAGAACTGAAACCACTTCAGAAGAGCTCAAGAAACAATATCCTGGGTACCCATAATGCTGGCAAGATGCTTAGCAAGCTTATTAACTTTCTCTTGTTTGGCGCTTAAATCCTCCAGCGCTTGCTGTTGCACAAGAAAGTACGCATCTGAATTCTGCAGGGACTTCCTCAGTCCTTCGGCTTCTTGCCGCAACACAGCTGACTGATGCCTTTCAGCTTGTAGCTGAGACTGAAGAAGCCGAAGTGATTCAGGCAGCGAGTTGGAAGAGCTTGTGCCAACGGTACTAGCCAGTAACTCAAACACTACCTCAACGCAGGACTGTGGGGTTTTCTCACTGTCTACAAGATCGTTTTTATCACCTTTCTTGGATACTAAAAGGGTTGTCTCACTATCTTGAACCTTATCTGCATTACTTTCTCTACCATTGCATAGTGGGGTGCTCTTCTCCAATATTCTGTTTGCATACTACAAGAGAAACAAGCAGACACATCACATGTTTAGCTTGTAGTATACGAAACTCATTTTGGTAAACCGGTTCAGTAGTAAGGTGGACAGGATAACAGCATGAAACAAACATATATCTATGTACTATGGTCACTATATTGTCCATATCATTCTAGTTTATGTTCCCTAATCAAGATAGAGACACAATACAGCTCATATATTTTTAAGACACAACAGCATAGACAGAATATAAGTGTGAGAAACTACACAACATTGGCAACACTTGTAATGTGCATCACATGAGAACATAACTGTTTATGCAACTTAAACTGAAATCAACATAGAGCAAGAAGTTAGAATAGCAATCCAGTTAAAGAAATAGGTTTAAAACATACCTGTTGCGCCATTGGAGTTTCAATTGGATCCTTCAAATTCGAAAGTAGTTGGTATGAGTAAATACAGTGATGCAACATCAAAGGAGTATGGACCATAGCTACGGAATCTGACCTGAGAACAGTTGCTCTTCTGCTTTAAACGTGGAGTTTGGGTTAGCTATGGTGGTCTTCGTGCTTTGGGCACTGCAGTAGCTTTAGAAACTGCTCGTGTGGGGGTACTCTGTGGTGGACATGGTGCTTTGTCAACTATAAGTGGGTTACTATCTGCTGGGGTTGTGGTTAGATGGGTTGTAGCTGGTTCTCTGCCCAACGGTGTAAGTGTGTAATCTGGAAGAGTCTCGATTATGTGTGGTGGGGCTAGTTTGTGGGCCAGTACAACCATGGTTCTATCTGCATCAACGGGTAGCACTGTCTTTTGTGAAGAACGGGTTTTTGCTCCCTTAGATACTGCCATCACCCCTGCCAATTCAAATGGCTGATAAACAAGAAAAGAAATTGAACGTACAGACATTGTATGATAGACAAATGTGGTAATTCACATGTATGTTGTCTAACCAAACAGGACAGCATGACACAATTTCACATATATGATGCCTAACTAAACAGGATAGCATGACACAGTTTCAGATATGTGATGGATAACTTAAGAGGATATAATGGCATAATTCAACATATGATGAGTACCTAAACAGGATGACATGACAAAACTATATGATGTCTTTCTAAAATAGGTTGGGATGAAATAATTCACATACATGTTGTCTAAGTATACAGGATGGCATGATATAATTGACATAATTGATTCATATACTAAGCAACTGGCACTCGCATGTATGATCTCTAAACTAAGAACATAGAATTCAATGGTGTGCATATGATGTCTAAACTAAGCAATGCAAGACACCATATGCATCATATGAGAAATATAAATATTGCAACTTAGAGCATACACCTCAGGTGGGATATAGGACTGGTCATCTGTCTCTGAATCCTCTTCTGAGGAGCTCCCTGTAACCATCGAGATATATGCTTCAACATGTACCATTGCCTGCTCTGAAGACCTTGTTTTCACTCCAGACTTTTCCATAACTGGCTCAAATGGCTGATACACATGAAGAGTAGTTCAATATACACAGATTGTCGACAAATGGAATACGTAATGAAAAAAAAGATGGCATGAGATAATTCACATATATGATGCCTGGCTCCATGGCGGTGCATAATTCACATATATGATAACTGGCTGAAAAACATGGCATTGCATAATTCACATATCTGATATAGAAAGCAAACATGAGGCATTCACACAAAGCATGTCTAATCTAAGCAGATGGCATGGCAATGCAAGATATGAGCAATATAACCTAGCCAAGTTAGAGCATGCACCTCGGGGGGAGGGGAATACGACTGGTCATCTCTCTCTGAATCCTCCTCTGAGGAGCTATATGTAACCAGCAAGAAATCTTCATCGACAGGTAGCATTGACTGCTCAGAAGACCTTGTTTTCACTCCAGATTTTCCAATGACTGACTCAAATGGCTGATGCATAGGAAGAGTAGATGAATGCATAAACATTGTTGACAAATGGAATACATTATGGAAAAAATATATGGCACGATACAATTCACATATACGATGACTGGCTAAACAGGATGGCATTGCATGATTCACGTATATGATGCCTGGCTAAACTATGGGATTATCTCCCTGATTCCCAAGGTCCCGGGTGCGGCAGAAATTAGGCAATTCCGTCCTATCACAGTCCTCAATGTGATATCTAGAATTCTGGCCAATGGGTACGCCACTAGGACGGCCCTTATCGCGCCTCGGATTCATCACCCTAACCAATCGGCCTTCACGAAAGGCAGATTTATTCTCGATGGGGTCCTAGTCCTCCATGAGGTGATTCATGAGGTTAAGACGAAACACCTCCGCGCGGTGTTCTTCAAAATAGACTTCCATAAAGCTTATGACACAGTCCACTGGTCCTTCCTTCGGGAAGTGTTGCTCAAATGTGGATTTGATCACCACTGGGTCGCGCGCGTTATGCAGTTGGTCACGAGTGGTTGGACGGCGGTTAACATAAATGAGGAGGTTGGCTCATACTTCTTGACGGTCCAAGGGGTCTGACAGGGGGACCCAATATCCCCCTTTCTATTCAACCTTGTGGTTGATGCCCTCGCCTCGATTCTTGAGTTAGCCAAGCGCGCCGGCCATATTAGGGGAATTTGTCCCCACCTGGTCGCAAATGGAGGTCTGACCCACCTCCAATATGCCGACGACACCATTATGATGGTGGAAGGCTCGGATGAGGATATTCAGAACCTAAAGTTCCTCATCCTCTGCTTCCAGGAAATGTCGGGCCTCACGATTAATTTCGCCAAGAGCGAGGTGATGGTCATGGGATACTCCCCGATGGAAGCTCAGCGAATTGCCAACCGCCTGAACTGCCGTTTGGGAACATTTCCGACCACCTACCTTGGCGTTCCTCTTAGTGACACTCGTCTGCTTGAGAAGGATTTTCGTCCAATAATCGTCAAGCTCCAACCCAGGATGGAGCCCTGGCAGGGGAGGTGGCTGTTCAAAGCCGCTCAAGTGATTCTGATGAACCCCTCCCTTATTAGTATACTGATGTATATCATGTGATTCTATAGTTTACATGAATCCCTTCACCACGAGGTCACCAAACTCCTCTCCAGATTCTTCTGGGCGGGAGAGAACGATAAACAGAAGTATCACATGGTCAAGTGGTCTGTGATCTGCAAGCCGAAAGACCAAGGAGGTCTTGGGGTTATTTCGTCCAAGCGAATGAATATTGCCCTCCTCTCCAAATGGCTTTGGCGGATTCAGACTACGGAAGGCAGCCTGTGGCTTGAGATTATCCGCGCTAAGTATCTACGCGGACAGCCACTGGCTTTCGCATATAGAACTGGTGGCTCCCAATTCTGGCAATCGATGATTCGTCTGATGCCGATTTTGCGTATTGGGACCTCCATTAAAATAGGTTCTGGCTCCGGCACCCTATTCTAGCTAGATCGGTGGGCAGGGACCCGCCCCTTTGCGGGCTGCTTTTCTGTGTTGTTCGCGATTTGCGTCCGTCCACAACTCTC
Organism: Triticum monococcum; assembly: GCA_034509565.1. NCBI lineage: Eukaryota > Viridiplantae > Streptophyta > Magnoliopsida > Poales > Poaceae > Triticum > Triticum monococcum. Next base: position 167,423,552 of record CM067847.1, on the reverse strand, counting down.
TGTGGCGGTGGCCTTAGCTGACTTGGGGGCTATTGCATTTCGCCGTACCTTCGGGGCGGTGGAACTTGGGCAATGGGATGAACTGCTCAAATGTATTTCCCTACACCCCCTCCCTAGAACCCGATTCCCTTTCTTGGCACCTCGAGCCAAGTGGCCGCTCCTCAACGAGATCCCTCTATCAGGTGATTGTCCCCACCCCGGGCCCAGTGGAACTCTCGGCGCTCTGGGAAATGAAACTCCCCTTGAAGATCCGCATCTTCCTCTGGCAATGGGTCTGCGGCAGCCTACCCTCGGGTACAGAGGTCCGCAAGCGTAATGGCCCAGGGGATGGTCTATGCCCCATTTTCTTGGTACCGGAAGATTGCAATCACATCTTCTTCCGGTGTCCGGTGGCTCAATTCCTATGGAGTTGCCTCCGGGAGGTGGTTGGTGGCAACTGGTGCCATGACAACCTCCCGGACTTGTTTGGGGAGGTACTTAGGCTCCCTGGCTCTAGCCGCCCATCCATGTGGGTGGTGTTGGGTACCCTAGCATGGCCCCTCTGGTGTAACCGTAATAAGCTAGTCATTGAACGCGTGATTCCTTGGCGTGTGACTGATGCTATCTACAAATTGTGTGGCCTTCTACAGCTTTGGAGACCGCTTAGCAAGCGGAGAGACCGGGACGCCATCGACATCATCATAGTGGGTCTTCGCTCTTCGACATCGGCTTTCGCCCCTCCTCCACCACCTCCGCCTCCGCCTCCCGAGCCGAATTAGCTTCGTTTTTAGCTTTCTTTGGGGCTTGTCTTGCTGTGCCCCCAGCACGACTATGACTTGATTACTCTCTGTACTATGATGTTGGATGCTTGGTTCGTTGCTTTATAATATAAAGCGGGGGAACCCTTTTTCGTAAACGAAGAGGTTAGCGTGCGTGCGACTAAAAGCCTCTCTTGGGTGCGTACGCCAAGCTTGCAACTAAAAGCCTCTCTTGTCCTCCACGATGGGCTGTCATTTTTCTTTACCTCATTTTGTGCTCCTAGCAAAGAGATTGGGAAGAAAGTTTGCATTATCGTCCCTAATTCTCTTGAGCAACTTAATTAGCTGTCCACCACCCTCCACAGCATTGCACAACTTTACTCAGCAGGTGCAAATCACCGGTGTCCATATTGCCTTTGTCCAGAATATCAGAGTGCTTTCAATTGGACGTCTCATCTTCTGACTGAATTTTGTTCAACATGCGTTTCAACCAGGAAATTTGATACTCCCTCCCCAAAAAAATATAAGAGATTTTAGTGATCTAGACGCTCTTATATTTCTTTACAGAGGGAGTACTACTGTACAACTTTGAACTGGCGCAAATCAATACTTTTCAGCTAAGGAGGGCAAACCTTTCACCCCTTAATTCCGCACTACAGTGCACTAATTAAGTCCAGAGAAGAAAAAATATAGCATTGAAGAGCATTTTTATTGGACTAGCACAATGGCAGATCGTGTAGTGACTGTTCTTCAGCTTCACTGCAGAGAAATAGAGATTGCTCCTTGATACTTACACTTGTCACTCAGATAGCTGCTTCAGAACATACTTGACCGCCTCCGCTGTCGTCGCCTTTCGCCATTTGCTGAGCTCCAGCATTGGGGTTGTACTCTGGGAGCTCAGCAACGACAACCTTCACCGCATTGCACACATTGTGGCTGTGTTCATTCTGCGGCTGCATCAGTTTGGCATCATCGTCATCTACCACAACTTCCTACAACAAGCCAGGATATGTATATTATTGGTCATGATTTCGAGTAATATGTACCATCCTTCTGACAATGTAGCTTGGTGATACGATAGGCTTACAAGGAACATAATGCTCTTCCTTCATGGCTGGGTCACACAGCTTTGGCCTTAAAGGTTACAGAGGCAAAGCCTCAGGCCCGAGTTCAGAAACAGAATAGAACGAAATCTATCACTTCCATTCAAAGAACAAAATCATGCCAAAATGAAATCCACCGGTTCAATTAAAAGAACGATACCATGCCACACTGGTTTAGTATAGCAAAGGCCACTAGCCCCAAGTTCATAAATAAATAAGTGAAACAATACCACACATGCAAGAGATTTAGTACAGCAAAGGCCTCTGGCCCAAATTCAGAAATAAACAAAATGAAACTCGATACAGTATTTCCAGGGCACCTGCACAAAGGAAAACAGGACAATTTCTTTCTTCACCAGCTCGTTGCACATCCATCATGATACTTGCGCATCTTCGGCATTGACGGGCTTCAACATCTTCATCATGGCACTACGCCTGATGATTTGCCCGTCGAAGCAAACCACGCCATCAGTGCTACTCTGCCAACAAAACAGACCGAAATAGTAAGTATATCTATGGCAACTAACAAACACTTAAAGTGGTTACACGTACGTAAGACTGAGGCATCCACCACACGAAATGCATTGTTCAGTTGATGTTCTCCTGTGGGCAAAGCAAGAACAAAATCACAAACAAGTTGGTGTAGTTTGTACATGCTGAGATCTAGCATGAGTATAGCTACAATTTTTTAGGCTTGCATTAGTCACATACATAACTGGGGTACAGTTTGTCTAAATAAGAGGTGAGGTCAGTATGCAGTGTTCATATATACCTTGTGCCATCTAACTGGTAGACAACGAGTAGACATCCAGGTCTTCGCCATGAAGTCGCTGGTGCTGGTTTTGAAGCCCAAGCACCCAGTGGGAAGAGATCTCTTGCCTATCCTCGCCCAACCCCAGCTGCTGCAAACTTCCCAGCCCCTCTACACGGCTTAAGTTCAAACAACCACGTACTTGCAGGTCTGTCATTAGAGGGAGATTGGAGACCTTCTCCAGGCCTTCACATTTCTCAATATGAAGGAGCTCAGTGAGGCGTGGGAAGTCCTCCACGACCTTCAAGTTGTTTGTTCTAATTAATTTGAGCTTTCTCAAGCTGACAGTGTCCTCTCCAAGTTGTCGCGGTAGAGCCCTCAGCTTTAAGCAGCCTTCAAGTTTCAACCTCACCAAACGAGGAAACAGACGCAACCTTGCAGATTGGGCGTCGCCCTTTCGAATCTCAGCAACTCCATTTGCTCCCCCTTTATCATGAGCATCTTCTGCTTCTTCTTTTTCTTCAAAAAAAGACCACTCCTCCCAGTTGGGCAAATGCTTGAGGACTAACCATTCAAGTTTAGGAAAAGCAACTAATTCGTTGCATAGGGGATCTCCCTCCCCGCAACCAACAAATTCAGGGCCAACCTTGGTAAATGCATATGCTCCATCAATTCTTAGAAATTTCAAGTTGGGTAGCTGACCAATAGGTGGAAGGTCCACACATCCTAGATTTCTAAGGGTCACGTGTGCCAGCGAAGGCAAACAGGTGTTACCAAACCAGTTGGGGTACTGCCGACCAAGGAATCCAATAATATGTAGGGTTTCCAGGTTGCTTGGAGGTATTAGCTGCTCAAAGACCTCCTCAGTGCTAACATCTTCTGAATATGATGTCCACTCCAGTACTAGTCCTTTTAGATGGTTTTTGTTCGTCAGTAATGTATTTGTACTATAGCAAGCCGCTCTTTCCAATTTAACCAACGTAAGATACCTCAGCAATGACAAAGATGACAACTCTTCCAACTTCCATCCATCTTGTACACATAAGCACTTTCAATTCCTGCCCCAACCGGAAACCCTCGTAAATCAGTGAGGAACTTCAGTTTTCCTATCCCTTTCTGAACTTCATTTATTTTTGTATCAAGATGACTAAGACATCTTAAACTGTACAATTGGGATATTGCCGAAGGAAGATTGTGCAAAGCATCACAATAATTCAAGCTCAAAATTTGAAGGTTTTGTAGGGAGCCAATGGATTCCGGAAGACAAGATATGCCAGTATAATCAAGATCAAGTAGGCGTAGATGTATCCGTCTTCCTATATAACCCGGAATGCTTTGTACAAGTGAGTAATTTGGTACCAAAACGCGAAGAAGCAAAAATCTCTTGAACAATGAATCCTGGATGCTCCGTCGACCATGAACACTAAAGAAAGTCCTCACCTTAGCTTCCACCTTATTCATGCTAGGCAACATTAATTTATCATTCTTACTCACGGTAGTAACTGGTCGTAGTTTTGTCATATTCTCACCACTTAATGTTTCAATATCACCAATAAAACACTCTTCTTTTGATATACTCAAAGCAAGCTGTCTTAAGAGGTCATGCATTTTGCATTCAGCCTGGTTAAAAGATCCGTTATCTGGTTGGAGGAGATTCCGATGGATTAGCTCATAGTAGTACTCCTCTGCTGTGTCTTCTAGAAGTTGGCCTTGTTGCTCCTCAATGAAGCCTTCAGCAATCCATAACCTGGTAATTACATGGCGAAGAATGGTAGAATCTTCAATATACAATGCACAATAAAGAAAACACTACTTCAGGCGATATGGTAACTCATCGTAGCTTAGATACAGAACTCCTTCTGATTCATTAGAGAGCATGTTCTGGGAGCAAGCATATCTTCTCAAAATCTTTTTCCACTCATTATCTGTTCGATCCCTGCTTGCGAGAACAGTGGCGGTAACTTTGATTGCAAGAGGGAGGCAACCGCATTTACGGATAATCTCAATCCCCGTGTTTCTTAAATTCTGCACTTCTTTCTCATCAATATTCATGCTCTTCCAAAGTAGCTCCAATCCCACCTCTACCGACATGAGATCAACTCGATGGGTATGCTCTACGCCTATTCTCCTTGTAATTTGATCATCTCGTGTGGTTACCAACATTACTCCAGATGTTGTTTTGTGTAATGTAGGCCTTAATAGATCCATCCATACATTGGAATGCCATACATCATCTAGAACCAGAAAGAAACTCTTTCCTTCTATTGTTTCTGCAAGCTTTCTCTGTAGCTCAGCTATGGTTTCACCTTGCTCATGATGCACACCAATATTTCGGAGCACCTCCTTCAAAAGAGTTACTTCACTGTAGTCTTGCGAAACACAAATCCATGCATGCATCTTGAAGCTTCCTTTTATTTTTTGGTCATTGTACACTTTCTGAACTAGTGTTGTCTTACCGACTCCTCCGGTTCCAACAACAGCGAGCTTGTAAGACCTCTTTTCCTTGTTTGCAAGCACCAATCCCACCAACTTCCTGCTAGAATGTATGATTTCCTTTCCCACGAGGTTGGGCTCAACAAGGTTGGAACTTCTTATCAGTCTGGATGTTGGACCACTTCCATTAGGTTGTGCACTACTGTTGAATGTTAAGAATATTTTGTCCTTTGAAATTTTCTCTATCTTTTTGTTGAGGGTTCTAATCCGAACAGCAACGTCACAACATGAACCGATGTTACAAAAGCAAGGGAAAACTGAATGACCATGCAGCCGATTTGCTTGATGATGAAGGGTGATTAGGCAGTAGCTTGCTTCCTTTGCACCTAGCCACGTCCAGAATTTCATCAACATCATATATAACATCTCTCAGTTGCCAAGCCAATTGTTTACTGCTAACTCTTTTGCCCTCCTTTTCTCAGCATCATATATACAACACTGAATTAGTTCAACTCGTTGCAGCAGTTTTGCGAGCTCTTCTTCCACCCCTAAGATTAGTATGGCTTCATTGGTAATGATATCTTGCAACTTACTGGCACATGATCGAAGCAGAGCTTCTAATATGGTCGCCATGGATGAGGCAAACTCGGCGCTAGAGACATCCACCAAAGAACACCAGGGTCAGTGTGACTTGTTTAATTTCTGCATGGCAATAACCAAAGGCTGAAAATTAATACACAAGGTATCTTAACATGCTTTGAACTGAGACAATTCTCAGTAAATATATATTTGTTAAAAGTGTAAACGTGTTCAGTAAGAGATATGGAGAGATAGAGATAGAATTAGTAACTTTCTTAAAATATTGACTCAAAAGATGTGAACAGATATCACTACTTAGTTGCTGTTAACATTTAAGAAATATTAGCATAATGAAGCTATGCAACGTACATACAGATACAATGCCCTGAGTAGGGCCAGGTATTGAGGTCTAAATTCCTGAACTAGCACTCTGTAGTTTCATTTTTTCTGCTTCTCTCTGGTATATTAAAATGATTTAATGGTTTGCTTTTCTCAGCTCAGGGGTCTTAAATGGCAGCAGCTGCATAGAAGCATACATACAGAACCACCGAAAAAAAATGTTGCATTGAGTTACAATATGTACAAATATTAATCATACAACTATATTTCTGTTTGTCTGATCCATTCTGCCCTTGATTTGTTTTGCATATGCTAGACTAGAAATGATGGCAATTTATTTCATCGTAGTAATATATATGAAAGTATAATAGCAAGTATTTACCTTACAAACCACTATTCCAATAAGGGATAAAACTTCCAATAATAAGAATCAACAGTGTTCATCTGGAAGATACGGTTTGCCCTGATGGTGAGCCAATTGCTAATTTCAAGATCTCACAGGGCTAGGCGCAAGCTAGAAGGAAAACAGAGAATAGAAGATCATCGGAGCCCTCCACAGGCCCATTTGAATCGGTGGTAATCACTGGAGTAAACTGATCAGAATTCTGCAAGGGGACCAGCAGGTAAGGAAGGAAGCATGCATACGTACACACACTGATTAACTGGAGAAGTAGAAGAAGAATAGAACGAATTGATAGCTTACCAGATCCGATTAATAGCTGCTAGAGCCCCCCCTTCTTCCTGCATAAAAACTGCAGGCTAGATAGCAGAGTCCGCGAAGACGAAGGATGGCCATTAGCTTGGAAGGTGAGAAAGAGATTGGCGAGGTGCCCATTAGCTGCTTTGCCCACTGGCTTCTTATTGTCAATATGCTTTCTGTATTGGGAGAAACTGAACACCCTTTCAGTATTTCTTTATTGAAGCAAGAACACCTGCAGTTCTGAAACTTGCTTGGTTTGAGACAGCAGCGGAACTTTTGCTGATGCTGAAAATTGAAAAAGGCCTTGTGCTGTATAGGCCTGTAATTTATACACGAGGTTCCGTGACATACCAGTTGAGTCAAGCCATACGCAGATTAACCGGAGAGAATAGAAAGGACAGAGTCTTCAAATTCTCATCTGATGCCTTACCAGAGCCTATGACGGCGTACCGGAGAGTAGAGATAAGCAAGACAGCAAATGAAGCGTTGGTTGGATTACGTCCATCCTCTTCTTGCGTAGAAAAATGCAGGCTAAAACCAGACAGCGTAGTCCACAAAGGCGGCGACCTGCGATTGTCACAATAAGCAGTTGGAAAGGGGGATAGCCTGGTTAAAAAGAACTTCATTAAGTTTGACCAAGTCTATATCAAACATTCCAAATAAACATATACAAAAATCACTCTACATAAAAACATGTGGAAACTGTTGACCAACTATTTGAAAAAGTTAGATGTGTATAGAGAAAATGATTATCACATATACGAAAAATGTATACAAAAAATTTGTATGCAACAATTTGATTATGTATTTAAAAAATATTAATCAAACATTTGTAAAAATGTTGAATAAGTGTTTGAAAAATGTTAATCACGCATGTGGGAAATGTTAAATGTGTATAGAAGAAATGTTGAACATGTATTAAAAAAATGTTGATTTTTTATCAGGTATATAAAATGTTAAGCAAGTATTTGAAATAATGTTGAATAATTATTTGAAAAATGTTAATCAAGAATTTAAAAAATGTTAAATGTGTACATAATTTGTTTTTACCATATATGAAAAAATGATGCAAATTTTGATCATATATATCTATATAAATGTTAATCATTTGAAAAAATATTGAACAAGTATTTAAAAAATTGTGAATGAAGCATTTGAAAAATATTAAATGTGTTTAGAAAAAAATGTTGACCATGTGTTAATAAATGTTAATATTGCATTTGTAAAATATGAACCAAGCATTTGAAAAATGTTAAATATTCATAAATAAATGTTGACCATGTATTAGAAAAGATAACATTATATTTAAAAAATGTTAATGAAGTATTTGAAAATGCCTAAAAGCATGTATATAAAAATGTTGACCATGTATTAAAAAATGTTAATCCTGTATTTGAAAAATATTAATAAAGCATTTGGAAAAATGTTAACACATTTATTAAAAAATGTTCACACATTTATTAAAAAAGTTTAAATTTGTATTAGAGAAATGTTGGACGTGTATTAGAAATATGTTGTTGACATATATACAAAAAATGTAGAATAAAAACCGAAAGAACAAAGAAAACCAAAAAAAACAAAGAAAACTGAAAATGAAAAGTAAAGCCGAAGAAACAAATGCAAAAAAGAATGAAAACGAAGAGAAGAAAAACAAAAGAAACAAAAGAAAAAGAAAAAAGAAAAAAAGGAAGAAAATAGGCTTAAATCACCTCAAGTAGGAGACGCCCCTAGTACTTCCCACGAATGGGGTGCGGGCAGGGTGGCCACGGATTGATCCCTGCTTCTCCTTGCGTGCGGCCCAATTACTGTAGAACCTTTTGTGAGACTTCCTACCGGCTTGGAGGGGCCGGTATAAATCTTGGCATGGGTAGTCCAGGTTGACGACATGAGCCCGAAGTTGATACTTGCCCATACCCGGGCTCTAGTTTTCCGTTTCATAGAAGCCGAAGAAGTTGAATACTTAAATCCAATTTGTTGTTGTTTTTAAAAAAGGCTTAATGATACATTTTAACATTTAAAAAATGAATAAGAATAATAAATATGCTCGGTCCAACTAGCATATTTAACTTGCTGATGACCAATGACCAATGAAAAATGCTCAAACAGTAGATCAAAAACTTAATTGTGTGCAGTGAAAAAAATATGAACAATACAAACTTATGGGGCGTGTTTGGTTGCCGCTTGCTACAGGGCCTGCATCGCATACACTTCCCAAACCAGTCTGGTTGAGCAAAAACATGCCCTAATACTCCATCTGTCAGTTGTTTGGTTGCCTGCATCTAGTGTCCCTGCATTAGGTAATACCCAAGTGCACTTTGTTTGGTTGCCTGCATTGACCCAAGCGGCACATGAACATGGCGTTTGGTTGCATACGGCGTACATGTTGTGCTTATCTTGTATCCTAGTTGGTGAGCTTAGCCACACCTAGCACACCTACGCCACAACACAGCAATGACGATGAACTGGGCGAAGATGATGAAGTTCTTCAGCTTCAGCCCAAACTGATGATCCACCTTGACACCTCCAACCTTGCGACTGTCAACACTGCTGCCGTGCGTTCGCACCCAGTCGGAGTAAGCTTGTTCTGCTGCCTGCCTAGTATTGAACCCTCTATGGATGTTGTTGCTGTAAGATGCCACTTGTGCACTGGCCTCTTCCCATGAACTATAAACCCCTGGGACCTTACCGACGAACACGGCATACCACTTGCCCTAGCAATGCACAAGAGCAAGAGTTGAAGCAGCAAATCAATGGAGCACACAAGTAGCAAGTAAAGTAGCACACAAACAACAATGGAGCAGAAGAGAAGTAAAGCATGCATGATCATACGACATAGCAAGTTCTTCCTAGCACTACCTTGGTGTTAACCTACCACCACATCCAAAAGAGGGTGTCGTCCTACCACCGCAAGTTCACCATCAGCGTGAGGCGTTAGTATATACCACCTCACCAAAATATACAGACCATGAAATAGTTTTTGAGCCCTAGCTACACAAAATGTACGTCGTCATCGTCATCGTTGTCGTCGTCGCCATCGCCATCGCCGTCGGGGATCATGCACGCTCACAGGAAGCACTACTCTAGTAGTAGTGCTTGCCCAGCCAGCTCCTGAGCCACTACACCTTGTGAGCGTCGGCCATGGCAACGAACCCAACACCCTGGGCCTTGTTGTCAAGTAGGTGGCTGAGAGCTGCCATGAGGGCCTTGTCGCTGAAGCCACCCTGGGTCATGACAGCGCCATACACGTCAGGGTGGACGTCGAGGGGCTTGCACTACCTGATGGCTGTTGCCACATCCTTCACCGTCTCGGTCATGCTGCAGAAGACATTGATCTCCTCCTCCATCAAGCCTCCTCTCTTCCTTTTCCTATCATGGATGGGGTCAAATGGCTTGTCGAAGGGCTTCACAGCGGGCTTGTCAGGGCCATCGAGGACCTCGATGTTCGGGGTCCCAGGGAAGTCTGGCATGGGAGAACCAAGAGGCTCCCCCAAGCCCATGGCATGCTTCCCAGTTGCCTGCCCGAAGGAGAAGATGTGTTGCATTTGGTTGTACTTCTGTATGGGTGTGTTGAGAAACTCAGCGTTCCTTGAGTGGTCCTAAGAATGAAACACAAGTGTTGTTAGTTGCGATTAGGAGTAGGCAATAGTGGACAGTATGAAAAGGAAGAGGACTGTGAGCTAACCGCGACATGGCTGGCGTAGTGCTCTGCCTCCAGAACTATGGAGCAAGTGTTCTTATCCCATGAGGCACCGCTAAGGTCTCTCAGCCTGGACACTTGGATCCATCGACTTCTCCACTTCCTCAGGTGGTTGTACACCTGGGTGGCAGACACCTCTTGCCCACAAAACTCGAACACCTGCTTCAGAACGGTGTTCAAGTGCACCTCCTTGAAGCCCTTGTCAGTCCTAACTCCACTAGAGATGGGCTCACACATCTTCTTCGACATGAACGTGGACATGAACGGCTGCCACTTCATGTTGTTCGACCTACCATCCTTCTTTGCCTTTGCTGTTGCTAGCTTGAGTGCAGCAGCAGCAACAGTAGTTGGCTCAACGAGAACTACTCGCACATAGAGGGAATCAGAGGCGAACACCTCTGAATCAGGTGCCATCTGGGACATAGGCTGTGAGTCCTCGACAAACGATGGAGCAAACTGGTTGTCGGACAAGACAAGGGCCTGACTAAGATCTTGCGTCTGCGTGGTCATGTCCTACAATTGTAGCGCGCATTGACAGTAAGCATAGCACACAGCATACCGGACAATCCATGAAAGCAGAAGCTTACATGTACATGGTTCATCACTATCATAGTAAGCACATGCTTCATCGCTACCCTACCAAGCAGACCGGACAATCTATGAGCAGGAATATACAACTACAACAAACAACATGCTACAAATGGACAACCAATAGCTACAAATCACAGATCTAAGCATGATGCAACACAAGCACAAGGTTCAACTTCAAACTCTACTACCAATCTAGCCTACCACATGCTTGAACATCTAGCCCTACCACAAATTGCAACCGCAACATAGCAATCAACCATATCAGCTCTCAGATCATACCACTAATCAACCATGGGTCTAGATCAAACCCTAGCTACAACTCAGATCTAGCTAGAAGGAGCAGAGAGAAATGGGATTGAACTCACAGAGGCCATGGCCGCAGCTTGAGGATGAGGGGGGATGGTCGTGGAAGATCAATGTCGGCCGGTGAAGGAGCGCCGACGCCGTGGACCGCCAACCGATGAAGATGCGCCGCTTACCTGCTCGTCGGTGCCGATGCGCGTCGGTGGGAAAGCTCGAATGGAGGGAGAATGGTGAAGGGAGTTGGGGCATTGAGGGAGGGGCTAAATAGGGGTCGATTCGGCCGGAGGTGAGCCGAAATCCTCCCGCCGATTTTTCGGCGACGCGGGCAAGCTCGCGCCATCTCCCCTGCCTCGCACGAGCCAGGCTCGCGAGCTACTGCCGATTTGGGCATTTCCCATGGCCCGTGCCGCACAGTGAAAGCAGGTGATGTCCACTACACAACCTTTTTCTTGTAGATGTTGTTGGGCCTCCAAGTGCAGAGGTTTGTAGGACAGTAGCAAATTTCCTCAAGTGGATGACCTAAAGTTTATCAATCCGTGGGAGGCGTAGGGTGAAGATGGTCTCTCTCAAGCAACCATGCAACCAAATAACAAAGTCTCTTGTGTCCCCAACACACCCAATACAATGGTAAATTGTATAGGTGCACTAGTTCGGCGAAGAGATGGTGATACAAGTGCAATATGGATAGTAGATAATGGTTTTGGTAATCTGATAATATAAGAACAGCAAGGTAGCAAGTGGTAAAAGTGAGCACAAACGGCATTGCAATGTGTTGAAACAAGGCCTAGGGTTCATACTTTCACTAGTGCAAGTTCTCTCAATAATAATAACATAATTGGATCATATAACTATCCATCCACATGCAACAAAGAGTCACTCCAAAGTCACTAATAGTGGAGAACAAACGAAGGGATTATTGTAGGGTACGAAACCACCTCAAAGTTATTCTTTCTGATCGATCTATTCAAGAGTCCTTAGTAAAATAACACGAAGCTATTCTTTCCGTTTAATCTATCCTAGAGTTCGTACTAGAATAACACCTTAAGACACAAATCAACCAAAACCCTAATGTCTCCTACATACTCCAATGTCACCTCAAGTATCCGTGGGTATGATTATACGATATGCATCACACAATCTCAGATTCATCTATTCAACCAACACAAAGAACTTCAAAGAGTGCCCCAAAGTTTCTACCAGAGAGTCAAGACGAAAACGTGTGCCAACCTCTATGCATAAGTTCACGAGGTCACGGAACTCACAAGTTGATCACCAAAACATACATCAACTGGATCACGTGATATCCCATTGTCACCACAGATAACCACATGCAAGACATACATCAAGTGTTCTCAAATCCTTAAAGACTCAATCCGATAAGATAACTTCAAAAGGAAAACTTAATCCATCACAAGAGAGTGGAGGGGGAGAAACATCATAAGATCCAACTGTAATAGCAAAGCTCACGGTACGTCAAGATCGTGCCGAATCAAGAACACGAGAGAGAGAGAGAGAGAGAGAGATCAAACACATAGCTACAGGTACATACCCTTGGCCGCAAGTGTGAACTACTCCCTCCTCGTCATGGAGAGCGCCGGGATGATGAAGATGGCCACCAGAGAGGGATTCCCCCCTCCAGCAGGGTGCCGGAACAGGGTCCCGATTGGTTTTTGGTGGCTACAGAGGCTTGCGGCGGTGGAACTCCCGAGCTATTCTGCTCCCCAATGTTTTTAATGTATATGGACATAGATAGGCGAAAGAAGTCGGTTAGGGGAGCCATGTGGGGCCCATGAGGATGGGGGCGCGCCCAGGGGGTAGGGCGCGCCTCCCTGCCTCGTGGCTTCCTCAAAGCTTCCCTGACGTCTACTCTAAGTCTCCTGGGTTGCTTCCATTCCAAAAGTAACTCTCCCGAAGGTTTCATTTCGTTTGGACTCCATTTGATATTCCTTTTCTTCGAAATACTGGAATAGGCAATAAAACAACATTTTGGGATGGGCCTCCGGTTAATAGGTTAGTCCCAAAAATAAAATAAAAGTGTATAATAAAGCCCATAAACATCCAAAATGGGTAATATAATAGCATGGAACAATCAAAAATTATAGATACGTTGGAGACGTATCAAGCATCATCAAGCTTAATTCCTCCTCGTCCTCGAGTAGGTAAATGATAAAAACAGAATTTTTGATGTGGAATGCTACCTAACATATTTATCAATGTAATCTTCTTTATTGTGGCAAGAATATTCAGATCCATAAGATTCAAGACAAAAGTTAATATTGACATAATAATAATACTTCAAGCATACTAACAAAGCAATCATGTCTCATCAAACTAACATGGCCAAAGAAAGCTATCCCTACAAAATCATATAGTCTGGCTATGCTCTATCTTCATCACACAAAATATTTAAATCATGCACAACCACGATGACAAGCCAAGCAATTGTTTCATACTTTTGATGTTCTCAAACTTCTTCAATCTTCACGCAATACATGAGTGTGAGCCATGGACATAGCGCTATAGGTGGAATAGAATGGTGGTTGTGGAGAAGACAAAAAGGAGAAGATAGTCTCACATCAACTAGGCGTATCAACGGGCTATGGAGATGACCATCAATAGATATCAATGTGAGTGAGTAGGGATTGCCATGCAACGGATGCACTAGAGCTATAAGTGTATGAAATCTCAACAAAAGAAACTAAGTGAGTGTGCATCCAACTTGCTAGCAATGGTGGAAGGTTGAGACTGCGTATAATCCATAGACTCAACATTAGTCATAAAGAACTCACATACTTATTGCAAAAATCTATTAGTTATCGAAACAAAGTACTATGTGCATGCTCCTAGGGGATAGATTGGTAGGAAAAGACCATTGCTCGTCCCCAACCGCCACTCATAAGGAAGACAATCAATAAATAAATCATGCTCCGACTTCATCACATAACGGTTCACCATACGTGCATGCTACGGGAATCACAAACTTTAACACAAGTAACTCTCAAATTCACAAGTACTCAACTAGCATGACTCTAATATCACCATCTTCATATCTCAAAACAATCATCAAGTATCAAACTTCTCATAATATTCAATGCACTTTATATGAAAGTTTTTATTATACCCATCTTGGATGCCCATCATATTAGAACTAGTTTCATAACCAATGCAAATTACCATGCTGTTCTAAACACTCTCAAAATAATATAAGTGAAGCACGATAGTTCATCTATTTCTTCAAAATAAACCACCACCGTGCTCTAAAACGATATAAGTGAAGCACTAGAGCAAATGACAAACTACTCCAAAAGATATAAGTGAAGCTCAATGAGTAGTCGAATAATTATGTAACTATATGAAGACTCTCTAACATTTAAGAATTTCAGATCTTAGTATTTTATTCAAACATCAAGCAAAACAAAAGAAAATAAAATGACGCTCCAAGCAAAACACATATCATGTGGTGAATAAAAATGTAGCACCAAGTAAAGTTACCGATGAACGAAGACGAAAGACGGGATGTCTTCCGGGGCATCGCCAAGATTAGGCTCTTGGTTGTCCTTGAATATTACCTTGGGGTGACTTGGGCATCCCCAATCTTAGGCTCTTGCCACTCCTTATTCCATAGTCCATCGAATCTTTACCCAAAACTTGAAAACTTCACAACACAAAACTTAAAAGAAAATCTCGTGAGCTCCGTTAGTATAAGAAAACAAACCACCACTTCAAGGTACTGTAATGAACGCATTATTTATTTATATTGGTGTTAAACCTACTGTATCCCAACTTTTCTATGGTTCATAAACTCTATTACTAGCCATAGATTCATCAAAATAAGCAAACAACACACGAAAAACAGAATCTGTCAAAAACAGAATAGTCTGTAGTAATCTGTAGGTTTCGAATACTTATGGAACCCCAAAAATTCTAAAATAAATTTCTGGACGTGAGGAATTTATCTATCAATCATCTTCAAAAAGAATTAATTAAATATCACTCTCCAGTAAAAAATGGCGGCAAAATCTCGTGAGCGCTTAATTTTCTGTTCTTTACAGCAAGATCGCAAAGACTTTCCCCAAGTCTTCCCAAAGGTTATACTTGGCACAAACAGTAAGTAAAAGCATAAAACCACATATAAACAGAGGCTAGATGAATTATTTATTACTAAATAGAACCAAAA
Organism: Triticum monococcum; assembly: GCA_034509565.1. Taxonomy (NCBI): domain Eukaryota; kingdom Viridiplantae; phylum Streptophyta; class Magnoliopsida; order Poales; family Poaceae; genus Triticum; species Triticum monococcum. The sequence continues at coordinate 167,408,142 of CM067847.1, read as the reverse complement.
ATCAAGGAATAAAAATAAAATTTGGTTGCCTCCTAACAAGCGCTGACGTTTAACGCCCCTAGCTAGGCATGATGATTTCAATGATGCTCACATAAAAGATAAGAATTGAAACATAAAGAGAGCATCATTAAGAATATAACTAGCACATTTAAGTCTAACACACTTCCTATGCATAGGGATTTTGTGAACAAACAACTTGTGGGAACAAGAATCAACTTGCATAGGAAGGTAAAACAAACATAGCTTCAAGATTTTCAACACATAAAGAGGAAACTTGATATTATTGCAACTCCTACAAGCATATATTCCTCCATCATAATAATTTTCAGTAGCATCATGAATGAATTCAACAATATAACCATCACATAAAGCATTCTTTTCATGATCTACAAGCATAGAATTTTTATTACTCTCCACATAAGCAAATTTCTTCTCATGAATAGTAGTGGGAGCAAGCTCAACAAAATAACTATCATGTGAGGCATAATCCAATAGAAACTAAAATCATGATGACAAGTTTCATGGTTATCATTATTCTTAATAGCATACAAGTCATCACAACAATCATCATAGATAGCAAGTTTGTTCTCATAATCAATTGGAACGTCTTCCGAGATAGTGGAATCATTACTAAATAAAGTCATGACCTCTCCAAATCCACTTTCATAAATATAATCATCATAAATAGGATGCATTCTATCATGATAATAAATTTTCTCATCAAAACTCGGGACACAAAAAATATCATCTTCATCAAACATAGCTTCCCCAAGCTTGTGGCTTTGCATATCATTAGCATAATGGATATTCAAATAATTCATACTAATAACATTGCAATCATGCTCATCGTACAAAGATTTAGTGCCAAACATTTCATAGATTTCTTCTTCTAGCACTTGAGGACAATTATCGGAATCCTTATTCTCACGAAAGACATTAAAAAGATGAAGCATATGAGGTACCCTCAATTACATTTTTTGTAGTTTTATTTTATAGACTAAACTAGTGATAAAACAAGAAACTAAAAGATTTGATTGGAAGATCTAAAGATATACCTTCAAGCGCTAACCTCCCCAGCAACGGCGCTAGAAAAGAGTTTGATGTCTACTACACAACCTTCTTCTTGTAGACGTTGTTGGGCCTCCAAGTGCAGAGGTTTGTAGGACAGTAGCAAATTTCCCTCAAGTGGATGACCTAAGGTTTTTCAATCCGTGGGAGGTGTAGGATGAAGATGGTCTCTCTCAAGCAACCCTGCAACCAAATAACAAAGAGTCTCTTGTGTCCCCAACACACCCAATACAATGGTAAATTGTATAGGTACACTAGTTCGGCGACGAGACGGTGATACAAGTGCAATATGGATAGTAGATAACGGTTTTTGTAATATGAAAATATAGAAACAGCAAGGTAGCAAGTGGTAAAAGTGAGCACAAACAGTATTGCAATGCATTGAAACAAGGCCTAGGGTTCATACTTTTACTAGTGCAAGTTCTCTCAATAATAATAACATAATTGGATCATATAACTATCCCTCAACATGCAACAAAGAGTCACTCCAAAGTCACTAATAGCGGAGAACAAACGAAGAGATTATTGTAGGGTACGAAACCACCTCAAAGTTATTGAGGGAGTCCTGGATTAGGGGGTCTCCGGACAGCCGGACTATATCCTCTGGCCGGACTGTTGAACTATGAAGATACAAGATTGAAGACTTCGTCCCGTGTCCAGATGGGACTCTCCTTCGCGTGGAAGGCAAGCTTGGCAATACGGATATGTAGATCTCCTCCGTTGTAACCGACTCTGTGTAACCCTAGCCCCCTCCGATGTCTATATAAACCGGACAGTTTAGTCCGTAGGACAATATACAATCATACCAAAGGCTAGCTTCTAGGGTTTAGCCTCTACGATCTCGTGATAGATCAACTCTTGTAATACTCATATCATCCATAACAATCAAGCAGGACGTAGGGTATTACCTCCATCAAGAGGGCCCGAACCTGGGTAAACATCGTGTCCCCTGCCTCCTGTTACCATCCGCCTTAGACGCACAGTTTGGGACCCCCTACCCAAGATCCGCCGGTTTTGACACCGACATTGGTGCTTTCATCGAGTGTTCCACTGTGCAATCACCGTAAGGCTCGATGGACCCTTCGATCATCGGTAACAATGCGGTCCAGGGGGAGGTTTTCCTCCCCGGACAGATCTTCGTATTCGGTGGCTTCGCACTGCGGGCCAATTCACTTGGCCATCTGGAGCAAATTGAGAGCTATGCCCCTGGCCATCAGGTCAAGTTCGGAAACCTAAACTACACCGCCGACATCTGCGGAGACTTGATCTTCAACGGATTCGAGCCCATGTCAGGTGCGCCACACAATCACGACGAGCATGACGTAACTCTGCCGTCGGACAGTGTTCGGGAGATCGCATCTGCAACTACTCTGGCCTTCAATCCGGGGCAAATTGCGCCATTCGAGGATGGAGGGATAGAGCCCGCCATGGAGGCCGCACTCTCAGTGGCGATGGAGCCGGATACTGACTTCACCCCTTATGAGAGCCGTGTCACCGGATTACGGGATTTGTCTCCAGCCACGGACTCTGAGCCGCCTGCATCCGTGCCTATCGAATCCGATTGGGTGCCGATCATGGAGTTCACCTCCACGGATATCTTTCAGCACTTGCCTTTCGGCGATGTGCTAAATTCATTAAGGTCTCTCTCCTTGTCAGGAGAACCTTGGCCGAACTACGTCCGGCTAGAATGGGATGCGGACGATGATGAAATTCCCTGCCCACCCACCACCCACTTAGTAGCCACTGTCGACGATTTAACCGACATGCTCGATTTCGACTTCGCAGACATCGACGGCATGGACGACGATGCAGGAGAGGAACAGGAACTAGTGCCCACAAGGCACTGGACAACCACTTCATCACATACATATACACGGTGGATACACCCAAAGAAAACGACGACAAGGAACGGTAGGAGACAGTGGAGGATGACCCCTCCAAGAAACAAACAAAGCGTCGGCGTAGGCACCGCTCCAAATCCCGCCTCGGCAAAAACAGCGATAACAACGCAAGAGAAAATAACACTCCAGTCGACTCCAGAGGAAACGACGACCACATTGCCCTGGTGGCAGAGCATGATGAAGCTGCAAACGGCGAATATAGTACGAATCCGACGTCCGAACACGGCGACGCCGAGGATAAACCTCATCAAACCCCCTCTAGGAGGAAAATAGTCCGGACGAAGATGCACACATCATCCCAGAAATGCACTTGGAGCAAGAGAACCTCCGCAGAAGGCTTAATGCCACAGCAAGGAGTCTAAAGAAGCAGAAGCAAAGGCTTAAAGACGCACAAAATACGCTCAACAGCAGATGGAACAAAGTGCTCGATAATGAAGAAAAGTATGTGGAATTGACCACACAAAGAGCTATCCAAAGCGCAAGCTGTTACCTGAATTCGACGATGAGGCCTTAGAGCCCACACAACCAAAAAATAATATGGCTAACCAGCCGGATCAACCACCTTGTAACCGCGATAGAGCGGCTAACAAGGTCGCACATAAGTCAACACACGATCTATGTGAGGACTTGCGCCAAAAATCCAGTATGACCAGATCCATCTATGGATCCAGGAAGCATGCTCCGGCACAAAATCAAAACTGAATACTACAACCGTCTGAACGCCATGATGCACCCAAATATAGGGGTGCCGCACACCCCCTATGTTTCACCGATGAGGTGCTGGACCATGAATTCCCAGAAGGATTCAAACTAGTGAACATAGAGGCGTACGGCGGGACCACAGACCCTGGGGTCTGGATTGAGGACTTTATCCTCCATATCCATATGGCTCGCAGAGACGATCTCCATGCCATCAAATACTTGTTGCTCAAGCTTAAAGGACCAGCTCGGCACTGGCTGAAAAGCCTCCCCAAAAACTCAATTGGAAGTTGGGAGGAGCTCGAGGACGCTTTTCGGGCTAATTTTCAAGGGACATATGTCCGACCTTCGGATGCAGACGATTTAAGTCATATAATTCAACAACCCGGAGAGTCAGCCCGAAAGATTTGGAACATGTTTCTCACTAAGAAGAACCAAATCGTCGACTGTCCGGACGCCGAAGCCTTAGAAGCTTTCAAACACAACGTCCGAGACGAATGGCTCGCCAGACACCTCGGCCAAGAAAAACCGAGAACAATGGCAGCCTTGACAAGCCTCATGACCCGCTTTTGCGCGGGCGAAGATAGATGGTTAGCCCGCAGTAGCACCAGTGACCCAAGCACATCCGAAGTCAGGGATGGCAATGGAAAACCACGACGCAATAAAACAAGCGTCGAAATAAAGAAGATAGCCCACATAATACGGCGGTAAACGCCGGATTCAGGGGCTCTCGACCAGGTCAGCGGAAAAAGCCTTTCAAAGGCAGCAGAGATGGACCGTCTGGCCTAAATAGGATTCTTGACAAACTATGTCAGATTCATGGCACCCCCGATAAACCTGCAAATCACATCCACAGAGAATGCTGGGTCTTCAAGCAGGCCGGTAAGCTAAATGATGAACACAAGGGGGTGGAGACACCAAGCGAAGACGAGGACGAACCTCGCCAGCAAAGCACTGGAGGACAGAAAAAATTCCCACCAGAGGTTAAAACAGTAAACATGATCCATGTGACGAAGAGGAGAAGCAAACAGGCACTCCGAGACATACGCGCCATAGAGCCTGTCACCCCTAGTTTCAACCCCTGGTGGGCCTGCTCGATCACTTTTGTTCGCGGGGATCACGCGACAAGCATCCGGCATGAAGGATTGGCTGCCTTGGTGTTAGACCCAATAATAAACGGATACCATCTCACACGAGTCCTTATGGACGGCGACAGTGGTCTAAATCTGATATATCAGGACACAGTCCGCAAAATGGGGATAGACCCGACAAAAATAAGCCATAGTAATACTACCTTCAAGGGAGTAATACCAGGCACAGAGGCCCGCTGTACGGGCTCTCTATTATTAGAGGTTGTATTCGGTTCTCCCGACAACTTCCGAAGCGAAAAGTTAACTTTCTACATCGCTCCATTCTGAAGTTGCTATCAAGCACGACTCGGAAGAGCGGCTTTCGCTCGTTTTAATGTAGTACCGCATTATGCTTCTCTCAAGCTTAAGATGCCCGGTCCATGTGGCACCATCACAGTTATTGGAAATATTGAGCGTTCTCTACGCGCGGAAGAATGTGCCGCGGCTTTAACAGCCGAGCACTAGACGACCTCACCAACCAGGAAAAATGACAGGTCGTCAAGACCATGGACACAGTTACACAAAAACTTATCAAAGAACCCTGGTAACTCGGATGCCAAGGACAAAAGTGGCAGGACAAGTCGGCATAAGCAAAAACGCCGCGTTAGCAGCGATAGCAATGAAGACACGACAGTCAATGCCGGATTCAAAGGCTATAAATCCGGTCAGCGGAAAAAGCCATTCAAAAAGAATACTCAGGGCCCGTCCAGTTTGGAACGAATACTCGATCGCTTGTGCCAGATACATGGCACCCCCGAGAGGCCAGCTAATCACACTAACAGGGATGGTTGGGTGTTCAAGCAGGCAGGCAAGTTAAGAGCCGAAAACAAAGACAAGGGGCTGCACAGCGACAACGAGGAGGAGCCCAAGCCGCCGAACAACAATGGACAGAAGGGTTTTCCCCCACAAGTGTGAACGGTGAACATGATATACGCAACCCACATTCCCAAGAGGGAGCGGAAGCGTGCGCTACGGGACGTATACGCGATGGAGCCAGTCGCCCCAAAGTTCAACCCATGGTCCTCCTGCCCGATCACTTTTGATCGAAGGGACCATCCCACTAGCATCCGTCATGGCGGCTTCGCCGCATTGGTTCTCGACCCAATCATCGACGGATTTCATCTCACAAGAGTCCTCATGGACGGCGGCAGTAGCCTGAACCTGCTTTATCAGGATACAGTGCGGAAAATGGGCATAGATCCCTCAAGGATTAAGCCCACAAAAACGACCTTTAAAGGCGTTATACCAGGTGTAGAGGCCAACTGTACAGGCTCAATAACACTTGACGTGGTCTTCGGATCCCCGGAAAATTTCCGAAGCGAAGAGTTAATCTTCGATATAGTCCCGTTTCGCAGTGGCTATCACGCCCTGCTCGGACGAACCGCATTCGCAAAGTTCAATGCGGTGCCGCACTACGCATATCTCAAGCTCAAGATGCCAGGCCCTCGAGGAGTAATCACGGTCAACGGAAACACCGAACGCTCCCTCCGTACGGAGGAGCACACGGCGGCTCTCGCAGCGGAAGTACAAAGTAGCCTTCTTAGAAAATTCTCCAGTCCGGCCGTTAAAAAGCCAGATACTGCCAAGCGCGCCCGGAGTAACCCACAGCAGCACCGCCCGGCACACTATGAGCAAGCGTAGCAATGCGGCCCCAACCCCAGCTCTCGCGACATAGCGAAACTAGTACCTCGCGTACATAGCTACGCCCTTGAGATACCATGGTCACAGGGGAAGGGGCACAATAACGACATACCCAAAATACGGCTTAAAACGTACTAGGGGCTGCCGGATTCTTTTTTCAACTTTTTCTTACTTTCAGGACTCCATACTTTGGGCGACCTGTTCGGCAATTCGACTGCCGCACAAAAGATGCAAGATCCAAGAGGCAGACAAGCCATGCCGCATTATGGAACTCCCAGGTGGTCTCTGCTACGAGCGGTATACCTGTTTTAATTACAACTCCGCGGCCTGCCCCTGGTCAGGACATACTAAATAGTCCAATATCTTTTTGCTTATTGCACCACTTGTATCGTTCGGCTTTGATAAATAGCCTCTTTATAAACAATGCATTATTAGCTTTTCATATATATGTTTATGACATGTTGCACCCGTACACTGTGGTACGGCAAAATACGCCAGGGGCTTTAGTACCCATTAATATGGCGTGAGAAGTCCGTACACTTTCGCAAGTGCGGCACCCCGAACTTATAGCACTATATGCATCGGCTCCGAACCATGATTTGGGTCAATAGTTGGGTTTGCCCGGCTCCTATGTTTTGGTGCCTTACGTTCCGCTATATCGGCTAAGGTAGCACTAGGAGAACCACTGTGATTGTGCCCCGGTTGAGCTGGGCTAAGCACCTCAGTGGAGAAAGCTAAAACTGACTGTCATGATGTGGCGAGAGACTGGTCGCTGTTCGAGAGGTTTTTTGAGTCCCTAAAGGCTTATGCCACTTCGAGCGAGGAGCTGGCTTTGTCCGGCCAAGGCGTGGATAGCGCCCCGAACTCGGTCTTCCGAACTAGGGGCTTCGCCGAAATTTAAAATTATAGAGTTCTATGGCTAAGTGAGAGTGTTCAAGCACTATAGTCCGATTGCCTGGTTCGTTGTGCTGAGCACCTCCCTCGAAGGACCCAACTATGGGAAAAAGAGCGCTCAGGTTTATCCCGAACACCCCAGCACTAGTGGCATGGGGGCAGAAGCCAACGACTGGCCATCTCTCAATTTTTGATAAACGGCCGCACAGAAAGTAATATTTGAAATTCAATAAGCATTGCTTAGCGCATATGAACAAGTTTTCAGAACACAGGATAAACACGAGCGAGTTCATTAAAAAATTACATCCTTGGTACATTCATCCGCCACTAGGCGGGCACCCGCAAGAACATCCTTATAGTAGTTCTCGGGCTTGCGATGCTCCTTCCCCGGCGGCGGCCCGTCCCTCACAAGCTTCTCACCGTCCAGCTTACCCCAGTGCACCTTTGCATGGGCAAGGGCCCTACGGGCACCTTCGATGCAGACGGAGCGCTTAATGACCTCGAGCCTTGGACAGGCCTCCACCAGTCGCCGCACCAGTCCGAAGTAGCTCCCAGGCAGGGCCTCTCTGGGCCACAGCCGAACTATGAAGCCCTTCATGGCCTGTTCGGCCGCCTTGTGGAGCTCGACCAGCTGTTTCAGCTGGTCGCTCAAGGGCACAGGGTGTCCGGCCTCAGCATACTGAGACCAGAACACCTTCTCCTTCGAGCTGCCCTCTTCGGCTCGGTATAATGCGGCGGCGTCGGATACGCTGCGGGGAAGATCTGCGAATGCCCCTAGAGAGCTCCGGATTCGGGTAAGTAAAAAGTACTTTACTTTTATACTTCTGCTTTGCATAAAGAATGCCTTACCCGCCGCTATCTTCTTCATCTCCTCCAACTCTTGGAGGGCCCTTTGGGCTTCGGCCTTGGCAGACTTGGCAGTCTCAAGGGCTGCCGCGAGCTCGGACGCTTGCGTCTTGGACTCATGCTCCAAACCCTCATTTTTTTTCATGAGAACCTGAAGCTCCTGCTGCACCTCGCCGACCTGGGCCTCAAGTTTCTCTCGCTCGGTGCACTCCGCGGCCTTTTCTTTTCGGCCTCGGACAGCGCCTGCTTGAGGGTCGCCACCTCAGTCGTGGCCCCTACAATAAGCAGTACAATCCTGTTATTTTTTGCAATCACATCTTTTTATAGGCACTTTTTCTGTAAGGTATTTCTTACCATCTTTCTCCTCGAGCTGCCGTTTGGCAAGGCCGAGCTCTTGCTCGGTCCGCTCGAGGCCCTGTTTCAGGGCACCCACCTCCGCAGTCAGTGCGGCGGTGGCTAGCAGCGAAGGCTGCATACGCATATTGACTCTTTGTTGTTAGACTCCTGCGGAATTTAATAGATCCTCTATTCGGCTTTTCTTTCCAAACGCCAAACAGAGCATTAGGGGCTACTGTCTATGCGGTTATATTTTTACATATTTTTACTTACCTCGAAGCCTGTCAGAAGGCTAGCACAAGCTTCAGTCAGTCCGCTCTTGGCGGACTGAACCTTCTGGATCACCGTACTCATAATAGTATGGTGCTCCTCGTCGATTGAGGCGCCGTCAAGCACCTCCAGCAGATTGTCCGGCACCTCCGGTTGGATGGAGGCTGCCGGCTCAGAAGGCTTACCCCTCTTGGAAGGAGTTCGCCTACCGCGGTCCAGAACTGCTGTAGATTCCGGTGCGGTGTCCGGCTCAAAGCCGGACTTGGAGCCCTAGGGGGTCTTGTCCCCTTCACTCCTGGAGTCCGGGAGGTTGCCTTGTGGCTCCTCCGGGACCACCTCCTCCTGCCCCGGAACTTGTCGTGACGCCACTTCGGCGTCGTCTGCAGTGCGGGGGGAGGCAGCGGGCGGAACTGAGTTCACGTCCTATGAGTCCAGGGAGCCGCCCGACGATTCGTCGAGTCCGGTCCGGGGCGGGCTGCATAATTATATTCGACATTAGGGAAAGCTGTGCAACAAAGGAACGTCATGAGTTACTCTGATATCCGAACTTACGATTTCGCCGGACGCTTGGCCCTGTCTGGCCACTCCTCTTCGTCCTCTTCGGCGTCGGGGGAGTAGTCCGGCGGAGTGGTCTTCCTCTTCCTAGACCCTTCGGCCTCCCCCGTTGGGGCGGCCTTCCTCTTCTTTCCTTCCCCCGCTGGAGGGGGAGAGGTTTCTTCTTCCTCCTCCTTGTTTTCACGGGAGGAGTGCGTCTCGGACTCATCGGATGACGAGTCCGACACAACCATATTACGGGAACTCTTTCGAGTCCCCGTGGCCTTCTTCTTCTTGGCCTTCTTCTCCGGCACCACATAAGGCACCGGGACCAGCAGCTTCACTAGTAGATCTGGGGCTGGGTCTTCGGGCAGCGGAGCCGGACAGTTAATCGGTCCGGATATCGCCCGCCAAGCCTGTCAAAGGTAAGGGAGTTTAGATCCTGCATAGAGTCAAACTATGGAAAAATCTTAACATCCTGTAAAAGGTGTAGATGGCTTACCTCATTGACGTGACGCTGCGAGCTGTATCCGTGGTCCTCGGAAGCGGATGCAGGAGCCTCGGCGCCCTTGAATAGCATCCTCCAGGCGTCTTCGTACGTCGTGTCGAAGAGCCTGCTGAGGGTTTGATGCTGCGCCGGGTTGAACTCCCACAGATTAAAATCCCGTTGTTGGCACGGGAGGATCCGGCGAATGAGCATAACCTGGATTACATTAACAAGCCGGACTGGCTTGTTCACTAGGGACTGGATGCATATTTGCAATCCGGTCACCTCTTTTTCGTTACCCCACGACAGGCCCGTCTCCTTCCAGGACATAAGCCGCGTGGGGGGTCTGGATCGGAACTGGGGGGCTGCGGTCCATTTCGGATCGCGCGGCTCGGTGATATAAAACCACCCGGCTTGCCATCCCTTTAGGGTCTCCACAAAAGAGCCCTCGAACCATAGGACGTTGGCCATCTTGCCCGCCATGGCGCCTCCGCACTCCGCCTGGCTGCCGTGCACCACCTTGGGCTTGACGTTGAAGGTCTTGAGCCAGAGGCCGAAATGGGGGCGGACGCGGAGGAAAGCCTCGCACACAATGATAAACGCCGAGATGTTGAGGATGAAGTTCAGGAGATGGATAGGCAGAGGGGGAAGAAGGCGTAGGTAAAAAGGTGGATCCTTATCCCCTTATATGGGCGGATGCGGTTGTGCGTCCCCACCTGCCTAGTAAAACTCACTTGCCTCCCAAGCGCCGTCATAAGTGGCGTGGTTGGATTACCCACGTCCGTATTGATGAGAATCCCGTAAAAAGGGGGTACACGATCTCTGCTTTGACAAGACGTGCCAAGGAAACCGCCTCGCAAAACGTGCTGAGGTGGAAAAGTAAAAAAAAATTGGGTAAAGGACTTGGCCGTAGTGTGATAACGCACTGCAGAATACGTCAGCAGATTTGATTTGTGTTAATATTATTCTCTCTATGGCAATATGTGGAAACTTATTTTGCAAAGCCGGACACTACTCTTGGTGTTTACAATCTTCTATGAAGGACTTGGAGGAGGAACCCGCCTTGCAATGCCGAAGACAATTTGCGCGCCGGACTCGTCGTCATTGAAGCCTAGTTCAGGGGCTACTGAGGGAGTCCTGGATTAGGGGGTGTTCGGGTAGCCAGACTATACCTTCAGCCGGACTCCTGGACTATGAACATACAAGATTGAAGATTTCGTCCCGTGTCCGGATGGGACTTTCCTTGGCGTGGAAGGCAAGCTTGGCGATACGGATATTCAAGATCTCCTACCATTGTAACCGACTCTATGTAACCCTAACCCTATCCGGTGTCTATATAAACTGGAGGGTTCTAGTCCGTAGGACAACTTCATCAACTCCATAGACAACAATCATACCATAGGCTAGCTTCTAGGGTTTAGCCTCCTTGATCTCGTGGTAGATCTACTCTTGTACTACCCATATCATCAATATTAATCAAGCAGGACGTAGGGTTTTACCTCCATCGAGAGGGCCCGAACCTGGGTAAAACATCGTGTTCCCTGCCTCCTGTTACCATCCGGCCTAGACGCACAGTTCGGGACCCCCTACCCGAGATCCGCCGGTTGTGACACCGAAAATAATACTTCCGGGCAAAAGTATAAACACAGCCTTTATAATTCAATAAAACATTGTTTTTACAACGGGTATACATGTCACTAGAACATAATATTCTTCGAGCAGTGAGCCTCTATCGAACGAGCGCCTTCAAGGACTTCTTCAAAGTAGTGCTCGGCAGCTACTCGGCCCATGGCCGAACCCTGTGTTGCAATAGTGGTGGCCTCCATCTCTGCCCAGTATGTCTTGACACGGGCAACTGCCATCCGCGCACCCTCTATGCATGACGACCTCTTCATAGCGTCGATGTGCTGTACATCACCAAGGAATTGTTGCACTAAACTAAAGTAACTATTCGGCCTTGGCCCTCCCGGCCACAGATGATCCACAACAGACCTCATGGCAAGTCCGGACAACCTATGGAGCTCGGCCCACTCGGCCATTCGCTCATTCAGCAGTAGCAGATGCACTGGAGCATGGAACTATGACCAGAACAACTTCTCCACTTCACGATCTTTTTGATCCTTGAAGTACTCGGCCGCATCAGCATCACTTGCTGCCAAATCCATGTATGAGTCTGCAGAACTCCATAGTTGATCAAGAGGAGCATACTTTGGATCTCCGAACTTAGTCCGCAACAAAAAGGGCTTCCCAGCTGTGATATCTCCAGCTTGATGCAGCTCCTCCTTCATCGCTCGTATTTTGGAGTGGGCTTCCTTGGCTGCTACCATGGCCTTCTCCAGGTCCGTCGCCTTCGCACGGTTTTCTTCTTCAAGAAGCTGGTAACGGTCGGCGACATCTTTCAACTCAATGGCCATCTTTGCCATTCTTTCCTTGCTTTGACAATGTGTGGCATGTTCGGCCCTCAGCTCCTCGACCGTCTTTAGAGCGGTCGCATCGCTATTTTTGGCTTGCTCCTTGGCTCGGGCAAGTTCTGCCCGAAGGGTCTCCACGGTGGCAGCTCCATCTGCAGTCACAATATATTAAAGATACTGGCATCATGCTCCTCTTAATATGTGTTGATCACGAGAGAAATCACTTACCCTGTGCCTCGTCAAGCCGCTTGTTGACAAGCACGATGTCGGCATCTGCCGCATCAAGTTGCTGCTTTAGCTCGGCAAACTCATCAGTCCGGCTAGCCACCGAACATTCAGCCACCTGCACATAAAGGCGGTCTGGTTATTACCTGGGACTATGATCCTTTGTTTGTCGCCGTTTTCAATGACAACCAGAGTCTCAGGGGCTACTATCTGTATAAGGCACACCTAACGTGTGCGGTACTGTAAAAAACATACACTATTTCACGTACCTCAAAGCCTTTCAGCAGACTCATAAAAGCTTCATGCAACTCGCTTTCGGTGGATGAAATCCTTTTAATTACCGTACCCATTAGCGTATGATGCACTTCTGAGATGGGCGCTTGCTCCAGAAGATCCTTCAGTGTGTTCGACCGCACACTGTATGGTTCTGGACTCTTTCTGTTGCTCTTTTTAGGAGCCGAATACTGAGGACTCTGGGTGGCCAAAGGATTACCCTCTGGCCTTGGTGGATCAGGCGAAACCCTCCGCGACGACACTTCAGGGTCGCCCGCCTTATGAGGCGGGGTGGCAGGGGGAGGTGTTTCGCTCTCCATCATCTCCGGAAGAAGATCCCCCAAGACGAACTCTGTCGAGAAGGGCTACGATCCGAACTACAAGATATAAGCTTCGGTTATAGTCTTCAGAAGTAAGGTAGGATATTTTCATTATTAAGTACTCTTTGTTTACTTACAGCTCGGTCGAGGGCTGATCCCCTTGCGGGCACTGTGCGGCAAGAGTACCCTCCAAGACGGGACCCTCTGGCGAAGATTTCTTCCCCCGTTTGAAAACCTTTGTTTCCGGGTCTTTAGAGTTGTTCCTCTTCCTTCCTTGGGGAGAGGGAATGTCCGATTCTTCTCCCTGGTCATCCTCCTTCGCGGAGGCGCTAATTCCCCCGGTTTTGATGAATAGTGAGCGAGGCCCGCTTTCAGCCTTTGTATTCCCCCTTTATCTTCCCCTGGGGGTGCCTGATAAGGCACCGACTCGAGCATTCTGTCTAGTACGGGATTGGTCAGGCCTTCGGGAAGGGGGGCCCAACACCTGATCATCTTCGCCTTGGTTATCTAGTCCTGGTCAAAGAGCGACTTTTCAGAATGATGTTATGATAAATAAAAAGACAATGTGGTCAGCCATGGGATTACTTACTTGGGTATCAGGGCGATTACAGCTCAGACCCGCATCCTCGATGGTGTCCGGACACTTTATTTGGGGTCCCAAGAACAATTTGTACATCTCTTCGAGCGTCATGCCGAGGAAGTGCTGAATAGTTCGCGGTCCTTCCGGGTTGAACTCCCACATACAGAGGGGTCGACGTTTGGAAGGCGGGACCCGATGAACTAGCATAACTTGCATTACCGAGACCAGGCTGACATCTCTCTCAAGGAGATCTCGGATGCGACTCTGCAATATTAGCACATCATTTACTGGCCCAGTTCAGCCCCTTGTTGATCCATGACATCAGTTGTGGTGGGGGCCTAAGCAAAAGGCAGGGGCGGCTACCCACTTGGAACCTCAGGGAGCTGTGATATAGAACCACTCCCGCTGCCACAAACTGGACACCTCCGGGAAAGAACCCTCTAGCCATGGATCCTCAGCGCTTTTTCCTATTACGGCACCTCCGCACTCTGCGTGCCGCCCCTTGATCATCTTCGGCTTCACATTGAAGGTATTGAGCCACATGCCAAAGTGTGGGGTAATGCGGAGGAAGGCCTCACACACGATGATGAACGACGAGATGTGAAGGAGGGAATCCGGGGCCAGATCATGGAAATCCAACCAATAATAGAACATGAGCCCCCTAACAAAGGGATCCAGAGCGAGGCCTAGCCCTCGAAGGAAGTGAGAGATGAACAAAACACTCTCATTGGGTTCGGGAGTGGGGATGACCTGCCCTCAGGCGGGCAGCCTGTGCAAGATTTCGGCGGTCAGATACCTGGCCTCTCTCAGCTTCTTGATGTCCTCCTCTGTGACAGAGGAAGGCATCCACCGACCTTGGAGGTTGGATCCGGACATGGTTGAAGGTCCGAAGAGCCTGACCTAAGCCTTGGGTGTTGGAACTCGAGGCGGGGGAAGGATTCGATTGAGCACAAGAGGGAAAAAAGACAGGTCTTGGCCTCTTTATAAGGAGGGTGAATAGCAAGTGTCCTCCTCGTGGCCGTTTGGGACTTGCCTAAAATTGAGGAGTCATACCAACAGGCACGATTGGGTTACCCATGTCCGTATTGATGAGAATCCCGTAATAAGGGGGACACGATCTCTGCTTTGGCAAGACGTGTCAGGAAAACCGCCTCGCGATATGTGCAGTGCTGGTTGAGAAAAACGGTTTGAATAATGACCGGGCCATGGCATTATGTCATGCTGTCAAAACGTGTCAGCAAACTAGATTTGTGGAAATATTATTCTCTCTACGGTGGTATCTGGAACTTATTTTGCAGAGCCGGACACTATCCTTGTGTTCAAAATCTTCTATGGAGTATTCGGAGGAGGAACCCGCCTTGCAACATCGAAGAAAAATCTGCGCGCCGGACTCATCGTCATTGAAGCCTGGTTCAGGGGCTACTGAGGGAGTCCTGGATTAGGGGGTCTCCGGACAGCCGGACTATATCCTTTGGCCGGACTGTTGAACTATGAAGATACAAGATTGAAGACTTCGTCCCGTGTCCGTATGGGACACTCCTTGGCGTGGAAGGCAAGCTTGGCAATACGGATATGTAGATCTCCTCCCTTGTAACCAACTCTGTGTAACCCTAGACCCCTCCAGTGTCTATATAAATCAGAGGGTTTAGTCCGTAGGACAATATAAAATCATACCATAGGCTAGCTTGTAGGGTTTAGCCTCTACGATCTCGTGGTAGATCAACTCTTGTAATCCTCATACCATCAAGAATAATCAAGCAGGATGTAGGGTATTACCTCCATCAAGAGGGCCCGAACCTGGGTAAACATCGTGTCCCCTGCCTCCTGTTACCATCCGCCTTAGACGCATAGTTTGGGACCCCCTACCCGAGATCCGCCAGTTTTGACACCGACAGTTATTCTTTCTGATGGATCTATTCAAGAGTCCGTAGTAAAATAACACGAAGCTATTCTTTCCGTTCAATCTATCCTAGAGTTCGTACTAGAATAACACCTTAAGACACAAATAACCCAAAACCCTAATGTCACCTAGATACTCCAATGTCACCTCAAGTATCCGTGGGTATGATTATACGATATGCGTCACACAATCTCAGATTCATCTATTCAACCAACACAAAGAACTTCAAAGAGTGCCCCAAATTTTCTACCGAGAGTCAAGACGAAAACATGTGCCAACCCCTATGCATAAGTTCACAAGGTCACAGAACTCGAAAGTTGATCACGAAAACATACATCAAGTGGATCACGTGATATCCCATTGTCACCATAGATAAGCACATGCAAGACATACATCAAGTGTTCTCAAATCCTTAAAGACTCAATCCGGTAAGATAACTTCAAAAGGAAAACACAATCCATCACAAGAGAGTAGAGGGGGAGAAACATCATAAGATTCAACTATAATAGCAAAGCTCGCGGTACATCAAGATCGTGCCAAATCAAGAACATGAGAGAGAGAGAGAGATCAAACACATAGCTACTGGTACATACCCTCAGTCCCGAGGGTGAACTACTCCCTCCTCGTCATGGAGAGCGCTGGGATGATGATGATGGCCACCGGAGAGGGATTCCCCCTCCGGCAGGGTGCCGGAACAGGGTCTCGATTGGTTTTTGGTGGCTACAGAGGCTTGCGGCGGCGGAACTCCCGATCTATTCTGCTCCCCGATGTGTTAAGGGTATATGGACATATATAGGCGAAAGAAGTCGGTCAGGGGAGCCACGAGGGGCCCACGAGGGTGGGGGGCGCGCCCAGGGGGTACGACGCACCTCCCTGCCTCGTGGCTTCCTCGAAACTTCCCTGACGTCTACTCCAAGTCTCCTGGGTTGCTTCCGTTCCAAAAATAACTCTCCCGAAGGTTTCATTCTGTTTGGACTCCATTTGATATTCCTTTTCTTCGAAACACTAAAATAGGCAATAAAACAACATTTTGGGCTGGGCCTCCGGTTAATAGGTTAGTCCCAAAAATAATATAAAAGTGTATAATAAAGCCCATAAACATCCAAAGCGGGTAATATAACAGCATGGAACAATCAAAAATTATAGATACGTTGGAGACGTATCAACAGGCAACCAAATGGGCCACTTTCTTCTCGCGCGGGCCAGGATGGGCCTAATGCGTCAACCAAACACGCCCATGGTGATTGCAGTTCGTCCATGAGTGCAGCCAATTGATTAACCTTTGTCCTAAGCACAAGATGGATCAAATATGTGGGACCTTCCATGCGTACTTTCTATGTAAACAAATATAAGACGTTTTAGATCAGTATTTTAGTGATCTAAAACGTTAGTGATCTAAAATGTTTCTTTACAGAGGGAGTACTACACATGAGACACACCTCTATTCAGTTTAATCATAGCCTGCAGTCTAATTAATCTGTATTCCCAAGAACAGTTGTAGAAGAGAGCTTTCCCTTCACAGTTGATGCTTTTTCCACAGACAGGTGCTTCAAAGTGCAGTTGCGTGCCTCTGCCTTAGTCATCTTCTGCATTCCCGCTCTCCGCTGAGGTTCCCGTCATTGTGCTCCCAAAATTCACCGCACTGCACACGTGGTGCCTTGTTTAGTCTGCAGCTCTGTCACCGCCATCCACCAACCACTTCCTGCAACAACTAGGATATATGCACTATTATTGCTTATCATTTACAATTTGACCCAAGTTCAGAAAAAAGCAAAACTAAACTCATCACTTCTATTCAAAGAATTCAATCATGGCAAAATGAAAATCATCTGTTACACTCAATACAGGTTCAGTACAACAAAGGTCTCGGACCCCAAGTTCAAAAATAAATAAAACAAAATCAGTTGGGTACATCCAAAGAACAAAATAAATGATTTGCACTTTCAGTAGAACAAAGGTCTCTGGCTTAAGTTCAGACGAAAGTAAATTACAAGACGAAATTCGATACAATGGAGGGTACTTGCCCTAAGAGAAAGAAACATGACACTTCCTTCACCAGCTTGATACATTGACAGGCTTAGTCTCACGCGCTTTTTGCCCAACAAAGTGAACTGTCATATAAGTCCATGCTTCCACAATTTTGTTTAGCATATAGTTTGAATTAGGGAACAAACAGACAACGAGCACATAAAACCAAGGCACCCATTACAAGAAATGTATTCCTGGGTTAAGCAAGGGCAAAAATATGACAAATTAATGTGTGACAGTCCAACATGAGTGTATATAGTACATGCATGTGGACATCTACTAAAACTCATTTGGACATCTGCAACCATGTTGCATAAGTTTAATGGCCCAATATGTACGATTTATGCAACTATCCAATATGAGGAGGCAGAAAATTGTGTTGTAAGAAACTAAGAATACAAATTAATTATGTTTCACACAATTGAAGACGCAAAACAAAATATCCAACTAGTATATATGCAGTGTTCCCGGTAGACCGTGTATAGACATCTAGGTCTTCGCCATGAAGTCGCAGGCACTGGTTCTGAAGCATATCCTCGGCCAACCCCAACTGCTGAAAATTGCCCAACCCCTCTACATGGCTTAAGTTTGGACAACCACATACTTGTAGTTTTGACACTTGAGGGAGGATGGAGACCTTCTCCAGCCCTTCACAATCCTCAATAACAAGGAGTTCGAGCATTGGGAGGTCCTCCACGGCCTTCAAGTTGTTCGCTCCAATTAACAAGAGCTCCTTCAAGCTCGTGATGTCCTCTCCAAGCTGCCGCGGGAGAGCCCTCAGCTTTGGGTAACCTTCGACTTTCAATTTGGCCAAACAAGGGCTGCAATCATGTAGATTGGGCATCACTGTAGCAAATCTCATCACCACCATCCTCTCCTCCTTCATCAACGACATTTCCCACTTGCTTAAAAAACACCACTCCCCCCAGTTGGGCATATCCTTGATGAAGAACCATTCAAATTTAGGGAAAGAAACAAACTCACTGCTTATGGGTTCACCCACCCTGTAGCCAACAAATTCAAGCCCAACCTTGGTAACTGCATGTGCTCCATCAATCCTCAGAAACTTCGAGTTTGGTAGTTGTCTGGCCGTTGGAAGATCCACGCATGTCGTAGATTTTTTAGGAACAAGTGTGTTACCGAAGGCAAACAGGTGGTACCAAACCACATGGATACCTCTGACCAAAGAATCCAAAGATATAGAGGGTTTCCAGGTTGAATGGAGGTACTAGCAGCTCAAAGACCTTCTCAACATTGCTAGCATCTTCTGAATATGGTCCCTCTCCATGTGTGGTCCACTCTAGCACCAGTTCTTTTAGATGCCTTTTGTCCTCCAGCACTACGTTTGTACGACAATGAGCCATTCTTTTCAATTGAACAAGATTAAGATACATCATTTGCGGCAAACAAGACAACTCTTCCAACTTCCACCCATCTTGTACATTAGCATTATCACTTATGTCATCGACAAGAAATCCCCGTAATTCAGTGAGCAAATTTAATTTTCCTATCCCTTTTGGAACTTGATTTACTTTTGTATCTGTAAGACGAAGACATCATAGATTGCACAATTGGGTCATCGCTGACGGAAGACTGTGCAGAGCATCACAATTTATCAAGCTCAATACTTGAAGGTTCTTTAGGGATCCGATGGATTCTGGAAGACGAGATATGCCAGTATGACCAAGACCAAGTAGGCGCAGATGGATCAATTTTCCTATATAATCTGGAATGTTTTGCACAATTGAGTAATTCAGGGCCAAAATACGAAGAAGTAGAAATCTCTTGGACAATGTATCCTCAATTCTCCATGGACCATAAAAAGCAAGCAATGTCCTCACCTTAACTGCCATGTTATCCATGCTAGGTAACACTAATTTATCCTTCTTCCTGACAACAGAAAGGTGTCACAATTTTAACATATTCTCACCCCGTAATGTTTCAACGTCTCTAATAAAACATCAGTCCCGTGATAATTTGCAAGCAAGTTGTCTTAAGAGGTCATGCATTCTGCATTGAGCCTGGTTAAAAATTGTGTTATCTGGTTGGAGGAGATTTTGATGGATTAGCTCGTAGTAGTACCCTTCTGCTATGTCTTCTAGTAAGTTACTAAACTCCCTAGGGATGGAGCCTCTTGGTGCATTGAGGTAGTTTTTGTATCAGTGGCACCATATATCAATGAGTGGATAGGATGTAGGCTATGGGAGTGGGATTTATAAAAAAGAGAAGGAGAGACTTCTCCAGCTAATTCAGACGCTAGATTTGCGGGCAGAAACGAATTTGCTGGACGAGTCCAAGCAAGCATGCAAGTCAGAGGCCGAGGCCAAACTGCGTACGTTACTTAGAGAAGAGGAAATGAAATGGGCCTTACGTGCTAAAGTTCTTAAGGTCGTCCAAGGGGTTGACAATACCTAATTTTTCCATATGATTGCTAACGGCAAGCATAGGAGAAAGAAGATTATTCAGCTTGAGCAAGATGAGGAAATAGTAGTGGGCCATGAGAATCTGAAGCTTTACATATCCAACTACTACAAGCAGTTGTTTGGATCAGCGGTAGATAACACGGTGAATCTAGACGAGAGTGTGATGGCGGATATCTCTCAGTTGCAGTCAGGGGATAATGAGACCCTCTCTGCACCGTTTACTGAGAAGGAGGTGTTTGAGGCGATCGCTCAAATGAAACCGAATATGGCACCGGGACCAGATGGGTTCCCGGCAGAATTCTATAAGAAATGTTGGCATATTGTGAAAGATGATCTTATGCCTATGTTTCATGATCTATTCAATGGGCATCTACAACTATTTCATTTAAATTTTGGCATGATTACTCTTTTTCCTAAGAAGGAGGAAGCCATCCGCATAGAGCAATTTAGGCACATTTGCCTATTGAATGTGAGTTCCAAAATCTTTATGAAAGTGGCCACCAACAGGCTGACAAAGGTTGCCCATTCGGTGGTGCAACCAAGTCAGACTGCCTTCATGCCTGGAAGACACATCCTAGAGGGGGTAGTTGTCTTACACGAAACCTTACATGAAATCCACTCGAAGAAACTCGATGGAGTTATATTCCAAGTGGACTTTTAAAAATCCTACGATAAGGTCAAATCGCCTTTTCTGCAGCAAGCTATGCGCATGAAAGGTTTCAATGAGTCATGGAGGAAGCTGGTGGATTCCTTTGTCCATAAAGGTAGTGTTGGGATAAAGGTGAATGATGATATTGGTCATTACTTTCAAACGCATAAAGGCTTGAGACAAGGAGACCGGATGTCTCCGATACTGTTCAATATTGTGGCAGACATGTTGACAGTTCTCATAGGTCGGGCCAAGGAAAAGGGCTTGGTAGGTGGACTGGTTCCCCATTTGGTGGATGGGGGAGTCTCCATCCTACAATATGCGGATGACACAATTTTATTCATGGAGCACGACCTCGCAATAGCCAGAAATATGAAACTCGTATTATGTCTATTTGAACAATTGTTGGGGTTGAAGATCAATTTTAACAAGAGTGAATTGTTCTACTTTAGCCGTGCCAAAGAAGATCAAGACAATTACAAGAACCTGTTCAGTTTTGAACTGGGATCTTTGCCCTTCAGTTATCTTGGTATTCCAATTCACCATAGGAAATTTACTAATAAAGAATGGAAATGTATTGAGGATCGATTCGAGAAGAAACTCAGCTGCTGGAAGGGCAAGCTTATGCCTTATGGAGGAAGGCTCGTATTGATAAATTCGGTACTAACGAGTATGCCAATGTTCCTCCTGTCTTTTTTCGAGGTGCCCGAAGGGGTACGCAAGAGATTAGACTTTTATCGATCTCGATTTTTTGGTAGTCTGATAAGGTGAAGACAAAATATCGCCTGGCAAGATGGGATATTATTTGTCGACCAAAAGACCAAGGGGGTCTTGGGATTGAGAACCTCGAGGTGAAAAATAAGTGCTTATTGAGCAAATGGCTTTATAGATTATCGCTGCATTCTGAAGGAATGTGGGCCCAAATCCTTCGCAATAAGTATTTGCACTCCAAAACTCTAGCTCAGGTTACCGTAAGACCTAATGACTCACCATTTTGGAAGGGACTCATGAGAGTGAAAGAAACCTTCTTCCATAGGGTGAAGTTTATTGTTGGGGACAGAACAACAACAAGGTTTTGGGAGGATACGTGGTTAGGTGATACACTGCTAGCTCTCCAGTATCCTTCAATGTATCATATTGCTGAACGTAAGGAATATTATATAGCAACGGTGATGCAGACCGTACCTTTGAATATCTAGTTCATGAGGTCTCTAGTTGGGGAACGTTGGACATCTTGGCTACACTTAGTTAGGAGGCTAATGAAGGTTCATCTTTCAGATCAGGAAGACTCTTTCAGCTGGAAGCTAACGAGTAGCGGAATGTTCACGGTTAAGTCGATGTATTTAGATCTCATAAATTCTGGTCCAATCCCATGATCGCTTCATATTTGGCGAGTTAAGGTTCCCTTACGAATTAAGATATTTATGTGGTTTGTTCACAAACAAGTGATCCTTACCAAAGATAACTTATTAAGGCGGAGATGGGTAGGTAGCTCGCGACGTTGTTTTTGTGTTGATGATGAAACAATACAACATTTATTTCTTGATTGCCCTCTCCGAAGTTACTTTGGCAGTCTATTCATGTAGCCTTTAATATTATTCCTCCCAATAGTATTGAAACGTTGTTTGGAACGTGGCTCAATGGGGTGAATACTCATATCGCGTCTAATATTTGGATTGGAATATGCGCACTTCTTTGGGCTATATGGAACTGCAGGAATGATATGATTTTTAACAGAAGACCTATGATTAATTTCTTGCAGGTTATATTCAGGTCTACGGCATGGATCCGTGTGTGGTCATTACTCACTCCTACGGCCTCCAGGGAGCAGCTGGCTACTGGGTGCAACCGATGGAAGATGGCAGCACGGGTTTGTTTCGACCGGTTTGGAATGCGGTCGCTACAATGGATAGGTCCTTAGTGTATCTCCGTCCAGTCGGATGCGGCTCTAGGACATGTACTCTTTATTTATTTGCTCCTTTTGTGAGTTGTACTCTGCAGACTAGATTTGTTTGTTTCCTCGTTTTAATAAAGTGGCCACGTGCATCTCTCCGATGCAGAGGCCGGGAGATGACCTCCTTTTTTAAAAAAAGGATGTAGGCTGCGGTTGGGCCTATTCCACACGAAACAGGTGCATGCTCTTACGTTGATCTATAGAGAAATCTTTAAATTTGTCAGCATTTTCTAATTCGCAAATAGCTTTAAAATTTGTTAACATTTCTGAGCTAGGGGAACTTCTTCTGAAATCCGGGAATATCTTCTAACTTTGCAAACAGTTTTCAAATTCACCAACATTTTCCGAATTCATGAATAGTTTTTAATTCATGAACATTTTTTTTTCCAAATCCATAACATTTTAATGTTCATGAATTTTGACGGTTTACAATGTTTTAAAAATTCAAGAATATTTTCTATTTTCTAACAATATTTTAATATTCTCCATAGTTTTTTGTTTTCCTTCCTCTTTGTTTTCTCCTCCGTTTATCTGAATCGTTCGAGACCCAATAGGGCAACTGGCCAGTCAACAAAGTGAGTGTCTTCAGGCATGCACATTTGGTCGTCCTTCGATGCGTTGTACGCCGAGTAGGACCTTCAACGAGTCTGGGTTATTTCATTGTCGGGGTTGAGGTTAATTGGTTTTCTGCTTCGTGTGTTTGTGAGGGGGTGGCGCCAACTTGTTGATTTTGGGCATAAAGGCCGGGTGCTGCCTTCTCAGTCTTTCCGTCGGGCTCCTCGGATGCTGTATTTGGGGTGGACGACCCACGCCGTGCTAGCACTGAGGGAGAGCTACAACCGAAAGTCCAGACACCGAAAATCCAAACCAACATGAGCACTTGTTGAAGAGACGTTGTTGCTAGACCTTGGCAATAGATATAACCTCAAAGTTGGAAGGCGGCTAGGTTGAGAGATTGAAGTCCTTATACGGACGAAAATAAGTGCAAAGAGAGCAATTTTGAGAGGCAGAGGCACAGGTGAATTGGGTTGTGTGTGTGTGTGGGGTGGGGGGGGGGGGGGGGGGTTGGGGTGCATTGTATATAGACATAAGATCATACCTATATATGCGAGCAAAGTAGGAAAGTTAGAGAAAAGAAAAGTCCATTTCAATGTATATGATGTGATGGTCAATTAGGTTTATTAGGATGAACTGGCGATACATGTGAACACAAACAACTAGCGATGAAAACACTGGACCGAATACCATAAACCAATAAACCAAGAATATCGGTCAACTCACAAATTCTATCCTGCAATTTTGGCAAATTCTCGTGTCTTCATTTTCAGCGCATTTAGCTATGGGTAAAAGTGCTGACCTCTAATCTTAACAACTAAAAAATAATTCAATCCAGAAACGACATGGCAAAACGCATGAAGTTTATATCGCAATGTAGTATAATTGGATCACTCAGCGAAGATGACGATGGAATTACACACACTCGTTAATTGCCAATTGCAGGTGTCTACCAACAAATGAATTACACATGCTTGCTAATTGCTACTCCTTCTGTAAACATATATCAGACGTATAAGATTATTTCCTCTATCTCAAAGTAAGTGTCTTTGCTAAATTAAAAAGTATTATTTTAGTGATATAAAAGGTCTTATATTTGTTTACAAGGGGATAATTGCCATCGACTCGGGCGCTCGCTTGCGTCGCCTCCAGGGGGCGACTCAGGCGCCCCAACCGTTGCCGCCCTCGACCTCCCTCCTCCCCTTCTTCCCCGCCACCGCCGAAGGAGGCCGACGAGCAAAGCATGCCCGGCGGACGGCGGGCCCTCCTCCTTTCTTCATGAGGGGATCCTCTGGCTGAGATGCGTCGGCGTCCCTGGGCGTACAGCATGGAGGCGGAGTTGGCGCGCTCGGGCGGCGGCCCGATGGGATCCCGGCGGTGCTGCGGGGGCTGGCAGCGGCGAATTTGGGGTTTCCCACCCCTGATCGACTCTCCTTCGGGTGGTCGGGCTCGGGCGCCGTCCGGCGGTCCTAAGCGGTGGTGGGTGCTCACGTTGGCTATCCTCCTTCACTGATGTGATTGGGGGCGGCCGAAGGCGTTGGCGTGATGCCGGATCCGAGCACGGTGGGGGCGCCATCCCTTCAGGGATGACGACCAGGTGGTGGGTCCATTGTGGCAGCGCCGGTGGCGGCGGATCGCCCCCGGGGATGTCGCAGGACGCGGCGGCCCGTGCACGAGAGATGGAGTTTCCTCGAACAGATCTGGGTGAAAACTTGCTTTTGACTACTGCAAAGGCCGGCGGTGGCGGCGCTGTTTGCGTCGTTCCCTTCTTGAAGGCATCGTCATGGAGAAGTTCAAGGCTACTCTCTGCTACCTCCGGGGGAAATTCTAGATCAGTTGATCGGATGACGGCGGCGCTCTGGTGTCGTTTCCTCCTTGCGGGCGTCATTCATGGACGTACACACGGGCTCGGGGAATAGAGGACGACTTGTTTGGTGGAGCAGTACTTCATCTTATACATTGATGGCGGCGGATCTCGGCAGCGTGGCGCTATGGAGATTCGGAGTCCGATGAGCATAGATGGACTCGCGCGGGAGGAGGATGTTGTTGGACTTCATGGTGGCGTTGATGGCAAAAGAGGCCTCGCAAGGTCCATGCATTAGTTTCTGTTCTGAAGATGGATTGGTGAAAGATGACGGCGACGACACAGAGAGTGCGTCGGGTCAGTTTGTGCACCATACCCGGTATGTGGCTTGGTTGGGGCCTCTATCTTTAGATGTTAGTATTTTGTGCGATGTCTGTTTGGTATTAGGCTCGGACTATCGGCACCCTTTCATCAGGTGGATAGAAGTAGCGACAGTTGTCGCTAAGATGGTGGCTTCAAACTATCTAATGTACTATTTTGTAAGATCTTTGTGAATAATTAATAAAATGACTGCATACATCATCCAGATGTAGAAGCCGGCGTAATTTTTTATTTTTTTGCCAATTGCCGGTGTCTACCAGCAAAGCGTGTGCAGCTGCCAACACGGCCAAGTGAGAGCTCGATGGGGGGTCGCCAGAAATGAATTACGCACGCTTGCTAATTGCCAATTGCGGGTGTCTACCAGCAAAGCGTGTCCAGCTACCGCCAACACAGCCAAGTGGGAAGCAAAGGCAAAGCGTACGCATGATGTATAATTTTAATTTGGCACCTCGTCAATTCGCCATGATAAGTTCATCAGAAGAACAACAGCAATAATTTCTGATCATAATAATTCAGAGCGACGGGGACAAGCGAGTGGGTCAACAATTTGGACACCAACAGCAGCCACACATTTGCTTGGACCGTAAATTACTCAGGCTACTCTACTATGCATGAACACGAATCAGAGCGTAAGCGTGAGACGATTACAGGAGGCCGTGTCGCCGTCGGGCCGGCTGTAGGGAACGGCGCGCGCGGCGAGCCTTCCCTTGCGTTTCTCCATGAACCGATGCAGCGACGCCTTCCTCGCCATGGGCAGGTCGCCGTCCCCTCGCGCGCTGCCTGCTGCGGCAGCAATACGGAGCAGCTCGGCCGCCCTGTCGTCCGGGACCTCGTCGAGCACCAGCACCTGCCCGCCGTAGAAGATGGTCATCTGCGCGTTCGCCGGCGCAGGACCCGCCGCGCGCTCGTCTTGCGCGGGCACTTCGGCTCCTGGCATGAGGGGGAGGACCACCGTGGCCGCCGGCCGCGCGTCCGCCGCCTTGATGCAGCGGTTGAGGACGCCGCACGCTGCGGCGAACCGTCGGCTCTGAGCGTTCCCTGACGCCGCCATTCTTGACCTGACACCGTACGCTCTCGAACCCTCTGTCTGCTCTGCCTCTACTAGTTGATCGGGTGTGGGTTGGAGGAAGGAGATTGATGGAGTGGAGATGGTTAGATGGGTTTGATTTATAAGAATCGCCCGTGTCCTGTTAGCTATTGCTGTCAAATGAGGGGACGTGGGGTGTTTCTTTCTGGCTTTTGGAGGAAGGAAATTTCTTGGCACGAAGAACACGTGCTGGTCGACAGCAAAGATGGTTTCAATGTGGTGACCCCCATGCCACAGCGTTTTTTTTAGCATCAGTACAGGCACAAGCGCTCATATACACGCGCATACACTCATCCCTATGAACGCACACACATACATCCTATTTTTATGAGCACCTCCGAGAGACTGAGCCGGCATATCATCTTGAGATTTACGAAGTCACAGTAGGCGCCTCGTCGTCGACGGGAACGTCTCCTTCCACTGAAAGCGCATCGCCGGAAATCCTAAAATAAATACAGGAATAATGCGAGCACCAGGATTTGAACCCTGGTGGGTTGGGGATACCACTGTCCACCTAACCAACTCAACCACAGGTTGATTCGCTGCCACAACGTTAAGTTGTTAATTCGGCGGCGGGCGGCAGGCATAGAGATTAAAAATTGTTGAAGCGGGTACTTTTCCGCCGCGGACTTCAGGAAGACTTGTACTATTGGGGCCGCGTTCCATTCCTTCCGCTCCGCGGCTCTGCGCCGTAGCAGAGCGGCAATCCAGTTAATTTACGCCATAATTTGGGGAGTAGGTTAAACCCTGCTCCGCGTGCTCCGCTCCGCGAGGACTGTCGAACGCGGTCTAGATCTCACATTTAGATAAGGTCGTAAGATTAATCTAAAATATTATATTTTGACGTTTTGAAAAAATATCTGAAACTATTTGATATCATCCATGTGGGATATGTCTACAACAACAAAAAATCAGCTCAAAACCTAATGTACATTTAGAGATTAAAAAGAGAAAATTTTGAATATGAATACTGGGAGCTTTGAATGAATAGTACTTTAACACTGTTTACATCAGATTTTGTCATTTTTTGCTTCTATTTATGTAAGTGGAATTAGAAACCGAAACTTTTTGAGGTTGTACATCAAACATTGATGTATGTCCAATTGAAAATATTTCAAAAAATATATTTTTTAACGATCTCATTGATATCATCTAATGTGAGATCTCACACAAGTTTCTCCAACTCAGGTGCAGCGATCATTGATACAAGAGGCCCCTTGGCAAATGTATCCGACGTTCAGTTGCTAACTTGAGTATAAACTAAAAGAGCGTCAAACTATTGAAAAAGGCTTCACACCTCTTTTTATAAATAAAGTCATAAGGGAATCTCCAACGCCAACCCTCAAACCGCCTGTATCCGTCTGAACTGCGCGGTCTAGACCATAGCCATCCAACGCTCGGCGGTCTGGACGTGTTTTCTCCCACAAAATTGAGACAACGTGGGGGGGGGGGGGGGGAGTGCAGGAGTACTGTTGTAGGGTGGAACCTTAAATGGAGATCTTTCACGAATTGAAGGGGGGATCCCCAAGAACAAGATGAACACAAGAGAGAAAACAAGAGGAACACTCAAGAACAAGTCCAATCACACATCCACTAGAGCAACAAACACACAAGATCCACAAGGTACATGAACAATCAAAGGGAAACACGATACATGGTAGAGTTCATCCCAAATCCCATGAAGGAGATGAGGGCTTGATGATCTAGATAGATCCTTCCCACAAGGGGGTCTTGAATCCCTAGGGATCTTCTCCAATGGAGGTCTTGTACTCCAATGGGGTCTTCTCTCTCAAGAGGAATCCCACAAGGGGAGATACATGAGCTAAGCTCTATGATTTGTGTCTATTCTTAGCTAAGTCTAAATGGAGGAGGAAGGGGAGTATATATAGGTCCAAGGGATGAAGGGGTAAGTAGGGACGAGATGGGGGTACAAGGGTCAAGCCCAACAGCCACGCGCAGGGGGCCCCGTGTGCACAGGGTAAGTGGAGCCTGTGCGCACGGGGTATCCAGAGACCTGATGCATGAGCCCGTGCACACGGCGTCCGGGAGGCCCATGGGCACGGTACACGCCCGTGCGCACGGGGTCTTCAGGACCGTCAGCCTGGGAGGCCCGTGGGCACGGGGTCGGAGGGGCCCGTGTGCACGGGGTCGCCTGGGAGCTGCTGCCTTCTTCTTGGCGCTTCCTTCTCCGCTTCCAGGCTTCCCTCTTTGATGGTGTAGATGTTCTCTTCTTCTTGGACTCCTCCTCGATGAATGTGTAGCTCCGCTCACACCTACGTATGCACACAAGAGAGGGGTCAAGTAGTATACCATCCTCGAAAGGTACAAGTGGACAGGTGTAAAGGAGATGATTCACCTTTGTATGTATGAAGTAGATGTGGCACGTGTCACTTGCGAAATGGACTCTTGACATGGTGATTTCCATAGGATGCTCCGCATCAACCCCTCCCCCTTTGGAAAGATCAGACCTCGGATCGAAATCCAAATCACCATGGGAAAGAGATGATGTTGCCGTGTAGAAGTTGACGATCACCAAGCATTCATCATCTTGTAGTTTTAAATGGGCACTCTCCAATGTTGCACAGTCTTGTAATTCCTTCAAAAGGAGAAAAGATAACAAGCACTTGGAAAAACAAATGTGGTTGGCGTAAGAGCAAAACCAAGCATTCAAGAGGTGATTCACCCAACAAGTGTTGTCATCAAGCATAGCATATTGTTTGACAAAGAAATGTGGCATGTAAGTTGAGCACAATCAAGGACATCATGGAAACAAGCATGCAAATGGGAGGTGAAGATGCTAATATGTGTGACAAGTGAACAAGCATCTACCTCAAGGTCATAGCAAGCATGCACAAAGCACTCAACAAACGGTCTATGGTATGCATAGGAATCATTCAAAACACCAAATATAATGAGATGTCGAAACACATGGGGCAAGTGCAAGACAATCCAAGCATAATGTGCATATGGTGTAGTGAAGATATCATGGCACTCAACACAAAGGAAGGAGCAATTGTTCAATATGTGTGAGGCAATCAAGTCAATCATGGCAATCATGTCGTGCCAACTGGTGGAGCGAAGATGCAACATACTAGAGGAAATCATGGCAATCATGTCATGTGAGCAAATAATAGGCATAGGCAATGCACATGACATATCGCAAGCACGAACACAAAGCAAGATCATAGTATCATTATAGGCATGGGGCACAAAGCAAACATGGTAATAACAAGTGATATCTCCACCAAGCTTGCAAATACACATACAAGTACTAGAATCAATCATCATGTGTAATGCAAAGCATGGATCACAAATGCATGGCAAAGGTATAGGAATGATAATATCATGCAAAGTGAACATGGCAATATGGGCATAAAGTGAGAAGTGGTATATAACCCATAACCATGTGAGGGCCATGTAGAAGAGATGCGCGAAGTCTTTGCGTGAAGGGAGTGGTGGTAAGGACAATCCATGGTATCCCAAGTCATTATTGCTCTCTAGAGCTTGTTTCGTCAACTCATGGGATTGTGAGGTTGACGAGTGTTCATGGGTACCTACACAAAAGAGACACAAACGAAAGAACGTGTGTGCGTGGTAAATGTACACATCATCCATCATGATGTGTATGTGAACGTGAGCGTTAGCACAAGATAAAGAATGCTCAAAGAAATTTGAGGCACGGTAGAGAAACATGTCATCCGTCATACAATGATAGTTATTGTGTTCAACATGATGAGGATGCAAACTATAGCAAGTGTATGGCACACCAATAGCATTTTTATTTATGGGGAGCATATGGTGCACACAAGTATTGGGGTCATGCAATGGATGGGATGGAACAAAATCTCCTAACATTTATGAGGAAACTATGGGGGTCTCCTCATGAGCAATATCGGAAACATCATATGGAGAAAAAGGACAACCTCCAAAACAATGCATATCCGAAGCTAGGTGGTCATGGCATGGCATATGAGATAAATGATGCAAAGGAAGCATATCAATATCATCACAAGAAAAACAAATGCCATTAACCATGGGCTTGTCATCTATGCCATATGTGCAAATCGGGTTTATTTTAATGACATATGCATAGTCACTACGATGAGATTGCAAATAAGACATATGATTGATCTCATGCATAGCATATGACAAGTCAAGCGGATTGTCACAAGAAATCCTATGTAACATGGCATCACAACTAAGAGACTCCACATGGCAATCCTCATACTCATCATAAATGGGTAAATCATCACATGGGAAAATCATACTAGCAAGAAGCATGTCAATAGGGGGATCAACATCATGCGAGCAATCAATGTCAAGAATGTCCACTAGTGGGACTAGAGCATCACCTTCGCCTATGTTACCTTGTTCATTCCACTCATGTGATGTAGGTGAGGTGGGAAAGACCAAATCGTGGCCAATGTCGTCATCGGGATGGAACCTTGTGGGGGCTGCATCATAGTCCACCATGGCCATCGTCTTGTCCAAAGGAAGGACGAAGTCATCGAAGATTGGCGCGTCATCATATATGGGACCTAGCACCAAAGGAGACGACGCAATAGAGGTAGAGGTTAAGTTGTTCGAAAGAGAAATGGTCTCATATGCCTCATAAACTACCTCAATCTCTCTATGTGGCGGTGGCTCACTCACTCCCTCAAGGTAGGTGCACTCAATGTCACATATGGTGGAGTCACTCAAATCACTCAAGTGGTGGTGGTGGTGGCTCTCCTCACATGGGAATTTGGGCAGCTCATCATATATGGGGCTAGTGGTGAAGTGACTCTCACTCTCAATGTGGTGTCAAAAGTCACTCAAGTCATCATACGTTACCGTGGTCGAAGGGAAAATCCCATGCTCAACCATCTCGTCGTCGTCATCGTGGATGAAGGCCGAAGATGGCACATCATCGCTCTCGTCGTGGATGAAGGCGGAAGATAGCACATCATCACTCTCGCCTTGTAGCGTGGTCATTGCAAAGTGAGCTCGGAGTCGAGTAGACTTGGCCTTCTTGAGTTCTTGCTCCGCCTTGAGAGCACCAATGTAGTTGTCGTCGAGGGACTTGTAGTTCTCGAGGAAGATAGTCTTGGAAATGTCATCATTCAATCCCATCATGAAGTAGAACTTCATCCAAATGGGGTCGTCCACACTGGCTCGTCGCAAGGCTTCCTTCAGGTTCTTGAAGTACTCGTCGAGGGACTTGGATCCTTGTATGGTATTCTTCAATTGGCGTTGAAGATGTTCCGTGTAGGTGGAAGGCACAAATTCTCGCCTCATCGCTTTCTTCATCGTGGGCCACGTCATGGTGAAGTTTGTCGAAGGTTGATGTCTACTACACAACCTTCTTCTTGTAGACGTTGTTGGGCCTCCAAGTGCAGAGGTTTGTAGGACAGTAGCAAATTTCCCTCAAGTGGATGACCTAAGGTTTATCAATCCGTAGGAGGCGTAGGATGAAGATGGTCTCTCTCAAGAAACCCTGCAACCAAATAACAAAGAGTCTCTTGTGTCCCCAACACACCTAATACAATGGTAAATCGTATAGGTGCACTAGTTCGGCGAAGAGATGGTGAAGCAAGTGGTATATGGATAGTAGATAAAGGTATTTGTTAGCTAAAATAATAAAAACAGCAAGGTAGCAAGTGATAAAAGTGAGCGTAAACGGTATTGCAATGATAGGAAATAAGGCCTAGGGTTCATACTTTCACTAGTGTAAGTCCTCTCAACAATACTAACATAATTGGATCATAAAACTATCCCTCAACATGCAACAAAGAGTCACTCCAAAGTCCCTAATAGCGGAGAACGGACGAAGAGATTATGGTAGGGTACGAAACCACCTCAAAGTTATTCTTTCCAATCAATCCGTTGGGCTATTCCTATAAGTGTCACAAACATCCCTAGAGTTCGTACTAGAATAACACCTTAAGACACAAATCAACCAAAACCCTAATGTCACCTAGATACTCCAATGTTACCTCAAGTATCCGTGGGTATGATTATACGATATGCATCACACAATATCAAATTCATCTATTCAACCAACACATAGGACCTCAAAGAGTGCCCCAAAGTTTCTACCGGAGAATCACGACGAAAACGTGTGCCAACCCCTATGCATAGGTTCATGGGCGAAACCCGCAAGTTGATCACCAAAACATACATCAAGTGAATCACGTGATATCCCATTGTCACCACAGATATCCATGCAAGACATACATCAAGTGTTCTCAAATCTTTAAAGACTCAATCCGATAATATAACTTCAAAGGGGAAACTCAATCCATTACAAGAGAGAAGAGGGGGAGGAGAAACATAAGATCCAACTATAATAGCAAAGCTCGCGATACATCAAGATCGTGCCAAAGCAAGAACATGAGAGAGAGAGAGAGAGATCAAACACATAGCTACTGGTACATACCCTCAGCCCTGAGGGAGAACTACTCCCTCCTCGTCATGGAGAGCACCGGGATGATGAAGCTGGCCACCGGGGAAGGGTTCCCCCTCCGGCAGGGTGCCAGAACGGGTCTAGATTGGTTTTCGGTGGCTACGGAGGCTTCTGGCGGCGGAACTCCCGATCTAATCTCCGTTCTGAAAGTTTTAGGGTACGAAAATATATATGGGTGCAGGAAGTACGTCGGAGGAGCTACGGGGGCCCCACGAGGCAGGGGGCGCGCCCTAGGGGGGGCGCCCCCCACCCTCGTGAGCACCTCCCGTATCTCCTGACGTGGAGTCCAAGTCTATCAGGTGGCTTTCGTTCCAAAAATAACTTCTCGAGTTGATTTCGTTCCGTTTCGACTCCGTTTGATATTCCTTTTCTTCGAAACACTGAAATAGGCATAAAACAGCAAATCTGGGCTGGGCCTCCGGTTAATAGGTTAGTCCCAAAAATAATATAAAAGTGGAAAATAAAGCCCAATATTGCCCAAAACATTAGATAATATAGCATGAAGCAATCAAAAATTATAGATATGTTGGAGATGTATCAAGCATCCCCAAGCTTAATTCCTACTCGTCCTCGAGTAGGTAAATGATAAAAAGATATTTTTTGATGTGGAATGCTAGTTGGCATAATTTCAATGTAATTCTTCTTACTTGTGATATGAATATTCAGATCCATAAGATTCAAGACAAAAGTTTAATATTGACATAAAAACAATAATACTTTAAGCATACTAACAAAGCAATCATGTCTTCTCAAAAAAACATGGCCAAAGAAAGCTATCCCTAAAAAATCATATAGTCTGGCTATGCTCTATCTTCACCACACAAAATATTTAAATCATGCACAACCCCGATGACAAGCCAAGCAATTGTTTCATACTTTTAATGTTCTCAAACTTTTTCAATCTTCACGCAATACATGAGCGTGAGCCATGGACATAGCACTATAGGTGGAATAGAATGGTGGTTGTGGAGAGGAAAAAAAGGGAGAAGATAGTCTCACATCGACTAGGCGTATCAACGGGCTATGGGGATGCCTATCAATAGATATCAATGTGAGTGAGTAGGGATTGCCATGCAACGGATGCACTAGAGCTATAAGTATATGAAAGCTCAACAAAAGAAACTAGTGGGTGTGCATCCAACTCGCTTTCTCACGAAGACCTAGGGCATTTTGAGGAAGCACATCATTGGAATATACAAGCCAAGTTCTATAATGAAAGATTCCCACTAGTATATGAAAGTGACAATATAGGAGACTCTCTATCATGAAGATCATGGTGCTACTTTGAAGCACAAGTGTGGTAAATGGATAGTAGCATTGTCCATTTTTTATTTAGCCTTTGTTTTTTTATTTGGCCTTTCTTTTTTTGGCCTTTTTTAGGACAATGCTCTATTGAATGATGATCATCACACTTCTATTTATTTACAACTCGATGATACAACTCGATACTAGAACAAAGATGACTCTATATGAATGCCTACGGCGGTGTACCGGGATATGCAATGAATCAAGAGTGACAAGTATGAAGGAATTATGAACGGTGGCTTTGCCACAAATACAATGTCAACTACATGATCATGCTAAGCAATATGACAATGATGGAGTGTGTCATAATAACTGGAACGGTGGAAAGTTGCATGGCAATATATCTCGGAATGGCTATGGAAATGCCATAATAGGTAGGTATGGTGGATGTTTTGAGGAAGGTATATGGTGGGTTTATGGTACCGGCGAAATTTGCGCGGTACTAGAGAGGCTAGCAATGGTGGAAGGGTGAGAGTGTGTATAATCCATGGACTCAACATTAGTCATAAAGAACTCACATACTTATTGCAAAAATCTAGAATTTATCAAAGCAAAGTACTACGCGCATGCTCCTAGGGGGATAGATTGGTAGGAAAAGACCATCGCTCGTCCCCGACCACCACTCATAAGGAAGGCAATCGATAAATAAACCATGCTCCGACTTCACCACATAACGGTTCACCATACGTGCATGCTACGGGAATCACAAGCTTCAACACAAGTATTTCTCAAATCCACAACTACTAAACTAGCATGACTCTAATATCACCATCTCCATATCTCAAAACAATTATCAAGTATCAAACTTCTCATAGTATTCAACACACTCATAAGAGAAATTTATTATTCTTGAATACCTAGCATATTAGGATTTTAAGCAAATTACCATGCTATTTAAGACTCTCAAAATAATATAAGTGAAGCATGAGAGTTCATCTATTTCTTCAAAATAAAACTACCACTATGCTCTAAAAGATATAAGTGAAGCACTAGAGCAAATGACAAACTACTCCGAAAGATATAAGTGAAGATCAATGAGTAGTTGAATAATTATGCAACTATGTGAAGACTCTCTAACATTTAATAATTTCAGATCTTGGTATTCTATTCAAACAGCAAGCAAAGCAAAATAAAATGAAATTCTAAGAATAGCAAACATCATGTGAAGAAGCAAAAACTTAGGATCAACTGATACTAACCGCTAATTGTTGAAGAAGAAAGGTGGGATGCCAACCGGGGTATACCCAAGCTTAGATGCTTGAGACTTCTTGAAATATTATCTTGGGGTGCCTTGGGTATCCCCAAGCTTGAGCTTTTGTGTCTCCTTAATTCCTCTCATATCACGGTCTCCCTAAATCTCAAAAGCTTCATCCACACAAAACTCAACAAGGACTCGTGAGATAAGTTAGTATAAACCATTGAAAAAACCTTATCATACTCTACTGTAGAAAATCACTAAAATTATTATTCAATGTTGCATACTAAATGCCTCTGCATATTTAATAGTCCTATCCTCAAACAGAATCATTAAAGAAGCAAACATATGCAAACAATGCAAACATAACAGCAATCTGCCTAAACAGGATAGTCTGTAAAGAATGCTGCAACATCCATACTTCCCTAGATCCAAAAATTATGAAAGAAAATTCCCACTGTAGTAAATTTATCAGATATTAATATGCAAAAGGTTTCAATATTTTATCACATTCTGACTTTTCTAGGGAATTATTGCAACAGCGGTAAACTTTCTGTTTTCAAACAGCAACATGTATACTTCTAACATAGGCATAGTAAAGACTATTAATGCCACTTCTATTGAAATAAAAGATGCAAAACATTGTTCTAAATAACAGCAAGAAAATCCTAACAAAATAAATTGACACACCAAGCAAAACACATATCATGTGGCGAATAAAAATATAGCTCCAAGTAAAGTTACCGATGAATGAAGACGAAAGAGGGGATGCCCCGAGCTCCAAGTAAAGTTACCGATGAATGAAGACGAAAGAGGGGATGCCTTCCGGGGCATCCCCAAGCTTAGGCTCTTGGCTATCCTTGAATATTACCTTGGGGTGCCTCGGGCATCCCCAAGCTTAGGCTCTTGCAACTCCTTATTCCATAGTCCATCAAATCCTTACCCAAAACTTGAAAACTTCACAACACAAAACTTAACAGAAAATTCGTAAGCTCCGTTAGTATAAGAAAATAAATCACCACATCAAGGTACTGTAATGAACTCATTCTTTATTTATATTGGTGTTAAACCTACTGTATTCCAACTTCTCTATGGTTTATAAACTATTTTACTAGCCATAGATTCATCAAAATAAGTAAACAACACACGAAAAACAGAATCTGTCAAAAACAGAACAGTCTGCAGTAATCTGGATCAAACGTATACTTATAGAACTCATAAAATTCTCAAATAAATTGCTGGACCTGAGGAATTTATCTATTAATCATCTTCAAAAATAATTAACTAAATATAACTCTCCAAATAAAAATGGCAGTAATTTTCGTGAGCGCTAAAGTTTCTGTTTTTTTACAGCATGATCAAACAAGACTTTCCCAAAGTCTTCCCAAAGGTTCTACTTGGCACAAACACTAATTAAGCACATAAAACCACATCTAAACAGAGGCTAGATGAATTATTTATTATTAAAAAGGAGCAAAAAGCAAGGAACAAAAATAAAATTGGGTTGCCTCCCAACAAGCGCTATCGTTTATCGCCCCTAGCTAGGCATGATGATTTCAATGATGCTCACATAAAGGATAAGAATTGAAACATAAAGGGAGCATAATGAAGAATATGACTAGCAAATTTAAGTCTAACCCACTTCCTATGCATAGGGATTTTGTGAGCAAACAACTTATGGAAACAAGAATCAACTTGCATAGGAAGGTAAAACAAGCATAACTTCAAAACTTTAAGCACAAAGAGAGGAAACATGATATTATTGCAACTCCTACAAGCATATATTCCTCCCTCATAATAATTTTCAGTAGCATCATGAATGAATTCAACAATATAACCAGCACCTAAATAATTCTTTTCATGATCTACAAGCATAGAAAATTTACTACTCTCCACATAAGCAAGATTCTTCTCATGAATAATAGTGGGAGCAAACTCAACAAAATAACTATCATCTGATTGAAAATTAAGATCAAGATGACAAGGTTCATTGTTATTATTATTCTTTAAAGCATACGTGTTATCACAATAATCATCATAGATAGGAGGCATGGTTTCATCATAGTAAATTTGATCATCAAAGCTTGGGGGACAAAAAATATCATCTTCATCAAACATAGCTTCCCCAAACTTGTGGCTTTGCATATCATTAGCATCATGGATATTCAAGGAATTCATACTAACAACATTGCAATCATTCTCATCATTCAAATATTTAGTGCCAAACATTTTATAGATTTCTTCTTCTAGCACTTGAGCACAATTTTCCTTTCCATCATACTCATGAAAGATATTAAAAAGATGAAGCGTATGAGACAAACTTAATTCCATTTTTATAGTTTTATTTTATAAACTATACTAGTGATAAAACAAGAAACTAAAAGACTCGATTGCAAGATCTAAAGGTATACCTTCAAGCACTCACCTCCCCGGCAATGGTGCCAGAAAAGAGCTTGATGTCTACTACACAACCTTCTTCTTGTAGACGTTGTTGGGCCTCCAGTGCAGAGGTTTGTAGGACAGTAGCAAATTTCCCTCAAGTGGATGACCTAAGGTTTATCAATCCGTAGGAGGCGTAGGATGAAGATGGTCTCTCTCAAGCAACCCTGCAACCAAATAACAAAGAGTCTCTTGTGTCCCCAACACACCCAATACAATGGTAAATTGTATAGGTGCACTAGTTCGGTGAAGAGATGGTGAAACAAGTGGTATATGGATAGTAGATAAAGGTACTTGTAATCTGAAATAATAAAAACAGCAAGGTAGCAAGTGATAAAAGTGAGCGTAAACGGTATTGCAATGATAGGAAATAAGGCCTAGGGTTCATACTTTCACTAGTGTAAGTCCTCTCAACAATACTAACACAATTAGATCAGAAAACTATCCCTCAACATGCAACAAAGAGTCACTCCAAAGTCACTAATAGCACAGAACAAACGAAGAGATTATGGTAGGGTACGAAACCACCTCAAAGTTATTCTTTCCAATCAATCCGTTGGGCTATTCCTATAAGTGTCAGAAACAACCCTAGAGTTCGTACTAGAATAACACCTTAAGAAACAAATCAACCAAAACGCTAATGTCACCTAGATACTCCAATGTCACCTCAAGTATCCGTGGGTATGATTATACGATATGCATCACACAATCTCAAATTCATCTATTCAACCAACACATAGGACCTCAAAGAGTGCCCCAAAGTTTCTACCGGAGAATCACGACGAAAACGTGTGCCAACCCCTATGCATAGGTTCATGGTCGGAACCCGCAAGTTGATCACCAAAACATACATCAAGTGAATCACGTGATATCCCATTGTCACCACAGATATCCACGGCAAGACATACATCAAGTGTTCTCAAATCTTTAAAGACTCAATCCGATAATATAACTTCAAAGGGGAAACTCAATCCATTACAAGAGAGAAGAGGGGGAGGAGAAACATAAGATCCAACTATAATAGCAAAGCTCGTGATACATCAAGATCGTGCCAAATCAAGAACATGAGAGAGAGAGAAAGATCAAACACATAGCTACTGGTACATACCCTCAGCCCGAGGGAGAACTACTCCCTCCTCGTCATGGAGAGCACTGGATGATGAAGATGGCCACCGGGGAAGGATTCCCCCTCCGGCAGGGTGCCGGAACGGGTCTAGATTGGTTTTCGGTGGCTACGTAGGTTTCTGGCGGCGGAACTCCCGATCTAATCTCCGTTCTGGAAGTTTTAGGGTACTACGATATATATGGGTGCAGGAAGTACGTCGGAGGAGCCA
The DNA here is from genome assembly GCA_034509565.1 of Triticum monococcum. Taxonomy (NCBI): domain Eukaryota; kingdom Viridiplantae; phylum Streptophyta; class Magnoliopsida; order Poales; family Poaceae; genus Triticum; species Triticum monococcum. Next base: position 167,369,028 of record CM067847.1, on the reverse strand, counting down.
CGGGGGCCCCACGAGGCAGGGGGCGCGCCCCCACCTTCGTGAGCACCTCCCGTATCTCCTGACGTGGAGTCCAAGTCTATCAAGTGGCTTTCGTTCCAAAAATAACTTCTCTAGTTGATTTCGTTCCGTTTCAACTCCGTTTGATATTCCTGTTCTTCGAAACACTGAAATAGGCATAAAACAACAAATCTGGGCTGGGCCTTCGGTTAATAGGTTAGTCCCAAAAATAATATAAACGTGGAAAATAAAGCCCAATATTGCCCAAAACAGTAGATAATATAGCATGGAGCAATCAAAAATTATAGATACGTTGGCGACGTATCAAAGGTCTATGTGAAGGAAATATGCCCTAGAGGCAATAATAAAGTTATTATTTATTTCCTTATATCATGATAAATGTTTATTATTCATGCTAGAATTGTATTATCCGGAAACATAATACATGTGTGAATACATAGACAAACAGAGTGTCACTAGTATGCCTCTACTTCACTAGCTCGTTGATCAAAGATGGTTATGTTTCCTAACCATGAACAAAGAGTTGTTATTTGATTAACGAGGTCACATCATTAGTTGAATGATCTGATTGACATGACCCATTCCATTAGCTTAGCACCCGATCGTTTAGTATGTTGCTATTGCTTTCTTCATGACTTATACATGTTCCTATGACTATGACATTATGCAACTCCCGTTTGTCGGAGGAATACATTGGGTGCTACCAAACGTCACAACGTAACTGGGTGATTATAAAGGAGCACTACAGGTGTCTCCAAAGGTACATGTTGGGTTGGCGTATTTCGAGATTAGGATTTGTCACTCCGATTGTCGGAGAGGTATCTCTGGGCCCTCTCGGTAATGCACATCACATAAGCCTTGCAAGCATTACAACTAATGTGTTAGTTGTGAGATGATGTATTACGGAACGAGTAAAGAGACTTGCCGATAACGAGATTGAACTAGGTATTGGATACCGACGATCGAATCTCGGGCAAGTAACATGCCGATGACAAAGGGAACAACGTATGTTGTTATGCGGTCTGACCGATAAAGATCTTCGTAGAATATGTAGGAGCCAATATGGGCATCCAGGTCCTGCTATTGGTTATTGACCGGAGACGTGTCTCAGTCATGTCTACATTGTTCTCGAACCATAGGGTCCGCACGCTTAAGGTTTCGATGACAGTTATATTATGAGTTTATGAGTTTTGATGTACCGAAGGAGTTCGGAGTCCCGGATGAGATCGGGGACATGACAAGGAGTCTCGAAATGGTCGAGACATAAAGATCGATATATTGGACGACTATATTCGGACTTCGGAAAGGTTCCGAGTGAATCGGGTATTTTTCGGAGTACCGGAGAGTTACGGGAATTCGCCGGGGAGTATATGGGCCTTATTGGGCCATACGGGAATAAAGGAGAGAGGCCAAAAGGAAGGAGGCCTGCGCCCCCCCCCTCTGGTCCGAATTGGACAAGGGGCGCAGCCCCCTTTTCCTTATTCCTCTCCCCCTCTTTCCCCTTCTCCTACTCCAACAAGGAAGGAGGGAGTCCTACTCCCGGTGGGAGTAGGACTCCCCTTGGCGCGCCTCCTCCTAGGCCGGCCGCCCCCTCCCCCTTGCTCCTTTATATACGGAGGCAGGGGGCACCCCATGATACACAAGTTGATCCTTGGTGATCGTTCCTTAGCCGTGTGCGGTGCCCCCTGCCACCAAATTCCACCTCGATCATATTGTTGCAGTGCTTAGGCGAAGCCCTGCGTCGGTAGTACATCAAGATCTTCATCACGCCATCGTGCCGACGGAACTCTTCCTTGACGCTTTGCTGGATCGGAGCCCGAGGATCGTCATCGAGCTGAACTTGTGCTAAGAACTCGGAGGTGCTGGAGTAACGGTGCTTGGATCGATCAGATCAGGAAGACGTACGACTACTTCCTCTACGTTGTGTGATAGCTTCCGCAGTCGGTCTGCGTTGGTACGTAGACAACACTCTCCCCTCTCGTTGCTATGCATCACCATGATCTTGCGTGTGCGTAGGAATTTTTTTGAAATTACTACGTTACCCAACAGTGGTATCAGAGCCAGGTTTTATGGTTTGATGTTATTTGCACGAGTAGAACACAAGTGAGTTGTGGGCGATACAAGTCATACTACGTACCAGCATGTCATACTTTGGTTCAGCGGTATTGTTGGACGAGACGACCTGGACCAACATTACGCGTACGCTTACGCGAGACCGGTTCCCTCGACGTGCTTTGCACATAGATGGCTTGCGGGCGACTGTCTCTCCAACTTTAGTTGAACCGAGTGTGGCTACGCCCGGTCCTTGAGAAGGTTAAAACGGAGTCTATTTGACAAACTATCGTTGTGGTTTTGAGGCGTAGGTGAGATGAGTTCTTGCTTAAGCCTGTAGCAGCCACGTAAAACATGCAACAACAAAGTAGAGGACGTCTAACTTATTTTTGCAGGGCATGTTGTGATGTGATATGGTCAAGGCATGATGCTAAATTTTATTGTATGAGATGATCATGTTTTGTAACCAAGTTATCGGCAACTGGCAGGAGCCATATGGTTGTCGCTTTATTGTATGCAATGCAATCGTGATGTAATGCTTTACTTTATTACTAAGCGGTAGTGATAGTCGTGGAAGCATAAGATTGGCGAGATGACAACGATGCTATGATGGAGATCAAGGTGTCGTGCCGGTGACGATGGTGATCATGACGGTGCTTCGGAGATGGAGATCACAAGCACAAGATGATGATGGCCATATCATATCACTTATATTGATTGCATGTGATGTTTATCCTTTTATGCATCTTATCTTGCTTTGATTGACGGTAGCATTATAAGATGATCTCTCACTAAATTATCAAGAAGTGTTCTCCCTGAGTATGCACCGTTGCCAAAGTTCGTCGTGCCCAGACACCATGTGATGATCGGGTGTGATAAGCTCTACGTCCATCTACAATGGGTGCAAGCCAGTTTTGCACACGCAGAATACTCAGGTTAAACTTGACGAGCCTAGCATATGCAGATATGGCCTCGGAACACAGAGACCAAAAGGTCGAGCGTGAATCATATAGTAGATATGATCAACATAACGATGTTCACCATTGAAAACTACTCCATCTCACGTGATGATCGGTTATGGTTTAGTTGATTTGGATCACGTGATCACTTAGAGGATTAGAGGGATGTCTATCTAAGTGGGAGTTCTTAAGTAATATGATTAATTGAACTTAAATTTATCATGAACTTAGTCCTGGTAGTATTTTGTAAATCATGTTGTAAATCAATAGCTCGCGTTGTTGCTTCCCTGTGTTTACTTTGATATGTTCCTAGAGAAAATTGTATTGAAAGATGTTAGTAGCAATGATGCGGATTGGATCCGTGATTCTGAGGTTTATCCTCATTGCTGCACAGAAGAATTATGTCCTTGATGCACCGCTAGGTGACAGACCTATTGCAGGAGCAGATGCAAACGTTATGAACGTTTGGCTAGCTCAATATGATGACTACTTGATAGTTTAGTGCACCATGCTTAATGGCCTAGAATCGGGACTTCAAAGACGTTTTGAATGTCATGGACCATATGAGATGTTCCAGGAGTTGAAGTTAATATTTCAAGCAAATACCCGAGTTGAGAGATATGAAGTCTCCAACAAGTTCTATAGCTAAAAGATGGAGAAGAATCGCTCAACCAGTGAGCATGTGCTCAGATTGTCTGGGTACTACAATCGCTTGAATCAAGTGGGAGTTAATGTTCCAGATAAGATAGTGATTGACAGAATTCTCTAGTCACCATCACCAAGTTAGTAGAACTTCGTGATGAACTATAATATGCAAGGGATAACAGAAACAACTCCCAAGCTCTTCGTGATGCTGAAATCAACGAAGGTAGAAATCAAGAAAAACATCAAGTGTTGATGGTTGACAAGACCACTAGTTTCAAGAAAAGGGCAAAGGGAAGAAGGGGAACTTCAAGAAGAAGGGCAAGCAAGTTGCTACTCAAGTGAAGAACCCAAGTCTGGACCTAAGCCTGAGACTGAGTGCTTCTACTGCAAAGGGACTGGTCACTGGAAGCAGAACCACCCCAAGTGATTGGCGGATAAGAAGGATGGCAAAGTGAACATAAGTATATTTGATATACATGTTATTGATGTGTACTTTACTAGTGTTTATAGCAAACCCTCAGTATTTGATACTATTTCAGTTGCTAAGATTAGTAACTCGAAACGGGAGTTGCAGAATAAACAGAGACTAGTTAAGGGTGAAGTGATGATGTGTGTTGGAAGTGGTTCCAAGATTGATATGATCATCATCGCACACTCCCCATAATTTCGGAATTAGTGTTGAACCTAAATAAGTGTTATTTGGTGTTTGCGTTGAGCATGAATATGATTTGATCATGTTTATTGTAATACGGTTATTCATTTAAGTAAAGGAATAAATTGTTGTTCTGTTTACATGAATAAAACCTTATATGGTTACACACCCAATGAAAATAGTTCATTGGATCTCGATCTTAGTGATACACATATTCATAATATTGAAACCAAAGGATGCAAAGTTAATAATGATAGTGCAACTTATTTGTAGCACTGCCGTTTAGGTCATGTTGGTGTAAAGCGCATGAAGAAACTCCATGCTGATGGGCTTTTGGAATCACTCGATTATGCATCAGTTGATGCTTGCGAACCATGCCTCATGGGCAAGATGACTAAGACCCTGTTCGGAACGTCGCCTGGCTCCCGTAAAGCCAGCTTCTCGTGGGAGCCAGCGCTAGCCAGCTTCCCACGGGAGCCAGATTCGTTCGGCTGCTCAGGGCGCTCCAGTTCTGCTGCATGGGCTGGCAGCCCAGGAAGGCATCCTGAAGCCCATTCGGGGGAGCTGCTTCATGGCCCGATTTTGTGAGAAAGGTAGGCTGGGCTGAAAAGAGTACTGCAGGCCAAATTATAAAGCTGCTTATATTTTTTTTCTGTGTATGTTTCTGCGATTTTGGCTGTACAGAGAGCAGTTTTGGGTAGTACAAGTGCAAATAATGTAATGAACATGCAGATTTTTGAATTTCACCAAGTTTAGATAAAGAACCACAAGGTTTGAGATATGTCCAACGACAAAAGCTTTCTCAAATTTGCATCTGTTCGCAAATCAAAACGGATACAAATATTTATAGAACATGACCATGACTTGACCAACCAAGAGCAATGGCGGTAGCTAGTTCATTCCTAAATCTATCCATGTCAGGAGCACTTGCCTCCGAAGTTGAAGCATCTGATGCACTTGAAGGAATAACATACTTCTTATATCTATCCGGGATTGTTGGAACATAATCCGGATCCCTTTCACATCGAACAAAGTGGATATCATCTTTGTCATGGAGGCGAACATAGTTGTGCAATGTCATAGTAGCTGCAACTATCTTCATCTGTGTTTGGAACGAGTAGTTTGGCATCTTGAGGAGAATTTTCCATTTCATTTTCCACACTCCAAAGGTTCTCTCTATGCAATTGCGTTTGGAGGAGTGAATCTTGTTGAACTTCTCCTTAGGAGTATTTGGAGGTACACCTCTTTGAAAGTCGGGGATATGATACCGTTCTCCTTTGTATGGTGCTAGATATCCATCTCTATTAGGATACCCGGCATCTACAAGGTAATACTTGCCTAAATTGAAAACCCTTTCGAGAGTCGGATGTCATGTGCAAGAACATCTCTCTTTGCTCTCTCTTCAGAAAGAGCTCAGTTGCAATGAAATGCTCATCAGTGCCATCTATTACGCCACAATCTCGAACTAAATCCATGGTAGAGGCAACAGAAATGGTCTCATCTTTCTTTAGGAAAGACTGAAACGATGTGTGTGAAGCTTGGGCAATAGAACTAATCTTTCTAATCTCCTTTTGCATCACTTCTGCAGTCTTTGGTTTCTTGTTCTTCTCCGGAATCGTGACCCCAAGCCTCACTTTAGATGAACTAGCTACTGTCAGAGAAGGTTGCTCTTTGGTATCATCCTCCAAATCAAGATCGGTGATTTCATCAACATTCAAGGCGGTTTTCAATGCCGAACTAGAGGGGGGAGGCAGACCAGATGCAGGGTTCCAATGGTCAGTGCCATCAACACTGATATCCTCAAACAAGATGCGCAAACCTTCTTCATTATGAAGTCCATGCTTCTTGAACTTGCCACAACCTGGGAGGTCCTATTGTATGAAAGAGAGACATTAGTACATAAAGCATGACAAGTTTACATTTTATTTTGTGAGAAACATAAGCATGAGAACTTACAACTTTTGCCTTTTTCCACCACTCATTATCTTGTTTCACGGTGTTTTTCTCAAAGTCCCAACCCCCTTCAGTCTCGCGCAACTTGAGCTTCTTGAATGTGTTGTACTCACGTTTTAGCTTGGTCCATTTGTTCCTCACTTGCTTTGGTGTGTACTCAAGTCCAGTTCTCATCAAGAATTTTTTTCCCACCTCATCATATGCACTGGGTGTCAAATGAGTGCTTGGCATGTTTCCAGCCTTCACTTGTTTCACAAACAACTCCACGATAATCCGAGTATTCTCATCGGTCCACTTGACGACATTTTTATACAAAAATGATATTACTTTACGGATACACATTACCTCAAAATATATGCCACACATTCAGTACCATCTCAAAAATAGATACCAAAATCAGTAGCATCATCAACATGTACCAACAATCAGCGTCCATTAGTATATAATCATGTGTCCAAATATATGGGAAACAATCACTACCATCTCACAAACAATCAGTAGCAGCATGAATATGAAGCAAACAATCAGCATCCATCAGTCTACAATCTTGTGCCCAAATATATGGAAAATAAACAGTACCAGCATGAACATGTACTACCAACATGAGGAAATTATTGATTCGATCTGAAGTCAATTCATATCACTACAAACTGCACTACACGTATATATGGAAAAGGTGCACACATCAGTTTCATATCACAAGAAATTGGAGCTGTCCATAGACAGTGCACGAACTAGGCTGAATCAGAGTACTACAAGAGGGGGGAGGTGGCTGCTTACCTTGAGCTGGGGGAATGGCTTCTCCGGTGTGGATCTTGCGGGCAGACCCGTCAGGAGCTCTACGTTGTGCGGCTGCCGGCGGCGACCAATGGAGGGAGTGGCGGCAGATGGGGAGAAGACAAGGCGTGCTCGGGGACTTTGGGCGGCTGCTTCGAGCGGCAATGGACGGAGACTTGCGGGACGAGGCGTAGATCCGAGGGGCGGCAGCGGACAGCGGCGCGACGGCCGGCCGGCGACGGGGCGGCGGCTAGGGTTGCGACAACACAGCCCCGATCTTTTCTGTACGAGCAAAGCAGGTTGCGAGAGCAGAGGAGTCCAAGGAAACGATTCGATTTGGTTACTTCGCGGTGGCAGTAGCATCATAATTTTGAGCAACTCCCGCTTCTGTTATTTGCGAAGGTGGGCCAGCGTAGCTTCTCGTCTGCGCGCATATTTGCACTGCCGATTCTTGTATCCGCGGAGCCAGCTTCTCAAAGCGGAGCCGTTCGGTGCCGCTTCTCGGACGGATTTTCAGAAGCCAGCTCGTGGACTGCTTCCGAACGGGGCCTAAGACTCTGTTCTTCGGAACAATGGAGCGAGCAATAGATTTGTTGGAAATCATACATACTGATGTATGTGGTCCGATGAATATTGAGGCTCGCGACAGGTATCATTATTTTCTGATCTTCACAGATGATTTGAGTAGATATGAGTATATCTACTTGATGAAACATAAGTCTGAAACATTTGAAGTTCAAAGAATTTCAGAGTGAAGTGAAAAATCATCGTAACAAGAAAATAAAGTTTCTATGATCTGATCGTAGAGAAGAGTATTTGAGTTACGAGTTTGGCCTTCAGTTAAAAACAATGTGAAATAGTTTCACTACTCACGCCACATGGAACACCATAGTGTAATGGTGTGTCCGAATGTCATAACCGTACTTTATTAGATATAGTGCGATCTATGATGTCTCTTACCGATCTACCACTATCGTTTTGGGGTTATGCATTAGAGACAACTGCATTCACGTTAAAAGGGGCACCATCTAAGTCCGTTGAGACGACACAATCTGAACTGTGGTTTAGCAAGAAACCAAAGTAGTCGTTTCTTAAAGTTTGGGGTTGTGATGCTTATGTGAAAAAGTTTCATCCTGATAAGCTCAAACCCAAATCGGAAAAGTGCGTCTTCATAGGATACCCTAAAGATAATGTCGGGTACACCTTCTATCACAGATCCGAAGGCAAGATATTCGTTGCCGAGAATGGATCCTTTCCAGAGAAGGAGTTTCTCTCGAAAGAAATGAGTGGGAGGAAAGTAGAAAACTTGATAAGGTAATTGTACCTTCTCCCTTATTGGAAAGTAGTACATCACAGAAACCAGTTTCTGTGACACCTACACCAATTAGTGAGGAAGCTAATGATGATGATCATGTAACTTCAGATCAAGTTACTACCGAATCTCATGGGTAAACCAGAGTGAGATCCGCACCAAAGTGGTACGGTAATCCTGTTCTGGAAGTCATGTTACTAGACCATGATGAACTTGCGAACTATGAGGAAGCGATGATGAGCCCAGATTCCGCGAAATGGTTTGAGGCCATGAAATCTGAGATATAATCCATGTATGAGAACAAAGTTTGGACTTTGGTTGACTTGCCCGATGATCAGCAAGCAATTGAGAATAAATAGATCTTCAAGAGGAAGACGAACGCTGATAGTAGTGTTACTATCTACAAAGGTAGAATTGTCGCAAAAGGTTTTCGACAAGTTCAAGGTGTTGACTACGATGAGAGTTTCTCACTCGTGTCTATGCTTAAGTCTGTCCGAATCATGTTAGTAATTGCCGCATTTTATGAAATTTGGCAGATGGATGTCAAAACTGCATTCCTGAATGGATTTCTGGAAGAAGAGTTGTATATGATGCAAGCGGAAGGTTTTGTCAATCCGAAAGGTGCTAACAAAATGTGCAAGCTCCAGCGATCCATCTGTGAACTGGTGCAAGCATCTCGGAGTTGGAATATACGCTTTGATGAGTTGATCAAAGCATATAGTTTTATACAGACTTGCGGTGAAGCCTGTATTTATGAGAAAGTGAGTGGGAGCACTATAGCATTTCTAATAAGTATATGTGAATGACATATTGTTGATCAGAAATAATGTAGAATTGTTCTGTAAAGCATAAAGGAGTGTTTGAAAGGAGTTTTTTAAAGAAAGACTTCGGTGAAGCTGCTTACATGTTGAGCTTCAAGATCTATAGAGATAGATCAAGACGCTTGATAAGTTTTTTCAATGAGTACATACCTTGACAAGATTTTGAAGTAGTTCAAAATGGAGCAGTCAAAGAAAGAGTTCTTGCCTGTATTACAAGGTGTGAAGTTGAGTAAGACACAAAGCCCGACCACGGCAGAAGATAGAAAGAGAATGAAAGTCATTCCCTATGCCTTGGCCATAGGTTCTATAAAGTATGTCATGCTATATACCAGATCTATTGTATACCCTGCATTGATTTGGCAAGGGAGTACAATAGTGATCTAGGAGTAGATCACTGGACAGCGGTCAGAATTATCCTTAGTGAAATAAGGATATGTTTCTCGATTATGGACGTGACAAAAAGGTTCATCGTAAAGGGTTACGTCGATGCAAGTTTTTGACACTGATCCAGATGAATCTAAAGTCTCAATCTAGATACATATTGAAAGTGGGAGCAATTAGCTAGAGTAGCTCCGTGTAGAGCATTGTAGACCTAGAACTTGCAAAATACTTACGGATCTGAATGTGACAGATCCGTTGACTAAAATTATCTCACAAGCAAAACATGATCACACCTTAGTACTCTTTGGGTGTTAATCACATAGATATGTGAACTAGATTACTGACTCTAGTAAACCCTTTGAGTGTTGGTCACATGACGATGTGAACTATGGGTGTTAATCACATGGTGATGTGAACTAGTGCTGTTAAATCACATGCCGATGTGAACTAGATTATTGACTCTAGTGCAAGTGGGAGACTGAAGGAAATATGCCCTAGAGGCAATAATAAAGTTATTATTTATTTCCTTATATCATGATAAATGTTTATTATTCATGCTAGAATTGTATTAACCGGAAAAATAATACATGTGTGAATACATAGACAAACAGAGTGTCAATAGTATGCCTCTACTTGACTAGCTCGTTGATCAAAGATGGTTATGTTTCCTAACCATGAACAAAGAGTTGTTATTTGATTAACGAGGTCACATCATTAGTTGAATGATCTGATTGACATGACCCATTCCATTAGCTTAGCACCCGGTCGTTTAGTATGTTGCTATTGCTTTCTTTATGACTTATACATGTTCCTATGACTATGAGATTATGCAACTCCCGTTTGCCGGAGGAACACTTTGGGTGCTACCAAACGTCACAACGTAACTGGGTGATTATAAAGGAGCACTACAGGTGTCTCCAAAGGTACATGTTGGGTTGGCGTATTTCGAGATTAGGATTTGTCACTCCGATTGTCGGAGAGGTATCTCTGGGCCCTCTCGGTAATGCACATCACATAAGCCTTGCAAGCATTACAACTAATGTGTTAGTTGTGAGATGATGTATTACGGAACGAGTAAAGAGACTTGCCGATAACGAGATTGAACTAGGTATTGGATACCGACGATCGAATCTCGGGCAAGTAACATGCCGATGACAAAGGGAACAACGTATGTTGTTATGCGGTCTGACCGATAAAGATCTTCGTAGAATATGTAGGAGCCAATATGGGCATCCAGGTCCCGCTATTGGTTATTGACCGGAGACGTGTCTCGGTCATGTCTACATTGTTCTCGAACCGTAGGGTCCGCACACTTAAGGTTTCGATGACAGTTATATTATGAGTTTATGAGTTTTGATGTACCGAAGGAGTTCGGAGTCCCGGATGAGATCGGGGACATGACGAGGAGTCTCAAAATGGTCGAGATGTAAAGATCGATATATTGGACGACTATATTCGGACTTCGGAAAGGTTCCGAGTGATTCGGGTATTTTTCGGAGTACCGGAGAGTTACGGGAATTCGCCGGGGAGTATATGGGCCTTATTGGGCCATACGGGAATAAAGGAGAGAGGCCAAAAGGAAGGAGGCCTGTGCCCCCCTCTGGTCCGAATTGGACAAGGGGCGCAGCCCCCTTTTCCTTATTCCTCTCCCCCTCTTTCCCCTTCTCCTACTCCAACAAGGAAGGAGGGAGTCCTACTCCCGGTGGGAGTAGGACTCCCCTTGGCGCGCCTCCTCCTAGGCCGGCCGCCCCCTCCCCCTTGCTCCTTTATATACGGAGGCAGGGGGCACCCCATGACACACAAGTTGATCCTTGGTGATCGTTCCTTAGCCGTGTGCGGTGCCCCCTGCCACCAAATTCCACCTCGATCATATTGTTGCAGTGCTTAGGCGAAGCCCTGCGTCGGTAGTACATCGAGATCGTCATCACGCCGTCGTGCTGACGGAACTCTTCCTCAACGCTTTGCTGGATCGGAGCCCGAGGATCGTCATTGAGCTGAACGTGTGCTAAGAACTCGGAGGTGCTGGAGTAACGGTGCTTGGATCGATCAGATCGGGAAGACGTACAACTACTTCCTCTACGTTGTGTGATCGCTTCCGCAGTCGGTCTGCGTTGGTACGTAGACAACACTCTCCCCTCTCATTGCTATGCATCACCATGGTCTTGCGTGTGCGTAGGAATTTTTTTGAAATTACTACGTTACCCAACACTATGAAGCCACCATGTCGATGCATAGTCGTGGAAGGTACTTGTGGTGCACTTCACTTGAACGTCGAAGGGTACTTGGTGCAGCTTGAGGTACTCGTCCATCTTGCACTCCCACTTGAGGTACTCTTCGGGGTAATGAGTCCCAAAAAATGGAAACTCATCGTCGTCGGTGAAGTCGAAGTATCTCGTGGAGGTAGTGCACTTGAGCTCGTGGAGTAGGCGAAGATGTCGCACATCCGAAGTCGAAGATGCCTCGAAGTCACTTGGCGAAGATGCCAATGTTGTTGAAGAAGCCGAAGTTTTGGGGTTGATGTTGTGGCTCTGAATATCCCATGCGCACGGGGTTGCCGGAGGCCGTTTGCATGGGGTCCCGTGTGCACGGGGTGGCAGAGTAGGCAACGCGTGTCCTGAAGCTCGCTCTTCATGGTCATGTCGATGTCGATGCTTGTGTGTACTTGCCGAAGATGGTAGCTCGGGAGTCTTTGCACTTGAGCGTCTTCTCGAAGATGAGGAAGACCACTTGTGGTTCTTGATGAGGGCCTTGAGCTCCTCCATTTGCTTGTCCATCTTGACATTGATGAAGTTCTTCATAGCATTGAACTCGTCGTTGTTGTTGTAGACCGGAGATGATGTGCTTTGCCTATCCATCACAAGACTCGAGGAAAGGTGAGTAGGAAATGAGATAAACAATACCAAGCTACCTTTTACCAGAGTTGAGGATGTATCTTGTATCAGTCAATGTGAAATGAAAGAATAGTGGAATTGGTACCCGACTTGTTCACTCACACCTACAAAGTAAAGCTTATCGAGGGGCTTGGTTAGGACAAGTGGCACAAGTTTCATGCAAATTGGAGTTCAAGATATTGTAAATGTTGAGATAAATCCAAAGGACTCAAAATGCAAAGCAAGTGATCACAAATATAGAGGAGGGCAATAAAGAAACACACACGGTGGGATAATGGGGCTTGTGCAACTATAGGGATGAGCAATGCAAAATTGCCTAACGAAGACTAAGCTCGTGTTGCACAAACACTGGGAGAGCACTGTTGGGGAACGTAGCAGAAATTCAAAATTTTCCTACGTGTCACCAAGATCTATCTATGGAGAGACTAGCAACGAGGGGAAGGAGAGTGCATCTACATACCCTTGTAGATCGCTAAGCGGAAGCGTTCAAGTGAACGGGGTTGATGGAGTCGTACTCGTCGTGATCCAAATCACCGAAGATCCTAGTGCCGAATGGACGGCACCTCCGCGTTCAACACACGTATAGCCCGATGATGTCTCCCACGCCTTGATCCAGCAAGGAGAGAGGGAGAGGTTGAGGAAGACTCCATCCAGCAGCAGCACAACGGCGTGGTGGTGATGGAGGAGCGTGGCAATCCTGCAGGGCTTCGCCAAGCACCACAAAAGAGGAGGAAGAGAGAGATGCAGGGCTGCACCAACGAGAGATCGAATCGCGTGTTATGGGCAGCCCTATGCCTCACTATATATAGGGGAGAGGGAGGAGGGTGCGCCCCCTCTAGGGTTCCCACCTAGGGACTTGGGGTGGCGGCCAAGAGGGGAGGGGAGAGGGAGGCGCACCAATATGGGCCCTAAGGCCCATATCCCCTTAGGGTTTGCCCCCTTTCCACCTCTTAGGCACCTTGGGCCCTTGTGGGGGGCGCACCAGCCCACCTGGGGCTGGTCCCCTCCCACACTTAGCCCACGCAAACCTCCGGGGTTGGTGGCCCCACTTGGTGGACCCCCGGGACCCTCCCGGTGGTCCCGGTACATTACCGATAAACCCCGAAACCTTTCCGGTGACCAAAACATGACTTCCTATATATAAATCTTTACCTACGGACCATTCCGGAACTCCTCATGACGTCCGGGATCTCATCCAGGACTCCGAGCAACATTCGGTAACCACATACAAACTTCCTTTATAACCCTAGCGTCATCGACCCTTAAGTGTGTAGACCCTAAGGGTTCGGGAGACATGCAGACATGACCGAGACGTTCTCCGGTCAATAACCAACAGCGGGATCTGGATACCCATGTTGGCTCCCACATGTTCCATGATGATCTCATCGGATGAACCACGATGTCAAGGACTTAAATCAACCCCGTATACAATTCCCTTTGTCTATCGGTACGATACTTGCCCGAGATTCGATCGTCGGTATTCCGATACCTTGTTCAATCTCGTTACTGGCAAGTCTCTTTACTCGTTCCGTAACACATCATCCCGTGATCAACTCCTTGATCACATTGTGCACATTATGATGATGTCCTACCGAGTGGGCCCAGAGATACCCCTCCGTCACACGGAGTGACAAATCCCAGTCTCGATTCGTGCCAACCCAACAGACACTTTCGGAGATACCTGTAGTGCACCTTTATAGTCACCTAGTTACGTTGTGACGTTTGGTACACGCAAAGCATTCCTATGGTATCCGGTAGTTGCACAATCTCATGGTCTAAGGAAATGATACTTGACATTAGAAAAGCTTTAGCATACGAACTAAACGATCTTTGTGCTAGGCTTAGGATTGGGTCTTGTCCATCACATCATTCTCCTAATGATGTGATCCCATTATCAATGACATCTAATGTCCATGGTCAGGAAACCGTAACCATCTATTGATCAACGAGCTAGTCAACTAGAGGCTTACTAGGGACATGGTGTTGTCTATGTATCCACACATGTATCTGAGTTTCCTATCAATACAATTCTAGCATGGATAATAAACGATTATCATGAACAAGGAAATATAATAATAACTTATTTATTATTGCCTCTAGGGCATATTTCCAACAGTCTCCCACTTGCACTAGAGTCAATAATCTAGTTCACATCGCCATGTGATTAACACTCACAGGTCACATCGCCATGTGACTAACACCCAAGAGTTTACTAGAGTCAGTAGTCTAGCTCACATCACTATGTGATTAACTCTCAATGAGTTCTAGGTTTGATCATGTTGCTTGTGAGAGAGGTTATAGTCAACGGGTCTGAACCTTTCAGATCCGTGTGCGCTTTACAAATCTCTATGTCATCTCCTAGATGCAGCTACCATGCTCTATTTGGAGCTATTCCAAATAACTGTTCTACTTGGAGCTATTCTAAATTGTTGCTCCATTATACGTATCCGGTATCTCCACTCAGAGCTATCCGGATAGGTGTTAAGCTTGCATCAACGTAACCCTTTACGACGAACTCTTTTACCACCTCCATAATTGAGAAAATTCCTTAGTCCACTAGTTACTAAGGATAACTTTGACCGCTGTCCTGTGATCCATTCTTGGATCACTCTTGTACCCCTTGACTGACTCATGGCAAGGCACACTTCAGGTGCGGTACACAGCATAGCATACTGTAGAGCCTATGTCTTAAGCATAGGGGACGACCTTCGTCCTTTCTCTCTGTTCTGCCATGGTCGAGCTTTAAGTCTTAACTTCGTACCTTACAACTCAGGCAAGAACTCCTTCTTTGACTAGTCCATCTTGAACACCTTCAAGATCATGTCAAGGTATGTGCTCATTTGAAAATACCATTAAGCGTTTTGATCTATCCTTATAGATCTTGATGCTCAATGTTCAAGTAGCTTAATCCAGGCTTTCCATTGAAAAACACTTTCCAAATAACCCTATATGCTTTCCAGAAATTCTACGTCATTTCTGATCAACAATATGTCAACAACATATACTTATCAGAAATTCTATAGTGCTCCCACTCACCTTTTTGGAAATACAGGTTTCTCATAAACTTTGTATACACCAAAATCTATGATCATCTCATCAAAGCATACATTCCAACTCCGAGATGCTTACTCCAGTCCTTAGAAGGATTGCTGGAGCTTTGCATACTTATTAGCATCTTTTAGGATTGACAAAACCTTCCGGTTGTATCACATACAACCTTTCCTCAAGAAAATCGTCGAGGAAAACAATGTTTTGACATCCTATCTGCAAGATTTCATAAATAATGCAGTAATCGCTAATATAATTACAACAGACTCTTAGCATCACTACGAGTGAGAAAGTCTCATCGTAGTCAACTCCTTGAACTTGTCGGAAAACATCTTAACGACAAGCCGAGCTTTCTTAATGGTGATACTTACCATCATTGCCCGTCTTCCTTTTAAAATCCATCTGTACTCAACAGCCTTACGACCATCGAGTTGTTCTGCCAAAGTCTACACTTTGTTTTCATACATGGATCCTCTCTCGGATTTTATGGCTCGAGCCATTTATCGGAATCCGGGCCCACCATCGCTTCTGCATAGCTCGTAGGTTCATTGTTGTCTAGCAACATGACTTCCAAGACAGGATTACGTACCACTCTGAAGTAGCACGCATCCTTGTCATCCCACGAGGTTTGATAGTGACTTGATCTGAAGTTTCATGATCACTATCATAAGCTTCCACTTCAATTGGTGTAGGTGCCATAGGAATAACTTCCTGTGCCCTGCCACACACTAGTTGAAGAGACAGTTTAATAACCTCATCAAGTCTCCACCATCCTCCCACTCAATTCTTTCGAGAGAAACTTTTCCTCGAGAAAGGACCCGATTCTAGAAACAATCCCTTATTGCTTTCGGATCTGAGACAGGAGGTATACCCAATTGTTTTGGGTGTCCTATGAAGATGCATTTATCCGCTTTGGGTTCGAGCTTATCAGCCTGAAACTTTTTCACATAAGCGTCGCAGCCCCAAACTTTTAAGAAATGACAGCTTAGGTTTCTCTAAACCATAGTTCATACGGTGTCATCTCATCGGAATTACATGGTGCCCCTTTTAAAGTGAATGTGGTTGTCTCTAATGCCTAACCCATAAACTATTGTGGTAATTCGATAAGAGACATCATGGTATGCATCATATCCAATAGGGTGCAGTTATGATGTTCAGACACACCATCACACTATGGTGTTCCAGGCTGTATTAGTTGTGAAACAATTTCCACAATGTCTTAATTCTGTGCCAAACTCGTATTTCAGATATTCATCTCTATGATCATATCATAGATCTTTTATCCTCTTGTCACGACGATCTTTCAACTTCACACTGAAATTACTTGAACCTTTCAATAATTCAGACTCGTGATTCATCAAGTAAATATACTCAACATCTACTCAAATCATCTGTGAAGTAAGAACACAACGATATCCACTACATGCCTCAGCACTCATTGGACTGCACACATCAAAATGTATTACTTCCAACAAGTTGCTTTCTGGTTCCATTTTACTGAAAACCGAGGCTTTCAGTCATCTTGCCCATGTGGTATGATTTGCATGTCTCAAGTGATTCAAAATCAAGTGAGTCCAAACAGTCCATTTGCATGGAGTTTCTTCATGCATATACACCAATAGACATGGTTCGCATGTCTCAAACTTTTCAAAAACGAGTGAGCCCAAAGATCCATCAACATGGAGCTTCTTCATGCGTTTTATACCGATATGAATTAAGTGGCAGTGCCACAAGTAGGTGGTACTATCATTACTATCCTATATCTTTTGGCATGAACATGTGTATCACTACGATCGAGATTCAATAAACCATTCATTTTAGGTGCAAGACCATTGAAGGTATTATTCGAATAAACAGAGTAACCATTATTCTCCTTAAATGAATAACCGTATTGCGATAGACATAATCCAATCATGTCTATGCTCAACGCAAACACCAAATAACAATTATTTAGGTTTAACACCAATCTCGATGGTAGAGGGAGTGTACGATATTTGATCAACCTTAGAAATACTTCCAACACATATCGTCATCTCACCTTTTAGCTAGTCTCCGTTTAATCCGTAGCTTTTATTTCGAGTTACTAACACTTAGCAACCGAACCGGTATCTAATACCCTGGTGCTACTAGGAGTACTAGTAAAGTACACATCAACACAATGTATATCCAATATACTTCTATCGACGTTGCCAGCCTTCTAATCTACCAAGTATCTAGGGTAATTCTGCTCCAGTGGTTGTTCCCCTTATTACAGAAGCACTTAGTCTCGGGTTTGGGTTCAACCTTGGGTCTCTTCACTAGAGCAGCAGCTGAATTGCCGTTTCATGAAGTATCCCTTCTTGCCCTTACCCTTCTTGAAACTAGTGGTTTCACCAACCATCAACAATTGATGCTCCTTCTTGATTTCTACTTTTGTGGTGTCAAACATCACGAATATCTCAAAGATCATCATATATGTCCTCGATATGTTATAGTTCATCACGAAGCTCTAGCAGCTTGGTGGTAATGACTTTGGAGAAAACATCACTATCTCATCTGGAAGATCAACTCCCACTCAATTCAAATGATTGTTGTACTCAGACAATCTGAGCACAAGCTCAACAATTGAGGTTTTCTCCTTAGTTGGTAGGCTAAGAAAATCGTCGGAGGTCTTATACCTCTTGACGTGGGCACGAGCCTGAAACTCCAATTTCAGCCCTCGAAACATCTCATATGTTTCGTGACGTTTCAAAACCGTCTTCGGTGCCTCAACTCTAAACCGTTTAACTGAACTATCACGTAGTTATCAAAACGTGTATGTCAGATGTTCGCAACATCCACAGACCGCGTTCGAGGTTCAACACACTGAGCGGTGCATTAAGGACACAAGCCTTCTATGAAGCAATGAGGACAATCCTCAGTTTACGGACCTAGTCCGCATAATTGCTACTATCAACTTTCAACTAAATTTTCTCTAGGAACATATCTAAACAGTAGAACTAAAGCACGAGCTACGACATAATTTGCAAAATCCTTTTGACTATGTTCAGGATAATTATGTTCATCTTATGAACTCCCACTCAGATAGACATCCCTCTAGTCATCTAAGTGATTACATGATCCGAGTCAACTAGGCCGTGTCCGATCATCACGTGAGACGGACTAGTCAACATCGGTGAACATCTTCATGCTGATCGTATCTACCATACGACTCATGCTCGACCTTTCGGTCTTCTGTGTTCCGAGGCCATGTCTGTACACATGCTAGGCTCGTCAAGTTAACCCTAAGTGTTTTGCATGTGTAAAACTGTCTTACACCCGTTGTATGTGAACGTAAGGATCTATCACACCCGATCATCACGTGGTGCTTCGAAACGACGAACTTTAGCAACAGTGCACAGTTAGGGGAGAACACATTCTTGAAATTGTTTATGAGGGATCATCTTATTTACTACCATCGTTCTAAGTAAACAAGATGCAAAACCATGATAAACATCACATGCAATCAAATAGTAGTGACATGATATGGCCAATATCATATAGCTCCTTTGATCTCCATCTTGGGGCTCCATGATCATCTTGTCACCGGCATGACACCATGATCTCCATCATCGTGTCTTCTTGAAGTTGTCTCGTCATCTATTACTTCTACTACTATGGCTAACGCTTTAGAAATAAAGTAAAGTAATTACATGACGTTTAAGTTGACACGCAGGTCATAAATAAATAAAGATAACTCCTATGGCTCCTGCCGGTTGTCATACTCATCGACATGCAAGTCGTGATTCCTATTACAAGAACATGATCAATCTCATACATCACATATATCATTCATCACATCCTTTTGGCCATATCACATCACATAGCATACCCTGCAAAAACAAGTTAGACGTCCTCTAATTGTTGTTTGCATGTTTTACGTGGCTGCTATGGGTTTCTAGCAAGAACGTTTCCTACCTACGCAAAGACCACAACGTGATATGCCAATTTCTATTTACCCTTCATAAGGACCCTTTTCATCAAATCCGTTCCGACTAAAGTAGGAGAGACAGACACCCGCCAGCCACCTTATGCAACTAGTGCATGTCAGCCGGTGGAACCGGTCTCACGTAAGAGTACGTGTAAGGTTGGTCCGGGCCGCTTCATCCCACGATGCCGTCGAAACAAGATTGGACTAGTAACGGTAAGCATATTGAACAATATCAACGCCCACAACTACTTTGTGTTCTACTCGTGCATAGAATCTACGCAATAGACCTAGCTCTGATACCACTGTTGGGGAACGTAGCAATAATTCAAAATTTTCCTACGTGTCACCAAGATCTAACTATGGAGAGACTAGCAACAAGGGGAAGGAGAGTGCATCTACATACCCTTGTAGATCGCTAAGCGGAAGCGTTCAAGTGAACGGGGTTGATGGAGTCGTACTCGTCGTGATCCAAATCACCGAAGATCCTAGTGCCGAACGGACGGCACCTCCCCGTTCAACACACGTACAGCCCGATGATGTCTCCCACGCCTTGATCCAGCAAGGAGAGAGGGAGAGGTTGAGGAAGACTCCATCCAGCAGTAGCACAACGGCGTGGTGGTGATGGAGGAGCGTGGCAATCCTGCAGGGCTTCGCCAAGCACCACAGAAGAGGAGGAAGAGAGAGATGCAGGGCTGCACCAACGAGAGATCGAATCGCGTGTTATGGGCAGCCCTATGCCTCACTATATATAGGGGAGAGGGAGGAGGGTGCGCCCCCTCTAGGGTTCCCACCCCTAGGGGGGGCGGCAGCCCTAGATGGGACTTGGGGGTGGCGGCCAAGAGGGGAGGGGAGAGGGAGGCGCACCAATATGGGCCCTAAGGCCCATATCCCCTTACGGTTTGCCCCCTTTCCACCTCTTAGGCACCTTGGGCCCTTGTGGGGGGCGCACCAGCCCACCTGGGGCTGGTCCCCTCCCACACTTAGCCCACGCAAACCTCCGGGGTTGGTGGCCCCACTTGGTGGACCCCCGGGACCCCCCCGGTGGTCCCGGTACATTACCGATAAACCCCGAAACCTTTCCGGTGACCAAAACAGGACTTCCTATATATAAATCTTTACCTCCGGACCATTCCGGAACTCCTCGTGACGTCCGGGATCTCATCCGGGACTCCGAACAACATTCGGTAACCACATACAAACTTCCTTTATAACCCTAGCGTCATCGAACCTTAAGTGTGTAGACCCTACGGGTTCGGGAGACATGCAGACATGACCGAGACGTTCTCGGGTCAATAACCAATAGGGGGATCTGGATACCCATGTTGGCTCCCACATGTTCCACGATGATCTCATCGGATGAACCACGATGTCAAGGACTTAAATCAATCCTGTATACAATTCCCTTTGTCTATCGGTACGATACTTGTCCGAGATTCGATCGTCGGTATTCCGATACCTTGTTCAATCTCGTTACCGGCAAGTCTCTTTACTCGTTCCGTAACACATCATCCCATGATCAACTCCTTGATCACATTGTGCACATTATGATGATGTCCTACCGAGTGGGCCCAGAGATACCCCTCCGTCACACGGAGTGACAAATCCCAGTCTCGATTCGTGCCAACCCAACAGACACTTTCGGAGATACTTGTAGTGCACCTTTATAGTCACCCAGTTACGTTGTGACGTTCGGTACACCCAAAGCATTCCTACGGTATCCGGTAGTTGCACCATCTCATGGTCTAAGGAAATGATACTTGACATTAGAAAAGCTTTAGCATACGAACTACACGATCTTTGTGCTAGGCTTAGGATTGGGTCTTGTCCATCACATGATTCTCCTAATGATGTGATCCCGTTATCAATGACATCTAATGTCCATGGTCAGGAAACCGTAACCATCTATTGATCAACGAGCTAGTCAACTAGAGGCTTACTAGGGACATGGTGTTGTCTATGTATCCACACATGTATCTGAGTTTCCTATCAATACAATTCTAGCATGGTTAATAAACGATTATCATGAACAAGGAAATATAATAATAACTTATTTATTATTGCCTCTAGGGCATATTTCCAACAAGCACTAGCTTGATTGCACACTTGGGCATGATTCACCACTTGGCACCAACCTATATGTATACAAGCTAAATGTTTCCTATTCCATGTATCCTCATGCACAAGTGAGGGAGTCCTGGACTAAGGGGTCCTCGGGCGTCCGGCCTGTTATCCATGGGCCGGACTGATGGGCTGTGAAGACATGAAGGCCGAAGAATGTACCAGTGTCTGGATTGGACTCTCCTTGGCAAGCCTGGCGACCGAAGATGAAGATCCCTTCTTATGTAACCGACTCTATGCAAACCCTAGATCCCCCCTGTGTCTATATAAACCGGAGGGGTTAGTACAGAAAGCATATATATATATATATATATTCATTACCATAGTCATACAGGCTAGGCTTCTAGGGTTTAGCCGTTATGATCTCGTGGTAGATCAACTCTTGTAATACTCATATTCATCAAGATCAATCAAGCAGGAAGTAGGGTATTACTTCAGTAGAGAGGGCCCGAACCTGGGTAAACATCGTGTCCCTCGTCTCCTGTTACCATCGATCCTAGACACACAGTTTGGGACCCCCTACCCGAGATCCGCTGGTTTTGACACTGACATTGGTGCTTTCATTGAGAGTTCCACTGTGCCGTCGACAAAAGGTTCGATGGCCCCATCCATCATCTATAGTGATGCTGTCCAAGGAGAAACTTTCCTCCCCGGACAGATCTGCGTGTTCGGTGGCTTCGTACTGCGGGCCAACTCGCTTGGCCATCTGGAGTAGATCGATAGCTATTCCCCTGGCCACCAGGTCAAATTTGGAAGCTTTAACTACATCGCGGATATCCATGGAGACCTAATCTTCAATGGATTTGAGACCGCGGCGATCGCTCTCCCTCGCCCCGATGAACATGACTTGAATCTGTCATCAGATCACATCCAGGAGATGGTCCCTGTTGCTGCAACGACCTTAGAACCGGAGCAGATCATGCCATCCGAGGCCACAGAGTCCGCGGCATTGGAGCCGCACACGGACTCGGCACCTCGCAATATTTTCCTCAATGGAACTCCGGACTCGTCTCCGGTTAGAAGTTCCGACCGGGTACGCCTGCGGACACCGAGCTGGATCGGTTATGATTTCCGAATTTAGCGCCGCAGACATCTTCCAACACTCACCTTTGGGTGATGTGCTAAAATCTTTAAAGAACTTGTCCTTGGAGAAGGACTCACAGCCGAACTATGTTCGGTTTGAGCCAGAGGCTGATGATGGGGAATTTCGCTTCCCACCCGCCACCCACTTCATAGCCACTGTCGATGACTTAACCGACGTGCTTGATTACGGCTCCGAAGACATTGACGGTATGGACGACGATGCCGACAAGGAGCAAGGCCAAGACCCGCCATTTACTGGACGTTGTACGGCCACCTCTTTGTACAATGTGTACATGGTCAACACACCTAAAAAAGCTAGCAATGATGACAAAGGAGATCCAGTTGTGATTAAACCTTCCGAGACACAGTCCAAGTGCCGGCGCCCTAAACGCCGCTCTATGCCTCGTCGCTTAAAAGATGGCAACACTGGCACCGGAGAAAATAGCACTCCGGGCGACACCGAAAACAATGAAGACCCTGTCGGGGCTGAATCCGAACAGCAGGAACAAGACAACGGGCAAGATAACCCTGATACACAGGCCACGCCCAACGATCCATATGATGATAGTTATCGTCCAGTCTCCGAGGATGATGAGAACCTCGGCAATGAGGACTTCATCGTGCCTGAGGCACCCCTCGAGCAGGAGCGCTTCAAGCGCCAGCTAATAGCCACTTCAAGAAGCCTAAAGAAGAAGAAGTAACAGCTCCAAGCTGATAAAGAACTGCTCATTGACAGGTGGACAGATGTCCTGGCAGCCGAAGAATACGGCCTCGAGCGCCCAGTCAAGAGTTAGACAAAGTGCAGACTGCTACCTCAGTTCGATGAGGAGGCACCAGATCCCATACCCCAGTTCGATGTTGTCGGGATAAAATGGCAACTCAGGCCAAACAACAGCCTGCCCACCAGCTCGCAAAAATAGAGACAGAACAGCTCGGGACCATACATACGACCTTCGGCAGGATCTGGACAGTAGAGCAGGACACACCAGATCAATCTATGGATCGCGAGGATGCTTCCTGACTCGGGATGATGGCTACCTATTTGGACTTGACAAACCTAGTCACACCCGGGCCGATAACCGCAGACAGACTTCATCGGAGGTGCGCCGTGACGCGGCCCGATATAGAGGTGCCGCACACCCTCTCTGCTTCACAGATGAGGTGCTAGATCATGAATTCCCCGAGGGGTTCAAGCCCGTCAATATTGAATCATACGACGAAACAACCGATCCCGCAGTATGGATTGAGGACTATATTCTCCACATCCACATGGCCCGGGGAGACGACCTCCACGCCATCAAATACCTTCCACTAAAGCTCAAAGGGCCAGCTCGACACTGGCTGTAACATCCCAAAATTCTAAATTTTGGAATGTTATAATAAATAGATAGATTTGTATTGATTGTTTGTTTGTTGTGTGATTGATTGACTGAAAGTGAGTGAATTTGAAACTTTTTGAAAGTTAAATGAGAGGGAATAAAATGACTTTCCCAAACTTTCCTTTTTTCATTTATGTTCTCCATGAATTCAAATTCTTTTCAAATGCAAAACCTTGGAGAGAAGATGACATGACTTCTTCCATTTATTTAAATGACAAGGGTTTTTGAAAACATTTAAATTTCCTTTGAAAATATTTCAAATTCAGAAACTTTAAGCAACTTAATGATTTTCATGAGAGAAGATAATATGACTTCTTCAAAATATATGAAATATGAGTTGGAAGTTTTAAAACAATTAAATTCAAAGTCCTTTTGAAATTATTTTCCATTTAGAGTTATTTAGATTTTATTCAAATTATTTTTTTCCAAAATAAAAATATATGGAAAATAGGGTAACATGATTCCCTACATCGGAAAATTGGAGAGAAATAACTTTGAATTAATTTTGGTATTTTTAAAATGATTTTTATTGGATTTTAGTAGGGCAGTAGCACTCTTTGAATTATTTGAATTTTTGTGGATTTTATTTGACTTTACAAAAATGTTCATGTCGTAGAAAATCTTTTTCTGAAATTCTTGATATATTATATGCCTATTTACTATTTTTATTTATTTCATTTTTATTATTTTTCTTTGCGTGGAAAAATGTTTTAAAAAAACTCTTCGAACAGTGCCAGGCCGAAGCCTAGCACTACTCTCTCTCTCTCCCCGTCGCCGACTGGGCCAGCCCAGCGCCCAAGCCAGGTCGCGGCCCAACAGCCCGCGCCCGCACCGCCTTCCTCCACCCGACCGGACTCCGCCGCCCGCAGGGCATCGCCGCTGCCGTATGCCGCCCGGATTCCCCTCGCCGCTGTGCCCCTTCCTCATGCATGCCGCCGCCCCTCCTCTTTAAATACCGAGGCCCCGGGCCCCGGACCCCTCTTATCCACCCACCGCCGCCGACGCCTCGCCTCGCCGCACCGATCCGCCGCCGCTCGAAGCCGCAACCGCCGCCGCCGCACTGCTCTTCCCCGCCGCCGCCGCTGCTGCCTACTTGGTGCTCCGCCCCGCGCCGCTCCTCGTCGCCGCCCGTGCTGCCGCCCCAACTCGCCGTCGATCCGCCGCCCCTCGCCGGCCTCCAACCACCGCGGTAAACCGATGCCAGCGTCGAAACCGCCGTGAACCGGTAATAAGCCCGCCCGGTTCACCAGTTTTTTAGGGTTTCGGTTTATGTTTAAAACCTATTTTTTTATTTAGTTAGTTTATTTAGCGAGCGTTCTCTCGCTAGCTTTTAGTAACGAACGTTTTTCGTTCTATAGCGTTCGACAGCGAACGTTCGTTGTTTAGTACTTTTCTTTTTCTTTTTAGTTTGCGACCAGGGACCTATCTGTGATGATTTTATTTACAGATTAGTCGCTGATTTTCAAACGATCATTACTTTTTACCCGTTAGTCCAAATCCAATGAAACCAATGCCCACTTCTTTGTTATGATCCCCTCTATCCAGTAATCCAACTCAAACATGTTTTTGAAAGTTTAAAATTTGAATTAGACCAGCTTTGTATTCACACTTCGTTTAATCGTAACTTGAGTTTCGTAGCTCCATTTGAGTTGATTCTTTTTGCAAATTAAAGCTCTTGACCTACACTTTCTGATAAGGCCAAATTGACATAATTTTGGTACTGTTAGAAATTGTTTTATGTTGCAAGAGTTGTTTGCTTGGTTTTGATGTTTTCCAAATAGTTTTCTTCGATCTTTCTGATCTTTTGAGTGATTGCTTATGTGTGGTTACTATTGCTTGCCTACGATAGATTGAACGAAGTGTGACGAGTGGAACTATCAAGTGTTATGAGTGCGAATCATCTTCATCAACATTGCAGGCAAGTTCACACTTTGATCATATCCCTTTCATACCCAGTTTTTATGCATTAGTTTCACCCTCGAACATTGTATGGTTAGGATTTGACAAAATGTGGGTATTGGGAAGTAGTTGATGAGGTAGGAACCTATTGTCCTGCATTCAAACCTTGGGAGTTACTTCTATGTTATGCTTATACTGCTATGCTATGCTCGTAGACATGGATTGGGTGAGGGTATTCATGACAGATGTGAGAGTTATCATTAATGGTTAGCTTAAGGTGGCTACTTTAATACACATCTGGGTGGATTGGTTGGGGCACCCTGGAGTACCCAGTGGTTTGCCCGGGCACCTGGAGAACCCAGTGCTTGCCCAAGGGAATCCCGGAGGACCCATGTGATCACCCTATGGAATGCCACCCAAACTCAAAGGGATCATAAGATTATTCATGCTAGAAACTTCTGTGTGCAGCCACAAGCTATTATGGGTTCTAGCATAGTTGAGTAAGTTGCGTGAAGCTCTTGAAGAGGTGGGTCAACAGGTAGAGGGATGTAGGTTGGTATGGGTCTGCCCGGAGTAAGGAGTTAATGCTTCTGAAAGACTGTGTCTCGGTCATCCGTTTCTCAAACACCTGGCAATGCAAGAAATCCAATGGAGGAGATCGGGTCTTGTGGGGAAAAGTGCTCAAACCTCTGTGAAGTATACAAACTAATCATGGTTAGCCGTGTCCCTGGTTATGGACATCTTGAGTATCTGGTTCTTGGATTATCATATTGATCTCATCACGTTACTTAAATAATTTGTTGGGTTATTGATGTTAATTTGGGATTGAGTTGGAGGAACCTTCTCAATATTTTTCAACCAACTTTGTAGTTAAATAAATTATATTCCTTTGCAGTAGGGAAAAATTGGCTTTTCGCAAAAACATCATAACCATAGAGCTTTACCACCAGCCAAATATGCATGTAGTGATAGCATTTATTCATCATTATCCTATGGTGTGAATTTGCCAGTACATTAAATGTACTGACCCTCTGTGGCTGCAACATCTCATGTTGCAGGACTTCTTACGATGAGTAAGTGATACGTTACGGTTACGATTTCTACACTCAACTTTACTGTTGGTGTTGATGGGAATCCACAACCTTTGTTACTTCCGCTATATGGATTGAGGTAATAGTATTTACGTTACTTTATACATGTGATTTACCTCTGTTATAAATCCTCGAGTACTGTGTGTGTCAGCATACCGATCCAGGGATGACACTTAATCACAGAGACTTGACCGTCTGAGGTCGGGTCACTACAAGATGGTATCAAAGCACATGTTGACTGTAGGACGTGACCCCTAGAATCTGGCAAACCCATAGGAAAGATTTTCTTTATAACTTTCTTTTCAAAAAAGATGTTTTACCTCTCCTCTCTTCTGAGCATTATTCAAATATTCCCTTTAGTGAGACCATACCCCTTTCCCCTTTTGACCACATGAAGATTCAACTGATGAGACCACTCCAAGAAGTACATGATATCGGACAACTGAGACCATTCGAAATGAAGAGGATTTTACCATACATTATAATAATGGAAACTAAAATGGTTGAAGACTCCGAAGACTAGGAGAATTTGAAGGCCCTGTAGAATTTCTAGATTTGTATGACCTAGGAAGGCACCCCTTATGGAAATTGGCAGACTATGGAAGCTGTCAATACCCGAGATCAAGGTGTATTGGAGAAAGACCGGAACATGGAGAGTTAAAAACTCAAAGTTTTGTAAAAAAACCCTAAGGCATTAGATATCAATTATGGAATGAAAGCTCATGGAAATGACAAGGGCAGAAACATGGTTATCCATGATGTTATTGCCCGCTTATACTATTGTCACCGGGCTGAGTTAAGCATGCATTTCTTCGGAAGGATTGGATGGTAGAAGGCTGATGGAGCACCTATCAGCAAAAGATGGAGTTTTAACCTTAGCTGGTGTATCGCCAGGATCTGGAGTGTTACATCAAGAAGTTAAGATGGACCTGCAGGAAGCGGTATTTGATAAGGAAACATCTCGTGAAGAACTCAGGACCTAGAAGATGCAAGTAGCCAAGCTGGAGGAGTAAAACCTTGAGATACAGGAGATTCATCAGGAACTGAAGGACAGTAGGACCATGGTTCATGACAAGGAAGATGAAACCCAGAACTTTGGAATGCAACTCCAAAAATATTAAAGGACGTCACGAGAAACTTCGCGTCAATAGAGATGATCTGGCAACAGAACTTGAGAATGACAAGCATGATCGGAAGAAGCCATTGGAGGCATGAACAAAACTTGAAGAGTTTGATGACGTTGAAGATTTATTGACCTTTAGAAGACCAAATCCCTATTATATACCTATGTTAGATGCGACGATTGTGAGCTGGCATTTGTTTGATATTTTTCCGACAGCCACAAAATAAAAATCTGTCGTTTCAAAACTTTTGGTTGCATTGTGTGTATCCCTCTCTATCTTTCTTATCTCACCCCAAATCCACATGGACCCAATAGAGGATGAATGGAGATGAGCTTGTATTTTCTGGACCGATGAGTCAGTTGGAGACAGACCGATGGATTCAGAACATGGAGGATCACATGGAGAATAACCCTATAGTTGGAAATGATATGACCCATCATGCTCTTCAGTGCTTTGAAAGAGGTGCTGCTACTTGGTGGAGGATGTACCAAACCATGAATGGATGGCAAGGAGTAACCACTTGGAAAGAATTAAAGTTGACTTTGCAAAGATCTCATCTTGTGTCCCAGAAGTTGAAGCCTTATGGAAAGGATATGAAGAAACCTTGTGCATGAAAGATTTGTGGAGAAATAGGACACACCCATAAAGAACACAAGTATGAATGCCCTAATTGTGAAGGAAGTCACCCAGTTGAAGAATGCCCAACTAGGCAGATTACTTGTTTCTTGTGTGACGGGCCTACCCACTATCCTGCTCAGTGTCACATTTACCCCATGGTACGAAGAACCGTATAGCAAAAGAAAGAAGTAAAGAAAGGAGCCCTTATGGAAATTTTAGAAGAACCCGTGATGAAGGAAGATGTCGGGGAACACCCAAAGAAGAACCAATTAAATCCTGCATTAAGTCATGCTATTCATGTGGAGAAGAAGGACACATCTCCCAGAATTGTATGAATGGGGATCTAGTAGAATTCCCGGCGGAGGAAGTAGAGTATGACCCATAAGAAATAGAAGCCATGATTGGCATGGAAAGGTCCAGGAAGAGAAGCAGATTGGATTCCAGGAAGGACCTGAGTCATATCACCTGTTACAGGTGCAAGGAGTCAGGGCACTACCTCAGCAGTTGCCCAAAAAGGAAACCTCGAGACTGGTCAGAAATAATATGTTTTCGTTGTAATGGAGGAGGGCATTTTGCCAGAGAATGCCCCAAGGAGAAGGAGACTTCTGATAATTAGTTGTGTTTGTGAGAAGTATAGTAGTAGTAGTGAGAATATATTCTTTTATATTGAGGTGTTGAGTTGAGGCATGTAATGGAAATGCAGGAGATTGTAAGAATTTGAGAATCAATAAAGTTAGCATTGTCAGTACTGATTTGATTTTATGAGTTGTTACCCTATGAAGAAAGAGTTTGACCATTTTCGAGGATATGAGAAGTATGGTCTATGGATGAGTTTGTGCATTTTAAAGGGTGGTAGTACCCTGTGAGGACACCTGACCCCTGGAAGGGATAATGATGTTCCACTGAGTGCATTTTGGACAAAGTAAGTACGAGTTTTATCTCGATATGTGGGATACCCTAAGATTATGAGGGGATGAAGTATTATTGGACGTAAAGGAGGTATAATGTTGGTAATATGGAGCAAGTGTAACTCCATGATGAGTTGGAGTAATCACATTTTAGTTTGGCACCAACAGAAGGAAGAGAGACAATATAATTGGATGGATTTTAAGTATGCTAGGAAGCTGGAAGTTGGATGTTGGAATAACTATCAGTTTCCCAAAGGATTGATGTCTACTACACAACCTTCGTCTTGTAGACGTTGTTGGGCCTCCAAGTGCAGAGGTTTGTAGGACAATAGCAAATTTCCCTCAAGTGGATGACCTAAGGTTTATCAATCCGTAGGAGGCGTAGGATGAAGATGGTCTCTCTCAAGCAACCCTGCAACCAAATACCAAAGAATCTCTTGTGTCCCCAACTCACCCAATACAATGGTAAATTGTATAGGTGCACTAGTTCGACGAAGAGATGGTGATACAAGTGCAATATGGATAGAAGATAATAGTTTTTGTAATCTGAAAATATAAAAACAGCAAGGTAACTAATGGTAAAAGTGAGCATAAATGGTATTGCAATGATAGGAAACAAGGCCTAGGGTTCATACTTTCACTAGTGCAAGTCCTCTCAACAATAATAACATAATTGGATCACATAACTATCCCTCAACATGCAACAAAGAGTCACTCCAAAGTCACTAATAGCGGAGAACGAACGAAGAGATTATGGTAGGGTACGAAACCACCTCAAAGTTATTCTTTCCAATCAATCCATTGGGCGATTCCTATAAGTGTCACAAACAGCCCTAGAGTTCGTACTAGAATAACACCTTAAGACACAAATCAACCAAAACCCTAATGTCACCTAGATACTCCAATGTCACCTCAAGTATCCGTGGGTATGATTATACGATATGCGTCACACAATCTCAGATTCATCTATTCAACCAACACATAGAACCTCAAAGAGTGCCCCAAAGTTTCTACCGGAGAATCATGACGAAAACGGGTGCCAACCCCTATGCATAGGTTCATGGGCGGAACCCGCAAGTTGGTCACCAAAATATACATCAAGTGAATCATGTGATATCCCATTGTCACCACAGATACGCACGACAAGACATACATCAAGTGTTCTCAAATCTTTGAAGACTCAATCCGATAAGATAACTTCAAAGGGGAAACTCAATACATTACAAGAGAGTAGAGGGGGAGGAGAAACATAAGATCCAACTATAATAGCAAAGCTCGCGATACATCAAGATCGTGCCAAATCAAGAACACGAGAGAGAGAGAGAGAGAGAGAGATCAAACACATAGCTACTGGTACATACCCTTAGCACCGAGGGAGAACTACTCCCTCCTCGTCATGGAGAGCACCGGGATGATGAAGATGGCCACCGGAGAGGGATCGCCCCCCTCCGGCAGGGTGCCGGAACGGGTCTAGAATGGCTTTCGGTGGCTACGGAGGCTTATGGTGGCGGAACTCCCGATCTATTGTGCTCCTCGGTAGTTTTAGGGTACATGGGTGTATATGGGTGAAAGAGATATGTCAGGGGAGCCATGAGGGGCCCACGAGGGTGGAGGGCGCCCCCCCTACCTTGTGGCCTCCTCGAAGCTTCCCTTACGTGCACTTCAAGTCTCCTGGGCTTCTTTCCTTCCAAAAATGAGTTCCATGAAGTTTCAGGTCAATTGGACTGCGTTTGATTTTCCTTTTCTTCGAAACCCTAAAACAAGGTAAAAACAGAAACTGGCACTGGGCTATGGGTTAATAGGTTAGTCCCAAAAATGATATAAAAGTGTATAATAAAGCCCATAAACATCCAAAACAGTAGATAATATAGCATGGAGCAATCAAAAAATTATAGATACGTTGGAGACATATCAAGCATCCCCAAGCTTAATTCCCGCTCGTCCTCGAGTAGGTAAATGATTAAAACAGATTTTTTGATGCGGAGTGCTACTTGGCATAATTTCAATGTAATTCTTCTTAATTGTGACATGAATATTCAGATCTGAAAGATTTAAGACAAAAGTTCATATTGACATAAAAATAATAATACTTCAAGCATACTAACTAAGCAATTATGTCTTCTCAAAATAACATGGTCAAAGAAAGTTCATCCCTACAAAATCATATAGTTTAGTCATGTTTCATTTTCGTCACACAAGAATAATATCATCATGCACAACCCCGATGACAAGCCAAGCAATTGTTTCATACTTTAGTAATCTCAAACTTATAAACTTTCACGCAATATATGAGCGCGAGCCATGGATATAGCACTATGGGTGGAATAGAATATGATGATGGGGGTTATGTGGAGAAGACAAAAAGGAAGAAAGTCTCACATCAACGAGGCAAATCAATGGGCTATGGAGATGCCCACTGATTGATGTTAATGCAAGGAGTAGGGATTGCCATGCAACGGATGCACTAGAGCTATAAATGTATGAAATCTAAACAAAAGAAACTAGTGGGTGTGCATCCAACTTGCTTGCTCACGAAGACCTAGGGCACTTGAGGAGACCCATTGTTGGAATATACAAGCCAAGTTCTATAATGAAATTTTCCCACTATTATATGAAATTGACAAAACAAGAGACTCTCTATCATGAGGATTATGGTGCTACTTTGAAGCACAAGTGTGGCAAAGGATAGTAGCATTGTCCCTTCTCTCTTTTTTATCTCATTTTCATCATTTTTTTCATTTTTTGGGCCTTCTCTTTTTTATGGCCTTTCTTCTTCTTTTTTTGGGCCTTCTCTTTTTTATGGCATTTCTCTCTCTTTTTTTATTCCTCACTTGGGACAATGCTCTAGAAAATGATTATCATCACAATTCTATTTATTTACAACTCAATGATTACAACTCGATACTAGAACAAAGTATGACTCTATATGAGTGCCTCCGGCGGTGTACCGGGATATGCAATGAATCAAGAGTGACATGTATGAAAGAATTATGAACGGTGGCTTTGCCACAAATACTATGTCAACTACATGATCATGCTAAGCAATATGACAATGATGAATGTGTCATGATAAACGGAATGGTGGAAAGTTGCATGGCAATATATCTCAGGATGGCTATGGAAATGCCATAATAGATAGGTATGGTGGCTGTTTTGAGGAAGATACAAGGAGGTTTATGTGTGACAGAGCGTATCATATCACGGGGTTTGGATGCACCGGCGAAGTTTGCGCCAACTCTCAATGTGAGAAAGGGCAATGCACGATACCGAAGAGTCTAGCAAGGATGGAAGGGGGAGAGTGCGTATAATCCATGGACTCAACATTAGTCATGAAGAACTCACATACTTATTGCAAAAATCTACAAGTCGTCAAAAACCTCGGTACTACGCGCATGCTCCTAGGGGGATAGATTGGTAGGAAAAGACCATCGCTCGTCCCCGACCGCCACTCATAAGGAAGACAATCAAATAACACCTCATGTTTCAAATTTGTTGCATAACGTGTACCATACGTGCATGATACGGGACTTGCAAACCTCAACACAAGTATTTCTCAATTTCACAACTACTCAACTAGCACGACATTGATATTATTACCTCCATATCTCAAAACAATCATCAAGCATCAAACTTCTCTTAGTATTCAACACACTCATAAGAAAGTTTTACTAATCTTGAATACCTAGCATATTAGGATTTTAAGCAAATTACCATGCTATTTAAGACTCTCAAAATAATCTAAGTGAAGCATGAGAGTTCATCTATTTCTTCAAAATAAAATTACCACCATGCTCTAAAACATATAAGTGAAGCACTAGAGCAAATGACAAACTACTCCGAAATATATAAGTGAAGATAAATGAGTAGTCTAATAATTATGCAACTATGTGAAGACTCTCTAACATTTAATAATTTCAGATCTTGGTATTTTATTCAAACAGCAAGCAAAACAAAATAAAATGAAATGACGCTCCAAGCAAAACACATATCATGTGGCGAATAAAAATATAGCTCCAAGTAAAGTTACCGATGAACGAAGACAAAAGAGGGGATGCCTTCCAGGGCATCCCCAAGCTTAGGCTCTTGGCTATCCTTGAATATTACCTTGGGGTGCCTTGGGCATCCACAAGCTTAGGCTCTTTCCACTCCTTATTCCATAGTCCATCGAATCCTTACCCAAAACTTGAAAACTTCACAACACAAAACTTAACAGAAAACTCGTAAGCTCCGTTAGCGAAAGAAAACAAAAGACCACTTCAAGGAAATGTAATTAACTCATTCTTTATTTATATTGGTGTTATACCTACTGTATTCCAAGTTCTCTATGGTTTATAAACTATTTTACTAGCCATAGATTCATCAAAATAAGCAAACAACACACAAAAAACAGAATCTGTCAAAATACAGCACAGTCTGTAGTAATCTGAATCAAACATATACTTCTGGAACTCATAAAATTCTCAAATAAATTGCTGGACCTGATTAATGTATCTATTAATCATCTTAAAAAATAATTAACTAAATATCACTCTCAAAATAAAAATGGCAGCAATTCTCGTGAGTGCTAAAGTTTCTGTTTTTTACAGCATGATCAACAAGACTTTCCCCAGGTCTTCCCAAAGG
This sequence comes from Triticum monococcum, assembly GCA_034509565.1. Taxonomy (NCBI): domain Eukaryota; kingdom Viridiplantae; phylum Streptophyta; class Magnoliopsida; order Poales; family Poaceae; genus Triticum; species Triticum monococcum. The sequence continues at coordinate 167,334,727 of CM067847.1, read as the reverse complement.
TTCTACTTGGCACAAACACTAATTAAAAACAAAAAACACAACCAAAACAGAGGCTAGATAAATTATTTATTACTAAACAGGAGCAAAAAGTAAGAAACAAAAATAAAATTGGGTTGCCTCCCAACAAGCGCTATCGTTTAACGCCCCTAGCTAGGCATGATGATTTAAACGATGCTCACATAAAAGATAAGAATTGTAACATAAAGAGAGCATCTTGAAGAATATTACTAGCAAATTTAAGTCTAACCCACTTCCTATGCATAGGGATTTTGTGAGCAAACAACTTGTGGGAACAATAATCAACTAGCATAGGAAGGTAAAACAAGCATAACTTCAAAACTTTAGGCACATAGAGAGGAAACTTGATATTATTGCAATTCCTACAAGCATATGTTCCTGCCTCATAATAATTTTCAGTAGCATCATGAATGAATTCAACAATATAACCAGCACCTAAAGAATTCTTTTCATGATCTATAAGCATAGAAATTTTATTACTCTCCACACAAGCAAAATTCTTCTCATTAATAGTAGTGGGAGCAAACTCAACAAAGTAACTATCATGGGATTGAAAATTGAAATCAAGATGACAAGTTTCATTGTTATTATTATTCTTTAAAGCATAAGTGTCATCACAATAATCATCATAGATAGGAGGCATGCTTTCATCATAATAAATTTTCTCATCAAAACTTGGGGGACAAAAAATATCATCTTCATCAAACATAGCTTCCCCAAGCTTGTGGCTTTGCATACCATTAGCATCATGGATATTCAAGGAATTCATACTAACAACAATGCAATCATGCTCATCATTCAAATATTTAGTGACAAACATTTTAATGCATTCTTCTTCTAACACTTTGGCACAATTTTCCTTTCCATCATACTCACGAAAGATATTAAAAAGATAAAGCGTATGAGGCAAACTTAATTCCAGTTTTTTAATTTTCTTTTATAAACTAAACTAGTGATAAAACAAGAAACTAAAATACTCGATTGCAAGATCTGAAGATATACCTTCAAGCGCTAACCTCCCCGGCAACGGCGCCAGAAAAGAGCTTGATGTCTACTGCACAACCTTCTTCTTGTAGACGTTGTTGGGCCTCCAAGTGCAGAGGTTTGTAGGACAGTAGCAAATTTCCCTCAAGTGGATGACCTAAGGTTTATCAATCCATAGGAGGCGTAGGATGAAGATGGTCTCTCTCAAGCAACCCTGCAACCAAATAACAAAGAATCTCTTGTGTCCCCAACACACCCAATACAATGGTAAATTGTATAGGTGCACTAGTTCGGCGAAGAGATGGTGATACAAGTGCAATATGGATAGAAGATAATAGTTTTTGTAATCTGAAAATATAAAAACAGCAAGGTAACTAATGGTAAAAGTGAGCATAAACGGTATTGCAATGATAGGAAACAAGGCCTAGGGTTCATACTTTCACTAGTGCAAGTCCTCTCAACAATAATAACATAATTGGATCACATAGCTATCCCTCAACATGCAACGAAGAGTCACTCCAAAGTCACTAATAGCGGAGAACGAACGAAGAGATTATGATAGGGTACGAAACCACCTCAAAGTTATTCTTTCCAATCAATCCGTTGGGCTATTCCTATAAGTGTCACAAACAGCCCTAGAGTTCGTACTAGAATAACACCTTAAGACACAAATCAACCAAAACCCTAATGTCACCTAGATACTCCAATGTCACCTCAAGTATCAGTGGGTATGATTATACGATATGCGTCACACAATCTCAGATTCATCTATTCAACCAACACATAGAACCTCAAAGAGTGCCCCAAAGTTTCTACCGGAGAATCATGACGAAAACGTGTGCCAACCCCTATGCATAGGTTCATGGGCGGAACCCGCAAGTTGGTCACCAAAACATACATCAAGTGAATCACGTGATATCCCATTGTCACCACAGATACGCACGACAAGACATACATCAAGTGTTCTCAAATCTTTAAAGACTCAATCCGATAAGATAACTTCAAAGGGGAAACCCAATCCATTACAAGAGAGTAGAGGGGGAGGAGAAACATAAGATCCAACTATAATAGCAAAGCTCGCGATACATCAAGATCGTGCCAAATCAAGAACACGAGAGACAGAGATCAAACACATAGCTACTGGTACATACCCTCAGCCCCGAGGGAGAACTACTCCCTCCTCGTCATGGAGAGCACCGGGATGATGAAGATGGACACCGGAGAGGGATTCCCCCCTCCGACAGGGTGCCAGAATGGGTCTAGATTGGCTTTCGGTGGCTACGGAGGCTTCTGGCGGCGGAACTCCCGATCTATTGTGCTCCTCGATAGTTTTAGGGTACGTGGGTATATATGGGTGAAAGAGATACGTCAGGGGAGCCATGAGGGGCCCACGAGGGTGCAGGGCGCGCCGTAGGGGGGTGGGCGCGCCCCCCTACCTCGTGGCCTCCTCGAAGCTTCCCTTACGTGCACTTCAAGTCTTCTAGGCTTCTTTCCTTCCAAAAATGAGTTCCGTGAAGTTTCAGGTCAATTGGACTCCGTTTGATTTTCCTTTTCGTCAAAACCCTAAAACAAGGTAAAAACAGAAACTGGCACTGGGCTGTGGGTTAATAGGTTAGTCCCAAAAATGATATAAAAGTGTATAATAAAGCCCATAAACATCCAAAATAGTAGATAATATAGCATGGAGCAATCAAAAATTATAGATACGTTGGAGACGTATCAAGGATGAGTTCAAGGATTACAAGTAATGAGATGGGCCATAACCCACATGCCCCAGGACCTGCCAAGGAGCAAGCACACTCTTGCTGAAGGAAAAACCCTGGAAGAAGTTACATTTATCGGCAGACGATCTTATAGAGTAACGCAAAACCTGAGAGTTGTGAAGAACATAGATGTTTGTTTGGCTTGCAGAATCAATGGATTTATCCGATCTTAGTTCGTTGACAAGAGAAATTCTGCAATGCTTGTGAGGATGACTGATTGTTAGAATGCGAGATTCGCTAAACCGTATACAAGGTAATGATTTGGGTGCGGGATGGATTGATCACCATACCAACTTACTCTTATTATTCACCTTGTTATATGGGATGGTAAATCTGAGTGACTTACCTATAGTAGAGAGACGACGATCAAAACCTTGTTTCAGCCTTAGAATGGTAGGACAATTTTCCCTGGTACAAGGCTGTTGTTGCCAATTGTATGATATACGGTGAGAATGAAGCCCAGACCCATTTCCTGTAGGAAAAACCATAAATTGTTGGCCACCATGAGATACCGAAAGTTGTCAGCTAAGAAGACCCAGTCTCGGAATAACCTTACCACAATGAAAGGACAGAAGGATTACGGTAAAGGTTATGCCACTACCGGAAGAGCCCAGAAAATGAATTTTCCCGAGAATTTGAGAAGACCGGCCCCGTCAAGAATAAGGATGGAGGACATGAGTATTGATGGGACCGTAACAATGTTTCTAAGGGTGGTAGCGCCCCAGACCCCCTGTGATGATCGATGGATTTTAAGAAGACCCCGACCCTAACCTATTGGTTTCTAGCCTCTACGAATCTCGAGGACGAGATTCATTTTAAGGGTGGTAGGTTTGTAACATCCCAAAATTCTAAATTTTAGAATGTTATAATAAATAGATAGATTTGTATTGATTATTTGTTTGTTGTGTGATTGATTGACTGAAAGTGAGTGAATTTGAAACTTTTTGAAAGTTAAATGAGAGGGAATAAAATGACTTTCCCAAACTTTCATTTTTTCATTTATATTCTCCATGAATTCAAATTCTTTTCAAATGCAAAACCCTGGAGAGAAGATGACATGACTTCCTCCATTTATTTAAATGACAAGGGTTTTTGAAAGCATTTGAATTTCATTTGAAAATATTTCAAATTCAGAAACTTTAAGCAACTCAATGATTTTTCATGAGAGAAGATAATATGACTTCTTCAAAATACATGAATATGAGTTGGAAGTATTAAAAGAATTAAATTCAAAGTCCTTTTGAAATTATTTTCCATTTGGAGTTATTTGGATTTTATTCAAATTATTTTTTTCCAAAATAAAAATATATGGAAAATAGGGTAACATGATTCCCTACATCAGAACATTGGAGAGAAATAACTTTGAATTAATTTTGGTATTTTTAAAATGATTTTTATTCGATTTTAGTAGGGCAGTAGCACTCTTTGAATTATTTGAATTTTTGTGGATTTTATTTGACTTAACAAAAATGTTCATGTCGTAGAAAATCTTTTTCTGAAATTTTTGATATATTATATGCCTATTTAATATTTTTATTTATTTCATTTTTATTATTTTTCTTTGCCTGGAAAAATGTTTTAAAAAAATTCTTCGAACAGTGCCAGGCCGAAGCCCAGCACTGCTCTCTCTCTCTCCCCCTTTGCCGACTAGGACAGCCCAGCGCCCGAGCCAGGCCGCGGCCCAACAGTCCGCGCCTGCACCGCCTTCCTCCTCTCGACCGGACTCCGCCGCTCGCACGACATTGCCGCCGCCGTACGCCGCCCGGATTCCCCTCGCCGCTGTGCCCCTTCCTCACGCAAGCCGCCGCCCCTCCTCTTTAAATACCGAGGCCCCGGGCCCCGGACCCCTCTTCTCCACCCCCCGCCGCCGCCTCGCCTCGCCGCACCGATCCTCCGCCGCTCGAAGCCGCAACCGCCGCCTGCGCCGCCGCCGCTGCTACTTCCTACTTGCTGCTCCGCCCCGCGCCGCTCCTCGTCGCGGCCCGCGTTGCCGCCCCAGCTCGCCGTCGATCTGCCGCCCCTCGCCGGATTCCAACCGCCGCGGTAAACCACTGCCGGCGTCGAAACCGCCGTGAACCGGTAATAAGCCCGCCCGGTTCACCGGTTTTTTAGGGTTTTGGTTTATGTTTAAAACCCGTTTTTATTTAGTTAGTTTATTTAGCGAGCGTTCGCTCGCTATCTTTTAGTAACGAACGTTTTTCATTCTGTAGCGTTCGGCAGCGAATGTTCGCTGTTTAGTACTTTTCTTTTTCTTTTTAGTTTGCGGCCAGGGACCTATCTGTGATGATTTTATATACAGATTAGTCCCTGATTTTCGAACGATAATTACTTTTTACCCGTTAGTCCAAATCCAACGAAACCAACGCCCACTTCTTCGTTATGATCCCATCTATCCAGTAATCCAACTCAAACATGTTTTTGAAAGTTTAAAATTTGAATTAGATCAGATTTGTATCCAAACTTCGTTTGATCGTAACTTGAGTTTCGTAGCTCCGTTTGAGTTGATTCTTTTTGCAAATTAAAGCTCTAGACCTACACTTTCTGATAAGGCCAAATTGACATAATTTTGGTACTGTTAGAAATTGTTTTCTGTTGCGAGATTTATTTTCTTGGTTTTGATGTTTTCCGAATTGTTTTCTTCGATCTTTCTGATCTTTTAAGTGATTGCTTATGTGTGGTTACTATTGCTTGCCTACCATAGATTGAACGGAGTGTGACGAGTAGAACTATCAAGAGTTATGAGTGTGAATCATCTTCATCAACATTGCAGGCAAGTTCACACTTTGATCATATCCCTTTCATACCCAGTTTTTATGCATTAGTTTCACCCTCAAACATTGCATGGTTAGGATTTAACAAAATGTGGGTATTGGGAAGTAGTTGATGAGGTAGGAACCTATTGTCCCGCATTCAAACCTTGGGAGTTACTTCTACGTTATGCTTATACTGCTATGCTATGCTCGTAGACGTGGATTGGTTGAGGGTATTCATGACAGATGTGAGAGTTATCATTAATGGTTAACTTAAGGTGGATACTTTAATACATATCTGGGTTGATTGGTTGGGGCACCCTGGAGTACCCACTGGTTTGCTCGGGCACCTGGAGAACCCAGTGCTTGCCCAAGGGGATCCTGGAGGACCCGTGTGATCACCCTATGGAATGCCACCCAGGCTCAAAGGGATCATAAGATTATTCATGCTAGAAACTTCCGTGTGCAGCCACAAGCTATTATGGGCTCTAGCATAGTTGAGTAAGTTGCGTGAAGATCTTGAAGAGGTGGATCAGCAGGTAGAGGGATGTAGGTTGGTATGGTCTGCTCGGAGTAAGGAGTTAATGCTTCTGAAAGACTGTGTCTCGGTCATCCATTTCTCAAACACCCGGCAGTGCGAGAAATCCAACGGGGGAGATCGAGTCTTGTGGGGAAAAGTGTGCAAACCTCTGCAGAGTGTACAAACTAATCATGGTTAGCCGTGTCCCCGGTTATGGACATCTTGAGTATCTGGTTCTTGGATTATCATATTGATCTCATCACGTTACTTAAATAATTTGTTGGGTTATTGATGTTAATTTGGGATTGAGTTGGAGGAACCATCTCAATATTTTTCAACCAACTTTGTAGTTAAATAAATTATATTGCTTTGCAGTAGGGAAAAATTGGCTTTTCGCAAAAACATCATAACCATAGATCTTTAACACCAGCCAAATATGCATTTAGTGATAGCCTTTATTCATCATTATCCTATGGTGTGAATTTGACAGTACATTCAATGTACTGACCCTCTGTGGCTGCAACGTCTCATGTTGTAGGACTTCTTACGACGAGTAAGTGATACGTTAGGGTTACGATTTCTACACTCAACTTTGCCGTTGGTGTTGATGGGAATCCACAACCTTTGTTACTTCCGCTATATGGATTGAGGTAATAGTATTTACATTACTTTATACATGTGATTTACCTCTGTTATAAATCCTCGAGTACTGTGTGTGTCAGCATACCGATCCAGGGATGACACTTAATCACAGAGACTTGACCGTCTGAGGTCGGGTCGCTACACTGGCTAAATAGCCTGCCCGAAAATTCCATCTGCAGCTGGGAGGACTTGGAAGAAGCCTTCCTTGACAACTTCCAAGGTACATATGTCCGGCCACCTGATGGAGATGACTTAAGCCACATAGTTCAACAACCTGGAGAATCAGCCAGAAAATTTTGGACTACGTTCCTAACCAAAAAGAACCAGATCATTGACTATCTGGATGCTGAAGCCCTAGCGGCCTTTAAACACAGCATCCTCGACGAATGGCTAGCACGCCGCCTTGGCCAAGAAATGCCGAAGTCCATGGCAGCCCTTACGACACTCATGGACCGCTTTTGTGCGGGTGAGGACAGCTGGCTGGCTCGTAGCAAAAACACAGCCAGCAAGACAGGCCCCTCCGAGGCCAAAAACAGTACCGGCAAGCTCCGGCGCAATAGACACAAACATCAAAGCAATGACGACAACACCGATGACACCACCATTAACGCCGGATTTATCGGCTCCAAGTCCGGCCAGCGAAAGATGCCCTACAAAAGGAACAGTGAGGGACCATCCAGCCTGGATCGCATACTCGACCATCCGTGCCAGATACACGGCACCCCAGACAAACAAGCCAATCATACCAACCTGGATTGTTGGGTTTTCAAACATGCTAGCAAGTTAAATGCAGAAAACAAGGAAAAGGGATCACAAAGGGAGGACGAGGACGAAGAGCTCCGGCAGCCGAACACTGGGGGGCAGAAGAAATTCCCCCCTCAAGTCAAAACGATGAACATGATATACGCTACACACATACTCAAAAGGGAGCGTAAGCGAGCACTTAGGGACGTCTACGCGGTAGAGCCAGTCGCCCCAAAATTCAATCCGTGGTCCTCATTCCCAATCACCTTCGATCGCCGAGATCACCCAACTAGTATCCGGCATGGCGATTCAGCCGCACTGGTCCTCAACCCAATCATCGACGGATTTCACCTAACATGAGTCCTAATGGATGGTGGTAGCAGCCTCAACCTACTCTATCAGGATACAGTGCAGAAGATGGGCATTAATCCCTCATGAATCAAACCCACAAAGACTACCTTTAAAGGAGTCATACCAGGCGTTGAGGCCCACTGCACGGGATCAATCACGTTGGAGGTGGTCTTCGGTTCTCCGGACAACTTCCGAAGCGAAGAGTTAATCTTCGTTATCGTCCCCTTCCGCAGCGGCTACCACACACTGCTCGGAGGAACCGTTTTCTAGATTCAATGCGGTGCCACACTATGCTTATCTCAAGTTGAAGATGCCCGGTCCGCGAACGTCATAACAGTCAATGGAAACATAGAATGCTCCCTCCGGATAGAGGAGCACACCGCCACCCTAGCAGCAGAGGTACAAAGTGGCCTTCTCAAGCAGCATCATAGTCTGGCTGCCGAGCCCCTGGACATCATTAAGAGGGTCCGCACTACACTACAACAGGACATCGCGGCTCGTCATGAGCTCGATTAGCAATTCGGCCTCCGTCCCAATCCCGATGAGGTAGTGGCATTCATACCACGTGTACATCACTACGCACTCAAAATCCCATGGGCATCGACGGAGGCACAAGCTATACCGGGATCTGCGGTTCGGCTAGACCGATCCCGGACACACATATAACTTTACTATCTCCTTTTCCCTTGTTTCAAGTTTCTCCTATGAGGGCCTCCTTCGACGAACTGATTAATGATCCTATCAAAGGATAGACACACCGGATTGACATGGAGCACAGACGTACATGGGAAGCCCTAGAGGCTAACCGTTTTCAGGACCCACGCGCAGCTCGCCTTCGGTTATGGCATGTCAAATAGCCGGTTGCTTATTGCATTATTTTGTACCAATGTGCTTGGACGCATTAACCCAATTATAATGGAAATAGCTCATGATCCAAGTTCAAGGGCCCCAGATCATATCTCTGTTCTCCTTCTGTTTTTCCTTTAAATTACTTATTTCCTACCAACCATACACTCTGGTACGTTTCATATTTGCTAGGGCCTCCCCATCACCCCACGATATGGCAACAAAGTCCGAACAATCCTTAAAGATAAGTTCGGCACCCCGAACTTAGCATTATATGCATTGGCTCTAAATCATGTCTTTGGTCAATAGTTGGGTTGCCCAGCTCCTGTGCTTGCTACCCTACGTTCCGCTAAATCGGCTAGGGTAGTAAAGGGAGAACTACTGCGATTGTGCCTTGGCCTTGACCAGATGAGCGCCTCAGTAGAGAAAGCCGAAAACTGACTGTCATGATACGGCGAGAGTCGGTCAGCTGTTCGAGGGTTACAAATCATTGGAGATTTTTTCCGCATTATGCGAAAGATCGGCACTTCCCGAACAGATGCTGACAACACTCTGGTTCGAACCAGGGGCTCCGCCCACGCTTTATTATAAAACTCCTATGGCTAAGTGAGGGCGTTTAAGCCGTACAGTCTGATTGCCTTGTTCGTTGTGCTAAACAACTCCTTCAAGGACCATATAATTGGATCAAGATTGTTTAGATTCCATCTCGAACACCTCTGTACTACCTACATGAGGGCAGAAGCCGACGACTGGCCAACCCTCAGATTACATACAACACGGCCGCACAGGAGGAAACAATTAAAAGCATAACAAAATTACATTACAAAACAGGCTTTGTTTTCATAATACAAGGCAAAGGGCAACACAAATACATTTATTCAAATACAACGTCCTGCGAGCATTGTGCTACCGCAAGGCGAGACCCCTCCAGGATATCCGCAAATACCGTTCGGGTGTGTGATGCTCCTTGCCCTCCGGTGGCCCTCTGGTCACCTCGACGACGTCCATCTTCGCCCACCTCATCCTGCAACGGGCGAAGGCCATCGTGCACATTCAATGCAGGCCGAGCGCTTGACGACGTCCAGCCGAGGACAGGCGTTCACCATCCGCCTCACAAGTCCGAAGTAGCTGCCTGGCATAGCTTTGGCTAGCCATAGCCGGATTGTCATATCCTTAATGGATAGTTCGGCCACTGAGACGTCTCCAACGTATCTATAATTTTTGATTGTTCCATGCTATATTATATCCTATTTTGGAAATTATTGGGCTTTATTATACACTTTTACATTATTTTTGGGACTAACCTATTAACTGGAGGTCCAGCCCAGAATTGCTATTTTTTTTGCCTATTTCAGAGTTTCGCAGAAAAAAATATCAAACGGAGTCCAAACGGAATGAAACCTTCGGGAATGTTATTTTCGGAACGAACATGATTTAGAGGACTTGGACCCTACGTCGAGCAATCAACCAGGAAGGCACGAGGTAGGGGGTGCGCTTAACCCCCCCCCCCCCTAGGCGAGCCCTCCACCCTCGTGGGGCCCATGTTGCTCCACCGAAATACTCCTTCCTCCTATATATACCTACGTACCCCCGAACTACCAGATACGGAGCCAAAACCCTAATTCCACCGCCATAACTTTCTGTATCCACGAGATCCCATCTTGGGGCCTTTTCCGGAGCTCCGCTGGAGGGGGTATCGATCATGGAGGGCTTCTACATCAACACCATAGCCTCTCCGATGAAGTGTGAGTAGTTTACTTCAGACCTACGGGTCCATAGTTATTAGCTAGATGGCTTCTTCTCTCTTTTTGGATGTCAATACAAAGTTCTCCCCCTCTCTTGTGGAGATCTATTCGATGTAATCTTCTTTTGCGGTGTGTTTGTTGAGACCAATGAATTGTAGGTTTATGATCAAGTTTATCTATGAACAACATTTGAATCTTCTCTAAATTCTTTTATGTATGATTGGTTGTCTTTGCAAGTCTCTTCGAATTATCAATTTGGTTTGACCTACTAGATTAATCTTTCTTGCAATGGGAGAAGTGCTTAGCTTTGGGTTCAATCTTGCGGTGTCCTTTCCCAGTGACAGTAAGGGCAACAAGGCACGTATTGTATTGTTGCCATTGGGGATAACAAGATGGGGTTTATATCATATTGCATGAGTTTATCCCTCTACATCATTTCATCTTGCTTAAAGCGTTACTCTGTTCTCTTGAACTTAATACTCTAGATGCATGCTGGATAGCGGTCGATGTGTGGAGTAATAGTAGTAGATGCAGGCAAGAGTCGGTCTACTTGTCTCGGACGTGATGCCTATATACATGATCATACCTAGATATTCTCATAACTATGCTCAATTCTGTCAATTGCTCAACTATAATTTGTTCACCCACCGTAATACTTATGCTCTCGAGAGAAGCCTCTAGTGAAACCTATGGCCCCTGGGTCTATTTTCCATCATATAAATCTTCTAATACTTAGTTATTTCCTTTGCCATTTATTTTACTTGCATCTTTATTTCTCTTTATCATAAAAATACCAAATCTTATCTTATCATATCTATCAGATCTCACTCTCGTAGGTGACCGTGAAGGGATTGACAACCCCTTTATCGCGTTGGTTGTGAGGAGTTTATTTGTTTGTGTAGGTGCGAGGGACTCGTGCGTGGCCTCCAACTAGATTGATACATTGGTCCTCAAAAACCGAGGTAAATACTTACGCTGCTCTGCTGCATCACCCTTTTTCCTCTTCAAGGGAAAACCAACGCAGTGCTCAAGAGGTAGCAAGAAGGATTTCTGGCGCCGTTGCCGGGGAGTCTACGCAAAAGTCAACATACCAAGTACCCATCACAAACCCTTATCTCCCGCATTACATTATTTACTATTTGCCTCTCGTTTTCCTCTCCCCCACTTCACCCTTGCCGTTTTATTCGCCCTCTCTCTCCATCCTCCCTCTCTTTCTCTATTCGCCTCTTCTTAACCGTTTCTTGTTAGCTTGTGTGTTGGATTGCTTGCTTGTCACGATGGCTCTATCTAGATTTGGTGATCTCCACCTTAAAAGGTTAGAAGAGATCGAAAGCAACGTCAGGAGTTTTACGGTCTTAAAATTTGAGCATAATAATTTCTTTAGAAATGAGCTTAAAGAACAAAAAAGCTTTATGGGTTATATGAATAAAGAGCTCGATGATATGTCTAAAGAATTTGATGGTTTGAAATCTCAGATTGTCCATCTTGAGAAGTTAATAGCTGAAGTTTCGGATAAGCAAGCCACCTTAGTTAATAAGATGGCCGCTAAGCCGGAAATTTTTTTGGAAGACAAAGATGAAGATCTAAAAGTTATTGATGTGTCCCCTATTAAATCTTTGTTTTGCAATATGAATCTTAATAATGATGGGACTGAATATGATCCACCTTTACCTAGAAGACGTTCCAAAAATTCAGAGTCTTCAGATCTTGATGCTAAAATTGTTAAAAGTGGGATTGAAGAAGTCAAAACTTTAAATATTAATGAACCCACTATTTTGGATTTAGAGGAATTTAATTATGATAATTGCTCTTTGATAGATTGTATTTCCTTGTTGCAATCCGTGTTGAATTCTCCTCATGCTTATAGTCAAAATAAAGCCTTTACCAAACATATCGTTGATGCTTTGATGCAATCTTATGAAGAAAAACTTGAGTTGGAAGTTTCTATCCCTAGAAAACTTTATGATGAGTGGGAACCTACTATTAAAATTAAGATTAAAGATCATGAATGCTATGCTTTGTGTGATTTGGGTTCTAGTATTTCCACAATTCCAAAGACATTGTGTGATTTTCTAGGTTTGCATGATTTTGATGATTGCTCTTTAAACTTGCACCTTGCGGATTCCACTATTAAGAAACCCATGGGAAGAATTAATGATGTTCTTATTGTTGCAAATAGAAATTATGTACCCGTAGATTTTATTGTTCTTGACATAGATTGCAATCCTTCATGTCCTATTATTCTTGGTAGACCTTTCCTTAGAACGATTGGTGCAATTATTGATATGAAGGAAGAGAATATTAGATTCCAATTTCCGTTAAGGAAAGGCATGGAAAACTTCCCTAGAAAGAAAATTAAATTAACTTATGAATCTATTATGAGAGACACTTATGGATTGCCTTCCAAAGATGGCAATACCTAGATCTATCCTTGCTTTCATGCCTAGCTAGGGGCGTTAAACGATAGCGCTTGTTGGGAGGCAACCCAATTTTATTTTTATTCCTTTCTTTTTGCTCCTGTTTAGTAATAAATAATTTATCTAGCCTCTGTTTTGGTTGTGTTTTTTTGTTTAATTAGTGTTTGTTCCAAGTAGAACTGTTGGGAAGACTTGGGGAAAGTCTTTTTAATCTTGCTGTAAAAAAACAGAAACTTTAGCGCTCACGAGAACTGCTGCCATTTTTATTTGGAAAGCAATATTTAGTTAATTATTTTTGAATATGATTAATAGATAAATTCCTCACGTCCAGAAATTTATTTTAGATTTTTTGGGGTTCCAGATCTTGCGCTAGCTACAGATTACTACAGACTGTTCTGTTTTTGACAGATTCTGTTTTTCATGTGTTGTTTGCTTATTTTGATGAATCTATGGCTAGTAAAATAGTTTATAAACCACAGAGAAGTTGGAATACAATAGGTTTAACACCAATATAAATAAATAATGAGTTAATTACAGTACCTTGAAGTGGTGTTTTGTTTTCTTTCGCTAACGGAGCTCATGAGATTTTCTACTTTAAGTTTTGTGTTGTGAACTTTTCAAGTTCTGGGTAAAGATTTGATGGATTTTGGAACAAGTAGTGGCAAGAGCCTAAGCTTGGCGATGCCCATGGAACCCCAAGATAATCTAAGGACACCTAAAAGCCAAAGCTTGGGGATGCCCCGGAAGGCATCCCCTCTTTCGTCTACTTCTATCGGTAACTTTACTTGGAGCTATATTTTTATTTACCACATGATATGTGTTTTGCTTGTAGCGTCTTGTATTATTTGAGTCTTTATTTGTTAGTTTTCCACAATCATCCTTGCTGTACACACCTTTTGAGAGATACAAACATGATTAGGAAATTGTTAGAATACTCTATGTGCTTCACTTAGATCTGTTGAGTTATATAGCTTTTGCTCTAGTGCTTGACTTATATCTTTTAGAGCACGTTGGTGGATTTGTTTTATAGAAACCATTGTTCTATCAAGCTTCACTTAGATTATTTTGAGAGTCCTACAAAACAGCATGGTAAATTGCTTTAATTATGTTAGGCTTTCAAGATTAATAATAAAATTTTCTAATGAGTGTGTTGAATACTATGAGAAGTTTGATACTTGATAATTGTTTTGAGATATGGAGATGGTGATATTAGAGTCATGCTAATTGAGTAGTTGTGAATTTGATAAATACTTGTGTTAAAGTTTGTGATTCCCATAGCATGCACGTATGGTGAACTGTTATGTGATGAAGTCGGAGCATGATTTATTTATTGATTGTATTCCTTGTGAGTGGCGGTCGGGGACGAGCGATGGTCTTTTTCTACCAATCTATCCCCCTAGGAGCATGCGCGTAGTACTTTGCTTTGATAACTTGTAGATTTTTGCAATAAGTATATGAGTTCTTTATGACTAATGTTGAGTCCATGGATCATACACACTCTCACCCTTCCACCATTGCTAGCCTCCTTAATACCACGCACCTTTCGCCGGTATGATACACCCACCATATACCTTCCTCAAAACATCCACCATACCTATCTATCATGCCATTTCCATAGCCATTCCGAGATATATTTCCATGCAACTTACCACCGTTCTGTTTATTATGACACGCTCCATTATTGTCATATTGCTTTGCATGATCATGTAGTCGACATTGTATTTGTGGCAAAGCCATCATTCATAATTCTTTCATACATGTCACTCTTGATTCATTGCATATCCCGGTACACCGCCGGAGGCATTCACATAGAGTCATATTTTGTTCTAAGTATTGAGTTGTAATTGTTGAGTTGTAAGTAAATAAAAAAGTGTGATGATCATCATTTTTAGAGCATTGTCCCAAGTGAGGAAAGGATGATGGAGACTATGATTCCCCCACAAGTCAGGATGAGACTCTGGACTAAAAAAAGAGGCCATAAAAAAGAGAGAAAAGGCCCAAATAAAAAATGAGAGAAAAAGACAGAAGGGACAATGCTACTATCCTTTTACCACACATGTGCTTCAAAGTAGCACCATGATCTTCATGATAGAGAGTCTCCTATGTTATCATTGTCATATACTAGTGGGAATTTTTCATTATAGAACTTGGCTTGTATATTCCATTGACGGGCTTCCTTAAAATGCCCTAGGTCTTCATGAGCAAACGAGTTGGATGCACACCCACTTAGGTCTTTTTGTTGAGCTTTCATATACTTATAGCTCTAGTGCATCCGTTGCATGGCAATCCCTACTCACTCACATTGATATCTATTAATGGGCATCTCCATAGCCCGTTGATATGCCTAGTTGATGTGAGACTATCTTTCCTTTTTGTCTTATCCACAACCACCATTCTATTCCACCTATAGTGCTATGTCCATGGCCCACGCTCATGTATTGCGTGAAGATTGAAAAAGTTTGAGAACACCAAAAGTATGAAACAATTGCTTGGCTTGTCATCGGGGTTGTGCATGATTTAAATACTTTGTGTGGTGAAGATGGAGCATAGCCAGACTATGTTATTTTGAAGAGACAAAATTGCTTAGTTAGTATGCTCGAAGTATTATTATTTCTATGTCAATATTGAACTTTTGTCTTGAATCTTTTGGATCTGAATATTCGTACCACAATTAAGAGAATTACTCCCTCCGTTTTTATTTAGTCTGCATATTAGGTTTGACTGAAGTCAAACTTCATAAAGTTTGACCAACTTTATAGAAAAAATTACAAGCATTTGCCATAACAAATCTATATAATGTGTTAATACATTCAATAATAAATCTAATAGTATTGATTTGTTATTGTATATATTAATATTTTTGTTTATAAACTTAGTCAAAGTTTACAATGCTTGACTTTGACCAAAGCTAATATGCAGACTAAATAAAAACAAAGGGAGTACATTGAAATTATGCCAAGTAGCATTCCACATCAAAAATTCTGTTTTTATCATTTACCTACTCGAGGATGAGCAGGAATTAAGCTTGGGGATGCTTGATACGTCTCCAACGTATCTATAATTTTTTATTGTTCCATGCTATATTATATCCTGTTTTGGACATTATTGGGCTTTATTATACACTTTTATATTATTTTTGGGACTAACCTATTGACCGGAGGCCCAGCCCAGAATTGTTGTTTTTTGCCTATTTCAGAGTTTCGCAAAAAAAGAATATCAAACGGAGTCCAAGCGGAATGAAACCTTCGGGAATGTGATTTTCGGAACGAACATGATCCAGAGGACTTGGACCCTACGTCAAGCAATCAACCAGGAAGGCACGAGGTAGGGGGACGCGCCTACCCCCCAGGCGCGCCCTCCACCCTCGTGGGGCCCACGTTGCTCTACCGACGTACTCCTTCCTCCTATATATACCTACGTACCCCCAAACTACCAGATACGGAGCCAAAACCCTAATTCCACTGCCGTAACTTTTTGTATCCACGCGATTCCATCTTGGGGCCTTTTCTAGAGCTCTGCCGGAGGGGGTATCAATCACGAAGGGCTTCTACATCAACACCATAGCCTCTCCGATGAAGTGTGAGTAGTTTACTTGAGACCAACGGGTCCATAGTTATTAGCTAGATGGCTTGTTCTCTCTTTTTGGATCTTAATACAAAGTTCTCCCCCTCTCTTGTGGAGATCTATTCGATGTAATCTTCTTTTGCGGTGTGTTTGTTGAGACCGATGAATTGTGGGTTTATGATCAAGTTTATCTAGGAACAATATTTGAATCTTCTCTGAATTCTTTTATGTATGATTGATTATCTTTGCAAATCTCTTCGAATTATCAGTTTGGTTTGGCCAACTAGATTCATCTTTCTTGCAATGGGAAAAGTGCTTAGCTTTGGGTTCAATCTTGCGGTGTCCTTTCCTAGTGACGGTAAGGGCAGCAATGCACATATAGCATTGTTGCCATCGAGGATAACAAGATGGGGTTTATATCATATTGCATGAGTTTATCCCTCTACATCATGTCATCTTTGTCGGATTTTGGGTTCCGGCAGACCCTTGAGGTTCAAACACTGGGGTGCGCGCGGAGATCTCTCCCCTACCGATCTACTTCCAATCTCCTCGCGTGATCTAGGCTGGAAACAACGAACAACACAAGGGACACGAGGTTTATACTAGTTCGGGCCACCGTTGTGGTGTAATACCCTACTCCAGTGTGTGGTGTGGTGGATTGCCTCAGGGGATGATGATGAACAGTGCAAGGGAAGAACAGCCTCGCGAGAGGTGTTCTTGAGCTGGTGCAATGAACTGCTGGGGTGTGTTCAGTCGCCTCTCTCTCTCTCTCTCTCTCTCTCTCTCTCTCTCTCTCTGCTAGGGCTCTACCAGATTTCTCGATGTCCCTCTACTCTGTGTGGCAAGTTATATTTATAGAGGCCCTGGGCCTCTCCCCAAATAATGAGCGGGAAGGGCGCCAACAATTGGCCATTTTGAAGGGGAACATATAGTACAAGTTATCCTGTCCAAAGGTGGTCTTCGGCTGCCAAAAGCTCTGGTGATGACGCCGTCTTCGGCTCCACGGTGACCTCCGTCCTGCCGCTCTGCTGGTCTTGGTCTCGTTGCACCGGAATGGCAACCTTTGCCCAATGCCTTGGCCTGCGCTTGCCCCCTTTGCACCAAAGGGGAAACAAGGACACTGCGCAGGCCGGCGCCCGCCTGGCGCCCACCTGGTCTCAGTCGTCATGGCTTGTGTCACGGGCTCCTCGTGAGGTACCCCTGCCTTGATCTCTCCACCTCCTCGCAAGCCTGCCTGATGAGGCTGCCTCTGAGGAAGCTTCCGGTCATCTGCCCCGGGAGGGTCTTGAGCTTGAGCTGATGAAGATGGGCCGCGCTGGGCCCCCAGTTGAGCCACGCCGCAGGCCGCAGGCAGGCAAGTCTGGGGACCCCTGTTCCCAGAACGCCGATGGTAGTCCCCCGGCCCAAGGCGCGCCTGGGCTTGGCCTAGTAGGGAAGCGAAGAGGCAAGCGCGAAGCGCCGCGGGCCCTAACAACCGGCGGCCTTGGGCGCCGCATGGCGATTGATTGGACATTGGCGTCTGCACTTCCCCATGATGCCTCGACAACTGTCCATCTGACAAAAGAGGTGCCCGGGCCAGACTTACTTGCTTTGTTCTCATTCGCCTCGCTCCAGACCCCCTTTCTCGCTCTCCTCCTTCTTGCTTCCGAAATCCTCCAGATCTGTCTCAATCCTTCTCGCCCGGCACGCCATGGCGCCTCGCAAGCCCCCGACCGAGGCCTGGTACTCGCTGGCCCTGGATTCCCCGAACCTGCCGGAGAACAACCTCGCCCTCACGCGCCTGATGACGGGGGCGCAGGGCAGCAAGGGGGCGACTGTGCTCAAGGCCGGCTCCGACTAGCCTGAAAGCAGGGGGAGCACCTTCTATCCGCTTTTTGTGAGCGCCATTGTTGCCGGTCTGGTGCCTCCTTTCTGTGAGTTCTTCTTTGCTGTTCTCCGCCAGTACAACTTGCAGGCTCTGCATCTCAACCCCAACTCTGTTCTTCTCCTGGCGATTTTTGCTGACTACTGTGAGGCTCATGTCGGGGTAAAGCCCTCGGTGGCTTTGTTGCATCACTATTTTTCCCTCTGGGTTCTGGTGGCCATGTCTCTGCATGTGCGACCTTCATCGCATACTCCAATTACAATGCTATCTCGAAGCCTGGGAAGAGAATCGAAGGCTTCCGGGGCAAGTGGGTCATGGTGGACGTCGGGCACCTCCACCCCCGTCTGGTGTTGCCTACGGGGCAGCCCAAGGATGTCGACGCGTGGTCTCACGCGGAGCTCCTCGACCCCCGTGCGAGGGTGGTGCTAAAGAGGATGAATGCGGACCTGAGGCCGAGCAACTTGGGGACGGCGAAGCTGACTGGAGCCACGCTCCTGAGGGAGTTCTTGGAGCACTGGGTGGCTCCACTCCAGGAGCACTCGCTCCTGTTGTGGAGGCTTGGGGAAGCGGACGCCGCCTAGCACCTAAGCTCTGAGGCCCTGAACGATGAGAATCTAGTCACGGCCCTCCATTCCATGGTTGGGGGAGACGTGGCGAAGCCGGTGGGTGCCCCCGTCCCCCTGTTCCTTCACGGCGACTGGGAGCAGGTGGTGAACGCCATGCCCACCTTTAATGGCGATGGGCTGGTGCCCGCGGAAGCTCCCGAGGGTCTTGCGGCGCTGGCGATCGTGAATGTGTCCTCCAGCAGCTCCAGCAGGAGTGAGGAGGAAGAAGAGTTTGACTTTGATGCGACTGGCGAGGAATCGGGGGAGTCCTTCCCTCGGCTCAGGTCTCGGGCCCTCCGCTCCATGCCAGATGATGACGATGCCGCCGCCAGGCGAGGAGGGGAGGACTCTCCCTTGGTCACAAGGAAGGGCAGGTCGGGGCTGGTTCCCCCAGGGTCCGCTCTGATCCCTGGGCGGTCTTAGGCCAGCCCCAGCCCTCCCGACGTGGCTTCTGCTTCCGGGCCTCCCGAGGCTGATCATAGCTGCAGGCTCTCGGGCTTCAAGTTCGGCCGGAGGTTGCTTGGGTCCGCGTGCGACGACCAGTAAGTGCTTGATTCCCGCTTTGCTTGGTTTCGGCCGCCGAGGCTTGACGTCCATATTCTTTTGTTAGACCGGCGCCTGCGGCGAAGAGGTTGAAAGGGGCTTCTGCGGCCCCGCTTGGGGCGAGTCCACCTGCCGAGATGGCGCCTTCGTCCACTGAGGGGAAAGACAGCGCGGCTTGTGCTTCCCCTGCCCGGTCGTCCTCGCGAGGCTGACTGGGACGCTTCGGCGAGGAGTCAGCCCCCGTGGCCCCGCTGACCCTGGAGTCGACAGTGCTCGATGCTGCAGCCGGGGAAGCCAAGGCCCAGGGGGTTCCTTCCTGCCAAACCGTGATCACGCTGCCGTCTTCTTCGCCCGCTCCGCTAGTTCCCGCTCCTTCTGTTCCTTCTGCCGTCATCTTTGACCGGTCGCTAGCGAGCTGAGCCAGTTGCGGGAGGATCTTCTGAGCGCGGACCCTTGCCTAGTGGACGAGCGCCTGGAGCGAGCTTCTGGCTGGGCCCGTTCCGCTGCCTCCATCCGAGCAGCGCTGAGCCAGGCCATGGGGGCCTCCGATGGGGAGAAGCAGGCCGCCACCAAGCCAAGGCCACTCGCGGTGCTGCCCTGGGTGACGCTGCGGCTGCCAAGGCTCGCTGCAAGGAGCTGGAGGTCGAGCGGCAAGGCCTGCGCGACGAGCTCACCAAGGAGGTCCATGGCCGCCAGGAGAAAGAGAATGAGATGAAGGCTCGGGAGGCTGCCGTCAAGGACCGGGACGTCGAGCTTGATGAATGCCACGGCCGATTGTAGACGCTGGAGCGGTCGCTACAGGCGGAGAGGACCGAGCTAGACGCCAAGGCGAAGGTCCTGGCGGAGGATCGGGTGGCCTTCGCGAAGATGGAGAAGAGGGCTCATGCCGCGTTGAAGACGCTTTACGAGAGCGGCTTGGAGGAGCCGTTGGCCGGCGCAGAGGACGGCCCCGCCAAGCTGCTTTCCTTCCTGGTCCGTGCACTTTAAGATGTCGTAGACGGCCTTGGCACCACGGCCGAGGCCGAGGCGCGCGCCCTGTCTTCGGCGGTGCTGACATGTGTCCTCATCCACATCTACCTGCGCGACCCCAGCGTCGACCTCGACAGCCTGCTGGAGCCCGTGAGCGGCGACCTTACCGCCGCTGCCGCTGAGGCCATGAAAGGACGAGCCGAAGCTTTGCTGGGGAGGTTCCGCGCCTTTAGCATCTTGCCCAGGCGCGGTGCCGCCAGCTCCGCGGCCCCAGGAGGCGGCGCCACTTGAGAGTGATCCCTTCGTGGCTTCTGTCCTATTTTTATTCCCGCAACATGCACCATGCCTCGCGGAGGCGTTTAAACTTGTGTTTGATGTCGTGAAACAATCCATGGCTTGTAATATTTGCTTTGAATTTCCTGGAATTTCCATTTTTCTCCCCTACTTGCTCGCACTCTACGTCGGTAGGGCCCGGCCCCGCGCATACCTCACCCAGTGTTAGCCCCAACCGGAATCCAGGACGGGACTAAGGAGTGAGGGGCTACGTGGCAAGTTAGGATCTTGAGTCGCGATGCTCAGGAGTCCCCCTTGACGCACAAGCAACAAGTAGGAAAAGGGGGGAACGAGGAGTGGATTGATCGTTCTGTGTCGGCAGGGCCCGGCCCCGTGCATACCTCACCCAGCGTTAGCCCCGACCAGAAACCTGGACGGGTCTAAGGAGTGAGGGGCTACGGGGCAAGTTAGGCTCCTGAGTCGCGATGCTCAGGAGTCATCCTTGACATTCAAACGGGTTTCCATACCTTGGCTCCGCTCGGGGAGGGGCGCGTGACGACCAGGTCCGAGGGACCTGGCTGGGTGGCGTGCGCTCGGGCAAGATGCGGGTGTAGCCCCTGTGTCCAGCCCCCTCGCGCGGCGCTCCCGAGGGAAGGCGTTGCGATGGTGCCGGACACTGAGCTCTGGGGTCCCTGAGGTTGGTACGGCCGTATGCCGCCCTCGGTTGTTTATCACCAGCGCAGAGCATAGCACTTCCGTATGTGTACGGGCATAGCCGCTCCTCGGCAGTGTCGTCAGCTAGCATGGAGCATGGTGCTTCCACTGGTACATGGGAGGGTGCTCCCCTCTGGGAGGAGCCCCCGGGGCGTGTACAGCCCCGCCCTGACACGTGTCCGGCATAGTAGGGCTAGGAGAGGTGTATCTGGGCACTCGTGAGCCAGAGCGGGACTCACGAGGCCCTACCTCGAGGCAGGTTGCGCCTGGCTCTGGGCCTTTACCAATGGTGTGTTCCTGCAAGGTGGTTAGAATGCAAATGCTCTACGTCCTCAGGTCCCGGTCCTCGAGCGAGCTCAGCCACCACTGGTATGACAGGTCGCGATGCCGTGGGTCAAGGCTAGGGGGTGAGGGCTGGAGAGCCAGTAGGAGCCCATGAGTCGCGATGCTCAGGTACCCCCCCTTTTAACGTGCAAGCGCTTTGCATGAAGGCAGAGAAATCCGCCATAAGCAGTAGGTGACAATTAAGCGCGAAAGAGCAAATTCATTTTAGGTAGACGCAGGAAAAGCAAATGCCGCTGGGCCAGGCCCGAGCAGCTGGGGGATGATGCAGCCCGAGGGGCGCCCCCAACAAGGTGAGTAAAGAGCATAAGCAAAACGGATACATGCCGCGGGGACGGACCCACGCGGCCTGGGAATGATGCGGCCCTGTGGGCGCTCCTAGCTAAAATCAGAACTTAGAGAGATGTCACCTGGTGCCGTTGAAGATGGAGTGATGTTGAAGAAGCGGGCGATGCGCGATGAAGACGTCGACCCTTACGAGCCCCCAGGCCTAGGAGTCTCGGGAGGCTCCGGGGGCACTGGTGGGTTTCCGAGGGCCTTCTCCATCTCTGCCAGGACCGCACCATGCCTGACCTCCTGAGCCTCCAGAATGCTCCTCAGTAGGCGCTGATGAGCGACGACCATGTTCGGCAGGCTGAAAGGCATGCAAACGTAGCTGTGAGGTGGACCCTCGCAACGCCCTGCGCTCGAAGGCCAGAGGCGCTCCTGAGACGCGGCTCGGTTGAGCCCTGGCACGTCGATGCAAACGCGTAGCCCACCATCCTCGCCTGGATGTGGGGCCATGGCGGGCAAGCGGCGGCTACCGCGCATGACTCTCGACTCCTGTAGCTCTTGAGTGTTGCTTGCGATAAACTCCTAAGGGTTTGGTCTTCCTTGCCTTGTACCTTCCTGAGGGAAACGTGCCTGGAAGCACCCCTCTAAGTGGTGCCCGAGCGCCTCCCTCGTGACCTCGGCAAGGTCAGTGGCTCTCCAAGAAAGAGCCCCCGAGCCCTGCCTGAGGAGGGTGCCGGGCGCACCTTCCTATGCGAGAGAGGGTGGCACTCCCTGATTGGGCGCAGATCCTGACCCAACACCTCCGGAGGCGCCTGCCTCCTGATGGCTTGGGCCAGGCAAAACCTTCTTCTTCTTAAGGGTCGCCTCGGGAAGTCTTCCGTTTCTGTGGTCCGGGTCTTTGATTGCTGCGGCTTGGAACACGCGCTCGAGTGAACACACTGCGTCCCTTTCTTCATAGGGTACGGTGATGACTCGACCGCTTCCTGGTATCTTGAGGACATTGTATCCATGGTGTGTCACTGCCATGAACTTGGCCAGGGCTGGGTACCCGAGGATGGCGTTGTACGACAGACGGATGTGGGTGACGTCGAAGTCGATGAGCTCGGTGCGGTAGTTGTTGCGCTGCCCGAAGGTGACTGGAAGGCGAACCTGCCCTATCGAAATAGTGGAACCATCAGTGACTCCTAAGAATGGCTTGGTTGGCTGAAGCTGATCGTACGACACTTGGAGATTGTCGAACGTCTCGAGGGACAGGACGTTGAGTCCTGCTCCGCCGTCAATGAGGGTCCTGGTAACCTGCACGTTGCTGATGACTGGGGAGAAAAGCATAGGGAGGACTCCGGCCATTGCCGCGCACTTGAGCTGATCCGCTGAGCTGAACGTGATAGCGCACGCAGACCACCTAAGAGGGCGCGTGGCCTCAAGCTTGGGGAGGACTGCATTCACCTCACGAGCAAACTGCTTGAAGATGCGTTGTGACGCTAGGGCCTGCGCGCCACCCAAGATGCAAGTGATTGCGCGCGGCTCCTGGAAGCCCCCAACTCCCTCGTCTTGATGTTCGTCTTCGCTCCTCCTTGGCGGTGGCGGCAGAGGAGGAAGGCCTGCGTTGCCGTGCGGGCGATCCTCACGAGGCTGACCTCTCCAGCCTCCCTCGCGAGGCTGGTCCTGCCAATGATCCTCGCGAGGTCAGTCACGCCACCCTTGGCGAGGGCCACGGTCTTCCCATCGTCTGCCACCTCTTCCTCCTCCTCGGCCATAGCCCCTATCGTTGCGCTCGAGGCGTCGGCCGACACGTCCATCTCTCACGGCCCTGAGCTCTTGACATTCGTTGGTGTTGTGGGTGTGGAGGTCGTGGTACACGCAGTACCGGCTACCCTTGGATGACTCAGGCTCATCCCTGCCTCGCTTGGTGTCTGGCTCCGCTACAAGCACGACTGCCCCCTTGCGCTTCATGTCCTTGGCCTTGGGCTTCTTCTCTTCTGGATCGGCAGCCGAGAGTTCGAGGAGGGAAAGGCGCCCTTCCTCAGCCTTGGCGCACTAGGTCGCCAAGTTGAACAGCTCCAGGGATGTGCACAGGTCTTCATGGATTGCTAGCTCCTCCTTCATCTTGATCTCGCGTACGCCGAGAAGGCCGAGATGATGGCTTCTTCAGTCACCTTGGGGATCTTGAGGCGAGCGTGGTTGAAGCGCTGGATGTATTTCTGCAGGGTTTCCCCTTGCTGCTGCTTGATGCGGCGCAGATCGCTCACGGCCGGGGGCCGGTCGCGAGTGCCCTGGAAGTTGGCGATGAAGCGAGTGCGCATCTCGTCCCAGGAGGAGATCGTGCCAAGAGCCAGGTTCAGGAGCCAGGTGCGGGCCCCGTCCTTGAGCGCCATGGGAAACCAGTTCGCCATGACCCTTTCGTCTCTGTTGGCGGCTTCGATGCACAGCTCGTAGAGCTGTAGGAACTTCGCGGGGTCCGCCGTGCCATCATAGCGAGGGGCCGGTCAGGCTTGAACTTGCCTGGCCATGCGACGCCGCGCAGCTCGGGGGTGAGAGCACGACAGCCTGTTGTGGCCACCGGTGCCTTTTGCTGGTACCGGGCTTGCTCGTGGGGATTACCGCGCGCTGCCGCTTGGAGCAGCGCCGGGTCTTGGCATGGAGGTGCAGGGACGCGATCTTGGCGCGCTGGTGCTGGGAGCGTGCGAGCACCTTCTTGGGGACGAGGGATCTCTTGGTAGCTCCTTTCTTGCTGCGCAGGCGCCGGACACGGAGGATCTCGCCCTGGGGCTGCGCGCCTTGGAGCCAGGGCGCCTTCTTGGGGAGGAGGTGGTGGAGGCGCCTCCTGATCCCTGCCTCCTGCGCGGAATGGAGGGCGAGGCAACGAGAGGAACAACAAGGGGGAGCCCCCTATGGCGCTGATGAGCTCGGCGATGCGGGCGAGCCAGTCTTCGTAGAGGACGTCGACGGGGCAGTAGTGCAAGAGCTCTCTTCCCAGGAGCAGCACGGCGTGCGCGTCTGTGTGGGCGCGACGGGCGTGGGACGACGAAGCAACTGGAGTCAGCGATGGTGTGGCGGTGCGGCCCTCCCGCCGTACCAAAGGATGCTGGGACGCGGCCTGTTGCTCGTTCCCCACCGGGCCGGTGGCGGCGTTGGCGGCAGGCGATGGGGAACGACGAGGGTGTCCGCCGACAGGCGCCGTCTGGGCGACGCGGGTGGCGAGAGCAGCCCAGCGCTCAGCGCGAGCCCGACGAGCGTCAGCCATGGACACGACGGAATATCACACGAGAGCAACAGAAGAAAGATTCTGGCGCACCCCTACCTGGTGCGCCAAATGTCGGATTCCGGGTTCCGGCAGACCCTTGAGGTTCAAACACTGGGGTGCACGCGGAGATCTCTCCCCTACCGATCTACGTCCAATCTCCTCGCGTGATCTATGCTGGAAACAACGAACAACACAAGGGACACGAGGTTTGTACTAGTTCAGGCCATCGTTGTGGTGTAATACCCTACTCCAGTGTGTGGTGTGGTGGATTGCCTCAGGGGCTGATGATGAACAGTACAAGGGAAGAACAGCCTCGCGAGAGGTGTTCTTGAGCTCGTGCGATGAACTGCTGGGGTGAGTTCAGTCACCTCTCTCTCTCTCTCTCTGCTAGGGCTCTACCAGATTTCTCGATGTCCCTCTACTCTGTGTGGCTAGTTCTATTTATAGAGGCCCTGGGCCTCTCCCCAAATAATGAGCGGGAAGGGCGCCAACAATTGGCCATTTTGAAGGGGAACATATAGTACAAGTTATCCTAAACAAAGGTGGTCTTCGGCTACCAAAAGCTCTGGTGATGACGCCGTCTTGGGCTCCACGGTGACCTCCGTCCTACCGCTCTGCTGGTCTTGGTCTCGTTGCACCGGAATGGCAACCTTTGCCTGATGCCTTGGCCTGCACTTGCCCCCTTTGCACCAAAGGGGAAACAAGGACACTACGCAGGCCGGCGCCCGCCTGGTCTCGATCATCATGGCTTGCATCACGGGCTCCTCGCGAGGTACCCCTGCCTTGATCTCTCCGCCTCCTCGCGAGCCTGCCTGATGAGGCTGCCTCTGAGGAAGCTTCCGGTCATCCGCCCCGCGAGGCTTGGCCCCTCGCGAGGGTCTTGAGCTTGAGCTGATGAAGATGGGCCGCGCTGGGCCCCCACTTGAGCCATGCCGTAGGCTGCAGGCAGGCAAGTCTTGGGATCCCCGTCCCCAGAACACCGACAATCTTGCTTAAAGCGTTACTCTGTTCCCTTGAACTTAATACTCCAGATGCATGCTGGATAGCGGTCGATGTGTGGAGTAATAGTAGTAGATGCATGCAGGAGTCGGTCTACTTGTCTCGGACGTGATGCCTATATACATGATCATACCTAGATATTCTCATAACTATGCTCAATTCTGTCAATTGCTCAACAGTAATTTGTTCACCCACCGTAATACTTATGCTCTCGAGAGAAGCCTTTAGTGAAACCTATGGCCCCGGAGTCTATTTTCCATCATATTAATCTTCCAATACTTAGTTATTTCCTTTTCCATTTATTTTACTTGCATCTTTATTTCTCTTTATCATAAAAATACCAAAAATATTATCTTATCATATCTATCAGATCTCACTCTCGTAGATGACCGTGGAGGGATTGACAACCCCTTTATTGCGTTGGTTGCGAGGAGTTTATTTGTTTGTGTAGGTGCGAGGGACTCATGTGTGGCCTCCTACTGGATTGATACCTTGGTTCTCAAAAACAGAGGGAAATACTTACGCTGCTCTGCTGCATCACCCTTTTGCCTCTTCAAGGGGAAACCAACGCAGTGCTCAAGAGGTAGCAGCCACCATATGCAGCTCCATCAGCTGTTTCAGCTGATCGGCGAAGGATACGGGATGCTCTGGCGCCGCATACTCCGATCAGAATAGCTTCTTCGTAGAACCCCCTCATTCGGCTCGATAGAAATCCGCAGCATCTGATACACTGTGTGGTAGATCCGCAAAAGCCCCTGGGGAACTCCGAACCCAGATTCGTAAAAGGTACTGCTTCTCCGCATACTTGCTTTGCATCTTAAATGCCTTACCCGCCGTGATCTTCTTGGCCTCCTGGATCTCCTGGAGGGCAGCCTGGGCCTCATTCCGTGCGGTCTCCGTGCTTTGACGAGCTTTCGCGAGTTCGGTCCCTTGAACCGACGCATCATGCTCCAAGGCTTCGCATTTCTTGACCACATCCTGGAGCTCCTGCTGGACTTCTTTGACCCGGGCCTTGAGCTTCTTACGGGCGGCTTGCTGCTGGAAAACCTTCTCCTCGGCCTCGCTCAGGGCCTTCCTTAGGGCCGTGACGTCGGTCGCGGCTCCTGCACGTATCACGACACTGCGGTCAATATGCAGCGCCTATCCTTTCCGAACACACAGCAAGTCATCACTCACCTTGCTTCTCCTGGATCCAAACTTTAACCTCGCCGAGCTCGTTCTTGATCCGCTCCAGCATCTGCCCCGGTTCAGAGACTTCAGCAGCATGTGAGGCTGCGGCCAACAGCGACGCTAGCTTATTCATACATATTATGTTAGTCTCCTATAACAAAAGATTGATCCTATGTCCGGTTCTTCTTGCCCAACACCGGAGAGTGTCTCAGGGGCTACTGTCTACATGGGGTTTTTCTCTTTCTTACCTCAAAACCCATCAACAGGCTGCTCCAGGCTTCATTCAGTCCACTCTTGGCGGACTGAACCTTCTCGATCACCGCACCCATAAGGACACGGTGCTCGTCCATGACGGAGGCGCCTCGTAGCGCTTCCATAAGGTTATCCGACGCCCTGGATGAATAGGGGCCACCGGTGGAAGCGACGCACCCCCTCCTTCAAAGGGGGCTGCTCGCCCGACTCCGGAGCCATATGAGTCTCCGGAATCATATTCGGGTGAGGGCCGAACTGGATGCGGCCCTCTTCGCCAGTCTCCATGGGGATCGGCTCCCCCATGTGTCCGGCAGTTGAGGTCTCGCCTTGTGGTGCCTCCTGGATAGCGTACTGGGCTCCTCCCCAGTTTGGAGCGGTCCTCTGGGATAACACTTCGGTGTCCTCCCTGGCCCCCGGGGAATAAGCAGGCGATGGCGACATGCTCTCCATCTCCGACGAAGCCAACGAACCTCCAGATGAGGATCGCTGGATAAGGTCGCAGGACAGACTGCAATAGTACAATTAACTATGTTAATATAATGAAGAGAAAAGGCCGGATGCGCGCATGAGCGAGCCATGTCACTTACGATGCGGCATGGGCTTAGGGCGGGGGCGTCGGTCCGGACTGCTGTCAACATCCCACACGGTGTTGACCGCTGGGACGCCCTTCCCCTTCTTGGGCGTTTTCGCCTCCGGATGCGCCGAAGCCGCCCTCTTCTTCTTCCTCTCCTCAGGGGGAGGGTTATTTTCCTCCTCCTCTTCCTCTCCATTGTCCTCAGGGATAGAGGAATGAGCTTCGTCGTCTTCGGACGTCACGTTCGAAGTGCCCTTGCGACGGGGGCCACTTTTGGCCCCCTTGGCCTTCTTCTCCGGAGCCTTATAAGGCGCCGGCACCAGCATCTTCGCTAGATGCGGGATGACCGGTTCTTCAAGCAGCGGAGCCAGACACTGGATCCGCTTCGCCCTCTCCATCCAGTCCTGAAAAAGAAACTATAAAAGCTCAGGCATCATCCTTAAAACAAACAAGTGGAGAATGCATCGAAAAAGACATACCTTGCTAGCGAGGTGTTTAGCATTGTGCCCGGGATCTGTATTTGCGGCTGGCGGTTTCTCATTGCCCTTAAAGAGCAGCTTCCATGCACCTTCGTGAGTAGTCTCGAAGAGCCTCACCGGGGTATGGTGCTTCTTCGAGTTGAACTCCCATAGAGGGTGGCTTCGGCGCTGGCACGGAAGGATCCGGCTAACTAGCATCACCTGGATCACATCAACGAGCTTGACGTTCTTGGTTACCATGATTTGAACGCGCGTCTGCAGCGCTATCAGCTCGTTAGGTGAACACCAGTTTGGATTCTTCTCGGCCCAGGAGGTGGGTCGCATGGGAGCGCCGGAGGCGGAATTCGGCACCTACGGCCCAGGTGGTGCCGCGAGGTTCTGTGATGTAGAACCACTGCTTCTACCACTCCTTTACAGTGTCCACAGAAGTACCTTTGGGCCAGGAGACGTTAGACATCTTGCTCACCATGGCTCCTCCGCACTCCGCGTGCTATCCATCCACCACCTTCGGCTTCACGTTAAAGACTTTGAGCCATAGCCCAAAGTGGGGTTGGATGTGGAGGAAGGCCTCACACATGACGATAAACGCCGAGATGTTGAGAAGGAATTTGGGGACAGATCATGGAAATATATCCCGTAATAATACATCAACCCGCGGACGAAAGGGTTGAGTGGAAACCCTAGCCTGCGGAAGAAATGGGGGATGAACACTACCTCTCGATGGGCTTCGGCGTGGGGACGACTTGTCCCTCGGTCGGCAGGCAGTGAGTGATCTCCTTCGCCAAGTATCCGGCCGCCCGAAGCTCAGTAATGTCCTCCTCCTTGACGGAGGAGACCATCCACTTGCCTTGACCCGCGGATCCGGACATGGTTGCTTGAGTGGAAAGGAGATGAGAACTTGGGCACTCGAGCTCGAGATTGGAAAGGCAGAGACAGAGAGAGGGCGTGAGAGAGGAAGAGGGAATCCTTATCCCCTTATAAAGGCAATGAATATTAAATGCCTCCTCACTCGCCTTAAGATTCGCCTATTCCCAAGGGCTATATAAAATGGCATGGTTGGGTTACCCATGCCAGCATTGATGAGAATCCCACGATAAGGGGACATGATCTCTTCTTTGACAAGACGTGCCAATGGCAACCGCATCTCGGGATGTGGGGCGTCGAAACATGAAAGCGGTTTGGAATTATGCCCGGTCAGACGTAATATCGTGCTGCGAAAAAGTTGTCAGCAGATGGAACTCGTGTAAGAATATATTCTCTCTGCGGTTGTGTATGGTGTGTGTGACAGGTCTGGATACTATCCTCGCATCCGAAGACTATCTTGAAGTTCGGATAGAAGGGAACCCGCCTTGCAATGCCGAATACAATCTGCGCGCCGGACTCCTCGTCATTGAAGCCATGTTCAGGGCATACTAAGGGAGTCCTGGACTAAGGGGTCCTCGGGCGTCCGGCCTGTTATCCATGGGCCGGACTGATGGGCTGTGAAGACATGAAGGCCGAAGACTGTACCCGTGTCCGGATTGGACTCTCCTTGGCGTGGAAGGCAATCTTGGCGACCGAAGATGAAGATCCCTTCTTATGTAACCGACTCTATGCAAACCCTAGATCCCCCCGGTGTCTATATAAACCGGAGGGGTTAGTCCGGAAAGCATATATTCATTACCATAGTCCTACAGGCTAGGCTTCTAGGGTTTAGCCATGACGATCTTGTGGTAGATCAACTCTTGTAATACTCATATTCATCAAGATCAATCAAGCAGGAAGTAGGGTATTACCTCCATAGAGAGGGCTCGAACCTGGGTAAACATCATGTCCCCCGTCTCCTGTTACCATCGATCCTAGACGCACAGTTCGGGACCCCCTACCCGAGATCCGCCGGTTTTGACACCGACAACAAGTATCTCTCTTCATGCTCAACTCTCTTTTGCTTATAAGCTTATGATCTTTCCTTTCTTGCTTAAAAGCTTTTTTTGGACTTTCCTCTTTCTTTAGACTATGCTTAATGAGCCTCAACCAAACGAATGAGATAAGTATCACAAGAAATGCACGGGAGCAAGCAATTGCAAAATATGATGTACAATGTTGGGGATATCGCTTATCGGGAACTTATCGGTCGACCCATGATAAGGGGTAAATCGGCCGGTTTATCGGCATATCGGCCGATTTATCGCCATATCGGTTGATTTATCGGCTGATTTACCTTATCGGCCAAACAACGGTAAGTGATAAATCGGCCGATTTATCGGAATATCGGAAGATATCTTGAACAGTGATGATGTATCGATAGATGCAACAATATGATACTCCCTCTGTTCCTAAATATAGGGTGTATAGTTTTTGGCACGGAAATTAAAGAACGCATGTGGATGGAAAATTTCACAAGTTTTGGGCAAGATTACACCTGACTAATTGACATGAGAAAATAGAGGAGCTTGCCCTATGTAAGGAAATGTAATCAAATACCTTCAAAAATTATTCAAACGAGTGGTGAAACGCAATGCACCCTATATTTTGGACTTTTTCTCAAAAATCTATACACCTTATATCAAGGAACGGAGGGAGTATCATATCACTATGGTGCTCAAGTTTCGCGAAGCCCGACAATACTCGGGTAGCTAGTCTCAATAGGTATGAAGGTATGCACAAAGATGGTGGGGCTATCAAGATGTAATGGAAAGGAAGGAAAAGTTTATGAAGGAATGGATACCTTCATCACCCTTAACCTTTCACGAAGTCGGGGGTAACCGGCCTTGCTTCCGGTTGAAGATGGTCTCAAAGGATGGATGGTCGTCGTCGATGTGGAAGCTCGTGGTGGATGTAGTCGATGGACTGATACAAGTCACCGGTGG
Organism: Triticum monococcum; assembly: GCA_034509565.1. NCBI lineage: Eukaryota > Viridiplantae > Streptophyta > Magnoliopsida > Poales > Poaceae > Triticum > Triticum monococcum. The sequence continues at coordinate 167,303,233 of CM067847.1, read as the reverse complement.
TGGATGAAGATGTAACTGTCCCTAAGTAGCCAAAACACCTTAGGAGATTCAAATCACAACTCCAACAACCACAAATACCAAAGGAACCAAAATGGGTTAGTTTGCGGAAGTTTTATGCGGTGGTGTGGAAGTTATGGCAGATGGCCTGTGCAAAAGATGCAAAAATGGAGGAACTTTTATGGAGTCAAATTGTGGTAAAACCAATATGAGCAGCTCGGGCACGTCGCTAGCTTTTCAACGAGCCAAAGAACGCCCAAATCGGAGTTCGGAAGTGGAAGTTATGACCGAAAACATAAAGTGCACGCGGCTGATTCTGGGAGGGCCGTGTGCACGGGGTCCAAGGCCTGTCCCATGGACACTTGGTCCCCTGCGCACGGTACACGTACCGAGGGCATGGGGTCACCTGGGACTACACGGGGGCCCGTGGGCATGGGGTAAGCAAAAATTTCGTGATTTTCTTGTCAAATTCGAAGGGGGAAAGAAAAATTGGGGTATGGGGATGCAAGAGGGGGTTGATCTACTTGCTATACATCAGATCCACGGATCAAAATCAACAAAAACTCACAAAAAATTCAAATCACAAAAAATTTGGTATGGCTCTTTTTGTGGGGAATTTTCGAAATTGGGCAAGAACAAGCAAAATTAGGCTAGAAAACAAAGAGGGGGGCTCCAATTTCGTGATCAACGTGGCTCTGATGCCAAGATGTTGAAGGGTGGAACCCTTAATGGAGATCTTTCATGAATTGGAGGGGGAATCCCCAAGAACAAGATGAACACAAGAGAGAAAACAAGAGGAACACTCAAGAACCAGTCCAATCACGCATCCACTAGACCAACAAACACACAAGATCCACAAGGTACATGAACAATCAAAGGAAAACAAGATACATGGTAGAGTTCATCCCAAATCCTATGATGGAGATGAGGTCTTGATGATCTAGATAGATCCTTCCCACAGGGGGGCCTTGAATCCCTAGGGATCTTCTCCAATGGATTGCTTGTACTCCAATGGAGTCTTATCTCTCAAGAGGAATCCCACAAGGGGAGATGCATGAGCTAAGCTATATGATTTGTGTCTATTTGTAGCTAAGTCTAAATGGAGGAGGAAGGGGAGTATATATAGGTCCAAGGGATGAAGGGGTAAGTAGGGACGAGATGGGGATATAAGGGTCAAGCCCAATAGCCACGCACAGGGGGCCCCGTGTGCACGGGGTAAGTGGAGCCCGTGCGCATGGTGTATCCAGAGACCCGACGCATGAGCCCGTGTGCACGGGGTCCAGAAGGCCCGTGGGCACGGTACACGCCCGTGCGCACGGGGTCTTCAGGACCCTCAGCCTGGGAGGCCCGTGGGCACGGGGTCGGAGGGGCCCGTGCACACAGGATCGCCTGGGAGCTGTTGCCTTCCTCTTGGCGCTTCCTTCTCCGCTTCCAGGCTTCCCTCTTGGATAGTGTAGATGTTCTCTTCTTCTTGGACTCCTCCTCGATGAATGTGTAGCTCCGCTCACACCTATGTATGAACACGAGAGAGGGGTCAAGTAGTATACCATCCTTGCAAGGTACAAGTGGACACATGTAAAGGAGATGATTCACATTTGTATGTATGAAGTAGATGTGGCACGTGTCACTTGCCAAATGGACTCTTGACATGGTGTTGTCCATAGGATGCTCCGCATCAAGTACTCCACCACTCCCCCCTTCCTTTTGCATCTGCACCCTCCACCTCCGCCGCCACCGTTGTACTTCTTCGACCGCACACAGGCATTGCTGGACTTTAGCAACCACCACCGATGCGCCCGTTCGCCTTTTACGACGGCGATGTCCACCCTGGATCCATTTGTACCCAAGTACACTCCACCACCCTGTCGGCGACCTCCATGGCGGCCACCACGCCTGGGAGGTGTTTGATCAAATGCCATTGAGCTTATTTTCGGATGCCATGTCGTTTTTTAGAGTAAGAAGGATGGCGGGGTATTCGACCATGGAGGATGAGTTATTGTGCAATGTGTGGTTGGCTGTATCCGTGGTTTTCTTAGGCAGGAGCCGAGGAGATACTTTCTGGTGGGAAGTGCATTAATCGTTTCACACACGAAAGCACATTGCGCCCTACGACACGCACATCATCCATGATCGCAATGTGAGGTCATTGTCGTATCGATGGTACGCCTTCCAGACCATCCTCGCCAAGTTTTGACACGCAGTTGCTCAGCCAGAGGCAAGGTTGCCATTGCACACGACAGAGAAGGACATCGTAAGTTTTGCTTCCTCTTCCTCGACTAGTTGATTGAATCATTCATTCACTCAATGTTGCTCTACACATTGTGTAACCCGTACATGTTGTCGTGATGTACCACGAAAGAGAGGGACGTCCATTTACGTACACACTGTTAGATGGAGCTAAAGGGGCAGTATGTGTGGGATGATATGATTCGTTGAAAGACTTGTTGGACATCGAATTTTAGATAGTGTTGTACTAGACTTTTTTGCATGCTCTGTATGGACGATTTCTGCTATTTTTCTGAACTTTGATAGATATCAGCTGGTTTGCATAAATTTCGTCCACTAAGTCGAAACCCCGCTTGAAATGTATGCAGGCAGCGTTGGATGGCCGTCTCACGCAACCGTGTCTGTGGACTGGTCCCACCCTATTCGTGGACGGATGAGGGGCGAAATTTACGGGTCGCTGTTGGAGATTCCCTAACCATGATAGAATGACAATAGAAATTGGAGGTCCACAAAGAACAACAAAAGAGGAGGATATAAAGAAAAAGTTAATGATGGGGCACCAACACAACCCGCAAAAATAACAAATAGTCTCAAGGAGGATAAGTAACAATAATAAGGGACAACGCCAGCTGCTTGTACTTCCTAGTCAACTTTTCAACCGCCAACCTGTCCCGCCGCTTGCAGAGAGGTTTCCACAACTGCATGAAACAACACATTTTATAAATCACATTGCTGGCCCTAACGGGTATGCTTGCTCAATACTAGCCTATTCCTAATACACCATAGAAACCACGCCAAAGTCCCCAAATTCAATCACATCATTCTGCGGGCATGTCCAGAGCAAGAGGCTATGAGCTGATAGAACATAGGGAAATCGGTAGGACAAAACCCATTGCCCCATTCCCTAAGGCAACCCCACAAAAATTGTGTGAAAACACAATAGAATATTATATGATTAAGTTCCTCTTCAATGCCATAGAGTGGGCACATGCCATCAACAGGACCATTCATTTCAAGAACATGGTCACCCCAAGGGAGCCTACCCTAAACAAGTTGCCACACAAAAATCATAATCCGAAGAGGGAGTCTAGTTTTCTAGATCTTCGTTAATTTCTCATATCCATGAGCCGTCACCAGGTGCGCATAAAGGGATTTGGTGCAGATTCTACCTGAGGGACCAAGCCACCGCGCCGTGGTATCCGGTAACTCCGAGGACATTTTTGAACGGAGGGAGTAGGAAATAAATAAAAGTCAATGAACTAAAAGGAGAGAACGGCGTGCTAGCTCTCTAGCAGCAATTTTGGCGTATTTCACGCCACAGTGGAGGAGATGTGTCATCGGGATTTTTCTATAATACTTGTAATTTACGAATTTTAGTTGTAAAGATGCACATTGATGATCTAGGTACATGATTCACACGAGAATTTTACCTAGATTTTGACCCTTAATTTGAGAGGTAATACCAACCCCTGCTTATTGTTTTACCTAGCCATGTATGAAGATCAATACAAGGATTGTATAAGTATGTGATCGTAGAATTATTTGTTGTGCAAGGCTGCCCTGGCCTCGCCTTATATAGGGTTGACGAGGCTAGGTAGTACAATGATTGAGTTGGCCACACCATTGTATCGACATATTAAACTTGCACTAAAGTGGTGACAATCGTTCGATCATATGAAGATCGGAGGACTCGCAACAACATACCGATTTGGGGAAATGGAGAAACGGGCCTCTCGGCCGAATGGGCTAGCAGTTATGGTTTGGCTGTGCGTGAGCAATAGATAGAAATGGGCATCTCAAGCTACTAGGTAGAAATTGGTTTAATCATGTTCTGATTTTCTGGTTTTGAAATAGCTTCTGATTTTCAAATCAAACCAATTTAGTTTCAAAAATCCTACAAAATATTAAATAGATCCAATATAATATTTTCGTCTTAGGAAGAGTAGTTCCAAATACATAAATATTTTTGTAAAACTCTGTTTTGGCCTTTATAAATATTCCCTAAAAATTAATCAGGATTCTAATTTGAACTCCAAACAAATAACCAAATAACATTCAAAAAGTTTACAACCTATTATTTCAAAGAAGTATATTCTTATCTCATGGTCAGAATATTTGAAAAATCTAATTTAAAATAAAAAATTTCATTTGGGAAATTCCTTATATTTCCTCTCAAATCAATATTCATTTAAATTCAAAATGAAAACGAAATCCTAGTCAAAATTAGATAATCTCAAGAAACACAATCAAGCTTTAATTAATTATACTTAAATAAGTAACATTCCAATATTTAGAATTTTGGGATGTTGCGCCAGCTTAGCAAACTCGTCGCCCTTTTGATAATATCGACACACCTATGGGCTTAGTGTGATCTTGAATCACTAAAATATAATGGCTACCTATGGACTCAATTTGGTCTTAAATCATAAAGTATAACAATTAAGTCCTTCGCTTGGCCAACACTTGTATTCATGCAAATTTGTAGAGGCCACATTTCATCTCCGTTGTTCGAACACAATAGAAATTCTGTAGGATAAGCCAGTTAAAACATAAGTTTCTTGACATATGTTAACAGTAATGATTATAAAAAATCATTAAGGGGATTAAGTGCACTTTCATTTTAGGAAAAGCAATGTTATATCGGGACGAAACTGTCATACCCCTACGCAGAGGTAAATTGGGCTTCGCAATAGTGGTCGAGCTACCAAAAAATGTTGGGTGGGCCAGATAATACAAATAGTGGTACCAAATTAAAAATCTATACATTATTGTGGGATAAAGTTCATATAAAACTATTTTCCCCTAGCCCAGGGCTGGCCTTGCCCTTTGAGCCCTGCCATAGCTCCGCCGATGCTTGGCAGTCATGGGTCATGGGCCAACTGCAATGGACTTGGTCTGGACTCGGAGGCCACAAGCGTGAATAGTGGCAAGAAGAGGAGGCACTGAACAAATAGATCGGGCTTTGCCTTCTTCCTCAGGTTACTTCTTTTTGTCCCAGGCAAGTGTATCATCTCTTGCTCCTTTACCTTTGAAAATTTCTCTTCGCATCCTTGTCTCTCTTCTCTAGATTGTACCTCCTCCCTAAAATTGATTTGGTGAATCTAACTCGTACATCAGAACATTATAAATCCTCCATTTGTTTGAGATTAAAATATACTAGAGGTCCTAAAAGTATTCCAGGTGTGTCAATTGGCTCCTATAAGTATGAAAATGTACGTCTAACTTCAAAATGTGATTATATTATTAATTGCAGTTCCTAAGCAGTTCTGACCTGCACACTTGGCGTGCTGACTTATACCATGTAGAAAATACAATATTTTTGCAAAAAAAATATAATAAACTATATTTTCTAATTTAGTGACATAATTGTTTTGGTCTATTCGCTCAAGGATGGTAATATTTATCTCTCGGCAACACAGTTCATTTTTCCAATCGTGCGAGGAATTGAGGCCGCATAAACAGACAACTTAGTTGTTTGGACTTTTTAGTGTTCGAGCAATCCTGACGAGAATTGTTGCTGCATCCAAGCATACTTTACATGTGCTACTTGATGACCCACAAGTATAGGGGATCTATCGTTGTCCTTTCGATAAGTAAGAGTGTCGAACCCAACGAGGAGCAGAAGGAACTGATAAGCGGTTTTTAGCAAGGTATTCTGTGCAAGCACTCAAATAATAGGTAACAGATAGTTTTGTGATAGGATAATTTGTAACGAGTAGCAAGTAATAAAAGTAAATAAGGTTCAGCAAGATGGCCCAATCCTTTTTGTAGCAAAGGACAAGCCTGGACAAACTCTTATATGATGTAAAGCGCTCCCGAGGACACATGGGAATATCGTCAAGCTAGTTTTCATCATGTTCATATGATTAGCGTTCGGTACTTTGATAATTTGGTATGTGGGTGGACTGGTGCTTGGGTACTGCCCTTACTTGGACAAGCATCCCACTTATGATTAACCTCCATTGCAAGCATCTGCAACTACAACAAAAGTATTAAGGTAAACCTAACTATAGCATGAAACATATGGATCCAAATCAGCCCCTTACGAAGCAACACATAAACTAGGATTTAAGCTTATGTCACTCTAGCAACCCATCATCTACTTATTACTTCCCAATGCCTTCCTCTAGGCCCAAATAATGGTGAAGTGTCTTGTAGTCGACGTTCACATAACACCACTAGAGGAGAGACAACATACATCTCATCAAAATATCGAACGGATACCAAATTCACATGACTACTAATAGCAAGACTTCTCCCATGTCCCCAGGAACAAACGTAACTACTCACAAAGCATATTCATGTTCATAATCAGAGGGGTATTAATATGCATATAGGATCTGAGCATATGATCTTCCACCAAATAAACCAACTAGCATCAACTACAAGGAGTAATTAACACTACTAGCAACCCACAGGTACCAATCCCAGACTTGGAGACAAGAATTGGATACAAGAGATGAACTAGGGTTTTGAGAGGAGATGATGCTGGTGAAGATGTTGATGGACATTGACCCCCTCCCGATGAGAGGATCATTGGTGATGATGATGATGGCGATGATTTCCCCCTTCCGGAGGGAAGTTTCCCCGGTAGAACAGCTCCGCCAGAGCCCTAGATTGGTTCCGCCAAGGTTCCGCCTCGTGGCGGTGGAGTCTCGTCCGAAAAGATGGCTTATGATTTTTTTTCCTCATCGAAAGACTCCATATAGCAAAACATGGTCATCGGAGGGCCACCAGGGGGGCCATGAGGTAGGGGGCGCGCCTAGGGGGTAGGGCGCGCCCCCCACCCTCGTGGGCAGGGTGTGGCCCCCATGGTGAACCTCTTGCGCTCAGTATTTATAATATATTCTGAAAATGACTTCCGTGAAGTTTCAGGACTTTTGGAGTTGTGCAGAATAGGTCTCTAATATTTGCTCCCTTTCCAGCCCAGAATCCCAGCTGTCGGCATTCTCCCTCTTTATGTAAACCTTGTAAAATAAGAGAGAATAGGCATAAGTATTGTGACATAATGTGTAATAACAGCCCATAATGCAATAAATATTGATATAAAAGCATGATGCAAAATGGACGTATCAACTCCCCCAAGATTAGACCTCGCTTGTCCTCAAGTGAAAGCCGAAATCGGAAAATATGTACACATGTTTAGAGATAGAGGTGTCGATAAAAATAAAATACGGACATGAGGCCATCATGATCATTCTTAGAACAACAACTTATTTAATTCTTATCATATGATCTCTTATGCTAGAGTAACAAGTCAATCACAATTTCAAGTATGAACCATAAACTTCATTGAAAACTAACAACCTATAATCTCAGTCATTGGAGCAATTGCAATTTATCATAACATAGGAAAGAGTCAATATAAGAGCTTTTCAGCAAGTCCACATACTCAACTATCATATAGTCTTTCACAATTGCTAACACTCATGCAATACTTATGGCTATGGAGTTTTAATCATACATAGAGAAAGATAGGGGCTTATAGTTTGCCTCCCAACGTTTTACCTCAAGGGTAATGTCAACAATAATAGTTCATGAAAACTCACATCCAATTAGCCATATATACCAGGATCTTTCCAACATGTTGTGCTTGCCAAAAGATAAAATGTAAAAAGGAAGGGTGAAGATCACCATGACTCTTATGTAAGGTAGGAGATAAAGGTAAAAGATAGGCCCTTCGCAGAGGGAAGCAGAGGTTGTCATGCGCTTTTATGGTTGGATGCACAAAATCTTAATGCGAAAGAACGTCACTTTATATTTCCACTTCTGATATGGACCTTTATTATGTAGTCTGTCGCTTTTATTTCTTCCATATCACACGATCGTATAAAGCTTATTTTCTCCCACACTAATAAGTCATACATATTTAGAGAGCAATTTTGGTTGCTTGCACCGATGAAAACTTACTTGGAGGATCTTACTCAATCCATAGGTAGGTATGGTGGACTCTCATGGCAAAACTGGTTTAAGGGTGTTCGGAAGCACAAGTAGTATCTCTACTTGGTGCAAAGAATTTGGCTAGTATGAGGGGGAAAGGCAAGCTCAACCATGTTGGATGATCCATGACAATATAATTTATCTCATATGTAAGAAAACATAACCCATTACGTTGTCTTCCTTGTCCAATGTCAACTCTTTAGCATGTCATATTTTAATGAGTGCTCACAATCATAAAAGATGTCCAAGATAGTATATTTATATGTGAAGACCTCTCTTTCTTTATTACTTCCTATTAATTGCAACGATGACCAAAACTACGTTTATCAACTCTCAACAACTTTTATTCATCATACTCTTTCCATGTGAGCTCATTACTCTCCGTAAGATCCATATGATCTCTTTTATTCTTTTTATTCTTTCTCTTTTCTTTTATTCACTCAAGATCATGGAAAAATAATCAAGCCCTTAACTCAACACTTTTATTATATATAGCTCACGGACTCGATTACATAGAAGGATCATAAAGCAAAAAATCACAACTAGATCATACTAAAAGCTTTTATTCTACTAGATCAAGATATTATCAAAAGGATCGAACTGAGAAAAACAGTAAAGATAAAAGTGATGGTGATACGATACCGGGGCAGTCCCTCAAGCTTGGCAGTTGCCAAGGGGAGTGCCCATACCCATGTGATTATGTCTCCTTTGTTGGTGAAGAAGTTGATGGTTTTTTTGATGGCGTAGGCTTGTCGTCCTTCTTCCAGGGAATATGCTCACCATCATAGAAGGATGATCGAGTCTCCTGAAACCTCAAATCTGCAGCCAAACTCATCCTCTTGAATCTATATTCATACTCACAGTTTTGATTTTGCAGGTCATAGATCTGGGCTTGGAGGTGCTCGATTTTCTCATGAAGCATGAAGATGGCCTCCCCAATGTCCTTGACGTCTAGCTTGTGGTTGTTGGTGAACTCCGTGATCATAATGTGATTGGAATCGAGTCCACGCTACACCATCTCCCGACACTTGAAAACTTCTTGCTCCAATGCCTCGAGCCTTGCCTCCATGCTTCCGGTCTTCCTTGGTCCCTCAACATCGCGGATGTGCAACAACCCCTCACGCATCTCAATGGTTTGAGGGTGTTGCAGCACTTCTGCGAGGTAGGTGTCGATGACCTTCTCGAAGAACTAGTCCTTAGGGGCACTTGAAGACGACATGACAACCTGGATCTGTCAGAAAAATAGATCAAAACAAAGACAGGAGATTTTTGCGTGATACAGTGGTCAAAACCTTCGGGAGGTTATATAATGAATTTTTACCGACCAAAATACGTGTTGTGTAAGAAAACGAAGTTCGGAGAGCACACGAGGTGCCCACGAGGTAGGGAGCGCGCCCTCCACCCTCGTGGAGCCCTCGTGTCCTTCCCGGACTGCTTCTTATTTTTATATCTTTCTAAATATTCCAAAACGGAAGAAAATTGCCATTAGAACTGTTTTGGAGTCGGTTTACTTACCGAACCACATACCTATTCCTTTTCGGAGTCTGAAATGTTCTGGAAAGTGTCCCTTATGTATTCCTCCGGGGTTACGGTTTCAATAACATTGGTTTCAACATTTATAGGATTACCTGAGATATAATGTTTAATTCTATGACCGTTCACCACCTTCGGATTTGTGCCTTCGAAGTTGTTGATTTTTATGGCACCGGAACGATAGACCTCCTCGATAATGTAAGGACCTTCCCATTTAGAAAGAAGTTTTCCTGCAAAAAATCTTAAACGAGAGTTGTATAGCAATACATAATCACCTACATTAAACTCACACTTTTGTATTCTTTTGTCATGCCATCTTTTAACTTTTTCTTTAAATAATTTGGCATTCTCATAGGCTTGGGTTCTCCATTCATCAAGTGAGCTAATGTCAAATAACCTCTTCTCACCGGTAAGTTTGAAATCATAGTTGAGCTCTTTAATAGCCTTATGTTCTAGTTCAAGAGGTAAGTGACATTGAGGGAGTCCTGGATTAGAGGGTGTTCGGGTAGCCGGAGTATACCTTCAGCCGGACTCCAGGACTATGAAGATACAAGATTGAAGACTTCATCCCGTGTCCGGATGGGACTTTCCTTGGCGTGGAAGGCAAGCTTGGCGATGAGGATATTCAAGATCTCCTACCATTGTAACCGACTTTGTGTAACCCTAACCCTCTCCGGTGTCTATATAAACCGGAGGGTTTTAGTCCGTAGGACAACTTGATCATACAACAACCATACCGTAGGCTAGCTTCTAGGGTTTAGCCTCCTTGATCTCGTGGTAGATCTACTCTTGTACTACCCATATCATCAATATTAATCAAGCAGGACGTAGGGTTTTACCTCCATCAAGAGGGCCCGAACCTGGGTAAAACATCGTGTTCCTTGCCTCCTGTTACCATCCGGCCTAGACGCACAGTTCGGGACCCCCTACCCGAGATCCGCCGGTTTTGACACCGACATTTGTGCTTTCATTGAGAGTTCCTCTGTGTCGTCGCTTTTAGGCCCGATGGCTCCTTCGATCATCAACAACGATGCAGTCCAGGGTGAGACTTTTCTCCCCGGACAGATCTTCGTCCTCGGCGGCTTCGCACAGCGGGCCAATTCGCTTGGCCACCTTGAGCAGATCGAAAGCTACGCCCCTGGCCATCAGGTCAGGTTTGGAAGCCTAAACTACACGGCTGACATCCGAGGGGACTTGATCGTCGACGGATTCGAGCCACAGCCAAGCACGCCGCACTGTCTCGAGGGGCATGATATAGCTCTGCCGCCAAACAGCACCTTGGAGGCCGCACACGCATCGGTTCCGACCATTGATTCGGAGCCTACTGCACCGATCGAGGATCAGTGGTTGGACGCTACCTCAGGGGCTGCGATCTCAAAGGCGATCGAGCCGAACTCCAGCCCCGCACTCCGCATGGCCCGTCACACCGAGGAGCCGGATTCCTCTCCGAACTCCGAGCCCCCCGCGCCCCTGCCGATCGAATCCGATTGGGCGCCGATAATGGAGTTCACTGCCGCGGACATCTTTCAGCACTCGCCCTTCAGCGACATCCTGAATTCTCTAAAGTCTCTCTCTTTATCAGGAGAGCCCTGGCCGGACTACGGTCAGCAAGGTTGGGATACGGACGATGAGGAAATTCAAAACCCACCCACCACCCACTTCGTAGCCACTATCGACGACTTAACCGACATGCTTGACTTCGACTCCGAAGACATCGACGGCATGGACGACGATGCAGGAGACGAACAAGAACCAGCACCTGTAGGGCGCTGGAAGGCCACCTCGTCATATGACATATATATGGTGGACACTCCAAAGGATAGAGATGGCGATGGAACAGCAGAGGACGATACCTCTGAGAAACAGCCCAAGCGCCGGCGTCAGCGGCGCCGCTCTAAATCCCGCCAAAGCAAAAATGGTAATTCCGGCACGGGAGATAATACTACTCCGGATAGCGCCGAAGAACACCCCCTCCAGCAAGATTCAGCACAGGAGGACAGAGAAGCCAGCCCTCACGAGAGGGCGGTGGACCAAGAGGTTGAGGACGATAATTATACACCTCCCTCCGAAGACGAGGCAAGCCTCGATGGCGACGATTTCGTCGTGCCAGAGGATCTCGCCGAACAAGAGCATTTTAAACGCAGGCTTATGGCCACGGCAAGCAGCCTCAAGAAAAAGCAGCAACAGCTTAGAGCTGATCAGGATTTGCTAGCTGACAGATGGACTGAAGTCCTTGCGACCGAAGAGTATGAACTCAAACGCCCCTCCAAGAGTTACCCAAAGCGCAGGCTGCTACCCCGACTAGAGGAGGAAGCACCTACATCACCAGCGCATGGCATGGCCGACCGGCCACCTCGTGGCTGCGATAGAGAGGCCTCTTGGCCCTCCACTCTAGCCATGCCCCGACGCCGCGTCAAGCATACTAAGGCACGGGAAAATGCGCCCGACCTGCACGACATACTGGAGGACAAGGCAAGGCAAACAAGATCGATCTACGGATCGCGCAGGCGCCCCACGGCACGTGACGGTGATCGTCACTCTGGATGTAATAAATCCGGCCGGGCCGAACTCAACAGACAAAGCTCCTTCGAGCTACGTCGTGATATAGCCCAATACAGAGGCGCCGCACACCCACTATGCTTCACAGATGAAGTAATGGGTCATAAAATCCCTGAGGGCTTCAAACCCGTAAACATCGAATCGTACGATGGCACAACAGATCCTACGGTATGCATCGAGGATTATCTCCTTCATATCCACATGGCCCGCGGTGATGATCTACACGCCATCAAATACCTCCCACTCAAACTTAAGGGACTAGCCCGGCATTGGCTTAACAGCTTGCCAGCAGACTCAATCGGTTCTTGGGAGGACCTGGAAGCTGCATTCCTTGATAACTTCCAGGGCACTTATGTGCGACCACCGGACGCCGATGACCTAAGCCACATAATTCAGCAACCAGAGGAATCGGCCAGGAAATTCTGGACACGGTTCCTAACAAAGAAAAACCAGATAGTCGACTTTCCGGACGCAGAGGCCTTAGCGGCCTTCAAGCATAATATCCGTGACGAGTGGCTTGCCCGGCACCTGGGACAGGAAAAGCCGAAATGTATGGCAGCCCTCACGACACTCATGACCCGCTTTTGCGCGGGAGAAGACAGCTGGCTAGCTCGCAGCAACAATTTAACCAAGAACCTTGGTAATTCGAATATCAAGGACAAAAGCGACAGGTCACGTCGGAACAAACAAAAGCGCCGCGTTAACAACGACAGCAACGAGGATACGGCAGTTAATGCCGGATTCCGAGGCTACAAATCCGGTCAATGGAAAAAGCCATTCAAAAGAAATACTCAGGGCCCGTCCAGTTTGGACCGAATACTTGACCGCTTGTGCCAGATACATGGCACCCCTGAAAAGCCAGCCAATCACACCAACAGGGATTGTTGGGTGTTCAAGCAGGCAGGCAAGTTAAGAGCCGAAAACAAAGACAAGGGGCTGCATAGAGACAACGAGGAGAAGCCCAGGCCGCCGAACAATAGTGAACAGAAGGGATTTCCCCCGCAAGTGCGGACGGTGAACATGATATACGCAACCCACATCCCCAAGAGGGAGCGGAAGCGTGCGTTATGGGACGTATATGTGATGGAGCCAGTCGCCCCAAAGTTCAACCCATGGTCCTCCTGCCCGATCACCTTTGATCGAAGGGACCACCCCACTAGCATCCGTCACGGCGGCTTCGCCGCATTGGTTCTAGACCCAATCATTGACGGATTTCATCTCACAAGAGTCCTCATGGACGGCGGCAGCAGCCTGAACCTGCTTTACCAGGATACAGTGCGAAAAATGGGCATAGATCCCTCGAGGATCAAGCCCACCAAAACGACCTTCAAAGGCGTTATACCAGGTGTAGAAGCCAACTATACAGGCTCAGTCACACTGGAAGTGGTCTTCGGATCTCCGGATAACTTCTGAAGCGAGGAGTTAATCTTCGACATAGTCTCGTTCCGTAGTGGCTATCACGCACTGCTCGGGCGAACCGCATTCGCAAAATTCAACACGGTACCGCACTATGCATACCTCAAGCTCAAGATGCCAGGCCCTAGAGGAGTAATCACGGTCAATGGGAACACTGAACTCTCCCTCCGAACGGAGGAGCACACGGTAGCGCTCGCAGCAGAAATACAAAGCAGCCTCTCTAGGCAGTTCTCTAGTCCGGCCTTCAAAAAGCCAGACACTGTCAAGCGCGCCCAGAGTACCCTACAACAAGACCGCCTGGCACGTTCTGAGCTAGCGTAGCAATGCGGCCCCAACCCTAGCCCTCGCGATATAGCGAAACCAGTGCTTCGCGTACATAACTACGCTCTTGAAATACCATGGGCAGAGGGGAAGGGGCACTATCACGGCACGCCCGAAATACGGCTTAAACCGCACCAGGGGCTGCCAGATTCCTTTTTTCTTTTTTTCTCTTACTCTCAGGACTCCATACTTCGGATGACCCGTTCGGCAATTCAACTGCCGCACAAACGATGCAACATCAAGGAAAGCAGAAAAGCCACGCCGCATTATGGGACTCCCAGGTGGTCTCTATTGCGAGCAGTATACCTGTTTTTTAATACAATTCCGCGGCCTGCCCCTGGCCAGGACATGTTAAATAGTCCAATTTCTTTTGCTTATCGCACTACTTGTATCGTTCTGCTTTCATAGCAGCCTTTCTATAAACAATGCATAGCTTTTTGTCTATTTTTTGCATTACCCTCTTTTTATATATATGTTTATTAATAACATGTTGCATCCGTACACTGTGGTACGGCAAAAATACGCCAGGGGCTTCAGTACCCATCAATATGGCGTGAGAAGTCCGTACACTTTCACAAGTGCGGCACCCCGAACTTATAGCACTATATGCATGGGCTCCGAATCATGATTTGGGTCAATAGTTGGGTTTGCCCGGCTCCTATGTTTTGGTGCCTTACGTTCCGCTATATCGGCTAAGGTAGCACTAGGAGAACTACTGCGATTGTGCCCCAGTTAAGCTGGGCTGAGCACCTCAGTAGAGAAAGTTAAAACTGACTGTCATGATGAGGTGAGAGAGCGGTCGCTGTTCAAGAGGTTTTTCGAGTCCTTAAAGACTTATGCCGCTTCGAGCGAGGAACAGGCTTTGTCCGGCCAAGGCGTGGATAGCGCCCCGAACTCGGTCTTCCGAATAATAGGGGCTTCGCCGAAATTTAAAATTATAGAGTTCTATGGCTAAGTGAGTGTTCGAGCATTATACTCCGATTGCCTTGTTCGTTGTGCTGAGAGCCTCCCTCGACGGACCCAATCATGGGAAAAAGAGCGCTCAGGTTTATCTCGAACATCCCAGCACTAGTGGCATGGGGGCAGAAGCCGACGACTGGCCATCTCTCAATTTTTTGATAAACGGCCGCACAGAAAGTAATATTTTAAATTCAACAAGCATTGCTTAGCGCATATGAACAAGTTTTCAGCGCACAGGATAACATGAGCGAGTTCATTCAAAAATTACATCCTTGGTACATTCATCCGCCATAAGGCGGGCACCAGCCAGAACATCCTTGTAGTAGTTCTCGGGCTTGCGATGCTCCTTCCCCGACGGCGGCCCGTCCCTCACAAGCTTCTCACCGTCCAGCTTACCCCTGTGCACCTTTGGATGGGCAAGGGCCCTACGGGCACCTTCAATGTAGACGGAGCGCTTGATGACCTCGAGCCTTGGACAAGCCTCCACCAGCCGCCGCACCAGTCCGAAGTAGCTCCCAGGCAGGGCCTCTCCAGGCCACAGCCGAACTATGAAGCCCTTCAGGGCTTGTTCGGCCGCCTTGTGGAGCTCGACCAGCTGCTTCAGCTGGTCGCTCAAGGGCACAGGGTGTCCGGCCTCAGCGTACTGAGACCAGAACACCTTCTCCATCGAGCTGCCTTCCTAGGCTCGGTAGAATGCGGCGGCATCGGATACGCTGCGGGGAAGATCTGCGAATGCCCCTGGAGGGCTCCGGATTCGGGTAAGTAACAAGTAGTTTACTTTTATATGTCTTCTTTGCATAGAGAATGCCTTACCCGCCGCTATCTTTTTCACCACATCCAATTCCTGGAGGGCCTTCTGGGCTTCGGCCTTGGTAGATTCGGCAGTTTCAAGGGCTGCAGCAAGCTCGGACGCTCGCGTCTTCGAGTCGAGCTCCAAACTCTCATGTTTTTTCATGAGAGCCTGAAGCTCTTGCTGCACCCCGCCGACCTGCGCCTCAAATTTCTCCCGCTCGGTGCACTCCGTGGCCGCTTTCTTCTCGGCCTCGGACAGCGCCTGCTTGAGGGTCGCCACCTCAGTTGTGGCCCCTACAATAAGCAGTGTACTCCTGTCATTTTTTGCAATTGCGTCTTCTTATAGGCATTTTTTCTATAAGGTATCTCTTACCTTCTTTCTCCTCGAGCTGCCGTTTGGCAAGGCCGAGCTCTTGCTCGGTCCGCTCGAGGCCCTGCTTTAGGGCACCCACCTCCGCAGTCAGTGCGGCGGTGGCCAGCGGCGAAGCCTGCATACGTATATTGACTCATTTTTAGTTAGACTCCTGCGATATTTAATAGATCCTCTATTCGGCTTTTCTTACTGTCTATGCGGTAATATTTTTACATATTTTTTACTTATCTCAAAGCCTGTTAGAAGGCTAGCACAAGCTTCAGTCAGTCCGCTTTTGGCGGACCGAACCTTCTGGACCACCGTACTCATGATGGTACGGTGCTCCTTGTCGATGGAGGCGCCCTTAAGCACCTCCAGCAGATTGTCTGGTGCCTCCGGTTGGACGGAGGACGCCGACTCAATAGGCTTGCTCCTCTTGGCAGGAGTTCGCCTGCCGCAGTCCGGAACCGTTGATGATTCCGGCGTGGTGTCCGGCTTAAAGCCGGACTTGGAGCCCTTGGGGGTCTTGTCCCCTTTACTCCTGGAGTCCGGGAGGTCGCCTCGCGGTTCCTCCTGGACCACCTCCTCTTGCCCCGGAGCTTGTCGAGACGCCACTTCGGCGTCATCCGCAGCACAGGGGGAGGCAGCGGGCGGAACTGAATTCACGTCCGAGGAATCCAGGGAGCCGCTCGACGACTCGTCGAGCCCATCTTTGGGCGGGCTGCATGATTATATTCGATGTTAGGGAAAGCTATGCAACAAAAGGAATATCATGAGTTACTCTGGTATCCGAACACTTAGGATTTCGCCGGACACTTGGCCCTGTCCGGCCACTCCTCTTCGTCCTCGTCGGCGTCGGGGGCGTAGTCCGGCGGAGGGGTTTTCCTTTTCTTGGACCCTTCGGCCTCCCCTACTGGGGCGGCCTTCCTCTTCTTTCCTCCCCCCGCTGGAGGGGGAGAGGTCTCTTCTTCCTCCTCCTCGTCTTCACGGGAGGAGTGCGTCTCGGACTCGTCGGACGACGAGTCCGACACCACCATATGCCGGGAACTCTTTTGAGTCCCCGTGGCCTTCTTCTTCTTGGCCTTCTTCTTCGGCACCACATAAGGTGCCGGAACCAGCAGCTTCACTAGCAGAGCAGGGGCTGGGTCTTCGGGCAAGGGAGCCGGACAGTTAATCAGTCCGGACTTCGCCCGCCAATCCTGTCAAAGGTGAGGGAGTTTAGATCCCGCATAGAGTCAAACTATGAAGAAACTCAACATCCTGTAAAAGATGAAAATATTTTACCTCGCCAGCAGGACGCTGCGAGCTGAATACGCGGTATTCGGAGGCGGATGTGGGAGCCTCGGCGCCTTTGGTTAGTCGCTTCCAGACATCTTCATACGTCGTGTCGAAGAGCCTGCTCAGAGTTCGGTGCTGCGCCGGGTTGAACTCCCACAAATTGAAGTCCCGTTCTTGACACGGAAGGATCCGGCGGACGAGCATGACCTGGACTACGTTGACAAGCTTGAGCTGCTTGTTCACCATGGACTGGATGCATTTTTGCAATCCGGTCACCTCTTCTTCATCTCCCCACGACAAGCCCGTCTCCTTCCAGGACGTGAGCCGCGTAGGGGGTCCGGATCGGAATTCAGGGGCTGCGATCCACTTCGGATCGCGTGGCTCGGTGATGTAAAACTACCCTGACTGCCACCCCTTCAAGGTCTCCACAAAGGAGCCCTCGAGCCATAGGATGTTGGCTATTTTGCCCGCCATGGCACCTCCGCACTCCGCCTGGTTGCTGCGCACCACCTTTGGCTTGACGTTGAAGGTCTTGAGCCAGAGGCCGAAATGGGGGCGGATGCAGAGGAAAGCCTCGCACACGATGAGAATTGCCGAGATATTGAGGATGAAGTTCGGGGCCAGATCGTGGAAATCTAGGCCATAGTAGAACATGAGCCCGCGGACAAATGGGTGGAGAGGAAAACCCAGTCCGTGGAGGAAGTGGGGAAGAAATACTACCCTCTCATGGGGCCTTGGGGTGGGGAGAAGCTGCCCCTCCTCAAGAAGCCGGTGCGCGATGTCTTTGGATAGGTATCCGGCCTTCCTTAGCTTTTTGACATGGCCCTCCGTGACGGAGGAGACCATCCACTTGCCTCCCACTCCGGACATTGTTGGAGAAGCTTGAGGTAGGAAGTGCGGGCCTGGGCGTTGGAGCTCGGGTGCGCGGAAGATGGATAGGCAAAGGAGGAAGAAGGCATAGGTAAAAAAGTGGATCCTTATCCCCTTATATGGGCGGATGCGACTGTGCGTCCCCACCAGCCTAGTAAAACTCGCTTGCCTCCCAAGCGCCGTGAAAAATGGCGCGGTTGGGTTACCCACGTCCGTATTGATGAGAATCCCGTGAATGGGGGACACGATCTCTGCTTTGACAAGACGTGCCAAGGAATCCGCCTCGCAAAATACGCTGAGGTGGAAAAGTGAAAACGATTCTAATAAAGGCTTGGCCGTAGTGTGATGTCACGCTGCGGAATACGTCGGCAGATTAGATTTGTGTTCATATTATTCTCTCTCTGGCAATACGTGGCAACCTATTTTGCAGAGTGTTTACAAACTTTTATGAAGAATTTGGAGGAGGAACCCGCCTTGCAATGCCGAAGACATCGACGCGTCGGACTCGTCGTCATTGAAGCCTGGTTCAGGGGCTACTGAGGGAGTCCTGGATTAGAGGGTGTTCGGGTAGCCGGACTATACCTTCAGCCAGACTCCGGGACTATGAAGATACAAGATTGAAGACTTCGTCCCGTGTCCGGATGGGACTTTCCTTGGTGTGGAAGGCAAGCTTGGCGATGCAGATATTCAAAATCTCCTACCATTGTAACCGACTTTGTGTAACCCTAACCCTCTCCGGTGTCTATATAAACCGGAGGGTTTTAGTCCGTAGGACAACTTCATCATACAACAACCATACCATAGGCTAGCTTGTAGGGTTTAGCCTCCTTGATCTCGTGGTAGATCTACTCTTGTACTACCCATATCATCAATATTAATCAAGCAGGACGTAGGGTTTTACCTCCATCAAGAGGGCCCGAACCTGGGTAAAACATCGTGTTCCTTGCCTCCTGTTACCATCCGGCCTAGACGCATAGTTCGGGACCCCCTACCCGAGTTCCGCCGGTTTTGACACCGACAGACATGCTTTTCTATAAACCATTTTATACGGAGACATACCCATAGGATTTTTATATGCAGTTCTATAGGCCCACAATGCATCATCAAGTTTCTTGGACCAATTCTTTCTAGATCTATTAACAGTCTTTTGCAAAATTAATTTGAGTTCTCTGTTGCTCAATTGTACTTGACCACTAGACAGTGGGTGATAAGGAGATGCAATTCTATGATTAACATCATATTTAGCAAGCATTTTACGGAAATCACCATGAATAAAATGTGAACCACCATCGGTCACTAAGTATCTAGGGACTCCAAACCTTGGAAAAATAACTTCTTTAAGCATCTTAATAGAGGCGTTATGATCAGCACTACTAGTTGGAATAGCTTCTACCCACTTAGTAACGTAATCAAGAGCAACTAAAATATGTGTATATCAATTAGAGGCAGGAAAAGGTCCCATATAATCAAAGCCCCAAACATCAAATGGTTCAATAACAAGTGAATAATTCATAGGCATTTCTTGACGTCTACTAATATTACCAATTCTTTAACATTCATCACAAGACTAGACAAACTTACGGGCATCCTTGAAGAGAGTAGGCCAATAAAAGCCGGATTGCAATACCTTATGTGGAGTTCTATCTCCAGCATGGTGTCCTCCGTAAGTCTCGGATTGACACTTGGGTAGGATCTGTTCCTGTTCATGCTCAGGTACACAACGTCTAATAACACCATTTACTCCTTCTTTATAAAGATGTGGGTCTTCCCAAAAGTAATGTCTCAAATCGTAGAAGAACTTTTTATTTTTCTGGTATGTGAAACTAGGTGGTATAAATTTTGCAACAATATAATTAGCATAATCAACATACCATGGAGTAGTGTGAGAAGCACTTATGACATTTAATTGTTCATCAGGAAAGCTATCATCAATAGGTAGTGGGTCATCAAGAACATTTTCTAACCTAGACAAATTGTCTGCAACGGGGTTCTCAGCTCCCTTTCTATCAATAATATGCAAATCAAATTCTTGTAGCAAGAGAACCCATCTAATAAGTCTAGGTTTAGCATCTTTCTTTTCCATAAGGTATTTAATAGCAGCATGATCCGTCTGAATAGTTACTTTACAATCAACAATATATGGTCTAAACTTATCACAAGCAAATACAACTGCTAGGAATTCCTTTTCAGTAGTAGCACAATTTCTCTGAGCATTGTCTAGAGTTTTACTAGCATATTGAATAACATTTAATTTCTTATCAACTCTTTGCCCTAGAACAACACCTACAACATAATCACTAGCATCACACATAATTTCAAAAGGTAAATTCCAATCAGGTGGTTGAACAATAGGTGCAGAGATCAATGCTTTCTTAAGTATTTCAAATGCTTCTACACAATCATCATCAAAAACAAATGGTATATCTTTTTGTAATAAATTAGTCAGAGGCCGAGAAATTTTTTAGAAGTCCTTAATGAACCTCCTATAAAAACCGGCATGACCAAGGAAACTTCTTATACCTTTGATGTCCTTGGGACATGGCATATTTTCAATAGCATCAACCTTGGCTTTATCAACTTCAATACCTCTTTCAGAAACTTTATGCCCCAAGACAATACCTTCATTGACCATAAAGTGGCACTTTTCCCAATTCAAGACAATATTAGTTTCTTCACATCTCTGCAAAACTCGGTCAAGGTTGCTTAAGCAATCATCAAAAGAGGATCCATAAACGGAGAAATCGTCCATGAAACCCTCACAAATGTTTTCATAAAAGTCAGAGAATATAGCCATCAAGCATCTTTGAAAGGTAGCGGGTGCATTACATAAACCAAAAGGCATACGTCTATAAGCAAAAGTACCAAAAGGGCAAGTAAAAGTAGCCTTTGATTGATCATTGGCTGACACAGGTATTTGAGAGAAACCAGAATAACCATCTAGAAAGCAAAAATGAGTATGTCTGGATAATCTTTCTCGCATTTGATCGATAAAAGGTAAGGGGTAATGATCTTTTTAGTAGCTTTATTTAATTTGCGGAATCCTATAACCTGTAATAATTCTTTGTGGAATCAATTCATCTTTATCATTAGGAACGACATTAATACCTCCCTTCTTAGGGACACAATGGACAGGACTTACCCACTGACTATCAGCAACGGGATAAATTATACCTGCCTCAAGAAGCTTTAGTATTTTCTTTCTTACCACTTCCTTCATCTTAGGATTCAGCCGTCATTGATGATCACGAACTGGTTTGGCATCTTCCTCCAAATTTATTTTGTGTTGACACAGAGTGGGACTAATTCCCTTAAGACCAACAAGAGTATATCCAATAGCAACACGGTGCTTCTTCAGAGTTTTCAATAATCTCTCTTCTTCATGCTCTAAAAGGATAGCACTAATAATAACAGGATATATCTTCTTTTCATCAAGATAAGCATATTTAAGAGTACCAGGTAACGGTTTAAGCTCAAACATGGGATCACCCTTGGGTGGAGGAGGATCCCCTAGGATTTCAACAGGCAAATTGTGTTTCAGGATGGGTTCCTTTTTAAAGAATAATTCATCTATTTCCCTTCTTTCATTCATAAACATATCATTTTCATGGTCTAGAAAATATTGTTCTAAAGGATCACTAGGAGGTACGGCAATAGAAGCAAGACCAATAATTTCATCTTTACTAGGCAATTCCTCTTCACGGTGTTGTCTACGAAATTTAGAGAAATTAAATTCATGAGACATATCACATAAACCAATAGTAACAACATCCTTTTTGCAATCTATCTTAGCATTAACTGTGTTCAAGAAGGGTCTACCAAAAATAATGGGACAAAAGCTATCTTGTGGGGATCCAAGAACAAGAAAATCAGCAGTATATTTAGTTTTCCCACACAAGACTTCAACACCTCTAACAATTCCAATTGGTGAAATAATATCTCTATTGGCAAGTTTAATTGTGACATCAATATCTTCCATCTCAGCAGGTGCAATATCATGCATAATTTCTTTGTATAAGTCATGAGGTATAGAACTAGCACTGGCACCCATATCACATAAGCCATGATAACAATGATCTCCTATTTTAACAGAAATAACAGGCATGCCTACCAAAAGATCTAGGTTTATCTTTAGCACAAGGTTTAGCAATTCTAGCAGTCTCATCACAGAAATGAATAACATGCCCATCAATATTATCAGACAAGAGATCTTTAACAATAGCAATATTAGGTTCAACTTTAATTTGCTCAGGAGGTGTATAAGTTCTAATATTGCTTTTACGAACCACAGTTGAAGCTTTAGCATGATCCGTTATCCTAACAGGGAAAGGTGGTTTCTCAACATAAGAAGTAGGAACAATAGAATCATTATAAGTGATGGTCTTTTCTTCAACTTTAATAGGTGCAGCTACTTTTACTTCTATGGGAGGATGATATTTAAACCACTTCTCCCTAGGGAGATCAACATGAGTAGCAAAAGATTCATAGAAAGAAGCTACTATTTTAGAGTCAAGTCCATATTTAGTGCTAAATTTACGGAAAACATCGGTATCCATAAAATATTTGACACAATCAAACTTAGGTGTCATACCTGACTCCTTACCTTCGTCGAGGTCCCAATCCTCAGAGTTGCGTTTAATTCTTTCCAATAAATCCCATATGAATTCAATGGTCTTCATCATAAAAGATCCAGCACAAGAAGTATCGAGAATGGTGCGATTGTTATCAGAAAGCCGAGCATATAAATTTTGAATAATCATTTCTCTTGAGAGCTCATGATTGGGGCATGAATATAACATTGATTTAAGCCTCCCCCAAGCTTGAGCGATGCTTTCTCCTTCGCGAGGCCAGAAATTATATATATAATTGCGATCACGATGAACAAGATGCATATGATAAAACTTCTGATGAAATTCCAATTTCAATCGTTTGTAGTTCCATGACCCCGTATCATCACATAGCCTATACCATGTCAATGCATCTCCCTTCAAAGTTAAAGGGAAGACCTTCTTCTTAATAACATCTTCGGGTACACCTGCAATCTTAAATAATCCACATATATTAGGTGCTCATCAGGATGCTTTGTTCCATCTCCTACAAAAGGATTAGCTAGTAGTTTTTCTAACATACCCGAAGGAATTTCAAAGAAGATATTTTCATTTCATTTTCAGTAGGTTGAGGAGCAACTCTTTGCTCTTCTGGTCGGGGGGAAGATACCCCGAACAAGCCCCTCAGAGGATGACTTTCCATATTAACAAGTGACAGTAAATTTGAGCACACTATATAAATTTTTTTCCTTACCAAATTCCACCTACCAAAGGCGCTTCACTCCCTGACAACGGCACCAGAAAAGATTCTTGATGACCCACAAGTATAGGGGATCTATCGTAGTCCTTTCTATAAGTAAGAGTGTCGAACCCAACGAGGAACAGAAGGAAATGATAAGCGGTTTTCAGCAAGGTATTCTCTGCAAGCACTGAAATAATAGGTAACAGATAGTTTTGTGATAGGATAATTTGTAACGAGTAGCAAGTAATAAAAGTAAATAAGGTGCAGCAAGATGGCCCAATCCTTTTTGTAGCAAAGGACAAGCCTGGACAAACTCTTATATGATGTAAAGCGCTCCCGAGGACACATGGGAATATCGTCAAGCTAGTTTTCATCACGTTCATATGATTCGCATTCGGTACTTTGATAATTTGGTATGTGGGTGGACCGGTGCTTGGGTACTTCCCTTACTTGGACAAGCATCCCACTTATGATTAACCTCTATTGCAAGCATCTGCAACTTCAACAAAAGTATTAAGGTAAACCTAACCATAACATGAAACATATGGATCCAAATCAGCCCCTTACGAAGCAAAGCATAAACTAGGGTTTAAGCTTTTGTCACTCTAGCAACCCATCATCTACTTATTACTTCCCAATGCCTTCCTCTAGGACCAAATAATGGTGAAGTGCCATGTAGTCGACGTTCACATAACACCACTAGAGGAGAGACAACATACATCTCATCAAAATATCGAACGAATACCAAATTCACATGACTACAAATAGCAAGACGTCTCCCATGTCCTCAGGAACAAACGTAACTAGTCACAAAGCATATTCATGTACATAATCAGAGGGGTATTAATATGCATATAGGATCTAAACTTATGATCTTCCACCAAATAAACCAACTAGTATCAACTACAAGGAGTAATTAACACTACTAGCAACCCACAGGTACCAATCCCAGACTTGGAGACAACAATTGGATATAAGAGATGAACTAGGGTTTTGAGTGGAGATGGTGTTGGTGAAGATGTTGATGGAGACTGACCCCCTCCCGATGAGAGGATCATTGGTGATGATGATGGCGATGATTTCCCCCTCCCAGAGGGAAGTTTCCCCGGCAGAACAGCTCCGCCAGAGCCCTAGATTGGTTCCGCCAAGGTTCCGCCTCGTGGCGGCGGAGTCTCGTCCGGAAAGATGGCTTATGATTTTGTCCTCAACGAAAGACTCCATATAGCAGAAGATGGTCATCGGAGGGTCACCAGGGGGCCCACCAGGTAGGGGGCGCGCCCAATGGGGTAGGGCACGCCCCCCACCCTCGTGGGCAGGGTGTGGCCCCCTGGTGAACTTCTTGCGCTCAGTATTTATTATATATTCTGAAAATGACTTCCGTGAAGTTTCAGGACTTTTGGAGTTGTGCAGAATAGGTCTCTAATATTTGCTCCTTTTCCATCCCAGAATCCCAGCTGCCAGCATTCTCCCTCATTATGTAAACCTTGTAAAATAAGAGAGAATAGGCATAAGTATTGTGACATAATGTGTAATAACAGCCCATAATGCAATAAATATCAATATAAAAGCATGATGCAAAATGGACGTATCACTACTATGTCTTCAAGATTGTAAGATGGAAGGAGAATTGGGGATTTAGAGAGAGGGGCCATTTAACTCGAATATAGAGTTTGCTTGGGTCTTCTTGCTAATTATTGCTTCTATGGCAGTCAACACACCCCGCGGGCAGGTCAGACCTTGGTAGGACCGACTACAAACAACTTATTCACTTCTATGACTCAAGTGTGCATTATCTTACTTATAGGACCCAACTAGCACATTCGAGATACTTTAGGACCTCGAGCGTATCTACTCGAGTTTTGATTTGGAATTGATTTGTTTCATCCTGAGCTAGGGACGTGACACACAGGCAAGTGTATGTAAGATATATAATTTGACACCTTCCTATTGCTAGTTGTCATCACGCCGATCAAGAATGGGGCCTTGGCATTGGTGTTGTTCAGGCAATTATCATTGGAAATGTTTAATTTCTTGCTACTGCTCATGCCACATTTTTTGTAAATATCAAAAAAATTGCAAATACCAATCTTCTTCTCTATTCATCTAAAGAAACCTACTCTATTAATAGATTGGGTAAATCTAAAAAATGTTTCCTCGATTCTACTTGTCTCATCCCAAAAAATCTCTGCTTAGACGCATTTGAATTACGGATCTAGGGTTGCCCGAAGAAGAAGTAACTTGAATTTTGACATGCCTTCTTATCTCTTAAGTTACTAAGGTCACTAGGAATGCAGCCTCTTGGTTCATTGAGGTAGTTTTTGTATTCGTGGCCCCATATGTCAAGGAGTGGATAGAATGTAGGCCACAATTGGGATGATTTGCTGAGGAACGTGGTGATCTTACATTGATCTATAGAAAAATCTTTAAATTTGTGAACATATTTTAATTCATGAATATCTTTGAAATTCATGATTATTTCTGAAATTCAAGGAACTTCTTCTGAAAGTAATTTACTAAGCTCCCTATGAATGGAACATCTTGTTGCATTGAAGTAGTTTTTGTATCCCATATGTCAAGGAGGGGATAGGATGTAGGCTGTAGTTGGGCCTATTCCACAGGACGTGGCGCTCTTATGCTGATCTATACACAAATCTTTAAATTTGTAAAATTTTCTAATGTAAGAATAGCTTTAAAATTCGTCAACAATTCTGAAATTTGGGGAACATCTTCTGAAATGCAGGAATACATTCTAACTTGCAATCATTTTTGAAAATCATGAACATTTTCTAAATTCATGAATACTTTTTATCCATGAATATATTCTAATTCATGAATATTTATTCAAAACCATAAACATTTTGAAAGTTCATGTTTTTCTATTGTTTACAATGTTTTACAAATTCATAAACATTTATATTTTATAAAAATGTTCTAAAAATTCTTTTTACTTTTTCAGTTGTCCTTCCTCTTTATTTTTCCTCTGCTTATCTGAATGAGTCAAGGCCTAATAGGGCAACTGGCTAGCCAACAAAGAGAATGCCTTGGGGCATGCTCATTTGGTCGTCCTTCGACGCATTGTACGTTGAATAGGACCTTCAACATGTCTAGGTTATTTCATTGTCGGGGTGAGGCAAATTGGTTTTCTACTTCGTGTGTTTGTGAGGGGTTGGCGCCAACTTGCTTATTTTTGGCCGAGCGGTCGGGTCGCTACCTTCTCACCCTTTTCATTGGGGTCCTCGGGCGGTGTACTCGCGGTGGAATACCCACGTCGTGCTAGCACTGGGGAGAGCTAGAACGGAAAGATAAGACACCGAAAATCCAAACCAACATGAGCACTTGTTGTAGAGACGTTGTTGCTAGGCCTTGGCAATAGATATAACCTCGAAGTTGGAAGGTGACTCGGTTGAGAAATTGAAGTCCTTGGGGGGACGAAAATCAGTGCAAGGATAGCAATTTTGAGCGACAGAGGCACGGGTGAATCGGGATGTGTGGGGGCGTGCATGGTACATAGACATAGGATCATACCTATATATGCGAGCAAAGTAGGAAAGTTAGAGAAAAGAGAAGTCCATTTCAATGTATATGGTGTGATGGTCAATTGTGTTTATTTAGGATGAAAACCGAGGATACATCTGAACGCAAACAATTAGTGATGAAAACACCGAACCAAATACCATAAACCAATAAACCAAGAATATCGGTCAACTCACAAATTCTATCCCGCATTTTTGGCAAATTCTCGTGTCTTCATTTTCAGTGCAGTTAGTCCGGTTCTTTGATTTATGGTGTAAAAGTGCTCACCTCTAATCAAACCAAAAATGACATGGCAAAGTGGGTGTCACCCTCTAGTAAAGTTTATATCGCAATGTAGTCTCATTGGATCACTCAGCTAAATGTTTTGTATTTGCATGCCAAGATGGCGATGGAATTACACACACTTGTTAATTGCCAATTGCATGTGTCTACCAGCAAATGAATTACACATGCTTGCTAATTGCTACTCCTTTTGTAAACAAATATCAGACGTACTCCTTCCGTTTAAAAAATCTTGTCCCAAGCTTGTCCCTTAAATGGATGTACAAAGAGACAAGTTTTTTTCGAAAGAAGGGAGTATTAGATTACTTCCCCGTCTCAAAATAAGTGTCTTTACTAAAT
Organism: Triticum monococcum; assembly: GCA_034509565.1. Taxonomy (NCBI): domain Eukaryota; kingdom Viridiplantae; phylum Streptophyta; class Magnoliopsida; order Poales; family Poaceae; genus Triticum; species Triticum monococcum. Next base: position 167,275,548 of record CM067847.1, on the reverse strand, counting down.
TAAGAGGCACTCCATCCGCCCCGTAATATAAAAGCATTTTACACTATAGTGTAAAAAACGCTCTTATGGGACGGAGAGAGTATTATTTTGGTGATATAAAAGGTCTTATATTTGTTTACAAAGGTAAAACGCTTTTATAATATGTGATGGAGAGAGTACTATTTTAGTGATATAAAAGGTCCGTTATTTGTTTACAAAGGGATAATTGCCAATTGGAGGTGCCTACCAGCAAAGCGTGTCCAGCTGCCAGCACGGCCAAGTGGGAGCTCCATGGGGGGTCGGCCGAAATGAATTACGCACGCTTGCTAATTGCCAATTGCAAGCGTCTGCCAGCAAAGCGTGTCCAGCTACCAACACAGCCAAGTGAGAAGCAAAGGCAAGCGTACGCGTGATGTATAATTTTAGTTTGGCACCTCGTCAATTTGCCATGATAAGTTCATCAGAAGAACAACAGCAATAATTTCCTGATCATAATAATTTGGACTTCAACAGCAGCCACACATTTGCTTGGACCGTAAATTACTCAGGCTACTCTACTACGCATGAACAGGAATCAGAGCGTAAGCGTGAAACGATTACGGGAGGCCGTGTCGCCGTCGGGCCGGCTGTAGGGGACGGCGCGCGCGGCGAGCCTCCCCTTGCGCTTCTCCATGAACCGCTGCAGCGACGCCTTCCTCGCCATGGGCAGGTCGCCGTCCCCTCGCGCGCTGCCTGCTGCGGCAGCGACACGGAGCAGCTCAGCCGCCCTGTCGTCCGGGACCTCGTCGAGCAACAGCACCTGGCCGCCGTAAAAGACGGTCATGTGCGCGCTCGCCGGCGCAGGACCCGCCGCGCGCTCGTCTTCAGCGGGCACTTCGGCTCCGGGCATGAGGGGGAGGACCACCGGCCGCGCCTCCGCCGCCTTGATGCAGCGGCTGAGGACGCCGCACGCTACGGCGAACCGTCGGCTCTGAGCGCTCCCTGACGCCGCCATTCTTGACCTGACACCGTACGCTCTCGAACCCTCTGTCTGCTCTCCCTCTACTAGTTGATCGGGTGTGGGTTGGAGGAAGGAGATTGATGGACTGGAGATGGTTGGATGGGTTTGATTTATAAGAATCGCGCGTGTGCTGTTAGCTGTTGCTGTCAAATGAGGGGACGTGGGGTGTTTCTCTCTGGCTTTTGGAGGAAGGAAATTTCTTGGCACGAAGAACACGTGCTGGTCGACAGCAAAGATGGTTTCAACGTGCTGGCTAAGGGTCCTAGTGGTGGCCCTCAGCGCCCCACCGTTCAGTTGTTAATTGGGCGGCGGGCGGCAGGCAGCAGGCATAGAACGGACGATACTTTGGTGCCTGAAGACATCTACTTTTACGTTCATGATATATGAGTTTAATAGGTGATTGATCTACATGTCAATGATTCAAAGGCAGGTGCCTTTAAGGCACCGAAGCTGCGTCCTCAAGGTATAGAGATTAAAAATTGATGAAGGAGGTACTTTTTCGTCACGCACTTCATGAAGACTTGCATTAGATCTCACATTTAGTTGAGGTCGTAAGATTAATCTAAAATATTATATTTTGACATCTAAAAAAATCTGAAACTATTTGATAACATCCATGTGGGATATGTCTACAACTACGGAAAAAATCAGCTCAAAATCTAATGTACATTTCGAGATTAAAAAGAGAAAATTTTGAGTGTGAATACTGGGAGCTTTGGATGAATAGTAATTTAACACTATTCACATCAGATTTTGTCATTTTTTGCTTCTATTTATGTAAGTCAAATTAGAAGCCAAAACTTTCTGAGGTTGTACATCAAACATTGATGTATGTCCAATTGAAAATGTTTGAAAATATATATTTTTTAACAATCTCATTGATCTCACCTAATGTGAGATCGCACACAAGTTTGTCCAACTCCGGTGCAGCGATCATTGATACAAGAGGCCCCTTGGTAAATATATCCGACGTTCAGTTGCTAACTTGAGTATAAACTAAAAGAACGTCAAACAATCGGAAAAGGCTTCACACCTTGTTTTATAAATAAAGTTATAAGGGAATCTTCAACGCCAACCCTCAAACCGCCTGCATTTGTCTGAACTGCGCGGTCTAGACCATGGCCATCCAGTGCGGTCTTGTATCGGTCTGCTCGGCGGTCTGGACATGTTTTCTCCCGCAAAATTGAGACAATGTGGGGTGGGGGGAGTGCAAGAGTCGAGACAGCAGCCATATTGGACTCCGACACCCAGGACCAATAAATCAGCCCTCCCGGTTCCATTTTCTTCCACTCCGCCACTTCTCCCCCTTCCTTTTGCATCTGCACCCTCCACCTCCGCCGCCACCGATGTACTTCTTCGACCGCACACAGGCATTGCCGGACATTCGCAACCACCACCGATGCGCCCGTTCGCCTTTTACGACGGCGATGTCTACCCTGGAGCCATTTGTACCCAAGTACACTCCACCACCCTGTCGACGACCTCCATCGCGGCCACCACACCTGGGAAGTGTTCGATCAAATGTCATTGAGCTTATTTTCGGACGCCATGTCGTTTTTTCAGAGTAAGAAGGATGGCGGGGTACTCGACCATGGAGCATGAGTTATTGCGCAATGTGTGGTTGGTTGTATCCGTGGTTTTCTTAGGCAGGAGCCGAGGAGAGACCTTCTGGCAGCAAATGCATTAATTGTTTCACACACGAAAGCACATTGCGCCCTACGACATGCACATCATCCATGATCGCATGTGAGGTCATTGTCGTATCGATGGTACGCCATCCAAACCATCCTCACCAAGTTTTGTCACGTACTTGCTCAGCCGAAGGCAAAGGTTGCCATTGCACATGATAGAGAAGGAGATCATAAGTGTTGCTTCTTCTTCCTCAACTAGTTTATTGAATCATTCATTCACTCAATGTTGCCCGTACATGCTGTCGTGATGTACCACGGAAAAGAGGGACGGCCATTTACATACACAAAGTTGGATGGTGCTGAAGGGGCAGTATCTGTGGGACAACATGATTCGTCGAAAAACTTGTTGGACATCGAATCTGAGGCAGTGTTGTACTAGACTTATTTGCATGCTCTGTATGGACGATTTCTGCTATTTTTCTGAACTTTGATAGATATCAGCCGGTTTGCATGAATTTCGTCCACTAAGTCGAAACCCCGCTTGAAATGTATGCAGGCAGCGTTGGATGGCCGTGTCACGCAACCGTGTCAGTGGACTTGTCCCACCCTATCCGTGGACGGATGAGGGGGGAATTTACAGGTCGCCGTTGGAGATTCCCTAACCACAATAGAACGACAATAGAAATTGGAGGTCCACAAAGAACAATAAAAGAGGAGGAGATAAAGAAAAAGTTCATGATGAGGCAACAACAAAACCCGCAAAAATAACAAATAGTCTCAAGGAGGATAAATAACAATAATAACGGATGACGCCAGCTCCTTGTACTTCCTAGTCAACTTGTCAACTGCCAACCTGTCTGCCGCTTGCAGAGAGGTTTCCACAACTGCATGAAACGACACATTTTATAAATCACATTACTGGCCCTAATGGGTATACTTGCTCAATGCAAGCCTATTCATAGTACACCATAGAAAGCACGCCAAAGTCCCGAAATTCAATCACATCATTATGCGGGCATGTCCAGAGCAAGAGACTATGAGCTGATAGAACACAAGGAAATCGGTAGGACAAAACCCGTTGCCCCATTCTCTAAGGCAACCCCACAAAAATTGTGCGAAAACACAATAGAATATTATATGATTAAGTTCCTCTTCAATGCCATAGAGTGGGCACATGCCATCAACATGACCATTCATTTTAAGAACATGGTCACCCGAAGGGAGCCTACCCTAAACAAGTTGCCACACAAAAATCTTAATCCGAAGAGGGAGAGCCTACTTGAGGGACCAAGCCACCACGGCGTGGTATCCGGTAACTCCGAGGTACATTTTTGAACGGAGGGAGTAGGAAATAAATAAAAGTCTATGAGCTAAAAGGAGAGAGCGGCGTGCTAGCTCTCTAGCTGCAATTTTGGCGTATTTCACGCCACAGTGGACGAGAAGTGTCATCGGAATTTTGCAATAATACTTGTAATTTACGAATTTTAGCTGTAAAGATGCACATTGATGATCTAGGTACATGATTCACACGAGAATTTTACCTAGATTTTGACCCTCGATTTGAGAGGTAATACCTACCCCTACTTATTGTTTTACCTAGCCATGTATGAAGTGAAGGAAATATGCCCTAGAGGCAATAATAAAGGTATTATTTATTTCCTTATATCATGATAAATATTTATTATTCATGCTAGAATTGTATTAACCGGAAACATGATACACGTGTGAATACATAGACAAACAGAGTGTCACTAGTATGCCTCTACTTGACTAGCTCATTGATCAAAGATGATTATGTTTCCTAGCCATAGACATGAGTTTTCATTTGATTAATGGGATCACATCATTAGGAGAATGATGTGATTGACTTGACACATTCCGTTAGCTTAGCACTTAATCGTTTAGTATGTTGCTATTGCTTTCTTCATCACTTATACATGTTCCTATGACTATGAGGAACACTTGTCTGCTACCAAATGTCACAACGCAACTGGGTGATTATAAAGGTGCTCTACAGGTGTCTTCGAAGGTACTTGTTGAGTTTGCGTATTTCGAGATTAGGATTTGTCACTCTGATTGTCGGAGAGGTATCTCTGGGCCCACTGGGTAATGCACATCACTATAAGCCTTGCAAGCATTGTAACTAATGAGTTAGTTGCGGGATGATGTATTACGGAACGAGTAAAGAGACTTGCCGGTAACGAGATTGAACTAGTTATTGAGATACCGACGATCGAATCTCGGGCAAGTCACATACCGATGACAAAGGGAACAATGCATGTTGTTATGCGGTTTGACCGATAAAGATCTTCATAGAATATGTGGGAGCCAATATGAGCATCCAGGCTCCACTATTGGTTATTGACCGGAGACGTGTGTCGGTCATGTCTACATAGTTCTCGAACCTGTAGGGTCCGCACGCTTAAAGTTAGGTGACGATCGATATTATGAGTTTTTGTGTTTTGATGTACCGAAGGTAGTTTAGAGTCCCGGATATGATCATGGACATGACGAGGAGGCTCGAAATGGTCGAGACGTAAAGATCGATTTATTGAACGACTATGTTCGGACACCGAAAAGGTTCCGGAAAGTTTCGGACATATATCGGAGTACCGGGGGGTTACCGGAACCCCCCGGGGGGCTTAATGGGCCTACATGGGCCTTAGTGGAAATAGAGGGCAGCAAGGGAAGTGTGGGGCACGCCCCCAAGGCCCAAACCGAATTGGTTTAGGGCAAGGGGGGCCTTTTTCCTTCTCCTCATCTCCCTTTCCTTCCCCCTCTCCTACTCCTACTAGGAAAGGGAGGAGTCCTACTCCTAGTGGGAGTAGGACTCCCCCTCTTGGCGCGCCTCTCCCTGGCCGGCCGCCCCCTCCCCTTGCTCCTTTATATACAGGGGCAGGGGGCACCCCATAGACACAACAATTGATCATTGATCTCTTAGCCGTGTGCGGTGACCCCTCCACCATAATCCACCTCGATCATATCGTAGTGGTGCTTAGGCGAAGACCTGCGTCGGTATCATCATCATCACCGTCACCATGCCGTCGTGCTGACGAAACTCTCCTGTGAAGCTTTGCTGGATCGGAGCTTGCGAGACATCATCAAGTTGAACATGTGCAGAACTCGGAGGTGCCGTGTGTTCGGTACTTGGATCGATCAGATCGTGAAGACGTACGACTACATCATCCGCGTTGTGCTAACGCTTCCGTATTCGGTCTACGAGGGTACGTGGATACACTCTCCCCTCTTGTTGCTATGCATCACCATGATCCTGTGTGTGCGTAGGGAAATTTTTGAAATTACTACATTCCCCAACAGTGGCATCAGAGCCAGGTTATTGCGTAGATGTTATATGCACGAGTAGAACACAAGTGAGCTGTGGGCGATACAAGTCATACTGCTTACCAGCATGTCATACTTTGGTTCGGCGGTATTTTTGGATGAAGCGGCCCGGACCGACATTACGCGTACGCTTACGCGAGACTGGTTCTACCGACGTGCTTTGCACACAGGTGACTGGCGGGTGTTAGTTTCTTCAACTTTAGTTGAACCTAGTGTGGCTACGTCCGGTCCTTGCGAAGGTTAAAATAGCACTAACTTGATGAACTATCGTTGTGGTTTTGACACGTAGGTAAGAACGGTTCTTGCTCAGCCCATAGCAGCCACGTAAAACTTGCAACAACAAAGTAGAGGACGTCTAACTTGTTTTTGCAGGGCATGTTGTGATGTGATATGGTCAAAACATGATGCTATATTTATTGTATGAGATGATCATGTTTTGTAATGGAGTTATTGGCAACTGGCAGGAGCCATATGGTTGTCGCTTTATTGTATGCAATGCAATCGCCCTGTAATTGCTTTACTTTATCACTAAGCAGTAGTGATAGTCGTAGAAGCAATATTTGGTGAGACGACAACGATGCTACGATAGAGATCAAGGTGTCGCGCCGGTGACGATGGTGATCATGACGGTGCTTTGGAGATGGGAATCAAAGGCACAAGATGATGATGGCCATATCATATCACTTATATTGATTGCATGTGATGTTTATCCTTTATGCATCTTATTCTGCTTTGTTTGATAGTAGCATTATAAGATGATCTCTCACTAAGTTTCAAGGTAAAAGTGTTCTCCCTGAGTATGCTCCGTTGCCAAAGTTCGTCGTGCCGAGACACCACATGATGATCAGGTGTGATAAGCTCAACGTTCATCAACAACGGGTGTAAGACAATTTTACACACGCAGAATACTCAGGTTAAACTTTACAAGCCTAGCATATGAAAATATGGCCTCGGAACACTAGGACCGAAAGGTCGAGAGTGAATCATATAGTAGATATGATCAACATAGTGATGTTCACCATTGAAAACTACTCCATTTCACATGATGATCGGTTGTGGTTTAGTTGATATGGATCACGTGATCACTTAGATGATTAGAGGGATGTCTATCTAAGTGGGAGTTCTTAAGTAATATGATTAATTGAACTTAAATTTATCATGAACTTAGTACCTGATAGTATTTTGCTTGTCTATGTTATTGTAGATAGATGGCCCGTGATGTTGTTCTGTTGAATTTTAATGCGTTCCTTGAGAAAGCAAAGTTGAAAGATGATGGTAGCAATTACACGAACTGGGTCCGTAACTTGAGGATTATCCTCATTGTTGCACAGAAGAATTACGTCCTGGAAGCACCGCTGGGTGCCAGGCCTCCTGCAGATGCTGCTGATGACGTTAAGAACGTCTGGCAAAGTAAAGCTGATGACTACTTGATAGTTCAGTGTGCCATGCTTTACGGCTTAGAACCGGGACTTCAACGACGTTTTGAACGTCATGGAGCATATGAGATGTTCCAGGAGTTGAAGTTAATATTTCAAGCAAATGCCCGGATTGAGAGATATGAAATCTCCAATAAGTTCTATAGCTGCAAGATGGAGGAGAATAGTTCTGTCAATGAACATATACTCAAAAAGTCTGGGTATCATAATCACTTGACTCAACTGGGAGTTAATCTTCCTGTTGATAGTGTCATTGACAGAGTTCTTCAATCACTGCCACCAAGCTATAAAAGCTTCGTGATGAACTATAATATGCAAGGGATGAATAAGACAATTCCCGAGCTCTTCGCAATGCTAAAGGCAGCGGAGGTAGAAATCAAGGAGGAGCATCAAGTGTTGATGGTCAACAAGACCACTAGTTTCAAGAAAAAGGGTAAAGGGAAGAAGAAGGGGAACTTCAAGAAGAACGGCAAGAAAGTTGCTGCTCAAGAGAAGAAACCCAAATCTGGACCTAAACCTAAGACTGAGTGCTTCTACTGCAAAGGGACTAGTCACTGGAAGAGGAACTGCCCCAAGTATTTGGTGGATAAGAAGGATGGCAAGGTGCACAAAGGTATATGTGATATACATGTTATTGATGTGTACCTTACCAGAGCTCGCAGTAGCACCTGGGTATTTGATACTGGTTCTGTTGCTAATATTTGCAACTCGAAACAGGGACTACGGATTAAGCGAAGACTAGCTAAGGACGAGGTGACGATGCGCGTAGGAAATGGTTCCAAAGTCGATGTGATCGTCGTCGGCATGCTACCTCTACATCTACCTTCGGGGTTAGTTTTAGAACTGAATAATTGTAATTTGGTGCCAGCGTTGTGCATGAACATTATATCTAGATCTTGTTTGATGAGAGACGGTTATTCATTTAAATCTGAGAATAATGGTTGTTCTATTTATATGAGTAATATCTTTTATGGTCATGCACCCTTGAAGAGTGGTCTATTTGTGTTAAATCTCGATAGTAGTGACACACATATTCATAATGTTGAAGCCAAAATATGCAGAGTTGATAATGATAGTGCAACTTATTTTTGGCACTGTTGTTTGGGTCATATTGGTGTAAAGCGCATGAAGAAACTCCATACTGATGGACTTTTGGAATCACTTGGTACTTGCGAACCATGCCTCATGGGCAAGATGACTAAAACTCCGTTCTTCGGAACAATGGAGCGAGCAACAGATTTGTTGGAAATCATACATACTGATGTATGTGGTCCAATGAATATTGAGGCTCGCGGCGGGTATCGTTATTTTCTCACCTTCATAGATGATTTGAGCAGATATGGGTATATCTACTTAATGAAACATAAGTCTAAAACATTTGAAAAGTTCAAAGAATTTCAGAGTGAAGTGGAAAATCATCGTAACAAGAAAATAAAGTTTCTATGATCTGACCGTGGAGGAGAATATTTGAGTTACGAGTTTGGTCTACATTTAAAACAATGTGGAATAGTTTCGCAACTCACGCCATCCAGAACACCACAACGTAATGGTGTGTCCGAACTCGTAATCGTACCTTACTAGATATGGTGCAATCTATGATGTCTCTTACTGATTTACCACTATCGTTTTGGGGTTATGCTTTAGAGACGGATGCATTCATGTTAAATAGGGTACCATCTAAATCCGTTGAGACGAATCCTTATGAACTATGGTTTGGCAAGAAACCAAAGTTGTCATTTCTTAAATTTCGAGGCTGCGATGCTTATGTGAAAAAGCTTCAACCTGATAAGCTCGAACCCAAGTCAGAGAAATGTGTCTTCATAGGATACCCAAAAGAAACAGTTGGGTACACCTTCTATCATAGATCTGAAGGCAAGACTTTTGTTGCTAAGAATGGATCCTTTCTAGAGAAGGAGTTTCTCTCGAAAGAACTGAGTGGGAGGAAAGTAGAACTTGATGAGGTAACTATACCTGCTCCCTTATTGGAAAGTAGTTCATCACAGAAACCGGTTCCTGTGACACCTACACCAATTAGTGAGGAAGCTAATGATGATGATCACTAAACTTCAGATCAAGTTACTACCGAACCTCATAGGTAAACCAGAGTAAGATCCGCACCAGAGTGGTACGGTAATCCTGTTCTGGAGGTCATGTTGCTAGACCATGACGAACCTATGAACTATGAGGAAGCGATAATAAGCCCAGATTCCGCAAAATGGCTTGAGGCCATGAAATCTGAGATGAGATCCATGTATGAGAACAAAGTGTGGACTTTGGTTGACTTGCGCGATGATCGGCAAGCCATCGAGAATAAATGCATCTTCAAGAAGAAGACAGACGCTGATGGTAATGTTATTATCTACAAAGCTCGACTTGTTGCAAAAGGTTTCCAACAAGTTCAAGGAGTTGACTATGATGAGACCTTCTCACCCGTAGTGACGCTTAAGTCTGTCCGAATCATGTTAGCTATGGCCGCATTTTATGATTATGAAATTTGGCAAATGGATGTAAAGACTGCATTCCTGAATGGATTTCTGGAAGAAGAGTTGTATATGATGCAACCTGAAGGTTTTATCAATCCAAAAGGTACTAACAGAGTGTGCAAGCTCGAGTGATCCATTTATGGACTGGTGCAAGCTTCTCGGAGTTGGAATAAACGCTTTGATAGTGTGATCAAAGCATATGGTTTTATACAGACTTTTGGAGAAGCCTGTATTTACAAGAAAGTGAGTGGGAGCTCTGTAGCATTTCTAATATTATATGTGGATGACATATTGTTGATTGGAAATGATATAGAATTTCTGGATAGCATAAAAGGATACTTGAATAAGAGTTTTTCAATGAAAGACCTTGGTGAAGCTGCTTACATATTGGGCATCATGATCTATAGAGATAGATCAAGACGCTTAACTGGACTTTCACAAAGCACATACCTTGACAAAGTTTTGAAGAAGTTCAAAATGGATCAGGCAAAGAAAAGGTTCTTGCCTGTATTACAAGGTGTGAAGTTGAGTAAGACTCAATGCCCGACCACTGCAGAAGATAGAGAAAAAATGAAAGATGTTCCCTATGCTTCAGCCATAGGCTCTATCATGTATGCAATGCTGTGTACCAGACCTGATGTGTGCCTTGCTATTAGTTTAGTAGGGAGGTACCAAAGTAATCCAGGAGTGGATCACTGGATAGCGGTCAAGAACATCCTGAAGTACTTGAAAAGGACTAAGGATATGTTTCTCGTTTATGGAGGTGAAAAAGAGCTCATTGTAAATGGTTACGTTGATGCAAGCTTTGACACTGATCCGGACGATTCTAAATCGCAAACCGGATACATGTTTATATTGAACGGTGGAGCTGTCAGTTGGAGAAGTTCTAAACAGAGCGTCGTGGCGGGATCTACATGTGAAGCGGAGTACATTGCTGCTTCGGAAGCAGCAAATGAAGGAGTCCGGATGAAGGAGTTCATATCCGATCTAGGTGTCATACCTAGTGCATCGGGTCCAATGAAAACTTTTGTGACAATACTGGTGCAATTGCCTTGACAAAGGAATCCAGATTTCACAAGAGAACCAAGCACATCAAGAGATGCTTCAACTCCATCCAGGATCAAGTCCAGGTGGGAGACATAGAGATTTGCAAGATACATACGGATCTGAATGTTGCCGACCCGTTGACTAAGCCTCTTCCATGAGCAAAACATGATCAACACCAAGGCTCCATGGGTGTTAGAATCATTACTATGTAATCTAGATTATTGACTCTAGTGCAAGTGGGAGACTGAAGGAAATATTCCCTAGAGGCAATAATAAAGTCATTATTTATTTCCTTATATCATGATAAATATTTATTATTCATGCTAGAATTGTATTAACCGGAAACATGATACATGTGTGAATACATAGACAAACAGAGTGTCACTAGTATGCCTCTACTCGACTAGCTCATTAATCAAAGATGGTTATGTTTCCTAGCCATAGACATGAGTTGTCATTTGATTAACGGGATCACATCATTAGGAGAATGATGTGATTGACTTGACCCATTCCGTTAGCTTAGCAGTTGATCGTTTAGTATGTTGCTATTGCTTTCTTCATGACTTATACATGTTCCTATGACTATGAGATTATGCAACTCCCATTTACCGGAGGAACACTTTGTGTGCTACCAAACGTCACAACGTAACTGGGTGATTATAAAGGTTCTCTACAGGTGTCTCCCAAGGTACTTGTTGAGTTGGCGTATTTCGAGATTAGGATTTGTCACTCCGGTTGTCGCAGAGGTATCTCTGGGCCCACTCGGTAATGCACATCACTATAAGCCTTGCAAGCATTGTAACTAATGAGTTAGTTGCGGGATGATGTATTACGGAACGAGTAAAGAGACTTGCCAGTAACGAGATTGAACTAGTTATTGAGATACTGACGATCGAATCTCGGGCAAGTAACATACCGATGACAAAGGGAACAACGTATGTTGTTATGCGGTTTGACCGATAAAGATCTTCATAGAATATGTGGGAGCCAATATGAGCATCCAGGTTCCGCTATTGGTTATTTACCGGAGACGTGTCTCGGTCATGTCTACATAGTTCTCGAACCCGTAGGGTCCGCACGCTTAAAGTTCGGTGATGATCGGTATTATGAGTTTTTGTGTTTTGATGTACTGAAGGTAGTTCGGAATCTCGGATATGATCACGGACATGACAAGGAGTCTCTAAATGGTCGAGACGTAAAGATCGATATATTGGACGACTATGTTCGGACAACGGAAAGGTTCCGGAAGGTTTCCGACATATACCGGAGTACCAGGGGGTTACCGGAACCCCCCCCCCCCCGGGGGGGGGCTTAATAGGCCTACATGGGCCTTAGTGGAAAAAGAGGGCAGCAAGGGAAGTGTGGGGCATGCCCCCCAAGGCCCAAACTGAATTGGTTTAGGGCAAGGGGGGCCGGCCCCCTCTTTCCTTCTCCTCCTCTCCCTTTCCTTCCCCCTCTCCTACTCCTACTAGGAAAGGGAGGAGTCCTACTCCTAGTGGGAGTAGGACTCACCCGCTTGGCACGCCTCTCCCTAGTCGTCCGCCTCCTCCCCTTGCTCCTTTATATACGGGGGCAGGGGGGCACCCCATAGACACAATAATTGATCATTGATCTCTTAGCCGTGTGCGGTGCCCCCTGCTACCTCCTGAGCACTTCGTTGGTTTTCCCTTGAAGAGGAAAGGGTGATGCAGCAAAGTAGCGTAAGTATTTTCCTCAGTTTTTGAGAACCAAGGTATCAATCCAGTAGGATATCACGCTCAAGTCCCACGCACCTACACAAACAAAAAAGAACCTCACAACCAACGCGATAAAGAGGTTGTCAAGCCCTTCATGTTCACTTACGAGAGTGAGATCTGATAGATATGATAAGATAATATTTTTGGTATTTTTTTGATAAAGAGAAATAAAGATGCAAGGGAAAATAAACGGCAAAGGAAATAACTAAGTGTTGGAAGATTAATATGATGAAAGATAGACCCGGGGGCCATAGGTTTCACTAGTGGCTTCTCTCAAGAGCATAAGTATTACGGTGGGCAAACGAATTACTGTCGAGCAATTGATAGAAAAGCAAATACTTATGAGAATATCTAGGTATGTGATACGTCTCCGTCATATCTATAATTTTTGATTGTTCCATGCCAATATTCTACAACTTTCATATACTTTTGGCAACTTTTATACTATTTTTGGGACTAACATATTGATCCAGTGCCCAGCGCCAGTTCCTGTTTGTTGCATGTTTTTTGTTTCGCAGAATATCCATATCAAACAGAGTCCAAACGGGATAAAAACTGACGGAGATTTTTTTTTGGAATATATATGATTTTTGGGAAGAAAAATCCACGCGAGACGGTGCCCGAGGGAGGCACGAGGCAAGGGGCGCGCCCCTTACCCTCGTGGTCAGCCCGTAAGGCAGTTGATGCCCTTCTTTCGCCGCAAGAAAGCTAATATACGGATAGAGATCGTGTTAAAATTTCAGCCCAATCGGAGTTACGAATCTCCAGGAATATAAGAAACGGTGACAGGGTAGAATCTGAGAACGCAGAAACAGAGAGAGACAGAGAGACATATCCAATCTCGGAGGGGCTCTCGCCCCTCCCACACCATGAAGGCCATGGACCAGAGGGGAAACCCTTCTCCCATCTAGGGAGGAGGTCAAGGAAGAAGAAGAAGGAGGGGGCTCTCTCCCCCTCGCTTCCGGTGGCACCGGAGTGCCACCGGGGGCCATCATCATCACCGCAATGTTCACCAACAACTTCATCGCCATCATAACCAACTCTTCCCCCCTCTATGCAGTGGTGTAACCTCTCTCTTACCTGCTGTAATCTCTACTTAAACATTGTGCTCAACGCTATATATTATTTCCCAATGATGTATGGCTATCCTATGATGTTTGAGTAGATCCGTTTTGTCCTATGGGCTATTTGATGATCGTGATTAGTTTGGGTTGCATGTTTTATTATTGATGTTGTCCTATGGTACTCTCCGTGTCGCGCAAGCGTGAGGTATCCCCGCTGTAGGGTTTGCAATATGTTCATGATTTGCTTATGGTGGGTGGCGTGAGTGACAGAAGCACAAACCCGAGTAAGTAGGTTGTTTGCGTATGGGATAAAGAGGACTTGATGCTTTAATGCTATGGTTGGGTTTTACCTTAATGAACTTTAGTAGTTGCGGATGCTTGCTAGAGTTCCAATCATAAGTGCATATGATCCAAGTAGAGGAAGTATGTTAGCTTATGCCTCTCCCTCAAATAAAATTGCAATAATGATTACCGGTCTAGTTATCGATTGCCTAGGGACAAATAACTTTCTCGTAACAAAAATCTCTTTATTAAAACTAATTTAGTTGTGTCTTTATCTAAACAGCCTCTACCTTTCATTTACGCGCTATTTATTATCTTACAAACCTATCCAACAACACCTACAAAGTACTTCTAGTTTCATACTTGTTCTAGGTAAAGAGAACGTTAAGCGTGCGTAGAGTTGTATCGGTGGTCGATAGAACTTGAGGGAATATTTGTTCTGCCTTTAGCTCCTCGTTGGGCTCGACACTCTTACTTATCGAAAAAGGCTACAATTGATCCCCTATACTTGTGGGTTATCATTATGATCATGTATATAGGCATCACGTCCGCGACAAGTAGACTGAAACGATTCTACATCTACTACAATTACTCCACACACCAACCGCTATCCAGCATGCATCTAGAGTATTAAGTTCATAAGAACAGAGTAATGCTTTAAGGAAGATGACATGATGTAGAGGGATAAACTCATGCAATACGATATAAACCCCATATTTTATCCTTGATGGCAACAATACAATACGTGTCGGTTCCCTTTCTGTCACTGGGATCGAGCACCGCAAGATTGAACCCAAAGCTAAGCACTTCTCCCATTGCAAGAAAGATCAATCTAGTAGGCCAAACCAAACTGATAATTCGAAGAGACTTGCAAATATAAACCAATCATACATAAAATAATTCATAGGAGAATCAAATATTGTTCATAGATAATCTGGATCATAAACCCACATTTCATCGGATCTCGACAAACACACCACAAAAGAAGATTACATCGAATAGATCTCCAAGAAGATCGAGGAGAACTTTGTATTGAGATCCGAAGAGAGAGAGAAGAAGCCATCTAGCTAATAACTATGGACCCGTAGGTCTGGAGTGAACTACTCACACATCACCGGAGAGGCCATGGAGTTGATGTAGAGGCCCTCCGTGATCAATGCCCCCTCCGGCGGAGCTCCGGAAATGGCCCCAAGATGGGATCTCTCGGGTACAGAAGGTTGCGGCGGTGGAATTAGGTTTACGTGGTGCTCCTGGATGTTTGGGGGTACGTGGATATATGTAGGAGGAAGAAGTACGTCGGTGGAGCAACGGAGGGTCCACGAGGGTGGAGGGCGCGCCCAGGAGGGTAGGCGCGCCCCCTACCTCGTGCCTTCCTCCCTTGTTTCTTGATGCCCACTCCAAGTCTCCTAGATCACGTTTGTTGAGAAAATCACGTTCCCGAAGGTTTCGTTCCGTTTGGACTCCGTTTGATATTCCTTTTCTTCGAAACCCTAAAATAGGCAAAAAAAACAGCAATTTGGGCTGGGCCTCCGGTTAGTAGGTTAGTCCCAAAAATGATATAAAAGTGTAAAATAAAGCACATTGACATCCAAAATTGATAATATAATAGCATGGAGCAATTACGTTGGAGACGTATCAAGCATCCCCAAGCTTAATTCCTGCTCGTCCTCGAGTAGGTAAATGATAAAAGAAGAATTTTTGATGTGGAATGCTTTCTAACATATTTCTCAATGTAATTTTTCTTTATTGTGGCATGAATGTTCAGATCCGAAAGATTCAAGATAAAAGTTTAATATTGACATAAAAATAATAATACTTCAAGCATACTAACTAAGCAATTATGTCTTCTCAAAATAACATGGCCAAAGAAAGTTATCCCTACAAAATCATATAGTCTGGCTATGCTCTATCTTCACCACAGAAAATATTTAAATCATGCACAACCCCAATGACAAGCCAAGCAATTGTTTCATACTTTTGATGTTCTCAAAACTTTTTCAATCTTCACGCAATACAAGAGCATGAGCCATGGATATAGCACTATAGGTGGAATAGAGTGGTGGTTGTGGAGAAGACAAAAAGGAAAAAGATAGTCTCACATCAACTAGGCGTATCAACGGGCTATGGAGATGCCCATCAATAGATATCGATGTGAGTGAGTAGGGATTGCCATGCAACGGATGCATTTTGAGGAAGCCCATCATTGGAATATACAAGCCAAGTTCTATAATGAAAAATTCCCACTAGTATATGAAAGTGATATCATAGGAGACTCTCTATATGAAGAACATGGTGCTACTTTGAAGCACAAGTGTGGAAAAAGGATAGTAGCATTGTCCCTTCTCTCTTTTTCTCCCATTTTTATTTGGGCCTTCTTTTTTATGGCCTTTCTCTTTTTTTGTCCAGAGTCTCATCCTAACTTGTGGGGGAATCATAGTCTCCATCATCCTTTCCTCACTTGGAACAATGCTCTAATAATGATGATCATCATACTTTATTTACTTACAACTCAATACTTAGAACAAAATATGACTCTATGTGGATGCCTCCGGCGATGTATCGGGATGTGCAATGATGCATGACTGACATGTACGAAGAATTATGAATGGTGGCTTTGCCACAAATACGATGTCAACTACATGATCATGCAAGCAATATGACAATGATGAAGCATGTCATAATAACGAAACGGTGGAAAGTTGCATGGCAATATATCTCGGAATGGCTATGGAAATGCCTTAATAGGTAGGTATGGTGGCTGTTTTGTGGAAGGTATATGGTGGGTTTATGGTACCGGCGAAAGTTGCACGATACTAGAGAGGCTAGCAATGGTGGAACGGTGAGAGTGCGTATAATCCATGGACTCAACATTAGTCATAAAGAACTGACATACTTATTGCAAAAATCTATTAGTTATAGAAACAAAGTATTACACACATGCTCCTAGGGGGATAGATTGGTAGGAAAAGACCATCGCTCGTCCCCGACCGCCACTCATAAGGAAGACAATCAATAAATAAATTATGCTCCGACTTCATCACATAACGGTTCACCATATGTGCATGCTACGGGAATCACAAAATTCAACACAAGTATTTCTCAAATTCACAACTACTCAACTATCATGACACTAATATCACCATCTCCACATCTCAAAACAATTATCAAGTATCAAACTTCTCATAGTATTCAATGCACTTGTATGAAAGTTTTTATTATTTCCATGTTGTTCTAAAGGACTCTCAAAATAATATAAGTGAAGCATGAGAGAACAATAGTTTCTATAAAACAAAACCACCACCGTGCTCTAAAAGATATAAGTGAAGCACTAGAGCAAAAACTATATAGCTCAAAAGATATAAGTGAAGCACATAGAGTATTCTAATAAATTTCAAATCATGTGAGTCTCTCTCAAAAGGTGTGTACAGAAAGGATGATTGTGGTAAACTAAAAATCAAAGACTCAAATCATATAAGACGCTCCAAGTAAAACACATATCATGTGGTGAATAAAAATATAGCTCCAAGTAAAGTTACCAATAGACGAAGACGAAAGAGGGGATGCCTTCCGGGGCATCCCCAAGCTTAGGCTTTTTGGTGTACTTGAATTTTACCTTGGGGTGCCATGGTCATCCCCAAGATTAGGCTCTTTCCACTCTTTGTTCCATAATCCATCAAATTTTTACCCAAAACTTGAAAACTTCACAACACAAAACTCAAAATAGAAAATCTCGTGAACTCCGTTAGCGAAAGAAAACAAAACACCACTTCAAGGTACTGTAGTGAACTCATTATTTATTTATATTGGTGTTAAAGATACTTTATTCCAACTTCTCTATGGTTTATAAACTCTTTTACTAGCCATAGATTCATCAAAGTAAGCAAACAACACAAGAAAAACAGAATCTGTCAAAAACAGAACAGTCTGTAGTAATCTGTAGCTAACGCAAGTTCTGGAACCCCACAAATTCTAAAATAAATTTCTGGACATGAGGAATTTATATATTAATGATCTTCAAAAATAATTAACTAAATAGAAACTTCCAAATAAAAATGGCAGCGATTCTCGTGAGCACTAAAGTTTCTGTTTTTTACAGCAAGATCAAAAAGACTTCCCCAAGTCTTCCCAACGGTTCTACTTTGCACAAACACTAATTAAACACAAAAAACACAACCAAAAAATAGGTTAGATAAATTATTTATTACTAAACAGGAGCAAAAAGCAAGGAATGAAAATAAAATTGGGTTGCCTCCCAACAAGCGCTATCGTTTAACGCCCCTTGCTAGGCATAAAAGCAAGGATAGATCTAGGTATTGCCATCTTTGATAGGAAATCCATAAGTGGCTCTCATAATAGATTCATATGGTAATTTAATTTTATTTATAGGGAAGTGTCCCATGCCTTTCCTTAACGGAAATTGGAATCTAATATTCCCTTCCTTCATATCAATAATTGCACCAATCGTTCTAAGGAAAGGTCTACCAAGAATAATAGGACATGAAGGATTGCAATCTATATCAAGAATGATGAAATCTACGGGCACATAGTTCCTATTTGCAACAATAAGAACATCATTAATTCTTACCATATGTTTCTTAATAGTGGAATCCGCAAGGTGCAATTTTAAAGAACAATCATCAAAATCACGGAAACCTAGCAAATCATACAAAGTTTTTGGAATCGTGGAAACACTAGCACCCAAATCACACAAAGCATAGCACTCATGATCTTTAATTCTAATTTTTATTGTAGGTTCCCACACATTATAAAGTTTTCTAGGGATAGAAACTTCCAACTCAAGTTTTTCTTCATAAGATTGCATCAAAGCATCAACGATATGTTTAGTAAAAGCTTTATTTTGACTATAATTAAGCATGAGGTGAATTTAGCATGGATTGCAACAAGGAAATACAATCTATCAAAGAGCAATTATCATAATTAAATTCCTTGAGATCAAAAATAGTGGGTTTGTTACTATTTAAAGTTTTTACCTCTTCAATCCTACTTTTAACAACTTTTGCATCAAGATCTAAAAACTCCGAATTTTTGGAACGCCTTCTAGGTAAAGGTGGCTCATCTTCAGTCCCATCATTATCAATATTCATATTGCAAAACAAATATTTAATAGGAGACACGTCAATAACTTTTAGATCTTCATCTTTATTATCATGAAAACTAGAAGACCACGCTTTTATAAAGCAATCTTTCTTAGCACGCATCCTAGCGGTTCTTTCTTTACACTCATCAATGGAAATTATGATGGCTTTGAGAGACTCATTGATATCATGCTTAGGTGGAATAGATCTAAGTTTCAAAGAATCAACATCAAGAGAAATTCTATCAATGTTCCTAGCCAACTCATCAATCTTAAGCATTTTTTCTTCAATCAAAGCATTGAAACTCTTTTGCGAAGTAATAAATTCTTTAATATTAGATTCAAAATCAGAGGGCATATTATTATAATTTCCATAGGAATTGTTGTAGGAATTACCATAATTATTGGAGGAATTACTAGGAAACGGCCTAGAATTAAAATTACCTCTATACGCATTGTTACCAAAATTGTTCCTACCAACAAAATTCACATCCATAGATTCATTATTATTCTCAATAAAAGTAGACAAAGGCATATCATTAGGATCAGTAGGAGCACTCTTATTAGCAAACAATTTCATAAGTTCATCCATCTTTCCACTCAAAACATTAATCTCTTCAATTGCATGCACTTTTTTATTAGTAGATCTTTCGGTGTGCCATTGAGAATAATTAACCATAATATTATCTAGGAGTTTGGTAGCTTCTCCTAAAGTGATTTCCATAAAAGTGCCTCCCGCGGCCGAATCTAAAATATTTCTAGAAGCAAAATTCAACCCGGCATAAAAGTTTTGTATAATCATCCAAAGATTCAAACCATGTGTAGGGCAATTACGTATCATTAATTTCATCCTCTCCCAAGATTGTGCAACATGTTCATGATCAAGTTGCTTAAAATTCATAATATCATTTCTAAGAGAGATGATCTTAGCGGGAGGAAAATACTTACATATAAAAGCGTCTTTGCACTTATTCCATGAATCAATACTATTTTTAGGCAAAGACGAAAACCAAGCTTTAGCACGATCTCTAAGCGAAAACAGAAATAGCTTCAATTTAACAATATCACTGTCCACATCTTTCTTCTTTTGCATATCACACAAATCAACAAAGTTGTTTAGATGGGTAGCGGCATCTTCACTAGGAAGGCCGGAGAATTGATCTTTCATGACAAGATTTAATAAAGCAACATTAATTTCACAAGATTCAGCATCGGTAAGAGGAGCAATCGAAGTGCTAAGAAAATAATTGTTGTTGGTATTGGCAAAGTCACACAATTTAGTATTATCTTGAGCCATTGTGACAAGCAAGCAATCCAACACACAAGCAAACAAGAAATAGGAAAAAGAGGCAAATAGAGAAAGAGAAGGGGAACGGAGAGAGAGGGTGAATAAAACGGCAAGGGTGAAGTGGGGGAGAGGAAAACGAGAGGCAAATGGCAAATAATGTAATGTGAGGGATAAGATTTTGTGATGGGTACTTGGTATGTTTTGACTTGGTAATGGCACCAGAAATGACTCGTTGTTGGGAGTCAAATCTTGACTTGACTTGGCGCGAATCTCCCAGGCAACGGTGCCAGAAATCCTTCTTGCTACCTCTTGAGCACTGCATTTGTTTTCCCTTGAAGAGGAAAGGGTGATGCAGCAAAGTAGCATAAGTATTTCCCTCAGTTTTTGAGAACCAAGGTATCAATCCAGTAAGAGATCACGCTCAAGTCCCATGCACCTACACAAACAAATAAGAACCTCGCAACCAACGCGATAAAGGGGTTGTCATGCCCTTCACGGTCACATACGAGAGTGAGATCTGATAGATATGATAAGATAATATTTTTGGTATTTTTATGATAAAGAGAAATAAAGATGCAAGGTAAAATAAATGGCAAAGGAAATAACTAAGTCTTGGAAGATTAATAGGATGAATGATAGACCCGGGGGCCATAGGTTTCAGTAGTGGCTTCTCTCAAGAGCATAAGTATTACGGTGGGTAAACGAATTACTGTCGAGCAATTGATAGAAAAGCGAATACTTATGAGAATATCTAGGTATGATCATGTATATAGGCATCACGACCGTGACAAGTAGACCAAAACGATTCTGCATCTACTACTATTACTCCACACATCAACCGCTATCCAGCATGCATCTAGAGTATTAAGTTCATAAGAACAGAGTAATGCTTTCAGGAAGATGACATGATGTAGATGGATAAACATGCAATATGATATAAACCCCATCTTTTTATCCTCGATGGCAACAATACAATACTTGTCCGTTCCCTTTCTGTCACTGGGATCGAGCACCGCAAGATTGAACCCAAAGCTAAGCACTTCTCCCATTGCAAGAAAGATCAATCTAATAGGCCAAACCAAACTGATAATTTGAAGAGACTTGCAAAGATAAACCAATCATACATAAAAGAATTCAGAGGAGAATCAAATATTGTTCATAGATAATCTGGATCATAAACCCACAATTCATCGGATCTCGACAAATACACCGCAAAAGAAGATTACATCGAATAGATCTCCAAGAAGATCGAGGAGAACTTTGTATTGAGATCCAAAGAGAGAGTATAAGCCATCTAACTAAGAACTATGGACCCGTAGGTCTGGAGTAAACTACTCACACATCACCGGAGAGGCCATGGAGTTGATGTAGAGGCCCTCCGTGATCAATGCCCCAAGATGGGATCTCTCGGGTACAGAAGGTTGCGGCGGTGGAATTCGGTTTTCGTGGTGCTCCTGGATGTTTGGGGGTACGTGGATATATGTAGGAGGAAGAAGTACGTCGGTGGAGCAACGGTGGGCCCATGAGGGTAGAGGGCGCACCCCTGCCTCGTGCCTTCCTCCCTTGTTTCTTGATGCCCACTCCAAGTCTTTTGGATCACGTTTGTTGAGAAAATCACGTTCCCGAAGGTTTCATTCCGTTTGGACTCCGTTTGATATTCCTTTTCTTCAAAACCCTAAAATAGGCAAAAAAGCAGCAATTTGGGCTAGGCCTCCGGTTAGTAGGTTAGTCCCAAAAATGATATAAAAGTGTAAAATAAAGCACATTGACATCCAAAATATATAATATAATAGCATGGAGCAATCAAAAATTATAGATACATTGGAGACGTATCACCCCCCTCCACCATAATCCACCTCGATCATATTGTAGCGGTTCTTAGGCGAAGCCCTACGTCGGTAGCATCATCACCACCGTCATCATGCCGTCGTGCTGACGAAACTCTCTTGTGAAGCTTTGTTGGATCGGAGCTCACGGGACGCCATCGAGTTGAACTTGTGCAGAACTCGGAGGTGTCGTGCGTTCGGTACTTGGATCGGTCAAATCGTGAAGACATACGACTACATCAACTGCGTTGTGCTGACGCTTCCTCATTTGGTCTACGAGGGTACGTGGACACACTCTCCCCTCTCATTGCTATGCATCACCATGAACTTGTGTGTGCGTAGGGAAATTTTTGAAATTACTACGTTCCCCAACATGAAGGTCAATACAAGGATTGCATAAGTATGTGATCGTAGAATGATTTGGTGTGCAAGGCTGCCCTGGCCTCGCCTTATATAGGGCCGACGAGGCTAGGTCGTACAACGATTGAGTTGGCCACACCATTGTATCGACATATTAAACTTGCACTAAAGTGGTGACAATCGTTCGATCATATGAAGATCGGAGGACTCGCAACAGCATACCGATCTAGGGAAATGGAGAAACGGGCCTCTCGACCGAATGGGCTAGCAGTTGTGGTTTGGCTGTGCGCGAGCAATAGATAGAATTGGGCATCTCGAGCTACTAGGTAGAAATTGGTTTAATCATGTTCCGAATTTCTTCTTTTGAAATAGCTTTTGATTTTCAAATCAAACCAATTCAGTTTCAAAAATTCTAAAAAATATTAAATAGATCCAATATAATGTTTCGGTCTTAGGAAGAATATTTCCAATACATAAATATTTTTAGAAAACTCCATTTTGGCCTTTATAAATATTCCATAAAAATTAATCAGGATTCTAATTTGAACTACAAACAAATAACCAAATAACATTCTAAAAGTTTACAACCTATTATTTCAAAGAAGTATATTCTTATCTCATGGTCAGAATATTTTAAAAATCTATTTAAAATAAAAAAATGATCATTTGGGAAATTCCTTTTATTTCCTCTCAAATCAATATTCATTTAAATGCAAAATGAAAGTGAAATCCTAGTCAAAATTAGGTAATCACAAGCAACACAATCAAGCTTTAATTAATTATACTTAAATAACTAACATTCCAATATTTAGAATTTTGGGATGTTACGCAAGCTTAGCAAACTCGTCCCCCTTTTGATAATATCAGCATACCTATGGACTTAGTGTGATCTTGAATCACTAAAATATAATGGCTACCTATGGACTCAATTTGGTCTTAAATCGTAAAGTATAACAGTTAAATCCTTCGCTTGGCCAACACTTGTATTCATGCAAATATGTAGAGGCCACATTTCATATCCTTTGTTGGAACACAATGGAAATTTCATAGGATAAGCTAGTTAAAACATAAGTTTCTTGAGATATGTTAACAGTAATGATTATAAAAAATCCTTAAGGGGATTAAGTGCACTTCCATTTTAGGAAAAGCAATGTTATATGGGGATGAAACTGTCATACCCCTACGCAGAGGTAAATTGGGCTTCGTGGTGGTGGCAGAGCTACCAAAAAATGTTGGGTGGGCCAGATAGTACAAATAGTGGTACCAAATTAAAAATCTATACATTATTGTGGGATAAAGTTCATATAAAACTATTTTCCCCCAGCCCAAGCTGGCCTTGCCCTTTGAGCCCTGCCATAGCTCCGCCGATGATTGGCAGTCATGGGTCATGGGCCAACTACAATGGACTTGGTCTGGACTCGGAGGCTACAAGAGCGAATACTGGCAAGAAGAGGATGCACTTAACAAATAGATCGAGCTTTGCCTTCTTCCTCAGGTTACTTCTTCTTTTTGTCCCAGACAAGTGTATCATCTCTTGCTCCTTTACCTTTGAAATTTTCTCTTCGCATCCTTGTCTCTCTTCTCTAGATTGTACCTCCTCCCTAAACATTGGTTTGGTGAATCTAACTCATACATCGAAACATTATATATCCTCCATTTGTTCGAGATTGAAATATACTAGAGGTCCTAAAAGTATTCCAGGTGTGTCAATTGGGTCCTATAAGTATGAAAATGTACATCTAACTTCAAAATGTGAATATATTATTAATTGCAGTTCCTAACCGGTTCTGACCTACTCACTTGGCGTGTTGACTTATACCATGTAGACAATACAATATTTTTTCAAAAAACTAAAAAACTATATATTCTAATTTAGTGACATAATTGTTTTGGTCTATTCGCTCCAGGATGGTAGTATTTATCTCCTGGCAACACAATTCATTTTTCCAATTGTGCGAGGAATTGAGGGTGCATAAATAGACAACTTAGTTGTTAGGATTTTTTGGTGTTCAAGCAGTCCTGACGAGAATTGTTGTCGCATCCAAGCATACCTTTACACGTGCTACTATGTCTTCAAGATTGCAAGATGGAAGGAGAATTGGGGATTTAGAGAGAGGGGCCATTTAACTGGATTATTGTAGCGACCCGACCTTAGACGGTCAAGTCTCTGTGCTTAAGTGTCATCCCTGGATCGGTATGCTGACACACACAGTACTCGAGGATTTATAACAAAGGTAAATCACATGTACAAAGTAACGTAAATACTATAACCTCAATCCATATAGCGGAAGTAGGTGGATTCCCATCAACACCAACGGCAAAGTAGAGTGTAGAAATCGTAACCCTAACGTATCACTTACTCGTCGTAAGATTCCTGCAACATGAGACGTTGCAGCCACAAAGGGTTAGTACATTGAAGGTACTGGCAATTTCACATTGTAGACCAATGATAAATAATGGCTATCACTACATGCATATTTGGCTGGTGGAGGCTATAAGTTTAAATTTTGCATAAAGCCAGTTTTTCCTACAACAAAGGAATAAATTTTATTTAACTACAATGTTTGTTGAAAACATTGAGAATGGTAACCCCATCTCAATCCCAATTAAAGTAAACACTAACCCAACCAGTTAATTAAATTAAGTGATGAGATCAACGTGATAATTCAAGAACCAGATACTCAAGATGTCCATAACCGGGGACATGACTAATCATGATTAGTTTGTACACTCTGCAGAGGTTTGCGCACTTTTCCCCACAAGACTCGATCTCCTCGGTTGGATTTCTCGCACTATATGGTGTTTGAGAAATGGATGACCGAGACACAGTCTTTTAGAAACATTAACTCTTTACTCTGGGTGGACAGTTACACCTACTTTCCCCTACATCTGCTAGCCCACCACTGAAAGAGGTCATGCAACATACTCAACTATGCTAGATCCCATAATAGCTTATGGCTGCACACGGAAGTTTCTAGCATGAATAATCTTATGATCCCTTTGAGCCTGGGTGGCATTCCATAGGGTGATCACACGGGTCCTCCGTGATCCCCTTGGGAAAGCACTGGGTTCTCCAGGTGCCCGAGCAAACCACTGGGTGCTCCAGGGTGCCCCAACCACTCCACCCAGATGCGTGTTTAAGTAGCCACCTAAAGTTAACCATTAATTAACAGTCTCACATCTGTCATGGATTCACTCAAACCCAATCCACGTCTACGAGCATAGCATGGCAATATAAGCATAACGTAGAAGTAACTCCCAAGGGTTCAATAATAAAACAAGTAATATGTTCTACCTCATCATCTACTTCCCAGTACCACAAGTTAAGAGATCCTACTCATGCAATGTTTGAGGGTTGAAACTAATGCATAAAAACTGGGTAAAAGGGAATATGATCAAAGTGTTACTTGCCTTGTATAGTTGACGAAGATGATTCGCACTCATAACTCCTGATAGTTCTACTCGTCACACTCCGTTCAATCTATCATGAGCAAGCAATAGTAACCACACATAAGCAATCACTCAAAATATCGGTCGGAATGAAGAAGACCGTTCGGAAAACATCAAAACCAAGTAAATAACTCTTGCAACATAAAATAATTTCTAACAGTACCAAAATTATGAGATTTTGGCCTTATCAGAAAGTTTAGGTCAAGAGCTTCGATTTGCAAAAAGAATCAATTAAATCGAAGTTATAAAACTCAAGTTATGATTAAAAGAAGTTTGAATATGAATCTGAACAAATTTTGAAATTTGGAAATTTCAAAATTTTGATGTGACAGGTTCACTGGATAGGTGAAAACAAGACAAAACTATAGGCGATGGTTTCATCTAATTTGGATGAATGAGTAAAAAGTTATGGCTATTTGAATAATCAGGGCCAAGCAGTTTTACGGAAGAAAAAAATAGTTACGGTTAAATGAATTCTAGGTCTAGTGTATAAATACGGAGACTAATTGATAATCTAATTATTCTACCATACTAGTCTAGAAATAATAAACTATGGAAGTATAAAATGAAAATGAAGAGAGATACCTTTATAAGGTAGAGAAAATATGACTTCGAAGAGAGGAGACAACTTTCAGAAGTCCCACCGGAGAGGAGAAATATAGTTTTCTTTAGTGAATCTAGGCAAACCAAAATACTGATTTAACCCGAATCGGTTGGTTTTTGGAGGCTCTATGGATCTATATTTATAGGTGGAAAAGAGGTTTAGGGGTCAAAGGCTAGGTAATGTGGGACTAAACATATACGTACGTAGATGAAATTTAAAAGAATCATGGGCTAAAAGTTAGGCCCGGCCGCGCGTTGTAGTTTTTTTGAACAAAATTTGGTCAAATAAAAAAAGGCTGGCTGGGCCTGGCCCATGTAGGAGAGAAGAGAAAAAATAAAATGATGGGGCACCCGATGCCACTATGTTGCGCACGTAGGCGACAGTTAGTTCCAGGCGCACGCATAGTTTTTTTAGAAACAGAAAACGAAAAAAGGAATAACGAAAATAAAAGTAAAATTATATACAAGCAACCACACCACAATCAAACAATCAATCAAATCTATTTATTTAATATAAAATTCCAAAGTTTAGACTTTTGGGATGTTACAAACCTACCATCCTTAAAATGAATCTCGTCCTTGAGATTCGGAGAGGCTTGAAAGAAATAGGTTAGGCTTGGGGGTCTTCTCAAAATCCATCGATCATCACAAGGGGTCTGAGGTGCTACCACCCTTAGAGACATGGTTACGGTCCCATCAATACTCATATACTCCATCCTTATTCTTGACAGGGCTGGTCTTCTCAGATCTTGAGTATAATACCTTCTCTGGCTATTCCGGTAGCGGCATAACCTTTTCCTCAATTCTTCTGCCCTTTCATCATGGTAAGGTTATTGCGAGACTAGGTCTTCTTAGCTGATGGGTCTGGCGCCAATACTAAACAACTATCGATATCTCATGGTGGTCATCAATTTATGGTTTCTCCTGCAGGAAATGGGTCTGGGTTGAACCTCACCGTATGACCTACGATTGGCAACAACTGCCTTGTACAAGGGAAAATACTTATACCATTCTAAGTTTCAAACAAGGTTTAATATCGTCGTCCCTCTACTATAGGCAAGTCACTCAGATTTACCATCCCATATAGCAAGGCGAATAATAAGAGTAAGTCGGTATGGTGATCAATCCATCCCGTACCCAAATCATTACCTTGTATATGGTTTAGCGAATCTTGTATTCTAAGACTCGGTCATCCTCACAAGCATTGCCGAATTTCCCTTGTCGACGAACTAAGTTCGGATAAATCCATGGATTCTGCAAGCCAAACGAACATCTATTGTTTCTTCACAACTCTCATGTTTTGCGTACTCCTATAAGATCGTTAGTGGGTAAGGTCGTAATCTCTTCCAGGGTTTTTCCTTTAGCAAGAGTGTGCTTGCTTCTTGGCAGGTCCTGGGGCCTGTGGGTTATGGCCCATCTCATCACTTGCAAACCTTGAAATCATCACCGGGCAACTGATCATTATTCCAACATCCAGCTTCCTAGCGTACTTAAAATCCATCCAATTGTACTGTCTCTCTTCCTTCTATTGGCACCAAGCTAAGACATGATTACTCAGACTCATCATGGAGTTGCAATTGCTCCATATTTCCAACATCATACCTCCTTTATATCCAATAGTACTTCATCTCTTCATACTCTTGGTATATCCCACATATCGAGATAGAACTCGCACTTATTTTATCCGTGGTCCACTCCGTGGAGTATCATTATCCTTTCCAGGGGTCAAGTTTCCTCACAGGGTACTACCACCCTTGAAATGGACAAATTCTTACATAAACCATATTTCTCATATCTTCGAAATTGGTCAAAAATCTTTCTCCATAGAGTAACAACTCATAAAATTCCAAATCAGTATCAATGAGGCTAACTTTATTGATTCCAAATTATTACAATCTCCTGCATTTCCATTACATGCCTTAACTCAACTCTTCAATATAAAAGAATTGTTCCCACTACTACTACTATATTCCTTTTGTTCAAAACTCAACTATTTAGCACAAGCCTCCTTCTCTTTGGGACAATCTCTGGCAAAGTGCCCTACTTCATTACAATGGAAACATATTACTTCTGACAAGTCTCGAGGTTTCCTTGTGATTTCAAAGCCTCCTTGGGTCCTCGGCTTCCTTTTTGGGCAACCGCTGAAGTAGTGCCTTGACTCCTTGAACCTAAAACAGGTGATATGACTCAGGTCCTTCCTGGTATCCAATCTACTTCTCTTCCTGGACTTTTCCATTCCAATCAGGGCTTCTATTTCCTGTGGGTCATACTCTACTTCCTCTGTCGGGAATTCTACTAGATCCCCATTCATACAATTCTGGGAGATGTGTCCTTTTTCTCCATATGAATAGCATGACTTGGTGCAAGATTGAATTTGATCTTCTTCGGGTGTGTCCTCCACCTCTTCCTTCACCATATGTTCTTCTAAAATTTCCATGAGGGCTCCTTTCATTGCTTCTTTCTTCTGTTGGATGGTTGTTTGAACCACGAGGTAAATGTGACACTAAGTAGGGTAGTGGGTAGTCCCTTCACACAAGAAACAAGTATTCTGCCTAGTTGGACATTCTTCAGCTGGGTGACTTCCTTCACAATTAGGGCATTCATCCCTTGTGTTCTCTATGGTTGTGTCCTATTTCTCCACAGAGCTTGCATGCACAAGGTTTCTGCATATCACTTACATCATGCTACAATTTCTCGGATACAAACTGAGACTTTGGCAAAGTCAACTTAAATTCTTTCCAACTGGTTACTCCTTGCCATCCATTGATGGTTTGGTACATCCTCCACCAAGTAGCAGTACCTCTTTCAAAGCACGAAAGAGCATGTTGGGTCATATCCTTTCCGGCTATAGGGTTATTCTTCATGTGATCTTCCCTGTTATAAATCCATCGGTCTATCTCCAATTGACTCATCGGTCCAGAAAATACAAGCTCATCTCCATTCATCCTCTATTGGGTCCGTGGGTTTGGGGGTGAGATGCGAGAGATAGAGAGGGATACACACAATGCAAACAGTAGTTTTGAAAAGACAGATTTTATTTGTGGCTATCAGAAAAACATCAAACAAATGACATCTCACAATCGTCGCACCTAACATAGGTATAACAGGGGTTTGGTCTTTTAAAGGTTAATAAATCTTCAAAGTCGCCAAACTCTTCAAGTCTTGTTCATGTCTCCGATGGCTACTTCCGATCGTGCTTGTCCTTCTGAAGTTCTTTTGCCAGATCATCTCTGTTGACGCGAAGTCTCTCGTGACGTTCTTTAATATTCTGGAGTTGTGTTCCAAACTTCTGGGTTTCATCATCCTTGGCATGAACCATGGTCCTACTGTCCTTCAGATCCTATCGAATCTCCAGTATATCGAGGTTTTGCTCCTCCAGCTTGGCTACTTTCAGCTTCTGGGTACTGAGTTCTTCACGAATTGCTTTCTCGTCAAATACGGCTTCCTGCAGGTCCAGCTTAAAATTCTTTATGTACTACTCCAGATCCTGATGATACACCGGCTAAGGTTAAAACTTCATATTTTGCTGATAGGTGCTCCATTCGCCCTTTTGTCATCCAATCCTTCCGAAGAAATGCATGCTTAACTCAACACGGTGACAAATAGCATAAGCGAGCGATAACATCATGGATAGCCATGTCTATGCCCATGTCTCTGTGATGAGCTATCAATCCATAGTTGATATCTCCTGCCTTAGTGTTTTCTTGACAAAACTTTGACTTTTAACGCTCCATGTTCCGGTCTTTCTCCGACACACCTTGATCTCGAGTATTGACAACTTCAATAGTCTGATAAGTTCCATAGGGGTAGCCTCCCTAGGTCATACCAATCTGGAAATTCTTCAAAGCCTTCAAATTTTCCTAGTCTTCGGAGTCTTCAACCGTCGTAGTTTCATTATTATAATGCTCGGTAAAATACTCTTCATTCCGAAGTGGTCTTAGTTGTCCGATATCTTGTCCTTCTCGGAGTGGTCTCATCAGTCGAATCTTCGCGTGGTCAAAAGGGGAAATGGGGTATAGTCTAACTAAAAGGAATATTTGATAAAACTCAGAAAGGAAGAGAGGTAAAAGATCCTTTTGAAAATAAGGTTTGAGAGAAAAATCTTTCCTATGGGCTTGCTAGTTTCTAGGGGTCACGTCCTACAGTCAACATGTGCTCTAATACCATCTTGTAGCGACCCGACCTCAAACGGTCAAGTCTCCATGCTTAAGTGTCATCCCTGGATCGGTATGCTGACACACACATTACTCGAGGATTTATAATAGAGGTAAATCACCTGTATAAAGTAACGCAAATACTATTACCTTGATCCATTTAGCGGAAGTAACAAAGGTTGTTGATTCCCATCAACACAAACAGCAAAGTTGAGCGTAGAAATCGTAACCCTAACGTATCACTTACTCGTCGTAAGATTCCTGCAACAGGAGACGTTGCAGCCACAAAGGGTCAGTACATAGAAGGTACTGGCAATTTCACACTATAGAGCAATGATAAATAATGGCTATCACTACATGCATATTTGGCTGGTGGAGGCTCTAAGTTTAAATTTTGCATAAAGCTAGTTTTTTTCCTACAACAAAGGAATAAATTTTATTTAACTACAAAGTTTGTTGACATTGAGAATGGTAACCCCATCTCAATCCCAATTAAAGTAATCATTAATCCAACCAGTTAATTAAATTAAGTGATGAGATCAACATGATAATTCAAGAACCAGATTATCACACCCACGATGCGGCTATATCTCCCACGAGTCGGAGCACGACTTAGAGGCATAACCGCATAGTAGGCATGTCGCAAGAGGGGTAATCTTTACACATCCCATGTACTGAATAAGAAAGGGATGAAGCGTTGGCTTACAATCGCCACTTCACACAATACATAAATATATCATTACATCAACCAGAATACAATCAAGGTCCGACTACGAAACCAAAATAAAGACAACCCCAAATGCATAAGATCCCCGATCGCCCCGACTGGGCTCTAGTACTGATCAACAGGAAACGAAACAAGACAACGGACGCGATCTTCATCAAGCTCCTCCTTGAGCTCGGTTGTGTCACCTGCACGGTTATCATCGGCACCTGCAACTGTTTGAAGTAATCTGTGAGTCACGGGGACTCAGCAATCTCACACCCTCGCGATCAAGACTATTTAAGCTTATGGGTAAGAAAAGGTAGTGAGGTGGAGCTGCAGCAAGCACTAGCATATATGGTGGCTAACTTACGCAAATGAGAGCGAGAAGAGAAGCAAAGCACGGTCATGAACTAGAAGTGATCAAGAAGTAATCCTGAAACTACTTACGTTCAAACATAACTCCAAAACCGTGTTCACTTCCCGGACTCCGCCGGAAAGAGACCATTGCGGCTACACACGCGGTTGATGCATTTTAATTAAGTTAAGTGTCAAGTTTTCTACAACCGGACATTAACAAATTCCCATCTGCCCATAACCGCGGGCACGGCTTTCGAAAGTTCAAAAACCTGTAGGGGTGTCCCAACTTAGCCCATCACAAGCTCTCACGGTCAACGAAGGATATTCCTTCTCCCAGGAAGACCCGATCAGACTCGGAATCCCGGTTACAAGACTTCTCGACAATGGTAAAACAAGACCAGCAAGACCATCCGCTATGCTGACAAATCCCGATAGGAGCTGCACATATCTCGTTCTCAGGGCACACCGGATAAGCTAAGTGTACAGGAGCCGACGTAACCCAAGTTGCCAAGGAATGGCCCTGCACGGTGCTCTAGTTTGGACCAACACTCAGAGGAGCACTAGCCCGGGGGTTTAAAATAAAGATGACCCTTGAGTCTGCAGAACCCAAGGGAAAAAGGCTTAGGTGACAAATGGTAAAACCAAGGTTGGACCTTGCTGGAGGAGTTTTATTCAAGGCGAACTGTCAAGGGGTCCCCATTATAACCCAACCACGTAAGGAACGCAAAATCAAGGAACATAACACCGGTATGACGGAAACTAGGGCGGCAAGAGTGGAACAAAACACCAGGCATTAGGCCGAGCCTTCCAACCTTTACCAAGTATATAGGTGCATTAAAGTAAATAAGATATATTGTGATATCCCAACAATAAACATGTTCCAACAAGGAACAAACTCCAATCTTCACCTGCAACTAACAACGCTATAAGAGGGGCTGAGCAAAGAGGTAACATAGCCAAACAACGGTTTGCTAGAAAAGGTGGGTTAGAGGCTTGACATGGCAATATGGGAGGCATGATATAGCAAGTGCTAGGTATCGCGGCATAGCGAAAGAGCGAGCAACTAGCAAGCAAAGATAGAAGTGATTTTGAGGGTATGGTCATCTTGCCTGAGATCCCGCAAGGAAGAAGAACGAGTCCAAGAAGAAGACAAACGGACGTAGTCGAACGAATCCTCACAACGCTACATTATCGGAACTAACCCGAAGAAGCAACACCGGAAAGAAGCAAACAACATAGTGAACAACCATCACATAAACATGGCACGATGCACATCCAAGTATGATGCATGTCCGGTTTAAATATGCATGGCATGGCAAAGTGCACAAACAAAACTACAAGTTAAGTGGAGCCCAATATGCAACGCGTTGCATATTGACGGAACACCACATCAATTATTTAGTTCACTACCGGTTAGGTACTCAACAAAATGAAATGTTGGTTAACATGGCAAGAGGTGAAACAAAAGTAAACTACACAGTTAGGCATATTAAATGAGGCCGGAAATATCAAACAACAATTCCGGTAAATCCCCAAATACATTTAGCAAATTAATGCAAACAACAATTTTAAACATTTTTGAAGTTGTTATCATGATGCGGATGACATGTTCAAGTTTATGCATTTTTTATGAAAATGTTAACAAGAGCATGATATGAAGCATTTTGTCATCGTGGCGGAAACGAAAAGGGGTGCCACAGCAACGATAACGGTAATGGTGCCACGGCAACGTTCCGATTCCGGTACTCGATTGAGATACCGATGCAAAAGGGAAGTGTGCGGATCCGTGCAAAAGATGGTGGGGCGCTCCCGGCTACCGGGTGTCCACTGAATTGACGATGGTGTCAAACGAGGGAATAGCTAACGTTCACGGGCGGATTACAACAACCAACATGCATCTCATACAACTCATGCATACGGTCCACGAGTGGTCGTCTCGGGGTTATACCTTTGAAGTGTGCCTTTTCGGAACGGATCAAGTTTGTAGCAGAAGTAGGCGTTCTCGTGACGGTAGTGGAAGTAGTTGTACATGTTCGTTTCGGGTAGGAACTTGATGAATCCACGGTCGACGGTAGTTGTATACTTAGTCTTGTCGGATCCATAGTTCTTTGGGAAACGGTAGTCGTACACTTTCGTAGATGTTCGAGGCCATCGGTAGGGGAGCTCGCGGTATTGCGATGATAGTGGTACAAGGTCGTCGGGGTACTTGTCGGTCCGGTCTTGACGGTCTCGTTTTTGTGACGGTAGTCGTACTAGTCGGCGGTAGTGGAACTTGACGGATCCGAGCTCTTCGAGGATCGTCGTGGTACTCGTTCACGTTGTAGTCGTACATGCACTGTGGTCGAGGTCTTGGTGGACTTGCAGGCCTTGGCGATTCCGGAGACGCCGGTAGAGGTACTGGACGCGACACTATAAACTCGTACACTTTTGGGAGGACTTTTCCATGAAATCCAAAATGAAACAGCCCCAAACGGAGGCAACAGAGGCGGAGACGCACGAGGATAGCGAGTCGGTGGTCCTGCGGCAACAGGAGGTCGACGGCGGCGCGGCACAGGAAGAACAGCAGCAGGACGGAGTGGCTACCCTCGCCCTTAGCGTGGAGCAAGGGAGGCGAAGCTCCTGGAGGCTGGAGGTGCCATGGACCTCGGGCGCACGAGGAGGAGCAGGGAAAGGAGGTCGGGCGGGTGACGTGCTTGTGCAGCAACGACCAAGGTCGTGGGCGGCGGAGGTTCGGCGCTGGAGAAATAGGAAGGCCACGACAGAGGAACGGGACTCCGGAAACGAGGTGCAGCAGCGGCAGCGGCCATGGAGGACAGCGATGCTGAGGCAGGGTGGAGCAGAGGGGGCGACGGGCGTGAGGATGGAATGGGCGCCCGGCTCCGCAGGCTCCTGGCGGAGGAGGAGAAGCTACAGGGGCGCCGGGGTTGGCGCAGTCAGAGGCTAGGGTCGCGGGGCGGAGCTTGGCGGCGCTCCAGATCGCCGGTGCAAGGGGAGAAGGGCGACGGAGCGAGGCGTGTGTGCATGCAGCGCAGCTGGCGGCGGGGCACTGTGCGGGTGTGTGTGTGTGTGTGCGTGCGCGGCGCTAGGAGAACGAGAGGGATCGAGAGGGAGAGGTTCCTCTGGAGCGATGCGAGAAGGAAAGAGAGGGATCGATCCTCTCCTGGCGGCGCGAGGTGGAGACGAGGGAGAGATCGAAAGAGAGGGTCGAGGCCTAGGGTTCGGCAGGGAGTGGGCCGGCGCTGGATGGGCCTTGGTGGGCCTAGGAGAGCATGGCTGCAAGGCTGGGTTAGGCCCCAGAGGCCGGTTAGGCTCTCTTTCCTTCTCACTCTAAAGAAAAAAATAAAACAAAACAAGATAAGAAAGAAAAGAAAAGGAGGGGTTAGAGAAAGAATTTGGGCATGCGTTTAAATCTCCAGGACTCATAAAAATGAGTTCGTTCCGAGAAAATGCATTTGGCACCGCTTGAAAGGATTGCGTTCAAACACATTTGAATGTGATTCAAATAAGTTTGAATGTGATTCAAATAAGTCCAAAAATGTTCGGAATTTTTGTGGAGATCAGGAAAGCGATGAAAGAAAATATGGGCAAAGTTTGAGGACCAAACTTGAAGCGGGAAAAAGGCATGTGATTGTTTGCAAGTTTGTCATGGTGAATTTCAAATTAAAGAAATATTTATAATATAGCTCCCTAATACTAGTAGGAGACTTCTATATGTTATAAAGAGACTTTCACCATGTGAACACCCTCGATTTAAATGGATCAAAGATCCATACCATTTATTTAGTTGACTTAAGAAAAAGAAAATGGCATGACGGTATGATGACATGATGCAATGCTGAATGCAATGAACCAAACAAATAACACGACGAAACCCGGAAACCCTGGAAGGCACCTGAAGCTCCGGTCTTGGGGCGTCACACAAATACTCAAGATGTCCATAACCGGGGATATGGCTATTCATGAATAGTTTGTACACTCTGCAGAGGTTTGCGCACTTTTCCCACAAGACCCAATCTCCTCCGTTGGATTTCTTGCACTACATAGTGTTTGAGAAACGGATGACCGAGACACAGTCTTTCAGAAACATTAACTCTTTACTCTGGGTGGACAGTTACACCTACTTTCCCCTACATCTGCTAGCCCACCACTGAAAGAGGTCATGCAACATACTCAACTATGCTAGAGCCCATAATAGCTTATGGCTGCACACGGAAGTTTCTAGCATGAATAATCTTATGATCCCTTTGATCCTGGGTGGCATTCCATAGGGTGATCACACGGGTCCTCCGGGATCCCCTTGGGCAAGCACTGGGTTCTCCAAGTGCCCGGGCAAACCACTGGGTGCTCCAGGGTGCCCCAACCATTCCACCCAGATGTCCTCCCGGATCCCCTTGGGCAAGCACTGGGTTCTCCAGGTGCCCGGGCAAACCACTGGGTGCTCCAGGGGGCCCCAACTATTCCACCCAGATGTGTGTTTAAGTAGCCACCTTAAGTTAACCATTAATTAAGAGTCTCACATCTGTCATGGATTCACTCAAACCCAATCCACGTCTACGAGCATAGCATGGCAATATAAGCATAACGTAGAAGTAACTCTCAAGGGTTTGATAATAAAACAGGTAATAGATTCTACCTTATCATCTACTTCCCAGACCCACAAGTTAAGAGATCCTACTTATGCAATGTTTGAGGGTTGAAACTAATGGATAAAAAATGGGGAAAGGGGAATATGATCAAAGTGTTACTTGCCTTGTACAGTTGACGAAGATGATCCGCACTCATAACTCCTGATAGTTCACCTCGTCACACTCTGTTCAATCTATCGTGAGCAAGCAATAGTAACCACACATAAGCAATCATTCAAAAGATCGGGAAGAACGAAGAAGACAGTTCGGAAAACATCAAAACCAAGCAAATAACTCTTACAACATAAAACAATTTCTAACAGTACCAAAATTATTTGAATTTGGCCTTATCAGAAAGTTTTGGTCAAGAGCTTCGATTTGTAAAAAGAATCAATTAAATCGGAGTTATAAAACTCAAGTTATGATCGAAAGAAGTTTGAATATGAATCTAAACAAAATTTGAAAATTGAAAATTTCAAAAAGTTGATGTGACAGGTTTACTTGATAGGTGGAAACAAGACAAAACTATAGGCACTAGTTTCATCTAATTTGGATGAACGAGTAAAAAGTTATGGCTATTTAAAAAATCACGGCCAAGCTGTTTTATGGAAGAAAAAAATAGTTATAGTTAAAAGAATTCTAGGTCTAATGTATAAATATGAAGACTAATCGATAATCTAAGTATTCTATCGTACTAGTTTAGAAATAATAAACTACGGAAGTATAAAATGAAAACGAAGAGGGATACCCTTATAAGGTAGAGAAAATACGACTTCGAAGAGAGGAGACAACTTTCAGAAGTTCCGCCGGATAGGAGAAATATATTTTTCTTTAGTGAATCTAGTCAAACTAAAATACTGATTTAACCCGAATCAAATGATTTTTGGAGACTCTACGAATCTATGTTTATAGGTGGAAAAAAAGTTTAGGGGTCAAAGGCTAGGCAATATGGGACTTAACATATACGTACATAGATGAAATTTAAAAAAATCATGGGCTAAAAGTTAGGCCCGGCCGTGCCCTGTAGTTTTTTTGAAACAAAATTCAGTCAAATAAAAAGAGGCTGGCTGGGCCTGGCCCATGTAGGAGAGAAGAAAATAAAATAAAATGATGGGGCGCCCGATGCCACTGTGCTGCGCACGTAGCCGACATTTAGTTCCACATGCACGCATAGCTTTTTTTAGAAACAGAAAAGGAAAAAGGAATAACGAAAATTAAAGTGAAATTATACATAGGCATATTATATATCGAAATTTTCAGAAAAAGATTTTCTATGACTTGAACATTTTTCTAGTGTCAAATAAAATCCACAAAATTTCAAATAATTAAACAGTGCTACTTCTACAATAAAACCAAATGAAAATAATTTTAGAAATACCAAAATGATTTCAAAATTATTTCCCTCTAATTTTCTGATGTAGGGAATCATTTTACCTATTTTCCATTTATTTTATTTTTGGAGAAAAATAATTTGAATAAAACCCAAATAACTCCGAGTTGAAAATAATTTCAAAGGGACTTTAAATTTGATTCTTTTAAACCTCCAACTCATATTTCATATGTTTTGATGAAGTCATTTTATCTTCTCTCATGAAAATCATTGAGTTGCTTAAAGTTTTTCTGAATTTGAAATATTTCCAAATGGAAGTCAAATATTTTCAAAACCCCTTTTTCATTTAATTTAAATGGAAGAAGTCATATCATCTTCTCTCTATAGTTTTGTATTTGAAAAGAGTTTGAATCCATGGAGATCAGAAAGCAAAGGTGAAAGTTTGGGAAAGTCATTTAATTCCCTCTCATTTAACTTTCAAAAAGTTTCAAATTCACTCACTTTCACACAAGCAACCACACCACAATCAAACAATCAATCAAATCTATTTATTTAATATAACATTCCGAAATTTAGAATTTTGGGATGTTACAAATATAGAGTTTGTTTGGGTCTTCTTCCTAATTATTGATTCTATGGCAGTCAACACACCACGCGGGCAAGTCAGACCTTGGTAGGACCGACTACAAACAACTTATTCACTTCTATGACTCAAGTGTGCATTATCTTACTTATAGGAGCCAACTAACACATTCAAGATACTTTAGGACCTCGAGCGTATCTACTCGAGTTTTGATTTGGAATTGATTTGTTTCATCCTGAGCTAAGGACGTGACACACAGGCAAGTGTATGCAAGATATATAATTTGACGCCTTGCCTATTGCTAGTTGTCATCACGCAGATCAAGAATGGGGCCTTGGCGTTGGTGTTGTTCAGGCAATAATCATTGGGAATGTTTAATTTCTTGCTACTACTCATGCCACACTTTTTGTAAATATAGAAAATGCAAATACCAATCATCAGCTCTATTCATCTAAAAAAATCTGCTCTATTAGTAGATTGGGAAAATCTAAAAAATGTTTGCTCGATTCTACTTGTCTCATCCCAAAAAATCTCTGCTTAGAAGCATTTGAATTAAGGCTCTAAGGTTGTTGGAAGAAGAAGAAACTTGAATTTTGACATGCCTTCTTATCTCTTAAGTTACTAAGGTCACTAGGAATGCAACCTCTTGTATTCGTGACCCCATAGGTCAAGGAGTGGATAGAATGTAGGCCACTGTTGGGATGATTTGCAGAGGAACGTGGTGCTCTTACATTGATCTATAGAAAAATCTTTAAATTTGTAAACATATTTTAATTCGTGAATATCTTTAAAATTCATGATTATTTCTGAAATTCAAGGAACTT
Organism: Triticum monococcum; assembly: GCA_034509565.1. Lineage (NCBI taxonomy): Eukaryota > Viridiplantae > Streptophyta > Magnoliopsida > Poales > Poaceae > Triticum > Triticum monococcum. The sequence goes on along the minus strand of CM067847.1, from coordinate 167,236,347 downwards.
CTTCCGAAAGTAATTTACTAAGCTCCCTATGAATAGAACCTCTTGTTGCATTGAGGTAGTTTTTGTATCCCATATGTCAAGCAGGGAATAGGATGGAGGCTGTAGTTGGGCCTATTCCACAGGACGTGGCGCTCTTATACTGATCTATAGACAAATTTTTCAATTTGTAAAAATTTCTAATGTGAGAATAGCTTTGAAATTCGTCAACAATTCTGAAATTTGGGGAACATCTTCTGAAATGCAGGAATGCATTCTAACTTGCAATCATTTTTTGAAATTCATGAACATTTACTAAATTCATGAATACTTTCAATCCATAAATATATTCTAATTCATGAATGTTTTTTCCAAAACCATAAACATTTTGAAAGTTCATGTTTTTCTATTGTTTACAATGTTTTACAAATTCATAAACATTTATATTCTATAAAATGTTCTAAAAATTCTCTTTACTTTTTTCAGTTGTCCTTCCTCTTTATTTTTCCTCTGCTTATCTGAATGGGTCAAGGCCGAATAGGGCAACTGGCCAGCCAACAAGGAGAATGCCTTGGGCATGCTCATTTGGTCATCCTTCGACGCATTGTACATTGAATAGGACCTTCAGCGCGTCTGGGTTATTTCATTGTCGGGGTGAGGCAAACTGGTTTTCTGCTACGTGTGTTTGTGAGGGGTTGGCACCAACTTGCTTATTTTTGGCAAAGCGGTCGGATCGCTACCTTCTCACCCTTTCCGTTGGGATCCTCGGGCGGTGTACTCGTGGTGGAATACCCACGTCGTGCTAGCACTGGTGAGATCTAGAACGGAAAGATAAGACACCGAAAATCAAAACCAACATGAGCACTGGTTGTAGAGACGTTGTTGCTAGGCCTTGGCAATAGATATAACCTCGAAGTTGGAAGGCGACTCGGTTGAGAAATTGAAGTCCTTGGGGGATAAAAATCAGTGCAAGGATAGCAATTTTGAGTGGCAGAGGTACGGGTGAATTGGGATGTGTGGGGGCGTGCATGGTACATAGACATATATAGGATCATACCTATATATGCGAGCAAAGTAGGAAAGTGTTAGACTAAGTATATAGTAGATATACATGCTGTAACACAACTTGTATTTGTACGGTCCCGTCTTATAAATATATGACAGTCGTACCCGCCAAGGGTATCGAGCATTGTTCGAAACCCTAATACATCTAACATGGTATCAGTAGCTTTACTTGGATTTATCTTATTAAGCGCAAATCTGATGTGTTTCATGTTTTCATGCAATTCCAAGCACATGTTGAACGGTTACTCAAGCACAAAATTATCCAGGTTCAGTCTGATTGGGGGGTGAATACCATAATCTTAACACCTTCTTTCACAAGCTTGGCGCATCTCACATCATGTGTTTTGTCCTCATACACATCAGCAGAACGGTGCAGCTGAGCGTAAGCAACGTCATATAGTTGAAACTGGGCTAACACTTCTTGCACATGCCTCTGTCCCATTTCCGTTCTGGAGTGATGCCTTTGTTACTGCTTGTTTTTTGATAAACAGGATTCCTACATGACTTCTTCACATGAAGTCTCCTCTAGAAGTGTTGCTTCATGAAACTCCAGATTACTCCTTCCTCAAAGTGTTCGGTTGTGCGTGTTGGCCACATCTTCGCCCGTACAATAAGCATAAACTTGAGCATCGGTCGAAAAAAATGCGTGTTCCTTGGATACAGTCCTCTCCACAAAGGTTACAAGTGTCTCCATATTCCATCAAACCATGTTTACATTTCTCGTGATGTTGTGTTTGATGAGACTGTCTTCCCTTTTTCCACGCTCACACGCTCACATCGCCCACTGACACTCCTGTCACCGAGTTGCACTCGTTTCTAGTGTTGCCTGATCAGTTTGTGGATGCTACATACTCTCCTCTGTTGTTGCGTAACCACGGTGCAGGGACTAGATGAGGTGCTCGACTAGAGCTTCTTGATGATGACAATGCACCGCCTACGTGCTGGGTAACGTAGTAATTTCAAAAAAATTCCTACGTGCACGCAAGATCATGGTGATGCATAGCAACAAGAGGGGAGAGTGATGTCTACGTACCCTCGTAGACCGGCAACAGAAGCATTGACACAACGTAGAGGAAGTAGTCGTACGTCTTCCCGATCTGACCGATCCAAGTACCGAACGTACGGCACCTCCGAGTTCTGCACATGTTCAACTCGGTGACGTCCCTCTAGCTCCGATCCAGCCGAGTGCTGAGGGAGAGTTTCGTCAGCACGACGGCGTGATGATGGTGATGATGTTCTACCGACGCAGGCCTTCGCCTAAGCACCGCTACGATATGACCAAGGTAGAATATGGTGGAAGGGGGCACCGCACACGGCCAAGGAACGATCACGAAGACCAACTTGTGTGTCATGGGGTGCCCCCCTGCCCCCGTATATAAAGGAGGGAGGGGGAGGTGTGGCCGGCCCCTAGGGGTGCGCTTGGAGGAGTCCTACTCCCACCGGGAGTAGGACTCCCCCCTCTTGCGTTGTTGGAGAAGGAAAGGGGAAGGGGGAAAGAGGAAAGTGGGGCGCTGCCCCCCTTCCTTGTCCTATTCGGACTAGGGGGAGGGGGCGCGCGGCCTGCCCTGGCCGGCCCTCCTCTTCTCCCTTAGGGCCCATGTAGGCCCATTAACCCCTGGGGGGTTCCGGTAACCCCCCGGTACTCTAGTAAAATCCCGATTTCACCCGGAACGATTCTGATATCCAAATATAGGCTTCCAATATATCAATCTTTATGTCTCGACCATTTAGAGACTCCTCGTCATGTCCGTGATCACATCCAGGACTCCGAACAACCTTCGGTACATCAAAACACAAAAACCCTAATTACAATCGTCACCAAACTTTAAGTGTGCGGACCCTACGGGTTCGAGAACTATGTAGACATGACCGAGACACGTCTCCGGTCAATAACCAATAGCGGAACCTAGATGCTCATATTGGTTCCTACATATTCTACGAAGATCTTTATCGGTCAAACCGCATAACAACATACGTTGTTCCCTTTGTCATCGGTATGTTACTTGCCCAAGATTCGATCGTCGGTATCTCAATACCTAGTTCAATCTCATTACTGGCAATTCTCTTTACTAGTTCCGTAATACATCATCCCGCAACTAACTCATTAGTTGCAATTCTTGCAAGGCTTAAGTGATGTGCATTACCGAGAGGGCCCAGAGATACCTCTCCGGCAATCAGAGTGACAAATCCTAATCTCGAAATACGCCAACCCAACAAGCACCTTTGGAGACACCTGTAGAGCACCTTTATAATCACCCAGTTACGTTGTGACGTTTGGTGGCACACAAAGTGTTCCTCCGATAAACGGCAGTTGCATAATCTCATAGTCATAGGAACATGTATAAGTTATGAAGAAAGCAATAGCAACAAACTAAACGATCAAGTGCTAAGCTAACGGAATGGGTCAAGTCAATCACATCATTCTCCTAATGATGTGATCTCGTTAATCAAATGACAACTCATGTCTATGGTTAGGAGACATAACCATCTTCGATCAACGAGCTAGTCAAGTAGAGGCATACTAGTGACACTCTATTTGTCTATGTATTCACACATGTATTATGTTTCTGGTTAATACAATTCTAGAATGAATAATAAACATTTATCATGATATAAGGAAATAAATAATAACTTTATTATTGCCTCTAGGGCATATTTCCTTCAGTCTCCCACTTACACTAGAGTCAATAATCTAGTTCACATTGCCATGTGATTTAATACCAATAGTTCACATCACCATGTGATTAACACCCATAGTTCACATCGACATGTGACCAACACCTAAAAGGTTTACTAGAGTCAATAATCTAGTTCACATCGCTATGTGATTAACACCCAAAGAGTACTCAAGTGTGATCATGTTTTGCTTGTGAGAGACGTTTAGTCAACTGGTCTGCCACATTCAGATCTGTAAGTATTTCGAAATTTCTATGTCAACAATGCTCTGCACAGAGCTACTCTAGCTAATTGCTCCCACTTTCAATATGTATCCAGATTGAGATTTAGAGTCATCTGGATTAGTGTCAAAATTTGCATCAATGTAACCCTTTACGACGAACCTTTTGTCACTTCCATAATCGAGAAACATATCCTTATTCCACTAAGGATAATTTTGACCAATGTCCAGTGATCTACTCCTAGATCACTATTGTACTCCTTTGCCAAACTCAGGGGAGGGTATACAATAGGTCTGGTACACAACATGGCATACTTTATAGAACCTATGGCTGAGGCATAGGGAATGACTTTCATTCTCTCTCTATCTTCTACCGTGGTCGGGTTTTGAGTCTTACTCAACTTCACACCTTGTAACACAGGCAAGAACTCCTTCTTTGACTGTTCTATTTTGAACTACTTCAAAATCTTGTCAAGGTATGTACTCATTGAAAAACTTATCAAGCGTCTTGATCTATCTCTATAGACCTTGATGCTCAATATGTAAGCAGCTTCACCGAGGTCTTTCATTGAAAAACTCTTATTCAAGTATCCCTTTATGCTATCCAGAAATGCTATATCATTTCGATTCAGTAATATGTCATCCACATATAATATCAGAAATGCTACAGAGCTCCCACTCACTTTCTTGTAAATACAGGCTTCTCCAAAAGTCTGTACAAAACCAAATGCTTTGATCACATTATCAAAGCGTTTATTCCAACTCCGAGAGGCTTGCACCAATCCATAAATGGATCGCTGGAGCTTGCACACTTTGTTAGATCCCTTTAGATCGACAAAACCTTCTGGTTGCATCATATACAACTCTTCTTTCAGAAATCCATTCAGGAATGCAGTTTTGACATCCATCTACCAAATTTCATAATCATAAAATGCGGCAATCGCTAACATGATTTGGATAGACTTAAGCATCGCTATGGGTGAGAAGGTCTCATCGTAGTCAATCCCTTGAACTTGTCAAAACCCTTTCGCAACAAGTCGAGCTTTGTAGACAGTAACATTACCGTCAGCATCAGTCTTGTTCTTGAAGATCCATTTATTCTCAATTGCTTGCCGATCAACGGGCAAGTCAACCAAAGTCCACTCTTTGTTCTCATACATGGATCCCATCTCAGATTTCATGGCTTCTAGCCATTTTGCGGAATCTGGGCTCACCATCGCTTCTTCATAGTTCATAAGTTCATCATGATCTAGTAGCATGACTTCCAGAACAGGATTACTATACCACTCTGGTGCGGATCTTACTCTGGTTGATCAACGAGGTTTGATAGTAACTTGATCTGAAGTTTCATGATCATTATCATTAGCTTCCTCACTAATTGGTATAGGTGTCACAGAAACCGGTTTCTGTGATGTACTACTTTCCAATAAGGGAGCAGGTACAGTTACCTCATCAAGTTCTACTTTCCTCCCACTCACTTCTTTCGAGAGAAACTCCTTCTCTAGAAAGGATCCATTCTCAGCAATGAATATCTTGCCTTCGGATCTGTGATAGAAGGTGTACCCAACATTTTATTTTGGGTATCCTATGAAGACGCACTTCTCCGATTTGGGTTTGCGCTTATCAGGTTGAAACTTTTTCACATAAGCATTGCAACCTCAAACTTTAAGAAACGACAGCTTAGGTTTCTTGCCAAACCATAGTTCATACGGTGTCATCTCAACGGATTTATATGGTGCCCTATTTAACGTGAATGTAGTTGTCTCTAATGCATAACCTCAAAACTATAGTGGTTAATCGGTAAGAAACATCATAGATTGCACTATATCCAATAATAGTACAGTTATGACGTTCGGACACACCATTATGCTGTGGTGTTCCAGGTGGCATGATTTTGTGAAATTTTCCACATTGTTTTAATTAAAGACCAAGCTCGTAACTCAAATATTTGTCTCTGCGATCAGATGTAGAAACTTTATTTTCTTGTCACGATGATTTTCCACTTCACTCTGAAGTTTTTGAACTTTTCAAATGTTTCAGACTTATGTTTCATCAAGTAGATATACCCATATCTGCTCAAATCATCTATGAAGGTCAGAAAATAACGATACCCGCCGCGAGCCTCAACATTCATCGGACTGCATACATCAGTATGTATTATTTCCAATAAGTCAGTTGCTTGCTCCATTGTTCCGGAGAACGGAGTCTTAGTCATCTTGCCCATGAGGCACGGTTCGCAAGCATCAACTGATTCATAATCAAATGATTCCAAAAGCCCATCAGGATGGATTTTCTTCATGCGCTTTACACCAATATGACCTACACGGCAGCGCCACAAATAAGTTGCACTATCATTATTAACTTTGCATCTTTTGGCTGCAATATTATGAGAATGTGTATCACCACAATCGAGATCCAACAAACCATTTTCATTGGGTGTATGACCATAGAAGGTTTTATTTATGTAAACAGAAGAACAATTTATTCTCTTACTTAAATGAATAACCATATTGCAATAAACATGATCAAATCATATCCATGCTCAACGCAAACACCAAATAACACTTATTTAGGTTCAACACTAATCCCGAAAGTATAGGGAGTGTGCGATGATGATCATATCAATCTTGGAACCACTTCCAACACACATCGTCACTTCACCCTTAACTAGTCTCTGTTCATTCCGCAACTCCCGTTTTGAGTTACTACTCTTAGCAACTGAACTAGTATCAAATACCGAGGGGTTGCTACGAACACTAGTAAAATACACATCAATAATCTGTATATCAAATATACCTTTGTTCACTTTGCCATCCTTCTTATCTGCCAAATACTTGGGGCAGTTCCGCTTCTAGTGACCAGTCCCTTTGCAGTAGAAGCACTTAGTCTCAAGCTTAGGACCAAACTTGGGCTTCTTCACTTGAGCAGCAACTTGCTTGCCGTTCTTCTTGAAGTTCCCTTTCTTTCCCTTTGCCCTTTTCTTGAAACTAGTGGTCTTGTTAATCATCAACACTTGATGCTCTTTCTTGATTTCTACCTTCATCGATTTCATCATCATGAAAAGCTCGGGAATCGTTTTCATCATCCCTTGCATACTATAGTTCATCACGAAGTTCTACTAACTTGGTGATGGTGACTAGAGAATTCTGTCAATCACTATTTTATCTGGAAGATTAACTCCCACTTGATTCAAGCGATTGTAGTACGCAGACAATCTGAACACATGCTCACTGCTTGAGCAATTCTCCTCCATCTTTTAGCTATAGAACTTGTTGGAGACTTCATATCTCTCAACTCGGGTATTTGCTTGAAATATTAACTTCAACTCCTGGAACATCCATATGATCCATGACGTTCAAAACGTCTTTGACGTCCCGATTCTAAGCTGTTAAGCATGGTGCACTAAACTATCAAGTAGTCATCATATTGAGCTAGCCAAACATTCATGACGTCTGCATCTGCTGCTGCAATAGGTCTGTCACCTAGCGGTGCATTAAGGACATAATTCTTCTGTGCAGCAATGAGGATAAACCTCAGATCACGGATCCAATCCGCATCATTGCTACTAACATCTTTCAACTTAGTTTTCTCTAGGAATATATCAAAAATAAAACAGGGGAGCTAAACGCGAGCTATTGATCTACAACATAGATATGCTAATACTACCAGGACTAAGTTCATGATAAATTTAAGTTCAATCTATCATATTACTTAAGAACTCCCACTTAGAAAGACATCCCTCTAATCTTTGAAGTGATCACGTGATCCAAATCAACTAAACCATAATTGATCATCACATGAAACGGAGTAGTTTTCAATGGTGAACATCACTATCTTGATCATATCTACTATATGATTCACGCTCGACCTTTCAGTCTCAGTGTTCCGAGGCCATATCTGCATATGCTAGGCTCGTCAAGTTTAACCTGAGTATTCTGCGTGTGCAAAACTGGCTTGCACCCGTTATAGATGGACGTACAGCTTATCACACCCGATCATCACATGGTGTCTGGGCACGACAAACTTTGGCAACGGTGCATACTCTGGGAGAACACTTTTATCTTGAAATTTAGTGAGAGATCATCTTATAATGCTACCGTCAATCAAAGCAAGATAAGATGCATAAAAGATAAACATCACATGCAATCAATATAAGTGATATGATATGGCCATCATCATCTTGTACTTGTGATCTCCATCTCCGAAGTACCGTCATGATCACCATCGTCACCGGCACGACACCTTGATCTCCATCGTAGCATCGTTGTCGTCTTGCCAATCTTATGCTTCAACGACTATCGCTACCGCTTAGTGATAAAGTAAAGCATTACAGGGCGATTGCATTGCATACAATAAAGCGACAACCATATGGCTCCTGCCAGTTGCCGATAACTCAGTTACAAAACATGATCATCTCATACAATAAAATATAGCATCATGTCTTGACCATATCACATCACAACATGCCCTACAAAAACAAGTTAGACATCCTCTACTTTGTTGTTGCAAGTTTTACGTGGCTGCTACGGGCTTAGCAAGAACCGTTCTTACCTAGGCATCAAAACCACAACGATAGTTTGTCAAGTTGGTGCTGTTTTAACCTTCGCAAGGACCGGGCGTAGCCACACTCGGTTCAACTAAAGTTGGAGAAATTGACACCCACCAGCCACCTGTGTGCAAAGCACGGCGGTGAAACCAGTCTCGCGTAAGCGTACGCGTAATGTCGGTACGGGCCGCTTCATCCAACAATACCGCTGAACCAAAGTATGACATGCTGGTAAGCAGTATGACTTGTATCGCCCACAACTCACTTGTGTTATACTCGTGCATATAACATCTACGCATAAACCTGGTTCGGATGCCACTGTTGGGGAACGTAGTAATTTCAAAAAAAATCCTACGCACACACACAGGATCATGGTGATGCATAGCAACGAGAGGGGAGAGTGTTGTCCTTCCTCTTTATTTTTCCTCTGCTTATCTGAATGGGTCAAGGCCCAATAGGGCAACTGGCCAGCCAACAAAGAGAATGCCTTAGGGCATGCTCATTTGGTCATCCTTCGATGCATTGTACGTTGAATAGGACCTTCAGCGCGTCTGGGTTATTTCATTGTCGGGGTGAGGCAAACTGGATTTCTGCTATGTGTGTTTGTGAGGGGTTGGCACCAACTTGCTTATTTTTGGCCGAGCGGTCGGGTCGCTACCTTCTCACCCTTTCCGTTGGGATTCTCGGGCGGTGTACTCGCGGTGGAATACCCACGTCGTGCTAGCACTGGTGAGAGCTAGAACGGAAAGATAAGACACCGAAAATCCAAACCAACATGAGCACTGGTTGTACAGACGTTGTTGCTAGGCCTTGGCAATAGATATAACCTCGAAGTTGGAAGGCGACTCGGTTGAGAAATTGAAGTCCTTGGAGGATTAAAATCAGTGCAAGGATAGCAATTTTGAGTGGCAGAGGTACGGGTGAATTGGGATGTGTGGGGGCGTGCATGGTACATGGACATATATAGGATCATACCTATATATGCGAGCAAAGTAGGAAAGTGTTAAACTAAGTATATATTAGATATACATGCTGTAACACAACTTGTATTTGTATGGTACCCTCTTATAAATATATGAGAGCCGTACCCTCCAAGGGTATCGAGCATTGTTCCAAACCCTAATACGTCTAACATGGTATCAGTAGCTTTACTTGGATTTATCTTATTAAGCGCAAATCTGATGTGTTTCATGTGTTCATGCAATTCCAAGAACATGTTGAACGGTACTCAAGCACAAAATTATCCATGTTCAGTCTGATTGGGGGGGGGGGGTGAATACCATAATCTTAACACCTTCTTTCACAAGCTTGGCATCTCACATTATGTGTCTTGTCCTCATACACATCAGCAGAACGGTGCAGCTGAGCGTAAGCACCGTCATATAGTTGAAACTGGGCTAACACTTCTTACACATGCCTCTGTCCCATTTCGGTTCTAGAGTGATGCCTTTGTTACTGCTTTTTTTTTATAAACAGGATTCCTACATGACTTCTTCACATGAAGTCTCCTCTAGAAGTGTTGCTTCATGAAACTCCAGATTGCTCCTTCCTCAAAGTGTTCGGTTGTGCGTGTTGGCCACATCTTCTCCCGTACAATAAGCATAAACTTGAGCATCGGTCGAAAAAATGCGTGTTCCTTGGATACAGTTCTCTCCACAAAGGTTACAAGTGTCTCCATATTCCATCAAACTGTGTTTACATTTCTCGTGATGTTGTGTTTGATGAGACTGTCTTCCCTTTTTCCATGCTCACATGCTCACATCGCCCACTGACACTCCCGTCACCGAGTTGCACTCGTTTCTAGTGTTGCCTGATCAGTTTGTGGATGCTGCATACTCTCCTCTGTTGTTGCCTAACCACGGTGCAGGGAATGGACGAGGTGCCCGACTGGAGCTTCTTGATGATGACGATGCACCGCCTACGTGCTGGGTAACATAGTAATTTCAAAAAAAATCCTACGCACACGCAAGATCATGGTGATGCATAGCAACAAGAGGGGAGAGTGATGTCTACGTACCCTCGTAGACCGGCAACGGAAGCGTTGACACAACATAGAGGAAGTAGTCATACGTCTTCCATATCTGACCGATCCAAGTACCGAACTGTTGGGGAACGTAGTAATTTCAAAATTTCCTACGCACACGCAAGGTCATGGTGATGCATAGCAACGAGGGGAGAGTGTGATCTACGTACCCTAGTAGATCGACAACGGAAGCGTTTGGTTGATGTAGTCGTACGTCTCCACGGCCCGACCGATCAAGCACCGAAACTACGGCACCTCCGAGTTCTAGCACACGTTCAGCTCGATGATGACCTCGCCTTCTCGATCCAGCAAGAGGGGCGAAGTAGTAGATGAGTTCCGGCAGCACGATGGCGTGGTGACGGTGTTGGTGAAGAACAATCTCCGCAGGGCTTCGCCTAAGCACTACGAAAACTATGACGGAGGATAAACTAGAGGGGACGGGGTGGCCGGCACACGGCTTGGTGTTTCTTGATGTGTCTTTGGTGCTAGCCCTGCCCCTCTATTTATAAGTTGAGCCCTGGGGTCGAAACTTGGAGTAAAAACCTCCACAAAGTCGGTTTCACCCGAAAGGCAAGAGTCCTTCTCGGACTCCAGGGCCAGACGCCAGGGTTCCCGGCGTCTGGCCCCAGACGCCAGGGACCCTGGCGTCTGGCTCCTGGACTCTGCAAAACTTCCTTTTGCGCTTTCCAAAAACCTTGTGGGCTTTCCCCTTTGGCCCAAATAAAGTGTTCTCGTACCCAAACATTTCGGGAAACATCCGGAACCCCTTCCGGTGACCAAACACTATTATCCCATATATCAAACTTTGTCTTCGGACCATTTCGGAGTTCCTCGTCACGTCCGTGATCTCATCCCGGACTCCGAACAACATTCGGTCACCAACATACATAACTCACATAGTACTATATCGTCAACGAACGTTAAGCGTGCGGACCCTACGGGTTCGAGAACTATGTAGACATGACTGAGACACCTCTCTGGTCAATAACCAATAGCGGGACCTGGATGCCCATATTGACTCCTACATATTCTACGAAGATCTTTATCGGTCAGACCGCATAACAACATTCGTTGTTCCCTTTGTCATCGGTATGTTACTTGCCCGAGATTCGATCATCGGTATCTCAATACCTAGTTCAATCTCGTTACCGGCAAGTCTCTTTACTCGTTCCGTAATACATCATCTCGCAACTAACTCATTAGTTGCAATGCTTGCAAGGCTTAAGTGATGTGCATTACCGAGAGGGCCCAGAGATACCTCTCCGACAATCGGAGTGACAAATCCTAATCTCGAAATACGCCAACCCAACATGTACCTTTGGAGACACCTGTAGAGCTCCTTTATAATCACCCAGTTACGTTGTGACGTTTGGTAGCACACAAAGTGTTCCTCCGGCAAACGGGAGTTGCATAATCTCATAGTCATAGGAACATGTATAAGTCATGAAGAAAGCAATAGCAACATACTAAACGATCGGGTTCTAAGCTAATGGAATGGGTCATGTCAATCAGATCATTCATCTAATGATGTGATCCCGTTAATCAAATAACAACTCTTTGTCCATGGTTGGGAAACATAACCATCTTTGATTAACGAGCTAGTCAAGTAGAGGCATACTAGTGACACTCTGTTTGTCTATGTATTCACACATGTATTATGTTTCTGGTTAATACAATTCTAGCATGAATAATAAACATTTATCATGAAATAAGGAAATAAATAATAACTTTATTATTGCCTCTAGGGCATATTTCCTTCAGTCTCCCACTTGCACCAGAGTCAATAATCTAGTTCACATCATCATGTGATTTAACAGCAATAGTTCACATCACCATGTGATTAACACCCATAGTTCACATCGCCATGTGACCAACACCCAAAGGGTTTACTGGATTCAGTAATCTAGTTCACATCGCTATGTGATTAACACCCAAAGAGTACTAAGGTGTGATCATGTTTTGCTTGTGAGAGAATCTTAGTCAACGGGTCTGCCACATTCAGATCCGCATGTATTTTGCAAATTTCTATGTCAACAATGCTCTGCATCGAGCTACTCTAGCTAATTGCTCCCACTTTCAATATGTATCTAGACCGAGACTTAGAGTCATCTAGATTAGTGTCAAAACTTGCATCGGCGTAACCCTTTACGACGAACCTTTTTTCACTTCCATAATCGAGAAACATATCCTTATTCCACTAAGGATAATTTTGACCGCTGTCTAGTGATCTACTCCTAGATCACTATTGTACTCCCTTGCCAAACTCAGTGGTAGGGTATACAATAGATCTGGTACACAGCATGGCATACTTTATAGAACCTATGACCAAGGCATAGGGAATGACATTCATTCTCTTTATATCTTCTGCCGTGGTCGGGCTTTGAGTCTTACTCAATTTCACACCTTTTAACATAAGCAAGAAACTCTTTCTTTGACTATTCCATTTTGAACTACTTCAAAATCTTGTCAAGGTATGTATTTATTGAAAAAACTTATCAAGTGTCTCGATCTATCTCTATAGATCTTGATGCTCAATATGTAAGCAGCTTCACCGAAGTCTTTCTTTGAAAAACTCCTTTCAAACACTCCTTTATGCTTTACAGAATAATTCTACATTATTTCCGATCAACAATATGTCATTCACATATACTTATCAAAAATGCTGTAGTGCTCCCACTCACTTTCTTGTAAATACAGGCTTCACCGCAAGTCTGCATAAAACTATATGCTTTCATCAACTTATCAAAGCGTGTATTCCAACTCTGAGATGCTTGCACCAGTCCATAGATGAATCGCTGGAGCTTGCATATTTTGTTAGCACCTTTAGGATTGACAAAAACTACTGGTTGCATCATATACAACTCTTCTTTAAGAAATCCATTAAGGAATGCAGTTTTGTTTATCCATTTGCCAGATTTCATAAAATGCGGCAATTGCTAACATGATTCGGACAGACTTAAGCATAGATACGAGTGAGAAACTCTCATCGTAGTCAACACTTTGAACTTGTCGAAAACCTTTTGCGACAATTCTAGCTTTGTAGATAGTAACACTACTATCAACGTCCGTCTTCCTCTTGAAGATCCATTTATTTTCTATGGCTTGCCGATCATCGGGCAAGTCAACCAAAGTCCATACTTTGTTTTCATACATGAATCCCATCTCAGATTTCATGGCCTCAAGCCATTTTGCGGAATCTGGGCTCATCATCGCTTCCTCATAGTTCGCAAGTTCGCCATGGTCTAGTAACATGACTTCTAGAACAGGATTACTGTACCACTCTGGTGCGGATCTCACTCTGGTTTACCTACGAGATTCAGTAGTAACTTGATCTGAAGTTTTATGATCATCATCATTAGCTTCCTCACTAATTGGTGTAGTAGTCACAGGAACAGATTTCTGTGATGAACTACTTTAATAAGGGAGAAGGTACAATTACCTTATCAAGTTCTACTTTCCTCCCACTCTTCTTTCGAGAGAAACTCCTTCTCTAGAAAGGATCCATTATAAGCAACGAATGTCTTGCCTTAGGATCTGTGATAGAAGGTGTACCCAACAGTCTCCTTTTGGGTATCCTATGAAGACATATTTCTCCGATTTGGTTTTGAGCTTATTAGGATGAAACTTTTTCACATAAGCATCACAACCCCAAACTTTAAGAAATGACAACTTTGGTTTCTTGCTAAACCACAATTCAGATTGTGTCGTCTCAACGGACTTAGATGGTGCCCCTTTTTTTAACGTGAATGCAGCTGTCTTTAATGCATAACATCAAAAACGATAGTGGTAAATCGGTAAGAAACATCATAGATTTGCACTATATCTAATAAAGTACGGCTATGACGTTCGGACACACCATTATGATGTGGTGTTCCGGGTGGCAGGAATTTGTGGAACTATTCCACATTGTTTTAATTGAAGACCAAACTCGTAACTCAAATATTTGTCTTCGCGATCAGATCATAGAAGCCTTATTTTCTTGTTACGATGATTCTCCACTTCACTCTGAAATTCTTTGAACTTTTCAAATGTTTCAGACTTATGTTTCATCAAGTAGATATACTCATATCTGCTCAAATCATCTGTGAAGATCAGAAAATAATGATACATATCGCGAGCCTCAATATTCATCGGACCACATACATTAGTATGTATGATTTTCAACAAATCTGTTGCTCGCTCCATTGTTCCGAAGAACAGAGTCTTAGTCATCTTGCCCATGAGGCATGGTTCGCAAGCATCAACTGATTCATAATCAAGTGATTCCAAAAGCCCATCAGCATGGAGTTTCTTCATGCGCTTTACACCAATATGACCTAAACGGCAGTGCTACAAATAAGTTGCACTATCATTATTAACTTTGCATCTTTTGGTTTCAATATTATGATTATGTGTATCACTATGATCGAGATCCAACGAACTATTTTCATTGGGTGTGTAACCATATAAGGTTTTATTCATGTAAACAGAACAACAATTTATTCTCTTACTTAAATGAATAACCGTATTACAATAAACATGATCAAATCATATTCATGCTCAACGTAAACACCAAATAACACTTATTTAGGTTCAACACTAATCCCGAATTTATAGGGAGTGTGCGATGATGATCATATCAATCTTGGAACCACTTCCAACACACATTGTCACTTCACCCTTAACTAGTCTCTGTTTATTCTGCAACTCCCATTTCGAGTTACTAATCTTAGCAACTGAACTAGTATCAAATACTGAGGGGTTGCTATAAACACTAGTAAAGTACACATCAATAACATGTATATCAAATATACTTATGTTCACCTTGCCATCCTTCTTATCTGCCAATCACTTGGGGTAGTTCCGCTTCCAGTGACCAGTCCCTTTGCAGTAGAAGCACTCAGTCTCCGGCTTAGGTCCAGACTTGGGCTTCTTCACTTGAGCAGCAACTTGCTTGCTATTCTTTTTGAAGTTCCCCTTCTTCCCTCTGCCCTTTTCTTGAAACTAGTGGTCTTGTCTACCATCAACACTTGATGTTTTTCTTGATTTCTACCTTCATCGATTTCATCATCATGAAAAGCCCGGGAGTCGTTTTCGTCATCCCTTGCATACTATAGTTCATCATGAAGTTCTACTAACTTGGTCATGGTGACTAGAGAATTCTGTCAATCACTATCTTATCTGGAAGATTAACTCCCACTTGATTCAAGCGATTGTAGTACCCAGACAATCTGAGCACATGCTCACTAGTTGAGCGATTCTCCTCCATCTTTTAGCTATAGAACTTGTTGGAGACTTCGTATCTCTCAACTCAGGTATTTTCTTGAAATATTAACTTCAACTCCTGGAACATCTCATATGGTCCATGACGTTCAAAACATCTTTGAAGTCCCGATTCTAAGCCGTTAAGCATGGTGCACTAAACTATCAAGTAGTCATCATATTGAGCTAGCCAAACGTTCATAACGTCTGCATCTGCTCCTGCAATAGGTCTGTCACCTAGCGGTGCATCAAGGACATAATATTTCTGTGCAACAATGAGGATAAACCTTAGATCACGGATCCAATCCGCATCATTGCTACTAACATCTTTCAATACAATTTTCTCTAGGAACATATCAAAATAAACACAAGGAAGCAACAACGCGAGCTATTGATCTACAACATAATTTGCAAAATACTACCAGGACTAAGTTCATGATAAATTTAAGTTCAATTAATCATATTACTTAAAGTACTCCCACTTAGATAGACATCCCTCTAATCCTCTAAGTGATCACGTGATCCAAATTAACTAAACCATAACCGATCATCACATGAAATGGATTAGTTTTCAATGGTGAACATCATTATGTTGATCATATCTACTATATGATTCACGCTCGACCTTTCAGTCTCCGTGTTCCGAGGCCATATATGCATATGCTAGGCTCATCAAGTTTTAACCTGAGTATTCTGCGTGTGCAAAACTGGCTTGCACCCGTTGTAGATGGACGTAGAGCTTATCACACCCGATCATCACATGGTGTCTGGGCACGACGAACTTTGGCAACGGTGCATACTTAGGGAGAACACTTCTTGATAATTTAGTGAGAGATCATCTTATAATGCTACCGTCAATCAAAGCAAGATAAGATGCATAAAAGATAAACATCACATGCAATCAATATAAGTGATATGATATGGCCATCATCATCTTGTGCCTGTGATCTCCATCTCCGAAGCACCGTCATGATCACCATCGTCACCGGCGTGACACCTTGATCTCCATCGTAGCATCGTTGTCGTCTCGCCAATCTTATGCTTCTACGACTATCGCTACCGCTTAGTGATAAAGTAAAGCATTACAGGGCGATTGCATTGCATACAATAAAGCGACAACCATATGCCTCCTGCCAGTTGCCGATAACTCAGTTACAAAACATGATCATCTCATACAATAAAATTTAGCATCATGTCTTGACCATATCACATCACAACATGCCCTGCAAAAACAAGTTAGACATCCTCTACTTTGTTTGTTGCAAGTTTTATGTGGCTGCTACGGGCTTAAGCAAGAACCAATCTTACCTACGCATCAAAACCACAACGATAGTTTGTCAAGTTGATGCTGTTTTAACCTTCGCAAGGACCGGGCGTAGCCACACTCGGTTCAACTAAAGTTGGAGAAACTGACACCCGCCAGCCACCTGTGTGCAAAGCACGGCGGTATAACCAGTCTCGCGTAAGCGTACGCGTAATGTCGGTCTGGGCCGCTTCATCCAGCAATACCGCCGAACCAAAGTATGACATGCTGGTAGGCAGTATGACTTATATCGCCCACAACTCACTTGTGTTCTACTCGTGCACATAACATCAAACCATAAAACCTAGGCTCGGATGCCACTATTGGGGAACGTAGTAATTTCAAATTTTCCTACGCACACACAAGATCATGGTGATGCATAGCAACGAGGGGAGAGTGTGATCTACGTACCCTAGTAGATCGACAACGGAAGCGTTTGGTTGATGTAGTCGTACGTCTCCACGGCCCGACCGATCAAGCACCGAAACTACGGCACCTCCGAGTTCTAGCACACGTTCAGCTCGATGACGACCTCGCCTTCTCGATCCAGCAAGAGGGGCGAAGTAGTAGATGAGTTCCGGCAGCACGACGGCGTGGTGACGGTGTTGGTGAAGAACAATCTCCGCAGGGCTTCGCCTAAGCACTACGAAAACTATGACGGAGGATAAACTAGAGGGGACGGGGTTGCCGGCACACGGCTTGGTGTTTCTTGATGTGTCTTTGGTGCTAGCCCTGCCCCTCTATTTATATGTTAAGCCATGGGGTCGAAACTTGGAGTAAAAACCTCCACAAAGTTGGTTTCACCCGAAAGGCAAGAGTCCTTCTCGGACTCCAGGGCCAGACGCCAGGGTTCCCGGCGTCTGGACCCAGACGCCAGGGACCCTGGCATCTGGCCGCTGGACTCCGCAAAACTTCCTTTTGCGCTTTCCAAAAACCTTGTGGGCTTTCCCCTTTGGCCCAAATGAAGTGTTCTCGTACCCAAACATTTCGGGAAACATCCGGAACCCCTTCCGGTGATTTCCGGAACCCTTCCGGTGACCAAACACTATTATCCCATATATCAAACTTTGTCTCCGGACCATTCCGGAGTTCCTCATCATGTCCGTGATCTCATCCCGGACTCCGAACAACATTCGGTCACCAACATACATAACTCACATAGTACTATATCGTCAACGAACGTTAAGCATGCGGACCCTACGGGTTCGAGCACTATGTAGACATGACCGAGACACCTCTTTGGTCAATAACCAATAGCGGGACCTGGATGCCCATATTGGCTCCTACATATTCTACGAAGATCTTTATCGGTCAGACCGCATAACAACATACGTTGTTCCCTTTGTCATCGGTATGTTACTTGCCCGATATTCGATCATCGGTATCTCAATACCTAGTTCAATCTCGTTACCGGCAAGTCTCTTTACTCGTTCCGTAATACATCATCTCGCAACTAACTCATTAGTTGCAATGCTTGCAAGGCTTAAGTGATGTGCATTACCGAGAGGGCCCAGAGATACCTCTCCGACAATCGGAGTGACAAATCCTAATCTCGAAATACGCCAACCCAACATGTACCTTTGGAGACACCTGTAGAACTCCTTTATAATCACCCAGTTACGTTGTGACATTTGGTAGCACACAAAGTGTTCCTCCGGCAAACGGGAGTTGCATAATCTCATAGTCATAGGAACGTGTATAAGTCATGAAGAAAGCAATAGCAACATACTAAACGATCGGGTGCTAAGCTAATGGAATGGGTCATGTCAATCAGATCATTCATCTAATGATGTGATCCCGTTAATCAAATAACAACTCTTTGTCCATGGTTGGGAAACATAACCATCTTTGATTAACGAGCTAGTCAAGTAGAGGCATACTAGTGACACTCTGTTTGTCTATGTATTCACACATGTATTATGTTTCCGGTTAATAGCAACAAACTAAACGATCAAGTGCTAAGCTAACGGAATGGGTCAAGTCAATCACATCATTCTCCTAATGATGTGATCTCGTTAATCAAATGACAACTCATGTCTATGGTTAGGAGACATAACCATCTTCGATCAACGAGCTAGTCAAGTAGAGGCATACTAGTGACACTCTATTTGTCTATGTATTCACACATGTATTATGTTTCTGGTTAATACAATTCTAGCATGAATAATAAACATTTATCATGAAATAAGGAAATAAATAATAACTTTATTATTGCCTCTAGGGCATATTTCCTTCACGAACGTACGGCACCTCCGAGTTCTGCACATGTTCAACTCGGTGACGTCCCTCTAGCTCCGATCCAGCCGAGTGTTGAGGGAGAGTTTCGTCAGCACGACGGCGTGATGACGGTGATGATGTTTTACCGACGCAGGGCTTTGCCTAAGCACCGCTACGATATGACCAAGGTAGAATATGGTGGAAGGGCGCACCGCACACGGGTAAGGAACGATCATGAAGATCAACTTGTGTGTCATGGGGTGCCCCCTGCCCCCGTATATAAAGGAGGGAGGGGGAGGTGCAGCCGGCCCCTAGGGGTGCGCCTGGAGGAGCGAGAGTAGGACTCCCCCCTCTTGCCTTGTTGGAGAAGGAAAGGGGAAGGGGGAAAGAGGAAAGGGGGGCGCTACCCCCCGCCCCTTCCTTGTCCTATTCGGACTAGGGCGGGAGGGGGCGCGCGGCCTGCCCTGGCCGGCCCTCCTCTTCTCCCTTAGGGCCCATGTAGGCCCATTAACCCCCGGGGGGTTCCGGTGACCCCCCGGTACTCCGGTAAAATCCCGATTTCACCCGGAACGATTTCGATATCCAAATATAGGCTTCCAATATATCAATCTTTATGTCTCGACCATTTCGAGACTCCTCGTCATGTCTGTGATCACATCCGGGACTCCGAACAACCTTTGGTACATCAAAACACAAAAACCCTAATTACGATCGTCATCGAACTTTAAGCGTGCGGACCCTACGGGTTCGAGAACTATGTAGACATGACCGAGACACGTCTCCAGTCAATAACCAATAGCGGAACCTGGATGCTCATATTGGTTCCTACATATTCTACGAAGATCTTTATCGGTCAAACCGCATAACAACATACGTTGTTCCCTTTGTCATCGGTATGTTACTTGCCCAAGATTCGATCATCGGTATCTCAATACCTAGTTGAATCTCATTACCGGCAAGTCTCTTTACTCGTTCTGTAATACATCATCCCGCAACTAACTCATTAGTTGCAATGCTTGCAAGGCTTAAGTGATGTGCATTACCGAGAGGGCCCAGAGATACGCCATCCCAACAAGTACCTTCGGAGACACCTGTAGAGCACCTTTATAATCACCCAGTTACGTTGTGACGTTTGGTGGCACACAAAGTGTTCCTCCGGTAAATGGGAGTTGCATAATCTCATAGTCATAGGAACATGTATAAGTTATGAAGAAAGCAATAGCAACAAACTAAATGATCAAGTGCTAAGCTAACAAAATGGGTCAAGTCAATCACATCATTCTCCTAATGATGTGATCCCGTTAATCAAATGACAACTCATGTCTATGGTTAGGAAACATAACCATCTTCGATTAACGAGCTAGTCAAGTAGAGGCATACTAGTGACACTTTGTGTGTCTATATATTCACACATGTATTATGTTTCCAGTTAATACAATTCTAGCATGAATAATAAACATTTATCATGATATAAGGAAATAAATAATAACTTTATTATCGCCTCTAGGGCATATTTCCTTTACTATGCCAGCTATTGCTACGCTGGCTGCCCCTGCTGCTACGACGGCTGCCGTCGACGTTGATCACGCGTGCATGCCCCATGCACGTGGATCCGCTGGCATGCCCGCGTCGCGTGGGCTGGCTGCCCTGGTGGCCTCGTCGCCTGGGCCTGCGGCCCCGCAGTCGCCTGGGTCAGCGGAGCCCGTGGCTCGATCCCCTGGGCCGGCGGCCTTGCCGATCGAGGACGCGTGCATGTCCCATGCACGTGGGTTCACTGGAGCGCCCGTGTCACCCGGTGTGCCCGTGTCGCCTGGTCCATCGTCACCACCCACGCCCGGGCAATCTCCGTCGACCACTCCAGGCCCGGTGCTGCACTTGACCGTGCCACCAGACGCGCTTGTTGACTCGCCTGCAGGCGCGTCCTCCTCGCCACTTTTGGACGTTAGCTCCCCTGTGGTGACAGCTCCATCGCCACCTCCGCCTGTCGTCCTGCGCCCTCATACTCGCAGCAAGAGTGATATCTTCCAACCGAAGAACCACACTGACGGGACTGTCGCATGGCTTGCAGCATGTGTGGCGCATGCTGAGGTAGATCCTATGACTGAACCACGACACTTTCAGGCAGCACTTCGCATTCCACACTGGCGTGCTGCTATGGAGCGGGAGATCCATGCTCTTCAGCAGAACAACACTTGGCGTCTGGTTCCACCTCCATCTGGTGTCAATATCATTGACTCTAAATGGGTATTCAAGGTGAAGAAACATGCTGATGGCTCCATTGAGAGGTACAAGGCACGCCTGGTTGCAAAGGGATTCAAACAACGGTATGACATTGATTATGAAGACACGTTCAGTCCTGTTATTAAACCAACTACTATTCGTGTTCTTCTTTCCTTGGCTATTACTCGAGGATGGTCGCTTCGACAACTTGACGTTCAGAATGCTTTTCTCCATGGAGTTCTGGAAGAAGAGGTTTATATGCGTCAGCCGCCAGGGTTTGTTGATCCTGATCAGCCACATCATTTGTGTCGTCTTGTCAAGGCTCTCTATGGGTTGAAGCAGGCCCCTCGTGCATGGCATGCACGTCTTGGAGCTGCTCTTCATGCGCATGGTTTTGTGCCTTCTACAGTGGATACGTCTCTGTTTATTCTTCAGCGACCTAAGGTGACTATGTACATTCTATTCTACGTTGATGATATCATTCTTGTCAGTTCATATGCTGCTGCTACGGACCGACTTGTGTCCTCTCTTGGTGCTGAGTTTGCTGTGAAGGATCTTGGGAGACTCCATTATTTCCTGGGTTTGGAGGTGCTTCATTCTGATGGTGGTCTGACTCTTTCTCAGAGGAAGTACTCTCAGGATCTTCCACGTCGTGCTGGTATGTTGCAGTGCAAGATTTCCATGACTCCTATGTTTGCCACAGACAAGCTGACAGCTCTTGATGATGACTTGCTCTCTCCTAAGGATGCCATAGAGTATCGCAGTATTGTTGGTGGGCTGCAGTACTTGCTCGTTACTCGACCAGACATATCTTTTGCGGTTAACCGTATGTGCCAGTACCTTCATGCACCCCGTGAACCTCACTGGTCCGCTGTTAAGCGCATCTTGCGCTATGTTCGTCACATCGGTTCATATGGTCTCTATCTTCAGCCTGCGTCTTCTGTACTGATCTCAGCATTTTCTGATGCTGATTGGACTGGTAGTCCTGATGATCGGTGATCCAGGGGGGGACATGCTGTGTTCTTTGGACCTAACTTGATCGTCTGGCAAGCTCGCAAGCAAGCTACAGTGTCCCGGAGTAGTACTGAAGCCGAGTACAAAGCAGTTGCTAATGCAACAGCTGAGATCATATGGGTGCAGTCATTACTTCGAGAGTTGAAGGTCTCTCCCACTCAGTCGCATGTCCTTTGGCGTGACAACATCGGTGCCACATATCTTTCATCCAATCCGGTATTTCATGACTGAACGAAGCACATCGAAGTTGACTATCATTTTGTGAAGAACGCGTTGCTAAGAAGCTTCTTCAGATCAAGTTTGTTTCTTCTAAGGATCAGCTTGCTGATATCTTCACTAAACCTTTGCCCTTGCCTTCTTTTGAAGGATGTCGATGCAATCTTAACCTTCTGAGTGTTTCAGGACATAGTTAAGATTGAGGGAGGGTGTTAGACTAAGTATATATATTAGATATACGTGTTGTAACACAATTTGTATTTGTGCGGTTCCCTCTTGTAAATATATGACAGCCGTACCCTCCAAGGGTATCGAGCATTGTTCCAAACTCTAATACGTCTAACATAAAGTTAGAGAAAAGAGAAGTCCATTTCAATGTATATGGTGTGATGGTCAATTATGTTTATTTAGGATGAAAGCCAAGGATACATCTGAACACAAACAATTAGGGATGAAAACACCGAACCAAATATCATAAACCAATAAACCAAGAATATCGGTCAACTCACAAATTCTATCCCGCATTTTTGGCAAATTTTCATGTCTTTATTTTCAGTGCATTTAGTTCGGTTCTTTGATTTATGGTGTAAAAGTGCTCACCTCTAATCAAACCAAAAATGACGTGGCAAAGTGGTCACCCTCTAGTAAAGTTTATATCGAAATGTAGTCTCATTGGATCACTCGGCTAAATGTTTTGTATTTGCATGCCAAGATGGCGATGGAATTACACATACTTGTTAATTGCCAATTGCACGTGCCTACCAGCAAATGAATTACACATGCTTGCTAATTGCTACTCCTTTTGTAAACAAATATCAGACATACTCCTTCCGTTCAAAAAATCTTGTCTCAAATTTGTCCCTTAAATGAATGTACAGAGGGGCAAGTTTTTTCGGAAGGAGGGAGTATTAGATTACTTCCCCGTCTCAAAATAAATGTCTTTACTAAATTAAAAGGTACTCCATCTGTCCTGTAATACAAAAGCGTTTTACACTACGGTGTAAAAACGCTCTTATAATATGGAACGATGGGAGTATTATTTTAGTGATATAAAAGGTCTTATATTTGTTTACAAAGGTAAAACGCTTTCATAATATGAGATGGAGAGAGTATTATTTTAATGATATAAAAGGTCCTATATTTGTTTATAAAGGGATAATTGCCAATTGCCGGTGTGTACCAGCAAAGCGTGTCCAGCTGCCAACACGGCCAAGTGGGAGCTCGATGGGGGGTCGGCAGAAATGAATTACGCACGCTTGTTAATTGCGTCTACCAGCAAAGCGTGTCCAGCTACCGCCAACACGGCCAAGTGGGAGGCAAAGGCTAGCGTGCGCATGATGTACGTATAATTTTAATTTGACACCTCGTCAATTTGCCATGATCAGTTCATCATAAGAACAACAGCAATAATTTCTGATCATAATAATTCGGAGCGACGGGAACAGGCAAGTGGGTCAAAAATTTGGACTCCAACACCAGCCTCACATTTACATGGACCGTAAATTACTCAGGCTACTCTACCATGCACGAACACGAATCAGAGCGTAAGTGTGAGATGGTAGGGGACGGCGCCGCCGTCGGGGCGGCTGTAGGGGACGGCGCGCGCGGCGAGCCTTCCCTTGCGCTTCTGCATGAACCGCTGCAGCGACGCCTTCCTCGCCATGGGCAGGTTGCCGTCCGCCGCCTCGCAGCTCCCTCGCGGTGTGCCTGAGACAGCAGCGACACGGAGCAGCTCGGCGGCCCTGTCGGCCGGGACCTTGTCCAGCACCAGCACCTGCCCGCCGTAGAAGATAGTCATCTGCGCGTGCCCCGGCGCAGGACCCGCCGCGTGCTCGTCTTGCGCGGGTACTTCCGCTCCGGGCATGAGGGGGAGAATCACCGGCCGCGCCTCCGCCGCCTTGACGCAGCGGCTGAGAACGCCGCACGCCGCGGCGAACCGTCGGCTCTGAGCGCTCCCTGTCGCCGCCATTCTTGCCTCTTGATCGATCGATCCCCCGGTACGCGAACTCGCAGTGTGGGTTGATGAGAGGGAGCTGTAGGGGAGGGGAAGCTCTGCCTTGATCGGGGCTTGTGTTGGGTGGAGAAAGGAAGTTGATGGATTAGGAGGTGGCGAGATGGGTTTTGATTTATACGAATCGCGCGTGTCATGTGGGCTGTTGCTGTCAAACGTGGGTGAGTCTCTGGCACGAAGAACACGTGCTGGTCCAGGGACAGCAGGACAATTTCGACGTGGTGGCTGCTACTCCCTTCGTGCAGCACGTTCAGTTGTTGGGAATTGATGGAGTGGGTCGCCCTCCGGCTGCCGATCCGTGCGGCGATCATCCGGAGAAAAATCTCTTATAGGAGGACCGGGTTGTACTCTCCATCGGCTTGGACCCGGTTCACGGCATGTGCTGATTTCAGTCTCAAAGCACCGGTCCTAATTACCACTCAACCTTAATTCCACTCATCCTGATTCCTATCATGTTTTTTTTTTGAGAAAGTTATGATCTATTCGTAATCAATTCATGACAGTATATAGAGGATACCGTAGTTAACAAAAATTACAACGGGGTCCATAAACCATGTAGCGACGACTATAAGTCTATAAGCAATAGAGCGAGACGAATGCATACCTTCACAGTAATAACTAGATTCAAACAAATCCACAGAAGTATAACAGCGACCGACTCCCGCGAGTCCGACAGAGACACGCCTTCACATCCACTCCGATGAGTTAGAAGCATCATCGGTGCGGGATTAAATGTGTGGGGCGTTATTCTCACTGAAGGACATAGCTGCTGCCACATAGCCCCAACCGAGACAATGAATCTAACAAGAATGAGAGCGGGGAACCTCCTGGCGGGGTAGGGGGCGAGGTCCTCCGCACCTCCACGGACCAAAGGCCGTCGGAGGCGGGCGGACTGACGGTGGCGTCAATGGGAAAAAGAAAAAACCTAATTGCCTAGGACTATTTTTCTATGGAGGAGGAAAGAACGTAGCCATGTCTTGTGGTTGTCATTAGGGGTATCATGTCTTCCTTTGACAACTTGTCGTTCCTAAAACCTCATCTCATAATGTACAAGGAAACATTGTTGTTGTAGTTCATCGATCAACATCTTTTGATATAATTTTTTTCTTTTTTTCTTTCATTAGGAATATCTTCTATCGTGTATTACTTTGCTTTTTACCGACGTGATTCTCTTTGTGTGTGGTGTTGTTGGTTGTGTACATTCTAATCATACACAGGTTTAATATGCACTCATTTTTTTGGGTGTGTCTAGGGCACATCTAGATGTGCTCTAGTTATTGCACATCTAAATGAGTGAATCAAGCATAAAGAGGGAAAGAAAAAAGAAAAAGAAAATATCCACACGAATCTCAACGTAAGATTAATGACATAGGATTTAGATGTGCAATACTCATGGCATATCTAGATGTGCTTTAGCAAAACTGTTTTTTTATCTCCTCGATGTTTTATTTTAAGTTAACAAAATTCATTCTTTAATGGAAAAAACAAGGAAACATCAACATTATGTTTATATTCTACTGAGTTATTTCAACAAACAAAGACTCTAGAAGCACAATCTACACGCTACAAAGATTTTGTTTTTTCTGAGAACACCTCTCATTCATTAATTAATTTAAAATTTATTACAATCATTTCTTACAATATTGGCCACGTAGGGCGAAAATCTATTATAGAGAATACTCCCTGACCTATCATCGAAGCTAAATTTCCCAATCTGGTGTGCAGCCTCATTAGCCCTCCAATTGATCTTCTTCAGCTTAAAATTCTGGACAAGTTTAGAAATGGATAAAACTTCCTTCTTCAGATCAACGAGGGGTGACCTGTCAAGTTTTTCATTTCAAAGGAAAGAAATCGCAAAAGAGCAGTCAGTCTGGTTTATGAAGACTTATACCGATATACAGATCAGATAGGCATGCCCGAAGCTCTGCTTCGACCACGGTAGTACGAGACCCAATATAAACCCATGTGGACGTCGTCTGCAAAATTTCTGGCAACAATTCCCACGCTCGCAATGCTAATGCTCTCCACAAAATTGGCGTCAATATTAATCTTAATATAATTGAAAGGCCGACCCTACCACACCTCAATGATACTCAGAGGAGTATTGACGGATCTTAAATCATCTCCTACTATGTTACCTTTGATGTTAGAAACCAACTCTAGATTGGATTAGCGAAACGAAAACGATGACTAGTGATTTTTGACAAAATTAACAGAGGCGGAGATGGGTTCCTCCCCCTTACCAAAAATCAGATCATTCCTCAAATGGCAAGCTCTCCAGAAAATGAAAATGACGTGATCACATTCCAGAGAACTTAATTGACCCACAAGATAAGCAATCAATATCCGTCCCGAAAAGCTTGAAAACATCTTCCCCCAAAATATTCCACACTTCTCTTAAGGCTATACGCAAAGCCCTCGTCTAAGGACAAGTCACTAAAACATGAAAAGTATTTTTACCTTCCACCCCACAGATAGAGCACATACCTGATGTAGCCTTGTGGTGAATAACTCTATTAATTTGCACCATGAGGCTATTAAACGCAGCATGCCATGCAAATGACATTTCAGAGCCTCATTGCCCCATTCACACCGTTCCTAGATTGCCCATAATCCTCCTTGTCATCCTTGAGCTTCATAGACCGAATATACACATTTTTTACAGAGAATATAGTGTTCTTCTCGTAGTGTCACGCAATAAAATCACCATCCCCCGAGGATTGACTATGCATCTTGAGAAACTCGTCAGCATGATGTGGATAAAACAAACATGTGATTGAATTCGCATCCCATCTCCTCATCCTGCTTATAAATAAATAAAATAGGCACTTTACCTTGTTTCAATTCTTTTTAGCTTAATAGTTTTGGCCAGAATTCCTGGGGATCTATGTATCTCTCCAAATATTTATATAGACCTATCCAACATTGTAGTACTTTGAAGAAATTTATCAGTAAGACATGAGCTTGGCCACGTATCAGATCCTAAGGATGACGCGGTAACCGGATGAGACGGTAAGCCTTGTAACGATGCCTCTCACCCCATGGGCAGGTGCCATCCACCGCCTTGTCAATGTTTCATTTTTTGCAGGTGTTTCTTTAATATTTTGGACAATAAGAATCCTACATCCAATGATGATTTACAGATGTTTTACAGAAACTTCCATAATCCCCCTACTCCTAATCTACAACCAAAAACTTGAAGGAAATATGCCCTAGAGGCAATAATAATGTTATTATTTTATTTCCTTATATCATGATAAATGTTTATTATTCATGCTAGAATTGTATTATCCGGAAACATAATACTTGTGTGAATACATAGACAAACTAAACGTCACTAGTATGCCTCTACTTGACTAGCTCGTTAATCAAAGATGGTTATGTTTCCTAACCATAGACATGTGTTGTCATTTGATTAACAGGATCACATTATTAGGAGAATGATGTGATTGACATGACCCATTCCATTAGCTTAGCACCCGATCGTTTAGTATGTTGCTATTGCTTTCTTCATGACTTATACATGTTCCTATGACTATGATATTATGCAACTCCCGTTTGCTGGAGGAACACTTTGTGTGCTACCAAACGTCACAACGTAACTGGGTGATTATAAAGGAGCTCTACATGTGTCTCCAAAGGTAAATGTTGGGTTGGCGTATTTCGAGATTAGGATTTGTCACTCCGATTGTCGGAGAGGTATCTCTGGGCCCTCTCGGTAATGCACATCACACAAGCCTTTCAAGCATTGCAACTAATGAGTTAGTTGCGAGATGATGTATTACGTAACGAGTAAAGAGACTTTCCGGTAACGAGATTGAACTAGGTATTGAGATACCGACGATCGAATCTCGGGCAAGTAACATACCGATGACAAAGCGAACAACGTATGTTGTTATGCGGTCTGACCGATAAAGATCTTCGTAGAATATGTGGGAGCCAATATGAGCATCCAGGTTCCGCTATTGGTTATTGACCGGAGACATGTCTCGGTCATGTCTACATTGTTCTCAAACCCGTAGGGTTCGCACGCTTAAGGTTTCGATGACAATTATATGAGTTTATGAGTTTTTGATGTACCGAAGTTAGTTCGGAGTCCCGGATGTGATCACGGACATAACAAGGAGTCTCGAAATGGTCGAGACATAAAGATTGATATATTGGACGGCTATATTCGGACACCGGAAGTGTTCCGGGTGATTTCAGAGAAAACTGGAGTGCCGGAAGGGTTACCGGAACCCCCCGGCAGAAGTAATGGGCCATATGGGCCTTAGTGGAGAGAGAGAAGGGCAGCCAGGGTGGGCCGCGTGCCTCCTCCCCCCTGGTCCGAATTGGACTAGGAGAGGGGGGCGGCGCCCCCCTTTCCTTCTCCCTCCCCACTTCCTTTCCCCCTCCTAGTAGGAGTCCTACTCCTACTAGGAGGAGGACTCCTCCTTGGCGCGCCAATAGGGCCGGCCGGCCTCCTCCCCTTGCTCCTTTATATACGGGGGCAGGGGGCACCCCTAGACACACAAGTTGATCCTCGTGATCGTTTTCTTAGCCATGTGCGGTGCCCCCTTCCACCATATACCTTGATAATATTGTAGTGGTGCTTAGGCGAAGCCCTGCGACAGTTGAACATCAAGATCGTCACCACGCCGTCGTGCTGACGGAACTCTTCCCCGACACTTTGCTGGATTGGAGTCCGGGTATCGTCATCGAGCTGAACGTGTGCTAGAACTCGGAGGTGCCGTAGTTTCGGTGCTTGATCGATCGGGCCGTGAAGACGTACGACTACATCAACTGTGTTGTCATAACGCTTCCGCTGTCGGTCTACAAGGGTACGTAGGTCACACTCTCCCCTCTCGTTGCTATGCATCACCATGATCTTGTGTGTGCGTAGGAATTTTTTTGAAATTACTACGTTCCCCAACAGTGGCATCCGAGCCTAGGTTTTATTTGTTGATGTTATATGCACGAGTAGAACACAAGTGAGTTGTGGGCGATATAAGTCATACTGCTTACCAGCATGTCATACTTTGGTTTGGCGGTATTGTTGGACGAAGCGGCCCGGACCGACATTACGCGTACGCTTATGCGAGACCGGTTCTCCCGACATGCTTTGCACAAAGGTGGCTAGCGGGTGTTAGTTTCTCCAACTTTAGTTGAACCGAGTGTGGCTACGCCCGGTCCTTGCGAAGGTTAAAACAGCACCAACTTGATAAACTATCGTTGTGTTTTTTATGCGTAGGTAAGATTGGTTCTTGCTTAAGCCCGTAGCCGCCACGTAAAACTTGCAACAACAAAGTAGAGGACGTCTAACTTGTTTTTGCAAGGCATGTTGTGATGTGATATGGTCAAGACATGATGCTAAATTTTATTATATGAGATGATCATGTTTTGTAACCAAGTTATCGGCAACTGGCAGGAGCCATATGGTTGTCGCTTTATTGTATGCAATGCAATTGCACTGTAATGCTTTACTTTATCACTAAGCGGTAGCGATAGTCGTGGAAGCATAAGATTGGCGAGACGACAACGATGCTATGATGGTGATCAAGGTGTCGTGCCAGTGACGATAGTGATCATGACGGTGCTTCGGACATGGAGATCACAAGCACAAGATGATGATGGCCATATCATATCACTTATATTGGTTGCATGTGATGTTTATCTTTTATGCATCTTATCTTGCTTTGTTTGACGGTAGCATTTTAAGATGATCTCTCACTAATTATCAAGAAGTGTTCTCCCTGAGTATGCACCGTTGCGAAAGTTCTTCATGCTGAGACACCACGTGATGATCGGGTGTGATAGGCTCTATGTTCAAATACAACGGGTGCAAAACAGTTGCACACGCGGAATACTCGGGTTATACTTGACGAGCCAAGCATATACAGATATGGCCTCGGAACACGGAGACCGAAAGGTCGAGCGTGAATCATATAGTAGATATGATCAACATAGTGATGTTCACCTATGAAACTACTCCATATCACGTGATGATCGGACATGGTTTAGTTGATTTGGATCACGTAATCACTTAGAGGATTAGAGGGATGTCTATCTAAGTGGGAGTTCTTTAGTAATATGATTAATTGAACCTAAATTTATCATAATCTTAGTACCTGATAGTATCTTGCTTGTTTATGTTTGATTGTAGATAGATGGCCCGTCCTGTTGTTCCGTTGAATTTTAATGCGTTCCTTGAGAAAGCAAAGTTGAAAGATGATGGTAGCAATTACACGGACTGGATCCGTAACTTGAGGATTATCCTCATTGCTGCACAGAAGAATTACGTCCTGGAAGCACCGCTGGGTGCCAGGCCTGCTGCTGGAGCAACACCAGATGTTATGAACGTCTAGCAGAGCAAAGCTGATGACTACTCGATAGTTCAGTGTGCCATGCTTTACGGCTTAGAATCGGGACTTCAACGACGTTTTGAACGTCATGGAGCATATGAGATGTTCCAGGAGTTGAAGTTAATATTTCAAGCAAATGCCTGGATTAAGAGATATGAAGTCTCCAATAAGTTCTACAGCTGCAAGATGGAGGAGAACAGTTCTGTCAGTGAGCATATACTCAAAATTTCTGGGGGTATAATAATCACTTGATTCAATTGGGAGTTAATCTTCCAGATGATTGCGTCATTGATAGAATTCTCCAATCACCGCCACCTAGCTACAAGAGCTTCGTGATGAACTATAATATGCAAGGGATGAATAAGACTATTCCCGAGCTCTTCGCAATGCTGAAAGCTGCGGAGGTAGAAATCAAGAAGGAGCATCAAGTGTTGATGGTCAACAAGACCACCAGTTTCAAGAAAAAGGGCAAATGGAAGAAGAAGGGGAACTTCAAAAAGAACAGCAAGCAAGTTGCTACTCAAGAGAAGAAACCCAAACCTAGACCTAAGCCTGAAACTGAGTGCTTCTACTGCAAGCAGACTGGTCACTGGAAGCAGAACTGCCCCAAGTATTTGGCGGATAAGAAGGATGGCAAGGTGAACAAAGGTATATGTGATATACATGTTATTGATGTGTACCTTACTAATGCTCGCAGTAGCACCTGGGTATTCGATACTGGTTCTGTTGCTAACATTTTTAACTCGAAACAGGGACTATGGATTAAGCGAAAATTGGCTAAGGACGAGGTGACGATGCGCGTGGGAAATGGTTCCAAAGTCGATGTGATCGCGGTCGGCACGCTACCTCTACATCTACCTTCGGGATTAGTATTAGACCTAAATAATTGTTATTTGGTGCCAGCGTTAAGCATGAATATTATATCTGGATCTTGTTTGATGCGAGACGGTTATTCATTTAAATCAGAGAATAATGGTTGTTCTATTTATATGAGTAATATCTTTTATGGTCATGCACCCTTAAAGAGTGGTCTATTCTTATTAAATCTCGATAGTAGTGACACACATATTCATAATGTTGAAGCCAAAAGATGCAGAGTTGATAATGATAGTGCAACTTATTTGTGGCACTGCCGTTTGGGTCATATCGGTGTAAAGCGCATGAAGAAACTCCATACTGATGGACTTTTGGAACCACTTGATTATGAATCACTTGATATTTGCGAACCGTGCCTTATGGGTAAGATGAAAAAAAATGTTGGGGAACGTAGTAATTTCAAAAAAATTCCTACGCACACGCAAGATCATGGTGATGCATAGCAACAAGGGGGAGAGTCTGATCTACGTACCCTTGTAGATCACAACGGAAGCGTTGACACAACGTAGAGGAAGTAGTCGTACGTCTTCTTCCCGATCCGACCGATCCAAGCACTGTTACTCCGGCACCTCCGAGTTCTTAGCACACGTACAGCTCGATGACGATCCCCGGGCTCCGATCCAGCAAAGCTTCGGGGAGGAGTTCCGTCAGCACGACGGCGTGATGACGATCTTGATGTTCTACCGACGCAGGGCTTCGCCTAAGCACTACAACGATATGATCGAGGTGGAATATGGTGGCAGGGGGCACCGCACACGGCTAAGGAACGATCACGTGGATCAACTTGTGTGTCTAGAGGTGCCCCCTGCCCCCGTATATAAAGGAGCAAGGGGAGGAGGCCGGCCGGCCAGGTGTGGCGCGCCAAGGAGGAGTCCTCCTCCTAGTAGGAGTAGGACTCCTACTAGGAGGGGGAAAGAGGTGGAGTGGGAGAAGGAAAGGGGGGCGCCGCCCCCCTCCCCTAGTCCAATTCGGAGTAGGGAGGAGGTGGCGCGCGGCCCACCTCTAGCAGCCCTTCTCTCTCTCCACTAAAGCCCATATGGCCCATTACTTCTCCCAGTAGGGTTCCGGTAACCCTCCGGCTCTCCGGTTTTCTCCGAAATCACTCGGAACACTTCCGGTGTCCGAATATAGTCATCCAATATATCAATCTTTATGTCTCGACCATTTTGAGACTCCTCGTCATGTCTGTGATCACATCCGGGACTCCGAACTAACTTCGGTACATCAAAATGCATAAACTCATAATAACTGTCATCGTAATGTTAAGCGTGCGGACCCTACGGTTCGAGAACAATGTAGACATGACTGAGACACATCTCCGGTCAATAACCATTAGCGGGACCTGGATGCCCATATTGGCTCCTACATATTATACGAAGATCTTTATCGGTCAGACCGCATAACAACATATGTTGTTCCCTTTGTCATCGGTATGTTACTTGCCCGAGATTCGATCGTCGGTATCCAATACCTAGTTCAATCTCGTTACCGGCAAGTCTCTTTACTCGTTCCGTAATACATCATCTCGCAACTAACTCATTAGTCATAATGCTTGCAAGGCTTATGTGATGTGCATTACCGAGAGGGCCCAGAGATACCTCTCCGACAATCGGAGTGACAAATCCTAATCTCGAAATACGCCAACCCAACATCTACCTTTGGAGACACCTGTAGAGCTCCTTTATAATCACCCAGTTACGTTGTGACGTTTGGTAGCACACAAAGTGTTCCTCCGGTAAACGGGAGTTGCATAATCTCATAGTCACAGGAACATGTATAAGTCATGAAGAAAGCAATAGCAACATACTAAACGATCGGGTGCTAAGCTAATGAAATGGGTCATGTCAATCAGATCATTCAACTAATGATGTGACCTCGTTAATCAAATAACAACACATTGTTCATGGTTAGGAAACATAACCATATTTGATTAACGAGCTAGTCTAGTAGAGGCATACTAGTGACACTAAGTTTGTCTATGTATTCACACATCTATTATGTTTCCGGTTAATACAATTCTAGCATGAATAATAAACATTTATCATGATATAAGGAAATAAATAATAACTTTATTATTGCCTCTAGGGCATATTTCCTTCAGTCTCCCACTTGCACTAGAGTCAATAATCTAGATTACACAGTAATGATTCTAACACCCATGGAGCCTTGGTGCTGATCATGTTTTGCTCATGGAAGAGGCTTAGTCAACGGGTCTGCCACATTCAGATCCGTATGTATCTTGCATATCTCTATGTCTCCCACCTGGACTAGATCCCGGATGGAATTGAAGCGTCTCTTGATGTGTTTGGTCCTCTTGTGAAATCTGGATTCCTTTGCCAAGGCAATTGCACCAGTATTGTCACAAAAGATTTCCATTGGACCCGATGCACTAGGTATGACACCTAGATCGGATATGAACTCCTTCATCCAGACTCCTTCGTTTGCTGCTTCCGAAGCAGCTATATACTCCACTTCACATGTAGATCCCGCTACGACGCTTTGTTTAGAACTGCACCAACTGACAGCTCCACCATTTAATGTAAACACGTATCCGGTTTGCGATTTAGAATCGTCCGGATCAGTGTCAAAGCTTGCATCAACGTAACCTCTTACGGTGAGCTCTTTGTCACCTCCATATACGAGAAACATATCCTTAGTACTTTTCAGGTATTTCAGGATGTTCTTGACCGCTGTCCAGTGATCCATTCCTGGATTACTTTGGTACCTCCCTGCTAAACTTATAGCAAGGCACACATCAGGTCTGGTACACAGCATTACATACATGATAGAGCCTATGGCTGAAGCATAGGGAACATCTTTCATTTTCTCTCTATCTTCTGCAGTGGTCGGGCATTGAGTTTGACTCAACTTCACACCTTGTAACACAGGCAAGAACCCTTTCTTTGCTTGATCCATTTTGAACTTCTTCAAAATTTTGTCAAGGTATGTGCTTTGTGAAAGTACAATTAAGCGTCTTGATCTATCTCTATAGATCTTTATGCCTAATATGTAAGCAGCTTCACCGAGGTCTTTCATTGAAAAACTCTTATTCAAGTATCCCTTTATGCTATCCAGAAATTCTATATCATTTCCAATCAGCAATATGTCATCCATATATAATATCAGAAATGCTACAGAGCTCCCACTCACTTTCTTGTAAATACAGGCTTCACCAAAAGTCTGTATAAAACCAAATGCTTTGATCACACTATCAAAACGTTTATTCCAACTCTGAGAGGCTTGCACCAGTCCATAAATGGATCGTTGGAGCTTGCACACTTTGTTAGCTCCCTTTGGATCGACAAAACCTTCCGGTTGCATAATATACAACTCTTCTTCCAGAAATCCATTCAGGAATGCAGTTTTGACATCCATCTGCCAAATTTCATAATCATAAAACGCGGCAATTGCTAACATGATTCGGACAGACTTAAGCATGCTACGGGTGAGAAGGTCTCATCGTAGTCAACCCCTTGAACTTGTCGAAAACCTTTTTGCGACAAGTCGAGCTTTATAGACAGTAACATTATCGTCAGCGTCAGTCTTTTTCTTGAAGATCCATTTATTCTCAATTGCTTGCCGATCATCGGGCAAGTCAACCAAAGTCCATACTTTGTTCTCATACATGGATCCCATCTCAGATTTCATGGCTTCAAGCCACTTTGCGGAATTTGGGCTCACCATCGCTTCTTCATAGTTCGTAGGTTCATCATGATCTAGCAGCATGACTTCCAGAATTGGATTACCGTACCACTCAGGCGCGGATCTTGCTCTGGTTGATCTACGAGGTTCAGTAGTATCTTGTTTTGAAGTTTCATGATCATTATCATTAACTTCCTCACTTATTGGTGTAGGTGTCGTAGAAACAGTTTTCTGTGATGTACTACTTTCCAACAAGGGAGCAGGTATAGTTACCTCGTCAAGTTCTACTTTCCTCCCACTCACTTCTTTCGAGAGAAACTCCTTCTCAAGAAAGTTTCCGAATTTAGCAACAAAAGTCTTGCCTTCGGATCTATGATAGAAGGTGTATCCAATAGTTTCCTTTGGATATCCTATGAAGACACATTTCTCCGAATTGGGTTCGAGCTTATCAGGTTGAAGTTTTTTCACATAAGCATCGCAGCCCCAAACTTTTAGAAACGACAACTTTGCTTTCTTGCCAAACCATAGTTCATAAGGCGTCGTCTCAACGGATTTTGATGGTTCCCTATTTAACGTGAATGCGGCCGTCTGTAGAGCGTATCCCCAAAATGATAGCGGTAAATCAGTAAGAGACATCATAGATCGCACCATATCTAGTAAAGTACGATTACGATGTTCAGACACACCATTACGCTGTGGTGTTCCGGGTGGCGTGAGTTGCGAAACTATTCCACAATTTTTCAAATGTACACCAAACTCGTAACTCAAATATTCTCCTCCACGATCAGATCGTAGAAACTTTATTTTCTTGTTACGATGATTTTCCACTTCACTCTGAAATTCTTTGAACTTTTCAAATGTTTCAGACTTATGTTTCATTAAGTAGATATACCCATATCTGCTTAAATCATCTGTGAAGGTGAGAAAATAACGATATCCGCCACGAGCCTCAATATTCATCGGACCACATACATCTGTATGTATGATTTCCAATAAATCTGTTGCTCTCTCCATAGTACCGGAGAACGGTGTTTTAGTCATCTTGCCCATGAGGCACGGTTCGCAAGTACCAAGTGATTCATAATCAAGTGGTTCCAAAAGTCCATCGGTATGGAGTTTCTTCATGCGCTTTACACCGATATGACCTAAACGGCAGTGCCACAAATAAGTTGCACTATCATTATCAACTCTGCATCTTTTGGCTTCTACATTATGAATATGTGTATCACTACTATCGAGATTCAACAAGAATAGACCACTCTTCAAGGGTGCATGACCATAAAAGATATTACTCATATAAATAGAACAACCATTATTCTCTGATTTAAATGAATAACCGTCTCGCATTAAACAAGATCTAGATATAATGTTCATGCTCAACGCTAGCACCAAATAACAATTATTTAGGTCTAATATTAATCCCGAAGGTAGATGTAGAGGTAGCGTGCCGACCGCGATCACATCGACTTTGGAACAGTTTCCCACGCGCATCGTCACCTCGTCCTTAGCCAATCTTCGCTTAATCCGTAGTCCCTGTTTCGAGTTGCAAATATTAGCAACAGAACCAGTATCAAATACCCAGGTGCTACTGCGAGCATTAGTAAGGTACACATCAGTATCATGTATATCACGTATACCTTTGTTCACCTTGCCATCCTTCTTATCCGCCAAATACTTTGGGCAGTTCCGCTTCCAGTGACCAGTCTGCTTGCAGTAGAAGCACTCAGTTTCAGGCTTAGGTCCAGACTTAGGTTTCTTCTCTTGAGCAGCAACTTGCTTGCCGTTCTTTTTGAAGTTCCCCTTCTTCTTCCCTTTGCCCTTTTTCTTGAAACTAGTGGTTTTGTTAACCATCAACACTTGATGCTCCTTTTTGATTTCTACCTCCGCAGCTTTCAGCATTGCGAAGAGCTCGGGAATAGTCTTGTTCAGCCCTTGCATATTATAGTTCATCACGAAGCTCTTGTAGCTTGGTGGCAGTGATTGGAGAATTCTGTCAATGACGCAATCATCTGGAAGATTAACTCCCAATTGAATCAAGTGATTATTATACCCAGACATTTTGAGTATATGCTCACTGACAGAACTGTTCTCTTCCATCTTGCAGCTATAGAACTTATTGGAGACTTCATATCTCTCAATCCGGGCATTTGCTTGAAATATTAACTTCAACTCCTGAAACATCTCATATGCTCCATGACGTTCAAAACGTCGTTGAAGTCCCGATTCTAAGCCGTAAAGCATGGCACACTGAACTATCAAGTAGTCATCAGCTTTGCTCTGCCAGACGTTCATAACATCTGGTGTTGCTCCAGCAGCAGGCCTGGCACCCAGCGGTGCTTTCAGGACGTAATTCTTCTGTGCAGCAATGAGGATAATCCTCAAGTTACGGACCCAGTCCGTGTAATTGCTACCATCATCTTTCAACTTTGCTTTCTCAAGGAACGCATTAAAATTCAACGGAACAACAGCATGAGCCATCTATCTACAATCAACATAAACAAGCAAGATACTATCAGGTACTAAGTTCATGATAAATTTAAGTTCAATTAATCATATTACTTAAGAACTCCCACTTAGGTAGACATCCCTCTAATCTTCTAAGTGATCACGTGATCCAAATCAACTAAACCATGTCCGATCATCACGTGAGATGGAGTAGTTTCATCGGTGAACATCATTATGTTGATCATATCTACTATATGATTCACGCTCGACCTTTCGGCCTCCGTGTTCCGAGGCCATATCTGTATATGCTTGGCTCGTCAAGTATAACCTGAGTATTCCGTGTGTGCAACTATTTTGCACCCGTTGTATTTGAACGTAGAGCCTATCACACCCGATCATCACGTGGTGTCTCAGCACGAAGAACTTTCGCAATGGTGCATACTCAGGGAGAACACTTCTTGATAATTTAGTGAGAGATCATCTTATAATGCTACCGTCAATCAAAGCAAGATAAGATGCATAAAAAGATAAACATCACATGCAATCAATATAAGTGATATGATATGGCCATCATCATCTTGTGCTTGTGATCTCCATCTCCGAAGCACCGTCATGATCACCATCGTCACCGGCGCGA
This sequence comes from Triticum monococcum, assembly GCA_034509565.1. Classification (NCBI taxonomy): domain Eukaryota; kingdom Viridiplantae; phylum Streptophyta; class Magnoliopsida; order Poales; family Poaceae; genus Triticum; species Triticum monococcum. Next base: position 167,197,678 of record CM067847.1, on the reverse strand, counting down.
CACCTTGATCTCCATCGTAGCATCGTTGTCGTCACGCCAATCTTATGCTTCCACGACTATCGCTACCGTTTAGTGATAAAGTAAAGCATTACATCGCGATTGCATTGCATACAATAAAGCGACAACCATATGGCTCCTGCCAGTTGCCGATAACTCGGTTACAAAACATGATCATCTCATACAATAAAATTTAGCATCATGTCTTGACCATATCACATCACAGCATGCCCTGCAAAAACAAGTTAGACGTCCTCTACTTTGTTGTTGCAAGTTTTACGTGGCTGCTACGGGCTTAAGCAAGAACCAATCTCACCTACGCATCAAAACCACAACGATAGTTTGTCAAATAGACTCCGTTTTAACCTTCGCAAGGACCGGGCGTAGCCACACTCGGTTCAACTAAAGTTGGAGAGACAGTCGCCCGCAAGCCACCTGTGTGCAAAGCACGTCGGGGGAACTAGTCTCGCGTAAGCGTACGCGTAAGGTTGGTCCAGGTTGTCTCGTCCAACAATATCGCCGAACCAAAGTATGACATGCTGGTAGGCAGTATGACTTATATCGCCCACAACTCACTTGTGTTCTACTCGTGCAAATAACATCAATCCATAAAACCTAGCTCGGATGCCACTGTTGGGGAACGTAGTAATTTCAAAAAAAATCCTATGCACACGCAAGATCATGGTGATGCATAGCAACGAGGGGGAGAGTCTGATCTACGTACCCTTGTAGATCGCAACGGAAGCGTTGACACAACATAGAGGAAGTAGTCGTACGTCTTCTTCCCGATCCGACCGATCCAAGCACCGTTACTCCGGCACCTCCGAGTTCTTAGCACAAGTACAGCTCGATAACGATCCCCGGGCTCCGATCCAGCAAAGCTTCGGGGAGGAGTTCCGTTAGCATGACGGCATGATGACGATCTTGATGTTCTACCGACGCAGGGCTTCGCCTAAGCACTACAACGATATGATCGAGGTGGAATATGGTGGCAGGGGGCACCGCACACGGCTAAGGAACGATCACGTGGATCAACTTGTGTGTCTAGAGGTGCCCCCTGCCCCCGTATATAAAGGAGCAAGGGGAGGAGGCCGGCCGGCTAGGTGTGGCGCGCCAAGGAGGAGTCCTCCTCCTAGTAGGAGTAGGACTCCTACTAGGAGGGGGAAAGAGGTGGAGTGGGAGAAGGAAAGGGGGGCGCCGCCCCCCTCCCCTAGTCCAATTCGGACTAGGGAGGAGGTGGCGCGCGGCCCACCTCTGGCAGCCCTTCTCTCTCTCCACTAAAGCCCATATGGCCCATTACTTCTCCCGGTAGGGTTCCGGTAACCCTCCGGCTCTCCGGTTTTCTCCGAAATCACTCGGAACACTTCCGGTGTCCGAATATAGTCATCCAATATATCAATCTTTATGTCTCGACCATTTCGAGACTCCTCGTCATGTCCGTGATCACATCCGGGACTCCGAACTAACTTCGGTACATCAAAATGCATAAACTCATAATAACTGTCATCGTAACGTTAAGCGTGCGGACCCTACGGTTCGAGAACTATGTAGACATGACTGAGACACATCTCCGGTCAATAACCAATAGCGGGACCTGGATGCCCATATTGGCTCCTACATATTCTACGAAGATCTTTATCGGTCAGACCGCATAACAACATACGTTGTTCCCTTTGTCATCGGTATGTTACTTGCCCGAGATTCGATCGTCGGTATCCAATACCTAGTTCAATCTCGTTACCGGCAAGTCTCTTTACTTATTAGTCACAATGCTTGCAAGGCTTATGTGATGTGCATTACCGAGAGGGCCCAGAGATACCTCTCCGACAATCGGAGTGACAAATCCTAATCTCGAAATACGCCAACCCAACATCTACCTTTGGAGACACCTGTCGAGCTCCTTTATAATCACCCAGTTACGTTGTGACGTTTGGTAGCACACAAAGTGTTCCTCCGGTAAACGGGAGTTGCATAATCTCATAGTCACAGGAACATGTATAAGTCATGAAGAAAGCAATAGCAACATACTAAACGATCGGGTGCTAAGCTAATGAAATGGGTCATGTCAATCAGATCATTCAACTAATGATGTGACCTTGTTAATCAAATAACAACAAATTGTTCATGGTTAGGAAACATAACCATCTTTGATTAACGAGCTAGTCTAGTAGAGGCATACTAGTGACACTAAGTTTGTCTATGTATTCACACATGTATTATGTTTCTGGTTAATACAATTCTAGCATGAATAATAAACATTTATCATGGTATAAGGAAATAAATAATAACTTTATTATTGCCTCTAGGGCATATTTCCTTCAAAAAACACCGTTCTCCGGTACTATGGAGAGAGCAACAGATTTGTTGGAAATCATACAAACAGATGTATGTGGTCCGATGAATGTTGAGGCTCGTGGCGGATATCGTTATTTTCTCACCTTCACAGATGACTTAAGCAGATATGGGTATATCTACTTAATGAAACATAAGCCTGAAACGTTTGAAAAGTTCAAAGAATTTCAGAGTGAAGTTGAAAATCATCGTAACAAGAAAATAAAATTCCTACGATCTGATCGTGGAGGAGAATATTTGAGTTACGAGTTTGGTGTACATTTGAAACAATGCGGAATAGTTTCGCAACTCACGCCACCCAGAACACCACAGCGTAATGGTGTGTCTGAACGTCGTAATCGTACTTTGCTTGATATGGTGCGATCTATGATGTCTCTTACTGATTTACCGCTATCGTTTTGGGGTTATGCTCTAGAGACGGCCGCATTCACGTTAAATAGGGCACCATCAAAATCCGTTGAGACAACGCCTTATGAACTGTGGTTTGGCAAGAAACCAAAGTTGTCGTTTCTGAAAGTTTGGGTTGCGATGCTTATGTGAAAAAGTTTCAACCTGATAAGCTCGAACCCAAATCGGAGAAATGTGTCTTCATAGGATATCCAAAGGAAACTATTGGATACACCTTCTATCACAGATCCGAAGGCAAGACTTTTGTTGCTAAATTTGGAAACTTTCTAGAGAAGGAGTTTCTCTCGAAAGAAGTGAGTGGGAGGAAAGTAGAACTTGATGAGGTAACTGTACCTGCTCCCTTATTGGAAAGTAGTACATCACAGAAACTAGTTTGTGTGACACCTACACCAATTAATGAGGAAGCTAATGATGATGATCATGAAACTTCAGAACAAGATACTACTGAACCTCGTAGATCAACCAGAGTAAGATCCGCACCAGAGTGGTACGGTAATCCTGTTCTGGAAGTCATGCTACTAGATCATGATGAACCTATGAACTATGGAGAAGCGATGGTGAGCCCAGATTTCGCAAAATGGCTTGAAGCCATGAAATCTGAGATGGGATCCATGTATGAGAACAAAGTATGGACTTTGGCTGACTTGCCCAATGATTGGCAAGCAATTGAGAATAAATGGATCTTCAAGAAGAAGACTGACGCTGACGGTAATGTTACTATCTACAAAGCTCGACTTGTCGCAAAAGGTTTTCGACAAGTTCAAGGGATTGACTACGATGAGACCTTCTCACCCGTAGCGATTCTTAAGTCTGTCCGAATCATGTTAGCAATTGCCGCATTTTATGATTATGAAATTTGGCAGATGGATGTCAAAACTGCATTCCTGAATGGATTTCTGGAAGAAGAGTTGTATATGATGCAGCCGGAAGGTTTTGTCGATCCAAGGGGAGCTAACAAAGTGTGCAAGCTCTAGCGATCCATTTATGGACTGGTGCAAGCCTCTCGGAGTTGGAATAAACGCTTTGATAGTGTGATCAAAGCATTTGGTTTTGTACAGACTTTTGGAGAAGCCTGTATTTACAAGAAAGTGAGTGGGAGCTCTGTAGCTTTTCTGATATTATATGTAGATGACATATTACTAATCGGAAATGATACAGAATTTTTGGATAGCATAAAGGGATACTTGAATAAGAGTTTTTCAATGAAAGACCTCGGTGAAGCTGCTTACATATTGGGCATTAAGATCTATAGAGACAGATCAAGATGCTTAATTGGACTTTCACAAAGCACATACCTTGACAAAGTTTTGAAAAAGTTTAAAATGGATCAAGCAAAGAAAGGATTCTTGCCTGTGTTAGAAGGTGTGAAATTGAGTAAGACTCAATGCCCGACCAATGCAGAAGATAGAGAGAAAATGAAAGATGTTCCCTATGCTTCAGCCATAGGCTCTATCATATATGCAATGCTGTGTACCAGACCTGATGTGTGTCTTGCTATAAGTCTAGCAGGGAGGTACCAAAGTAATCCAGGAGTGGATCACTGGACAGCGGTCAAGAACATCCTGAAATACCTGAAAAGGACTAAGGATATGTTTCTCATATATGGAGGTGACAAAGAGCTCATCGTAAATGGTTACGTTGATGCAAGCTTTGACACTGATTCGGACGATTGTAAATCGCAAACCGGATACATGTTTACATTAAACGGTGGAGCTGTCAGTTGGTGCAGTTCTAAACAAAGCGTTGTGGCGGGATCTACATGTGAAGCGGAGTACATAGCTACTTCGGAAGCAGCAAACGAAGGAGTCTGGATGAAGGAGTTCATATCTGATCTAGGTGTCATACCTAGTGCATCGGGTCCAATGAAAATCTTTTGTGACAATACTGGTGCAATTGCCTTGGCAAAGGAATTCAGATTTCACAAGAGAACCAAGCACATCAAGAATCGCTTCAATTCCATCCGGGATCTAGTCTAGGTGGGAGACATAGATATTTGTAAGATACATATGGATCTGAATGTTGCAGACCCGTTGACTAAGCCTCTTCCACAAGCAAAACATGATCAGCACCAAAGCTCCATGGGTGTTATAATTATTACCGTGTAATCTAGATTATTGACTCTAGTGCAAATGGGAGACTGAAGGAAATATGCCCTAGAGGTGATAATAATGTTATTATTTTATTTCCTTATATCATGATAAATGTTTATTATTCATGCTAGAATTGTATTATTCGGAAACATAATACTTGTGTGAATACATAGACAAACTAAACGTCACTAGTATGCCTCTACTTGACTAGCTTGTTAATCAAAGATGGTTATGTTTCCTAACCATAGACATGTGTTGTCATTTGATTAACGAGATCACATCATTAGGAGAATGATGTGATTGACATGACCCATTCCATTAGCTTAGCACCCGATCGTTTAGTATGTTGCTATTGCTTTCTTCATGACTTATACATGTTCCTATGACTATGAGATTATGCAACTCCCGTTTGCCGGAGGAACACTTTTTGTGCTACCAAACGTCACAACGTAACTGGGTGATTATAAAGGAGCTCTACAGGTGTCTCCAAAGGTAAATGTTGGGTTGGCGTATTTCGAGATTAGGATTTGTCACTCCGATTGTCGGAGAGGTATCTGTGGGCCCTCTCGGTAATGCATATCACACAAGCCTTGCAAGCATTGCAACTAATGAGTTAGTTGCGAGATGATGTATTACGTAACGAGTAAAGGGACTTGCCGGTAACGAGATTGAACTAGGTATTGAGATACCGACGATCGAATCTCGGGCAAGTAACATACCGATGACAAAGGGAACAACGTATGTTGTTATGCGGTCTGACCGATAAAGATCTTCGTAGAATATGTGGGAGCCGATATGAGCATCCAGGTTCCGCTATTGGTTATTGACCGAAGACATGTCTCGGTCATGTCTACATTGTTCTCGAACCCGTAGGGTCCGCACGCTTAAGGTTTCGATGACAGTTATATGAGTTTATAATTTTTTGATGTACCAAAGTTAGTTCGGAGTCCCGGATGTGATCACAGACATAACGAGGAGTCTCGAAATGGTCGAGACATAAAGATTGATATATTGGACGGCTATATTCGGACACCGGAAGTGTTCCGGGTGATTTCGGAGAAAACCGGAGTGCCGGAAGAGTTACCGGAACCCCCCGGGAGAAGTAATGGGCCATATGTGCCTTAGTGGAGAGAGAGAAGGGCAGCCAGGGTGGGCCGCGTGCCTCCTCCCCCCTGGTCCGAATTGGACTAGGAGAGGGGGGCGGCGCCCCCCTTTCCTTCTCCCTCCCCACTTCCTTTCCCCCTCCTAGTAGGATTCCTACTCCTACTAGGAGGAGGACTCCTCCTTGGCACGCCAATAGGGCCGGCCGGCCTCCTCCCCTTGCTCCTTTATATACGGGGGCAGGGGGCGCCCCTAGACACACAAATTGATCCTCGTGATCGTTTTCTTAGCCGTGTGCGGTGCCCCCTTCCACCATATACCTCGATAATATTGTAGTGGTGCTTAGGCGAAGCCCTGCGACAGTTGAACATCAAGATCGTCACCACGCCGTCGTGCTGACGGAACTCTTCCCCGACACTTTGCTGGATCGGAGTCTGGGGATCGTCATCGAGTTGAACGTGTGCTAGAACTCGGAGGTGCTACATCAACCGCGTTGTCATAACGCTTCCGCTATCGGTCTACAGGGGTACGTAGATCACACTCTCCCCTCTCGTTGCTATGCATCACCATGATCTTGTGTGTATGTAGGAATTTTTTTGAAATTACTATGTTTCCCAACAAAACTGTCGCCTAAGTAGAATCCGTAAAAAGGATTTTAACTCTAGCATTACTCCTTGGAGAATACATTTTCGTTGTTGCCGAGTAGTTTTTGCGCCAGCAAAATAATCATTAGAACCATTTATTTTCTTATTATTGTCCATGCCATGTTTTTTTGTTAATACCGACTTTCTACTCTATTAATATATTTAGTCCAATCTTAAAAGTTAATGTTTCCCTGATTAGACACGTCTCATCCCAAAGCTCTATTTGGAAGCTCCTGAATTCGAATATAATATTTCTATAAGTACATTGTATCTGTTTATAAAGTTTTACGGTACTACGGTGAAGTAGAAATCTTCCTCCTATCGGCGCCGCCACCGGTCCGCCTCATCTCCGATGGCCTTTGGGCCTCTGACTAAGACTATAGAATGTTCCTGTGAATTATGACATTCGTCTGGAATGTGAGCAAATATATCATGTCGATTATTGACCGTACTTTTGCTATCTTACGCAGAGCCGAATTAGGTGAGAGAATATCTTTATGGATATGAGTCTGAGGCAGGAGTCTCTGAATGCGGGCCTGACGAACCTTTTGCACTAGGCTGATTAGCTTCAACGGAGCGGACCCTTAAATCCGAAGCAGAGCATGCTATGGGTAATGCAAAGGGAAGGAGTTTCAGTTTGACATGAAAGTCATGGAGGTAGGTTCGTATGAGGGGAAGATTAGATTTTGTTGCTATAAGAAGGAAGAGCCAATTATTTTCTCAACCAGTGCACCATCCATAACATTGGTCAAGGGTTAAGCCAAGGTAGGTAAGTAAAGATTGGAGTGATCGGAAAGACTATCTGTACATGGTGGTGCGTGGGGCCTCGGCCCCCCCGGGGGCGGGAGGGGACCCGTTCTTGTTCTTGTTTGGTTGCGGTTGTGTGATGGCGCCGATGTCTCTGAGTAGGAATAATGTCTATCACATTCTATCTCCGTCATGATGATACGTCTAGCGTCATCGGAGGGCGTGTGGAGGTGTGTCTCCGTCGGATATTGCGTGATTCGGCGAGTGCTGGTTTTCGGTGGATATGGTTGAATTCGGTCTTTGTTCGTCTTCGCTTGGGTGTCTACATATTTGATCCTTCCAATCTATGACTTTCTTTATGGACGATGGTTGCCTCTCTAGTGCGCTGGTCCTATGGGGTTTTAGCATGACGACTTCCTGACTGTTTAGTAAAACAAGGCTTGCCCAGCTCCGGCGCAGGAGGGGCAATGACCGCAGCACGTCTTCAGCTTGCTCGATTGCTTGTAGTCATCGCTAGATGATCCACGGACCTGATTGTAATTTTTAATTTTTATTATTTTTGTTGTTCTTTGTATTGTCATGATCGAAGATATATAGATTAGAAGTTTGTCATACAAAAATAATGATGTGCGAGCATAAATTCATATAGATGAATATTTTATTCATTTTAAACCCATATGGGTGAAAGCATACGTGTATATATATGAGGATTTCCAAAAGATATCCAGAAGCATATGAGCGCTTGTATTTACGTGCTGATATATGTAGGCGCGGTGAGGCGCAAGACGACGTAACACGCTGGGGTCCATCTGCACACACGGCAAAGTGGGTACTACTAAGCCATCAGGGCATGTGAAACAAAGACCATGGATTGATAAAAAGAAAAAGAAAAGACCATGGATTAGTCATAATAAAAGAAGCCGGTCAAGCCCAATTCGCCATGATCAATCAGTTGGTCGAAACAACGACATCTTTAATCCCGCGGACAACCAAGGATTTCGCCGGCTTCGACAGGGAGCAGCGGCGACGACGGTGGTCCGTCCGTATCACGCGTTGGTGGTGTGGCTAGATTGGTTTCTTAGTGTGCTATTTGTAAAAAAAAAATATTTTTCTGGGGTTCGTTATACCACTACTTATTTTCAATATAATCGGGAGTTCTTATAAAAAAAGTAACATTATTTTTTTTGCGAGAAGACAGCTAGATTTTCTGATCATAATTCAGAATTTGTACTCCAACAACATCCACACATTTACATGGACTGTAAATTACTCAAGCTACTCTACTACGCATGAACATGAATCAGAGCGTAAGCGTGAGACGGCTACAGGAGAACGCGTCGCCGTCGGGCCTGCTGTACGGAAGGGCACGCGCGGCGAGCCTTCCCTTGCGCTTCTCCATGAACCGCTGCAGCGACGCCTTCCTCGCCATGGGTAGGTCGCCATCCGCCGCCTCGCCGTTCTCTCGCGTGGTGCCTGCTGCAGCAGCGACACGGAGCAGCTCGGCCGCCCTGTCGGCCGGCACCTCGTCCAGCACCAGCACCTGCCCGCCGTAGAAGATGGTCATCTGCTCGTGCTCCGGCGCAGGACCCGCCGCGTAGTCGTCTTGCGCTGGCACTTCCGCTCCGGGCATGAGGGGGAGGACCACCGTGGCCGCCGGCCGCGTCTCCGCCGCCTTGATGCAGCGGCTGAGAACTCCGCACGCTGCGGCGAACCGTCGGCTCTTAGCGCTTCCTGTCGCCGCCATTCTTGCCGCTTGATCGATCAACCCCCCTGTACGCTCTCCAGGCCTCGCGAACTCGCGGTGTGGTAGCGGGGAGGGGAAGCTCTGCTTTGATCGGGCGTTGTGTTGGTTGGAGGAAGGAAACTGATGGATTAAGAGGTGGTGAGATGGGTTTTGATTTATAGGATCGCACGGCCGGCCGCGGCGTGTCCTGTGGGCTGTTTCTTTCTGGCGGTGTGTGGCACGAAGAACACGTGCTGGTCGAGGGACAGCACGATAAGTTCTACGTGGTGGCTGGTACTCCACTCATGCCGCACGTTGAGTTGTTAACTCGGCAGCAGGCCGAGAGGTTGGAAACTGATGGGGTGGGTCTCCCTCCAGCTGCCGGTTCCGTGATTCCGTGATGCGATCATCCGGAGAAAAATCTTATAGGAGGACCGGGTTGTACTCTACATCAGCTTAGACCCGGTTTACGGCATGTGCCGATTTCGGTCTCAAAGCACCGGTCCTAATTACCATTCAACCTTAATTCCACTCATCATGATTCCTACCTTGTTTTATTTTTTGAAAAAGTTATGATCTATTCATAATCAATCATAACAGGACAAAGAAGTTGAAAAAAAACATAACTGGATAAAGAATACCATAGTTAACTTCCGCACAAAAAACATATAGCTAACAAAACTACAATCAGATGTGTGGACCATCTAGTGAGTGTGGCAACTATAAACAAATTGAGTGAGCTGAAAACGCGCTGTCGTCAACGTCCCTCTTTCACAGTTGCCGGGCAAACCTTATTATAGTAGACAGTTAGGAAGTCTTCATGTTAAAGTGCCACGGGACCAGCGCAATGGAGCAACAACCATTGTTGATCCCCCGCAAAAAAAAACCATCGTTGATAAAGAGAGTTGTATATCAAAAAAATCTAAATTGGAAACACACGAATAAAGACTAGATCCAAACAAATCACAGGCTGAATTCCACGAGATCCGACGAAAATATACCTTCACATGCACTCTGACGAGTAGACGCATCACCGGGATGGGATTAAACGTGGGAGCATTATTCCTACTGAGGGACATAGCCGCCGCGATGTAGCCCCAACTAAGACACGTAACCTAACAAGAATAAGAGAGAGGTACCTCCTGCCGGCAGGATGAGAGGGGGGTGAGGTCCTCCGCATCTCCACGGCCCGAAGGCCATTGGAGGCAAGGCGGATTGGCGATGGCGTCCAAGGTGAAGGACGAAACTAATAGCCTAGGAGTATTTCGTATGGAGGAGGAAAGAACGCAACCATGTTTTGTGGTTGTCATTAGGATTATGTGTTTTTCTTTGACAATCCATCGTTTCAAAAACCACATCTCGTGGTAAATTGTTGTTGTTGTTGTTGTTTGTTGATCAATATTTTGATAGTCCCCCTCCCCCCCTTGTTAAGGCATATCTTCAGTCTTGTATTAATTTGCATTTTCCATACGTGATTCTTTGTGTGTGTGTGTATATGTATGAATGTATGTATATGTTGGTGTGGGATGTGTACAGCCTAATCCTGTAGAGTCTTGATATGTATTTATTGTGTTTGTATCCCATCGATGTTTCATTTTAAGTTAATAAATCCATTCTTTATCGTGAATAAAGAAAACATCAACTGTAGCGACCCGACCCGAATGGATCAAGTCTCTGTGCTTAAGTGTCATTCCTGGATCGGTATGCTGACACACACAGTACTCGACGGATTTATAACAGAGGTAAATCACATGTATAAAGTAACGTAAATACTATTACCTCAATCCATATAGCGGAAGCAACAAGGTTGTGGATTCCCATCAACACCAACGGCAAAGTTGAGTGTAGAAATCGTAACCCTAACATATCACTTACTCGTCATAAGAAACCTGCAACATTAGACGTTGCAGCCCGAAACGGGTCAGTACATTGAATGTACTGGCAAATTCACACCATAGAGAGAAATGATGAACAATGGCTATCACTACATGCATATATGGCTGGTGGAAAAGCTCTATGGTTATAGGTTTTTGCGAAAAGCCAATTTTTCCCTACTGCAAAGAAATAAATTTTTATTTAACTATCATGGTGGTTGTTAAACATTGAGAATGGTTGACAGCATTCTCAATCCCAATTAAGTAACATCATTAAATCCAACAATATTCATTTAAAGTAACATGATGAGATCAACAGGATAATCCAAGAACTAGATACTCAAGATTGTCCATAACCGGGGACACGGCTAATCATGATTAGTTTATTACACTCTGCAGAGGTTTGCGCAATTTTCCCCACAAGACTCGATCGCCTCCGTTGGATTTCTCGCACTACATGGTGTTTGAGAAACGGATGACTGAGACATAGTCTTTCAGAAGCGTTTGCACCTTACGATGGGTAGACCGTACCACCTACAACCCCTACATCTGCTAGTCTACCACTGTAAGAGTTCACACGACTTAATCAACTATGCTAGAGCCCATAATAGCTTGTGGCTGCACACGGAAGTTTCTAGCATGAATAATTTTATGATCCCTTTGAGCCTGGGTGGCGGTCCAAAAGAAAACAGGCAAGTCCTGATAGAAACCAGGTGCCTTAATCCACCCAGATGTGTATTTAAGTTGCCACCTTAAATAAACCATTAAAATTTATCAAACTCACATCTGTCATGGATATCACTCACCCAATCCACGTCTACTAGCATAGCATAGCATAATAAGCAAACGTAGAAGTAACTCTCAAAGGTTTCATAATAAACAGGTAATAGGTACTACCTCATCTACTTCCCATCCCACAATTTAATTAGATCCTAATCATGCAATGTGTGAAGCTTGATCTAATGCAATAAAAATTGGGTTGTAGAAAAGGTATGATCAAAGTGTGAACTTGCCTGCAATGTTGATGACGATTATTCGCACTCAAAATCTTGATAGCTCTACTCGTCACATTCCGGTCAATCTATCGTAAGCAAGCAATAGTAACCAGACATAAGCAATCACTCAAAAGACCAGAAAGATCGAAGAAGTCGATTCGGAAAACATCAAAACCAAGCAAATAGCTCTTGCAACATAAAACAATTTCTAACAGTACCAAAATTATGTGAATTTGGCCTTATCAGAAAATTTAGGTCAAGAGCTTCGATTTGCAAAAAGAATCAACTCAAACGGAGTTACGGATAAAAAGATATGATCAAAAGAAGTTTGAATTCAAATCTGATCTAATTCAAATTTTAAAATTTTCAAAAACATGTTTGAGTTGGATTACTGGATAGAGGAGATCATAACGAAGAAGTGGGCGTTGGTTTTGTTGGATTTGTAACGAGTAAAAAGTTATGGCTATTTGAAAAATCAGGGCCAAACTGTTTTACGGAAGAAAAAATAGTTACGGGCTAGGGTCTAATGTATAAATACGTAGACTAATTGATAATCTAATTATTTTATCATATTAGTCTAAAAATAATAAAATGCGAAGGTATAAAAAGAAAAAAAAAAGAAAGATACCTTTATAAGGCAAAGAAAAGACGACTTTGGAAAGAAGAGATAATTTCCAGAAGTCGCGTCGGAGAGGAGAAATATATATATTTTTTAAATAAATCTAGTCAAACCAAAATATTAATTTAACCCGAATCGGATGATTTTTGGAGGCTATATGGGTCTATATTTATTGGCGGAAAAGAGGCTTAGGAGTCAAAGGCTAGACAATGTGGGACTAAACGTAGACGAAAATATACGAAACAGAGAAGAAAAAAGGCGATGGGCCTAAAGGCCTTCGGCCGCGCGCACGCTGCAATTTTTTTTCGGCCGCGCGGTACAGTTTTTTTTCCGGTAGCGCGGTACAGTTTTTTTTTCAGCCGCGCGGTGCAGTTTTTTCTTTTTACAGAATACGATAAACTAAAAAACGAAAATAAAAATAAAACTTTATATAGGCATATTATATATCAAAATTTTCAGAAAAAGATTTTCTACGACATGAACATTTTTCTAGAATTAAATAAAATACACACAAATTCTAATAAATCAAAGAGTGCTCCTGGTCTAATAAAATCCAACTAAAATTATTTTAAAAATACCAAAATGATTTCAAATTAATTTTTCTCCAATTTTCTATTGTTGGGAATCATGTTATCCTAATTTCCATATATTTTATTTTTGGAGAAAAATAATTTGAATAAAACTCAAATAACTCCAAATTGGAAATAAATTCAAAATAATTTTGAATTTAATTCTTTGAAACTCCCAACTCATATTTCATATAATTTGAAGAAGTCATTTTATTTTCTCTCATGAAAATCATTGAGCGGCATGAAGTTTATGAATTGAAATATTTCCAAATGGAATTCAATTATTTTTCAAATACCCTTTCATTTAATTTAAATGGAAGAAGTCATATCATCTTCGCTCAAGGGTTTTGTATTTGAAAATAATTTGAATTCACGAAGATCATAAATGCAAAAATGAAAGTTTGGGAAAGTCCTTTTATTCCCTCTCATTTAACTTTCAAAAAGGTTTCGAATTCACTCACTTTCAGTCAATCAATCAAACAATCAATCAAATCTATCTATTTATTATAACATTCCAAAATTTAGAATTTTGGGATGTTACAAACCTATCACCCTTAAAAGGAATCTCGTCCTCGAGATTCGGAGAGGCTAGAAAGAAAAGGTTAGGGTTTGGGGGTCTTCTCAAAATCCATCGATCATAACACGGGGTCTGGGGTGCTACCACCCTTAGAAGCATGGTTACGGTTCCATCAAAACCCATATACTTCATCCATATTGTTAACAGTGTCGGTCTTCTTAGATCTTCAGGATAATTCCTTATCCGGGCTCTTCCGGTGGTGGCATAACCTTTACCACAATTTTTTTATGTCCTTTCATCTTGCTATGGTTCTTCCATGATTGGGTCTTCTTAGCTGACGGGTCTGGCGCCATTACTAAACAACTATTGATAACTCATGGTGGTCAACCATTTATGGTCTCTCCTACAGGAAATGGGTCTGGTTGATCCTCACCGTATAACCTATGGTTGGCAACAACTGCCTTGTACAAGGAAAAAATTGCTATACCATTCTAAGGTTTAAACAAGGTTTAATATCGCCGTCTCTCTACTATAGGTAAGTCACTCAGATTTACCATCCCATATAGCAAGGCGAATAATAAGAGTAAGTCGGTATGGTGATCAATCCATCCCGCACCCAAATCATTACCTTGTATACGGTTTAGCCAATCTCGCATACTAACACTCGCTCATCCTCACAAGCATTGCAGAATTTCTCTTGTCGACGAACCAAGTTCGGATAAATCCATAGATTCTGCAAGCCAAACAACCATCTATCGTTCCTTCACAACTTTCAGGTTTTGCGTAACTCCTATAAGATCGTCTGTCGTTAAAATCGTAACTTCTTTCAGGGTTTTTCCTTCAGCAAGAATGTGCTTGCTTCTTGGCAGGTCCTGAACCTGTGGGTTATGGCCCATATCATCACTTGCAAACCTTGAACTCATCATAGGGGCAACGGATCTCTAATCCAACACCCAACTTCATAGCATACTTAAATCCATCCAATTGTACTGTCCTTCCTTCCTTCTATTGGCACCAAACTAGGACATGATTACTCAGACTCATCATGGAGTTTTCATTGATCCATATTTCCAACATCATACCTCCTTTATATCCAATAGTACTTCATCTCTTCATCCTCGTGGGATATCCCACATACCGAGGTAAAAACTTATACTTATGAAGTCCATATTCACTTCGTGGAACATCATTATCCTTTCCAGGGTCAAGCGTCCTTACAGGGGAATATTGGCCATCTCTGCATGGCATGTCTTCAACTGGGAAACGTGAAACACATCATGAACTCCTGACAGTCCTTCGGGTGACTCCAATTTGTTGGCCACTTCCCCCATATGCTCCATAACTCGGTATGGTCCTACAAATCTCGGGGCTAACTTTCCCTTAACTCCAATTGTTTAACTCCTCGCAGAGGGGCACATGAAGATATGCTCTGTCTTCGATTTCATAGACTACCTCCTTGCATTTTGAGTCTGCATAACACTTCTGCCCGGACTGAGCTACCTCTAGTCTATCTCGAATCAACTTAACATTCTCCTCTGACTCCTTGATCACATTTGGTCTAAACAACTGACGGTCTCCAACTTCATCCCACACACTCTTGGGGTATCAAACATATCGAGACAAAACTCGTATTCATTTTGTCCAAAATCCACTCGGTGGAGTATCCTTATCTTTTCCAGGGGTCAACGGTTCTTACAGGGTACTACCACCCTTAAAATGCACAAATCTTCCATAGGCCATATTTCTCATATCCTAAGAATGGCCAAAATTCTTCTTCATAGAGTAACAACTCATAAAATCCATATCAGTACCAACGATGCTAACTTTATTCATTCTCAAATGATTATCTCTCGCTCCTCCATTACATGTCTCAACTCAACACCACAATATGAAGGAAAATGTTCTCACCTCTACTACTCCATTTCTTTTGTTGCAAACTCAACTATCTAGCACAAGTTTCCTTCTCCTTGGGGCATTCTCTGGCAAAGTGCCCTGCTCCATTACAACTAAAACATATTACTTCTGGCAAGTATCGAGGTTTCCTTTTTGGGCAACTGTTGAGGTAGTGCCCTGACTCCTTGCACCTGTAACAGGTGATATGACTCAGGTCCTTCCTGGAATCCAATCTGCTTCTCTTCCTTGACCTTTCCATGCGAATCATGGCTTCTATTTCCTGTGGGTCATATTCTACTTCCTCCGTCGGGAATTCTACTAGATCCCCATTCATACAATTCTGGGAGAGGTGTCCTTCTTCTCCACATGAATAGCATGACTTGGTGCAGGGTTTAATTGGCTCTTCTTTGGGTGTGTCCTCCACCTCTTCCTTCATCACAGGTTCTTCTAAACTTTCCATAAGGGCTCCTTTCATTGCTTCTTCCTTCTGCTGGATGGTTCTTTGTTCCAAGGGGTAAATGTGACACTAAGAAGGGTAGTGGGTAGTCCCTTCACACAAGAAACAAGTGATCTGCCTAGTTGGGCATTCTTCAGCTGGGTGACTTCCTTCACAGTTAGGGCATTCATCCTTGTGTTCTTTATGGTTGTGTCCTATTTCTCCACAAAGCTTGCATGCACAAGTTTTCTTCATATCCTTTCCATAAGGCTTCAACTTCTTGGACACAAGGTGAGATCTTTGCAGAGTCAATTTAAATTCTTTCCAAGTGGTTACTCCTTGCCATCCATTCATGGTTTTGGTACATCCTCCACCAAGTGGCAGCACCTCTTTCAAAGCACTGAAGAGCATGCTGGGTCATATTATTTCCAACTATAGGGTTATTCTCCATGTTCTGAATCCATAGGTCTGTCTCCAATTGACTCATCGGTCCCGAAAATACAAGCTCATCTCCATTCATCCTCTATTAGGTCCATGGGTTTTGGGGTGGGATAAGTGTTGGGGAACGTAGTAATTTCAAAAAAATTCCTACGCACACGCAAGATCATGGTGATGCATAGCAACGAGGGGGAGAGTCTGATCTACGTACCCTTGTAGATCGCAACGGAAGCGTTAACACAACGTAGAGGAAGTAGTCGTACGTCTTCTTCCCGATCCGACCGATCCAAGCACCGTTACTCCGGCACCTCCGAGTTCTTAACACACGTTCAGCTTGATGACAATCCTCGGGCTCCGATCCAGCAAAGCGTCGAGGAAGAGTTTCGTCAGCACGACGGCGTGGTGACGATCTTGATGTACTACCAACGTAGGGCTTCGCCTAAGCACTACAACGGTATGATCGAGGTGGAATTTGGTGGCAGTGGGCACAGCACACGGCTAAGGAACGATCTCAAGGATCAACTTGTCTGTCTAGAGGTGCCCCCTGCCCCCGTATATAAAGGTTGCCAGGGGGAGGGCTGGCCAGCCAAGGAGAGGAGGGCGCAGGAGGAGTCCTACTCCTACCGAGAGTAGGACTCCCCCCCCAATCCTATTCCTAATAGGACTCCTCGAGAGAGAGAGAGAGGGAGAAGGGGGCCGGCCACCTCTCCTAGTCCTAATAGGACTACGGGAGGGGGGAGGCGCGCAGCCCACCTTGGGCTGCCCCTTTCACCTTTCTACTAAGGCCCAATAAGGCCCATTTGGTTCCCGGGGGGTTCCGGTAACCTCCCGGTACTCCGGTAAAATTCTCGATTTCACCCGGAACACTTCCGATGTCCAAACATAGGCTTCCAATATATCAATCTTTATGTCTCGACCATTTCGAGACTCCTCGTCATGTCCGTGATCACATCCGGGACTCCGAACAACCTTCGGTACATCAAAATGCATAAACTCATAATAAGTGTCATCGTAACGTTAAGCGTGCGGACCCTACGGTTCGAGAACAATGTAGACATGACCGAGACACGTCTCCGGTCAATAACCAATAGCGGGACCTGGATGCCCATATTGGCTCCTACATATTCTACGAAGATCTTTATCGGTTAGACCGCATAACAACATACGTTGTTCCCTTTGTCATCGGTATGTTACTTGCCCGAGATTCGATCATCGGTATCCAATACCTAGTTCAATCTCGTTACCGGCAAGTCTCTTTACTCGTTCCGTAATACATCATCTCGCAACTAACTCATTAGTTGTAATGCTTGCAAGGCTTAAGTGATGTGCATTACCGAGAGGGCCCAGAGATACCTCTCCGACAATCGGAGTGACAAATCCTAATCTCGAAATACGCCAACCCAACATCTACCTTTGGAGACACCTGTAATGCTCCTTTATAATCACCCAGTTACGTTGTGACGTTTGGTAGCACCCAAAGTGTTCCTCCGGCAAACGGGAGTTTCATAATCTCATAGTCATAGGAACATGTATAAGTCATGAAGAAAGCAACAGCAACATACTAAACGATCGGGTGCTAAGCTAATGGAATGGGTCATGTCAATCAGATCATTCAACTAATGATGTGACCTCGTTAATCAAATAACAACTCTTTTGTCCATGGTTAGGAAACATAACCATCTTTGATTAACGAGCTAGTCAAGTAGAGGCATACTAGTGACACTCTGTTTTGTCTATGTATTCACACATGTATTATGTTTCCGGTTAATACAATTCTAGCATGAATAATAAACATTTATCATGATATAAGGAAATAAATAATAACTTTATTATTGCCTCTAGGGCATATTTCCTTCAGTCTCCCACTTGCACTAGAGTCAATAATCTAGTTCACATCGCCATGTGATTTAACAGCAATAGTTCACATCACCATGTGATTAACACCCATAGTTCACATCATCATGTGACCAACACTCAAAGGGTTTACTAGAGTCAGTAATCTAGTTCACATATCTATGTGATTAACACCCAAAGAATACTAAGGTGTGATCATGTTTTGCTTGTGAGATAATTTTAGTCAACGGGTCTGTCACATTCAGATCTGTAAGTATTTTGCAAGTTCTATGTCTACAATGCTCTACACGGAGCTACTCTAGCTAATTGCTCCCACTTTTAATATGTATCCAGATTGAGACTTTAGATTCATCTGGATCAGTGTCAAAAACTTGCATCGACGTAACCCTTTACGACGAACCTTTTTTTTGTCACGTCCATAATCGAGAAACATATCCTTATTTCACTAAGGATAATTCTGACCGCTGTCTAGTGATCTACTCCTAGATCACTATTGTACTCCCTTGTCAAATCAATGCAGGGTATACAATAGATCTGGTATACAGCATGACATACTTTATAGAACCTATGGCCAAGGCATAGGGAATGACTTTCATTCTCTTTCTATCTTCTGCCGTGGTCGGGCTTTGAGTCTTACTCAACTTCACACCTTGTAATACAGGCAAGAACTCTTTCTTTAACTGCTCCATTTTGAACTACTTCAAAATCTTGTCAAGGTATGTACTCATTGAAAAAACTTATCAAGCGTCTTGATCTATCTCTATAGATCTTAAAGCTCAATATGTAAGCAGCTTCACCGAAGTCTTTCTTTGAAAAACTCCTTTCAAACACTCCTTTATGCTTTACAGAATAATTCTACATTATTTCCGATCAACAATATGTCATTCACATATACTTATCAGAAATGCTGTAGTGCTCCCACTCACTTTCTTGTAAATACAGGCTTCACCACAAGTCTGTATAAAACTATATCCTTTGATCAACTTATCAAAGCGTATATTCCGACTCCGAGATGATTGCACCAGTCCATAGATGGATCGCTGGAGCTTGCACATTTTGTTAGCACCTTTTGGATTGACAAAACCTTCTGGTTGCATCATATACAACTATTCTTTAATAAATCCATTAAGGAATGCAGTTTTGTTTATCCGTTTGCCAGATTTCATAAAATACGGCAATTACTAACATGATTCGGACAGACTCAAGCATAGATACGAGTGAGAAGCTCTCATCGTAGTCAACACCTTGAACTTGTCGAAAACCTTTTGCGACAATTCTAGCTTTGTAGATAGTAACACTACTATCAGCGTCCGTCTTCCTCTTGAAGATCCATTTATTCTCAATTGCTTGCCGATCATTGGGCAAGCCAACCAAAGTCCAAACTTTGTTCTCATACATGGATCATATCTCAGATTTCATGGCCTCAAACCATTTCGCGGAATCTGGGCTCATCATCGCTTCCTCATAGTTCGCAAGTTCGTCATGGTCTAGTAACATGACTTCCAGAACAGGATTACCGTACCACTCTAGTGCGGATCTCACTCTGGTTTACCTACGAGATTCGGTAGTGTAACTTGATCTGAAGTTACATGATCATCATCATTAGCTTCCTCACTAATTGGTGTAGTAGTCACAGGAACAGATTTCTGTGATGAACTATTTCCAATAAGGGAGAAGGTACAATTACCTTATCAAGTTTTCTACTTTCCTCCCACTCACCTCTTTCGAGAGAAACTCCTTCTCCAGAAAGTTTCCGAATTTAGCAACAAAAGTCTTGTCTTCGGATCTGTGATAGAAGGTGTACCCAACTGTCTCCTTTGGGTATCCTATGAAGACATATTTCTCCGATTTGAGTTTGAGCTTATCGAGATGAAACTTTTTCACATAAGCATCGCAACTCCAAACTTTAAGAAACGACAGCTTAGGTTTCTTGCCAAACCATAGTTCACACGGTGTCGTCTCAACGGATTTAGATGGTGCCCTATTTAACGTGAATGCAGCTGTCTCTAATGCATAATCCCAAAACGATAGTGGTAGATCGGTAAGAAACATCATAGATCGCATTATATCTAATAAAGTACGGTTATGACGTTCGGACACACCATTACACTATGGTGTTCCAGGTGGCGTGAGTAGTGAAACTATTTCACATTGTTTTAACTAAAGGTCAAACTCGTAACTCAAATATTTTATCTCTGCGATCATATCGTAGAAACTTTTATTTTCTTGTCACGATGATTTTCCACTTCACTCTGAAATTCTTTGAACTGTTCAAATGTTTCAGACTTATGTTTCATCAAGTAGATATCCCCATATCTGCTCAAATCATCTGTGATGGTCAGAAAATAATGATACCTGCTGCAAGCCTTAATATTCATCGGACCACATACATCAGTATGTATGATTTCCAACAAATCTGTTGCTTGCTTCATTGTTCCGGAGAACGGCGTTTTAGTCATCTTGCCCATAAGGCATGGTTCGCAAGCATCAAGTGATTCATAATCAAGTGATTCCAAAAGCCCATCAGCATGGAGTTTCTTCATGTGCTTTACACCAATATGACCTAAACGGCAGTGCCACAAATAAGTTGCACTATCATTATTAACTTCGCATCTTTTGGTTTCAATATTATGAATATGTGTATCACTAAGATCGAGATCCAATGAACTATTTTCATTGGGTGTGTAACCATATAAGGTTTTATTCATGTAAACAGAACAACAATTTATTCTTTTACTTAAATGAATAACCGTATTACAATAAACATGATCAAATCATATTCATGCTCAACGCAAACACCAAATAACACTTATTTAGGTTCAACACTAATCCCGAAAGTATAGGGAGTGTGCGATGATGATCATATCAATCTTGGAACCACTTCCAACACACATCGTCACTTCACCCTTAACTAGTCTCTGTTCATTCTGCAACTCACGTTTCGAGTTACTACTCTTAGGAACTGAACTAGCATCAAATACTGAGGGGTTGCTATAAACACTAGTAAAGTACACATCAATAACATGTATATCAAATATACTTATGTTCACTTTGCCATCCTACTTATCCGCCAATCACTTGGGGTAGTTCCGCTTCCAGTGACCAGTCCCTTTGCAGTAGAAGCACTTAGTCTCAAGCTTAGGATCAGACTTGGCCTTCTTCACTTGAGCAGCAACTTGCTTGTCGTTCTTCTTGAAGTTCCCCTTCTTCCCTTTGCCCTTTTCTTGAAACTAGTGGTCTTGTCAACCATCAACACTTGATGTTTTTCTTGATTTCTACCTTCGTTGATTTCAGCATCACGAAGAGCTTGGGAGTTGTTTCCGTTATCCCTTGCATATTATAGTTCATCACGAAGTTCTACTAACTTGGTGATGGTGACTAGAGAATTCTGTCAATCACTATCTTATCTGGAAGATTAACTCCCACTTGATTCAAGCGATTGTAGTACCCAGACAATCTGAGCACATGCTCACTAGTTGAGCGATTCTCCTCCATCTTTTAGCTATAGAACTTGTTGGAGACTTCATATCTCTCAACTCGGGTATTTGCTTGAAATATTAACTTCAACTCCTGGAACATCTCATATGGTCCATGACGTTCAAAACGTCTTTGAAGTCCCGATTCTAAGCCATTAAGCATGGTGCACTAAACTATCAAGTAGTCATCATATTGAGCTAGCCATAACGTCTGCATCTGCTCCTGCAATAGGTCTGTCACCTAGCGGTGCATCAAGGACATAATTCTTCTGTGCAGCAATGAGGATAAACCTCAGATCACGGATCCAATCCGCATCATTGCTACTAACATCTTTCAACACAATTTTCTCTAGGAACATATCAAAAATAAACACAGGGAAGCAACAACGCGAGCTATTGATCTACAACATAATTTGCAAAATACTACCTGGACTAAGTTCATGATAAATTTAAGTTCAATTTAATCATATTACTCAAGAACTCCCACTTAGATAGACATCCCTCTAATCCTCTAAGTGATCACGTGATCCAAATCAACTAAACCATAACCGATCATCACATGAGATGGAGTAGTTTTCAATGGTGAACATCGTTATGTTGATCATATCTACTATATGATTCACGCTCGACCTTTCGGTCTCCGTGTTCCGAGGCCATATCTGCATATGCTAGGCTCGTCAAGTATAACCCGAGTATTCTGCGTGTGCAAAACTGGCTTGCACCCGTTGTAGATGGACGTAGAGCTTATCACACCCGATCATCACGTGGTGTCTGGGCACGACGAACTTTGGCAACGGTGCATACTCAGGGAGAACACTTCTTGGTAATTTAGTGAGAGATCATCTTATAATGCTACCGTCAATCAAAGCAATATAAGATGCATAAAAAGATAAACATCACATGCAATCAATATAAGTGATATGATATGGCCATCATCATCTTGTGCTTGTGATCTCCATCTCCAAAGCACTGTCATGATCACCATCGTCACCGACACGACACCTTGATCTCCATCGTAGCATCGTTGTCGTCTCGCCAATCTTATGCTTCCACGACTATCACTACCGCTTAGTAATAAAGTAAAGCATTACATCGCGATTGCATTGCATACAATAAAGCGACAACCATATGGCTCCTGCCAGTTGCCGATAACTTGGTTACAAAACATGATCATCTCATACAATAAAATTTAGCATCATGCCTTGACCATATCACATCACAACATGCCCTGCAAAAACAAGTTAGACGTCCTCTACTTTGTTGTTGCAAGTTTTACGCATCAAAACCACAACGATAGTTTGTCAAATAGACTCTGTTTTTACCTTCTCAAGGACCGGGCGTAGCCACACTCGGTTCAACTAAAGTTAGAGAGACAGTTGCCCGCAAGCCATCTATGTGCAAAGCACGTCGAGGGAACCGGTCTCGCGTAAGCGTACGCGTAAGGTTCGTCTGGGTCGTCTCGTCCAACAATACCGCCGAACCAAAGTATGACATGCTGGTAGGCAGTATGACTTGTATCGCCCACAACTCACTTGTGTTCTACTCGTGCAAATAACATCAAACCATAAAACCTAGGCTCGGATGCCACTGTTGGGGAACGTAGTAATTTCAAAAAATTTCCTACGCACACGCAAGATCATGGTGATGCATAGCAACGAGGGGGAGAGTCTGATCTACGTACCCTTGTAGATCGCAACGGAAGAGTTAACACAACGTAGAGGAAGTAGTCGTACGTCTTCTTCCCGATCCGACCGATCCAAGCACCGTTACTCCGGCACCTCCGAGTTCTTAACACACGTTCAGCTCGATGACGATCCTCGGGCTCCGATCCAGCAAAGCGTCGAGGAAGAGTTCCGTTAGCACGACGGCGTGGTGACGATCTTGATGTACTACCGACGCAGGGCTTCGCCTAAGCACTACAACGGTATGATCGAGGTGGAATTTGGTGGCAGGGGGCACCGCACACGGCTAAGGAACGATCTCAAGGATCAACTTGTGTGTCTAGAGGTGCCCCCTGCCCCCGTATATAAAGGTTGCCAGGGGAAGGGCTGGCCGGCCAAGGAGAGGAGGGCGCAGGAGGAGTCCTACTCCTACCGGGAGTAGGACTCCCCCCCCCCCAATCCTATTCCTAATAGGACTCCTCGAGAGAGAGAGAGAGAGAGGGAGAAGGGGACCGGCCACCTCTCCTAGTCCTAATAGGACTAGGGGAGGGGGGAGGCGCGCAGCCCACCTTGGGCTGCCCTTTCACCTTTCTACTAAGGCCCAATAAGGCCCATTTGGTTCCCGGGGGGTTCCGGTAACCTCCCGGTACTCCGGTAAAATTCCCGATTTCACCCGGAACACTTCCGATGTCCAAACATAGGCTTCCAATATATCAATCTTTATGTCTCGACCATTTCGAGACTCCTCGTCATGTCCGTGATCACATCCGGGACTCCGAACAACCTTCGGTACATCAAAATGCATAAACTCATAATAACTGTCATCGTAACGTTAAGCATGCGGACCCTACGGTTCGAGAACAATGTAGACATGACCGAGACACATCTCCGGTCAATAACCAATAGCGGGACCTGGATGCCCATATTGGCTCCTACATATTCTACGACGATCTTTATCGATCAGACCGCATAACAACATACGTTGTTCCCTTTGTCATCGGTATGTTACTTGCCCGAGATTCGATCGTCGGTATCCAATACCTAGTTCAATCTCGTTACCGGCAAGTCTCTTTACTCGTTCCGTAATACATCATCTCGCAACTAACTCATTAGTTGTAATGCTTGCAAGGCTTAAGTGATGTGCATTACCGAGAGGGCCCAGAGATACCTCTCCGACAATCAGAGTGACAAATCCTAATCTCGAAATACGCCAACCCAACATCTACCTTTGGAGACACCTGTAATGCTCCTTTATAATCACCCAGTTACGTTGTGACGTTTGGTAGCACCCAAAGTGTTCCTCCGGCAAACGGGAGTTGCATAATCTCATAGTCATAGGAACATGTATAAGTCATGAAGAAAGCAACAGCAACATACTAAACGATCGGGTGCTAAGCTAATGGAATGGGTCATGTCAATCAGATCATTCAACTAATGATGTGACCTCGTTAATCAAATAACAACTCTTTTGTCCATGGTTAGGAAACATAACCATCTTTGATTAACGAGCTAGTCAAGTAGAGGCATACTAGTGACACTCTGTTTTGTCTATGTATTCACACATGTATTATGTTTCCGGTTAATACAATTCTAGCATGAATAATAAACATTTATCATGATATAAGGAAATAAATAATAACTTTATTATTGCCTCTAGGGCATATTTCCTTCAATAAGAGAGATCAAGAGAGATGCACACAATACAAACAAAGGTTTTTGAAAAGACAGGTTTTATTGTGGCTGTCGAAAAACATCAAACAAATGACAACTCACAATCGTCGCATCTGATGTAGGTACAGGGGTTTGGTCTTCTAAAGGTCAATAAATCTTCAAGGTCGTCTAACTCTACGAGTCTTGTTCATGCCTCCAATGGCTTCTTCCGATTATGCTTGTCTTTCTCAAGTTCTTTTGCCAGATCAACTCTGTTGACGCGAAGTCTCTCCTGACGTCCTTTAATATTCTGGAGTTGCGTTCCAAACTTCTGGGTTTCATCAAACTCGACCTGAACCATGATCCTGCTGTCCTTCAGTTCTCAACGAATCTCCGGTATCTCGAGGTTGTAGCTCCTCCAGCTTGGCTACTTTCAGCCTTTGGTTCCTGAGTTCTTCACGAAATGCTTCCTTGTCTAATACAGCTTCATGGAGCTCCACCTTAAACTTCTTGATGTAACACTCCAGATCCTGGTGATACACTAGCTAAGGTTAAAACTTCATCTTACTAATAGGTGCTCCATCAGCCTTCTTCCATCAAATCCATTCTGAAGAAAACATCCTTAACTCAGCATGGTGACAATAGCATCAGCGGGCGATGACATCACGGATAACCGTGTTTCTGCTCTTGTCATTCCCATGAGCTATCATTCCATAGTTGATATCTCCTACCTTAGGGTTTTCTTGACAAATCCTTGAGTTCTTAACTCTACATGCTCCGGTCTTTCTCCGATACACCCTGATCTCAGGCATTGACAACTTCCATAATCAGTCAAGTTCCATATGGGTAGCCTTCCTAGGTCATACGAATCTGGGAATTCTTCAGAGCCTTCAAGTCTCCTAGTCTTCGGAGTCTTCAACCACTGTAGTTTCCATTACCATAATGTATGGTAAGATCCTCTTCATTCCGAAGTGATCTTAGTTGTCCGATATCTTGTACTTCTTGGAGTGGTCTCATCAGTCGAATCTTCGTGTGGTCAAAAGGGGAAAGGGGTGTGGTCTCACTAAAGGGAATTTTTGAATAAGTTCAGAAGAGAAGAGAGGTAAAAATCTTTTTGAAAGGGAAAGTTGTAGAGAAAAATCTTTGCTATGGGCTTGCCAGTTTCTAGGGTCACGTCCTACAGTCAACATGTGCTCTGATACCATCTTGTAGCGACCCGACCCGAATGGATCAAGTCTCTGTGCTTAAGTGTCATCCCTGGATCGGTATGCTGACACACACAGTACTCGAAGGATTTATAACAGAGGTAAATCACATGTATAAAGTAACGTAAATACTATTACCTCAATCCATATAGCGGAAGCAACAAGGTTGTGGATTCCCATCAACACCAACGGCAAAGTTGAGTGTAGAAATCGTAACCCTAACGTATCACTTACTCATCGTAAGAAACCTGCAACATTAGACGTTGCAGCCCGAAACGGGTCAGTACATTGAATGTACTGGCAAATTCACACCATAGAGAGAAATGATGAACAATGGCTATCACTACATGCATATATGGCTGGTGGAAAAGCTCTATGGTTATAAGGTTTTTGCGAAAAGCCAATTTTTCCCTACTGCAAAGGAATAAATTTTTATTTAACTATCATGGTGGTTGTTAAACATTGAGAATGGTTGACAGCATTCTCAATCCCAATTAAGTAACATCATTAAACCCAACAATATTCATTTAAAGTAACGTGATGAGATCAACAGGATAATCCAAGAACTAGATACTCAAGATTGTCCATAACCGGGGACACGGCTAACCATGATTAGTTTATTACACTCTGCAGAGGTTTGCGCACTTTTCCCCACAAGACTCGATCGCCTCCGTTGGATTTCTCGCACTACATGGTGTTTGAGAAATGGATGACTGAGACATAGTCTTTCAGAAGCGTTTGCACCTTACTATGGGTAGACCGTACCACCTACAACCCCTACATCTGCTAGTCTACCACTGTAAGAGTTCACACGACTTAATTAACTATGCTAGAGCCCATAATAGCTTGTGGCTGCACACGGAAGTTTCTAGCATGAATAATCTTATGATCTCTTTGAGCCTGGGTGACGGTCCAAAAGAAAACAGGCAAGTCCTGATAGAAACCAGGTGCCTCAATCCACCCAGATGTGTATTTAAGTTGCCACCTTAAATAAACCATTAAAATTTATCAAACTCACATCTGTCATGGATATCACTCACCCAATCCACGTCTACTAGCATAGCATAGCATAATAAGCAAATGTAGAAGTAACTCCCAAAGGTTTCATAATAAACAGGTAATAGGTACTACCTCATCTACTTCCCATCCCACAATTTAATTAGATCCTAATCATGCAATGTGTGAAGCTTGATCTAATGCAATAAAAACTGGGTTGGAGAAAAGGTATGATCAAAGTGTGAACTTGCCTGCAATGTTGATGACGATGATTCGCACTCAAAATCTTGATAGCTCTACTCGTCACACTCCGGTCAATCTATCGTAAGCAAGCAATAGTAACCAGACATAAGCAATCACTCAAAAGACCAGAAAGATCGAAGAAGTCGATTCGGAAAACATCAAAACCAAGCAAATAGCTCTTGCAACATAAAACAATTTCTAACAGTACCAAAATTATGTGAATTTGGCCTTATCAGAAAATTTAGGTCAAGAGCTTCGATTTGTAAAAAGAATCAACTCAAACGGAGTTACGGATAAAAAGATATGATCAAAAAAAGTTTGAAATCAAATCTGATCTAATTAAAATTTTAAAATTTTCAAAAACATGTTTGAGTTGGATTACTGGATAGAGGAGATCATAACGAAGAAGTGGGCGTTGGTTTCGTTGGATTTGGGCAAACGAGTAAAAAGTTATGGCTATTTGAAAAATCAGGGCCAAGTTGTTTTACGGAAGAAAAAATAACTACGGGCTAGGGTCTAATGTATAAATATGTAGACTAATTGATAATCTAATTATTTTATCATATTAGTCTAAAAATAATAAACTGCGGAGGTATAAGAAGAAAAGAAACAAAGAAAGATACGTTTATAAGGCAGAGAAAAGATGACTTTGAAAAGAAGAGATAATTTCCAGAAGTTGTGTCGGAGAGGAGAAATATTTTTTTTTAAATAAATCTAGTCAAACCAAAATATTGATTTAACCCGAATCGGATGATTTTTGGAGTCTCTATGGGTCTATATTTATTGGTGGAAAAGAGGCTTATGGGTCAAAGGCTAGGCAATGTGGGACTAAACATAGACGAAAATATACGAAACAGAGAAGAAAAGAGGCGATGGGCCTAAAGGCCTTCGGCCGCGAGCGCTGCAAATTTTTTTTTCGGCCGCGTGGTACAGTTGTTTTTTTCGGCCGTGCGGTACAGTTTTTTTTACAGAATACGATAAACTAAAAAACGAAAATAAAAGTAAAACTTTATATTGGCATATTATATATCAAAATTTTCAGAAAAAGATTTTCTTCGACATGAACATTTTTCTAGAATTAAATAAAATACACACAAATTCTAATAAATCAAAGAGTGCTCCTGGTCTAATAAAATCCAACTAAAATCATTTTAAAAATACCAAAATGATTTCAAATTAATTTTTCTCCAATTTTCTATTGTAGGGAATCATGTTACCCTAATTTCCATATATTTTATTTTTGGAGAAAAATAATTTGAATAAAACTCAAATAACTCCAAATTGGAAATAAATTCAAAATAATTTTGAATTTAATTCTTTGAAACTCCCAACCCATATTTCATATAATTTGAGGAAGTCATTTTATCTTCTCTCATGAAAATCATTGAGCGGCATGAAGTTTATGAATTGAAATATTTCCAAATGGAATTCAATTATTTTTCAAATACCCTTTCATTTAATTTAAATGGAAGAAGTCATATCATCTTCGCTCAAGGTTTTTGTATTTGAAAATAATTTGAATTCACGAAGATCATAAATGCAAAAAATGAAAGTTTGGGAAAGTCCTTTTATTCCCTCTCATTTAACTTTCAAAAAGGTTTCGAATTCACTCACTTTCAGTCAATCAATCAAACAATCAATCAAATCTATCTATTTATTATAACATTCCAAAATTTAGAATTTTGGGATGTTACATCAACATACCGTTTATATTCTACCGAGCAACTAGAGACTCTACAAGCACAATCTAGAGACTCTAGAAGCACAATCTACAAGCTATGAAGATTTATTTTCTTTCTTTGAAAACACCTCCCGTAATATTAATAAATTTAAAAGTTGTTACAATCGTTTCTTACAACATTAGCCATTCAAGGCGGAAAACGAGTACAAAGAATACCCTCTAACCTATTATTGAAGCTAAATTTTGGAATCTGGTGTGTGACCTCATTGGCCCTTCGATTGATTTTCTTCGGCTTAAAATTCTGAAAAGGTATAAAGATGGAAAAATATTTGTTCTTCAGATCAACAAGGTGTGACCTGTCAAGATTTTTATTTGTAAATAAAGAAACCACAAAAGAGCAACCAGTCTCCAAAATAATAGGTTTATGAAGAGTTATACCGATATAAAGACCAGCTAGGCACACCCGGAGCTCTGCTTCATCTGCACTAGTACACACGACCCACTATAATCCCATGAAGTCAAGAGGACGTGGCCTGCAAAATTCCTGGCAACTCCCACACTCGTAGCGCCAACATTATCCACAGAACTTGAGTCAACATTGATCTTAATATAATTCAAAGGCGGAGGCTGCACACCTCAATGATACTCGGAGGAGTATTGATGAATCTTAAATCATCGCCTACTCCCTTACCTTTGATGTTAGAAACCAACTCCGCATTGGATTAACAAAACCAAAACGATGACCATTAATTTTCCACAAAATTAGCAGAGAGGCAGAGATAGATTTCTCTCCCTTGCCAAACATCATATCCTTCCTTAAATGGCTAGCTCTCCAGAAAATGAAAATGACTTGCTCACAAACCGAAGAACTTAACTGATCCAACAAGATAAGCAACCAATCCGGCCCAGTAAACTGTCAATGACATATGCAAAGCCCTCGCCTTAGGACAAGTCACTAGAGCATGAAAAGTGCATTTATCTTCCACCCCGCAGATAGAGCACATACCCGAGGTAGCCTGGTGGCAAATAACTCTATTAATATGAATCACGAGCCTATTAAATGCAAAACTCCAGGCAAAATTCTGATCTTTTGAGAGACATTGGCCTTTCAAATGACATTCCGGGGCTTCCTTTCCCCCTTCACAGCATCGCTAAAATGCCTATAATCCTCCTTGTTCTCCTCGAGCTTCATAGACAGATTATACAGACTTTTATAGAGAATATACCTGTCTTCTCATACTGCCACACAATAAAAATCACCATCTCCCGAGGATTGAATACACATCTTTAGAATCCCATCGGCATCATGTGGATAAAACAAATGTGAGATTAAATTCGCATATCATCTTCTTGTCCCATTTATGAATAAATCAGATACCCACTTTAGCCTGGTTCTACTCATTTTAGCTTAATATTTTAGGCCAAAATTCCTGGTGTCCAATAATCTCTTCAAATATTTATACTAAACCCATCCAACACTACAACACTTCAAAGAAATTTATCATTTAACACATGAGCATGGCCACGAATCAGATCCTAAGCGTGAGACGTTAACCGAATAAGACGGTAAACCTTGCAACGATGCCTCCCACCCCATGCGCAGGTGCCATCAACCGCCTTGTCGATGTTTTGTTTTTTGCGGGTGGTTCTTTAATATTTTGGACAACAAAAATCCTACAACCACGGATGATTTACAGATTTTTTTACGGAAACTTTTAATAAATTCTCTCCTCCTCTTCCTTCTTTCTGATCCCCCCTAATCTGCAACCAAAAATTGTCGCCCAATTAGAATTCGTAAAAGGGATCCATAACTTTAGCATTACTCTTTGGAGAATACCTTTTCGTTGATATCGATGTGATCACATGATCAAGAGTGGGGCCTCGGCTTGGATTTGGTGCTAGCAAAATAATCACTAGAACCATTTTTTGTAATATTTCATGCCATGTTTTTCTTGGTGAATACCCATGTTCTGCTCTATTAATATATTCAGGCCTCTTTTGGTTCATAGGATAGGATTATCGTAGGAATAGGAAATCTGTAGGAAATGAGATTACATGTATCTTAAATTCTATGAGTAGGAATAGGAATAGGAAATGAGATGTGATTTGGTTCACACCAAAGGAATTTTTCCATTGAGTCTAGGCTCATTTTTATTTTCCTATGAAATGTGAAGGATGGGAACCAATCCTATGTAGGAATAGGAATCCATACCTATGAACCAAAGGGCTCTTAAGAAAAAAAATCCTATGAGAATCCTATCCTCTAGAATTCCAATGAAATTCCTCCAAACCAAAGGAAGCCTGAACAAGTGTCGCCGATTTGTATAAAGTTGTATTAAATCAGTGATACTTATTTTGAGATGAAGGGAGTATTAGTCAATTCTTAAAACATAATGTTTCCCTGATTCGACATGTCTCATCTCAAATCTCTGTTTGGAAGCACCTGAATTTGGATATAAGATTTTTGGAGTATAGAGTATCTTTTTTATTTAATTTTTATGGTACTACTTATATTGCAGTGAAGTAGTCCCATGGGCATAAGAGTACTTGCAGAAATGCGAGGGGACATATGGACGCTTGTATTTACATGCCATTGTGCGATGACGACGTACTACAATTGTGCTTATTTGGTTTCCTATATGTCTGCGGACGTGCCTGGTCAGTGTCTGAGCATGTTCGTTTTTGACACTCACTTTGCAAAACAAACACTCCTCATATTATCCTCTGGTCATATGCATATAATTGATGGAGAGAAAGAGAGAGAAAAGAAAGAATAAAGAACGAGAAAAGATAATCCGTGGTGTATCAAATTCTAGTTGGTCCCATATCCTCCCCATATATGGGTTTGATATGGGATTTACGGACTACCTGGAAATGACATGCCCGGACAAAATAAAGATTACAATTGGGTGGTCTTTTTTATCTCTGTTTTGTTTCGAAAGTGACCCGACTATCGGATAGAACGTTGAGGCCTGTGGTTGTAGATGCTCTAACATGCTGGGGTCCATCTGCCCACACAGCCAAGTGGGGAATAGTAGCCAAGTCATCGCGCATGTTTTTTTTGAGACAAACTTGCAAAGCTTTATTAGGTCGTCACAATGTTTACAGGGACGAAATCAAGACCATTGGGTTGGCCTAACCAAACATGGCGGCCAACTCCAAGAGATAGAGCATACCTTGCAAGTTTGTGAGCTTCGGTATTCGAGCTCCTAAACTCGTGAACGATATTACAAATATCAAAACTAGACTTGTAATGTATGATTTCATGCACAATGGCACCGTAACTCCCTTTGAAGTGTTGGTGAATATCGCCGACAGCCACCTTGCAGTCCGAAGCAATTTGGATCCTCCTGACATAGAGATCATCTGCTAACGCCATTGCCTCCCGGATGGCCAACGTCTCGAGGGTACCTGGGTCTGATAGGTTGGGGAACACCACTGTCAAAGCACCTAAAAAGACTCCATCTCGGTCTCGTCACATCACTCCCGCTGCACCATGCGTTCGTCCAACCGCGGCATCAACATTGATCTTTGTCAGCCCCACAGGTGGTGCAATCCAATGAGATGGACGCTGGCGGGGCTCCCTATCTCCGACTGCCCGTGGCTCCTAGAGGGCTTTTAGCTCACCTATAAAGGATTTGACGAAGCTGTTGATGACGAAAGGTGTTTGGAAAATGTCCTCGTACATGGCCTTTCTTCGTGCTCCCCACAGCGCCCATAGTGTAACAACAAAAACAAGGAAATCCTCTTGACTTAGGGCCTCATGCATACCAAAAATCCAGCGCTTAGCATTTTCTTCTCTACATGTACTTAGCTTGTCTAGAACTTTTTCTGAAGAAAGTGCCCACGTGCTTCTTGAGACCGTGCAGTCCACCAGAGCATGGCGCCAAGTATCGACAGCTCCACAGAGACAACAAGCTCTAGTCGTTGCCATGTTCCGGTGATGGAGGAGAGCAGCCGTGGGTATTGAATGCTTAGCAAGCCTCCATAAGAAGAATTTGATCTTTGAAGGGACCCTGATCCGCCACAACTCAGACCATCCTTGGTCACCAAGGGATTCAGAAGAGGCCCCTTGCTCATAAAGCCATGCCTCCCTACTGAGCTTTGTTTGCTGAATCATCCTATATGCGGATCGCACTGTAAAAATGCCCTTTTGGTCCTCTGACCAGGCCCAAAAATCATCTGTCTGTCGTGTGCATAGAGGTATCTGTAATATGGCTGCCGCATCTATGGGAATGAACATCGAACGGACCAGATCCTCTTTCCAAGTTGCTATTGTGTGATCTATCAACTCGGCCACTCTCGTCGGAGGATCAGGCACAAGAGATGTGATTGGCCTTTTCATGCTTGGTCTCGGTAGCCAGTTCTCCTCCCATATTTGTGTTGTCTCTCTGTCTCCAATTCTACGCACCAGACCCTGAACCATGATGTCTCTTCCATCTAAAATAGCTCGCCATATCTGTGAGGGATGCGGTCCCAAAGTTGCACCAAAAATATCTGTGTCTGGATAATATACTGCTTTCAAAATCCTCGTGCTCAGAGACAAGGGATTTTGCACCATACGCCAGGACTGCCGAGCTAGAAGGGCCAAGTTAAAGAGCTCCAAATCCCGAAAGCCAAGTCCACTGAGATGCTTAGGCAGGGTCATCACGTCCCACGCCACCCAACTGGGTTTCCGTTTTCCTTGTTTGCTTCCCCACTAGAATTGTCTGATTAGCAAAGTAACACTTTCACATAGTCCCCGGGGAAGCCGAAAACATGCCATCGAGTATACTGGTATTGCCTGGGCCACTGCCTTAATCAACACCTCTTTCCCCGCCGAAGATAACAGCTTTTCCATCCAACCTCTCACTTTTTCCCAGACTCGATCCCTCAAGTATTTGAAAGTACCGTTCTTCGAGTGACCAACCTCTGTTGGCATTCCCAGATACCGATCACTCAGGGATTCGTTGTGCACATTCAGAACATTCTTCATATCATCTCTCACCGCTTGCGGGCACCCTCTACTAAAAAAGATCGAAGACTTGTCGTGATTTATCCTCTGCCTTGATGCCAAACAATATGTTTCCAGTAGGTTTGATACCGCTACTGCCTCTTCATTCCCTGACTTAAAAAGCAGCAGGTTGTCGTCTGCGAAAAGAAGGTGGTTAACGGCCAGGGCCGTGGGTGCCACCTTTAATCCAACAATATTTGACGACAAATGACTGGTTTTCAGGAGGCACGAAAGGCCCTCCGCTGCAATTAAGAAGAGATAAGGGGATATCGGATCTCCCTGCCTTATACCTCTGCTCGGCATAAACTGATCAAGCCTCTCACCATTAAAGAGCACCGAAAAGGAAACTGACCGCACCATGCTCATAACTATTTTTATCCAAGCTGTGGCAAAACCTAGCTTACCCATGATGGCTTCCAGATAGTCCCATTCCAACCTATCATATGCTTTCATCATATCGAGCTTAAGTGCACAGTAGCTGTTGGCCTTCGCTTTACTCCGCTTCATAAAATGAAGACACTCATGCGCACTTATAATGTTATCCGTAATGAGCCTTCCTGGGACGAAGGCCGATTGTTCCTCTGGTATAATATCCGGTAAGATTTGCTTGAGCCTGTTTGCAATAACTTTGGATGCCACCTTGTATAGAACATTGCATAGGCTAATAGGTCTAAACTGTGACAAGATGGTAGGATTTGTTACCTTGGGAATAAGAACAAGGATAGTATCATTGATACCCTCCGGGCTGTCCTCCCCTCTAACAATCCGTAGCACTGCCTCGGTCACCTCCGCTCCACAAAGCTCCTAGTGTCGCTGATAAAAATGTGTCGGAAAGCCATCTGGACCCGGCGCCTTGGTCGGAAACATCTGGAACAGAGCTGTCTTGATCTCATCGTTAGAATACGGGGCACACAACATCTCATTCATACCCGCCGTTACCTTTGATGGGACACTGTTTAGGACCATCTCCATGTTGCTCACCCCCTCCGTGGTGTATAAAGTCTTGTAGAAATCATTTACCGTGGCCTTCAACTCCTCCGGGTCATCTGTGAGCACCCCTAGCGAATTCTTCAAAGCTTTAATCATATTCTTCTTTCGGCAAATGCTTGCCCGTAGGTGAAAGAACTTGGTATTCCTGTCTCCCGCAGTGAGCCATTGCACTCTTGATCTCTGCCGCCACATGACTTCCTCCCTGTGGTACATCTCCACTAGTTTTTCATTGATCTTGAGCTCAACGTGTGTTGGTGCAGTTCGGCTAGGATCTGTTCTAAGCTTCTCTAACTCCCCCTTCAACTTTTTAATCTCTTTGCGAACACTACCGAATGTATCCCTGTTCCACCGCCCCAAATCTTGTGATAGCGTTGCAAGTTTAGCTCTGAGTTCTTCAACTCTGGTGGTGGCTCCAGGGTTAGCCCATGCCTCCGAAATCTTACTGCTCCACGATTCATGACCCTCCCACATAACCTCATACTTGAACGAGTTTGGCCTTGGGTTAATCTATTGCTCTCTATTCATTCTCGCCAAGATAGGGCTATGATATGATGTAGCTGCAACTAGGTGTAAGAGATCAGCCAAGGGAAAGCGAGCTTGCCACTCCGCTGAGACCAAGGCCCTGTCGAGCCGTGCCCTTGTAAATGTTCCTCCCGTGACCTTTTTTTCGAAAGTCCATGGAATACCGGCAAAGCCAATATCTAGCAACATGCAAACATCAACGGTATCTCTGAAAACTTGGATTTGTGCATTGCTACGTTGTCCAATTCCTACATGCTCTTCCGAACGTAACACTTCATTGAAATCACCAAGACACAGCCAGGGGAGGTTGCTCAAGGTGCTAATGTTTTTAACATGTCCCACGTCTGGTGTCTTAAATGAGTTTGAGCTTCGCCATATACTACAGTCAACCTCCAGGGATCATCTCCTGGTTCAAGGATCGAGCAATCAAGGTGATAGTCAGAGTAACCCAAAATCTCAACATTTATTCCATTATTCCAAAACATGCCTATTCCACCACTTCTACCACGACTACTAACTGCATAACCATGTTCATAACCAAGAGTTCCTGCTAAAGCTTCTACCCTCGAGCCTTCAAGCTGGGTTTCTACGATACACAAAAGGGTAGGGGCAAATTTCTTCGCGAATTCGCGAAGTTCCCGAACTGTCGCGGCTTTGCCTGCGCCACGGCAGTTCCAGCAGAGTACACTCATTGGGCTCAGCGGTGCCCGTCACTCGGGCCCGCCAACTTTGGGTCAAACTTGCCTAGCAACAAGTTCTTCACAGCTGAAACCTTTTCCGTCTCCGCCACCATCTTTGCTCGCTTTGACTCCTGTATTGCGCTTGGGCTGGTAGGCACCGCCGAGGGAGGCAATGCAAGCACAGTCCCTGTTGTCAACGCCGACGGATGATCAGAGGTTGGAGGCGTAGCCTGGCCTTGGTGCACCACTGGTTTGGAACCCCTCTTCCTGATCCTCTCTGCATCAAGCATCTCCAAATCTTGTTCGGTTTGCTCAGCGTCAGTCCCATCATCCTGAGGGCGTCCTCCCCCTCTTCTTCCCGAACGGCCTCCTCTACGGCCCCCCCTGCTTCCACGGCCGCCACCAGGGCCGCCACCGTTCCCCATGAACCAAGACGCCCTGAGCTCCTTAAAGACAAGAGCCGAGGGAGGGTGGATGCCTGTTCCATGTTCCTTGAAGAGGTGTCCCAGCATACCGCACACCGCACACCAGTCCGGCAGCTTCTCGTACTTGACCTTGTATATCTGCCTCTCGCCGCCCCTTATCATGGATACTGCGTTCTTGAGGGGTTTGGTGACATTGATCCGTACCCAGACACGATGGAAGTTTCCCGTGAAATCATGCGACTGGGACTCAGTGAAAAGAACCTCTCCCACCTTTGAAGCCAGGGATGGAACCAGATGGGCGTAAAGGAGTGGTACATCGTGAATTTGGATCCAAATCTCAATTGTGTCCAACTTGACGTTCGACGGCTTCGTCACCCCGTCATATTCCTTCAGGATGACTGCATCTCCGCGGAAGTGCCATGGTCCCTCATGCATGACCCTCTCCCAATCCCCTAAACAGGAGAATTGGATGGTATAAAGATTCTCTCCCAGGGGCTTGAATTTGGCTTCCTGAGCAAGATCCCACGCAGCTCGCATGTTTCTGAAGAACCAAAATTGACTATAGGGTTTTTCAGAGTTAACCCTGGCCACCGCAATCCACCGGGCCGCCGCCTGCGGAGCCTCCTGCTCGTCGAAGACCACATCATCGAGATCTTCCTCCTTCAAGCCCAGCTCCTGCATCATCTTTTCAACGTTGCTGACCCCCACCGAAGCCGAGGATCCATCTGCTGCCATGTTGAACCCTAACCCGAGATTGGACATCGGGTTTCTGGAGCTGCCCTATGCCCCCGATCTTCCCCAACAGCCAGCGCCCCCGACCAGGGAACGAGCAAGCCCCCTAGCGATCCAGGAGAACCAGCCAGGGAAGGATTCGCGAGCGGGGAAGGTCAGGTCTCGACGGCGGCGAATCACCCCTCGAGGAACAAAACCCTAACTAGAGGGGGAAAAACTGGCTGCGAGTGCAGACAAGTAGTCATCGCGCATGTGAAGCAAAGACCATGGATTGTCTTAACCCTCCCCCAAAGAATAAATCAATGGATTGGTAAAGAAAAAAAGACCATGGATTGGTCATAAATAAAAGAAACCAGTCAAGCCAATTCGCCACGATCGATTGGTCAAAACAACGACAACAATAATTTCTGATTATAATTCAGAATTTGTACTCCAAAAACAGCCAGACATTTACATGGACCGTAAATTACTCAGGCTACTCTACTACGCTTGAACACGAATCAGAGCGTGAGCGTGAGACGGTTACAGGAGAAAGTGTCGCCGTCGGGCCGGCTGTACGGGACTGCGCGCGCGGCGACCCCTCCCTTGCGCTTCTCCATGAACCGCTGCAGTGACGCCTTCCTCGCCATGGGCAGGTCGCCGCTCCCAGGCGCGGTGCCTGCTGCGGCTGCGACACGCAGCAGCTCGGCGGCCCTGTCGGCCGGCACCTGGTCCAGCACCAGCACCTGCCCGCCGTAGAAGATGGTCATCTGCGCGTGCTCCGGCGCAGGACCCACCACGTGCTCGTCTTGCAGCGCGGGCACTTCCGCTCCGGGCATGAGCGGGAGAGCCACCGGCTGCGCCTCCGCCGCCTTCATGCAGCGGCTGAGAACGCCGCACGCTGCAGCGAATCGTCGGCTCTTAGCGCTCCCTGTCGCCGCCATTCTAGCCGCTCGCTCGATCGATCGATGGATCTCCTTGTACGCTCTCGAAGCCCAACGAGCTCGAAGTGTAGGCTATGCTTGATCGGTTGTTGAGTTGGTTGGAGGAAGGAGACTGATGAGTTTGCTTTATAGGAATCGCAGCGAGTCGTGTGGGCTGTTGCTGTCGAATTTGGGGGACGTGGTGGCGGGGTGTTTCTTCGTGGCCGTCTCTGGCACGAAGAACACGTGCTGGTCGACGGAGATTATATAATGGTTATACGGACAGCACGATATTTTCAACATGGTGGCTGGTACCGCACGTACAGTTGTTAACTCGGCGGCAGGCATAGAGAGATCAGAAATTGATGGAGCGGGTCCCTCCCTCTATGCTGCCGACTCTGGTGTGGCGATCATCGATAGAAGAGGGTAT
The DNA here is from genome assembly GCA_034509565.1 of Triticum monococcum. Lineage (NCBI taxonomy): Eukaryota > Viridiplantae > Streptophyta > Magnoliopsida > Poales > Poaceae > Triticum > Triticum monococcum. The sequence continues at coordinate 167,158,835 of CM067847.1, read as the reverse complement.
GGGCGAATGTATCCGGCGTAGGAGGTTTTCTTTTTCCTCCTTAAATAAAGTCCTTTATTATGCTTTCAAGTAATATATATGCAATAAAAAATGAACCACTTAGCGTCAACTACAAGCACTTTGAAATTTTGTAGGATCGGCGCACGAGAAAATCAAACATCACCGACAAGAAGGTGCACAGATCGAAAAGGCAATACATGAGGGAAGGTACCAGCATCCCCTCGACCCCTCGTATTGCCTCCCCTCGGGCGACGCCGGGGCCCCCCCGAACCCTAGACGCCAGACTCCCTTCGTTCCATCCCCAGCCGTTGTTGCCATAGGCAAGGGCCACGGTGATGGTGGGCCCGGCGCCATAGGATCCATGGTGGGTGGTCGCCGCGGTATCCCCTGTGAGGCGGAGGAGGCGTTTCATGCGGGAAGGTCAGGGACGACAGTCAGGGCAGCACCCCTGCTGCGCGGCGGCGATCAAAGTCTCCATGTCGAAGCTGGCCTAAGGTTGGGTGGTGGTGGCGGCGCTCCATTCAGCGAGGGTGGCGGCTTCGTGCAGAATGAGTGGCATGGATGGTTGCGGATCTGGCGTCCTGCCCAGATCCATCACAGTATGGCCTTGGCCGGCTGGTGGTGTGAGGAGGACCGGTGAGGGGCGGCTGGAGGCTTCCTGTCGGCGTGCCGACAGCGGCCCTCGTCTCCACGATGAGGCTCTGTTGGGCTCCACCCAGCCGTGAGATCGGGGGGACGCGACTTCTAGTGAAAATCGTGCCGACTGCGGTCATGGCGGACAATGACGGTGTCTATGTCGTTGTTCCCTTCTCGAGGCATCGTTGTTGTAGCTCATGGCACCCCACTCGTGATGCTCCGGGGGAACCCTTGATCTGAGTCTATCGGATCGGATGATGATGGCACCTTCAATGTCGTTATCCCTTCTTGGGGGCATCATTTTGGAGCAAGTGCTGGCTGGAGGGGACAAGAGAAGGAGCGGTGTTACATCTACTGCAAGGCCGACGACAGATCTAGCGGCATGGCGCTACGGAGGTTCGTCGACGGGCACGTGTGGATGGATATGTCCAGGATGATGGCATCGACGGCATGCCAGGCAAGGTCGATGTGTCAGTTTCTGCTTTGGAGATGGACCGGTGAAAGATGGCGGCGGCGGCCTCTGAGAGTACGCCGGACCGGTTTGTGACCCAGTCCCGGTATGTGGCTGGGCTGGGGCATCCGGCTTTAGATGTTAGGCTTCTGTGTGATTTCTATTTGGTATTCGGCTCGGACATTCGGCACACCTTCATCAAGAGGATAGGAGTAGCAACAAGTGTTCCCTAGATGGTGGCTTCAGGCTTACTGATGTATTACTTTGCATGGTCTTTATAAATAATTAATAAAATGGTTGCATGCTCATCCAGATGCAGAGGCTAGGGCTATATCCTCCTTTTCAAAAATAGAGGAAACACACAAACAAAAACGAGGGCCAGCACAATCCAGACCGATACACCGGAGACCAACGACGACTTAATCCAAGCACATCCACTGAAGACTGATGTCAACTAAATCCAAAAATATTAGCCAGAGCGATGATACCAAAGAAATGACAATATTCTAACTCTTGGACATCGTTGATGCTTCTCACCGTCCCAACTAAGACACTAAAACTACCTAAAGCATGGGCTGGCCCCCAGCCACTGGTAAGGGGGAAAGGGCGGGTGACCGTGTATGCCGTACTTCTAAGGACCAAGGGCGATCTATGGGAGGGGACCGGCTGCAGCTACGGTAAGGGTGTGAAATCCCTAATTCTGTTATGTCTCTTCTAGTTGCATGTTTTGCTGTAACTTTTCCCTTCCGTTATGATGTATGAGCATACGAGGGCATTTTTTATAAGGTTCTCCCGTGTCCTCTTTCTTTTTCGCCTGCCAGTTGTTTCCACCCGACTCCCATTCTCTTCGCAGTTCCTCTTAGCCTACCTTTTCAGGAATTTTTGGCCCATACCATGTAACATTTTCTCCACTCCCATGTTCTTGATGTAGGAAGGAGGAAGCTAGGGTTAGCTTCACACATACCCCTCCCTCCACGCACAACCCAAGCATCGTCGTTGCCTTCCTTCGGACGGCGACTGCATCCCGACGCCTCCCGCAATGTTCACCATCTTCACTATTCTCAGGTTTGTTTGCTTGGAGGAGGCCGACATGAAGGAAAGAAAAGTATGTTTGAGGTGGTTACATTATGTGAATCTCTTAAGTTATTAAGCTCCCTAAGAATGGAGCTTCCTGGTGCATCGAAGAAATTTTTGCATTCGTGGCCCAACATGTCACGGAGTGGACCCGTTGTGGGTTGTGGTTGGGCCTATTCGCACATGAAAGTGGTCCTCCTACATTTTTTAAAAATTCATAAATATTATTTGAATTAATGACATTTCAGAGATTCGGGGAACTTCTTTCGAAATCCAGGAACATTTTCTATATTCTTAAAGATTTTCTATATTCACGATTTTTTTTGAATTTTGGAGAACATTCTAAAATTTGCAAACATTTCCTAAATTCTTATAAATCACAAACTTTTTTAAATTCATGATTTTTTCAAACCATAAACATTTTTAAAATTCACAATATTTCTTTTACAATGTTCTAAAAATCAATGATATTTTTTGTTTTTTTCACAATATTCTTAATATTCTCTCTACTTTTTTTTTCATTTTCCCTCTTTGTTTTTTTTCTTTGCTTCTCCAAATGGGTTGAACCACAATAGGGCGACTGGCCAACGAACTGAAGAGAGCGCCCTAGGGCATGTTCATTTTGTCGTCCTTCGACACGTTGTGCATTGAATAGGACCTCTCGTGTGCGTAGGTTATTTTGCTGCCGGGGAAGAGTGAACATGCTTTCTGCTTCATGCGTTTGTGAGGGTGTGGCACCAACTTGATGGATCTGCGTTGACTGGTTGGGTCGCCACTTTCTTCGTCGGGATCCTCAGACGATGGATTACCGGTGAAAGAACGATGTCGTGCTAGCATTGGGGAGAGCTAGAAACGGAAAGACCATGCGTTGGATATCCAAACCAACATGAGCATCTGTCGAAGAGCCATTGTAGCTAAGCCTTGTGGATGTAGATCAAACCTCAGGGTTGGGAGGCGGCCAAGTTAAGAGATTAGAGTCCATTTGGGGATGAAAACTTGTGCAAGGTGATTGATTCTAAGAAGCAGAGTCACGGGTAGATTGGGTTGTGTGATAGGGTGGGCATCGTATGAGGGCCTAGAGTCATGCCTACACGTGTCAGTAAAGTAGGGAAGTTAGAGAATATGAAGATCAATTTCAATGGATATGGTAAAATGGTCAATTTAGTTTATATAAGATCAAAATCGGCGATGCGCCTGCACAAACAACTAGCGATAGGAATATCGAACCGAACACCATAAACCGAATAAATCAGAAATATCGCTCAACTTAATCAAGTTTGGTTATTCAATTTTTGGTGTAAAGTTGCTCACCTCTGACCATAATAGCCAAGGAAAAAAACTCAAATCATGATCGAGGAATGGCGTGGAAAATCGTGCGTTACCCTATAGCATGTGATGCATGCATGAAGGGATAGAAGACACCACATGGGATCTAGCCTTTTTTATTGGATCTTTTTTTAGTCAAGAACGTGAGATCTAGATTGTATAGTTAATCGGAATAGGGTCCGCGTCTAACGAAGATCTAATGAAGTCTTTGAAATGAACGGCCATGTGTTACTAATTTTCTATGAAATCTTCCGTTATGGACAAATATAACATGGCTAGCTATTAAGTGCAGCTAGGGAAATAACAGATTGCCTACAAGTGCATATGATTTAGTTGTAGCATTTTTGAAGTAAGAGTTTCGATCTCACCGGAAACACAACAAATGATTTTTGCTTCTTGTAGAAGTTTATCAAAATATGCCAGTTAATTATGGTTCAAAGTGAGATTACGAACATGTAAATATTGAAATGGTGTAGCAGCTTGAATTTAAATACATAGAAGTAATAATATGGAGCGAGAGAGTAATGAAAATGATGAAATCAGCAAGTCCAGATCCTCTCTAGTATGCTTGCTACTTAATTATGTTGATGCATACTTTTTGGTTTGGATAACTAGTCCACTCTATATACTTTTATAACTGGGCAGAGCCAAGTACAGATATGTGCATACATTTATGTCACATACACACCACCATCATTTCTCTCCATGTGTGTGATGACAATAATGATTAAGGGTCTCCACGTGGACGCGGCTAATGGCCGATCCTTGTCATTCCCCTATTAGAGTTCCCTGAGGAGGGGCATGATTTTTATCACCGCAGTACCTCCTCTTCCCCGCATCACAAGGACAATAATTTCCATCTCGTCCATAAGGCAGATGTTATGTGTTGTACTTCCAATAATATCAAGAAGAAGAATTAGCATAAGCATACAAAGAGGATATTCTATCCTATTGGTATTCAACTCGTAAACATACTAGGGTTCCTTCATATTCACGAGAACTAAAGAAATTACTCATGCACAAACAACACACATCATCAAAGTACTAATGGTAATTGCGGAAGAATGATTCATGTAAAGCACATATGAATTCACGCTAGGATTTGTATTACAACGGATAAATTGGGTTGATGATGAGGGTGGATGCAAAGATGGTGATGAAGATCAATGTTGAGGCATCCTTGACTAAGGTGATGGTGTGGCTGATACAAACATGAGTGATGCTGAGGATGTGGTGGGATCAAAAAGGCGAAATATTTACACTCCTAATTATTTTCAATTAAGTGAAGATGACGAGACAGCCAAGGCGTTGGCTGTTGAACATGTTGATTTGTTTCTTAAGGAAAAGGAGCGACGTGAGCACTTCCTCCAACCATTGAGCCATGCATATCCAAGTAACAAAGATGTACGTATAGATGAGTATATGTGGGATTCTAGTTGGAGAGATAGAGTTTCAGTTCATTGGTTTGAAAGGAAAAGGGTGCAGCTAGGATTCTTATTTATATTCCTGCCATGCAAAGAGAAGTACGGCCATGCAGCATCTGGATCTAACAGTATGTGGAGCTACTTTTCCTTGAAGACCATCTGCTGGGGGCCACCTGGAAGCAGACCCGAAGAAGTCGTACAAGTTGTTTTTGTCTTTGTTTCCTAAGATTTAATCAGGTTCTTCGTTATGTTTTGGTAGGTCATTGTTTTCCCTTTGGATTAGGAGTCTGGTTAGCGTGTTGGACAAACAATGTACGAGTCAGCTATGCTTGTATAAATAGCCACAGTCCATTCATTGTAAAGGAGAGGTTATATTTTTATGAAATAGACACGATGTGTTTTTAGGGTAGACACCCGTATCAAGTTTTGAAGGGATCTTTAGAAAACCTCTGTGTTGCAATTTCTCGGTGAGGAAATTGTTTTGCGCGTGAGTACCTTCATTGAGATTGGTTTTCTCGTGCTGGGCCGCAAGGTTCAAACCCTCTACATCGTGTACATCGCGTGCGCAGGCGAGAGGTTACTGCTGCTAAAGGAGGACTATCGTGAAAGATCGGACCGCAACAACCGATCGGAGCTCACCACGGGGTTTGGTCTACATTAGGTGGTATCAGAGCCCCGTGATGAGATCCGATCGGTTGTTGCGGCCTGATCTTTCACGACAGTCCTCCTTCAGCAGCAGTAACCTCTCGCCCGCGTACGCGATGTACACGATGTAGAGGGTTTGAACCTTGCGGCCCAGCACGAGAAAACCAATCTCGACGAAGGTACTCACGCGCAAAACAATTTCCTCACCGAGAAATCGCAACACAGAGGTTTTCTAAAGATCCCTTCAAAACTTGATACGGGTGTCTACCCTAAAAACACATCGTGTCTATTTCATAAAAATATAACCTCTCCTTTACAATGAATGGACTGTGGCTATTTATACAAGCATAGCTGACTCGTACATTGTTTGTCCAACACGCTAACCAGACTCCTAATCCAAAGGGAAAACAATGACCTACCAAAACATAACGAAGAACCTGATTAAATCTTAGGAAACAAAGACAAAAACAACTTGTACGACTTCTTCGGGTCTGCTTCCAGGTGGCCCCCAGCAGATGGTCTTCAAGGAAAAGTAGCTCCACATACTGTTAGATCCAGATGCTGCATGGCCGTACTTCTCTTTGCATGGCAGGAATATAAATAAGAATCCTAGCTGCACCCTTTTCCTTTCAAACCAATGAACTGAAACTCTATCTCTCCAACTAGAATCCCACATATACTCATCTATACGTACATCTTTGTTACTTGGATATGCATGGCTCAATGGTTGGAGGAAGTGCTCACGTCGCTCCTTTTCCTCAAGAAACAAATGAACATGTTCAACAGCCAACGCCTTGGCTGTCTCGTCATCTTCACTTAACTGAAAATAATTAGGAGTGTAAATATTTTGCCTTTTTGATCCCACCACATCCTCAGCATCACTCATGTTTGTATCAGTGGCAGTACCCTTCTGCCGATTCCCCCACCAGATCCATCTGGAGACGATGATTTCTTGTTCCGCATCGTTGTTCTTGTCTCTCTATTCGTCTCTTTTTCGATCCTACCACACATGGCTAAAATAGTTGATCAAGGGAAAGCAGCGCCATGTGGTACGATCACGGGTACGAGTGGTACGGTCGTACCGCGGGCTATCTTCACTCGTGGTTGTCGTTTTGCGACTGGTTCCACTACCCTCACTCACTAGTTATAGATTTGAAAAAAAACCATTTTTAACAAAAAAATCATTGGTCTAAAAATGATTAATAATTCTAGAAATATTCATGAATTTGAAAATATTTTTTCTAACTAGAATTTATTTTATTGCAAATTTTATTATTTTTTGTGAATGTAAGAAAATGTTTGTAAATTTTAAAAATATTCGTTATTTTTTTAAATCGTTATTTTGAAAAATGTTCCTGAGTTTCAGAAAATCACAAATTGAAAAAGGTCACGATGTTGAAAAATACTCACATTTTTTTTAATCTGTTCAGTTATTTTTATTGAAAAATTTTAAAAATAAAAAAAAGATAAACAGAACAATGAACAAAAGCTAGTGAAAACCCAGTAAAAACAAAGTAAAAACAAGAGAAACTCCACCCCAAAAAACCTGAAAGGAGCCTTCTGAGGGCGCTACTGTGGCATCGCACCTTGCGATCACGATCACAATAGCATCTCTCACTACAGCCCACATATGAACCAGGCCTAGCACACGAGCGTGACTTCCATGAACCATCGCTAGATGGACCTCCGATTAGGCGCCTTTAGCGTCGGGGAAGCCGAATGATGCTCACTGCAGCGCCCAATTGGGCCGGCCCAGGAACACGCAAGCACAGGGAACTTTTTAAAAGCGCTAAAAAACCGCAAAAATGAGGCTCTCCCCAGGATTCATACTCACGCCGTTGCGTTGAAGTATGAGTTCGACTAAAGCACTAGACCTACTCGACTGCTGTGGCCGATAATAGCGCCAACCTTATAAGAATAATGTGGCCACGCTATTTATTACCATCTACTGTATCACTTGTTTTTTTTTGAATTATTTGAAAAAAAATGTGAATTTGAAAACATTCATCATTTTTGAAGAAAAGTTCACAAACTTGAAAAAAAAATCATGACAAAAGCAAAAGAGATACATCGAATTTGAAAAAAGTTCATTGGTGAGATAAAATCGTTGAGTTAAAAGAAGTTGATCGAACTTGCAAAACACCGTTCACAAATTTGAAAAAGTTCATTGATTTTGAAAAAAAGTTCATTGAATTTGTAAAATGTTCAAGATTTTGACAAAAAAATTCACGAATTTGAAGAAAAGTTCACGTGTTTGAAAAAGAGTTCATGAATTTGAAAACAAAAGTTCATGGATTTTAAAAAAGGTTTTGGATTCGGAAAAAGTTTAGGTATTTGAAGAAAAGGTTCATGAATTGAAACAAAGAAAAGAAAAAAGAAAAAAAGAAAAAATAGAAGAAAACTGGCAAAAAAAAGGCAACCACGTGTGTTTTAGCCTTATATTTTATAGAGGAAAGATGTATACTCATTTCAAATGGTAAGGCATCCTGTTGGTCACAGCGTGCCTGTGATTCCTAGAGGTCGTGAGTTTGATGCTTGGCCGCGCATGTTTTTGGAACTTTTACATAGTAAGAAGAAAAAAGATTGTACATGTACGGCCCAAGGCGGATGGGGGTGCGTGCCAGTTGGCCAGCTAGCCTATTTCTGATTACTGGCGCTCGAAGGTGGTGGTTCTTGGGCCGGCCCAGCAACACTTTGTTCGCTCACTCTCAGACAGCGCAAAAAAATAAAACAATAAAGTTGTAATCTGGTGGATTGAACTCGCGCCGTGACTACAACATTCGAGCACGGCTAACCACCACACCAACTAGGTACTGGCGACTAAATACAGGACAAACATTTTAATAGCAGAGTTATATCGTTTACTGGTTTCTCAAAAAAAGGTATATCATTTACTGTAGCGCCTTGATTTTTGAATTATTTCAAAACATTTTTAGCAAATGTGTTTTTCAATGTAAACAAAAAATTTAAAGTTCACATATTAAAAAAACGTTCGTGTATTAAAATAAAAAGCACAAATACGAAAAAGTTAATGTATTCAAAAAAGTTAAAAAATACAAAAAGTCATAAAAATTAAAAAGTACACTAATTTGGGAAACAGTTCATGCATTTGAAAAGGAGTTCATCGTTTTTTAAAAATGTTCATGCACTTTTTTGGAAAAAATATCGGTGATCGAATTTGAAAAAAATCATGAAAAAAGTTCATCAAATTTGAAAAAAGTTCATAAAAAATGAAAAATTTCATCGAGTTACCAAAAATTTCATCGATTTTGAAAAAAGTTCATCAAATTTGAAAAATAATTCATCAACTTGAAAAAAGTTCATCGAGTTACAAAAAAGTTCATCGACTTTGAAAAAAGTTCACCAAATATAAAAACAGTTCATCAACTTCGAAAAAAGTTCATCGAGTTACAAAAAAGTTCATCAAATATGAAAAATAGTTCATCAATTTCGAAAAAAGTGCATCAAGTTTGAGAAAAGTCCATCAAATTTGAAAAAAGATCATCAAAAATGAAAAAGTTCGTCGAGTTAACAAAAAATTCATCAATTTTGAATTTTTTTTATCAAATTTGGAAAACAGTTCATCAACTTCGAAAAAGGTTCATCGAGTTACAGAAAAGTTCATCGACTTTGAAAAAAGTTCATCAAATATGAAAAACAGTTCATCAACTTCGAAAAAAGTTCATCGAGTTACAAAAAAGTTCATCGACTTGGAAAAAAGTTCATCAAATATGAAAAATAGTTCATCAATTTCGAAAAAAGTGCATCAAGTTTGAGAAAAGTTCATCAAATTTGAAAAAGTTCACTAAATTTGAAAAAAGTTCATCAAATATAATAAAATATGTTCACGCATTTTTAAAACAAAAAAATTAAAAAGTTCACCACTTTTGACAAATAGTTCATGAATTTTAAAAAATATTCACGCATTTAGTTAAAAGAACAAAGAACAAAACAAAAACTGTTCCGAGAAAAATAAAAAATAAAAAGAAGAAGAAGAAAACGAAGAGAACTGCTGCTAAAAAAAGAAAAAAGGAAAGAACAAATGAAGTAAAAAGCAGTTACCGAACACATATGGTAGTGGTGGCCAGTTGGTTCACCTTAGCGTACGATAAGCCTGGCGACCATGGTTCGAATCACGCCACCGCTCAATTTTTGCGTTTTAACAAAAAAAAAAGTAGAACGGGCCGGCCCAGCGAGGCGGAGGGGTGTGCGCCCGTTTGCGAAACCTGAAGAAACAGGCGCAGCGGGCGCCGTTTAGGATTTGCCCTCTTAGTCAACGCCTTTGGCGCCAACTAGGGGATCCCAGCGAGCACGCAGGCACGCTATTGGGCCCGGCCCAAAATCCCTCGCGGTCGTTAGCTGCGACGTCAATTCGGTGTTGATGGTCGCATGTGTTCGCTGCTGATTGTCGGAGTTGACCGGTCAACCATTAACCGATCAAACTGTGACTTGAAAAAACGAACAAAAGGAAAATTGTAAAAAAAACTTGAATTAAAAAAGGAACATGAAATTTTAAAAAATATTAGTAAATTTGAGAAAATTATCGGATTCAAAAAATTTCATAGATTTTGAAAAATAGTTCATCAAATTTGAGAAAAGTTCATCGCTTTTTAAAAACAAAAATAAAAAACATTCATGAAATTCGAAAATAAGTTCATCTATTTTCAAAAAAGTTCACCAAATTTGAAAAAAGTTCATCGGTTTTGTAAACAGATCACAAGTTTGAAAAAAAAGTGCATCAAATTTTAAAAAATCATCAATGTAAATAAACGTTCACATATTTGCGAATAATTCATCGAACCAAGAAGAAAAGAAAAGAAAAACAAAAAAGAGAAAACAAAAAACGAAAAAAGGAAAAATAAAAGAAGGAAAAAGGTTCAATCTTACCAGATCCCGCTGCGTAACTAGATGAATGAGGTCGCTGGTTCGAATCACGATCAACGCACTTTTTTTGCGGATTAAAACACATATTAAGAAACACAATAGATGGTCTGGCCCAGCACGGGAGCGCTTTAGGCGCCTGTTTGCTTAAACCCTAGTAATGGGCGCCTAAAATGCCAAATAGGTTCTGCCTATTTCCGGCGCCATAAGCACTGAATAGGAATTGCCTTTGCCTAAAAAAACATCGCTAGAAAAAGAGAACGCCTATATGGCTGGCGCTACATACGGGTTTGGAATTTTCCCCCTTTTTGTTTCCTCGTTTAAGTATGTTTCCAAAAATTAAAAAACTGTCCACGGGTTCAAAAGTTATTCAAGAGTTCAAAAAATGGTTTGTGAACTTGAAAACATGTTCACAAATTCCAACAATATCATGGATTTCAAAAAACAAACATGAATTAAAAAAACCATAACTTCAAATAATGTTTATGAATTCAAAAAATAGGTCATGAATTTGGAAAAATGTTCATGGATTTGAAAAAATCATGAATTAAAATTTTCTTCAGGAATTCAAAAAATGTTAATGACTTTTAAAATGTTTTTGAATTCAAAAAAGTTCATGAATTGAATAAAAGGTTCATGAATTTAAAAATTGTCATGAATTTAAAAAACGTTCGTAAATTCAAAAATTATTTACAAATTTGTATAAGTGTTCGCAACTTCAAAAATTGTTCATGGTTTTTAAACATTTTTTGCCCAAAAGAAAATTGCCCCTTACTCGGTTGGTCTGAGTTCTCTCGCTAGCCCGTTCATTTCAGGAAAAAAATCACTCAAGTTTTGCAGAGACCAGTCCGCTTTCTTAGATACAAAAACAGATACGGTCTTTTATAGGTTAAAAATGCATACATTAAAAATGTGAAATTATCATGGATTTTACAAAATGTGCATGGATTTTGAAAAAAAATCACGAAATAAATATAATTCACGATCCTCTCCTTCTTCCTTGGGTACATCTTCCCCTTCTTCCTCGAGTGATGCTTTCAGCTTTGATTTTATGCATTCGGTGGAGGTTGATCTCTCGCATCGTGCATGTTAAGTTTTCTCCCAGCGCCTCTCTAGCCTCCATCTTCGGAGGCCCCTTCAAGGGTCCCTGGCGCTGGAGAGGGGTTGGTGGACTCGGCCTCGTTCTTAAGTCATATGCGATGCTCTCTGTTGTTGTTGGGAGCTTTTGGTGTTGCTTCTCCTAAGCAATTTGAGTGTTGGTTGTCGGTACATATGCTTCACTGTTTGTCATGGTGTCGACATAATCTCTACTGGTGCCATCCTTACCACGGTAGTAGCTCCATAGTCCGCGATCCTAGAGGGATTGCTATTGTAGTCGGAGAATGGCTACACTAGCAGGCTATTTGCGGTGGCACTGCCTAGCTAGTGGTACTCGGAGCACCTGCTTGTCATTGACAAACCTCCTCCAATCAGCTATGGTGTCAATAATGCCGCGGAAGTTGTTCAGAAGCCCGAAGCAACTTTTGCTCTCCAGATCGACATGTGGATCACCCATTAGCATCGGGGGTGCATGTTTTCTTTCGGGATTTCTTTGTAATCTTTTTCTTCAGTAAGGTTGTTTCTGTTCTTAGGATTTGTCATGACCCTAATATGTACGACGAGCTTAAATGATATTCAGGGAAAGCCCTCATTTGGAAGGTTCAAGTTTGCCAAAAAAAAGCAGCGTGTTTGATAATACCTCGTCCATTTCTATCTGGCTAGTGAGCCGGCGCCATGACAGGCCCGGTCACAAGCCACAACAAAAGTAAGAGCATCTACAATTGGAATTGCCTAATCTAAATTCCTATATGTTCATGAATAGTGACCAGCCGGGCCTTAAATTTCGCCATTTGCAACCATAAACTCTTTTAAAACATCAAATACATGCACATCAATCATTTTGGTCAAACATAGTTTAGTGCACACAAATACAAAATTTCAGGCCTGACACAGTTGGGGGTTTGCAGTGTGGATGTAACATCCGTGTTGGCCGGCAGGGTTGGGGGTTTAGTTTCACCTCATCACACGAGGATTGATGCAACAGGTTTAAATAGATGTGTCATCCAAAAATGTTAACTTCTCTCTCACTCTGAATAGGGACGTCAATGCACCCTTTATGAAGGGTATGAACTGTCACCATATCCTTTGAACAGAGATTCATAGTGATAGTTCATACTCTTTACAAAGCAAGCATTGATGTCCCTACTTTTTTAAGTTAAAAATCATTTTCTCATTTACCCTCTGCTCTAGTTTTGAATAATTTTTACTGCAAACGAGAATCTTTCTGCATACATGTTCCCATAGCAATCATTCCACAACGTGGCAGGCAAGAAAGGAAGGGGGTGGATATGGGCAAATTGGCATGGGCCCTAGCGGTCAGTCCGATGTGGCGAGCATGTTCACACGTATCCGTCCTAGATTAATTTTGACTGGATATGAAGAGTGTCGATCAATTCGAAAGTTTGGACAGTTGTGGAGAACCCGATTGGATGTTGTTTTTCATTTGTAACGGATATATAGGATCTGATTGTAGATGCTCTGGCCAGTCCCCGTGCCAACCTCCCCGTAGCCAAGACGGCAACCCATCTAATCCCCCGGGTATGCACCGCCATTAGCGCCAGAGCACAGCCCGTAAGCACGTTGGTGTGGGGCATCACAGACTCCTGTTGGATGATCATCAAGCAGCCGCAACTTAACAAAGTGGATGAGAACTTGCTAATTAATCCCTCCTTTCCGTTTTATGGGCCTATCTTAAAAATTTCGGTTTCCGTTTCGTAAGTCTCAATTTGATTACTCATCACATGCTCAGATTACAGGGTGCATTAATTCATTGCATGTGAGGACTATGAGAAACTTGACCAATGCATGTACTTCATGCATGCATGGATTGCAATTAATGCATTGGTAAACATGATTCTTTGGGAAAAATGAGCGCATTAATTGAGTGCTTTTACAAATCATGAAAATTATTCAACCATTTATCATCTATCTTGGTTGGTGATATTTTTAAATTATGCCCTATAAACCAGAAATGAGGTACTAGTAGATGATTGCATTTATTAACTTGTCGACTCATTTATTCTTGAGAAGCGCTATGTTATATTAATATATTAGGCTGGCTATAGGGGGGAGTAACTTTATACTAGTGTCATACATATGACACTAATCTAATTTATTATCTCCATAGTGAAAAGTAACATACTAGTAGTGTCATTAAATACATGCCACATAAGCAAAATTATCTTGAAATGTGTTAAGTTACTACCTAAGTTACCCCCACTATGACTAGCCTTATGTTACTCTAATCACCACTTTTCTCATTAATTACTTGTCCCATAAGTAAATTTGCATTGGGATGTGTTATGTTACTAGCTATGTTAAAGCATGGTTAATAGTATAGCCAACTACTAACTATACGGTCTTGTCACATCATCTATTGCCAGATTTATAGCCGGCAAGTATAATAGTTGCATGTAAATATGTAATATTTGTTTGATGCATGACCCACCTCACTCTCTCACGACATGCCAAGGAGCGCGTGTTGCAGCCAACTGTTAATTAGTAGTCCGCTTCTCTTCTCTCACCCTCTCTCTCCTCCAACTAATCCAAAATATAATATGTAAAGGCTTACAGCATGCCTATGTCATCTTATTGTACTTGCTCTTACTCCCACTATGACCAGCCTTAGACTACACATAGTGGGAGTAACATAGATGATAACATCACACGTATCTAGGCAAAATAGATGATGTGGCAAGTAATTAATGAGGAATCCTGCATGAATCTGTCCACACGTGCCCGTCGCCAAGCCTCGTCATGGAGATAAGGGCCGCCGTCGGCACGCCGGCAGGGAGTCTCCAGTCGCCCCTCACCGATCCTCCTCGCGCCATCGGCCGGCCAAGGCCGTACCGAGACAGATCTAGACAGGACGCCAGGTCCGCAGCCATCGGAGCCACCCATGTGCCCGCGGCCGCTACACCGCTGGCCATGTAGGTTCCCATCGCCGCCGCGCACCAGGGGCGCCGCCCTGTCTGCCACCCCCGACCTCTCCGCCTGAGACGCCGCCTCCGCCTCACCGAATCTGTCGCGGCGACCACCCGCCCTGGATCTGCAATGCAGGTCCCGCCGCCACCGTGGCCCTTGCCGGCGGCAGCGGTGGCTGGGGATGGAGGACCGGGGAGGGGCTGGCGGCGCGGGATTGGGGGCCCTGGCGCTGCCCGAGGGGAGGTGACGCGAGGGGGAGGAGAGATTCTCAAACCTTTGGTCGCCCAGGTTTCGCATCCAAGCTCCACCAAATATGCATCGTCCTGATGCAGAGGCCGGAGGTTATCCTCCTTGCAAAAAAAAAATCACCAACGACGAGGTGCTATCACATATGCACACCTAGGTCACACATGAAATGAACACTTGCTTGATCCCTGAATTCATGTTGATGTTGGACCTTACATGACATTAATCCGCATGACGCTTTAGCTTCTTTTTCACATTTTGTCAGGTGGGTTTGTCAAACACATTGTTCGCCCATAAACAAATTAATAAATGCGATACTATCTGATTATGGATTCTAGGCTCCTTCTAACTTGGCGGGTAGGGTATATGATTTTGACAGCCCACGTGCTCAAGTGTCTTCCTCAAAGCAGATGATATATGAAGACAAAAGGCATAAAACATGTTCTAATTGGTCTTTATCGGGTTGATCGTTAATTTTTAAACAGTGCTTTTTTTAGCATCAGTACAGACACAAGCGCTCATATACACGCGCATACACTCATCCCTATGAACGCACACACGTACACCCTACCCCTATGAGCACCTCCGAAAGACTGAGCCGGCACATCATCTTGAGATTTACGAAGTCACCGTAGGCACCTCGTCATCGACGGAAACGTCTCCTCCCACTGAAAGCGCATCGTCGGAAATCCTGAAATAAATCCAGGAATAATGCGAGCACCAGGATTTGAACCCTGGTGGGTTGGGGATACCACTGTCCACCTAACCATCTCAACCACAAGTTGATTCACAATTTTTAAACAGTGCTTTGGCATGTTTTCGTTCCAGTAGTACCTAAACTTGCGAAAGGTATGAACAGTGATTTGATTTGTTGCCTTGATGGTAGGTAGACAGCTACCATCAAATGATTTCTTTTTGTAGATACAGGTGAATGATGCGGTAGCTTATGATTAATGCTACATCTGCAAAATATTAGGCAATTTCTTTTTCCAAACAGGCTGACGCGGGGGATTATGATTGGTAATAAGAGGATGAAGGGCCCACTATACCCGAGTTGAATTCAGAGGGGGGGGGGGGGGGGGTTGCTGTTTGTAATTCTTTGTATGTGTAGCATTATTGGTAGTTTATAGCTGAAAATTTATTGCTGTGTAGTGTGGAAATTTCGGTGACCATAGCTGCTTGTAACGTCTCTCCTGTCAAAATGGCCGGTCACGTTCAATTCGTTTGGTGATTTTCAGGTCACCGTCACCAAATAGCTTTTTTCTTCCTTTCCGAACACCCATTGACGCCTCCACTTGCTTTTTTTTAAGAACGTAGACGTTAGTCGTGTCCGGCTTTAAATTAATAAAGCCACAAAGGCAACATCTAAGGTTTGCACATCACACACATTACATGACAGTCTCAACAGGCTACAACAGCCATGCACAACACATCGAAAATAACTTAAAAGGAGAACCTGACCCACTCTAACTCACAAACTAGACCCCAAAAGGAAACAGAAGACGCTTCAATTCGTTTGCCGCATGCTTGGGATACATGTAGCGATCTGCTCCATTGTGCTCTTCATCAGGTCGGCATCACATTGCTTCCCCAGCGGAGCCCAGCTCTGTAAAAATAAATGTCATTTGAAAATAACATCAGTCGGATTAGACAGAAACTTGTGTTCCGTAGTCATTTTGTTACGCACAGTCCAAAGGGACCAAAGCAATGCTCCCACGCAAATCCACACAATCCTGGCTTTGGCACCCCTCTGCGTCTGTAATATAGCTAACAACTCGGTCCTAGTTCTAGGATTCCAATTCTGTTGGAAAACCTAGCGCATCGCGCTCCAGGCAAAGCGAGCCAGTGCGCATTGGAACATGGCATGGTTCGCATCCTCCAGCGACTCACATACCACACACGCCCCGTTCGAGGGCCCGTTGCGTTTAGCTACGTTATCAGCTGTCGGTAACTTATTGCGGAATAATTGCCAAAGGAAAATCTTAATATTTAGCGGTACCCTAGCCTTCCAAAGGTTCCTGGCAATATCTAAAGCAGGGCCCTCCGTCAGCCTATTGTATAAGGACTTTACCGAGAATTTACGAGACGCCGACAGGTCCCAAGAGACAGCATCCTCATCCAGATTCATAGTATTGTGTCCCACTCGTGCCTCAAGCAAGTCCCAACTTGCTATTTCTGCCGCGTTCAACTGTCTCAGAAAGTGGATTACCGGCGGCGTCGAGCGTAAAGCTTCTCCCACCAGAATTAGCGGGTCCGCCGTCACCTGGTATAACAACGGAAACTCCTGCCACAGCGGCCTGTCGCCCAACCAACGATCCAACCAGAACCTAGTCGATCTGCCGCTATTCACCTCGAATCTCACCCCTAACGAGAAGGCCGGCCTAACCGCCTGGAGCCCATTCCAAAACGGTGAGCCCGAAGCCCTGGCAGAGAATACATTTCCGTCCGGAAAGTACTTTGCCCGCAGGAGGTCCGCCCATAAACCCCCTTCCTTAGAAGCTAACTTCCACCAGCATTTGGTAAGCAAAGCCACATTCATAAGTTTGGAATTAGTGGTCCCTGACCCACCATACTTCTTAGGGCGACACACCGCCGCCCATTTTAACATATGGTATTTCTTTTTAAGTCCCGCTCCCTCCCAAAAGAATTTGAAGCGCGGCGTATCTAACTTCCCATGCACCCCATCTGCCAATAAGAACATACCCATCGTAAACAGAGGGAGGGAGGACAGACTCGAATTGGTGAGAATCAATCGAGCCGCCGAAGACATAAAACGTCCCCGCCATGGACTAACCCTATTGGCGACTTTACCATACAACGGTTCCCATTCGGAGATGGTAAGCTTTTTATGCGAGATCGGGAGCCCCAGGTACTTAATTGGAAAACTCCCTAGTTTACAATTAAGGAGGTTAGCTATCCTGACACGTTCGTGTTGGTCCATACCCATTATAATAACCTCACTTTTGAGGAAATTAATATTGAGCCCCGATATCATTTCAAATGCTAGGAGGAGCAACTTGATAGTAGCAATGCTGTGTTCATCAGGTTGGAACAACAGCATCGTATCATCAGCGTATTGCAGATGCCTCACCCCCCCTGGAATGAGGTGTGGCACTATGCCTTTCACATGACCCGCCCCTCGAGCCCTTGCCACCATTGCAGCCAGCGCATCTGCCACGAAATTAAAAATCAAAGGGGAGCTAGGGTCTCCCTGCCGGAGACCCCTTTTGTTTTGGAAGAATTTGCCCATCTCCCCATTGATTGACACCGCTGTTTGCCCACAGCTAATCAGGTGCATAATCCTATGAACAAAGCCTGCGTCAAAACCCTTTTTGAGCAGCACCTCCCGCACGAACTCCCAGTTCACGCGGTCATAGGCTTTCTCGAAGTCGAGCTTGAGCAAAACTCCTTGCCCTTTCGTTCGTTTTAGCTCATGCACAATCTCCGCCAGCGCAACTGGTCCCTCCAATATGTTGCGCCCCTTGATGAACCCGGTCTGACACCTACTGATCACCCGTTGAGCAATAGGTGTCAGTCGAACAGCGTAGGCTTTGGCGCACAGCTTAAAAGGAACATTAATAAGCGTGATAGGCCTAAATAACTTGATGCAATCCGCGCCCTTAACTTTGGGGATGAGACTAATCACCCCAAAATTTAAAAGGGCCAGGTCCACTTGGCCCAACGCAAAGCCATTGACGATTGCATGGAACACATGTTTCAGGCTGGGCCAGAATTTTTTGAAAAACTCTACCGGCCACCCGTTGGGACCCGGGGCCGTGCCCGCTTTCATGGAGGCAAGCGCATGATCAATCTCTTCCGGGAGAAAAGACAGAACAAGTCCTGCGTTTTCTTCTTGAGAGACCCGCTCGGTCGGACCCCATAAATCCTCCCGAAGGCAAAGCTGCTTCTCCTCAGCCGTCCCCAACATACCAATGAAGAAGTCATAGATATGCTTACAGATCTCCGCCTGGGTGACCAATACCCTATCCCCATGGTTAAGGCGAAGTATAGCACATTTACGTTTTCTCCCGTTGGCGTACGCGTAAAAGTATCCTGTATTTGCGTCGCCTTTGGTCACCCACTTGATGCCGCCCCTACGGCGCCAGTATTCCTCTTCCGCTCTCAGAATGGAGGGCACTTGGTCTTCCAGCGCGTATCTCTGAGCCCACTCCTGTTCGGAGAAGGCTCGTACGTCCGCTTCCGCGTCAAGCATCGTGATTTGTGCCATAAGCTTGGCACGCTCTTTTTTGGATTCGCTACCAAAATTCGCTCCCCAACCCCTGAGGAACGCACGAAGCCTAGCCGCGGCTACCGAAAAAACTCAGCCGGGCCCCTTTGGGGGCCCAACTGAGACACAATAGCATCCCACCTCTCGCGCACCATGCTCTCGAAGCCCTCTGCTTCGAACCAGGCTGTTTCGAAAAAGAATCTGCTACTACGGCGAATCTGCTCCTCCCCTGAGGAGAAGACCAGCGGGATGTGATCAGATCCGATCCTGGTCTCTGCCACTAACGAGCACATCGGGAAAAGAGCTTCCCACTCCGGGGTGAAGAAGACACGATCAAGAACTGACCTAACCGGACGGAGTTGTTTGTTGGTCCACGTAAATCTCGCCCCGGTCCGAGCAGCCTCACGTAACGAGGCTGCCGCAATTGCGTTGTTGAAAAGGGACACCCTAGCCCAGTCCACAATGCCGTTGTTCTTATCCGAACCCGATCGGATCAAATTAAAATCGCCTCCTACAATGACCGGGAGGTTAGCTGCCCGTTTGGCCCCCACCATCGCTGAAACCTCATCTAAAAAGCCTGCCAACTTCGAGTGATCCGCAGGCCCATAGACACCAATGACTACCCAAACCAGATTCGAAGCACGGTGCCTAACCGTGGCCATAATGCAAAAAACACCAAATTCCCACAACATTACATCACAGACATCATTATTACAACCCATGAGAAGTCCACCCGAATGGCCCGAAGAAGGAACCCAACGCCAATTAAATCGCTGTAAAGGATCGATCGCAAGTAAATCATGGGACGAAAAGTTAGCCTTGATGGTTTCCTGTAACGCAACAATGTCGATACACTCCTTGGCCTTGTATTCCTTGAGCTGCGTGCGACGCCCTACGTGCCCACAGCCCCGAATATTCCAAAAGAAAAACCGCATTACAACACCCGATTACGAAGGCGAACTCCTCGCGAGCTCACCGCCTTTTGCATTCTTTTCCTAGCCAGCGCATGGCTGGAAGAGGGGATGTCAGAACCTTCCGTCGGCTCTACTTCCCCTTCGGGCACCACCACTACCAACTGACCCCTGGGCAGTTTTTCTGTGCATCCGAGGCCTGGCGGCGGCGCGGTGCCAGGCCTCGGATGCACAGAAAAACTGCCCAGGGGGCCGAGGCGGCGGCGCGGTGCCAGGCCTCGGATGCACAGAAAAACTGCCCAGGGGGCCGAGGCGGCGGCGCGGTGCCAGGCCTCGGATGCACAGAAAAACTGCCCAGGGGTCAGTTGGTAGTGGTGGCGCCTCCACTTGCTGTTCGCTAATGTCACTGTTCTTCCCGTTAACTCCAGACTCGCCATAGACACTCATGATGTATTCCCCACACAGGCCCAGTAGCTACATGCACGTACTCCTCTCGTTCAATAATTGTTGTCATGGTTGCAGACTTGTAGTTCAAAATAGGAACTAAACCACGAGAAGAAGTATGAAACTAACTTACAAAACAGATAGAGGACGACGTCGACAAATCGCAAAGCGGACAAACGGCAACGCCATCATGAGACGTGTCAACAAAGAGCGGAGACTAGTCTCCGGAGACAATCGCCAACGATCAGCTAGCTATGTTCGCCTAGGTTCGACCACCTATGCATGATTTGATGTTACTAGTTAGCTGGTGTACTTTGGAGGACGGCTCCAGAAGAGTGACGGGGCCTGTAGCTCGAACGCTCGACCGGCAAGGCCAGCCCACCAACCAGCACATCGCTTGTGTTGTGCTTCACATGAGCCATAACAACATGGCCAAATTAAAGCGCCAACGATCGGCTAGCGAGCGAGCTATTCGAACTTGAGAGAAGGGAGGGGACGCATGCATGCATGGGCCTACTAGGGATCAGGGCGTACACTGCGCACCTGCCGTCGGGTCATGCATGGGCATTATATTCTCTGCTGCCACTTTCCCGTTGATGCCGCTTTCCCGTTGCACTTAATGGCCAGGTCTTTTTGGTTTCTTGTCCGTGGTGGTCCGCTCGTGAACTCATTGTCCATGGTTTTGTCGGGTGATCAATGTCAGATACGTAGGGGGTGATATCTCCTGGGTTAGATAGACCTAAGATCTCATGCGAGGCGAAGCTCGCGCGACCACGGTTAGCCAGTCAGACGGCATCTTGTCGGCGGCACGGGCGCCGGCGTTCCTTGTTCCGGAACGATGCCTGTGCCGTGCTGTCGCTGGTATTCTTCTCTCTACCGCGAGATCCTAGCCTTTAAGGTTCCAGGCCAACAGTAGATTTGTTTTTCTTTTGTTCCATCGGGTAAATTTTTTTGGTGGATTATTTTAGTTTCGGGAGGTTTGTTCCTTAGGGGAAAAACTAATGGAACTCTTAGCTTGGACCTGTAGGGGTCTTGGGAATGCCCCGGTGGTTCGTGTTTTGTTGGACGTCCAGGGCAGATGCAATCCCAACGTGCGGTTTTTGTCGGAGACTCACCTTGATAGCTATGCGGCTGAATGTATATTGAAGGAGGAAATTAAAGATGTATCAGACGTTTGTGTACCCGAGTAATGGTAGAAAGGAGGATTGCTACTTTTTTGGAAAAGCAATGCAAAAGTTCAAGGGTTAGCTCTTGATCCTATGTTTGTTGATGTTAAAACCGAGGAAAAGAATAATAGTATTTGGCGCTTGACACGGATGTACGGGGAATTTCGTTGGGAGAACAAGCACCTGACAAGGAACCGTATGGGACAGCTACACCGAAGTCTTGATCTCCCATGGATTTTGTTAGGTGACCTTAATGAAGTACAGTTCTTGCACAAGTACCTAACATGGAATATAGGTACACCACAATCTTGATCTCCCATGGATTTTGCTAGGCGACCTTAATGAAATACATTTTTTGCACGAGAAAGAAGACGGCAATCCACGTCCATATCAGCATATGCAAGCCTGCCATAGCGCTATTGATGATTACGTTGCACCACTTGGGGTTTATTAGGGACCCTTCACATGGCATAGAGGGATTAGTGAGAGGTTTGACAGGGGACTTGGTAATTATACATGGATGACACCCTTCCCCAATGCGGCGTTCGAAAATACGGAGTACAACAATTATGATCATCGGCCCTTGTGTCTAAATACTGAATATTATTATCAACCCAAAGTGCCAAACAATAGACAAAAACATGTTTGAGGCATGGTGGTTAAGGGAAGAGAGCTTTAATGAGATAGTGCTAGAGGCCTGGTGCAAGATTGCGGTTGAATTGGGCGTCACATGTATTTATGAGAAGCTGAATAAGATGCACATTGAATTACATGATTGAGATCAATGGGTGCTAAAGAAGCCAAGGAAGAGACTCCGTAAGGAATGAAGAAACCTCAAAAAGGTAATATCAAGATCGATGAATGATGAAAATGATAGAAAGAAAAAAGAACTAGC
Organism: Triticum monococcum; assembly: GCA_034509565.1. NCBI lineage: Eukaryota > Viridiplantae > Streptophyta > Magnoliopsida > Poales > Poaceae > Triticum > Triticum monococcum. Next base: position 167,136,485 of record CM067847.1, on the reverse strand, counting down.
AGAACTGATTGAATACCAACTAGAGTTAGAAGAAATTCAAGTTATGCAATGTTCCTTGCGACTTGGTTGAAAAGTGGTGACCGCGACACCACTTTCTTTTAGGCCTTTTGCGTCTGCTAGAAGAAAGAAAAACTTCAGTAAAAAATTGAAAGATAACAGTGGGAATTGGTTAAAAGATATGGTTGGATTAAACCCTCATATACAAAACAATATTACTTACACTAGTAGAAAGCAGGGCTTTGGTCCAGGCCTTAAAAGCCCATTAATCCCGGTTCACTCATGAACCAAGACCCATGGGGGCATCGGTCCTGGTTCGTGATGCCAGGGCACTGGCCGGGCCTCGGGGGCCATTGGTCCCGGTTCGTTTGACCCCTTTGGTCTCGGTTCCAGACACGAACCGGGTCCAATAGACCTCGCTCCTGGCCCACACCCTTTGGTTCCGGTTGGTGGCTGGAACCGGGACTAAAGGGAAGCCTATATATAACCCCTGCCCACGAGCAGAGCAGTGCACTGCTCTGTTTTTTTTGGCCGGTCGTGGGAGAGCTTTGTGGTGCTCTAGCTCACCTCCTATGCACATGAGGTGTTCGATAATTATCTGTTTACGTGTGAAGTGCAGCAAATAGACCCCTCTATTCTAAAAAAAGTTTAGTCCAAAGCTACAAATAGATGAATAATTTTTTTGATGGCACCTTATAATGAGGACTATGTGAAAAACAATATTTAGTATAGGGATCTAATTAAAGGCGTTTGGTTGAGGAAAATAATCATAGTGTTTGTGTCTTCACAAAGATGTATAGGAAAATTCATTGGGAGAACAAGCACGTGACATGGAACTGTATGAGACAGGTACCCCTAAGTATTTATGTCCCGTGGTTTTTTTAAGCGACCTTAATGAAATACAATCCTTGCATGAGAAAAAAGGCATGAATCCATGTCCATCTCATTATATGCAAACCTTCCAGAGCGCTATCACGATATCGACCTGCACAACTTGGGGTTTATTAGTGACCGCTTCACATGGCATAGAGGGCGAGTTAGAGATAGGTTGGACATGGGACTTGTTAATGATGCATGGGCAACACTATTCCCCAATGCAACATTGGAAAATATGGAGTACATCCATTTTAATCATCGACCCTTGTGTGTAAATATTGAATATTATAACCCACCTGAGGCACCAAACAATAGGCAACAAAATAGGTTTGAGGTACGTTGGTTAAGGGGAAGAGAGCTTTAAATCGACTGTGCTAGAGGCCTGTTCTAAGATTGGGGCTGACCCGGGCGGCACATATATCTATGAGAAGCTGAATAAGATGTGCACCATTCCAAGATTGGGATTAGCCGGTGCTAAATATAATAAGGAGGAGACTCCGTAAGGCACAAAGAGACCTGGAAAATGTCATTTCTGGGCTGATCAATGATGAAAATGATATAGAGTAAAAAGAAACTTGGAAAATTGATTGAATACCTACTAGAGTTAGAAGAAATTCAAGTTAGCAAAGTTCTCATGGGAGTTGGTTGAAAAGTGGTGATCGCAACACCGCTTACTTTCAGGCCCTTGCGTTTGCTAGAAGAAAGAGGAACTTCATTAAAAGATTGAAAGGTGACAACGGAAATTGTTTAGAAGGTATGGCTAGATTAAAGCGCCATATACAAAACTATTTTACTCACTGTTTACGTCTGAAGGGTAGAAAATAAACCCGTCTATTCTACAAAAAGTTTAGTCCAAAGTAACAAAACATATGAACAATTTTTTTGATTGCTACTTACAATGAGGATGATGTGCAAAAAGCATTATTAGTATAGGGGATCTAAAGGGACCTAGTTGAGGAAAAGAACAATAGTGTTTGGCGCTTGACACAGATGTACTGGGAATTTTGTTGGGAGAACAACCACCTGACATAGAATCGTATGAGACAGATACACCAAATTCTTGATTCCCAATGGATTTCGATAGGCCAACTTAATGAAATACAATTCTTAGACAAGAAAGAGGGAAGGAAAACACATCCATCTTAGTATATGCGAGACTGCCAAAGCGCTATCAATGATTGCGAGCTGCACTGGTTGGGTTTTATTGGGGACCCCTTCACATGGCATAGACGGTGAATTAGAGAGATGTTGGACAGGGAACTTGTTAATGCATCAATCACATCAGTCTTGGTGTGTGAATACTCAATATTTTAACCAACCCGGAGCACCAAACAATGGACAACAAAAGAGCTTTGAGGCAGCTTCAGGAATAAGCTAACGCCATATGGTTGAGATATATAGTTGGCGTTATTCCTTCATCCATTGATTTATGGTTTTATAACAAGCATATATCAATGCATACTATTTTCCAAATTTATAAGAAGCATATGTTTAATTCTTACTGTAGGTTGGTTTCACATTGTTTTCTGAAACAAAGTAACGCGCATGATCAAAGAGTATACGGAAGTCGAAGAACTACACATTTGAAGCAATTCAAATGAAACAATATTTGGTTACGAGGGTCACGAGTCAACAATAACCTTAGAAGGTTATTATTGGATCCATGCATACAATACAACATCTGTTGTTATAGGGCAACGTGCTAAGCTACTAATTCCGTCTTTTTTGCTTTTGTCTGTCAAGTGGTGTTGGGCACCATTTTTGTTTTTAGTTGTGTTGGCTACAACTTTTATAGTTTGTCATTGTGTTCCAATCATCCAGTTGTTCCTTCTTCATAGGAGGTGTGAAAGTTTACTAGGTAAAGCCAAGTGGTCTTTGTTTTGTCTAAAGAAGACTAGCAACTATATCCTTTATGTTTCATTGTTTTATGCATTCCAGATTCATTATGCACTAAAAAACCTTTGTTTAGTTAAGAAAAAGCATTTGTTATGCTGGTGCAAAGAATGGTTTAGTTATGCTTAACACTCCACATTTTACATTTCATTTCACTGGCATGAAGATGGATATGCACTCTTACACTACACCATTTGTATCATCGGCATAAAGATAGATACGTAGGTTTGCAGAGAATATCTGGTGGATCTACTTGCAACACTAGATTGGGACTTCATTTTCTTCATCTATAAGGTAAGGATTTAAAGGTCAAACTTCTCATGTCTGGTTATTTTTCACTATACATTTTCCTTGTATGGTTTTGTTTCAATTGAGATGCTTAAGCAGTGATGTTTTTTTACTTCCAAATAAACTTGATGTTTTTATGTGATATATGTCTCTGAATTTTCCTTCCCCGTGTGCGTTATGGTATCTATACTACAAAGGACACCTCCAATTATTTCAGGCCCCAAAGTGTAAACCAGCTGGTCAGGACATTGTTTATGTCCCATTGCCTGATGTATAGTTGCGAGCACTGATTAGTTACTTAGTTGAGCATCAAGCTATAGATTATCCGTGGATGTGTTTTTCCTTCTAATATACACAATGTTTGGTTCAAATAGTGAATTCATCTAGCAGAAACTATTTGAAGAACGACCTTATAATTTGTTGTGAGGAATTTCTATTGATAGTCTGTCATTGACAACAAATTTAAAACAAAAAGCATGGAAACTGTTGTTTGGAATAGATAAAGATACTACTTTAATGGTTAGGTCCATCTTTTTTTCATGCATTCATTATTTTAATTACATGTTTGCTAGCAAACTTCTCATAGTTCCCATCTTTATTGCATCATATGTTCAAAGAAACCTTTGGGTGAGAGCTACTTCATTTGATATGAACAACTACACATCCCTTTTCCAATTTATATGTACTTTGGAGTGAGGACCATGCCATTGAGATAACCAAAAAGGGAAACACTACTGGCCAAATCGCCAGTAGGGGCTTCCCTGGTTCCAGTGACCTGATGCCACCACCACCACTGTTACCGTAGTCGCCCTCCTTGCCATCCACACCACACTACCAAACATGTATATATGCCTTGCCTGTGACCCCTCCTTCCACTAGTGCAGAAAATCCTAGCTATGGCGTGGCAAAAACAGCCTTACTGGCGTGGATGCTCGATACTACTAATATGGCACCATTGCTAAAAAGTAGTGGTGGTGTTGGAGCCCATGTAAGCAATATTTTAGGTGTTGCTGGCATGCCATGTGGCCAACACTATAATAAGTTCATCTTAACATTATCATTCCTTGTTGGCCAACGCCACCAAATTGATTTTTTATAATAAAAATAATTTTACTTCACAAACTAAATAATTGTACTTCACAAAATGTACTAGCTAGTTACTCAATAGATACTCATTGACACAAGATACTCATAAACTCCACAAGTTAATTGAACTTCACAAAAGTTACCCATCAACTCAAGATAGACTAGCTAGTTAAAGAACTAGTCTTCATCAAGGATTACGCTTAGCTGGCGAGCCCTCTCCATATTTTTTGAAATGAGCTATGGCCACCTTGAGCTCATTCCTCTCTGTCGAAAGGAGTTTTTCCTCTCCTGCTTCAGCTCATCCCTCTCCTCGATCAGCTTATCTCCGCCTGTAGTGAGGCATTCACCTCTTGCAGGTTGTTCATGGTACACTAATGAGTCTCTAAGAGATCTTTGTTGAGCATGTCCACATTGTACACCTCCTCGTTGTTGCCTCCAGAATTGGCCATGACCTGACAAATAAATAATTCGTTAGACAAAATAGTTCAACATATGCACTCCTAATTATTTATCACACGGTAGTTTTTACACATACAAACACATACAATTGAACTAACATCCATTGAAAGAATGAACTAGCATGCCACACTATTCCAGTCAAATGCCCCACTTTGGCCAATTTTGCCACCAAAAAAACTGTAGCAGCATGCCTCACTTGTGGCACACAAGTGTGGATGGCAACCAAATATGCCATGAGTATCAAAATGCCTAGAGCAAACACAAAGTATATATCCAACACATATGGCTGTTTCAACTCATGCAAATCGTCCATCTATTCAAATTATCATGCACCGCCAAACCCCTAATTTGGCCTACTCACTTCACATTGTAGTTTCTATTCATTTGGCCTGCTCACTTCACATTGTAGTTTCTAACAAACTGCTAATTTTCCCTACCTGGTCAAATTATATTGCACTACCAAACTGAAACCCTAGTCATCGACGATTTGTAGTCAATGTCGTGGAGGGGATGAACTCACCAACGATTTGTACTCAATGACGTAGAGGGGATGAAGGTGGAGGAGATGAACCCTAGCAGTCCATCGCCACCATCACTGAAACCCTAGTGATGAAAATCCAAGGAAAACAAATCAAACTAAATGAAATCAAATGGTTCTAGAGTAGGGCAGAGAGAGAGAGAGAGAGAGAGAGAGAGAGAGAGATTTACATGCTACCTAATGACCGGAACCCGCCAGAATCTGAGTGCAATGAGCATCGAGGGAAAGGGGATCGAGAGAGCGAGGGCAGAGAGAGAGAAATAGAGAGAGAGGGAGCGATGACAGAGAGAGGGAGAGAAAGGGTGAGGCGAGGGGGCCGTTGCCCTTGGTTTTGAACCCCACTGCCTCCTAAAAATTTATGGGCTTGGCCCAATAAGCAAAAAAATAGCAAAAAAATAAATCTTTTACTTTACTAGAAGGAATATAATATTATTAATTTAATAAAAACAATATTCATAACTTAGTAAAATTAATACAAAATAATAGTAGTACTTTAAAGTCAAAACAATATTCTGAAACTAGTAAAAGCAATTAAAATAAAAAGCAACACAATATTCTTAATTTAATAAAAACAATATTCATAACTTAATAAAAGTAATGCAGAATAATAATAATAATACTTTAAAGTCAAAGCATTATTCTTAAATTAGTAAAAGCAATTAAAATAAATGCATACAATATTCTTAATTTAATAAAAAATATTCATACTTAATAAAAGTAATACAAAATAATAATAGTAGTTTAAAGTCCAAACAACATTCTTAAATTAGTAAAAAAAATTAAGATAAAAGCAATACAATATTCATCATTTAATAAAACAATACTCATAAATTAATACAAGTAATACCAAATAATTATAGTACTTTAAAGTTAAAACAATATTCACAACTTAATAAAAGTAATAAAAAAATAATAATAGTACTTTAAAGTCAAAACAATATTCCATTTAGAATAATATAAAAATGTGAGTATTTCCATTCAAAATAATACACCCTCTATTCCAAAATATGAGGTGTATTTGTTTTTTCAAAAGTCAAACATGTGCATGTTTGACCAAGTTTTTAGAAAAAAAGTGTAAATATCTATAGTACAAAATTTGTATCATTTGATAAATTAGAACAAGTATTTTCATATTTGATTTATTATGTATTGTAGATGTTGATACTTTATTCAGTAATCTTGGTCAAACATACATAAATTTGACCTGCACGGGAACTGTTGGGGATATAACTATTGGGTATGAACCGCCCAGGAGGGGACGGGTCATACCAGTGGAGATTTATCAATGAAGATGGTAGCTCATACAAGCCCATTGACGGCGCAAGACCCAGAGGCGACTTGAGGCCCAAGAGGATGAACCGCCACACATGTATAAATTGTATTGTAAGGCAAGATTAGTTAGTCACCAAGCCGGACACGTTGTGTATGAGCCGGCCGGGACTTTGTGAGCCGTCGGGCTTCAACCTATGTATATAAAGGGACAACCCGACGGCGGTTTAGGGACAAGTAACAACAATCGAGGGCTAGGTCAAGCGTATTCGCTCCCTGATAATCGAAACCCTAGCAATACAACACAACAGGGGTAGGCTTTTACCTCGTTGAGAGGGGCCGAACCTGGGTAAACTCTCTGCGTCCTTTGTCCCGCTTTACCCCTTCAAGCTAACCTAGTTGCGATGGCTCCATGACTAAGTCCTTGCGCTAGGACATCTGTCGTGTCAAGTCCACGACAGTTGGCGCCCATCGTGGGGCTAGCGCACGGTGGTTTCGAGTTCTTGAAGGGCAGCTTCCCAGGGATCAAGGGATACGCTGTTGGCCGGATGACCAAGAGTCGTCGTGGCAAGCTCTACATCGACAACGCTGGCTGGGGCCCCCAGGCCGGCTCAATTGAGTACGGGTACCGGGTCCCCTTCGGTGGAATACACGTCTTCATCGGCAAGATAGGCGAACCGGGCCCTGAGCCGGACACCTGCATCAACATCATCGAGACGGCTCAGCGTGCACGACCTGCCCGGGTTCAGCCCGCCGTAAAGCACGCCTTTGTTGGTTTCATCCATGGGGTGGAATTTGAGGAAGGATCTGTGTCTGGCGGTGAGACGACCATCCACTCTGATGGTGAATCGTCCACAAGTGAGACCAATTCAGTGTATCAAGTGCAAGACGGCCGGCTTGGGGGTTGTTCCGATGGTGACAGTATTCCGGACCCCTATGAGCCGCCGAATAGGGTTGCAATCTTCATGGCCGGTACACAGCCCGTGCTTAGCTCATCGACCGTCGCGGCTATGACCTCCAGCTCAACGGCTGCGGCAACGGCCGGTGCTAGCAGCTCTGTACGCCCGCCGGCTCAGGTTCTGACGGAGTTTTTGGAGGCTTTGGCGACTTTGATGGGGGAAGAAGTGACCCCGGAGACTCAGGAACAACATAGGGTGGATGTTGCGAAGTTACGAGATGAGATAACTCAAGCCAAGGAACAACTGGTGGCTGACTAGGATGGCCACGGAGCGAACTGCTTCGGATGCCCAGGCACAACGGATTCAGGCAGATTCTTTCCGGCTCACCTTGGATCAAAACACTTCCAATGAGGTCATGAGAAGGAGACACCAGAGTCGCTTACCTCTGGAGTATGATGTGAGAAACCTTTTCAACACACCGGGGCAGGGACCAGGAACCCGCCCGTGGTGAACTGGGCAGTTGAGGCACATATGACTGGAGCGTCGGTTCAGCCGCGCGCTATGGATCCGCCCCGTTTAGATATGACTCCACCTCAGCATGTGCCGACACCGCCGGGTCATTATTCTAACCCTTTGGATAATATGATCGCTGCGGCATCACGATTGGCGGCCCTTCTAGTTGAAGGCGAGTCTCCAGCTGCGATACATGTGCGGAGGGCCAGAGAACTTCTTCAGACGTTGTGATTCAATAGGCGGCTTATTCGTATAGCCGTGAACGGATTCATTCAACCCCTCGTCCAAGCCGGAGTTATAGCAGGCATATTGAGTTGCCCGCAGTTTCAAGCAGTGAACAACGCCCTAACCAGCCTCGTGGGCATGACAAGGCGCGTGGTGGTGTTAATGCTCAGACTTTGGTGGATCAAGGCAGGGTGCGTCGGGAGGCAGAGCTGGCGGCTCAGCTAACGGCTAAAGAACAACCTCCGATTTATCCATCTACATCTGTGAAGGGAGGGGTGACCTCCAGAACCTTGGGTGTGTCGTGTTTAGCACCAACTCTGTGTAACAAGCGTTTGCCTAAGGATTTCAAGGGTCTTCGTAAGGTGCCTAATTACACAGCAGATCAACCCCTTGAAGCTTGGATTGAGAGTTATGAGATGGCCATGGAGATGTTGGATGTTAGTGATGTTGCATGTGCTAAGTACTTCACCATGATGTTGGATGGGTCGTCTCGTACTTGACTGAAAGGGTTGCCTGTTAACTCCATAAGGTCATGGGCAGAGTTGAAAGCCCGTTTCATCTAAAATTTTAAAGATACATGCAAGCAGCCTCTATCGATCTTGGATTTGGATTCCTGCGTCCAAGCTGAGGGCGAGTCAACAACCAATTTGGTACGCCGGATCTCAGTTGTTATACATTCATCAGATAGTATCAAAGTTGGTTCTGCAGTCTTGATGCTAAAGAAGAACTGTCGTTTTCTCCCCCTTAAGCAGAAATTGGGGCGGCTTAAGCGCCACTACAAACGACATGGGGGAGCTCATGGCGGCTCTTGTCAAATATGCCGATTCTGATAGTACCAAGGACCCCAACTCTGATGATGAAAAGGTGAGAAAGGGAAAGAAGAGTGGCAGTGTGAAGGGACAGCAGCATAACACGACAGGTCATGGTGGCAATGGCAAGCGTAAGGCGGAGAACAGTTTAGACTTTGTGGCCAGAGCCAATACGCGGAATCATAATCAGCATCGAAAGGGAAAGCCAACCCATTTTGGAGGGCCAAAGTTCAATCTTGAAGCCATGATGAACCAGCCTTGCCCAAAGCATGGTACACATGAGAAGCCGGCCAACCATCTGTGGAAGGATTGCTTCATCATGAGGGAGTATAGGCATTCCTATTTTTCTAGAATAATCATGGACCGAATGGCGGTTCAGGACCCGTCTCTCACAGGTCTGGCTTTGGTGGTGGCGGCTCAAATTCTGGTTTCCAGGGCCAAGGCAGTCAAGGTGGTTTCAATCAACAGTCTGGTCAAGGGAATCAACATCAGCAATCTGGTTATCAGAGTAATCCAAAGCAGTTGAATAGTGAACAATATCACGTGTTCACTACGAGTTTATGCAAACGAGATCAGAAGCTTCATAAAAGGGCGGTGAACGTAGTTGAGCCGGCAACTCCTGATACGTCTCCAACGTATCTATAATTTTTGATTGCTCCATGCTATATTATCTACTGTTTTGGATGTTTATGGGCTTTATTATACACTTTTATATCATTTTTGGGACTAACCTATTAACCTAGAGCCCAGTGCCAGTTTCTGTTTTTACCTTGTTTTAGAATATCGCAGAAAAGGAAAACCAAACAGAGTCCAATTGACCTGAAACTTCACGGAACTTATTTTTGGATCAGAAGAAGCCCAGAAGACTTGGAGTGCACGTCAGGAAAGAAACGAGGGAGCCACAAGGTAGGGGGCGCGCCCACCCCCCTAGGGCGCGCCCTCCACCTTTGTGGGCCCCTCGTGGCCCCCCTGATGTATTTCTTCCACCTATATATCTCCATATACCCTAAAAACATCCGGGAGCACAATAGATCGGGAGTTCCTTCGCCAGAAGCCTCCGTAGCCACCGAAAGCCAATCTAGACCCGTTCCGGCACCCTGCCAGAGGGGGAATCCCTCTCCAGTGGCTATCTTCATCATCCCGGTGCTCTCATGACGAGGAGGGAGTAGTTCTCCCTCGGGGCTGAGGGTATGTACCAGTAGCTATGTGTTTGATCTCTCTCTCTCTCTCTCTCTCGTGTTCTTGATTTGGCACGATCTTGATGTATCACGAGCTTTGCTATTATAGTTGGATCTTATGTTTCTCCTCCCCCTCTACTCTCTTATAATGAATTGAGTTTCCCCTTTGAAGTTATCTTATCGGATTGAGTCTTTAAAGATTTGAGAACACTTGATGTATGCCTTGCCGTGCGTATCTGTGGTGACAATGGGATACCACATGATTCACTTGATGTATGTTTTGGTGATCAACTTGCGGGTTCTGCCCATGAACCTATGCATAGGGGTTAGCACACGTTTTCGTCGTGATTCTCTGGTAGAAACTTTGGGGCACTCTTTGAGGTTCTATGTGTTGGTTGAATAGATGAATCTGAGATTGTGTGATGTATATCATATAATCATACCCACGGATACTTGAGGTGGCATTGGAGTATCTAGGTGACATTAGGGTTTTGGTTGATTTGTGTCTTAAAGGTGTTATTCTAGTACGAACTCTAGGGCTGTTTGTGACACTTATAGGAATAACCCAACGGATTGATTGGAAAGAATAACTTTGAGGTGGTTTCGTACCCTACCATAATCCCTTTGCTCGTTCTCCGCTATTAGTGACTTTGGAGTGACTCTTTTTTGCATGTTGAGGGATAGTTATGTGATCCAATTATGTTAGTATTGTTGAGGGAACTTGCACTAGCAAAAGTATGAACCCTAGGCCTTGTTTCAACACATTGCAATACCGTTTACGCTCACTTTTATCGTTAGTTACCTTGCTGTTTTTATATTTTCAGATTACAAATGCCTTTATCTACCATCCATATACCACTTGTATCACCATCTCTTCGCCGAAGTAGTGCACCTATACAATTTACCATTGTATTGGGTGTGTTGGGGACACAAGAGACTTTTTGTTATTTGGTTGCAGGGTTGCTTGAGAGGGACCATCTTCATCCTACGCCTCCCACGGATTGATAAACCTTAGGTCATCCACTTGAGGGAAATTTGCTACTGTCCTACAAACCTCTGCACTTGGAGGCCCAACAACGTCTACAAGAAGAAGGTTGTGTAGTAGACATCAAGCTCTTTTCTGGCGCCGTTGCTGGGGAGGTGAGTGCTTGAAGGTATATCTTTAGATCTTGCAATCGAGTCTTTTAGTTTCTTTTTTATCACTAGTTTAGTTTATAAAAGAAAACTAAGAATAAAATGGACTTGAGTTTGTCTCATACGCTTCACCTTTTTAATATCTTTCGTGAGTATGATGGAAAGGATAATTGTGCTCAAGTGCTAGAAGAAGAAATCTATAAAATGTTTGGCACTAAATATTTGAATGATGAGCATGATTGCAATGTTGTTAGTATGAATTCCTTAAATATCCATGATGCTAATGATATGCAAAGCCACAAGCTTGGGGAAGCTATGTTTGATGAAGATGATATTTTTTGTCCCCCAAGTTTTGATGAGCAAAGTTATTATGATGAAAGCATGCCTCCTATCTATGATGATTATTGTGATGACACGTATGCTTTCAATAATAATGATAACCATGAAACTTGTCATCTTGATCTTAATTTTCAATCACATGATAGTTATTTTGTTGAGTTTGCTCCCACTATTATTCATGAGAAGAATTTTGCTTATGTGGAGAGTAGTAAATTTTCTATGCTTGTAGATCATGAAAAGAATGCTTTAGGTGCTGGTTATATTGTTGAATTCATTCATGATGCTACTGAAATTTATTATGAGGGAGGAATATATGCTTGAAGGAATTGCAATAATATAAAGTTTCCTCCCTATGTGCTTAAAGTTTTGAAGTTATGCTTGTTTTGCCCTCCTATGCTAGTTGATTATTGTTCCCACAAGTTGTTTGCTCACAAAATCCCTATGCATAGGAATTGGTTTAGGCTTAAATGTGCTAGTCATATTCTTCATGATGCTCTCTTTATGTTTCAATTCTTATCCTTTATGTGAGCATCATTGTCATTATCATGCCTAGCTAGGGGCGTTAAACGATAGTGCTTGTTGGGAAGGCAACCCAATTTTATTTTAGTTCCTTGCTTTTTGTTGCTGCTTAGTAATAAATAATTCATCTAGCCTCTGTTTAGATGTGGTTTTATGCTTTTAATTAGTGTTTGTGCCAAGTAGAACCTTTGGGAAGACTTGGGAAAAGTCTTGTTGATCATGCTGTAAAAAACAGAAACTTTAGCGCTCACAAGAATTGCTGCCATTTTTATTTGGAAAGTGATATTTAGTTAATTGTTTTTGCAGATGATTAATAGATAAATTCCTCAGTTCCAGCAATTTATTTGAGAATTTTATGAGTTCCATAAGTATACGTTCGATCCAGATTACTACAGACTGTTCTATTTTTGACAGATTCTGTTTTTCATGTGTTGTTTACTTATTTTGATGAATCTATGGCTAGTAAAATAGTTTATAAACCATATATAAGTTGGAATACAGTAGGTTTAACACCAATATAAATAAATAACTAATTCATTACATTACCTTGAAGTGGTGATTTATTTTCTTATACTAACGGAGCTTACGAGTTTTCTGTTACGTTTTGTGTTGTGAAGTTTTCAAGTTTTGGGTAAGGATTCGATGGACTATGGAATAAGGAGTGGCAAGAGCCTAATCTTGGGGATGCCCAAGGCACCCCAAGGTAATATTCAAGGATAGCCAAGAGCCTAAGCTTGGGGATGCCCCGGAAGGCATCCCCTCTTTCGTCTTCGTTCATCGGTAACTTTACTTGGAGCTATATTTTTATTCACCACATGATATGTGTTTTGCTTGGAGCGTCAATTTTTTTTTAATATTTACTTGCTTTTATTTAGAACAATGTTTTGCATCTTTTATTTCAATAAAAGTGGCATTGATAGCCTTTACTATGCCTATTTTAGAAGTCCACATATTGCCGTTTGAAAACATAAAGTTTACCGTAGTTGCAATAATTCCCTAGAAAAGTCAGAATGTGATAAAATGTTGAAACCTTTTGCATATTAAGCTCTGATAAATTTAATACAGTGGGAATTTTATTTCATAATTTTTGGAGTTAGGGAAGTATGGATCTTGCTGCACTCTGTACAGACTATCCTGTTTAGGCAGATTGCTGTTATGTTTGCATATGTTTGCTTCTTTAATGATTCTATTTGAGGATAGGACTATTAAATATGCAGAGACATTTAGTATGCAATGTTGAATAATAATTTTAGTGATTTTCTACAGTAGAGTATGATAAGGTTTTTTCAATGGTTTATACTAACTTATCTCACGAGTCCTTGTTGAGTTTTGTGTGGATGAAGCTTTCGAGATTTAGGGAGACCGTGATATGAGAGGAATTAAGGAGACACAAAAACTCAAGCTTGGGGATGCCCAAGGCATCCCAAGATAATGTTTCAAGAAGTCTCAAGCGTCTAAGCTTGGGGATGCCCCGGTTGGCATCCCACCTTTCTTCTTCAACAACTATCGGTTAGTATCAGTTGATCCTAAGTTTTTGCTTCTTCACATAATGTTTTCCATTCTTAGAATGTCATTTTATTTTGTTTAGATTTTCTTGCTTTTTGAATGAAATACCAAGATCTAAAATTATTAAATGTTAGAGAGTCTTCACATAGTTGCGTAATTATTCGACTACTCATTGATCTTCACTTATATCTTTCGAAGTAGTTTGTCATTTGCTCTAGTATTTCACTTATATCTTTTTAGAGCACGGTGGTGGTTTTATTTTGTAGAAATAGATGAACTCTCACTTAACTTATATTATTTTAAGAGGCTTAAATAGCATGTTAATTTGCTTAAATAATCCTAATATGCTAGGTATTCAAGATTAGTAAAATTTTCTTATGAGTGTTTTGAATACTAAGAGAAGTTTGATGATTGATGATTTTTTTTTGAGATATGGAGTTAATAATATCAAAGTTGTGCTAGTTGAGTAGTTGTGAAATTGAGAAATGCTTGTGTTGAAGTTTGCAAGTCCCGTAGCATGCACGTATGGTAAACGTTATGTGACAAATTTGAAACATGAGGTGTTAGTTGATTGTCTTCCTTATGAGTGGCGGTCGGGGACGAGCGATGGTCTTTTCCTACCAATCTATCCCCCTAGGAGCATGCACGTAGTGCCGAGGTTTTTGATGACTTGTAGATTTTTGCAATAAGTATGTGAGTTCTTTATGACTAATGTTGAGTCCATGGATTATACGCACTCTCACCCTTCCATCATTGCTAGCCTCTTCGGTACCGTGCATTGCCCTTTCTCACATTGAGAGTTGGTGCAAACTTCGCCGGTGCATCCAAACCCCATGATATGATACACTCTTTCACACATAAACCTCCTTATATCTTCCTCAAAACAGCCACCATACCTACCTATTATGGCATTTCCATAGCCATTCCGAGATATATTGCCATGCAACTTTCCACCATTCCGTTTATCATGACACATTCATCATTGTCATATTGCTTAGCATGATCATGTAGTTGACATAGTATTTGTGGCAAAGCCACCGTTCATAATTATTTCATACATGTCACTCTTGGTTCATTGCATATCCCGGTACACCGCCGGAGGCATTCATATAGAGTCATAGTTTGTTCTAGTATCGAGTTGTAATCATTGAGTTGTAAATAAATAGAAGTGTGATGATCATCATTTTCTAGAGCATTGTCCCAAGTGAGGAATAAAAAAAGAGAAAGGCCATAAAAAAGAGAAGGCCCAAAAAAAGAGAAAGGCCATAAAAAAGAGATGGCCCAAGAAAAGAGAAAGGCCATAAAAAAGGCCCAAAAATGAGAGAAAAAGAGAGAAGGGACAATGCTACTATCCTTTGCCACAGTTGTGCTTCCAAGTAGCACCATAATATTCATGATAGAGAGTCTCTTGTTTTGTCACTTTCATATACTAGTGGAAAATTTTCATTATAGAACTTGGCTTGTATATTCTAACAATGGGCCTCCTTAAGTGCCCTAGGTCTTCGTGAGCAAGCAAGTTGGATGCACACCCACTTAGTTTCTTTTATTGAGCTTTCATACATTTATAGCTCTAGTGCATCCGTTGCATGGCAATCCCTACTCCTTGTATTAACATCAATCGATGGGCATCTCCATAGCTCATTGATTAGCCTCGTTGATGTGAGACTTTCTCCTTTTTGTCTTCTCCACATAACCCCCATCATCATATTCTATTCCACCCATAGTGCTATATCCATGGCTCGCGCTCATGTATTGCGTGAAGGTTTATGAGTTTGAGATTACTAAAGTATGAGACAATTGCTTGGCTTGTCATCAGGGTTGTGCATGATGAGAGCATTCTTGTGTGACGAAAATGGAGCATGACTAAACTATATGATTTTGTAGGGATGAACTTTCTTTGGCCATATTATTTCGAGAGGACATGATTGCTTAGTTAGTGTGCTTGAAGTATTATTATTTTTATGTCAATATGAACTTTTATCTTGAATCTTTTGGATCTGAATATTTATGCCACAATTAAGAAGAATTACATTGAAATTATGCCAAGTAGCACTCCGCATCAAAAATTCTGTCTTTATCATTTACCTACTCGAGGACAAGCAGGAATTAAGCTTGGGGATGCTGATACGTCTCCAACGTATCTATAATTTTTGATTGCTCTATGCTATATTATCTACTGTTTTGGATGTTTATGGGCTTTATTATACACTTTTATATCATTTTTGGGACTAACCTATTAACCCAGAGCCCAGTGCCAGTTTCTGTTTTTACCTTGTTTTAGAATATCGCAGAAAAGGAAAACCAAACGGAGTCCACTTGACCTGAAACTTCACGGAACTTATTTTTTGGATCAGAAGAAGCCCAGAAGACTTGGAGTGCACGTCAGGAAAGAAACGAGGGAGCCACGAGGTAGGGGGGCGCGCCCTCCACCCTCGTGGGCCCCTCGTGGCCCCCCTAACATACTTCTTCCGCATATATATCTCCATATACCCTAAAAACACCCGGGAGCATAATAGATCGGGAGTTCCGCCGCCAGAAGCCTCCGTAGCCACCGAAAGCCAATCTAGACCCGTTCCGGCACCCTGCCGGAGGGGGAATCCCTCTTCGGTGGCTATCTTCATCATCCCGGTGCTCTCATGACGAGGAGGGAGTAGTTCTCCCTCGGGGCTGAGGGTATGTACCAGTAGCTATGTGTTTGATCTGTCTCTCTCGTGTTCTTGATTTGGCCCGATCTTGATGTATCGCGAGCTTTGCTATTATAGTTGGATCTTATGTTTCTCCTCCCCCTCTACTCTCTTGTAATGAATTGAGTTTCCCCTTTGAAGTTATCTTATCGGATTGAGTCTTTAAAGATTTGAGAACACTTGATGTATGTCTTGCCGTGCGTATCTGTGGTGACAATGGGATACCACATGATCCGCTTGATGTATGTTTTGGTGATCAACTTGCGGGTTATGCCCATGAACCTATGCATAGGGGTTGGCACACGTTTTCGTCGTGATTCTCCGGTAGAAACTTTGGGGAACTCTTTGAGGTTCTATGTGTTGGTTAAATAGATGAATCTGAGATTGTGTGATGCATATCGTATAATCATACCCATGGATACTTGAGGTGACATTGGAGTATCTAGGTGACATTAGGGTTTTGGTTGATTTGTGTCTTAAGGTGTTATTCTAGTACGAACTCTAGGGCTGTTTGTCACACTTATAGGAATAGCCCAACGGATTGATTGGAAAGAATAACTTTGAGGTGGTTTCGTACCCTACCATAATCTCTTCGTTCGTTCTCCGCTATTAGTGACTTTGGAGTGACTCTTTGTTGCATGTTGAGGGATAGTTATGTGATCCAATTATGTTAGTATTGTTGAGGGAACTTGCACTAGCAAAAGTATGAACCCTAGGCCTTGTTTCAACACATTGCAATACCGTTTATGCTCACTTTTATCATTAGTTACCTTGCTGTTTTTATATTTTCAGATTACAAATACCTTTATCTACCATCCATATACCACTTGTATCACCATCTCTTCGCCGAACTAGTGCACCTATACAATTTACCATTGTATTGGGTGTGTTGGGGACACAAGAGACTTTTTGTTATTTGGTTGCAGGATTGCTTGAGAGAGACCATCTTCATCCTACGCCTCCCACGGATTGATAAACCTTAGGTCATCTACTTGAGGGAAATTTGCTACTGTCCTACAAACCTCTGCACTTGGAGGCCCAACAACGTCTACAAGAAGAAGGTTGTGTGGTAGACATCAGCTCCCTGTTTCTTGAGATGGTCTGAACATCCTATTCTTAGGAGCCGTGAGGATCACCCGCCCCGGGTTGACAATCTGGGTCAGTTGGCTTTGGTGGTTGCACCCCAAGTTGGAGGGTATAGGTTCACTAAGGTGCTCATGGATGGAGGATGCAGCATCAATATCCTTTACTACGAAACTTTCCATCGTATGAGTTTGACTGACAAAGATCTTAAGCCATATAATACTATTTTTCACGGGGTGGTGCCTGGTAAATCAGCATATCCAGTGGGCAAGATAGCTTTGGAAGTGGCTTTTGGTGATGATCATGATTCCATAGTTGAGACCTTTACCTTTGAGGTGGTTAAAATTAAGAGCCCTTATCGTGCCTTGTTTGTGCGGCCGGCTTATGACAAGTTTATGGGGAGGCCTTGTTATGTTTACCTGCAGCTCAAGATGCCGGGTTACAAGGGCACTATCACTGTGCACGACAAAGAGAAGATAGCTTTTGAATGTGAAGAAGGCGATGCTGCTTATGTTGAGTCTGTTTGTGCAACTGAGGAGTTGAAGTTTTATAAAGACAATGTTGATCCGACTGATATGACACCTTTGAAAAAGCCAACTACAGAGAATGATCCTCTGTTGAAATTTAAGTCAGCGGATGACACTAAATTGGTTGATTTTGTTCCTGGCGACTCATCCAAGCAGTTCAACATCAGTGCTAATCTGGATCCGAAATAGGAAAGCAAGCTCATCGAGTTCATCCGTGAGAACCGGGACATCTTTGCATGAAAGCCTTCAGACATGTCAGGTGTATTGAGGGAACTCGCTAAGCACACCCTCAATATTGATCCGAAGTTTAAATCGGTCAAGCAATTCCTTTGTTGCTTTAATGAAGAGAGATGTAAGGCCATTGTTGAATAAGTGGCCCGGCTCTTGACGGTTGGGTTCATCGTTGAAGTTTTTCATCCTGAATGGTTGGCTAACCCGGTGCTGGTACTTAAGAAAAATGGTACTTGGCGCATGTGTGTGGATTACACAGACCTTAACAAGGCCTGTCCGGCTGATCCTTTCACTCTCCCTCTTATTGATCAGATTATTGATGCTACAGCAGGTTGCAACCATTTGAGTTTTTTTGGATGCTTTTTCTGGGTATCATCAGATCAAGATGCCAGTTAAGGACCAGGAGAAGACAGCCTTTATCACTCTCTTTGGAGCCTTCTATTATGTGTCTATGCCTTTTGGGCTCAAGAGTGTCCAGGTGACTTACCAGCGGTGTGTGCAAAATTGCCTTCATGATCAGATTGGGCGTAATGTTCATGCTTATGTGGATGATATTGTGGTTAAATCAAGGAAGAAAGAGACCTTGATAGATGATTTGAAAGAGACCTTGATAGATGATTTGAAAGAGACCTTTGACAATCTCCGGGTTTATAAGATGATGCTTAAGCCGGCCAAATGTACCTTTGGCATACCAACAGGCAAACTCTTGGGTTTTCTGGTTTCTGAAAGAGGCATTGAGGCTAACCCGAAAAAGATCAAGGCTATTACTTCTTTGGCTAAACCGGCGTGTATTAATGATGTTCAGCGTCTGGCGGGTCGTATTGGGGCCTTAAGCCAGTTCATAAGCAGGTTGAGAGAAAAAAACTATCCCTCTGTATCATATGATGAAGAAAACAAATCAGTTTTTCTGGACTGATGCTGCTGATCAGGCGTTTGAAGCCTTGAAGAAACAGTTAGCTGAGCCGCTGATCCTTGCTGCCCCTATTGATAAAGAGCCCTTACTATTATATGTGGCTGCCAATAGCCAAGCGGCCAGTGTGGCAATTGTTGTGGAAAGGAAGGAATCAGGCAAGGAATATCCGGTTCAGCGGCCGGTTTATTACATCAGTGAGGTGCTCATTGAATCCAAGCACAGATATCCGCAGTGGCAGAAGTTGGTATATGGGGTGTTCATGGCTAGTCGAAAGATCAAGCAATATTTCCTTGGTCATCCCATCACTGTGGTTAGTTCTGCCCCTTTTGGGGGATATTATTCAGAACAGAGAGGCCACAGTCAGATAGCCAAATGGGCCACTAAGCTCGGACCCCATGGGTTGAAGTATATGCCTCGGATAGCTATTAAGTCTCAAGCACTGGTGGATTTTATCAATGACCGGACTGAGTTGCAGATGCCTGAGGAGAAGCCAGATAGCACATATTGGACTATTCACTTTGAAGTTCCCTTGTACTAACAATGCAGCTGAGTATGAAGCCTTATGCCATGGTCTTCGGATTGCTAAAGAGATGAATCTAAGCCGAGTGAGGTGTTCTGGCGACTCCGATTTGGTGGCTCAGCAAGTTTCAGGCACTTGGGATTCTAAGGACCCACTCATGGCGGTTTATCGCTGTGAGGTTGATGCTATTGCTGGTCATTTCAAAGGCTATCAAGTGGAACATGTTGATCATAGGAAAAATGAGGCGACTGATGCTTTGAGCCGGTTAGGGTCCCAGCGTAAGCCGGTGCCACCTAACGTTTTTCTTGATATTCTGCATAACCATTCAGTCAAGTTGCCTACGGAGGAAGATTTTGCTATTCCTGACCTGGAAGCACAATTGGTGGCGGCTTTTCATGCTACTCCTGATTGGACAGTTCCATATTTGGCTTATATGACCCGGGGCGAATTACCTGAAGATGAAACTTTAGCCAGGCAGATAACCCGACGGTCTAAATCAATGAATATTGTTAATGGAGAGTTGCATCATTGCAGTGTCACAGGGGCGTTTCAACATTGTGTTTCTCCTGAAGAAGGTCGTGAGATCCTACGAGAGATTCATGAGGGAGATTGTGGTCATCATGCCGGCTCTAAATCTCTCGTAGCCAAGGCTTTTCTTAATGGGTTTTATTGGCTGACGGCTCATGCTGATGCAGAGGATTTGTTCAGTAAATGTGATGGCTGTTAGAAATTTTCAAGACGAGATCATGTGCTGGCTCAAGAATTATGGATGATTCCAATTACTTGGCCATTTGCAGTCTGGGGCTGGATATGGTTGGACCTTTCAAACGGTCCAAAGATAAAAAGACCCACCATTTGATGGCGATTGACAAATTCACAAAGTGGGTCGAGGCAGAGCCGGTCAGTAAGTGTGATGCGGAAACAGCGGTTCGGTTCATCAAAAAGGTGATTTTCCGGTTTGGCTTTCCTCACACCATTATAACTGATAATGGCACTAATTTGTCCAAGGATGCGATGAAAAAATTCAGTCAACGAGAGCATATTCGTCTTGATGTATCATCAATGGCTCACCCCCAGTCCAATGGCCAAGCTGAAAGAGCCAATCAAGATATTTTGAGAGGTCTCAAGCCCCGGCTTATGATCTCTTTGCAGAGGATGCTGGGTTGTTGGGTGGAGGAATTACCCTCAATGTTATGAAGTATCAATACTACCCTAATAGATCTATGTGTTACATGCCTTTTTTCATGGTTTACGGAGCAGAGGCAGTTCTCCCTAGTGACATCCATCATGACTCGCCCTGTGTGGCGGCTTATGTTGAAGCTAATAATGAAAAAGGGCGTCAGGAAGCTCTTGACCTGTTGGATGAGGAGCGTGACCGTGCGGCAGCTTGTTTGGCGATTTAACAGCAAGATTTGTGTCGTTATCACAGCCACCGGGTTAAAACTAGAACCTTTCGAGAAGGCGATTTGGTGCTCCGGCTTATCCAGGATCAAACTGATATGCACAAGCTATCCCCGTCTTGGGAAGGACCCGTTGTGGTCAGCAAAAATCTGAACAACGGGTCATACTACCTTATCGATGTTCAAGACCACAAAGACTCACGCACGTCGGAGGAGGAGACCCGCCGGCCATGGAATATTGCTCATCTTCGGCCTTATTACACTTGAGCCACCGGCTCTTCTAATGTACATATTTTGTCCATGTATATTTTATGATGAATATCATAAAGCCGACATCCCTGGTAATTCAGGGCCTCCATCGTTTCATTTCTAAGAATAATGAGTCTTTATTGTCACTTCATATGATCACTTGGGGGCTTCCTGCTCATTGAGCATAGCTATGATTACCCTCTTGATCCGGCTTGTACGCCATGATTACCAAATACTTGGGGGCTTCGTGCTCATTGAGCATAGCTATGACTACCCTGCTGATCCAACTTATACGTCTGGACTCAATTGTTACTTGGGGACTCCTTGTTAATGAATAGAGCTTTGTTGACCCTTGTAATAGGCTTGGACGCCATGTGTATTCACAAAAATATCCGGGTTATCCTATCTTTTTGCCTGCCACTCCGACTAGGTAATTCTGGAATGACTCATTGTACTCTTGACAATCCATCTTCTAAGAAGACCCTAGTTCGTCAAAGTTAAAACGGTGATTGGTCATGTGAGGTCCGGCTTACGGGTTTGAATTAAGGTTTAACTTAGCGGCTGTGTGGCCCTTGAATAACGCTTGTTATGCAGGCTTGGCAGCCTATGAATGCCTTATTTTCTGTTTGTTCTGCTTTTTGTTTGATTTTTTGGAGATTGATCTTTTCTGCCGTGTTGATACATGGTTTAAAACCGATAAAGGCCATGTTTGCCTTATGATTCATATATGAATCTAACTGGAGTTTTTAGTAACCCGGCCCGGTTTTGGACTTTAAGTCGCCGGTGTATGATGATTATGTGCTTGGAGTACTGGCTCTAAGCTTTGAGATGTTACCCCTTGCTGCATGTGGCGTTGTGAGCCGGCGGTATGAATAAATTGAATAGGGTATTGTGCTCTCATTCTTTGGGTTGTAACCCTTACTGCACAACATATGATAAACCGGCAGTGTGAACAAAATATCATAGGTATGATATTTATTTGTTATGATTATATGAGGTTTTGATAAACCAGCCCTGGTTTTGGACTATTTAGTCATCCGTGGCTTTTATATGGGGTATTATGACCCGCCCTGGGGTAAACTGCCAGGGCACCTGCTATCTCTTTACAGGAAGGAAAATTAATAAATATGCTTTATATAATTGATGATATCAACCAGCATAAGCGGCAGATCTTCACATAATGGATCAACAGTGTTATGCAAGCAAAACGTGCACGATGGCACGACAGATCAGTGTTTAACTAGACTATTACATGACTCCATGAGCCCAAATGACTAAGTGTTTTTTCAAAGCAATGCCTGATGATGAACCTTCATGCGGATCAGTTCTCCTAGTTTTGGCGGCTTGAAACTTCCGGGTCATCTAGCGCCAGTTCTTCTTCTCCCTCCATCGTCTGGAAGTCAAGTGATGACCAATTGATGCCAGTCAAGGCTTGAAATTCAGCTTCATCATCGATAAGCTCAAATGGATCAATTTCAGGGGCAAAAGTGTGCTTACGAATTGGAGGGATAAGGTGTGCAATCTTGTAAGCAGGCGTGGGCATTTTCTAGTTCTCTGCAGTGTAAGCCGCCTGATACTTGGATAAATCTGTTTCTTCAGTAATCAGGCTCGCTAATGGACGCATCTCTTTCACACAAGAAGCAAAGTATTTTTTATCAAAAGGAGACCCGTCCTCTTTGAAGCCGGGGCAGCCAGTGGCTAGCTCGGCCGGGTCTAATTCTGCCTGCAATGCCTTCGCCCGGCTTAAAGCCGTTATGGCACCGGCTCTGGTAGCTGGCCATTTGTTTTCTTCAATACGGGCAGGTAGGACAGAAAGTTGGCTTAGAACATTGCTGAGAAGAGATGGTGCTTGCTTGCTTGCTATTGTGCGCCGAGCTCTGGTGTACAGTTGTTCTACTAGTGTATAGACCGCCTTGAGCTTTATCAGCATTTCTTTGCCAAGATTGCTACTCCTGGGGCCTGCATGACATATTATGATTAAGTCACCAGACGGTTCACAAAATGGAGTGTGGAAAATCATTACAATATACAGGATCTTACCAAAAATAGCAAAGGTCATCTGAGTAATATGATGCTTCAAGCCAGTAAGTTCTATGATGACCTCCTCCAATGAGGCCTCAAATTTTTTAGCCCTCTGGATCAGGGCAGCCTCCTCTTCAGCCCAGGCGGTTTTCTCAGCATTAAACTCAGTTTTAAGCTGTTCTTTTTCCTCCAAGCTAAACTCAAACTTGGAGTCAGCCTTCCGGGTCTCAGTTTCTTGTACTTCAAGCCAGGTTTTTAAATCAGTCAACTAAGATTGAAATTGATTGGAAGCTTCCTGCAAGAAGGAGGTAGAGATAAGTATGCACAATTATAATATGATCGTATCCAAAGAAAAAGTCCCAAGCCCTTCGCAAGCAATAACACTTGGCACTTGGGGGCTAATGGGTGCAGAAAGTTTCTTTATGAAGTAGTAAACATTGATAAGTCCCAAGCCCTTTGCAAGCAATAGGACTTGGCACTTGGGGCTAATGGGAGCAGAAAGTTTCAAGTTAACCCGGTTTGTTAGGGTGACTAGATGAGATTTTTTGTAACAGTGATAAGTCCCGGTTTATTCATATGGATTAAGCCGGCCCTTGGGAGCTACAACTGCAAAGTTGATTACTATTAACTGAAGACCATGCTCAACTTGATAGTTTAGGCCGGCCCTTGGGGGCTACAAGAGCAAAGTTGATTCTTCAAAGTCCCGGCTTATCTTCATAAGTTTAAGCCGGCCCTTGGGGGCTACAGTTCTTGATTCAGATGCATAACTAAAGGTTATCTAACAAAGTTTACATTATATTTTATTCTATCATATTCGGTAGACTTGGGGGTTGAAGGAGTATATCTTATATAAAAGCAGAAATTGATACCTCATATTTCTTGTTCATGTGCTCGACCATGTCAATCTCTAGATCACGGCTGTTGTGTAGTGGGCTGAGATAGCCGGAGAGGATTTCACTAATGTTCAGATGAGAATAATTGACCATGTCAAATTTGACCTCGCGCTTCTCAATTAATTCCTCCTTGGCAGAATGTTTTGCTAGAGCAACAGGATTCCCGGCTCTTGAAAACCAGTGTCGGTGATCAAAACCTCTTCAGTGTTAGGTTCTGAAGGCTTGATTGGGCTTGGTGGATCAATGCCCAAAGGATCAACAATTATATGTTTAGCGGAGGCGTCAGGATTCTCTGGCGGCGGGTCATCAGCAAGCTCCTCCGGGTGTTGCATGGAGGCTTCAGATATTAGTGCTTGCCTCTCCGGTTCATGAGTCTTGGGGTCCTCGGCCGGCTTATTTATTTTAGCCTTTTTTGCTAGGCTTTGCTTTTCCGTTGCAAGAGGATTGAAAAGTCAGTATATATGCAGGAATGTGAAATAACAAAAATAAGTTTTTACCCAGGAGCAGTCTTGAAAGCCGGCAGCTGGGTCTGGGATGAATGGCCAGAAGAGTGAGAATTCCCCTGATAAATTAAGTCGGAAGGATTAAATGCTTGATGAATAAGACCTGCCTTGGAATAAATAGAGTTGGAATTTTGAAGTACCTCATTTGGCGTTTGCGCGGGACTGGTGTGTTGGGTAAACCAGAGGAAAGCTCTTCGCCTCCACTGGTCCGGGTTCTGTGCCGGTTCTCATGTTGTTGTTGCTTCAAAATAAAGTTGGGATCCAGGTGAGCTAAAGGGTGATAAAACCTTACTTTCTAGTTCACTTGTCGAATTTTCTGTCTTGGCAAAGGCTCTGAGTCGGAGGAAATAATAGTCACCTCATCATCACCCGTCTGGCTGGTTTCTGCGTCATCCTGATAGCAATCAGTGTCAATAAGAAGGATGAAAAAGTATCCAAGGGAATCAAGGTCTACCTCCGTCTCGTCATCTTCATCCAAGTTCAGCATATCAGAGGCAGTGGGTTTCTTATTATTCTTCTTCACAGCTTTGGTCTTAGCCGTGGCTTTCTTGGCGGCTTTTTCATCATATTTCTTATTCCAAAAGGCGGCTCTAGCCTGCAAAAATTACAATAAAGGTTGGGGATTTGCAAGTTATATGAACAATGAAGTAAAGAATATAAACCAGACAGACTTACATCCGGTGCCGGGTTGAGTGTGCAGAAGGGATTCCACCCCACTTTCCTGCAGCTCTCCAAGCTTTCATTGAGAAGATTTTTTGTCATATCATTGATGGCTTTATCAGACAAAAGGGTTGAATTGTAACAAAGTGGATCTTTGGTATCGCCAGTGTATGTGCACATTAAACCGGACCGGCGGCTCAAAGGTATGATCCTCCAAGCTACCCAACATCGAACCAGGTCAACCCTGGTCAATCCATTGGCCAGTAAGGCTCTAACCTTTGAAAAGGTAGGCACAAGTTTATCTCGTTCAGAAGTGGTAAGCCGGTCAGGGAGAGGGTGCTTTGGGTTGAGCCGTTGGTCGCAGAAGCCTCGCAAGGGGTTTTCATCAGTAGGAGAAGTATCTTTGCAATAGAACCAAGTTTGATTCCAATCCTTGGGATGGCTTGGAAGCTGAGCATAAGGAAAAATGGAATCTCTGCGTCGCTGAATTGAGATCCCTCCAAGCTCCTGGCTTGGCCCGTCAGTGAATTCATTTTGGCGGTTCAAATAAAAATACTCTCTAAAGAGTTCAACACTTGGTTCTTCTTGAAGGTATACTTCACAGAAGACCTGGAAATTGCAGACATTTGAAACGAAATTGGGCCCAATGTTTTGAGGATGAAGTTGCAGAAAATGCAGAACGTCGCAGAAGAATTTTGACCCAGGTGGTGAGAAGCCCCGGTTCATGTGATCAGTGAAAACGATAACTTCATAATCCTGCGGGTGAGGTCTAACTTCATGTAATGCCCCGAGACTGATTTGCCAGGTGTCTTCCTGTTATTCGCTATTGTTACCTTGTCTTTTGCTTGTGTGTTGCATCTTGCCATGTCATCATCCGCATTGCATCTGCATGTTTTCAAAAACTTGCATCTGTCCCGGTCTTCTGGTTCTCTCCGTTGTCCGTTCTGAGCCCAGACACACTTGCACGCGCCCGCGGCACGTCCGAAATATTATTTTTATAAGTGACCGGAATATGTTCTCGGAATGGGTGGAAAGTTGGCGTGCAGTCTTATTTTAGTGTAGGAAGACCGCCTGTCAAATTTCATCGCGTTCAGAGTCCGTTTGATAGCCCAACCGTTAAACTATAGCGGCATTATAGCCGGGCACACGTCGGACGTTTTCGGTCTCCGGAAACAGTCGCCGGGCCTCTCTCTCTCTCTCTCTCTCTCTCTCTTTCTCTCTCTCTCTCTCTCTCTCTCTCTCTCTCTCTCAGGTCGAGCCCTTCTGCACAGCCCACAAGTTCCAACCGACCCCTCGCGTGCGTGTCCGAAACTTCCCCGGACCCGACCCGGACAGTTGTCACCGTTGGGTCCGGATCATCCCCAAACATCTACGAAATATTACTGTTTTATTATTTGGACTCCCTAGCCTATTCTTTCTGAACCGTCCGATTTCGATCGGATGATCCAAACTCCCTCTTTTCCTTATATATATAGTCCAAACCCTACCAAATCAAGCCAACCCTAATTTCTAGGGGGTTTGTCCCATCGCCTCCGCCCCTCCACCGAATCCCTCTCGGGATCCTCTCATTCCCCCTGCACCAACCATCAGCCACACCCAGATCCAATCCAACCAGCACACAGCCTCCCACTCCTCTCGTTCCCGAGAGCGGAATTCCTCAGCCCCGATCCAGCGCCTGATCCCCGCCTCCTCGCGCCTCCCTGCATCGCCGACGACAATAGCTACCACTAAACCAGCAGCAAACGCCGTCACCCTTCCGGTTGGTTCTGCTTCCCTTCCTCCTCCTTTCTCTTTTCTTTCTTCCCGCCTCTCATCTCTCCCCTGCTGCTGTTGAAAGGGAGCCGACACCCATGGAGCTTGCCGCTGCTTCGTCCAAGCCGCGTCCTCAAGCCAGAGCTCGCCAGCCGCATCGATCCGCCGTGAGCAGCAGCACCAGCAGATGAGCTCTGCTCATGTTCTCTCCTTCCTCCACCTCCTTGTGCCTCTCCCGTTTTTCTCTCCTCACACTCCGGTCTGTGTCTCCCTTCTAAGTAGGAGCAGCCATGGACGTCACTCCTCAAGCATCAGCCGCTGCCGACCTCCTCCGTCATGTCTCAGCGCCGGACCTCCGCTTGGCCTTGTTCGTCCGCTGCCTCCTGAAGGCCATGGAGCCTTGCAGCAGACGCTCGCCGTTGCTGCAGCTCGCCCCGCTGTCCAGCCGCTCAAGCCCTGCCTCGCCGCGCCTCTGCTTCGCGCGAGCAGAGATGAGACGACTGCTGCAGCCCGCTCGTCGTCGAGCGTTGACCGCGTCGCCCCAAGCCGGCCTTCTTTGTTCTTGGGCCACAAGCGCGCAGTAGGCCCAGCGCCTCCTCACCCAGCCAGCCTCAAAGGCCCAATGTGAGCAGCCCAGATCCATCTAATCCGGCCTATAGTATTTTTTCCTTAGCTGCGATTTTATCGATTTCCAGGGATTTTCACTTTTGCAGATCAGCCCCTAAACTTCATGCATTTCATTACTCACAAACAACGCATCTTTGTAAAAACTTTAAATATGAAACTTGCTTAGAATTTTGTGTAGTTTCATTTTATGTCATTTTCATCCATGTTTAAAATGTTTAAAATGATGTCTATTTAAGTTTTGCTTAATTGTCATTTTAAAATGATTTAATTCATAACTAATCAACCGTAGCTTGGTTTTAAATAATCTTTATATGTAAATGGGGTGGAAAAATGCCTAGTTTAACATGGTGGCATCACTTTGCATGTTTAACAACTATAAAATATGGTTTAGGGCAGAACAGTACAAAACCTAATATATGCATATGGGGATTTACCGGAATTGATGTTCGTTGCTTCCAGCCTCATTTAAACTTGACTAGATAGTTAGTTTTACTTAGCTTCACCTCTTGCCATGTTAATCAACATTTAATATTGTTGGGTACATAAACGAGATTGAACTATATAAGTCACGTGGTGTTTCGTCAATATGCAACTAATTTGTAGGGTTGTTTGTGCATTTTGCCATGCCATGCCTCATTAAACCGGACATGCATCATAATTGTTTGTGCATCATGCCATGTTTGTGTGATGGTTGTTTACTATGTTGTTTGCTCCTTTCCGATGTTGCTTCTTCGGGTTGGTTCCGATAACGTCGTGTTGTGAGGATTCGTTCGACTACGTCCGTTTATCTTCTGCATGGACTCATTCTTCTTCCTTGCGGGATTTCAGGCAAGATGACCATACCCTCGAAATCACTTCTATCTTTGCTTGCTAGTTGCTCGCTCTTTTGCTATGCCTATGCTGCGATACCTACCACTTGCTTATCATGCCTCCCATATTCTTAAGCCAAGCCTTTAACCCACCTTGTCCTAGTAAACCGTTGTTTGGCTATGTTAC
Organism: Triticum monococcum; assembly: GCA_034509565.1. Taxonomy (NCBI): domain Eukaryota; kingdom Viridiplantae; phylum Streptophyta; class Magnoliopsida; order Poales; family Poaceae; genus Triticum; species Triticum monococcum. The sequence continues at coordinate 167,107,897 of CM067847.1, read as the reverse complement.
CGCTTTGCTCAGCCCCTCTTATAGCGTTGTTAGTTGCAGGTGAAGATTGGAGTTGTTCCTTGTTGGAACATGGATATTTTGTTGGGATATCACAATATCTCTTATTTATATTAATGCATCTATATACTTGGTAAAGGGTGGAAGGCTCGGCCTTATGCCTGGTGTTTTGTTCCACTCTTTCCGCCCTAGTTTCCGTCATATTGGTGTTATGTTCCCGGATTTTGTGTTCCTTACACGGTTGGGTTATAATGGGAACCCCTTGACAGTTCGCTTTGAATAAAACTCCTCCAGCAAGGCCCAACCTTGGTTTTACCATTCGCCACCTAGCCTTTTTCCCTTGGGAGCCGCGCATCTCGAGGGTCATCTTATTTTAACCCCCCCGGGCCAGTGCTTGTCTAAGTGTTGGTCCAAACTAGAGCCCCTTGCAGCGCCACCTCAAGGAAACTCGAGGGCTGGTTTTAGTTGTACGGATTACTTATTCGGTGTTGCCCTGAGAACGAGATATGTGCAGCTCCTATCGGGATGTTGGCGCATTGGGTGGTCTTGCTAGACTTGTTTTACCATTGTCGAGGATGTCTTGTAACCGGGATGCCGAGTCTGATTGGATTGTCTTGGGAGAAGGAATATGCTTCATTGACCGTGAGAGCTTGTGATGGGCTAAGTTGGGACTCCCCTGCAGGGATTTGAACTTTCGAAAGCCGTGCCCACGGTTATGGGCAAATGGGAATTTGTTAATGTCCGGTTGTAGAAAACCTGAAATCTTAACTTAATTAAAATGCATCAACCGCGTGTGTAACCGTGATGGTCTCTTCTCGGCGGAGTCCGGGAAGTGAACACGGTGTTGGAGTAATGCTTGACATAGGTTGTTCTAGGATCACTTCTTGATCATAGTTTCTCAAACATGGTTTGCCTTCTCTTCTCGCTCTCATTTGCGTATGTTAGCCACCATATATGCTAGTCGCTTGCTGCAGCTCCACCTCATACCTTTTACCCTTCCTATAAACTTAAATAGTCTTGATCGCGAGGGTGTGAGATTGTTGTGTCCCCGTGACTCACAGACAATGTTGGGGATATCGCTTATCGGGAACTTATCGGTCGACCCATGATAAGGGGTAAATCGGCAAGTTTATCAGCATATCGGCCCATTTATCACCATATCGGCTGATTTATCGGCCAATTTATCTTATCGGCCAGACAACGATAAGCGATAAATCAGCCGATTTATCGGAATATCGGAAGATATCTTGAACAGTGCTCACAGATACTTCCAAAACCAGCTTGCAGGTGACGCAACCAAGCTCAAGGAGGAGCTTGATGAAGATCATGTTCGTTGTGTTGTTTCATTTCAGTTGGTCAGTAGTGGAGCCCAGTTTGGACGATTGGGGATCTGTGTAGCATTGGGGTAGTCTTCTTTTATTTTGGTTCCGTAGTCGGACCTTGAGTGTATTTGGATGAATGTAATGCTTTATTCATGTATTGTGTGAAGTGGCGATTGTAAGCCAACTATGTATCTCTTTCCCTTATGTATTACATGGGTTGTGTGAAGATTACCTCACTTGTGACATTGCTTTCAATGCGGTTATGCCTCTAAGTCGTGCTTCGACACGTGGGAGATATAGCCGCATCGAGGGCGTTACAAGTTGGTAATCAGAGCATTCCCCGACTTAGGAGCCCCCTGCTTGATCGAATCGCTGGCGTTGTTGAGTCTAGAAAAATGTTTTGAGTCATTTAGGATTATATATATCGGAGAGTAGGATTCTTTTTACTCCTCAGTCCCTTCGTCGCTCTGGTGAGGTATCCTGACGTAGAGTTTTGACTCTTCTCTTCTCAAATTTCACTAAAAAAATTTAGGATCACGCGGGTATCTTGGAATCGTTCCGATGGTTTTGTGACGAGAACATTGTTCTTGGTGCCTCGTGACATTTAGGGGTTGTGGTAGTGTCCCGGGGAGTTGAGCTCCGAGGTGTTGTCGTCACAATTTTATCGTTGCTGTTCTGGAATACCGTAGTTTCACCGACATCAAAAATCTCTTTTATGCAGTTGAGGTGAGATAACCTCGACGCCACCCAGTACTGGGGCGGGAGTTCGTTAGTATTGCCATAACTCATATAACGTATGCTTTTCGAAGGTTGAGGTAAACGATTTCCGAAGATTTTTTGGTTATGTGTTGAAGGATGGATACAGCTGGATGTAGGATTTGTTAGTTTTGGGTGAGATATTATGCTTCCCCTGTATCCCCAATACCTGATTGCATAACCAGAAAATTTCGGGAGTTTATAAGTGGGAATTCAAGTAGCTCTTAGGATATCTTTCCGGCAGATGTATGATATTATATTGGGGTTCGACGTCTAGTGGTCCACCTATCCATGGTCGGTTTTACAGTGGTCTCGTTGTGTCTTAAAGAGTCCTTGGCTATGCTGACTCGGGGATGCTTCGTATGTCATGTGCACTGCCTTGTACATGATGGTGCTGTACGATCGAGCCCGTGTAGGCCCCACCACGAAAATTTCGGACGAAATCTCTATCATATATTTGTTCTGGCTTATTCTGCAAGCCAATGCTTTGTTTTTTGTTTTTGAGCTGTGGTATTCGAGTTGCTTCGAAGTCAAATGTTGATTCCATACCTTCCCCAAGTGGTGTTCTCATACTCTGATGTGAATACTAATCCTTCATGATAATCAAGATTGTCTTGGCAATCCTTTCAACCGGTGTGCTTCTCTTCAAGCGGATCCGTCCATTTTCAACATCCGCAAGATTCAATCTAAGCTCTCTCAACGTTGTTTGCTTCATCTGTTCCAAGTTGCTTTTGTTTTACCCGCCATCCCACCCTTTTTCTTCAAGGAATCCGATGTCTTAATCAAGTATCCTTTTATTCTTGTGAAGTCTCTCCATTCTTTTCCGTCAATGTTCTTATCCGGTGATTCTCATGAAGATGCTAAGGAAGCTACTAGTTTAATATTCTCCATTCTTTTCTTCTCCGGTGGATCTAATTCAAGCTTTGTTGATCATATCCTTTCCTCGTTTCAATACCTTCTCATGCCGGTGCACCTCACGTTCAGTCATTTCTTGCTATTCAATTGTTCCGGAGTGCTGAAGATATCTCAGAAGATTTGTGTCTCCATTATCAATCCGTCCAAGATATTTTGAGGTTGTTATCTCATTCAAGTCATTTAATTCAACCGGTGCAACCTCTCTTTTAAATCATTTCAACGGTGTTTCTTTGAGTGGGCCCTAACCCACAGGTCTTTTCCCAGGATTTTACCTGACTCTTCTAATTCTCCCGGAGATATCCTTAAAATTCTTTTCGAAGTTTGACGTAAGAATGATTCATCATCAGTCATATGTATTTCTCCAAGATCTTTCAAATTCTTTTCATCGTTGGTTCAACCTTTCTAATTTTCATCCCGGGGTATCGCAACAATTCACGGTGGTGTTTCTCGTCGTCATTCTCAGATTTTGAAGACCGAAGAAGAGTTCTTCCTCCACATCTTATTCGTTCTCTCAGAGATGTGTGATTCTAGCTTGTTGCCATCCTCTCATAATTGTTTCAATTGTGACAATTCTTTTCATCCTTCCGGAGCAATTCAAGAGTCTTCTTAGTTTGTTATACGGAGTCCATCTATTCAGGTTTATTCATTCTCAGCTGTCATTTATCATTCTCCAACCTTACCGGTGCATCGTTCACGTGATCTCTAGTCAGTTCGTGATCCCTTCGTTCTCATGTATCTAGTTTGTCTCAAGTATCTTCGTTCATTTCACAATTCTTACCTGGTGATTCATCCCTTTACTTCGTTCATTTTCAATTCTTACGGTGGTTCGTTCAAGATCTCTCTTCCTTGGTTATCATATCAATTCATTCGTTCTTCCAAATCCTAACGGTGGTTCGTGGAAGTCATTCTCAAGTTTATGTTATATCTCTCTTAATCTTTTCTACAAGAATAAGTAATGTGTCAAATCCGTATTGTCATCAATTTAATTGGTGAAGGACAAGCATAATGTAATTCTTATTCTTGTTTCATCGAGTGAACTCAATTCCCTATTCCGGAGGCTCATCAAATTCCTGATTTCAATTGTTTCATCTTCTCTTTTTCCCGGAGTTCCAACCTTTTTCAATTATTTTACCACGGATATTCATTTAAGTCGGTACAAGGATTCACCTTGTGTTTTCATCTTCTCTTTGCTTCCGTTTGATCATTCTTTTATTTAACGGAGTGCTTCATGAAGGTTCTACATGATGGTTCATCAAGGATTTAATTCCTTCTCGAAGTGGTCATTGAGATTCTTTTCAAAGGAGCTCAAGTATTCTCCATCTTGCAATCCGGAGTGCAATGCTTTCTTCCGTATCTTTGGAGGTGATATTATGTCATTCTTGATAATTTGAGCTCATGTGTCATGATTCACATGTTGTTAAGATTGAGGTACTTTAAATCCATCAATCTCATCATTGGAGTTATCTTGGGTTATATTTCACCTAAAACTTCCCTAAGGATTGTTGCTATTTATGGTGCTCATAAATGACCCAAGTTCTTCATCTATCCTCCCGGTGAAATAGTTTTTCTTGTCTCCTTGTCATATAACCCCAATCTATCGTTTCCGTCAGTGGCACAATTTCAACTCAGTTTTGAGATGTTTTCCATAAGCCCACTACAATCTTACTCTTTTCGTTGTTGGTTTTTCCAACAACTCCGTTCGAACCTTCTCCTAAAGATGCTTTTCCAAGCTCATTTGAGGTAGAAGATGTGGTCTCTCCTCTGTTCTTTTAATTCCATTCTTTAATTTGTTTTGGAGGCATTGTGATGTTGCTCTCTTCGACCCATCATCTTGTTTTGTCAAGATCATGTTCCTTTCCGTGCTTATCCGTTAACCGGAGTGTGGTGTTCTCCTTTCAAGCTCTTTTCATCTTATCAAGTTTCATATCACTTTTCAACCGGAGTGCCGTCTGAAAATGTTCTTATCCTTTGTGCCATTCTTTCAATAGTTCCGGAGGCAGTGTGTTGTTGATTTCATCAAGTATCCTCTCATCTTGTCAAGTTCTTGTTAATTCTTTCCATTTAGAGTCGAAGTGCTATCCAAATTATATCAGTCTTATTCCTTCTCTATCTTGTTTTAACCGGAGTGTTGTATCTATCATTCCTCTTCTAACCGGAGTCTCATCCAAGTGCTTTCTTATTGCAAAGCTCATATTCTTTACCTTCCATTTCCAACCGGAGTGTTGTCGTAATTGATCCTTATCATTCCTTGTGCATCTCATTCTACCGGAGTGTTTGCATGTACTTCTTGTCCATTGCAATCCTTGTCTTTTGTCTTTCAACCTACAAGGTTCTCATAATGTTCCTTGTTATTTTTTTCTTTCTAATGGAGTGTTTTCAACTTCGATCATCTCCGTTGTTTTTGTTTTCGCAAAATGGTTTAACCTCTCAAGGTTCCTTGGTTCTACTCGTTTGTCAAAGAAGCAAGTTGGTTTTACCTCTTCTCTTTCTCTTCCGTTTTCCCCTCCGGTGCTATTCTAGATCTCGGGACGATATCCTCTCGTAGTGGTGGAGTGTTGTAACACCCCGAGACCGATGTGCCAGGTGTCTTCCTGTTATTCACGGTTGTTGCCTTGTCTTTTGCTTGTGTGCTGCATCTTGCCATGTCATTATCCGCATTGCATCTGCATGTTTTCAAAAACTTGCATTTGTCTCGGTCTTCCGGTTCTCTCCGTTGTCCGTTCTGAGCCCAGACACACTTGCATGCGCCCGCGGCACGTCCGAAATATTATTTTTATAAGTGGCCGGAATATGTTCTCAGAATGGGTTGAAAGTTGGCGTGCGGTCTTATTTTAGTGTAGGAAGACCGCCTGTCAAATTTCATCGCGTTCAGAGTCCGTTTGATAGCCCAACCGTTAAACTATAGCGGCATTATAGCCGGGCACACGTCGGACGTTTTCGGTCTCCGGAAACAGTCGCCAGGCCTCTCTCTCTCTCTCTCTCTCTCTCTCTTCTCTCAGCTCGAGCCCTTCTGCACAACCCACAAGTTCCAACCGACACCTCGCATGCGTGTCCGAAACTTCCCCGGACCCGACCCGGACAGTTGTCACCGTTGGGTCCGGATCATCCCCAAACATCTACAAAATATCACCGTTTTATTATTTGGAGTCCCTAGCCTATTCTTTCCGAACCGTCCGATTTCAATCGGATGATCCAAACTCCCTCTTTTCCTTATATATATATATATATAGTCCAACCCCAACCAAATCAAGCCAACCCTAGTTTCTAGGGGGTTTGTCCCATCGCCGCCGCCCCTCCACCGAATCCCTCTCGGGATCCCCTCATTCCCCCTGCACCAACCATCAGCCACACCCAAATCCAATCCAACCAGCACACAGCCTCCCACTCCTCTCGTTCCCGAGAGCAAGGAGTTCCTCAGCCCCGATCCAGCGCCTGATCCCCGCCTCCTCGCGCCTCCCTGCATCGCCGGCGGCAACAGCTACCGCTGAACCAGCAGCAAATGCCGTCGCCCTTCCGGTTGGTTCTGCTTCCCTTCCTCCTCCTTTCTCTTTTCTTTCTTCCCGCCTCTCATCTCTCCCCTGCTGCTCTTGATAGGGAGCCGACACCCATGGAGCTTGCCGCTGCTTCGTCCAAGCCGCGTCCTCAAGTCGAAGCTCGCCAGCCGCATCGATCTGCCGTGAGCAGTAGCACCAGCAGATGAGCTCCGCTCATGTTCTCTCCTTCCTCCACCTCCTTGTGCCTCTCCCGTTTTTCTCTCCTCACAGTCCGGTCTGTGTCTCCCTTCTAAGCAGGAGAAGCCATGGACGTCACTCCACAAGCATCAGCCGCCGACGACCTCCTCCGTCATGTCTCAGCGCCGGACCTCTGCTTGGCCTTGTTCGTCCGCTGCCTCCTAAAGGCCATGGAGCCTTGCAGCAGACGCTCGCCGTTGCCATAGCTCGCCCTGCTGTCCAGCCACTCAAGCCCTGCCTCGCCGCGCCTCTGCTTCGCGCGAGCAGAGATGAGACGACTGCTGCAGCCCGCTCGTCGTCGAGCGTTGACCGTGTCGCCCCAAGCCGGCCTTCTTTGTTCTTGGGCCACAAGCGCGCAGTAGGCCCAGCGCCTCCTCACCCAGCCAGCCTCAAAGGCCCAACGTGAGCAGCCCAGATCCATCTAATCCGGCCTGTAGTATTTTTTTCCTTAGCTGCAATTTTATCCATTTCCAGGGATTTGCACTTTTGTAGATCAGCCCCTAAACTTCATGCATTTCATTACTCACAAACGGTGCATCTTATGTAAAAACTTTAAATATGAAAGTTGCTTAGAATTTTGGGTAGTTTCATTTTATGTCATTTTCATCCATGTTTAAAATGTTTAAAATGCTGTCTGTTTAAGTTTTGCTTAATTGTCTTGTTAAAATGATTTAATTCATAACTAATTAACCGTAGCTTGGTTTTAAATAATCTTTATATGTAAATGGGGTGGAAAAATGCCTAGTTTAACATGGTGGCATCACTTTGCATGTTTAACAACTATAAAATATGGTTTATGGCAGAACAGTACAAAACCTAATATATGCATATGGGGATTTACCAGAATTGTTGTTCGTTGCTTCCGGCCTCATTTAAACTTGACTAGATAGGTAGTTTTACTTAGCTTCACCTCTTGCCATGTTGATCAACATTTAATCTTGTTGGGTACATAAACGAGATCGAACTAAATAAGTCACGTGGTGTTTCGTCAATATGCAACGAAGTTGCATATTGAGCTCCACTTAATTTGTAGGATTATTTGTGCATTTTTCCATGCCATGCATCATTAAACCGGACATGCATCATAATTGTTTGTGCATCATGGCAAGTTTATGTGATGGTTGTTTACTATGTTGTTTGCTCCTTTCCGGTGTTGCTTCTTCAGGTTGGTTCCGATAACGTCGTGTTGTGAGGATTCGTTCGACTACGTTCGTTTATCTTCTTCATGGACTCGTTCTTCTTCCTTGTGGGATTTCAGGCAAGATGACCATACCCTCGAAATCACTTCTATCTTTGCTTGCTAGTTGCTCGCTCTTTTGCTATGCCTATGCTGCGATACCTACCACTTGCTTATCATGCCTCCCATATTGTTAAGCCAACCCTCTAACCCACCTTGTCCTAGCAAACCGTTGTTTGGCTATGTTACCGCTTTGCTCAGCTCCTCTTTTAGCGTTGTTAGTTGCAGGTGAAGATTGGAGTTGTTCCTTGTTGGAACATGGATATTTTTTTGGGATATCACAATATCTCTTATTTATATTAATGCATCTATATACTTGGTAAAGGGTGGAAGTCTCGGCCTTATGCCTGGTGTTTTGTTCCATTCTTGCCGCCCTAGTTTTTCTCATATCGGTGTTATGTTCCCAGATTTTTCGTTCCTTACACGGTTGGCTTATAATGGGAACCCCTTGACAGTTCGCTTTGAATAAAACTCCTCCAGCAAGGCCCAACCTTGGTTTTACCATTCACCACCTAGCCTTTTTCCCTTGGGAGTCACGCATCTCGAGGGTCATCTTATTTTAACCCCCCCGGGCCAGTGCTTGTCTAAGTGTTGGTCCAAACTAGAGCCCCTTGCAGCGCCACCTCGGGGAAACTCGAGGGCTGGTTTTAGTTGTACGGATTGCTTATCCGGTGTTGCCCTGAGAACGAGAAATGTGCAGCTCCTATTGGGATGTTGGCGCATCGGGTGGTCTTGCTGGACTTGTTTTACCATTGTCGAGGATGTCTTGTAACCGGGATGCCGAGTCTGATCGGATTGTCTTGGGAGAAGGAATATCCTTCGTTGACCATGAGAGCTTGTGATGGGCTAAGTTGGGACTCCCCTACAGGGATTTGAACTTTCGAAAGCCATGCCCGCGGTTATGGGCAGATGGGAATTTGTTAATGTCCGGTTGTAGAAAACCTAAAATCTTAACTTAATTAAAATGCATCAACCGCGTGTGTAACCGTGATGGTCTCTTCTCAGCAGAGTCCGGGAAGTGAACACGGTGTTGGAGGAATGCTTGACGTAGGTTGTTCTACGATCACTTCTTGATCATAGTTTCTCGAACGTGGTTTGCCTTCTCTTCTCGCTCTCATTTGCGTATTTTAGCCACCATATATGCTAGTCGCTTGCTGCAGCTCCACCTCATACCTTTTACCCTTCATATAAGCTTAAATAGTCTTGATCGCGAGGGTGTGAGATTGCTGAGTCCCCGTGACTCACAGATACTTCCAAAACCAGCTTGTAGGTTCTTTTGAACCGTGTAGGTGATGCAACCAAGCTCAAGGAGGAGCTCGATGAAGATCGTGTTTGTTGTGTTGTTTCATTTCAGTTGATTAGTAGTGGAGCCCAGTTGGGACAATCGGGGATCTGTGTAGCATTGGGGTAGTCTTCTTTTATTTTGGTTCCGTAGTCGGACCTTGAGTGTATTTGGATGAATGTATATAATGCTTTATTCATGTATTATGTGAAGTGGTGATTGTAAGCCAACTATGTATCTCTTTCCCTTATGTATTATATGGGTTGTGTGAAGATTACCTCACTTGCGACATTGCTTTCAATGCGGTTATGCCTCTAAGTCGTGCTTCGACACGTGGGAGATATAGCTGCATCGAGGGCGTTACACTTTATCCGGTTTTGGAGCACGCCAGTGATTGATGTTTTTTGCTGGTAAGAAGCCAGTCTTGACATAATCTTGGAGCATTGCCTCAGTAACGATGGATGGGACCCAGTCGCATGATGTGACTGTCTTAGTCATGATTGGGTGCTCGGCCTACACAAGGCGATTCAAGATGTTTTTAAACCGGCAGATATCTGGCGAGTTACAAATTATAGTTTAAACCGTTGTAAAAAGCTAATGGCTATGGAGATGCAGTTCAGAGTATACAATTGTTAAAACGGAGGATTGAATTATGCGAATGAATAAGCAAGCCTGATTAAACTGGAAGGATATTGCCGGATTATTGACTTTGAGGCAGATGATTGTGGCTTAAATGGGGCCTAATGTTATATGGTGCACTATTAGGGAAAACCTTATACACAGAATCTTACCAGTAGAACGGGACAAAAATAAGCGCTACTACTACTTACCACTAGCGTGTGTCAAAGAAACGCGCTGCAACTAAGTTTATAGCAGTAGCGCGCCTCAGCGAAGAAGCGCTGCAACTACAATTCCCCTACTTTTCTCGCCAGGCTACCAATAGTGTTAGCGAGCTTAAGCAAAGCGCGCTGCTGCTAAGGTTGTTGTAGCAGCATGTTTTACCCAGAAAGTGCTACTGCTAATGAAAGGAAAATCAAATGAAAAACATATAGAAAAGTAAATGAAAATGAAAGAAATAGAAAAAGGGGAAGGAAAAAATTAAAATGTGAAGGAAAACAAATGAAAAATAAAAATAAAGGAGAAAGGCGTAGCAGCAGCATGCTTTCAGGACACGTGCTATAGCTAACTTAGCAGTAGCGCGTTCTGTCAGCCAGCGCTATAGCTAAGTTAGCTATAGCTAATTTAGCAATAGGGCTTTTCCTGGACTGCGCTACTGCTATTTTTGACTAAACCGCGCGGTTCTTCTTCTCCACAGCCACTTCCCCCAAATCCAATTCCTCTGCTGTCACCGCGCCATCGTCGCCCTGCATTGCCGTCGGCCACCGCGCGCTCTCCCGTCGCCCTCCGCACGGCCTCGGCACCGCCCCGACCCCGACCTCGACGCCTCCCCTGACCCTGACCTCGCCGCCTCCCCTGACCCTGACCTCGCCGCCGCCCTACATCGCCGCCCTCCGTCGAGCGGCCGAGCCCGACCCGGACCTCGACGCCACCCACCCCTCCCTCGGCCGCTCCCTAAGTCTGCTAGTGCCCGAGGTGAGCACGTCTAGACCTCCTCCTCCTCCTCCCTACCTATGCCTAGCTAGGGTTCCTAGCCAGGGTTCATCAAATTTTATAGTGCAAAAATTAGTTAGGGTTCATCAAATTAGATGCTAATTAGGGCAGTAGTTGTAGATGCTTAATTGTAAACTAGATGTTAATTAGGGCAGTAGTTGTAGATACTTAATTAGTTTTCATGACAAATTCCTAGGGGTCATCAATGGGTGCTTAAGTAGTTGTAGATGCTCAAGCACCTAGGTAGGGTTCATCTAATTAGTTAGTACTTGTAGATGCTTAAGAACTAGGGCAGTAGGGTTTAACTAGATACTAATTACGGCAGTAGTGTTTAGTTTAGAGAAAAAATTCAATAAGTTTTTTTTACTGTTTTTAGTAAGTGTTTAAAATAATTAGTAAGTAAATTAATAAACTAATTGAACTAGTTTAGTTTTAGTAAGAACTAGTTGAATTAATAGAACTAATGTATTTTTAGTAAGAAAATTAATATAACTAGTTGAACTAGTTTATTTTTAGTTTATTTCTTTTTATAGTAAGTTTATATTTAGTAAGAACTATTTGAATTAATAGAACTAGTTGAACATGTCACATTTATTGTTATTTTTTTAGTTTAAGCAATTATTCCCGCATTGATGTTGTTTGCTAGGGTTTCATTTATAGGGTTTTTGTTTTTGCAGAAATCAAGGAGCCCCTCCACCATCCCCGCCGTCGTCCCCGTCACCGACCCCCTCCGACCTCAAGGTGAGACCAGCCAAATATCCATGTCAATATGAGTCCTATAAGATATGATGTAGATAAAAACATGTATATCTTGTCTTGCTCAAATAGGATATGTGGTTGCCCATGTTGCCGGTCATGTTCATGTTACACCTCCGAGTGGCCTATGTTTTGCCGGAGTGTTGATTAATTTCCGTTCCAGCAAATTTTAGGCGCTCGATATGTCCTGTTTTAGCAAAGGTCATGCCGGAATTTTTCGTGAATTTTGGCATGACTGTTGCAAGAATATGTAGGAAATATCGAGTGGCCTGGATTTTCTAGAAAAATAATTAAACGACATTTCGGATTGACATTAAGTCTGCCGAGGCTCCATCACCGATGGTCGAAAAATCAGTGAGGGAGTGTATCCACCATATATGAGAGAGGACGAAGAATCCCGACTATTGTCGTGGGGGTCGTTTCTCCTTCTTTTCCTTGTGCTAGACCTTTGTTATGCACTAGGGAAAGAAGGAGTAACGACCATCACGGACGGTCGCAAATGTCAGAGAGGAATCAGTGAGGGAGAGTCTCTACCATATAGACTCGGCAGACTGATAGTCAACTCATGATGAATAATGATGATCTAATTTAATTTTTATAGTACATATATTTAATTGTACAAGTTTAATATTTGAATTATGAACATAGGAAATGTCGTACTCGGACGATGAAAGTCTCCCGGGGGAGTGCTCCTGGTGCCACGACGACCGGGGTTTCTGCGACAGGCCTCACCTGGACAAAGATCGGCGCTTCAGTATTAAGCTCGAGGAGGCCTTCGATTGTGATACGGTAAGCTACGACGCAAAGTGTTTTTTCGTAATTAAGCTCGACTTGTACTACTTCAATGTGTAATTTTTGTCTTTTACCATTCGACTAGCTTATCCCATGCCATGCAAGACGCTGTGTCTTGGAGAGGATGAGTTTTGAAGAACATGAGAGGAATGAAACAAAGAAAATTAACCTAAGGACCCATCATGGTATGGATTTTGAGGTAAATCTATACAATTCTGAGAGCGTATCCCATTTTGGTTGCCCGGGTTGGGAAGCACTTTGCAAGATGTATGATTTTCGAGAGGGTGTGTTTGACACCATGGATCTTGGTGATCCTGACATCGACCAAGACAATTTGGACATTTGGGTCCTTATTGATACACTTCCAATTCTACCACTATGTGAGTTTCTCAAACATTGTTATTAACTAATTTATATTGTTCATTTCAAAATAGTTGATAGCTTATTTCCATTGACAACTTATTTTAATTGTTCAAACAATGTGCGAAACATGGTAGACAGAACCTACTACACCGATGGCTCTGAGTTAACTTATCAGGAGAAAAATCATCTGGTCACATTTTGTACTGATCTTGAGAATTACAATATCTATAATAAAACTCCGCCACATTATAGTCAATACGTGCCACTAGTGCACGCATTGAACTACAGTAACATCCATGGAGATGGCATGGTAAGATATTTTACTATTATGACATCCGTGCATTTTTTGCATATATAAATTCTTTTAAAACTTAACTACATTGCTAACTACGAAGTTATTACTATGTTTTTCAACAGAAAATCCCGGATGATTGTGTGCCTCATCTGATGTATCAGAAAGGTCGCCTTGATGTTTTGAACATACAACCAGGTCGTCCTACGAATCTCACCTGTCCATATCGGATTTCTAAAAGAGATGGAGACATGAAAATCACACAATGGAAAAAATGTATGGACAATCGTAAGGAGCTACTTAGAAGCAACATTGTGCGAAAGGCAAGAATTGGAGACAGGATAATCTCCATTCTCCATAATGGAGAGTCAGGGGCTATCTTGTTTCATGCTATTTTACCTAAGAGAATATGGTAGATCCTAAGAGAATGTAGTAGGTCCTATGTGGTACAATATTTATTATGTGGTACAATGTGTTAGAGTTGATGATGAGGAGTAGTTGTGATTATGACTAGTGACCAACTTGCTATGTGATGTCTCATTGATGAAAACGATGATCATGAGGAGGTGTTATATGACAATGATGTATTATGATGATAAGTTGTTAATGATATGATGATGATGATGATGATGATGATGATGATGATGACGATGATATTTATTATATCATTGGGTGAAAGAACCGCCGATTAGTTTCAAGTGGATGGACATCCACTTGAAACTAGTGCACGGTTCTTTCACACAGTGATGTAATAACTTATTATGATGTAAAAACAATATCTAAATTGCTGCTGTATGAAAACTTGTATAAAGGTGTATGAATAAAACATGAAATAAAATACGAAATAATAGTAGTAGCGCGTGCAGGGAGAAGCGCTACTAGTAATTACTAGTAGCGTTGTTTGGAGAAAACGCTACTACTAAGTCGATACCACGCTACTGCTAACCTTTAACTGTAGTGTCGTACCAGTAGCGCACCATCCCACGCTACTGATAGGCCTAAAACCCATACTGATGCTAGGCTTTTCCCTAGTAGTGGTGGGTCACGGTTTATGTCATAAGCCGCCATGGCAGTTATGGTGCTTCAAGTCTATCCGAGAAAAAAATTCTAAGTGGTGGATAAACATATTTCACAAGCTAAAACTGTAATTTTGGATCTACGGCAATTTAGAAAAGATAGTAAAAGCTAAACCTAAGGTGGCGGCAACGGAAAAATTTTGGTGCTCCGATGAGGTCTTCTATGGAAAAATGTTATTCCCATGATAAAAATGAAGGCTAAACTACTATCGTGCAAGGTTCATAACTTATTCAGATTGAAACCCGCTTGAGTTGAAAGAAATAGCAACGAACGACCAAGAACGCCGATGAACAGAGTGAACCCTAATGCAGATCTAAGGATTGGGAAGATAAAACTCACGGATGTCGATGAGCAGCGTTCGCGTGCCGGCGTTTTTCTGGTCCGGTCAGGGTGATGCAGCGGCCTAAGCTGATGCACCAGACGGAGGTCGCGGGGGAGGAGCTCGAACGCAGGTGCGGCCGTGCGAAGGAGGAAGACGAAGACGAGGAAGCAAGGGGGAAAATGATAAAGACCCCGGGGTCCCTATTTATAAGGAAGTGGATACAATGAATGAGCGGGAATCTAGGAGGACGAAATCATCATGTGGCTATATGGACGCCTCGTTTTTGAGGATGTTCATTAAGATAAGGATCGGTTAAGATGTTCTGGGTCTCGCGTGAAATTAATGCGAAATGACATCATGGCGGTTTAAGAAAATTCTGTGAGCTGACATCATGGCGATTTAGAGAGAGGTTTATCAAACAAGCAATGCAAGATTTTTACAAAGTCAGATATTGAAGATTGATATGAACAAGTTCAAATCAACCTGGGGCCTAATGTTGGGGATATAACTATTGGGTATGAATCCCCCAGGAGGGGCCGTGTCATACCACTGGAGATTTATCAATGAAGGTGGCGGCTCATACAAGCCCATTGACGGCCCAAGACCCAGAGGCGACTTGAGGCCCAAGAGGATGAACCGCCACACATGTATAACTTGTATTGTAAGGCAAGATTAGTTAGTCACCGAGCCGGACATGTTGAGTATGAGCCGGCCAGGACTCTGTGAGCCGCCGGGCGTCAACCTGTGTATATAAAGGGACGACCCGACGGCAGTTTAGGGACAAGTAACAACAATCAAGAGCTAGGTCAAGAGTATTCGCTCCCTAATAATCGAAACCCTAGCAATACAACCCAGCAGGAGTAGGCTTTTACCGCATTGAGAGGGGCCGGACCTGGGTAAACTCTCAGCGTCCTTTGTCCCGCTTAACCCCTTCAAGCTAACCTAGTTGCGATGGCTCCATGACTAAGTCCTTGCGCTAGGACATCTGCCGTGTCAAGTCCACGACAAAAACCAATACACCTTATATTTTGGAATGGAGAGAGTATATAAGTAATTCCAAAATTAGATTTGAAGTCTCAAACTATATATTTGAAATTCATTCCAAATAACTATAAATAAAACTAATTCCAAACATTGGGCCCAAGGTCATGTTGTGCTGATGTGGTGACCCATGACACGCCACAACTAAACATAATAGTGTTGGCGTTCCGTGTTATACCACGGCAACACGATATTACGCCTTGTACAAAGTGTGGGTCTCATATACCTGTGACGTTCGACTATTTTCCTACGCCACCATTATGCCCCTAATAATGTCTTACCAAATAAGCCGACGCCACCACTATTTAAAAATATAGTGTTGATGGTGCGCCACCAATGTAAGTTGTGGCTCGCACTTTTTCCACTAGTGTTCTCTTGCATCATTGGTTCCTTCTTCCTTGCACAAAGGATACATTGGTGTCATGTTCTCCCTCCCTCTTTCTCAATGCTTAGTAGAAGCATCACTGCCTCCCAAAAGTATGAATAAATAAGGTTGGTAACTACTCCCTCCGTCCCATAATGTAAGACGTTTTTCAACACTACACTAGTGTCAAAAAACGTCTTACATTATGGGACGGAGGGAGTAGTTACTTAAGCTCCTTCCATTTTTCATTTACTAATATAATCATGGCACTCCAGTCCTATGACTTGATCTGAGCATAAATCATCATTGATTGGATAGGAGTAGGCCGAGTTGAAAAAGTGTCCAATACAACACCCTTTCTTACCAAGTTGGTTGCATGTGTTTGGTACATTCATTTCATCTCTAGTCTCCATCTCTTCTATTGTACAATACCTTTTGCTTATGATTTCTTATTCTAGTGGAAAATTTTAGTCGCTATGGTTTATGCTTGCGTCATTACTGCTATAAAAAACATAATGATATTCCCACTTTTGAGTGAGGTACATATTAGATAGTATAGAAGTTAATCGGTCGATAGATGTTTTCTTGATATAGAGTTGTATTTAGTTTGGTTATGCCTCTCTCCTCCACTAGGGCCACCATATTCTTCTCACGCCCTCACACAATGTGAGATGTCGTGATTCCACTAGTGGTGCCCTTGAAGGCGGCAACCAGACCTTTACAGACAAGGTCGGGGCTCTCTCCACAACCGAATTGGAGGCTCCCAACGAAACCACTGAGCTTCACCATAATAGAATGTGGCTCCAAGGTGACCTCAACCGTCTAGAGTGCTCAAACACCCAAGATTAGCAAAATCCACACAAGAACATATGGGGGAATCAAATTTCCTTTGGTGCAAGTGTATATCTAGGTCTCCTCCTTCAATCCCTCGCAAATCAACAAGTTTAGGTGGCTAGGGAGAGAGATCGGGCTAGAAATCTTGAAGGGCATTAATGGAGGAGAGAGAAAGGTAAGAGGTGAGGAGGAAGGTGGAAGAACCCCCCCATCCATTTTCCAACTGTTACAATAGTTTTTACACTGCAGAGTACAACTGCTCATGGCCCCGGTATCACCGAGATTCGTGGGTAGGCTGCCGAAACCCTATCAAGCGGTACAACCGGAGGTACGAGTGGTAGTACCAGTTACAAAGAGTAACCGGACTAACTGCTTGCCTACCGCCCAACATCCGGCTAAAACAGAAGGGAGTCACCCCTGCGCGGTGGTTGGGCGGTAGTTGCACCGGAACTACGCCCTGGTCCAAGACGGCGAGGTGGCTAGGTCTAGAGCGGTAGAACTGCTCCGGCCTCCGGTAGTACCGGTTAACAGAGAATAACCGGGACAACCGGGCCACCACCGTCCAAGGACCGCCTCATCATAGAACAAAGTCCGGTGGTTGGGCGATACCTGACCGGTACAACCGCCCTTGATGCACCCTATGGTTTTCCCAGAGCTGAGGTGGTACCACCTCCCGGGGGCAGTGGTACAACCGTTGGGCATGTACCTAATGGTAGCAACCTGTCGCGGGATATCCACGTGCACCTATGGGACCAGGAGGCCCCTTGCTGGTTTGGTAGGGGGACGTTGCGTTGCACAAAGAGCGGATCAGCGCACGGCAGCATGACAGAGAGCACACAAGCAATTTACCCAGGTTCGTCCCACCGCGAGGCATAAAACCCTTCTCTTGCTTTGGTGGATTGATGGTGGAATGGTGGTGGAGAATCATAGTACACTTGCCCGGCAGGGGTTGCCTTAGGGAAGTAGCAACTACGCGGATATGGGGGTGTGGGTTCATCAACTTTCCAACCCTTTCTACGGTTGCCATGGGCCTCCTTTTATAGATCAAGCGGTCATCACAATGGCAAAGTGGTCATTATGTACCGATATGATAGCAAATAGTGCTTGTTGAGGAACGTAGTAATTTCAAAAAAATTCCTACACACACGCAAGATCATGGTGATGCATAGCAACGAGAGGGGAGAGTGTTGTCTACGTACCCTCGTAGACCGACAGTGGAAGCGTTATGACAACGCGGTTGATGTAGTCGTACGTCTTCACAGGCCGACCGATCAAGCATCGAAATGACGGCACCTCCGAGTTCTAGCACACGTTTAGCTCGATGACGATCCCCGGACTCCGATCCAGCAAAGTGTCAGGGAAGAGTTCCGTCAGCATGACGGCGTGGTGACGATCTTGATGTTCTACCGTCGCAGGGCTTTGCCTAAGCACCGCTACAATATTATCGAGGAGTATGGTGGACGGGGGCACCGCACACGGCTAAGAGAACGATCATGAAGATCAACTTGTGTGTCTAGAGGTGCCCCCTCCCCCCATATATAAAGGAGCAAGGGGGGGAGGCCGGCCGGCCCTTGGGCGCGCCAAGGAGGAGGAGTCCTCCTCCTAGTAGGAGTAGGACTCCCCTCTTTCCTACTCCTACTAGGAGGGGGAAAGGAAGGGGGAGAGGGAGAAGGAAAGGGGGGCGCCGCCCCCCTCTCCTAGTCCAATTCAGACCAGAGGGGGAGGGGGCGCGCGGCCCACCCTGGCCGCCCCTCTCTCTCTCCACTAGGGCCCATAAGGCCCATTACTTCTCCGGGGGGGGGTCCGGTAACCCTCCAGCACTCCGGTTTTCTCCGAAATCACCCAGAACACTTCCGGTGTCCGAATATAGCCGCCAATATATCAATCTTTATGTATCGACCATTTCGAGACTCCTCATCATGTCCGTGATCACATCCGGGACTCCGAACAAACTTCGGTACATCAAAATGTATAAACTCATAATGAAATTGTCATCGTAACGTTAAGCGTGCGGACCCTATGGGTTCGAGAACAATGTAGATATGACCGAGACATGTCTCCGGTCAATAACCAATAGCGGAACCTGGATGCTCATATTGGCTCCCACATATTCTATGAAGATCTTTATCGGTAAGACCGCATAACAACATACTTTGTTCTCTTTGTCATTGGTATGTTACTTGCCCGAGATTCGATCGTCGGTATCTCAATACCTAGTTCAATCTCGTTACCGGCAAGTCTCTTTACTCGTTTCGTAATACATCATCTCGCAACTAACTTTTTAGTTGCAATGCTTGCAATGTGATGTTCATTACCGAGAGGGCCCAGAGATACCTCTTCGACAATCGAAGTGACAAATCCTAATCTCGAAATGCGCCAACCCAACATGTACCTTTGGAGACACCTGTAGAACTCCTTTATAATCACCCAGTTACGTTGTGACATTTGGTAGCACACAAAGTGTTCCTCCGGCAAACGGGAGTTGCATAATCTCATAGTCATAGGAACATGTATAAGTCATGAAGAAAGCAATAGCAACATACTAAACGATCGGGTGCTATGCTAATGGAATGGGTCATGTCAATCACATCATTCTCCTAATGATGTGATCCCGTTAATCAAATAACAACACATGTCTATGGTTAGGTAACATAACCATCTTCGATTAACGAGCTAGTCTAGTAGAGGCCCACTAGTGACGTTTAGTTTGTTTATGTACTCGCACAAGTATTATGTTTCCGGATAATACAATTCTAGCATGAATAATAAACATTTATCATGATATAAGGAAATAAATAATAACTTTATTATTGCCTCTAGGGCATATTTCCTTCAGCCTCCCACTTGCACTAGAGTCAATAATCTAGATTACACAGTAATGATTCTAACACCCATGGAGCTTTGGTGCTGATCATGTTTTGCTCGTGGAAGAGGCTTAGTCAATGGGTCTGCTACATTCAGATCCGTATGTATCTTGCAAATCTCTATGTCTCCCACCTGGACTAGATACCGGATGGAATTGAAGCATCTCTTGATGTGCTTGGTTCTCTTGTGAAATATGGATTCCTTTGCCAAGGCAATTGCACCAGTATTGTCACAAAAGATTTTCATTGGACCCAATGCACTAGGTATAACACGTAGATCGGATATGAACTCCTTCATCCAGACTCCTTCGTTTGCTGCTTCCGAAGCAGCTATGTATTCCGCTTCACATGTAGATCCCGCCACAACGCTTTGTTTAGAACTGCACCAACTGACAGCTCCACCGTTTAATGTAAACACGTATCCGGTTTGCGATTTAGAATTGCCTGGATCAGTGTCGAAGCTTGCATCAACGTAACCATTTACGATGAGCTCTTTGTCACCTCCATATATGAGAAACATATCCTTAGTCCTTTTCAGGTATTTCAGGATGTTCTTGACCGCTGTCCAGTGATCCACTCCTGGATTACTTTGGTACCTCCATGCTAGACTTATAGCAAGACATACATCAGGTCTGGTACACAGCATTGCATACATGATAGAGCCTATGGCCGAAGCATAGGGAACATCTTTCATTTTCTCTCTATCTTCTGCAGTGGTCGGGCATTGAGTCTGACTCAATTTCACACCTTGTAACACAGACAAGAATCCTTTCTTTGCTTGATCCATTTTGAACTTCTTCAAAACTTTGTCAAGGTATGTGCTTTGTGAAAGTCCAATTAAGCGTCTTGATCTATCTCTATAGATCTTAATGCCCAATATGTAAGCAGCTTCACTGAGGTCTTTCATTGAAAAACTCTTATTCAAGTATCCCTTTATGCTATCCAGAAATTCTATATCATTTCCGATTAGTAATATGTCATCAACATATAATATCAGAAATGCTACAGAGCTCCCACTCACTTTCTTGTAAATACAGGCTTCTCAAAAAGTCTGTACAAAACCAAATGCATTGATCACATTATCAAAGCGTTTATTCCAACTCCGAGAGGCTTGCACCCGTCCATAAATGGATCGCTGGAGCTTGCACACTTTGTTAGCTCCCTTTGGATCGACAAAACCTTCCGGCTGCATCATATACAACTCTTCTTCCAGAAATCCATTCAGGAATGCAGTGTTGACATCCGTCTGCCAAATTTCATAATCATAAAATGCGGCAATTGCTAACATGATTCGGACAGACTTAAGCATCGGTACGGGTGAGAAGGTCTCATCGTAGTCAATCCCTTGAACTTGTCGAAAACCTTTTGCGACAAGTCGAGCTTTGTAGACAGTAACATTACCGTCAGTGCCAGTCTTCTCCTTGAAGATCCATTTATTCTCAATTGCTTGCCGATCTTTGGGCAAGTCAACCAAAGTCCACACTTTGTTCTCATACATGGGTCCCATCAGATTTCATGCCTTCAAGCCATTTTGCGGAATCTGGGCTCACCATCGCTTCTTCATAATTCGTAGGTTCATCATGATCTAGTAGCATGACTTCCAGAACAGGATTACCGTACCACTCAGGTGCGGATCTTACTCTGGTTGATCTACGAGGTTCAGTAGTATCTTGTTCTGAAGTTTCATGATCATCATCATTAGCTTCCTCACTAATTGGTGTAGGTGTCACAGAAACTGGTTTCTGTGATGTACTACTTTCCAATAAGGGAGCAGGTACAGTTACCTCATCAAGTTCTACTTTCCTCCCACTCACTTCTTTCGAGAGAAACTCTTCTCTAGAAAGTTTCCGAATTTAGCAACAAAAGTCTTGCCTTCGGATCTGTGATAGAAGGTGTATCCAATAGTTTCCTTTGGATATCCTATGAAGACACATTTCTCCGATTTGGGTTCGAGCTTATCAGGTTGAAGCTTTTTCACATAAGCATCACAGCCCCAAACTTTCAGAAACGACAACTTTGGTTTCTTGCCAAACCATAGTTCATAAGGCGTCGTCTCAACGGATTTTGATGGTGCCCTATTTAACGTGAATGCAGCCGTCTCTAAAGCATAACCCCAAAACGATAGTGGTAAATCAGTAAGAGACATCATAGATCGCACCATATCTAGTAAAGTATGATTACGACATTCGGACAGACCATTACGCTGTGGTGTTCCGGGTGGCGTGAGTTGCGAAACTATTCCGCATTGTTTCAAATGTACACCAAACTCGTAACTCAAATATTCTCCTCCACGATCAGATCGTAGGAATTTTATTTTCTTGTTACGATGATTTTCAACTTCACTCTGAAATTCTTTGAACTTTTCAAATGTTTCAGACTTATGTTTCATTAAGTAGATATACCCATATCTGCTTAAGTCATCTGTGAAGGTGAGAAAATAACGATATCCGCCACGAGGCTCAACATTCATCGGACCACATACATCTGTATGTATGATTTCCATCAAATCTGTTGCTCTCTCCATAGTACCGGAGAACGGTGTTTTGGTCATCTTTCCCATAAGGCACGGTTCACAAGTACCAAGTGATTCATAATCAAGTGGTTCCAAAAGTCCATTAGTATGGAGTTTCTTCATGCGCTTTACACCGATATGACCTAAACGGCAGTGCCAAAAATAAGTTGCACTATCATTATCAACTCTGCATCTTTTGGCTTCAACATTATGAATATGTGTGTCACTACTATCGAGATTTAATAAGAATAGACCACTCTTCAAGGGTGCATGACCATAAAATATATTACTCATATAAATAGAACAACCATTATTCTCTGATTTAAATGAATAACCGTCTCGCATCAAACAAGATCCAGATATAAAGTTCATGCTCAACGCTGGCACCAAATAACAATTATTTAGGTCTAATACTAATCCCGAAGGTAGATGTAGAGGTAGCGTGCCGACTGCGATCACATCGACTTTGGAACCATTTCCCCCGCGCATCGTCACCTCGTCCTTAGCCAATCTTTGCTTAATCCGTAGTCCCTGTTTCGAGTTGCAAATATTAGCAACAGAACCAGTATCAAATACCCAGGTGCTACTGCGAGCATTAGTAAGGTACACATCAACAACATGTATATCATATATACCTTTGTTCACCTTGCCATCCTTCTTATCCGCCAAATACTTGGGGTAGTTCCGCTTCCAGTGACCAGTCTGCTTGTAGTAGAAGCACTCAGTTTCAGGCTTAGGTCCAGATTTGGGTTTCTTCTCCTGAGCAGCAACTTGCTTGCTGTTCTTTTTGAAGTTCCCCTTCTTCTTCCCTTTGCCCTTTTTCTTGAAACTAGTGGTCTTGTTGACCATTAACACTTGATGCTCCTTCTTGATTTCTACCTCCGCAGCTTTCAGCAATGCGAAGAGTTCGGGAATTGTCTTACCATCCCTTGCATATTATAGTTCATCACGAAGCTCTTGTAGCCAGGTGGAAGTGATTGGAGAATTCTGTCAATGACGCAATCATCTGGAAGATTAACTCCCAATTGAATCAAGTGATTATTATACCCAGACATTTTGAGTATATGCTCACTGACAGAACTGTTCTCCTCCATCTTGCAGCTATAGAACTTATTGGAGACTTCATATCTCTCAATCCGGGCATTTGCTTGAAATATTAACTTCAATTCTTGGAACATCTCATATGCTCCATGACGTTCAAAACGTCATTGAAGACCCGATTCTAAGCCGTAAAGCATGGCACATTGAACTATCGAGTAGTCATCAGCTTTGCTCTGCCAGGCGTTCTTAACGTCGTCAGTTGCATCAGCAGCAGGCCTGGCACCCAGCGGTGCTTCCAGGACGTAACTTTTCTGTGCAGCAATGAGGATAATCCTCAAGTTACGAACCCAGTCCGTGTAATTGCTACCATCATCTTTCAACTTTGCTTTCTCAAGGAACGCATTAAAATTCAACGGAACAACAACACGGGCCATCTATCTACAATCAAACATAAACAAGCAAGATACTATCAGGTACTAAGTTCATGATAAATTTAAGTTCAATTAATCATACTAATAAAGAACTCCCACTTAGATAGACATCCCTCTAATCCTCTAAGTGATCACGTGATCCAAATCAACTAAACCATGTCCGATCATCACGTGAGCTAGAGTAGTTTCATTGGTGAACATCACTATGTTGATCATATCTACTATATGATTCACGCTCGACCTTTCGGTCTCCGTGTTCCGAGGCCATATCTGTATATGCTTGGCTCGTCAAGTATAACCTGAGTATTCCACGTGTGCAACTGTTTAGCACCCGTTGTATTTGAACATAGAGCCTATCACACTCGATCATCACGTGGTGTCTCAGCACGAAGAACTTTCGCAACGGTGCATACTCAGGGAGAACACTTCTTGATAATTAGTGAGAGATCATCTTAAAATGCTACTGTCAATCAAAGCAAGATAAGATGCATAAAAGATAAACATCACATGCAATCAATATAAGTGATATGATATGGCCATCATCATCTTGTGCTTGCGATCTCCATCTTCGAAGCACCGTCACGATCACCATCGTCACCGGCGCGACACCTTGATCTCCATCGTAGCATCGTTGTCGTCTGGCCAATCTTATGCTTCTACGACTATCGCTACCGCTTAGTGATAAAGTAAAGCATTACAGGGCAATTGCATTGCATACAATAAAGCGACAACCATATGGCTCCTACCAGTTGCCGATAACTCGGTTACAAAACATGACCATCTCATACAATAAAATTTAGCATCATGTCTTGACCATATCATATCACAACATGCCCTGCAAAAACAAGTTAGACGTCCTCTACTTTGTTTGTTGCAAGTTTTACGTGGCTGCTACGGGCTTAAGCAAGAACCAATCTTACCTACGCATCAAAAACCACAACGATAGTTTGTCAAGTTAGTGCTGTTTTAACCTTCGCAAGGACCGGGCGTAGCCACACTCGGTTCAACTAAAGTTGGAGAGACTGATACCCGCCAGCCACCTGTATGCAAAGCACGTTGGTAGAACCAGTCTCGCGTAAGCGTACGCGTAATGTCAGTCCGGGTCGCTTCATCCAACAATACCGCCGAACCAAAGTATGACATGCTGGTAAGAAGTATGACTTATATCGCCCACAACTCACTTGTGTTCTACTCGTGCAAATAACATCAACACATAAAGCCTGGCTCTGATACCACTGTTGGGGAACGTAGTAATTTCAAAAAATTTCCTACGCACACGCAAGATCATGGTGATGCATAGCAACAAGAGGGGAGAGTGTTGTCTACGTACCCTCATAGACCATCAGTGGAAGTGTTATGACAACGCGGTTGATGTAGTCGTACGTCTTCACGGCCCGACCGATCAAGCACCGAAATTACGACACCTCCGAGTTCTAGCACACGTTCAGCTCGATGACGATCCTCGGACTCCGATCCAGCAAAGTGTTGGGGAAGAGTTCTGTCAGCACGACGGTGTGGTGACGATCTTGATGTTATACCGGCGCAGGGCTTCGCCTAAGCACCGCTACAATATTATCGAGGAGTATGGTGGAGGGGGCACCGCACATGGCTAAGAGAACGATCATGAAGATCAACTTGTGTGTCTAGTGGTGCCCCCGTATATAAAGGAGCAAGGGGGGAGGCCGGCCGGCCCTTGGGGCGCGCCAAGGAGGAGGAGTCCTCCTCCTAGTAGGAGTAGGACTCCCCTCTTTCCTACTCCTACTAGGGGGGGGGGGAGGAAGGGGGAGAGGGAGAAGGAAAGGGGGGCGCCGCCCCCATCTCCTAGTCCAATTCGGACCAGAGGGGGAGGGGGCGCGCGGCCCACCCTGGCCGCCCCTCTCTCTCCACTAGGGCCCATAAGGCCCATTACTTCTCCCGGGGGGTTCCGGTAACCCTCCAGCACTCCGGTTTTCTCCGAAATCACCCGGAACACTTTTGGTGTCCGAATATAGCCGTCCAATATATCAATCTTTATGTCTCGACCATTTCGAGACTGCTTGTCATGTCCGTGATCACATCCGGGACTCCGAACAAACTTCGGTACATCAAAATGTATAAACTCATAATGAAACTGTCATCGTAACGTTATGCGTGCGGACCCTACGGGTTTGAGAACAATGTAGACATGACCGAGACATGTCTCCGGTCAATAACCAATAGCGGAACCTGGATGCTCATATTGGCTCCCACATATTCTACGAAGATCTTTATCGGTCAGACCGCATAACAACATACTTTGTTCCCTTTGTCATCGGTATGTTACTTGCCCGAGATTCGATCGTCGGTATCTCAATACCTAGTTCAATCTCGTTACCGGCAAGTCTCTTTACTTGTTTCATAATACACCATCTTGCAACTAACTTATTAGTTGCAAGGCTTATGTGATGTTCATTACCGAGAGGGCCCAGAGATACCTATCCGACAATCGGAGTGACAAATCCTAATCTCGAATTACGCGAACCCAACATATACCTTTGGGGACACCTGTAGAGCTCCTTTATAATCACCCAGTTACGTTGTGACGTTTGGTAGCACACAAAGTGTTCCTCCGGCAAACGGGAGTTGCATAATCTCATAGTCATAGGAACATGTATAAGTCATGAAGAAAGCAGTAGCAACATACTAAACGATCGGGTGCTAAGCTAATGGAATGGATCATGTCAATCACATCATTCTCCTAATGATGTGATCCTGTTAATCAAATGACAACACATGTCTATGGTTAGGAAACATAACCATCTTCGATTAACGAGCTAGTCTAGTAGAGGCACACTAGTGACGTTTAGTTTGTTTATGTACTCACACAAGTATTATGTTTCCGGATAATACAATTCTAGCATGAATAATAAACATTTATCATGATATAAGTAAATAAATAATAACTTTATTATTGCCTCTAGGGCATATTTCCTTCAGTGCTATCATACCTAACTCTACGGGTTGACAGGGTGCATTGAATGCACCGCTTAGTGTCACATCACTGGTTGCCCGGTAAGGCTTGCCGGGCTATTTTGCCAGCTCTGCGCCTGTTCTCTTGACATGTCGCAGGATGGGTGTCATCTATGGGTTTCTTCTGTAGGAAATGGCTGCCATGTGGTGAATGGCTGCCACTTAATCACCTTGCGGCTTGACACCGCACTGATGGATGACGTGGGTCATGTCGGAGTGGTTGGTGAGGTGGTTTTGCCTCCGCGAGCCCCGGCAGGCCCTGTCGGGGCACCTCGGTCGCCTGCTTCTGTGGGTGGCATCGCCCCTTGCCGGGCTCGCCTGTCCGGCAAGGGAGGCCCTTCTCTTGGCGATATCTAGCTTCTCTGGCTTGGCCTTAGTCTCTCTGAGCTGCATGCTGGTGCTTCGAATCTCTTAGTTTCTTGTATCCTGGCTTGGGTTCGCGCATCAATCTTGTTCTCGTGCCTGTGTACAGTCTGGGCAACAGACCCAAGGTTTGTTGCACCGACAGAAGCCCCCGGGCCTGCCCCGAATGCACCGCCGAGCGTCATCGAGGTAGGGCCTAATAAGTGCACATGCAAGGGTTGCTGAAGGGGCCGGTCTCTTGAGGTCTTCATTGATTCTTCATCGGCCTTGATTTCGGGCCAGTTTCTGGTTTCCACGCGCGTCGTGCGTAATGTCGCGGGAGAACTTCGATCGTGGCTTGTGGATTTTCCTCGCCCCATGATCACGGGGCGGAAACCGCCATCCCACTCGCCCCTATCCCGTATGCACCTGCCACGTGTCCCGCATGCATTGGGCATGGTAGGTGGTGGACGCGGAGGGCACGGGGAGGAGTGTCATGGCTGAAAATCGAGCGTGGATGGTTGGAGTAGAGGGTCAGCCTTGATTCCTAAAGCTGCCGAGGGTGCAGAGAAGTAGCTTAGGGTGCTGCGTGGAGAGCTTGACTAACGACGAAAGCTCCTCCTCGAGAGAAAGCAATGAGGAGGAAAGTGACGACGATGATGACGACAACGAGCGGGGGGGGGGGGGGGGGGCTACGACTCTGACTCCGGCTGATCGTTGCCTGCACCATCTTCATCAGGCGGTAGCAGCATCATCTGCATCCGCGCATCCTCCCCGGCAACGTGATTTGCCGGGGAGTTGGATGTAGAGGTGCGGATGGTGCTGTCGGGCTCCTCCAGCAGCCTTCCAGCTGGACTCTGGCAGGCTTCCTCTCGGGCTGCAACTCCATTAGCCATGCCGAGTCCTGCTGGCCCTGGTGACGGTGGTTGATGGGGCCGCCTTCCGCCATACTCTCCATTGAGGTGTTCCCTCGGGCTTCCGTTCCCGCCGGGCTACCTCTGCTGGAGCCCGATGGGAGCGGGCTGGGCTCCCACCCAGGTGCTCCTTCTGCCCTCCTTGCCTTCGATGGTCGTGCCTAGGAGGAGAGGGACAAGAAAGGGCATTACAGAGCACTTATCTTTTTTTAGTCTTAAACTTGTAGGCAACCGCCAAATTTTAACTCAAATAATATAACCTCTCGAGTCCATGTTTGTGTTCTGTAATGCTTGTACTTGTGTTAGAATATGAATGAAAAAGATGAACCTTGCTGGGAACCCGTGCATGTATATGTCCATGCAGAGGTGGAATGCCTCTTTACTATAAATAAACAAGTTTTCCCTGGCAGGATATCTTACCGGCACCCTCTTTGTCTGTCGGAGAGCTATGTCTGCCAGGGAACAAAAAGAGGGGCCAGCCCCCCGCCAACTCCTTTTTACCAAAGGCCCCTACAACCATCCTGACCGAAGCAACGTTTGAGTCATGGATGGGAGCACCTAAGTCTCAAAGGAGAAGTGAGGTTTTCTCATGCAAAGTTATAGCTTTACAGAACACTAATGGACAGGAGGTAGAACTTATATGCTTTGATTGTCGGGGATTGCAGTGCCGGGGCATCTTCTCAAATCCTTGACGAAGCGAAGTTCATGACAGGAACCTGCAACTTCATGTAGATGAGAATGAGTGCAGAATGCGATCCTATCTATATGCATATGCAAATGCTCATGAAATGCTTATGCAACAATCTTGATGTGCTCATACATGCATGCAATCTTAGTTGGGCCCCCCCTACAACGCTTTTTATTTTCTCTCGCACGAGGTCATCGCCGCGGCTTTGTACAAGGGGTTACATGCAGCTAAGGCAAGGCCTGTACAAAAGGGTGGCTGCCGGGCACGGCGCAACAGCCATGCCTTACGGGTAGTACTTGTGGAGATTCTCAATATTCCATGAGTTTTGCAACTGAGTGCCATCTCTGGTCTCCAGACGGACTTCGTAAGGTCTGGTGACTCGTACTACCCCGTAAGGGCCTTCCCACTTTGGTGACAGCTTGTTTGTACCCTTGACGGACTGAACGCGCCTAAGGACAAGGTCACCTTCCTCAAAACACCGGGCATGAACCCTACGGCTATGATCGCGACATAAGGCTTGTTGGTAGCGTGCAGCACGCATAGCAGCCCAGAGACGATTCTCCTCGAGTACCACAGCGTCATCACGCCGATGCTGATCTTGCGCTACTTCATCGTAGGCGAGTACACAAGGGGACCCGTAAATGAGGTCCGTGGGGATAACTGCTTCTGCCCCGTAGACTAGGGAGAAGGGAGTCTGCCCGGTAGCTCGGTTAGGTGTCGTTCTGAGGGACCAGAGAACTACCGGCAACTCCTCGATCCACCGCCTGCCGTGCTTCTGCAGTGTATCAAAAGTTCTTATATTGAGTCCACATAGCACTTCGGCGTTCACCCTCTTAGCTTGTCCATTGCTCCGGGGGTGTGCCACAGAGGCGAATGAGATCTTGCATCCGAAGGTACAAACATATTGCATGAAGGCATGACTCATGAACTAGGTGTCGTTGTCGGTGATGATCCTTGTCGGAACTTGAAAATGATACACCCATTCTTTCAAGAACTTGATAGCTGACTGGGCAGTCACCTTTCTCACGGCAGTCACTTCCGGCCACTTTGTAAACTTGTCGATGGCAACGAACAAGAATTCAAAGCCCCCGACTGCTCGGGGGAAGGGGCCGAGGATATTGAGCCCCAAGACCGAAAATGGCCATGGGAGAGGGATTGTTTGAAGAGCTTGGGCATGCAGGTGTATTTTCTTTGAATGGAACTAGCAGGCTTCACATTTCGTGACTAACTCAATCACATCTTGGAGGGCTGTGGGACAATAGAATCCTTGCCGAAATGTTTTCCCAACTAATGCCCTTGATCCAATGTGGGAGCTGCACATTCCTCTGTGAATCTCAGCCAGCAATTCTTTTCCATCCTCCCGACAGACACACTTCAATTTCACAGAGTTGGGCCTTCTTCTGTATAGTGTGTCATCGACAAACTGATACATACTGGCCCTCTGGGGTACCACACTGATGGACGACGTGGGTCGTGCCAGAGTGGTTGGTGAGGTGGTTTTGCCTCCATGAGCCCCGACAGGCCCTGCCGGGGCGCCTCGGTCGCCTGCTTCTGGGGGTGGCCTCGCCCCTTGCCGGGCTCGCTTGTCCGGCAAGGGAGGTCCTTCTCTTGGCGATATCTTGCTTCTCTGGCTTGAACTTAGTCTCTCTGAGTTGCATGCTGGTGCTTCGAATCTCTTGGTTTCTTGTATCCTTGGTTGGGTTGGCGCATTAATCTTGTTCTCGTGCCTATGCACAGTCTAGGCAACAGACCCAGGGTTTGTTGCACCGACACAACCCCAGAGTATCACCCCTGGGGCGGTGGTTGTGCCAGTTTGAACAGGGTAGGCGATACAACCACCCAAGTGGGCGGTACAACCGCTGGGAGAGTAAACCACTGGTATGGAAGGAAAAGGGGACCTCTCTTTCTCTCCTCGAACGGAAGAGAACAATGGGTGAAGAGAGATGTGTACGTGCATTGATTCACCTAATACCTTCCAATGTGGATTCCCTCTTAATAGTACGGGTTTCCTACGACCAAAGAAATAAAAGCATAGAGAACACCGTCTTCGATCTTTTCTATCAGGAGGGTATGCCTAATCGTCTTGTACCCCACATCGAGTACCTGAAGAACTTGGCACACGATTACACTATAATGAGAGTTATCATCATCAACAAAACACGAAGGCGGGAAATGCCCTAACAACTTTGCACAAGCATTGCAAATAAGTTGTCGTCAACTTACAATGTCCTGAACCCATGCACTTTTGCCTTCTGCTTTCTAGACCTATCAAATCCCAATCACATCCAACCAAGTTGGACATGACTATGGAATTTATCGTTCCTTGCTTTGAGTTATTTTCATTCTGGTCTAAATGTTTATTAGATTGTTTTGCTACTGGGTAGGATATGACAGGACTCGCAGGAGTGCGGCAAGCTACACTTCCTACCTAGTGTAGAGAGAGTTGTAGATTAAGATGGTAGTTTCTCATTTGTTGTTGATGTATCTCTTTTGGCATCCCTTAGATGCGGCCATGTGTATACATATGAAGGTTCACTTTGTAGTGATGAGTTTCTCGGGGGGTGGCCTATGTGTAATTTGTTTTTTTGGTTCCTTGTGATCTAGAGACTCATTTTTCTTAATGGAAATGGGGGTCATGTGGCCCCTTTGATCATAAAAAAGTTTATTAGAATCCTGAAAATTCTCTACTCCGTCCTTAACTAGAACCCAAACAAAATTCCTTCTAACATGATAGTTGGCAGCAAGGTGAAAGAAACATGAGTTTTCATCCCCGAATCGGCACCAATTGAGCTTGGATCTCCGCTTCTAGTAAATGAACTGCCATTTGAGCAAGGATTCTAACTTCCTTCTACTGCATTGATGTAATCAAGCATAATTTTATTATTGGAAATCAGTAATTGCGGGTTTCCTTTTCTTCTCGCCCATTGTCGTAGAGCTGCGCGCAATCTTCTGAATTTAACACTAAACTTGGACGTGGTGGAGGTGATATAGTGGCGCCCTCGGGACCAACAATTAGCTGTCAGCTCGGGACCAACAATTAGCTGTCAGAACTCTTGAACCTCGGGAACGTGCATCAGGTGATTTTCGAGTCGGAATATCTTAGCCTTGGCCAACTGTGGGCGGACCGTCATACAAATTGGCACATGGTCGGGTATGACAAAGGTGACACACAATATCGATGTAGTATGTGCAAAAGCCATACTCCATTCTGCATTAATCAGCACCATGTCTAGCTTAACCAACGTGTGTTCCCTTCGCCTGTTAGACCATCAATATCAATGTCAATACCAATATCCATCATCTGGGGCCGTTGATCCAATCAATAAGCAGCCCACCAGCATGGACAAATTAATTCGATCATTGATCTTCTCAAAATCATAATGGTACATGTTGAAACCACCCAAAAGAATCAACGGCACATTAACTTGGGTAATGACATTGTTTATAGAGCCAAAGAAATCCGGTCGTAAAACATCATCACAAGGAGCATATATTGTGGTTAGAGTGGACTAATTATTATCTGATGCTGATGTGAATGCCATAGAAACATGAAAATTGTCCTGCACAATTAGGGTACCATGCACCAAAGAGACCCATGCAACCTATGGAAAATATTGGAACCTAAGTATTTCTTGTTATATTGATCTGGTCATTGTTGGTATTTATAGAATAATAGTGAGGGGAGAGACTTGGAGTACAAGACAAGACATGGTATGTTTAAACTAATTCTATCTCTATCTCTCCTTATCTCGAATTACATGTATGTACTTCTAACACAACCAAATACCACTACACGTGCTATCAGCTGGTTGAAAGCATAAATTGTTAAGATAAGTTGGCATGAACTTCCTAAATTAAAAAATCCGTGTTATCACTCAGTTTCGTCTCTTGCATGCACACAATTGCAGGTTTGCGTGAGTAGATGGCATCTCGAACCAAACAATGCTTATTAACATCCCCCGAACATTCCAATTAGCAATCTTCATGGGGAAAGAACGCATGCACAAGAAACAGTAATAACCACTGAGAGAGGAAAAAGAAGAGACACAATGCAATAAGAAAGTAAACATGTCATGCATCAATGTAGAACTCGAGCTTACAACCCAAAAGGCGCTAGGCCATACTAATAAAGCCACTAACAGAGGTACTCCCTTTGTTTACTTACTCTTCATATTAGGTTTGGCTGAAGTCAAACTTCATAAAATTTGATCAAGTTTATACAAAAAAAAAACACTTACCATAGTAAATCTATATGATGTGAAAATACATTCAATAATGAATTTAATGGTATTGATCTGTTATTGTACAAGTTAATATTATTTTTGTTTATACCCCGCAAAAAAATATTATTTTTGTTTATAAACTTTGTTAAAGTTTACAAAGCTTGATTTTGACAAAGCTAATACATGAACTAAATAAAAACAAAGGGAGTAGAGAACAAGACCAGAACCAAAGCTAAAACGGAGACCTGGTGACCCGCGTGAACATATACAACAATAAAAGACAGAGAGACAAAACACAAGACGCCCCCGACAGGTTGGGAAGGGACGGACCCCATGCAATAGCTCCAGCGAAAGCAAACTACTACTACAACACAGTGCAATGAACACTTCACGTCTCCTAGTCGTTGAGGTCCAGCACGTGCGCGTAGGAAGTGGAGGCGGTAGAACGAGCTTCCGCCTCGAGCAGAATATCAGAGGCAACGGGATCGCAACGGTATGATAGCTCCTTGAGCTTGTTCCTCCAGATGGGCTTGGGCGTGCGCTTGAGCGGTAACTGGGTCAGCGAGGAGACGTCCTTGGTCTTCTTGGCCCTCTTGCGAGGAGCGGAGGACGGGCCAGATGAGTGAGCAGACGAGGAGCCCGAAGCAGTGGATGCAGACAGCGACTCCTTGCGCTTGGCCGCTCGCTCCACCCATCTCACCCGCGGCCCATCCAGTAGATTCATCAGCCTCGCGCTGCGCCTGGGCGGCGCCTGCTCAAGTGCCAGCTCTGACCGGGCCACGACAGCGACACGCATCTCCTCGTCCTTGCTGGCGGCGGGGCCATCAGCCACCAGCTCAGCCGGCGCGCCCACCGACGCCGATGAGTCGAGGATGACCGGGTTAGCCATGGAGTTCACGGCATCCATTGTTGCAGCTGCTGACGATGCCGGGAAAAGCGGTAGGAGCACCGGAGACGCCTTGCACTGGGAACTGGTTGGCCCTTTGGGCGCAACAAGACAGCCACAAGCATAAGGAGCTATGGCCGCTGACGCTGACAGGGAGTAGAAGGAAGCATGAACGAGCGGGGTGCCAGTCAATAGATCGGTTTTGGCCTCACAAGATGGAGAAGCATGGGATGATGGCCCAGCCGCCGCCGGCATAGTGCAGGTTGGCGGCGAGGTAAGCCAAATCTGGCACTGAAGCTGGAGAAAAGCGGTGGAGGCGGCATAGCTTTCCGAAGCAGGGGCGGTGGCAAGGGACAAGCTTGGGCCCACGTAGTTGAAGAGGCTCAGTGGCACATTAGGTTTTGGCGCAAAGCGGCAGTCAACAGCAGGGAGTAAAGGCAACGTGCGGCTGCACATCGTCTCAGGAGCAAACGGATCATCCGAGAGGCTTTTTGGCCAGAACTTGAAAAGAAGGGAGTTGCACCTATGTCGGGATTGCTTGCCCATGGAAAGGTCGAAGACGGGGAAATAGCCGTCATCCAGCCTGCTGGCAGGGCCAACCGAGATGGCGCCATGGAAGACCCTGCCCAGGCTAAGCTCCAGCTTGAAGAAGAACTTGGCGTGGTCTGGGTCAAAGTACGTGACCGCATGAGGCCGAGCCACGGGCGCGGCGACCAGCAGGCGCTTGAGGTGGCCGTCATTCTCCGAATCCGCGTCAAAGTCGGACACGTCCAGCATCCCCGTGACCACCGGGACCTTGAATTTGGGCCTGGCAGAGAGCTTCAGCATCGCCATGAAGTCGTCGAAGGAGGCCAGGTGGGGGCGTTTGTAGGCGCGGAGCGCGCGCTCAGCGGCCGTAGTCAGCCCATGCGACGATCTCCGGCAGGTGCGGCCCCTTGCAGGAGGGCTCCGCGGCGGTGAGTGACCACGTCCATCAAATGGATGGTGGCCTGAGCGCGGGGGGGGCGGCAGCGTTCCCAAGGGACCGAGCCACATCCCATATCTCATTGATGTAGACATCAGCATAGGCCCGGCCGGTGCCGTTGATCTTGTGAAATGATATGTGGTGGGGGATGTGCTGGAGCGCCTCCACCTTGGCCAGGACAAAGATGCCGGCGAAGTCCCGGCCATGCAGGCAAGCATGCTCGACGTTGATCAGGTCGGCGAAGCCCGAGACGCTGGCTGCCACGCCACGCCGGCTCCAGAGCTCAAGCGGCATTTTCTCCAATGAGAGGCAAACAATGTGGCGGTAGGCGAAGGAGAAGGAGTTGCTCCGCGCATGGTGTGGCCGGATGTCAACCCGGTGATGCCCCACATCAACCGGGCTGGCCCGGAGGGCGCGCATCTGATCGGTCTCCCTCTGGAACACGACTAAAGCAGTGGCAACAGAGGAGCCAGCGAAGCGCACCCCCGTGATACTCAAACGCTGGTGGAAGACGCGCTTGAGCCAAGGGAGGAAAACGGGCATGGCAGGAGTAATGTTGATGAGGCAGACCAGCGCGTTGTGATCCTGGGCAAGGGGGTAGTGGACCTCGAGGTAGGTGGGGCGACCACGGATCACAGGCTCCATGGCAGGAAGGGGTGCGCGGTGGAAGTGAAGGGAACAATAGCTCGCCAGGGATTCTCGTTGGTGGAAGAAGTGTAGGGAGCTAGCTAGCGGATGGTGAAGATGAAGATATTGCGACTGAACGGGAGGCCAACCCCTTAGCTTTATAGACCAAGGCGGGAGGAGGGAGATGACATTTACGACTTGGAATTCTGTAAACATTTACAACTGTATATGAATATGCTTACCCCTGTATACTCGAGACCAGTAAAATATAACCGGATATATTCCCACCTGTATAGGCCGCGCTTGGATCGTCAGATTTCTCGCTTGGTTCAGGGAGTATCCTGTGCGCTAGGTCGTCGGCTACAAGAAGAACGAGCGCTCTTGCACAAGCGCAGGCAGGAAACCAGGAACAATCAATGGATGTATCATGGATGAGCGGGGCATCTCGCCGGAGAACGGAGGTGGCGGCATCTCAACAGACTCTCCGAACTCCAAGAAGAGGAAGGCCGGTGGCCGTCAGCCACCACGAGTATTCTACGGCGAGCGCACAACCGCGGGGACACACGATCGACCAATACGAACACTCGCTGCAGGCGGCGAGCTTGGATGCCGCCGATGACCACCATCCTCGGCCATGATCGTGCTCGCCTCAACACGCAGAGGCCGGCCGGTGGAAACTCCAGCCGTGCGGCAACGCCGGTTCAGATCTTTAGGCACAGGAGGATAATGATGCCGCTTAAGGATAATGGTGCCGCTTAAACAGCGTGTATAATCATACGTCGTCTATTTCTATCTGGCTAGTGAGCCGATGCCATGACAGGCCAGCGTGTATATATGCACTGCCATTAGCGTCAGATCCCAACCCGTAAGCACGTTGTGGGACATTACGTACGGACTCCTGTCGGATGATCATCAAGCAGCCCTAAATTAATAATGGTGGATGGGAACTTGCTAATCTCGATCGTCGGCAGCGAGCGAGGAGGTCGCTAGCCAAGGTAGCTTGAAAGGGCTAGCTGCTGGTTCCTTTCCCGCAGACCAAGCAAGTTAGCTCTTGTCCTTGGATAGGTTGGCTGGTGGATCATCCCCTTCATAGATCCTCCATGGATTCGCTCAATCTCGTACTATCGATATCGCATGTGCTCGAGATGGAGACTTCAATCCAATGCAAATCGACCGCGCCGCGTCACGACTTTCTAGCTACTACAATCTCTAGTGATTGTATATGGTTCTCCTTCAGCTCTTGGCTAACTAGTTGGGTGGTGTGAATCACCCCCTCCATCCATCCTTTGACTACTATCTATAGCGATTGTATGGCCAGCATGTTGCTTCTTCTCCTTCAGCTCTTGGCCACTTTGTAATAACGCTATGTTGTGTATGTCTCGCTACGAAAAGCTATCTCCAGCCCGAATTGTTTTTACTTCTTTGAGACGCAGCCCGAACGTTGGTTAAACTTATGTGAGCAAATAAGCCGTCAGGGATTGTTTATATATGGCACCTGCACTGCATAATTCCCGATAATCGTTGATCGACGGAAAAGTTTGTACTAGTGTGTTAATTCGAAAACAGAATAACACATATGCTTATATACACGCATATACTCTTGCATACACTTATCCCTATAAACGTGTGTACACGTGTATGCCCTACACCAGTAAGTACCTCCGAGATACTGAGCCGATACAACATTTTGAGATTGCCAAAGTGACCACAAAAATGCAAGCACCAGTGCCAAGTCTAAGACTTTAACCCTGATGGGTTGGTTCCACTACAAGAAAACTAATCATTTGAGTTATGCTCAATCGTGGTTTTTTTTTTGAATACGCAAAACTTGGGCATCATTCCATTGATAGAAGAAGAAGAATGAGTACAGGGGTACAACACATGACACAAACGCATGCAGGCGTGAACATGATGCCCGGAGCAGAGAGACAAGGGATGCTTGGCCCAAACACAAGAAAACATCATAGCTAAACCAACCAAACCTGAGCCAGGAGCGGCACTACCAAACCAACGAGAACTCCGACATCATTCGAGCCAAGACTGGGGACACCGCGAGCAAGCAAGATAGTGCCTTCAAGAAGGAGAGCGACGCCGAGGCTCCGTCACTATCCGGTCCGAGAGACCCGGACCTAGGGTTTCCCCTGAGCTCGAAGATGGGCGCAGCTGAAGAAGGCCTTGGCAGCGCCTCCATGTAGGAAAACGACACCCGCGGGCACCATCGCTGCCAGCACCGGCGAGCCGAGCAGGGATCTCTCCCTGGCCTGAAGCTGAGCGATCCCATAGCCGCCGAATCCGAAATCGTAGATGGGGTAGCCAAGTTGATTGGAGTCACCGAGTCGTGGGGGGGTTGGTCGTGCTGCACCTGCTGTCGGAGGGTGGCACCACCACCATGAAGGAAATATGCCCTAGAGGCAATAATAAAGTTATTATTTATTTCCTTATATCATGATAAATGTTTATTATTCATGCTAGAATTGTAACATAATACATGTGTGAATACATAGACAAACAGAGTGTCACTAGTATGCCTCTACTTGACTAGCTCGTTAATCAAAGATGGTTATGTTTCCTAACCATGAATAAAGAGTTGTTATTTGATTAACGAGGTCACATCATTAGTTGAATGATCTGATTGACATGACCCATTCCATTAGCTTAGCACCCGATCGTTTAGTATGTTGCTATTGCTTTCTTCATGACTTATACATGTTCCTATAACTATGAGATTATGCAACTCCCGTTTACCGGAGGAACACTTTGGGTACTACCAAACGTCACAACGTAACTGGGTGATTATAAAGGAGTACTACAGGTGTCTCCAATGGTAGATGTTGGGTTGGCGTATTTCGAGATTAGGGTTTGTCACTCCGAGTGTCGGAGAGGTATCTCTGGGCCCTCTCGGTAATACACATCACATAAGCCTTGCAAGCATTATAACTAAGATGTTAGTTGTGAGATGATGTATTACGGAACGAGTAAAGAGACTTGCCAGTAACGGGATTGAACTAGGTATTGGATACCGACGATCGAATCTCGGGCAAGTAACATACCGATGACAAAGGGAACA
Organism: Triticum monococcum; assembly: GCA_034509565.1. NCBI lineage: Eukaryota > Viridiplantae > Streptophyta > Magnoliopsida > Poales > Poaceae > Triticum > Triticum monococcum. Next base: position 167,069,658 of record CM067847.1, on the reverse strand, counting down.
ACATATGTTGTTATGCGGTCTGACCGATAAAGATCTTCGTAGAACATGTAGGAGCCAATATGGGCATCCAGGTCCCGCTATTGGTTATTGACCGGAGACGTGTCTCAGTCATGTCTACATTGTTCTCGAACCGTAGGGTCCGCACGCTTAACGTTACGATGACAGTTATTATGAGTTTATGCATTTTGATGTACCGAAGGCTGTTCGGAGTCCCGGATGTGATCACGGACATGACGAGGAGTCTCGAAATGGTCGAGACGTAAATATTGATATATTGGAAGGCTATGTTTGGACATCGGAAGTGTTCCGGGTGAAATCGGGATTTTACCGGAATACCGGGAGGGTTACCGGAACCCCCCGGGAGGCAAATGGGCCTATTGGGCCTTAGTGGAAAAGTGAAAGGGGCTGCCATAGAGGGCTGCGCACCTCCCCCCTTTCCCTAGTCCTAATAGGACTAGGGAAGGTGGCCGGCCACCCCTTCTCTCTTTCCCCCTTGAGGATTCCTATTAGGAATAGGATTGGGGGGGAGTCCTACTCCCGGTAGGAGTAGGACTCCTCCTGCGCCCCTCTCCCTTGGCCGGCCGAACCCCTCCCCTTGATCCTTTATATACGGGGGCAGGGGGCACCCCATAGACACACAAGTTGATCATTGTTGATCGTTCCTTAGCCGTGTGCGGTGCCCCTGCCACCAAATTCCACCTCGGTCATATCGTTGTAGAGCTTAGGCGAAGCCCTGCGTCGGTAGTGCATCAAGATCATCACCACGCCGTTGTGCTGACGGAACTCTTCCTCGACGCTTTGCTGGATCGGAGCCCGAGGATCGTCATCGAGCTGTACGTGTGCTAAGAACTCGGAGGTGCCGGAGTAACGGTGCTTGGATCGGTCGGATCGGGAAGAAGACGTACGACTACTTCCTCTACGTTGTGTGATCGCTTCCGCAGTCGGTCTGCGTTGGTACGTAGACAACACTCTCCCCTCTCGTTGCTATGCATCACCATGATCTTGCGTGTGCGTAAGAAATTTTTTGAAATTACTACGTTCCCCAACAGTGGCATTCGAGCCTAGGTTTTTATGGTTTGATGTTATTTGCACGAGTAGAACACAAGTGAGTTGTGGGCGATACAAGTCATACTGCCTACCAGCATGTCATACTTTGGTTCGGCGGTATTGTTGGACGAGACGATCCGGACCAACCTTACGCGTACTCTTACGCGAGACCAGTTCCCTCGACGTGCTTTGCACATAGATGGCTTGCGGAAGACTGTCTCTCCAACTTTAGTTGAACCAAGTGTGGCTACGCCCGGTCCTTGAGAAGGTTAAAACGGAGTCTATTTGACAAACTATCGTTGTGGTTTTGATGCGTAGGTGAGATGAGTTCTTACTTAAGGCCGTAGCAGCCACGTAAAACTTGCAACAACAAAGTAGAGGACGTCTAACTTGTTTTTGCAGGGCATGTTGTGATGTGATATGGTCAAGGCATGATGCTGATTTTATTGTATGAGATGATCATGTTTTGTAACCAAGTTATCGGCAACTGGCAGGAGCCATATGGTTGTCGCTTTATTGTATGCAATGCAATCACGATGTAATGCTTTACTTTATTACTAAGTGGTAGTGATAGTCGTGGAAGCATAAGATTGGCGAGACGACAATGATGCTACGATGGAGATCAAGGTGTCGCGCCGGTGACGATGATGATCATGACGGTGCTTCGGAGATGGAGATCACAAGCACAAGATGATGATGGCCATATCATATCACTTATATTGATTGCATGTGATGTTTATCTTTTATGCATCTTATCTTGCTTTGATTGACGGTAGCATTATAAGATGATCTCTCACTAAATTATCAAGAAGTGTTCTCCCTGAGTATGCACCGTTGCCAAAGTTCGTCGTGCCCAGACACCACGTGATGATCGGGTGTGATAAGCTCTACGTCCAAATACAACGGGTGCAAAACAGTTGCACACGCAGAATACTCAGGTTAAACTTGACGAGCCTAGCATATGCAGATATGGCCTCGGAACACGGAGACCGAAAGGTCGAGCGTGAATCATATAGTAGATATGATCAACATAACGATGTTCACCAGTGAAAACTACTCCATCTCACGTGATGATCGGTTATGGTTTAGTTGATTTGGATCACGTGATCACTTAGAGGATTAGAGGGATGTCTATCTGAGTGGGAGTTCTTAAGTAATATGATTAAATTGAACTTAAATTTATCATGAACTTAGTCCTGGTAGTATTTTGCAAATTATGTTGTAGATCAATAGCTCGCGTTGTTGCTTCCCTGTGTTTATTTTTGATATGTTCCTAGAGAAAATTGTGTTGAAAGATGTTAGTAGCAATGATGCGGATTGGATCCGTGATCTGAGGTTTATCCTCATTGCTGCACAGAAGAATTATGTCCTTGATGCACCGCTAGGTGACAGACCTATTGCAGGAGCAGATGCAGACGTTATGAACGTTTGGCTAGCTCAATATGATGACTACTTGATAGTTTAGTGCACCATGCTTAATGGCTTAGAATCGGGACTTCAAAGACGTTTTGAACGTCATGGACCATATGAGATGTTCCAGGAGTTGAAGTTAATATTTCAAGTAAATACCCGAGTTGAGAGATATGAAGTCTCCAACAAGTTCTATAGCTAAAAGAAGGAGGAGAATCGCTCAACTAGTGAGCATGTGCTCAGATTGTCTGGGTACTACAATCGCTTGAATCAAGTGGGAGTTAATCTTCCAGATAAAATAGTGATTGACAGAATTCTCTAGTCACCATGACCAAGTTAGTAGAACTTCGTGATGAACTATAGTATGCAAGGGATGACGAAAACGACTCCCGAGTTTTTCATGATGATGAAATCGATGAAGGTAGAAATCAAGAAAAACATCAAGTGTTGATGGTAGACAAGACCACTAGTTTCAAGAAAAGGGCAGAGGGAAGAAGGGGAGCTTCAAAAAGAACAGCAAGCGAGTTGCTGCTCAAGTGAAGAAGCCCAAGTCTGGACCTAAGCCTGAGACTGAGTGCTTCTACTGCAAAGGGACTGGTCACTGGAAGCGGAACTACCCCAAGTAATTGGCGGATAAGAAGGATGGCAAAGTGAACATAAGTATATTTGATATACATGTTATTGATGTGTACTTTACTAGTGTTTATAGCAAAACCTCAGTATTTGATACTAGTTCAGTTGCTAAGAGTAGTAACTCGAAACAGGAGTTGCAGAATAAACAGAGACTAGTTAGGGGTGAAGTGACGATGTGTGTTGGAAGTGGTTCCAAGATTGATATGATCATCATCGCACACTCCCTATAATTTCGGGATTAGTGTTGAACCTAAATAAGTGTTATTTGGTGTTTGCGTTGAGCATGAATATGATTTGATCATGTTTATTGTAATACGGTTATTCATTTAAGTAAGAGAATAAATTGTTGTTCTGTTTCCATGAATAAAACCTTATATGGTTACACACCCAATGAAAATAGTTCGTTGGATCTCGATCGTAGTGATACACATAATCATAATATTGAAACCAAAAGATGCAAAGTTAATAATGATAGTGCAACTTATTTGTAGCACTGCCGTTTAGGTCATATTGGTGTAAAGCGCATGAAGAAACTCCATGCTGATGGGCTTTTGGAATCACTTGATTATGAATCACTTGATGCTTGCGAACCATGCCTTTTGGGCATGATGACTAAAACGCCGTTCTCCGGAACAATGAAGCAAGCAACAGATTTGTTGGAAATCATACATACTGATGTATGTGGTCCGATGAATATTGAGGCTCGCGACAGGTATCATTATTTTCTGATCTTCACAGATGATTTGAGCAGATATGAGTATATCTACTTAATGAAACATAAGTCTGAAACATTTGAAAAGTTCAAGGAATTTCAGAGTGAATTTGAAAATCATCGTAACAAGAAAATAAAGTTTCTACGATCTGATCGTGGAGGAGAATATTTGAGTTACGAGTTTGGTATACATTTGAAAAACTGTGGAATAGTTTCGCAACTCACGCCACCCGGAACACCACAGCGTAATGGTGTGTCCGAACGTCGTAATCGTACTTTACTAGATATGGTGCGATCTATGATGTCTCTTACTGATTTACCGCTATCGTTTTGGGGTTATGCTTTAGAGACGGCCGCATTCACGTTAAATAGGGCACCATCAAAATCCGTTGAGACGACGCCTTATGAACTATGGTTTGGCAAGAAACCAAAGTTGTCGTTTCTTAAAGTTTGGGGCTGCGATGCTTATGTGAAAAAGCTTCAACCTGATAAGCTCGAACCCAAAGCGGAGAAATGTGTCTTCATAGGATACCCAAAGGAAACTGTTGGGTATACCTTCTATCACAGATCCGAAGGCAAGACATTCGTTGCTAAGAATGGATCATTTCTAGAGAAGGAGTTTCTCTCGAAAGAAGTGAGTGGGAGGAAAGTAGAACTTGACGAGGTAACTGTACCTGCTCCCTTATTGGAAAATAGTACATCACAGAAAACTGTTTCTGCGACACCTATACCAATTAGTGAGGAAGATAATGATGATGATCATGAAACTTCAGGACAAGATACTACTGAACCACGTAGATCAACCAGAGTGAGATCCGCACCAGAGTGGTACGGTAATCTAGTTCTGGAAGTCATGCTACTAGATCATGATGAACCTACGAACTATGAAGAAGCGATGGTGAGCCCAGATTCCGCAAAGTGGCTTGAGGCCATGAAATCTGAGATGGATCCATGTATGAGAACAAAGTATGGACTTTGGTTGACTTGCCCGATGATCGGCAAGCAATTGAGAATAAATGGATCTTCAAGAAAAAGACTGACGCTGACGGTAATATTACTGTCTATAAAGCTCGACTTGTCGCAAAAGGTTTTCGACAAGTTCAAGGGGTTGACTACGATGAGACCTTCTCACCCGTAGCGATTCTTAAATCCGTCAGAATCATGTTAGCAATTGCCGCATTTTATGATTATGAAATACGGCAGATGGATGTCAAAACTGCATTCCTGAATGGATTTCTGGAAGAAGAGTTGTATATGATGCAACCAGAAGGTTTTGTCGATCCAAAGGGAGCTAACAAAGTATGCAAACTCCAGCGATCCATTTATGGACTGGTGCAAGCATCTCGGAGTTCGAATAAACGCTTTGATAGTATGATCAAAGCATTTGGCTTTATACAGACTTTTGGAGAAGCCTGTATTTACAAGAAAGTGAGTGGGAGCACTACATCATTTCTGATAAAGTATATGTGAATGACATATTGTTGATCGGAAATAATGTAGAATTATTCTGTAAAGCATAAAGGAGTGTTTGAAAGGAGTTTTTCAAAGAAAGACTTCGGTGAAGCTGCTTACATATTGAGCTTCAAGATCTATAGAGATAGATCAAGACGCTTGATAAATTTTTTCAATGAGTACATACCTTGACAAGATTTTGAAGTAGTTCAAAATGGAGCAGTCAAAGAAAGAGTTCTTGCCTGTATTATAAGGTGTGAAGTTGAGTAAGACTCAAAGCCCGACCACGGCAAAAAATAGAAAGAGAATGAAAGTCATTCCCTATGCATCAGTCATAGATTCTATAAAGTATGCCATGCTGTGTACCAGATCTATTATATACCCTGCACTGATTTGGCAAGGGAGTACAATAGTGATCTAGGAGTAGATCACTGGACAGCGGTCAAAATTATCCTTAGTGGAATAAGGATATGTTTCTCGATTATGGAGGTGACAAAAAGGTTCGCCGTAAAGGGTTACATCGATGCAAGTTTTGACACTGATCTGGATGACTCTAATTCTCGATCTAGATACATATTGAAAGTGGGAGCAATTAGGTAGAGTAGCTCCATACAGAGCATTGTTGACATAGAAATTTGCAAAATACATGTGGATCTGAATGTGGCAGACACGTTGACTAAGATTCTCTCACAAGCAAAACATGATCACACCTTAGTACTCTTTGGGTGTTAATCACATAGCGATGTGAACTAGATTACTGAATCTAGTAAACCCTTTGGGTGTTGGTCACATGGCGATGTGAACTATGGGTGTTAATCACATGATGATGTGAACTATCGATGTTAATCACATGGTGATGTGATCTAGATTATTGACTCTAGTGCAAGTGGGAGACTGAAGGAAATATGCCCTAGAGGCAATAATAAAGTTATTATTTATTTCCTTATATCATGATAAATGTTTATTATTCATGCTAGAATTGTATTAACCGGAAACATAATACATGTGTGAATACATAGACAAACAGAGTGTCACTAGTATGCCTCTACTTGACTAGCTCGTTAATCAAAGATGGTTATGTTTCCTAACCATGAACAAAGAGTTGTTATTTGATTAACGAGGTCACATCATTAGTTGAATGATCTGATTGACATGACCCATTCCATTAGCTTAGCACCCGATCGTTTAGTATGTTGCTATTGCTTTCTTCATGACTTATACATGTTCCTATAACTATGAGATTATGCAACTCCCGTTTACCGGAGGAACACTTTGGGTACTACCAAACGTCACAACGTAACTGGGTGATTATAAAGGAGTACTACAGGTGTCTCCAATGGTAGATGTTGGGTTGGCGTATTTCGAGATTAGGGTTTGTCACTCCGAGTGTCGGAGAGGTATCTCTGGGCCCTCTCGGTAATACACATCACATAAGCCTTGCAAGCATTATAACTAAGATGTTAGTTGTGAGATGATGTATTACGGAACGAGTAAAGAGACTTGCCAGTAACGAGATTGAACTAGGTATTGGATACCGACGATCGAATCTCGGGCAAGTAACATACCGATGACAAAGGGAACAACATATGTTGTTATGCGGTCTGACCGATAAAGATCTTCGTAGAACATGTAGGAGCCAATATGGGCATCCAGGTCCCGCTATTTGTTATTGACCGGAGACGTGTCTCGGTCATGTCTACATTGTTCTCGAACCGTAGGGTCCGCACGCTTAACGTTACGATGACAGTTATTATGAGTTTATGCATTTTGATGTACCGAAGGTTGTTCGGAGTCCCGGATGTGATCATGGACATGACGAGGAGTCTCGAAATGGTCGAGACGTAAAGTTTGATATATTGGAAGGCTATGTTTGGACATCGGAAGTGTTCCGGGTGAAATCGGGATTTTACCGGAATACCGGGAGGGTTACCGGAACCCCCCGGGAGGCAAATGGGCCTATTGGGCCTTAGTGGAAAAGTGAAAGGGGCTGCCATAGAGGGCTGCGCACCTCCCCCCTTTCCCTAGTCCTAATAGGACTAGGGAAGGTGGCCGGCCACCCCTTCTCTCTTTCCCCCTTGAGGATTCCTATTAGGAATAGGATTGGGGGGGGGGGGGAGTCCTACTCCCGGTAGGAGTAGGACTCCTCCTGCGCCCCTCTCCCTTGGCCGGCCGAACCCCTCCCCTTGCTCCTTTATATACGGGGGCAGGGGGCACCCCATAGACATACAAGTTGATCATTGTTGATTGTTCCTTAGCCGTGTGCGGTGCCCCCTGCCACCAAATTCCACCTCGGTCATATCGTTGTAGAGCTTAGGCGAAGCCCTGCGTCGGTAGTGCATCAAGATCGTCACCACGCCGTCGTGCTGACGGAACTCTTCCTCGACGCTTTGCTGGATCGGAGCCCGAGGATCGTCATCGAGCTGAACGTGTGCTAAGAACTCGGAGGTGCCGGAGTAACGGTGCTTGGATCGGTCGGATCGGGAAGAAGACGTACGACTACTTCCTCTACGTTGTGTGATCGCTTCCGCAGTCGGTCTGCGTTGGTACGTAGACAACACTCTCCCCTCTCGTTGCTATGCATCACCATGATCTTGCGTGTGCGTAGGAAATTTTTTGAAATTACTACGTTCCCCAACACACCACACCCAGGAGCATCGGAGATGGCAAAAGGAAGGGGCTTTGAGGCGTACATGGTAGGGCGGGCGACGAGGCGAACCACGCGGGGATCTTACCACGACGGCTTTTAGCGACGCCGGCGAGCAAGGGCTGGAAGCATGCAGGCCGAGCTGCCATGGCCTTGACCGTCGAGATTTCAGCGGGCTAGGTAAGCTGGAAGGGGCGCAGCTGCCCAGCCGCCGGGCCGGAGCATCTCGGTGGAGGACGCCAGCGGCAAAGGGCACCGGAGAGACGCGGGCCTGTAGCCGTCGGGGTCGGAACAACACCAGCAAAGACTCGCCGCGAAGAGCCCCGAGTTAGCCCCAACCGCGTACACCTCGCTGCCACCACGCGAGAGCCACCACCGTGGCATGGGGAGGGGGAGGGCCGCCGGAGACGAGGGGCCCGCCTACATGAGAGAGCAGGCCGCGAACGCCCCGCAACCGGCCGCCGCCGCCAACTAGCAGGCCGAGCAGCAGCTGGGAGGTGGAGCCCAAGAATCGCCGGAAGGAGACCGAGTCGCAGGCAGAGGAGGGGAGGCGCGTGTGGAGGGTGCGGCGGCCGAGGATGGTGGGGGAGGGGGCGCGGCCGGCTAGGGAGGGGCCATGCCGCCCCCGGCGGGCGGGATCCACAGCCGGCGTCAACCAACAGGAGGGGGGCGGCGCCGCCGTGGCGACGAGGAGAGGCGAGGGGCGTCGTTGGGGCGTTGGCGGCAGGGGGGGGCAGATCCGCCCCGCCGCCGCCTTCCTGGGGCCCGGCTCGGCTTCGCCGGCCGGCCCTATGGCGGCGGCGATGAGGGGGAGGCTGCCGGCGGGGGCTTCTAGTAGCGGCGGCTAGGGTTCCCCCCGTGTCGCCAGAGGAGGGCGACTCGGGGGGAGGGGGGGGGGGGAGGGGGTGGGCTGCGCATCCCAGGAACCATAGGTTGCACTCATATTTGAAGACAAATGACATGTCTTCATCCCAATAATGTGAAATCTATTGCGCCTTATATCAGTAATTAAAACTAATCTAGTCATAAAATCCTAGTTAACAAACCAATCACAGAAAAACACATTATTTATCAGGAGGCTAATATTAGGCCCTGTTTGGTTCAGTTTTTGTTGACGGATTCCGCTGTTGCGCAGCAAAATCTGAATCAAAGGGCGAACCCAGCAGAATCCGATTCCAGAAATCCGCTGCCAAAATCTGAACCAAAAGCCAAAGCAGCCCAGGACGTGCTTTTCAAAATCTGATTCCGCTGCGGGCCAAAATCTAAAAAAGTTGTATCAACTAGTTTGCCAAATGACCTACATCTTTTTCACATCAGATTTTTCATAGCTGTTTTTCCGCAACTGATTTTTCACAGTTGCTTTTAAAAATCCACAGCCGAACCAAACAAGGCTTAGTGTGGTTAATCCTATAGAGGTTAGCCTTGAAGAGTTAAAGTTTGCCACCATGAAATCATGATTGCGGCTCGGGAAGTGATGGCATGGGGAATCCTCTCGCTCATGTCAGCCTCAACCTTGCCGCATCCAGAACCACACACTCCTCTTCCCCGCAGACACTGACATCTGGCCAAGTGATAGATGGAATAGAGCGACCAAGAGGTGGAGAGAGCGCGGATAGGGGAACGGTGACCGGGGGGTGGAGGAGATCGGTGAGCGCGTGAGAGGTGGATCGCGTGGAGGGGATGAGTGGCTGCCGTAGCCCTCTCATTCAGAACAGTAGAGGATCAAAGAGGGCGAGAGTGAGTAGGGTTACCAGGGGAGGGGGTAAGAGCGATGAGCTTATTTATGTAGGGTCCAATAACTACGCAGGCTGTTAGAAGTCCGACGGCCCTGTGCAATGGCCCACAGTTCAGCAACATGATTCTTGGTAAAGCACGTTGGCAATGGGGCACCTCATTTCGCACACGCGTATTTTTCGTTGACTATGTGCCATGAGCTACACCGGGCGGCCTAGCCTTTTGGGCTCGCCTCGTCGCAAACAGGTATATTTGGGCCTCTGTACGTATATGACTGTTGCTTCTCATACACATTACAGGAGATCATTGCCTAAAGAAACATCATTGGAGATCAACGCGTACATGAGAGATCATGTAAAATATGTGCCATATTTTGCGCAACTTCCTACTGTCCTAGACTTCTAGGTAAATTAACATGTGATTGACATTTTGTTTGGGTTCACATGCAAATACATTGTTTGCTTTACGACAGGTTGATGTTGGCCAATACACAAATTAATAAATGTGGTATTGTCTGATTATAGATTGTAGGCTTTCTGACTTGGGGGGCAGGGTACATGATTTTGATAGGCACGTGCTCAAATGTCTTCCACAAAAGCAAATGATATGAAGAGAAAAGGCAGACCAGTCACAAAAAGATGTTCTAATGGGTCTTTATCGGGTTGCTCATCAATGTTTAAACAGTGCTTTGGCATGTTTTCTTTTTACAGCAGTACCAAAACTAGTGAGAGATATGAACGAAGATTTGATTTGTAGATACGGGCAAATGGTGGGTAAATTTCGGTGACCCTAGCTGCTTGTAACGTCTCTCCTGTCAAAATGCTTATGGTTGAAAATTTATTGCTGTGTAGTGTGGAAATTTGGGTGACCCTAGCTGCTTGTAACGTCTCTCCTGTCAAAATGGCCGGCCCTATCCAATTCGTTTGATGATTTTCATGTCTTCATCACCAAATGGCTCTTTTATTCCTGTCCAAACACCCATTGCATCCATTCATGCGAGAAGAACAATGGACCTGAACAACAGTTATGGGTGCTATTGTGCGGAGCATGGATTGTGGTCTTGCACAAGAGACCATGTTGATCGAACCAGCCACTGTGAATGGTGGCGCCTCCACTTGCTGCTCGTCAATGCCACAGTTCTTCTCCTCAACATAAAACTGGCCAAAGACCAAAATGGAAAGTTGCGCGTTACCGCGGCAGATCTTGGGCCGTTTATTGAGTGCTCAAGATTCGTGCGCTAGAATAGTGTACTCCCTCCATTTACTAATACAAGGTCACCTCATATTTTTATGTCCAACTTTTACCATTAATTTTACCAACAAAATGTGTGTCATATATCAATAAAAGTATGTCATGGGATGTACTCTTCCGTTCCAAAATAGATGACTCAACTTTGTACTAAAGTTAGTACAAAGTTGGGTCATCTATTTTGAAACAGAGGGAGTAAATTTCAAAGAACTTTTTGATAATATATTTGAAGTCATATAACCCACATTTTGTTGACCAAAATAATAAGTCAAAGTTTGACATGAAGAACAGAGTGGCCTTGTATATAAAAATGAATGGAGTATAACTCGTGAATCATTTTTCAGATGAAATACATTGCAATACTTCTGTGCATGTCAGATGGTATAGTGGATTCGGTACACTACAATTGCATGCATGTGCTGCCATTCTCTCTCTTCTCTCTCACAAACATATGCACCTATTTATTTTATGTTTGCTATACTTAAATTGCTCATATCTTTTAAACCAATATCCTGATTTAAAAAAATTGTATATTTGAACTCGTGTCGCAAAGACCTTGAAAGCAAGACCATTTTGGATACATTTTAAATGTGTTTTAAATTCATGAAACATATTTCACCCGCTTGAAGTCTTCTTAATAAAATTATTTCAAGCAGTTTCACAAGTTGACATTTCAGTTTCATGTTGTTTTTCATTTTCAGAACTAACATTTCACTTTTCACAGGCGTGTTTCTGAAAATTCATATCTACTTCAATTGCACATTTTTGAAAGAACATATTTCACCATTTCAAAATAAAATGTTTCACAATTCGAAAAGAATAGGTTTCACAAGTTGACATTTCAGTTTCATATTGTTTTTCACTTTCGGAACATACATTTCACTTTCCATTGGCTTGTTTCACAAAAAAAAACATATATTTTAATTGCACATTTTGAAACAACATGATTCACTATTTTTAAATAAATCATTGCATATTTCAAAATAACCAGTTTCACAACTTAATATTTCAATTCACTTTCAGAACCTACATTTGGCTTTGCACTGGTTTGTTTCACAAAAATCACATCTATTTCAATTTCACATAATTGAAAAAGCATATTTCACTCTTATGAGGTAAACCGTTACACATTTCTAATTTTTAAATTTCACAAGTTGAGATTTTAGTTTCACATTTTTTTTCACTTTCAGAAGGTGCATTTCACTTTTCACTCGTTTGTTTCACAAAAATCACATCTATTTTGTTTTTACTTTTTTGAAATAACATAATTTATTCTTTTGAAATAAAATGGTACACATTTCCCAAAAATCGATTTCACAAGTTCACATTTCAGTTTCATATTTGGCTTAAATAGGTTTATGTGAAAATGTTATTTTCACATATATCTAGTGAAATAGGTATGTCTCAGATTTATCTAGTCAAATGGGTATTTGGACATATCAAATGTGAAATGTAAAAATTTAAATGTATATGAAATTTATCCAAAATTGGTCCAGTTCCAAAGTTCTTGACGCAAGGAGTCAAAATATATAAAAAAGTTTCAAAAATGAGTCTATAGTTTAAAAGAAATGGTTGATTTAAATTGTCTAGGATGAAATAAAGTCTATAATTTTTTTCTGTAGGTAGAGTGAGAGGAGAGACCTATCGTACCTTCCCTGAGAAAAGATGTACTTTGGGCACATTAAGCTGACACTGATTTGACTAAAAAGAAAGATAAAAAATATACTAGTGCTATACATCTAGGTGGGCCGTACATTCTCATGAATCTCAAAATAAGTGTGTGATCTCAAAATGACTTGGCGGGCCAAAGACCGCACAAAGTGACTATTTTTTGCGGGGTCGTGCAAAATGACTTGGCGGGCCAAAGACCTGCATTATGTCTTCCACACTCATTATGTCTTCCACACTCAGGCACCACTCTCCTGTCTAATTCATACTCCCAGCAGTTACATGCATGTACTCCCTTGGGTCAATAATCATGACAAGGATTATGGGACGGAAGGAAGGAGTGTCATATTATGAACTAAACCAATCGCAAAGCGGACAAACGGCAACACCATCATGCGCATGAGACGTGTCAAGAAAGAGCGGGTCTCCGGAGACAATCGCCAACGATCAGCTAGCTATGTTCGCCTAGGTTCGACCACCAATGCACGATTTGATGTTACTAGTTAGCTGGTGTACTTTGGAGGACGGCTCCAGAAGAGTCACGGGGCCTGTAACTCGAACGCTCGACCGGCTAAGCCAGTCCACCAACCAGCACATTGCTTGTGCTTCACATGATCCAGGCAACATGGCCAAATTAAAGCACCAACGATCAGCTAGCGGGCTACTCGTTCGAACTTGAGAGGAGGGAGGGAGACGCATGCATGAGCGTACACTGCGCTGGCTGTACCCTCGCACCCGCCGTCGGATCATGCATGGACGCGATATTCTCTGCTGCCACGGACGGTCGGCCGTCGATGCCGCTTTCCCGTTGCACGTAACGGCCAGACCGTTTAGGTTTCTCGTCCGTGGTGGTCCTCGGCTCGTGAACTCACTATCCATGGTTTTGTCGGGTGATCAATGTCAGATTCGTAGGGGTGATATCTCCTGATACATAGACTTAAAATCTTGTGCTTGCCGAAGCTCCCGCGACTAGGGTTAGCATGTCCGCCGCCGCACCGGCAGTCCTTGTCCTGAGACGGTCCCCGTGAGGACCCGTCGCTGGTCTTCTTCTCTCTACTGCGAGATCCTGGCCTCCAAGGTTCCAGGCTAACCGTAGATTTGTCTTTCTCTGTTCCATCGGCTTGATCGGAGGAACATGCCATGGAAGGTCTCATGCTATGGTGGATATTTTTTTCTCCGGACCATCACAGAGTGGATGTGGCGAAGTAGGGAGGTGATGTGGTAAAAAAATCATTGGTGGATTGTTCTAAAAAATTCATTTGGGGAAGAAGGAACGAAACTCATTGCTTGGAACCGCCTGGGTCTTGGGGACACCTCGGCGGTTAGTGCTTTGCTGGACGTTCGGTGAAGATGCAACCCTGACGTGACGTTTTTGTCAGAGACTCACCTTGATAGCTATCTAACTGAATGCTTAAGGAGAAAATTAAATATGAATCATAAGTTGTGTGCCTGAGTAATGATAGAAAAGGAGGCTTGTTGCTTTTTTGGAGAAGCGATGTAAAAGTTCAACGATTAGCTCTTGATCATATGTTCATTGATGATAGAATTGAGAAAAGAAATAATAGTGTTTGGCACTTGACAGGGATGTACGAGGAATTTTCGTTGCGAGAAAAGCACCCGACATGGAACCGTATGAGACAGCTACTACAATGTCTATCTCCCATGGATTTTGTTAGATGACCTTAATGAAATACACTTCTTGCACGAGAAAGAAGGCGGGAATCCATGCCCATCTCAGTATATGCAAGCCTTCAAAAGTGCTATTGATGATTGCGAGCTGCACGACTTGGGGCTTATTGGGGACACCTTCACATGGCATAGAGGGCGAACTAGAGAGAGATTGGACTGGAGACTCGTTAATGATGCATGGAAGAAACTCTTCCCCAATGTGGTGTTGGAAAATATGGAGTACAACCATTCTGATCATAGACCATTGTGTGTAAATATTGCATATTATAACCAACCCGAAGCACCAAACAATGAACAACAAAACATGTTTGAGGCAAGGTGGTTAATCGAAGAGAGCTTTAACGCAACTGTGCGAGAGAATTCTTCTAAAGTTGGGACTGACCCTGGCGTCACATGTATCTATGAGAAGTTGAATAAGATGCACGCTGAATTCCATGATTGTGATCAACAGGTGCTAAAGAAGCCAGGAAGAGAATCCTTGAGGCACAAAGAGACATGGAAAGGTTATGTCAGGTGTCAATGAATGATGAAAATGATACAAAAAAATTACTTGCAGAATTGATTGAATACCTACTAGAGTTAGAAGAAATTCAAGTTATGCTAAGATCTTGTCTTACTTGCTTGAAGAGAGGTGACCGTGACATTGATTTGTTTTAGGCCTTTGCGTCTGCTAGAAGAAAGAGGAACTTCGCTACAAGATTGAAAGATGACGGTGGGAACATGTTAGAAGGTATGGCTGGATTAAACCCTCATATACAAAACCATTTCAATCATTTGTTTATGTCTGAATAGCAACAAACAGACCCCTCTATTCCATAAAAACTATAGTCCAAAGTTACAAAACAGATGAATAATTTTTTGATGACATGTTATAATGAGGATGATGTGAAAAAGTTGTATTTATTATAGGGGAACTAAAGGAGCCTGGTTGAGGAAAGAATAATAGTGTTTGGCGTTTGACAGAGATGTATGGGGAATTTCATTGGAAGAACAAGCACCTGACATGGAACCATATCAGACTAGACCAAATTTTTGATCTCCCAAGGATTTTGTTAGGCGACCTTAATGAAATATAGTTCTTGCACAAGATAGAAGGCGAGAATCCACGTCCATCTCAGTTTATGCAAGCCTTCCATAGCGCTATCGATGACTGTGAGTTGCACGACTTAGGGTTTATTGGGAACCCCTTCACATGGCATAGAGGGAGAATTAGAGAGAGGTAGGAAATGAGACTTGTTAATGATGTGTGGACAGCACTCTTCCCCAATGCGGCGGAAAATATGGAGTACAACCATTCTGATCATCGGCCTTTGTATGCAAATAGTGAATACTATAACCAACCCGAAGCACCAAAGAATGGACAACAAAATTGGTTTGAGACACAGTGGTTAAGGGAAGAGAGCTTTAATGCGAATGCGCTAGAGGCCTGGACTAAGGTTGGGGTTAACCCGAGCGTCACACGTATCTATGAGAAGTTGAATAAGACACACTAAATTGCATGATTGGGATCGGCGGGTGCTAGAGAAGCCATGAGACTCCGTAAGGCAAAAAGAGACCTGAAAAAGGTTATGTATGGGCTGATGAGTAAAGAAAATGATACAAAGAATAACAACTTTCAGAAGTGATTGAATACCTACTAGAGTTAGAAAAAATCAAGTTATTCGAAGGTCTCGTGCAACTTGGTTGATAAGTGGTGATCGTGACACCAGTTTCTTTCAGGCCTGTGCATCGGCTAGAAGAAAGAGGAACTTTCTTAAAAGATTGAAAGATGGCGGTGGGAATTGGTTAGAAGGTACGGTTGGGTTAAACTCTCATACACAAAACTATTTTACTCACGTGTTTACGTCTGAAGTGCAGCAAACAAACCCCTCTCTTCTACAAAACATTCAATCCAAAGTTACAAAATAGATGAATACTTTTTTATGTCAGCTTATAATGAGGATGATGTGCAAAAATAAGTATTTAGTATTGGGCCTCTAAAGGCGTCTGGTCGAGGAAAAGAACAATAGTGTTTGGCGCTTGACAGAGATGTACGTGGAATTTCTTGGGACAACAAGCACCTGACATGGAACCAAATGAGATAGCTACACCAAATTTTGGATCTCCCATGAATTTTGTTAGGCGGCCTTAATGAAGTATAGTTCTTGCGCGAGAAAGAAGGTAGGAATCCACGTCCCTCCCAGTATATGCAGGCCTTTCAAAGCGCTATCGTTGATTGCGAGATGCACGAGTTGGGGTTTATCGGCGACCCCTTCACATGGCATAGAGGGCTAACTATAGAGTGGATAGGGACTTGTTACTGATGTACGAATGCCACTCTTCTCCAATGTGTTGTCGGAAAATATGGAGTACAACCATTCTGATCATCGGCACTTTTTGTAAATAGTAAATATTATAACCAACCCAAAGCATCAAACAATGGACATCAAAATAGGTATGAGGCACGGTGGCTAAGGGAACAGAGCTTTAACGCAACTGCGCAAGAGCCATGGTGTAAGGGTGGGGAAGACGCGGGCATCACATGTACTCCCTTCAGTCCTTTTTAGTTTGCATATAGGTTTTTTCTAATGTCAAACTATCTCTACTTTGAGCAAATTTATAAATAAAAGTGTCCACATTCACGATGTCAAATCAATATTGTTAGATTCATTATAAAATGTAGTTTTAATATTGTAGATGTTGGTAATTTTTAATATAAATTTGGTCAAACTTTATAAAATTTGACTTCACACAAATCTAATACGCGGAGTAAAAAGGACCGGAGGGAGTATCTATGCATGGCTAAATAAGATGCACACTGAGTTGCATGATTGGGATCAACGCGTGCTATAGAAGCCATGGAAGACATTCTTTAAGGTAGAAAAGAAACCTAGAAAAGGTTATCTCAGGGACGATGAATGATGAAAATGAAAGAAAAAGAACTTGCAGACGTGATTAAGTACCTACGAGAGTTAGAAGAAAGACAATTTATGGAAACGTATCATCCAACTTGGTTGAAAAGTGGTGACCGCAACACCACTTTCTTTTAACCTTTGTGTCTGCTAGAAGAAATAGGAACTTCTTTAAAAGATTGAAAGCTGACAGTGGAGTTGGTTAGAAGTTATGGCTACATTAAACCCTTATATATAAAAAATACTCGTTTGTTTATGTCTGAAGTGCAGCAAACATAGCCCTCTATTCTACAAGAAGTTAATTCTAAAGTTAAAGAACATATGAATAATTTTTTGAAGGCACCTTATAATGAGGATAATGTGAAAAAGAAAAGATTTAGTATGGAGGATCTAAATGTTTTTCGTTGAGGAAAAGAATAATAGTGTTTGGCGCTTGACGGGGATGTATGGGGAATTTCATTGGAACAACAAGCACCTGACATGGAACCGTAAGGGACAACTACACTAAAGTCTTGATCTCCCATTGATTTTGTAATTTTGTTAGGCGACCTAATTGAAATTAATACCGTTCTGGCACGAGAAAAAGGCAGGAATATCCACGTCCATCCCTAGTATATGCAAGTACTCCAAGGCACTATTGATGATTGTGAAATGCATGACTTGGGCTTTATTAGGGTCCCTATCACATGGCATAGCATGCGAATTAGAGAGAGGTTGGACAGGGGACTTCTTAATGAACACTCTTCCCCAATGAGGCATTGGAAAATATGGAGTAAAACCATTATGATCATCGGCCTTGTGTGCAAATACTAAATATTATAACCAACCCAGAGCACGAAACAAGGGACAGCAAGACAGGTTCGAGGCATTGGTGTTAAGGGAGAAGAGCTTTAATGCGACTATGCTAGTGCCCTAGTGTAAGGTTGAGGCTGGCCCAGGCATCACATGTATCTATGAGAAGTTGAATAAGATGCACACTGAATTTCCTGATTGTGACAAGTGAGTGCTAAAGAAGCCAAGGAAGAGACTCCATAAGGCACAAAGAGAGTTGGAAAAGGTTATGTCAGGACCGATGAACGATGAAAATGACACAAAGGAAAATAACTTGCATAACCGATTGAATACCTACTGGACTTAAAAGAAATTTAGGCAATGTGAAGGCCTCATGCTACTTGGTTGAGAAGTGGTGACTGCAACACCAAATTCTCTTTCTTTCACGCCTTTTGTCTTCTAGAAGAAAGAGGAACTTACTTACAAGATTGAAAGATGACATTGGGAATTTGTTAGAAGGTATGGTTGGATTAAACTCTCATATCCAAAATTATTTTACTCATGTATTTACGTTTGAAGTGCGGCAAACATACCTCTCCATCCTACAAATAGTTTAGTCCAAAGTTACAAAACAAATGAATAATTTTTTGATAGCGCCTTATAATAAGGATGATGTGAAAAAAGTTGTATTTAGTATAGGGGATCTAAAGGCGCCTGCTTGAGGACAAGAATAAGAGTGTTTGGTGCTTGATAGGGATGTATGGGGAAATTCGCTCGGAGAATCAGCACTTGACAAGGAACCGTATGAGACAACTACACCAATGTCTTCATCTCCCATGGATTTTGTTATGGAACATTATTGAAATACAGTTCTTGCATGAGAAAGAAGGCGGGAATCCACACCCATCTTGGTATACACAAGCCATCTGGAACGCTATCGGTAAAGATAGGGGCTTATAGGTTTCGCCTCCCAACATACTCACCTCAAGGGTGATGTAAACCATAATAACTCATGCTATCCATATCCAACTGGATATATGTGCCTAGATCTTTCCTCGACACATGATGCTTGTCAAAAGAGAAAATAAAAAGGAAAGGGGGAAAAACTTTGACACTTGCATAAAAGTAAATACATATAAGTAAAAGGTAGGCCCATCGCAGAGGGAAGCAGAGGGTGCCATGCACTTTTTATTTGTATTCTCAATCTCATAGTGCAAAAGAACGTCAAGTTATATTGCCCCTTATGATAGCAAACTTTATTATGCAGTCTGTGGCTTTTATTCTTTGCCATCACAAGTTTGTATGATGCTTAATTTTCTCTTACACTAAATGATCTAACACTTTTAGAAGCATTTTGTATTGCCTTTATTGCACCGATGACAACTTACTTGAAGGATATTACTCAATCCATAGGTAGGTATGGTGGACTCTCAAAAAAAGATTTGGTTTAAGGGTTTTGGATGCACAAGTATTATCTCTACTTAGTACGGAATTTTTGACTAGCAAAGATAGGGGCAAGCACAACATGTTAAAGGATCTATGGCAATATAACTTCTGCGTGAATATTGATAAGACTCCAACGTATCTATAATTTTTTATTGTTCCATGCTATTATATTATCAATTGGATGTTTTATAATCATTTTATATCATTTTTTGGTACTAACAACGCAGATAATCGATACCAAACGGAGTCCAAACGCTGCGAAACTTTTTGTGGATTTTTTAGACCATAAGACAACCAATGGGCCAAAGAAGCACCTGGGGGCTGCTCTGAGGGGAGCACAACCCACCAGGGCGTGCCCGGGAGCCCAGGCGCGCCTTGGTGGGTTGTGCCCACCTCGGGTGCCCCCCGGACCGACTCTTTACTCTATAAATACCCCAATATTCCAGAAACCCTGGGGGAGTCGACGAAAATCAATTCCAGCCGCCGTAGAGTCCAGAACTATCAGATCCAATCTAGACACCATCATGGAGGGGTTCACCACTTCCATTGCTGTCTCTCCGATGATGCTTCAGTAGTTCTTTGTAGACCTTCGGGTCTGTAGTTAGTAGCTAGATGCGTTCCTCTCTCTCGTATGATTCTCAATACAATGGTCTCTTGGAGATCCATATGATGTAACTCTTTTGCGGTGTGTTTGTTGGGATCCGATAAACTTTGAGTTTATTATCAGATCTATCTCTTTTTATCCATGAATGTTATTTGAGTTTCTTTGATCTCTTATATGCATGATTTCTTATAGCCTCGTATTTCTTCTCCGATATTTGGGTTTTGTTTGGCCAGGTTGATCTATTTATCTTACAATGGAAAGAGGTGCTTTGTAGTGGGTTCGATCTTACGGTGCTTAATCCCAGTGACAGAAGGGGAACCGACACGTATGTATCGTTGCTACTAAGGATAAAATGATGGGGTCTATTTCTACATAAATAGATCTTATCTACATCATGGCATTGTTCTTATTGCATTGCTCCATTTCTCCATGAACTCAATACACTAGATGCATGTTGGATAGCGGTCAATGTGTGGAGTAATAGTAGTAGATGCAGGCAGGAGTCGCTTTACTAATCTTGGATGTGATGCCTATATAATGATCATTGCCTGGATATCGTCATGATTATTTGAAGTTCTATCAATTTCCCAACAGTAATTTGTTCACCCACCGTTTGTTATTTTTCTCGAGAGAAACCACTAGTGAAACCTACGGCCCCCGGGTCTCTTTCTCATATTATTTTCCTTTGCGATTTATTTTTATTTTCTTTTATTTTCAGATCTATTAAACCAAAAATACAAAAATACCTTGCTGCAATTTATTCTTATTTATTTTATGCGGCATTCGATCTATCAATCTACTACAATTTATTCACGTCCATTTGCCAATTACTGGCGCCGTTACCCGAAAGGGATTGACAACTCCTTTAATACGTCGGGTTGCGAGTATTTGATATTTGTGTGCAAGTGTCATTTACATGTTGTTGCTTGGTTCTCCTACTCGTTCGATAACCTTGGTTTCATCACTGAGGGAGATACCTACCGTCATTGTGCTGCATCATCCCTTCCTCTTTGGGGAAATACCGACGCAGCTTCAAGCCACAATCAAAAGGAATTTCTAGCGCCGTTGCCGGGGAGGATCTTCAACATATACCAGGTTCCTAATCACAAATCTCATCTCCTCGCAATTTACATTATTTTCCATTTACCTCTCATTTTCCTCTCCCCCACTTCACAAAAATTTACCATTTTATTCGCCCTCTTTTTCGTTCGCCGTTTTCTTGCTGGATCTATTTCTTTGAGTGCAATCTTATTGTGTAGTCATCATGGCTCAAGAGAACACCAAGTTGTGTGATATCTCAAATACCAACAACAATGATTTTATTGGCATTCCGATTGCTCTCGCCACTAGTGCGGAGTCTTGTGATATTAATACTGCTTTGCTGAATCTTGTTATGAAAGATCAATTTTCCGGTACTCCTAATGAGGATGCCGCGTCCCATCTTAATACCTTCATGGAATTATGCGATATGCAAAAGAAAAAAAGATGTGGACAATGATATTGTGAAGATGAAATTATTTCCATTTTCTTTCCGTGATTCTGCAAAAATTTGGTTTTCTTCTTTGCCTTGTAATAGTATCGATTCTTGGAATAAGTGCAAAGATGCTTTTATCACTAAGTATTTTCCATCTGCAAAAATTATTTCCCTTAGAACCCAGATCATGAATTTCAAGCAACTTGAACATGAGCATGTTGCACAATCTTGGGAAAGGATGAAAATGATGCTAAGGAATTTCCCAACTCATGGGTCAAATCTTTGGATGATCATACAAAAATTTTATACGGGGTTGAATTTTATTTCTCGTAATGTTTTAGATTCCGCCATGGGTGGTACTTTTATGGAAATTACTTTGGATGAAGCCACCAAATTTCTTGATAATATTATGGAAAATTATTCACAATGGCATACCAAAAGAGCTCCTACTAGTATAAAGGTTAATTCGGTTGAAGAAATTTCTTCTTTGAGTGAAAAAGTTGATGCTCTTATGAAATCGGTTGCTAGTAAAAGTGCTAATATTGATTTCAATGATATGCCTTTCTCTACTTTGATTGAGCAAAATAGTGATGCCGTAGATGTGAATTTTATCTCGCAAAACAATTTCAATAACAATGCTTATAGAGGTAATTTTAATCGTAGGCCTTTTCCTAATAATTCCTCTAATTATTATGGTAATTCCTATGGAAATCCTTCTTATAATAATAATAGGAACACCTCTGATCTTGAGAATAATATTAAATAATTTATCAACACACAAAAAGTTTTCAACACTACCAGAGAAGAAAAGATGAATAAGATTGATGATTTGTCCAGAAGTGTTGATAGAATTTCTCATGATGTAGAAAATCTCAAGATGAAAATTTTTGTGCCTAAAGTTGAGGAATCAATTAGAGCTCTTTATGTTTCTATGGATGAAAGTAAGAAAAAGAACTGCTATGCTTAGAGGTAAAACAGAATTTTTAGAAAAGCGTTTTCTAGTTATAACTTTCATAAAAGTGATGAAGATCTTAAAATGGTTGGTGTTTATTATATTTATTCCTTGTTTAGTAAAGTTAAGATTGATGAAAAGGGGACTAGAGAAGTGTCAACTTTAGTTAGAAGGCGTTTCGATAATTCGGAGGGTGAAAATCTTGTTGAGAAAATTGATAAAAGTGGGTTTGAAGAGGTCAAAACTTTAACTAGTGATGTGCCCACTCTTTTGGATTACAAAGACTTTAATTATGATAGTTGCACTTTGATTGATTTAATTTCTTTGTTGCAATCCATGATAAATTCACCCCATGCTTATGAACAAAATAAAGCTTTTACTAAACATATTGTTGATGTTATGATGAAAGCTTTAGAAGAAAAGTTGGAATTAGAAGTTTCAATTCCTAGAAAATTACATGATGAATGGGAACCTACTATCAAAGTCAAGATTAAAAATTATGAGTGTTTTTCTTTGTGTGACTTGGGTGCTAGTGTTTCTACAATTCCAAAATCTCTATATGATGTGCTTGGTCTCACCAATATTGAAGAATGCTCTTTAAATTTGCACTTGGCGGATTCTACTATTAAAAAGCCTATGGGAAGAATTAATGATGTTCTTATTCTTGCAAATAGGAATTATGTGCCCATAGATTTTATTGTTCTTGATATTGATTGCAATCCGTCTTGTCCAATTATTCTTGGTATACCGTTTTACGCACTATCGGTGCTGTGATTGATATGAAAGAAGGCAATATTAAGTTCCAATTTCCTTTGAGGAAGGGTATGGTACACTTCCCTAGAACAAGAATTATGCCATCATATGAATCAATCATGAGGGCATCTTATGGATCTCGAAACAAAGATGACAAAACTTAGATCCTTGCTTTATGCCTAGCTAAGGGCGTGAAACAATAGCGCTTGTTGGGAGGCAACCCAATGAATAAAATTTACTTTTGCGTTTTGCTTTCTGTTCTTGAGCGTTAGCACATTTATGCTACTGTTATGATTGTGTTTTTGTGCTTTAATTAGTGTCTGTGCCAAGTAAAGCCTTTAGGATCTTCTTGGGTGATAGTTGTTTGATCTTGCTGAAAAACATAAACTTTTGGCTCACGAAAACAATTCTAATTTCTAACTAGAGAGTGATAAAATAAAAAATTCTTTTTAATAAGATTAACGTACAAATTTCTCAGGTCTTCCTAATTTTTAAGAGTTTTTGGAGTTACAGAAGTATTCAAAATATCCAGATTGCTACAGGCTGTTCTATTTTTGACAGATTCTATTTTCTTTGCGTTGTGTGCTTGTTTTGATGATTCTATGGTTTTCTTTGATGGGGTTTTGCCATAGAAAAGTTCTAATATAGTAGATATAATGAAATAACAAAATATGAATTGGTTTTCTATAGCACTTATAGTAGTGATTTGTTTTCTTATGCTAACGGACATCACGAAGGTTTTGTTTAGTTTTGTGTGATTGAAGTTTTCATGTTTTGGGTTTTCTTACATTGGATGAAGGAATAAGGAGTAAGAAGGGCCTACGCTTGGGGATGTCCCGGCATCCCAAGCTATTATCCAAAGAGAGCAAGCAACTAAGCTTGGGGATGCCTCGAGTGGCCTCCCCTCTTTCTTCTAACGACCATCGGTATTTTACTCGAAGATATATTTTTATTCGTCACATACTATGTGTTTTGCTTGGAGCGTCTTGTATGATATGAGTCCTTGCTTGTTTTATTTTGTGTTTTTAGTCTTGATCCCTTGCTGGACACACCTATTTTAGAGAGCCAAAATTATGCCATGACTTGTTAGAATTGCTCTCTATGCTTCACTTAAATTATTTTTTATGAGCTATGGATTTTCTCTAGTGCTTCACTTACATCTTTCTGAGCATGGTGTGCTTTAGTATTTTTGAAGAAATGCTCTCTTGCTTCACTTAGATTTATTTGAGAGTTAGTAAAATTTTCAAGAAATTCTCTCTTGCTTCACTTAAATTAATTTGAGAGAAAGAAATTTTATTGTCATGATCTTCACTTATATTTGTTTGAGATTATCAAAAGCAACACATGGAAATTAGTAACTAAGTGATAGATATCCAAGAAGGATATAATAAAAACTTTCATGAAGATCATTGGACAAAATAAACTTGCTTCTTAGTAATAGTTTTGAGATATGATGATGTGATATGTGAGTCATCTTGATGAGTAATTATGCTTTAGTGAGAATATTTGTGTTAAGGTTTGTGATTCCCTATGCAAGCATGAAAGTCAATAGTTATGCAATGAAATTATATCCTACTTGTGGTGCATTATTCGGTGTTAATTATGCTTAATGCTCGCTTATGATATTATTCATTTCTTGGTTGGTCGCTTCTCAATCTTTTGCTAGCCTTCATTTTGCACTAAGTATGATCACTACTTGTGCATCCAAAATCCTTTAAACCAGTTTTGCCACATGAGTCCACTATACCTACCTATATGCGGTATTCTTTTGCCGTTCTAAGCAAATTTGTATGTGCCATCTCTAATATTCAAAATAAATTTCTCTTTCGGGTGCTCGTACCGCTCATGAGGCGGTGAGGGGTGGCTAATATTTTCCATGATAGATGTGTTATTCTCACGATGAGTGTTTATTCACTTTTCATTGCACGAGAGTAAGGCAAAGGTATTAGGGATGCCCAGCCCCGGAATAAAAAATGAATTTACTTTATGTTGTCAAATAATAAATTCCTTGGAAAGTGTTGGTATGGAAGGCACCCATGGATATGGTTAGCCATGGAAAGTGAAAGTATGGTGGAAAAGAAATAAACTTTAATTTTTGTTTGGGAACCGCCTATGATATATCTAGCATGGAATGTGTTGGGAACTCTAAGTCGTTTTTGTTGGTGGGAAAAGTATGCCTCTCAAAATGTTTTTATCTCTCAATTTTCACTTTGAGCTCTGGCACCTCTACAAATCCCTACTTCCCTCTGCGAAGGGCCTTTCTTTTACTTTATGCAAAAAAAAATGAATTTGAGTCTCCATATTCTCTTATAAAAGGACCAACTAGGAGGCACTATGATTGTACTTGAGCATTGGGTGTAGTTAATATGCGAGTGTGTTTCATTAATGGATCAATGATTGAGCATGATGGGCTAGGGATTGCTTATTTTAGCGTTGATATTTTGAAAGACATGGTTGCTTGTTGATATGCTTGAGTATTTAAGTTATCATGTCAAAACTAGACTATTGCTTTGAACAATATAGAAGTCGAAATGTCCATGCTATAAAGAAAAGAATATGATATCACATGTTAGGCAGCATTCCACATCAAAAATTTAGTTTTTATCATTTACCTACTCGAGGACGAGCAGGAATTAAGCTTGAGGATGTTGATACGTCTCCAACGTATCTATAATTTTTGATTGTTCCATGATGTTACATTATCAATCATGGATGTTTTATAATCATTTTATATCATTTTTTGGTACTAACCTATTGACATAGTGCCAAGTTTCACTTGATGTTTTTTGCATGTTTTTTACATCGCAGATAATCAATACCAAACGGATTCCAAACACAGCGAAGCTTTTTGTAGATTTTTTTGGACCAGAAGACAACCAGTGGGCCGAAGAAGCACCTGGGGGCTGCTCCGAGGGGAGCACAACCCACCAGGGCACGCCTGGGGGCTAGGCGCGCCCTGGTGGGTTGTGCCAACCTCGGGTGCCCCCTAGACCGCCTCTTTACTCTATAAATACCCCAATATTCCAGAAACCCTAGGGGGCGACGGAAATCAATTCTAGCCACCGCAGAGTCCAGAACCACCATATCCAATCTAGACACCATCATGGAGGGGTTCACCACTTCAATTGGTGCCTCTCCGATGATGCGTGAGTTGTTCTTTGTAGACATTCGGGTTCGTGGTTATTAGCTAGATGGCTTCCTCTCTCTCATTTGATTCTCAATACAATGGTCTCTTGGATATCCATATGTTGTAACTCTTTTGTGGTGTGTTTGTTGGGATCCGATGAACTTTGAGTTTATGATCAGATCTATCTCTTTTTATCCATGAAAGTTATTTGAGTTTCTTTGATCTCTTATATACATGATTGCTTATAGCCTCGTATTTCTTCTCCGATATTTTGGTTTTTTTTGGCCAACTTGATCTATTTATCTTGCAATGGGAAGAGGTACTTTGTAGTGGGTTCGATCTTACGGTGCTTGATCCCAGTAACAGAAGGGGAACCAACACATATGTATCATTGCTACTAAGGATGAAACGATGGGGTCTATTTCTACATAAATAGATCTTGTCTACATCATGTCATTGTTCTTATTGCATTACTCCATTTCTCCATGAACTTAATACACTAGATGCATGCTGGATAGCGGTCACTGTGTGGAGTAATAGTAGTAGATGCAGGCAGGAGTCGGTCTACTAATCTTGGATGTGATGCCTATATAATAATCATTGCCTAGATATTGCCATGATTATTTGAAGTTATATCAATTGCCCAACAGTAATTTGTTCACCCACCGTTTGCTATTTTTCTCGAGAGAAGCTACTAGTGAAACCTATGGCCCCTGGGTCTCTTTCTCATATTATTTTCCTTTGTGATTTATTTCCCATTGCTTTTATTTTCATATCTGTTAAACCAGAAATACCTTGCTGCAATTTATTCTTATTTATTTTATTTGGCGTTCAATCTATCAATCTACTACAATTTATTCACGTCAGTTTGCCAATTTCTGGCGCCGTTACTCGAAAGGGATTGACAACCCCTTTAATACATCGGGTTGCGAGTATTTGTTATTTGTGTGCAGGTGTCGTTTACGTGTTGCTGCTTGGTTCTCCTACTGGTTCGATAACCTTGGTTTCATCACTGAGGGACATACCTACCGTCGTTGTGCTGCATCATCCCTTCCTCTTTGAGGAAATACCAACGTAGCTGTCAGGTTTCGGGTTCCGGCAGACCCTTGTGGTTCGAACAGTGGGGTGCGCGCGGAGATCTCTCCCCTACCGATCTACGTCCGATCCTCTCGTGCGAACTAAGATGAAAATGATGAACAACACAAGAGACACAAGGTTTATACTGGTTTGAGCCACCGTTGTGGTGTAACACCCTACTCCAGTGTGTGGTGTGGTGGATTGCCTCTGGGGCTGATGATGGACAGTACAAGGGAAGAATAGCCTCGCGAGAGGTGTTCTTGAGCTGGTGCGATGACCTGCTAGGGTGAGTTCAGTCGCCTCTTTCTCTCTCTGTGCTAGGGTTCTACCAGATTTCCAGCCGTCTCCAAATTTCTCGATCTCTCTTCCCTCTGTGGTGGCTAGCTCTATTTATAGAGGCCCTGGGCCTCTCCCCGAATAACGAGCGGGAAGGGCGCCAACAATTGGCCATTTCGAAGGGGAACATGCAGTACAAGTTATCCTGACCAAAGGTGGTCTTCGGCTGCCAAAAGCACTGACGATGACGCCGTCTTGGGCTCCATGGTGACCTTCGTCCTGCCGTCCGGCTGGTCTTGGTCTCGTTGCACCGGAACAGTAACCTTTGCCTGATGCCTTGGCCTGTGCTTGCCCCCTTTGCACCAAAGGGGAAACAAGGACCCTGTGCAGGCCGGCGTCCGCCTGGCCTTGATCGTCATGGCTTGCGTCATGGGATCCTCGCGAGGTACCCTTGCATTGATCTCTCCGCCTCCTCGCGAGCCTGCCTGATGAGTCCGCTCTGAGGAAGCTTCCTGTCGTCCGCCCCGCGAGGCTTGGCCCCTCGTGAGGGTCTTGAGCTTGGGCTGATGAAGATGGGCCGTGCGGGGCCCCCACCTGAGCCACGCCGCAGGCAAGCAAGTCTGGGGACCCCCATTCCCAGAATGCCGACAGTAGCCCCCGGGCCCAAGGTGCGCGCGGGCTTGGCTTAGCAGAGAAGCGATGGGGCAAGCGCGAAGCGTCGCAGGCTCTAACAGCCTGCGGCCTTGGGCGCCGCATGGCGGTTGATTGGGCGTGGGCATCTGCACTTCCCACGACGCCTCAGCAACTGCACGACTTGACAAGTCCCTGCATGCAAAGATATGGGTCATGATTACCTGAGGTCATGGTGCTCCACGGTTGGCCTTCCCCGGCTATAAGTACGGGGCTGCGTGAGCTTTGCATGTTCACCCCTTTCCGTTACTCCTCCTCTTCTTCTTCCTCATCCTTGCTTCCTCTTGCACCAATGGCACCGATCCGCTGGTTTTTAGCTGAGGAGAAGGAAAAGGCCCCAGAGAGGGTCCTGACGCCCTCCCGCCGAAGAAGCGGCCAATTCTCTGTCACCGGGACGAAGGCGCCTGGCAGGTGGTGTCGAGGCCGTGGTACGAGCGGCCGCCGCCTGGGTTTCCGCTGCCCTTGCACGCCCGCGTCGTAGGCCCCAGGGGGAGGGCGCCGAGCAACACCGACAGCGTCGCCACTAACGCCAGGGAGTCACAGTGGTGCGCGTCGTCCCCCCTGGAGTCCACACGGAGCGCTCCTCTCGCGAGCTTGTGCTCCACGCCGCCATGCCTCCAACTTCATGGATCCGCCTTCCTCCCTCCTTCGCCTTTGAGATGCCGCCGAGCGGGGCCCTGGAGCTCTGGCTGCAGCACGCCGACTGTGGCACCACTGCAACCGGAGCGGAGGTCGCGGTCGTCGCTCCGGGCAAGGTCTTCATGACCCGGGGCTGGGGCGAGATTGCCCGGGTCTGTCGTGCGGACGGCGCCTTGGTGATCCATCTCGAATACAACGGCGCCTCCTTGATGTTCTTCAAGGTCTTTGATGCGGAAGGACGCCGACTGGAATGCTGCCCTAAGGGAAGCGACAGGGGTGACGAACTGGCGAGGACCAGCCCCGCCCGTTGGTCCTCCTGCAGCACCTCAGGTGGCAGCGGAGGGACTGAGGGCTTCAGCAGCTCCCACGAACTCCTCGCGACCCCGGAGACAAGCGACGACAGCTACGAGCCTCCGAGCTCGCGCCACGCTCGGAGTGGGGCAGCTGCATCGGGCCGCCGATGCCACTGATCTGGATGGGATTGGCGCCGGCACTGGGCAGCCCACTGTTGATGATGGCGTCACTTGGGGAGGTGCTAGCAAGTAGCGTTCCTTAGGGTTAGCATCTTTTGTTCCCTGCGAGGAATTAGAGCAACACCCCGCGGGGGTATGTAAGGCATCTGCCGTGCCTTTTGTAAACATTATATCCTTAATATGAATTGGTGTGAGGTGTTCGTTCTATCCCGGCTAAGCTCCCCCTTTCTATCCTCACGGGGACTTGGCGCTCTACGCTGACAGGTCCCAGTCCCCAGGCAGGCTTCAGCCGTCGCTGGTATGCCAGGTCGCGATGCCATGGTCAAGGCCAGAAGGTGAGCGGCCCGAAGTCCGATAAGAGCCCCCGAGTCGCGATGCTCGGGAGGTCCCCTTTAGTGCTCAAGCAATCCTTGCTGGGCGAGAAAGGAAGGTAGTGTCGCCGTGACAGAGTTGCACTGGGCGGGGATTTAGCGCTGCGTTGGTCTAGCTCTTGCGACGGCGCGACTTATCTTGTGTGTCTGACGTAGTTCCTCGGAGAAGCGCCTGGCCCGAGAGGCGGTGGTCGAGGTACTGCTGGGTTAGGCCCTCGCGAGCTTCCTCCCACTCCCCCGCACTTTCCTTAATGCTCTATGTCCTCAGGTCCCGGCCCTCGAGCGAGCTCAGCCACCGCTGGTATGACAGGTCGCGATGCCGTGGGTCAAGGCCAGGGGGTGAGGGCTGGAGAGCCAGTAGGAGCCCATGAGTCGCGATGCTCAGGTACCCCCCTTTTAACGTGCGAGTGGTCCGTGCCGAAGAGAGGGAGAGAGAGCTCACGATGCCCCCAACATTGCTCCTGGAGTAGGTCCTGCACACCAATCATGAGGAGAAACAAGGCATGTCGTTATGGTCCCCGGCCAACCTATGGTCACTCTGAGGGAGCGGTCAGGGCACTGAGGGCCTAGTGAGGTGGCACCGTGCGGGGCTGCCACGACCAGAGCTCGACCACTCAGGTTTATCAACGATGCAGGGACGGACCCGTGCGCACACGCCGTGCCAGAGCGAGCGGCTCTTCAAATAGGCGTCGATCGAGCAGGTGATTAGGTCAGGTATGTTAAGCACATAGGAGGAAATCCAATTTCAAGCAAGCGCATGTAAAAGCGATCGCCGCTGGATCGGGCCCGAGCGGCGTGGGGGATGATGCAGCCCAAGGGGCGCCCCCAACAAGGTAAATAAAGATCATAACCAAAATGGATACATGCCGCGGGGACGGACCCATGTAGCCTGGGAATGGTGTAGCCCTGTGGGCGCTCCCAGCTGAAAGTAGAACTCTGAAAGATGTCACCTGGTGCTATTGAAGACGAGGTGATGCTGAGGGAGTGAGCGATGCGCGGTGAAGACGTCGGCCCTCATGAGCCCCCAGGCCCAGGGGCCTCGGGAGACTCCGGTGGCATGTGCAGGTCTTCGGGGACCATCGCCACCTCCGCTGGGACCGCGTGATGCCTGACCTCCTGAGCCTCCAGAATGCTCCTCAACAGGCGCTGATGTGCGGCGACCGCGCTCGGCAGGCCGAAGGGCACGCGAACGAAGCTGTGAGGTGGTCCCTCGCAGCGCCCTACGGCCGAAGGCCATAGGCGCTCCTGGGACGCAGCTCGGTTGAGCCCTGGTACGTCGACGCAGACGTGCAGTCCTCCATCCTCGCCCGGATGTGGGGCCACAGCAGGTAAGCAGCGGCTGCCGCGCATGACTCTGGACTCTTGTAGCTCATGGGTGTTCCTTGCGATGAACTCCTGAGGGTTTGGTCTCCTTTGACTTGTACCTTCCTGAGGGAAGCATGCTTGAAAGCACCCCTCCAAGTGGTGCCCGAGCGCCTCCCCTGTGACCTTGGCAAGGTCGGCGGCTCTCCAAGAGAGAGCCCCCGAGCCCTGCTTGAGGACGGCGCCGGGCGCGCCTTCCTATGTGCGAGAGGGTGGCGCTCCCTGATCGGGCGTGAATCCTGACGCAATACCTCCGGAGGTGCCTGCCTCCTTGTGGCTCGGGCCAGTTGAGGTCTTCTTCTTATTGAGGGTCGCCTCGGGAGGCCTCCCGCTCCTGCGATCTGGGTCTTCGATTGCTGCGGCTTGGAATGCACGCTCGAGCGAGCACACTGTGTCCCTTTCTTCAGAGGGTACGGTGATGACCCCACCGCTTCCTGGCATCTTGAGGACATTGTAACCATGGCGAGTCACTGCCATAAACTTGGCTAGAGCTGGGTACCCGAGGATGGCGTTGTACGGCAGGCGGATGTGAGCGACGTCGAAGTCGATGAGCTCGGTGCGGTAGTTGTTGCGTTGCCCGAAGGTGACCGGAAAACGAACCTGCCCAATTGGAACAGTGGAACCATCGGTGACTCCGGAGAAAGGCTTGGTCGACTGAAGCTAGTCGTACGGCACATGGAGATTGTCAAACGCCTCGACGGGCAGGACGTTGAGTCCTGCCCCGCCATCGATGAGGGTCCTGGTGACCTGCACGTTGCTGATGACTGGGGAGCAAACCATCGAAAGGATTCCGGCCGTTGCCGCACACTTGAGCTGGTCTGCGGAACTGAACGTGATTGTGCACGTAGACCACCTGAGAGGGCGCGTGGCCTCAAGATTGGGAAGGACTGCATTCATCTCGCGAGCGAACTGCTTGAAGATGCGCTGTGAGGCTGGGGCCCAAGCGCCGCCGAAGATGCAAGCAATTGCACGCGGCTCTTGGAAGCCCCCAGCCCCATCATCTTGGTGTTGGTCTTCGTTCCTCCTTGGTGGAGGCGGCAGAGGAGGGAGACCTGCGTCGCCGTGCGGGTGGCCCTCACGAGGCTGGTCCCTCCAGCCTTCCTCGCGAGGCTGGTCCAGCCAGCGGTCCTCGCGAGGGCGGTCACGCCATCCCTGGCGAAGGCCACGGTCTTCCCATCGTCCGCCACCTCTTCCTCCTCCTTGGCCACAGCCCCTGTCATTGCGCTTTGGGCGTCGGCCAATTCGCCCATCTCGCACGGCTCTGAGCTCTTGACATTCGTTGGTGTTGTGGGTGTGGAGGTCGTGGTACACGCAATACCGTCCGCCCTTGGATGACTCAGGCTGATCCCTGCCTCGCTTGGTGTCCGGTTCCGCTGCTAGCACGGCAGCCCCCTTGCGCTTCATGTCCTTGGCCTTGAGCTTCTTTTCTTCCGAGTCGGCTGCTGGGAGCTCCAGGCGGGAGAGATGCCCTTCCTCAGCCCTAGCGCACTTGGTCGCCAAGTTGAACAGCTCTAGGGATGTGCACAGGTCTTCATGGATTGCTAGCTCTTGCTTCATCTTGACGTCGCGCACGCCGTCGGAGAAGGCTGAGATGATGGCTTCTTCAGTCACCTTGGGGATCTTGAGGCGAGCGTAGTTGAAGCGCTGGATGTACTTCTGCAGGGTTTCTCCTGGTTGTTGCTTGATGCGGCGCAAGTCGCTCACGGCCGAGGGCCGGTCGCGAGTGCCCTGGAAGTTGGCGATGAAGCGGGTGCGCATCTCGCTCCAGGAGGAGATCGTGCCGGGAGCTAGGTTCAGGAGCCAGGTGCGGGCGCCGTCCTTGAGCACCATGGGGAACCAATTCGCCATGACCTTCTCATCTCTGTTGGCGGCTACGATGCCCAGCTCGTAGAACTGCAGGAACTCCGCGGGGTCCGTTGTGCCATCGTAGCGGGGAGGGAGGTCAGGCTTGAACATGCCTGGCCATGTGACTCCGTGCAGCTCGGGGGTGAAGGCGAGGCAGCCCGCCGTGGCCACCGGCGCCCTTTGCTGGTGCTGGACTCGTTCTTGCGGGTCACCACGCGCCGCCACCGGGAGCAGCGCGGGGTTTTGTCGTGCAGGCGCTGGGGCGCGATCTTGGCGCGCCGGCGCTGGGAGCACGTGAGCACCTTCCCGGGGACGTGGGATCTCTTGGCAGCTCCCTTCTTGCTGCGCAGGCGCCGTACGTGGAGGGTCTCGCTCTGGGGCTGCGCGCCTTGGGGCCAGGGCACCTTCTTGGGGAGGAGGCGGCGGAGGCGCCTCCTGATCCTCGCCCCCTGCACGGGATGGAGGGCGAGGCAGCGAGAGGGACCGCAAGGGGGAGCCCCCTGCGGCACTGATGAGCTCGGTGATGCAAGCGAGCCAGTCCTCGTAGAGGTCGTCGACGGGGCGATAGTGCAGGAGCTCCCGCGCCAAGAGCAGTGAGGCGTGTGCATCCATGGGTGCACGACGGGCGTGGGACGACGAGCCAGCTGGAGTCAGCGACGTGGTGGCGGTGCGGCCATCCTGCCGCACCGAGGGGTGCTGGGACTAGGCCTGCTGCTTGTTCCCCGCCGGGCCGTTGGCAGCGGGCGACGGGGAACGACAAGGGGGGCCGCTGACGGGCACCGTCTGGGCGGCGCTAGCGGCGTGAGCAGCCCAGCGCTCGGCGCGAGCCCGACGAGCGTCAGCCATGGACACGACGGAAGATCGCACGCGAACAACGGAAGAAGGATTCCGGCGCACTCCTACCTGGCGCGAAATGTTGGGTTTTGGGTTCCGGCAGACCCTAGAGGTTCGAACACTGGGGTGCGCGTGGAGATCTCTCCCCTACCGATCTACGTCCGATCCTCTCGTGCGAACTAAGATGAAAATGATGAACAACACAAGAGACACGAGGTTTATACTGGTTCGGGCCACCGTTGTGGTGTAATACCCTACTCTAGTGTGTGGTGTGGTGGATTGCCTCTGGGGCTGATGATGGACAGTACAAGGGAAGAACAGCCTCGCGAGAGGTGTTCTTGAGCTGGTGCGATGAACTGCTAAGGTGAGTTCAGTCGCCTCTTTCTCTCTCTGTGCTAGGGTTCTACCAGATTTCCAGCCGTCTCCAGATTTCTCAATCTCTCTTCCCTTTGTGGTGGCTAGCTCTATTTATACAGGCCCTGGGCCTCTCCCCAAATAATGAGTAGGAAGGGCGCCAACAATTGGCCATTTTGAAGGGTAACATGTAGTACAAGTTATCCTGACCAAAGGTGGTCTTTGGCTGCCAAAAGCACTGACGATGACACCGACTTGGCCTCCACGGTGACCTTCGTCCTGCCGTCCGGCTGGTCTTGGTCTCGTTGCACCGGAACGGTAACCTTTGCCTGATGCCTTGGCCTGTGCTTGCCCCCTTTGCACCAAAGGGGAAACAAGGACCCTGCGCAGGCCGGCGCCTGCCTGGTGCCCCCTTGGCCTTGATCATCATGGCTTGCATCATGGGATCCTCGCGAGGTACCCTTGCATTGATCTCTCCGCCTCCTCGCGAGCCTGCCTGATGAGGCCGCTCTGAGGAAGCTTCCTGTCATCCGCCCCGCGAGGCTTGGCCCCTCGCGAGGCTCTTGAGCTTGGGCTGATGAAGATGGGCCGTGCTGGGCCCCCACCTGAGCCACGCCGCAAGCCGCAGGCAGGCAAGTCTGGGGACCCCCGTTCCCAGAACGCCGACAGTAGCTTCAAGCCGCAATCAAATATGAACAAACATAAATCATTATGATATCTTCCTTGTCCAACGTCATAAATTTTGGCATATAATATTTTGATGGGGGCTCACAATCACAAAAGATGTCTAGGATAGTGTATTTTCATGTGAATCTTCTCTTCCCTTATTAATTCTTTCATGAGTTGCATCATTGACCAATGCTATGTTTGTAAATCTCCAATAAAATTTTCTACTTATACTCTTCCTTATGTGTTTTTGTTGGGGAACATAGTAATTTCAAATTTTTCTACGCACACGCAAGATCATGGTGATGTATAGCAACGAGAGGGGAGAGTGTCATCCACGTACCCTCATAGACCGTTAAGCGAAAGCGTTATAACAACGCGGTTGACGTAGTCGTACGTCTTCACGATCGACCGATCTTCAGCACCGAACGTACGGCACCTCCGCGTTCAGCACACGTTCAGTTTGGTGACATCCCGTGAACTCACAATCTAGTAGAGCTCGGGGAAGAGTTTCGTCAGCACGACGGCGTGGTGACGATGTTGATGAAGCTACCGACGCAGGGCTTCGCCTAACCACCACTACGACATAACCGAGGTGGATTATGGTGGAGGGGGGCACCGCACACGGCTAAGAGATCAACAGATCAATTGTTGAGTCTTTGGGGTGCCCCCTACCCCTGTATATAAAGGGGGAGGAGGCGAGGGTCGGCCAAGGGAGAGGCGCGCCCAAGGGGGGGTGCAATCCTACTCCAAGTAGGTTTGCCCCCTCCCTTTCCTATTCCAAGAAGGAGAAGGGAGAAGGAGGAGGTGGAGAGAAGGAAGGAGAGGGGGGCCGCCGCCCCTTCCCCTTGTACAATTCGGATTGGGGCAAGGGGGGCCGCGCGCCACCTCCTGGGTGCCCTCTCTCTTCTCCACTAAGGCCCATAAGGCCCAATAGCTTCCCGGGGGGTTCCGGTAACCCCCGGTACTCCGGTATATGTCTGAAACCTCCTGGAACCCTTCCGGTGTCCGAAGATAGTCATCCAATATATCGATCTTTACGTCTCAACCATTTCGAGACTCCTCGTCATGTCTGTGATCATATCCGGGACTCCGAACTACCTTCGGTACATCAAAACACAAAAACTCATAATACCGATCGTCACAGAACTTTAAGCGACCCTACGGGTTCGAGAACTATGTAGACATGACCGAGACATGTCTCTAGTCAATAACCAATAGCGGAACCTGGATGCTCATATTGGTTCCTACATATTCTTCGAAGATCTTTATCGGTCAAACCGCATAACAACATACATTGTTCCCTTTGTCATCGGTATGTTACTTGCCTGAGATTCGATCATCGGTATCTCAATACCTAGTTCAATCTCGTTACCGGCAAGTCTCTTTACTCGTTTCATAATGCAACATCCCGCAACTAACTCATTAGTCACATTTCTTGCAAGGCTTATAGTGATGTGCATTACCGGGAGGGCCCAGAGATACCTCTCCGACAATCGGAGTGACAAATCCTATTCTTGATCTATGCCAACTCCACGAACACCATCGGAGACACCTGTAGAGCACCTTTATAATCACCCAGTTATGTTGTGATGTTTGGTAGCACACAAAGTGTTCCTCCGGTATTCAGGAGTTCCACAATCTCATAGTCATAGGAACATGTATAAGTCATGAAGAAAGCAATAGCAGTAAACTTAAATGATAAAGTGCTAAGCTAACGAAATGGGTCAAGTCAATCACATCATTCTCCCAATGATGTGATCCCATTGATCAAGTAACAACTCATGTCTATGTCTAGGAAACTCAACCATCTTTGATCAACGAGCTAGTCGAGTGCATGCATACTAGTGACACTGTGTTTGTCTATGTATTCACACATGTATTATGTTTCCGGTTAATATAATTCTAGCATGAATAATAAACATTTATCATGATATGAGTAAATAAATAATAACTTTATTATTGCCTCTAGGGCATATTTCCTTCATCACTAGGATCCCTTCTACGGTTGGCAGGCACGGGGTTGTGCAAAGAGCGGGTCTGGCGGTCAGCACACAAATCGTTTACCCAGGCTCGGGCCATGGAGTCGCATAAAACCCTAGTCCTACTTTGGTGTGTATTTAGGTGTTCTTGTGTTCTTGAACTAGCTGTAGTGGCTCTCTAGTCCAAAAGATCCGAATCCCCCTCCAGTACGCCTCGAGCCTCCTTTTATAGACAAAAAGGGGTTGCCACTGTGGCACACAGGAGGTGGAAAGGTGTATAGGGGTCGAGTCTATCCCCTGGCATCGTCAGACAAATGCATTTAATGCACTGCCGACGTGCCTCTCTTGCTTTATTGGGGACGGCAAAGAAGCTCGTCCCAGCTGTCGTCGCCTCGCCTGGTTCCGACGCACGTCCAAGCTGATGAGGCGTTTTAGCGCCACGTTGGCTGGCTGCTGGGCTGGCACGATGGTGGAGCCTTCACAAAGATCTGCATGCCACCACGCAGGTGCATGCTGAGTTGGTGTAGAGGTCGTGCGCTGCCATGCATGGAGTCTTGGCGGGCCCAGCTGGTCGAGCTGGCAGCTGCATGGGGAGCGGCGGTGGAGTCTTGTCGGACGCGGGCCTGGCTGCGGCCCGTAGGCGTCTTTGGCAAGGGTCTTGCCAAGGGCCCGGCAAGGGTCTTGCTGCGGCACCGCGGTCGTCCCCGGCAAGGATCTCGCCGGGGGTCTCGTGGATCTCCTTGGCAAGGATCTCGCCAAGGATCGTCGTCTTCTGGTTTCCATCTGATCTTGTGTGTCTATGATCTCTACAAACATCTGCATGCCACAATGGAGGTGCCTCCCGAGCCTTGGTTCCAATATGGCATGGGAACCCCTTGGGCTCAAGTGCAGCGCGTTCTGTTGGTGTCAGGCAAGTTGCCCTGGCAAGGATCTTGCCGAGGCTGCCGAAGCCACCCCGGCAAGAGTCTTGCCGGGGGAGTCCACCTCGCCCTCTTGCTCTCTTTGCGTCTCTGGTCTTGGCGTTGCTCTGGTTGTCTTGTGCTCCGGCATCCCTCCTCTGCCCTGCTTAGTGTGGCCGTGGGCGCGGCTCTGACTGCCTGTGCACAAGTAAAGGGGTGCGAAAGGAGAGCCCCCACTTTTGTACAGCGACATCTGTTTGTGAGAAGCTTATACCCAAACCAGACCCGAATGGGACAAAATTTTTACCACGGCATGTTGATGCCGCTCCATGATAGCATGCCAAGTTTCATGAATTTCAGACGAGTTTTGGATTTACTAGAATTTAAAAACCAGGTATCTCAATGTTTGCGGCTGAGTGACAATGGCAGGGTGTTTGAAATTCATTCCCATTTCTTGCATGGGACCTAAGCATGCAACCAAGGACACATATATGATTTTTTAACCAGTTTATATGCATTGGAGAATGTGCATGTAGTTCAGATTTGAATTATGCACATAAAATGCCTGGAAAACCCAGTTAATGTATAAAAATGTCCAAACGAACCTCGAAAAATTCCTAAATTAAACACAACACTCATGTTGTTCTATGTTGATACTAGAAAAAATTGAAAGCAATAAGAGGCAACGGATATCGTTTCGTCCCCAATGGTGGCATGTTCCCTACCGAAACCATCACGCTTGTTGTGAGAAGCTCTGGTTTGTGAGAAGCTTATACCCAAACCTGCCCCAAATGGGACAAAAAATTTACCACGGCATGTTGATGCCGCTCCATGATAGCATGCCATGTTTCATGAATTTCAGACGAGTTTTGGGTTTACTAGAATTTAAAAACCAGGTATCTCAATGTTTGCGGCCGAGTGAGGGTGGCAAGGTGTTTGAAATTTATTCTCATTTCTTGCATGGGACCTAAGCATGCAACCAAGGACACATATTTGATTTTTCAACTAGTTTATATGCACTAGAGAATGTGCATGTAGTTCAAATTTGAATTGTGCACATAAAATGCCTGGAAAACCCAGTTAATGTATAAAAATGTCCAAACGAACCCCGAAAAATTCCTAAATTAAACACAACAATCTTGTTGTTCTATGTTGACACTAGAAAAAATTTGAAAGCAATATGAGGCAACAGATATCGTTTCGTCCCCAAAGGTGGCACGTTCCCTACCGAAACCATCATGCTTGTTGTGAGAAGCTCTGGTTTGTGAGAACCTTATACCCAAACCTGCCCCAAATGGGAATTTTTTTTACCACGGCATGTTGATGCCGCTCCATGATAGCATGCCAAGTTTCATGAATTTCAGACGAGTTTTGGATTTACTAGAATTTAAAAACCGGGTATCTCAATGTTTACGGCTGAGTGACGGTGGCAGGGTGTTTGAAATTCATTCCCATTTCTTGCATGGGACCTAAGCATGCAACCAAGGACACATATTTGATTTTTCAACCAGTTTATATGCATTGGAGAATGTGCATGTAGTTCAAATTTGAATTATGCACATAAAATGCCTGGGAAACCCAATTAATGTATAAAAATGTCCGAATGAACCCCGAAAACTTCCAAAATTAAACACAACAGTCCTGTTGTTCTATGTTGACACTCAAAATTTTTTGAAAGCAATAAGAGGCAACGGATACCGTTTCGTCCCCAAGGGTGGCACGTTCCCTACAAAAACCATCACGCTTGTTGTGAGAAGCTCTGGTTTGTGAGAAGCTTATACTCAAACTGCCCCAAATGGGACAAAACATTTACCACGGCATGTTGATGATGCTCCATGATAGCATGCCAAGTTTCATAAATTTCAAACGAGTTTTGGATTTACTAGAATTTAAAAACCAGGTATCTCAATGTTTGCGGACGAGTGACGGTGGCAGGGTGTGTGGCATTGCTACCTCTTGAGCACCGTGTTGGATTTCCTTGAAGAGGAAAGGATGATGCAGCAAAGTAGTGTAAGTATTTCCCTCAGTTTTTGACAACCAAGGTATCAATCCAGTAGGAGGCTGCACACGTGTCCCTTGTACCTGCACAAAACAAATAACTCCTCGTAACCAACGCGATAAGGGGTTGTCAATCCCTTCACGGTCACTTACGAGAGTGAGATCTGATAGATATGATAAGATAATATTTTTGGTATTTTTATGATAAACATGCAAAGTAAAATAAAAGCAAAGTAAAAAGGAAAGGAAATAACTAAGTATTGGAAGATTAATATGATGAAGATAGACTCGGGGGCCATAGGTTTCACTAGTGGCTTCTCTCAAGAGCATAAGTATTTTACAGTGGGTGAACGAATTACTGTTGAGCAATTGACAGAATTGAGCATAGTTATGAGAATATCTAGGTATGATCATGTATATAGGCATCACGTCCGAGACAAGTAGACTAACTCCTGCCTGCATCTACTACTATTACTCCACTCATCGACCGCTATCCAGCATGCATCTAGAGTACTAAGTTCATGAAAACAGAGTAACGCCTTAAGCAAGATGACATGATGTAGAGGGATAGATTCATGCAATATGATAAAAAAACATCTTGTTATCCTCGATGGCAACAATACAATACGTGCCTTGCTAGCCCTATTGTCACTGGG
Organism: Triticum monococcum; assembly: GCA_034509565.1. Taxonomy (NCBI): domain Eukaryota; kingdom Viridiplantae; phylum Streptophyta; class Magnoliopsida; order Poales; family Poaceae; genus Triticum; species Triticum monococcum. Next base: position 167,029,281 of record CM067847.1, on the reverse strand, counting down.
AAAGGACACCGCATGATTGAACCCAAAGCTAAGCACTTCTCCCATTGCAAGAAAGATCAATCTAGTAGGCCAAACCAAACTAATAATTCGAAGAGACTTGCAAAGATAACCAATCATACATAAAATAATTCAGAGAAGATTCAAATATTGTTCATAGATAATCTTGATCATAAACCCACAATTCATCGGTCTCAACAGACACACCGCAAAAAGAAGATTACATCAAATAGATCTCCACAAGAGATGGGGAGAACATTGTATTGAGATCCAAAAAGAGAGAAGAAGCCATCTAACTAATAACTATGGACCCGAAGGTCTGAGGTAAACTACTCACACTTCATCGGAGAGGCTATGGTGTTGATTTAGAAGCCCTCCGTGATGGATGCCCCCTCCGGCAGAGCTCCGGAACAGGCCCCAAGATGGGATCTTGTGGATACAGAAGGTTACGGCGGTGGAATTAGGGTTTTGGCTCCGTATCTGATCGTTTGGGGGTACGTAGGTATATATAGGAGGAAGGAGTACGTCAGTGGAGCAACAGGGGGCCCACGAGGGTGGAGGGCGCGCTTGGGGGGGGGGGGGTAGGCGCGCCCCCTAACTCGTGGCTTCCTCCTTTATTTCTTGACGTAGGGTCCAAGTCTCCTGGATCATGTTCGGTGAGAAAATCACGTTCCCGAAGGTTTCTTTCCATTTGGACTCCGTCTGATATTCCTTTTCTTCGAAACCCTAAAATAGGCAAAAAAACAGCAATTCTGGGCCGGGCCTCCGGTTAATAGGTTAGTCCCGAAAATAATATAAAAGTGGATAATAAAGCCCAATAATGTCCAAAACAGTAGATAATATAGCATGGAGCAATCAAAAAATTATAGATACGTTGGAGACGTATCAAGCATCCCCAAGCTTAATTCATGCTCGTCCTCGAGTAGGTAAATGATAAAAACAGAATTTTTGATGTGGAATGCTACTTGGCATAATTTCAATGTAATTCTTCTTAATTGTGGCATGAATATTCAAGATCCAAAAGATTCAAGATAAAAGTTCATATTGACATAAAAATAATAATACTTCAAGCATACTAACTAAGCAATTATGTTTTTTCAAAATAACATGGCCAAAGAAAGTTCATCCCTACAAAATCATATAATTTAGTCATGCTCCATTTTCGTCACACAAGAATGCTCTCATCATGCACAGCCCCGATGACAAGCCAAGAAATTGTTTCATACTTTAGTAATCTCAAACCTATAAACTTTCACGCAATATATGAGCGCGAGCCATGGACATAGCACTATGGGTGGAATAGAATATGATGATGGGGGTTATGTGGAGAAGACAAAAAGGAGAAAGTCTCACATCAACGAGGCTAATCATGGGGCTATGGAGATGCCCATCGATTGATGTTAATGCAAGGAGCAGGGATTGCCATGCAACGGATGCACTAGAGCTATAAATGTATGAAAGCTCAACAAAAGAAACTAAGTGGGTGTGCATCCAACTTGCTTGCTCACGAAGACCTAGGGCACTTGAGGAGGCCCATTGTTGGAATATACAAGCCAAGTTCTATAATGAAAAATTCCCACTAGTATATAAAAGTGACAAAACAAAAGACTCTCTATCATGAAGATTATGGTGCTACTTTGAAGCACAAGTGTGGCAAAGGATAGTAGCATTATCCCTTCTCTCTTTTTCTCTATTTTTTGGGCCTTCTCTTTTTTTATGTCCTTTCTTTTTTTTATATTCCTCACTTGGGACAATGCTCTAGAAAATGATGATCATCACACTTCTATTTATTTACAACTCAATGATTACAACTCAATACTAGAACAAATGATGACTCTATATGAATGCCTCCGGCGGTGTACCGGGATATGCAATGAATCAAGAGTGACATGTATGAAAATTATGAATGGTGGCTTTGCCACAAATACTATGTCAACTACATGATCATGCTAAGCAATATGACAATGATGAATGTGTCATGATAAAAGGAATGGTGGAAAGTTGCATGGCAATACATCTCGGAATGGGTATGGAAATGCCGTAATAGGTAGGTATGGTGGCAGTTTTGAGGAAGATATAAGGAGGTTTATGTGTGAAAGAGCGTATCATATCACGGGGTTTGGATGCACCAGCGAAGTTAGCACCAACTCTCAATGTGAGAAAGGGCAATGCACGGTACCGAAGAGGCTAGCAATAATGGAAGGGTGAGAGTGCATATAATCCATGGACTCAACATTAGTCATAAAGAACTCACATACTTATTGCAAAAATCTACAAGTCATCAAAAACCAAGCACTACGCGCATGCTCCTAGGGGGATAGATTGGTAGGAAAAGACCATTGCTCGTCCCCGGCCGCCACTCATAAGGAGGACAATCAAAGAACACCTCATGTTTCAAAATTGTTACATAACGTTTACCATACGTGCATGCTACGGGACTTGCAAACTTCAACACAAGAATTTCTCAAATTCACAACTACTCAACTAGCATGACTTTGATATTATTACCTCCATATCTCAAAACAATCATCAAGCATCAAACTTCTCTTAGTATTCAAAACACTCATAAGATTTTTTTACTAATCTTGAATACCTAGCATATTAGGATTCTTTAAGAAAATTACCATGCTATTTAAGACTCTCAAAATAATCTAAGTGAAGCATGAGAGATCAATAGTTTCTATAAAACAAATCCACCACCGTGCTCTAAAAGTTATAAGTGAAGTACTAGAGCAAAACTATATAACTCAAAAGATATAAGCGAAGCACATAGAGTATTCTAACAAATTCCAAATCATGTATGGCTCTCTCAAAAGGTGTGTACAGCAAGGATGATTGTGGTAAACTAAAAAGCAAAGACTCAAATCATACAAGACGCTCCAAGCAAAACACATACCATGTGGTGAATAAAAATATAGCTCTAAGTAAAGTTACCGATAGAAGTAGACGAAAGAGGGGATGCCTTCCGGGGCATCCCCAAGCTTTGGATTTTAGGTGTCCTTAGATTATCTTGGGGGTGCCATGTGAATCCTCAAGCTTAGGCTCTTGCCACTCCTTGTTCCATAATCCATCAAACCTTTACCCAAAACTTGAAAACTTCACAACACAAAACTCAAAGTAGAAAATCTCGTGAGCTCCGTTAGCGAAAGAAAACAAAAGAAAACTTCAAGGTACTGTAATTAACTCATTATTTATTTATATTGGTGTTAAACCTACTGTATTCCAACTTCTCTATGGTTTATAAACTATTTTACTAGCCATAGATTCATCAAAATAAGCAAACAACACACGAAAAAACAGAATCTGTCAAAAACAGAACAGTATGTAGTAATCTGTAGCTAGCGCAAGATCTGGAACCCCAAAAATTCTAAAATAAATTTATGGACGTGAGAAATTTCTCTATTAAGCATCTGAAAAAATAATTAACTAAATAGAATTTTCCAAATAAAAATGGCAGCAGTTCTCGTGAGCGCTAAAGTTTCTGTTTTTTACAGCAAGATATCAAGACTTCCCCAAGTCTTCCCAACGGTTCTACTTGGCAAAAACACTAATTAAACACAAAAAACACAACCAAAACAGAGGCTAGGTAAGTTATTTATTAGTAAACAGGAGCAAAAAGCAACGAATAAAAATAAAATCGGGTTGCCTCCCAACAAGCGCTATCGTTTAACGCCCCTAGCTAGGCATAACAAGCAATGATAGATCTAGGTATTGCCATCTTTGGTAGGCAATCCATAAGTGGCTCTCATAATAGATTCATAAGGTAATTTAATTTTATTTATAGAAAAGTGTTCCATGCCTTTCCTTAGCGGAAATTGGAATCTAATATTTCCTTCCTTCATATCAATAATTGCACCAATCATTCTAAGGAAAGGTCTACCAAGAATAATAGGACATGAAGGATTGCAATCTATGTCAAGAACAATAAAATCTACAGGCACATAATTCCTATTTGCGACAATAAGAACATCATTGATTCTTCCCATAAGTTTCTTAATAGTGGAATCCGCAAGGTGTAATTTTAAAGAGCAATCATCAAAATCACGGAAACCTAACAAATCACACAAAGTCTTTGGAATCGTGGAAACACTAGCACCCAAATCACATAAAGCATAGAACTCATGATCTTTACTCTTAATTTTAATAGTTGGTTCCCACTCATCATAAAGTTTTCTAGGGATAGAAACTTCCAACTCAAGTTTTTCTTCATAAGATTGCATCAAGGCATCAACGATATGTTTAGTAAACGCTTTATTTTGACTATAAGCATGAGGATAATTTAGCACGGATTGTAACAAGGAAATACAATCAATAAAAGAGTAATTTTCATAATTAAATTCCTTGAAATCCAAAATAGTGGGTTTAGCAACATCTAGGGTTTTAATTTCTTCAATCCCACTTTCATCAAATTTAGCATCAAGATCTAAAAACTCCGAATTTTTGGAACGCCTTCTAGGTAAAGGCGGATCATATTCAGTCCCATCATTATCAAGATTCATGTTGCAAAACAAAGATTTAATAGGGGACACATCAATAAATTTTAGATCTTCATCTTTATTTTCATAGGAACTAGAAGAACACGCTCTTATAAAGGCATCTTTTTTAGCACGCATCCTAGCGGTTCTTTCTTTGCACTCATTAATGGAAATTATCATGGCTTTGAGATACTCATTGATATCATGCTTATGTGGAATAGATCTAAGTTTCAAAGAATCAACATCAAGAGAAATTCTATCAACGTTCCTAGCCAACTAATCAATCTTAAGCATTTTTTCTTCAATCAAAGCATTGAAATTCTTTTGCAAAGTAATAAATTCTTACTATTAGATTCAAAATCAGAGGGCAACTTATTATAATTTCCATAAGAATTGTTGTAGGAATTACCATAATTATTAGAGGGATTACTAGGATGAGGCCTAGGATTAAAATTTCTTCTATATGCGTTGTTACCAAGATTATTCCTACCAACAAAATTCACCTCCATAGATTCATTATTATTCTCAATCAAAGTAGACAAGGGAATATCATTAGGCTCAGAAGAAACACTCTTACTAGCAAATAATTTCATAAGTTCATCCATCTTTCCACTCAAAACATTAATTTCTTCTATCGCATGCACCTTTTTATTAGTAGATCTTTCAGTATGCCATTGAGAATAATTAACCATAATAATATCTAGGAGTTTAATAGCTTCTCCTAAAGTGATTTCCATAAAAGTGCCTCCTACGGCCGAATCTAAAAGATTTCTAGAAGCAAAATTCAATCCGGCATAAAATTTTTGTATAATCATCCACAAATTCAAACCATGAGTAGGGCAATTATGTATCATCAATTTCATCCTCTCCCAAGCTTGTGCAACATGTTCATGATCAAGTTGCTTAAAATTCATAATATCGTTTCTAAGGGTGATGATCTTAGCGGGAGGAAAATACTTAGAGATAAAAGCATCTTTGCACTTGTTCCAAGAATCAATACTATTTTTAGGCAAAGACGAAAACCAAGCTTTAGCACGATCTCTAAGAGAAAAAGGAAATAGCTTCAATTTAACAATATTGTTGTCCACATCTTTCTTCTTTTGCATATCACACAAATCAACAAAGCTATTTAGATGGGTAGCAGCATCTTCACTAGGAAGGCCGGAAAACGGATCTTTCATGACAAGATTCAGCAAAGCGTCGTTAATTTCACAAGATTCGGCATCGGTAAGAGGAGCAATCGGAGTGCTAATAAAATCATTGTTGTTGGTATTGGTAAAGTCACACAATTTAGTGTTATCTTGAGCCATCATGACAAGCAAGCAATCCAACACACAAGCAAAAAAAATCAAGCAGGCAAAAAGAGGCAAGTAGAGAAAGAGAGGGAGGATAGAGAGAGAGAGAGGGCGAATAAAACGACAAGGGTGAAGTGGGGGAGAGGAAAACGAGAGGCAAATGGCAAATAATGTAATGTGGGAGATAAGGGTTGTGATGGGTACTTGGTATGTTGACTTTTGCGTAGACTCCCCGGCAACGGCGCCAGCAATGGCTCGTTGTCGGGAGTCAAATCTTGACTTGCGCGAACCTCCCCGACAATGGCGCCAGAAATTCTTCTTGCTACCTCTTGAGCACTGCGTTGGATTTCCTTGAAGAGGAAAGGATGATGTAGCAAAGTAGCGTAAGTATTTCCCTCAGTTTTTGAAAACCAAGGTATCAATCCAGTAGGAGGCTGCGCGCGCGTCCCTAGTACCAGCACAAAACAAATAACTCCTCGCAACCAACGCGATAAGGGGTTGTCAATCCCTTCACGGTCACTTACGAGAGTGAGATCTGATAGATATGGTAAGGTAATATTTTTGGTATTTTTATGATAAAGATGCAAAGTAAAATAAAAGCAAAGTAAAAAGCAAAGGAAATAACTAAGTATTGGAAGATTAATATGATGAAGATAGACCCGGGGGCCATAGGTTTCACTAGTGGCTTCTCTCAAGAGCATAAGTAATTTACGGTGGGTGAACGAATTACTATTGAGCAATTGACAGGATTGAGAATAGTTATGAGAATATCTTGGTATGATCATTGATAACCCACAAGTATAGGGGATCGCAACAGTTTTCGATAAGTAAGAGTGTCGAACCCAACGAGGAGCTAAAGGCAGAACAAATATTCCCTCAAGTTCTATCGATCGCCGATACAACTCTACGCACGCTTGATGTTCACTTTACCTAGAACAAGTATGAAACTAGAAGTACTTTGTAGGTGTTGTTGGATAGGTTTGCAAGATAATAAAGAGCAAGTAAATAAAAAGTAGGGGCTGTTTAGATAAAGACACAACTAAGTTAGTTTTAGTAAAAAGCTTTTTGTTACGATAAAGTTATTTGTTCGTAGGCAATCGATAACAAGACCGGTAATCATTATTGCAATTTTATATGAGGGAGAGGCATAAGCTAACATACTTTCTCTACTTGGATCATACGCACTTATGATTGGAACTCTAGAAAGCATCCGCAATTACTAAAGATCATTAAGGTAAAACCCAACCATAGCATTAAAGCATCAAGTCCTCTTTATCCCATACGCAACAACTCCCTTACTCGGGTTTGTGTTTCAGTCACTCATGCAACCCACTATAAGCGAATCATGAATGTATTACAACACCCTACAGCGGGGATCCCTCACGCTTGCGCGACACAGAGAGCACCATAGGACAGCACCAATAACAAAACATGCAACTCAAACCAATCTTGATCATCAAATAGCCCATAGGACAAAACAGATCTACTCAAACATCATAGGATAGCCATACATCATTGGGAAATAATATATAGCGTTGAGCACCATGTTTAAGTAGAGATTGCAGCGGGTAAGAGAGAGGTTACACCGCTGCATAGAGGGGGGGAACAGTTGGTGATGATGGCGGTGAAGTTGTTGGTGAAGATTGCGGTGATGATGATGGCCCATGGTGGCACTCCGGTGCCATCGGAAGCGAGGGGGAGAGAGCCCCCTCCTTCTTCTTCTTCCTTGACCTCCTCCCTAGATGGTAGAAGGGTTTCCCCTCTGGTCCTTGGCCTCCATGGCATGGGAGGGGCGAGAGCCCCTCCGAGATTGGATCTGTCTCTCTGCCTCTCTCTATTTCTGCGTTCTCAAATTCTACCCTTTCACCGTTTCTTATATTCCCGGAGATCCGTAACTCCGATTGGGCTGAATTTTAACACGATCTCTATCCGGATATTAGCTTTCTTGCGGCGAAAGAAAGGCATCAACTGCCTTACGGGGTGGCCACGAGGGTCAGGGGCGCGCCTGCCCCCCTAGGGTGCGCCCCCTGCCTCGTGGGCCCCTCGAGCATCGTCTTGCGTTGATTTCACCTCCCAAATACACATATATTCCAAAAAAAATCTCCGTCCATTTTTATCCTGTTTGGACTCCGTTTGATATGGATTTTATGCAAAACAAAAACATGCAACAAACACGAACTGGCACTGGGCACTGGATCAATATGTTAGTCCCAAAAATAGTATGAAAAGTTGCCTAGAGTATATGAAAGTTGTAGAATATTGGCATGTAACAATCAAAAATTATAGATACGATGGAGATGTATCAGCATCCCCAAGCTTAATTCCTGCTCGTCCTCGAGTAGGTAAATGATAAAAAGATAATTTTTGATGTGGAATGCTACCTAGCATAATCTTGATCACATATCTAATCATGGCATGAATATTAAGACACGAGTGATTCAAAGCAATAGTCTATCATTTGACATAAAAAATAATACTTCAAGCCCACTAATAAAGCAATCATGTCTTTTCAAAATAACAAGGCCAAGGAAAGTTATCCCTACAAAATCATATAGTCTGGCTATGCTCCATCTTCACCACACAAAATATTCACATCATGAACAACCCCAATGACAAGCCAAACAATTGTTTCATACTTTTAATGTTCTCAAACTTTTTCAACTTTCACACAATACATGAGCATGAGCCATGGACATGGCACTATAGGTGGAATAGAATGGTGGTTGTGGAGGAGACAAAAGGAGAAGATAGTCTCACATCAACTAAGCGTATCAATGGGCTATGGAGATGCCCATCAATAAATATCAATGTGAGTGAGTAGGGATTGCCATGCAATGAATGCACTAGAGCTATAAGTGTATGAAAGCTCAAACTGAAACTAAGTGGGTGTGCATCCAACTTGCTTGCTCATGAAGACCTCGGGCGTTTGAGGAAGCCCATCATCGGAATATACAAGCCAAGTTCTATAATGAAAATTCCCACTAGTATATGAAAGTGATAAATCAAGAGACTCTCTATATGAAGAACATGGTGCTACTTTGAAACACAAGTGTGGTAAAAGGATAGTAACATTGCCCCTTCTCTCTTTTTCTCTCATTTTTTTATTTATTTATTTTGGGCTTTCTCTTTTTTTGGCCTTTCTCTTTTTTTTCTTTTTTTTTGTTCGTCCGGAGTCTCATCCCGGCTTGTGGGGGAATCATAGTCTCCATCATCCTTTCCTCACTGGGGCAATGCTCTAATAATGATGATCATCACACTTTTATTTACTTACAACTCGATACTAGAACAAAGATATGACTCTATATGAATGCCTCCGGCGGTGTGCCGGGATGTGCAATGATCTAGCGTAGCAATGACAAAAAACGGACAAGCCATGAAAACATCATGCTAGCTATCTTACGATCATGCAAAGCAATATGACAATGAATGCTCAAGTCATGTATATGATGATGATGGAAGTTGCATGGCAATATATCTCGGAATGGCTACGGAAATGCCATGATAGGTAGGTATGGTGGCTGTTTTGAGGAAGTTATATGGTGGGTTTAAGGTACCGACGAAAGTTGCGCGGAACTAGAGAGGCTAGCAATGATGGAAGGGTGAGAGTGCGTATAATCCATGGACTCAACATTAGTCATAAAGAACTCACATACTTATTGCAAAAATATATTAGTCATCGAAACAAAGTACTATGCGCATGCTCCTAGGGGTATAGATTGGTAGGAAAAGACCATCGCTCGTCCCCGACCGCCACTCATAAGGAAGACAATCAACAAATAAATCATGCTCCGACTTCGTTACATAAGAGTTCACCATATGTGCATGCTACGGGAATCACAAACCTCAACACAAGTATTTCTACAATCTACAACTACCCACTAGCATGACTCTAATATCACCATATTTATATCGCAAAACTATTGCAAGGAATCAAACATATCATATTTAGTGATCGACAAGTTTTATGTAGGATTTTATGACTAACCATGTGAATGACCAATTCCTTCCATCTCTCTAAATAGATATAAGTGAAGCAAGAGAGTTTAATTCTTTCTACAAAAGATATGCCCGTGCTCTAACAAATCTAAGTGAAGCAAAAGAGCATTCTACAAATGGCGGTTGTGAAGCACATGAAGCATTCTATAAAGCCATACTCAAAAGATATAGGTGTAGTGCATAGAGCATTCTATAAATCAACCAAGGACTATCTCATACCAGAATGGTGCATAAAAGAAAAATGAAAACTAAATGCAAAAGACCTCCAAGATTGCACATATCGCATGAACGAAACGAATCCGAAAACATACCGATACTTGTTGAATAAAGAGGGGATGCCTTCCGGGGCATCCCCAAGCTTAGACGCTTGAGTCTCCTGGAATATTTACTTGGGGTGCCTCGGGCATCCCCAAGCTTGATCTCTTGCCTCTCTTCCTTCTTCTTACAACGAGACCTTCTCGATCATCGAACACTTCATCCACACAAAACTTCAACAGAAAACTCGGTAAGATCCGTTAGTATAATAAAGAAAATCACTAATCTAAGTACTGTTGCAAACCAATTCATATTTTGTTTTTGCATTGTCTCTAGTTTAATATAACTTTTTCATAACTTAATCCAATGATATAATTCGATAGTTTCATCAAAACAAGCAAACTATGCATCAAAAACAGAATCTTTCTAAAACAGAACAGTCTATAATAATCTGAACATTCAGCATACTTCCGATACTTGAAAAATTCTGCCAAAATAAGGAAAAATAGAAAATTTGTATAGGAAGACAGTGCAAAAATAATCAGAACCATTTGACGTTGCAGCTAAAAATGTAAAATCTCGCACTACAGCCAAAGTTTCTGTCCAGCACCATACAAACCATCAAGCAAATGTAAACTTCCTAAACGCAAACATTGGCACATTATTTTTATAATACAATGGAATTGTATAAGGGAATAATTATTTTTGTTGAAAAGTTTCTGTAATCAAGATTCACAAAGTTGCCATGAGCATGAACAAAGTTCAAGGAGCTCTCCCACCCGAACAATGCTTGTCTTTCTCATTTCACTTTCCTTTCTGAAAAAGTTTTGGGTTCCCCTCGTTATTTTTGTTTTTTTAACTACTATATGAAAGCACTCAACAGAAATAAAGGACTCTCTAAAACTTCCGGGTTGTTTCCCTGGCAGCGCTTTCTTTAAAGCCATTAAGCTTGGCATATAGTGCTCAAGTAATGAATCCACCTGGATCCCAAGGTATATCAAAGCCAATTTTAATTAACAATGATTTGTAATTTAGTAGTGAGCACAAAGTAACATATATCATGTAACAAAGAAGTCTTACTCTCTTCCTATGCATCGGCATGTCATAACAGAATAATTCATGCACACATAGTAAAGGCCAATGCATAGCATAAGCAGTTTCTTGCAATTTTATCATATTGGAAACATAGAGAGGTGGAGATATAGTTCCTCTCTCATAATAATTGCAAGTAGGAGCAGCAAGCACATGCATATTATATTCATCAAAATCATCATGTGCAACGGTAAAAGGCAACCCATCAATATAATCCTTAATAAGTGCAAACTTCTCCGATATAGTGTAGTCGGGAGAATTCAAAAAGATAATAGGACTATCGTGTGTGGGTGCAATAGCAACAATTTCATGTTTAACATAAGGAACTATAGCAAGTTCATCTCCATAAGCATAATTAATATTGGCATCTTGGCCACAAGCATAGCAAGCATCATCAAAAAGGGATATTTCAAGAGAATCAACGGGATCATAACAATCATCATAGCAATCATCCTTCGGTAAGCACGAAGGGAAATTAAACAATGCATGAGTTGAAGAGTTACTCTCATTAGAAGGTGGGCACGGGTAGCTAATCCGCTCTTCCTCCTTTTGTTCTTCGCTCTCCTCCTCATCTTTTTCATCCAATGAGCTCACAGTTTCATCAATTTCTTCCTCCATAGACTCGTGAAAAATATTAGTCTCTTCTTGGACAGCGGGGTAGTCCTCAATATATAGTTCAACATAGGCATTAGAAGCATAATTATCATAGCAATATTTAAGTATGTCAAAATTTTCAGATTTGTAAAGAGTAGCATCATACGTTTCAATCAAAGAAGCAATTTCATAAGCACCCTTAAAAGCAACAAATTCTTCAATTTGTTGAACATCATAGTAACTATAAACACCCTTAGCATACAAAGATACGATTCCATTATCACTAAACTCACATTGATAGGGAAGGTGTTTCTTAGGGTTTTCGGAACAACAAGTAATATCATATATTTCGCATAAATTCCAAGCATAGCATTGCAAACGGTGAATTTGACCCAGTAAAATTTTCCCTTTTTCAGATATTCGGTGTCGCACATAAGAAGCATGTTCATCTAAAGATTTTCCCTCAACTAAGCTAGTTGGAGTTTCAGCACGAGCACATAGGGATCAAAGATGATCCAAGTAATAAGCTTCAGTAGTGAGATAGATTTTGACTGGTTCTTCAACCATTGGTTTAGTAGGTACAACTATTTTTTTGGTATTTTGCGTTTCCTACCCATAACTAAAGATAGAAAACAACTAAGAACAGCAAATAAAAATTACTTAGTGATAAAGCAAACAAGCACACACAAGAATATTCACCCCACGCTATTGCTCCCCGTCAACGACGCCAGAAAAAGGTCTTGATAACCCACAAGTATAGGGGATCACAACAGTTTTCGATAAGTAAGAGTGTCAAACCCAATGAGGAGCTAAAGGCAGAACAAATATTCCCTCAAGTTATATCGACCACCGATACAACTCGACGCATGCTTGATGTTCGCTTTACCTAGAACAAGTATGAAACTAGAAGTACTTTGTAGGTGTTGTTGGATAGGTTTGCAAGATAATAAAGAGCAAGTAAATAAAAAGTAGGGGCTGTTTAGATAAAGACACAACTAAGTTAGTTTTAGTAAAGAGCTTTTTGTTATGAGAAAGTTATTTGTCTGTAGGCAATCAATAACTAGACCGGTAATCATTATTGCAATTTTATATGAGGGAGAGGCATAAGCTAACATACTTTCTCTACTTGGATCATATGCACTTATGATTGGAACTCTAGCAAGCATTCGCAACTACTAAAGATCATTAAGGTAAAACCCAACCATAGCATTAAAGCATCAAGTCCTCTTTATCCCATACGCAACAACCCCCTTACTCGGGTTTGTGTTTCAGTCACTCACGCAACCCACTATAAGCGAATCATGAACGTATTGCAACACCCGACAGCGGGGATCCCTCACGCTTGCGTGACACGGAGAGCACCGTAGGACAGCACCAATAACAAAACATGCAACTCAAACCAATGTTGATCATCAAATAGCCCATAGGACAAAACAGATTTACTCAAACATCATAGGATAGCCATACATCATTGGGAAATAATATATAGCGTTGAGCACCATGTTTAAGTAGAGATTACAGCGGGTAAGAGAGAGGTTACTGTTGGAAATATGCCCTAGAGGCAATAATACAATGGTTATTATTATATTTCTTTGTTCATGATAATTGTCTATTGTTCATGCTATAATTGTGTTATCCGGAAATCGTAATACATGTGTGAATACATAGACCACAACACGTCCCTAGTGAGCCTCTAGTTGACTAGCTCGTTGATCAAAAGATAGTCATGGTTTCCTGACTATGGACATTGGATGTCATTGATAACGGGATCACATCATTAGGAGAATGATGTGATGGACAAGACCCAATCCTAAGCATAGCTCAAAGATCGTGTAGTTCGTTTGCTGTAGCTTTTCCGAATGTCAAGTATCATTTCCTTAGACCATGAGATTGTGCAACTCCCGTATACCATACGAGTGCCTTGGGTGTGCCAAACGTCACAACATAACTGGGTGACTATAAAGGTACATTACAGGTATCTCCGAAAGTATCTGTTGGGTTGGCACGAATCGAGACTGGGATTTGTCACTCCATATGATGGAGAGGTATCTCTAGGCCCACTCGGTAATGCATCATCATAATGAGCTCAAAGTGACCAAGTGGTTGATCACGGGATCATGCATTACGGCGCGAGTAAAGTGACTTGCTGGTAACGAGATTGAACGAGGTATTGGGATACCAACGATCGAGTCTCGGGCAAGTAACGTACCGATTGACAAAGTGAATTGTATACGGATTGATTGAATCCTCGACATCGTGGTTCATCCGATGAGATCATCGTGGAGCATGTGGGAGCCAACATGGGTATCCAGATCCCGCTGTTGGTTATTGACCGGAGAAGCGTCTCGGTCATGTCTGCATGTCTCCCGAACCTGTAGGGTCTACACACTTAAGGTTCGGTGTGACGCCCGGATAATTAAGCTACACTACATCCCCGTTAATGATGCCACGTCACCTCTGTCACTGTAGTTAATCTCGAGTTAATTCGAAACCGTTTCAAATTTAAATCCTAAATAAGTCAAACGACAAAAATTTTCAAAATATTAAACTAAAATGTTCGGGCTGTGCCAAAAATGGCATAGGTAATTATAGTGCAGTAAACATATTTTATAAAATGTCTAAATGATTGAAAATGAAATAAAACAGAACATAAAATAAATAAAAGAAAGAAAACACAAAACCAGAAAACAAAACCAAAAAAAGGGAAGCAACCCCCCCCCCCCCACTGGGCTCCGGCCCAGCACACCACAGCCCAACCGGCCACCACCCTAGCCACTACCGCTCCCACTCCCCCCCCCCCCACGTCGCCACTCCCTCTCCCCCCTCCCGATCCAATCTGGATTGGGGAGAAGACCCCCCCCACTCCCCTCGCTACTCGCTCCCCTCCTCTTGGAGCACCCGCGCCCGAGGACGGTCGCCGCCCGCCAGCGCCGTGCGCCGCCCTCCGGCCTCCTCGCGGCTCGCATCCGCCGCCTCCTCATCTCTCTCCCCTTCCCCCGTCTAGATCGGGGCAGAGGGCCCCGACCCCTTCACCACGACGTCGCCACCCGGCACCTCAGGCCACCCCTCGCCGGCGCCCGCCTCTCCGCCTCCACGCCGGCCTGCCTCCGCGTCGCCCGGTCGTCCCCATCAACCCCCCACGAGCCCCGCTGCCCCGTCCCTGCTCCTCAATGTGAGCCTCGCCTCCTCTCCTTCCCCCGTACGCCTGAGCTCCGGACGACGCGAGCCTCGCCTCGCCTGCGGTCGCGGCCATGTCCGCACGCCCGTCTTCCCATGGCCGCGCCCCCGACACGCCCTGCCTCTGACCTCGCAACGCCACCATGCCCAGCACACGTTCCGCGCACGCCCAGCCTTCCCATCCGCGCCCGCGGCCACCCCGCCGCGTCCTCGCGCCTGCCATCCGCGCGCTCACCTGCTGGTCCTCCCGCGCACGCGCCTCCACCACCGGACCAAGACCATGCCCGCATGCCCTCCCACACTGCTGGACGGCCCGCGCGCTGCGCTGCTCCCCTCGCCGCCTCACCCGTGCTCGTCGCCGTCCCCTGCCCGGCGCCACTTCGGCCTCCTCGCTGCCTGCCTGCGTCGCTGCCGTTGGCGCCGGCGTTCGCCTCTGGCCTTGCCCCGCTGCGCCCAATCGGGCGCTCAAAACAGCGCCCGCACCCGCGGCAACTGCATGCCCGTTAGCCCCCAGGGCCCTATGACAAAGGGGGCCCACCCCCAGAACGTTAAAATATATATATATATATATATATATATATAAATAAAATAATAATTAAAATAAAAATAAATTTAATTAATTAACTAACTAAATTAATTAAGTTAATTAACCTTAATTAATTAATCTAATTAACCTGTTAGCTTAATGAAACAGTAATTAGTTTAACTAAGCCCTAATTAACCTAACGGAGTATGACAGGTGGGTCCCACTGGACCCATGCGCCAGTTTGACCCAGTCAACCCCTGTTGACTGCTGATGTCAGCATGACATCATGCTGATGTCATAAATCCATTTTTGAATTAATTAAATAATTAATTAAATTTCAGAAATTAATAAAATCTTTAGAAAATCATATCTTTTAATCCGTAACTGGGATTAAATTATTTTCAACATGAAAGTTGCTCAGAACGATGAGACGAATCCGGATACGCAGCCCGTTCATCTGCCACGCGTCCCTAGCATAGTGAACCTGCAACATTTCACCTCCGGTTCATCTGTCCAGAAACACGGAACACCGGGGATACTTTCCCGGAAGTTTCCCCCCTTCACCGGTATCACCTCATACCGCGTTAGAACACGTCTAGCTCTGCTTGTTGTCCTGTTATGCACTTGCTTGCTATGTATTTACTGTTTCTTCCCCCTCTTCTCTCCAGTAGACCCAGTGACGATGCTGATGCCCCTGTGGTCGACTACGTCACCGACGACCCCTCTTTGTCTGAGCAACCAGGCAAGCCCCCCCTTTGATCACCAGATATTGCCTACTCTTCTCTATACTGCTTGCATTAGAGTAGTGTAGCATGTTACTGCTTTCAGTTAACCCTATACTGCTGCATAGCCTGTCCTTGCTACTACTATTGTTACCTTTACCTGCTATCCTACTGCTTAGTATAGGATGCTAGTGTTCCATCAGTGGCCCTACACTCTTGTCCATCTGCCATGCTATACTACTAGGTCGTGATCACTTCGGGAGGTGATCACGGGCATATACTACATACTTACACTGTTACATAACCGGTGATATTGTTTGGAGATGGGGGCTGAAGGGGCAGGTGGCTCCATCCCGGTAGAGGTGGGCCTGGGTTCCCGATGGCCCCCGACTGTTACTTTGTGGCGGAGCGACAGGGTAGGTTGAGACCACCTAGGAGATAGGTGGGCCTGGCCCTGGTCGGCATTCGCAGATACTTAACACGTTAAACGAGATCTTGGTATTTGATCTGAGTCTGGCCACTGGCTTATACGCACTAACCATCTACGCGGGGACAGTTATGGGCACTCGACGTCGTGGTATCAGCCGAAGCCTTCGTGACGTCAGCGACTGAGCGGCGCGCGCCGGGTTGGACCGCATAACGCAACTTACTTTGTAATGGAGGTTGCTAGGTCTGCTCACCGGCCGCGTTCGCAACGTGCAGGTGTGCAATGGGCAATGGGCCCAGACCCCTGCGCCATAGGATTTAGACCGGCGTGCTGACCTCTCTGTTGTGCCTAGGTAGGGTTGCGACGTGTTGATTTCCCGAGGCCGGGCATGACCCAGGAAAGTGTGTCCTGCCAAATGGGATCGAGCGTGTTGGGTTATGTGGTGCACCCCTGCAGGGAAGTTAATCTATTCGAATAGCCGTGATCTTCGGTAACAGGACGACTTGGAGTTGTACCTTGACCTTATGACAACTAGAACCGGATACTTAATAAAACACCCCCTTCCAAGTGCCAGATACAACCGGTGGTCGCTCTCTCACAGGGCGACAAGGGCAGGATCATCGGTTAGGATTATGCTATGCGATGCTACTTGGAAGACTTCAGTCTACTCTCTTCTACATGCTGCAAGACGAAGGCTGCCAGAAGCGTAGTCTTCGAAAGGACTAGCTATCCCCCTCTTATTCCGGCTTTCTGCAGTCCAGTCCACATATAATAGCCTTATTCCAGTTGATACCAATGCATACATATGTAGTGTAGCTCTTGCTTGCGAGTACTTTGGATGAGTACTCACGGTTGCTTCTCCTTCTTTTCTCTCTATCCCTTCTACCTGGTTGTCGCAACCAGATGTTGGAGCTTAGGATCCAGACGCCACTGTCGACGACGACTCCTACTACACCGGAGGTGCCTACTACTACGTGCTGCCCGCTGATGACGACCAGGAGTAGTTTAGGAGGATCCCAGGCAGGAGGCCTACGCCTCTTTCGATCTGTATCCCAGTTTGTGCTAGCCATCTTATGGCAACTTGTTTAACTTATGTCTGTACTCAGATATTGCTGCTTCCGCTGACTCGTCTATGATCGAGCTCTTGTATTCGAGCCCTCGAGGCCCCTGGCTTGTAATATGATGCTTGTCTGACTTATTTTATTTGTAGAGTTGTGTTGTGATATCTTCCCGTGAGTCCCTGATCTTGATCATACACGTTTGCGTGTATGATTTGTGTACGATTAAATCGGGGGCGTCACATTCGGTGACGCTAGGGTTGTAGAGATATTAGCATACGGTAACCCGAAAGTTGTTCGGAGTCCCGGATGAGCGCTCCACCAAGATGTATGTGACATGGAAGAGTAACCCATGACTCTAACTCTTTGTGCATTTTGCAGTCCAAAGCAAATTTTAAATATGCACAAATTTGGGGGGAGCTCTTACTTGTCACATACTTCTCAAAGCGACGATGTACTTCATGCTTATTATCATTTGTCGAAGCTTTGATCTATATGTTGTCATCAATTACCAAAAAGAGGGAGATTGAAAGTGCAACTATCCCTAGGTTGTTTTGGTAATTCATAACAACATATAGCTCATTGAGCTAATGTTATTCCAAGATGATTATTTCAGGAAAGCTCAATGATTGGCATGGCATGGATGTGAAAGTGGAACCCTCAAAATGCTAAGGACAAAGGATTGGCTCAATCTCAAAAGCTCAAGACTCTACATTTTATATTTTAGTGATCCAAGATCACATTGAGTCTTTAGGAAAAGCCAATACTATCAAGGAGGGATGAGGTGTTGCTTAATGAGCCTCTTGCTTCATGTGCTTAGTGATATGCTCCAAAATCCTCAACTACTTTCCCATATCCACAAATGACCTAAACCCTAAGCCAAACTCGGTCATACCGATTCTTTCTATCCGGCGCCACCGAGTTTCACTTGTCATAAGCCACTACCAAACCCTAGCAATTCGGTCCTACCAATAGGGATCTCGGTCTCACCGAGATGGGGTTGCAAACTTTCTGTTTCCCTTTCGTAACTTTTCGGTCTCACCGAAAGAGCGAATCGGTCCCACCGAGATTGCAATGTAAACTCTCTATTTCCTTTTTGTAACATTTTGGTCTCACCGAAAGAGCAAATCGGTCCCACCGAGTTTACCTGACCAACTCTCTGGTAGCTTATTACCAGACTCGGTCTCACCGAGTTTGTGTAATCGGTCTCACCGAGATTACGTTATGCCCAAACCCTAACAGAATCGGTCCTACCGAGTTGCATGTCAGTCCCACCGAAAATCTCTAACGGTCACTAGGTTTACCTTTTCGGTCTGACCGAGTTTGTTGATTCGGTCCCACCGAGATTGGTAGATTGTGTGTAACGGTTGGATTTTGTGTGGAGGCTATATATACCCCTCCACCTCCTCTTCATCAAGAGAGAGAGCCATCAGAACACACACACCATTCCAACTCATATGTTCTGAGAGAGAACCACCTACTCATGTGTTGAGACCAAGATATTCCATTCCTACCATATGAATCTTGATCTCTAGCCTTCCCCAAGTTGCTTTCCACTCAAATCTTCTTTCCACTAGATCCAAATCCTATGAGAGAGAGTTCAGTGTTGGGGAGACTATCATTTGAAGCACAAGAGCAAGGAGTTCATCATCAACACACCATTTGTTACTTCTTGGAGAGTGGTGTCTCCTAGATTGGCTAGGTCTCACTTGGGAGCCTCCGACAAGATTGTGGAGTTGAACCAAGGAGTTTGTAAGGGCAAGGAGATCGCCTACTTCATGAAGATCTACCGCTAGTGAGGCAAGTCCTTCGTGGGCGATGGCCATGGTGCGATAGACAAGGTTGCTACTTCGTGGACCCTTCGTGGGTGGAGCCCTCCGTGGACTCGCGCAACCGTTACCCTTCGTGGGTTGAAGTCTCCATCAACGTGGATGTAGGATAGCACCACCTATCGGAACCACGGGAAAAACATCCGTGTCTCCAATTGCGTTTGAATTTTCCAAACCCTTCCCTTTACATTCTTGCAAGTTGCATGCTTTACTTTCCGCTGCCAATATACTCTTTGCATGCTTGCTTGAATTGTGTGATGATTGCTTGACGTGTCCTAAAATAGCTAAAATCTGCCAAGAACTAAAACTGGGAAAAGGTTAAGTTTTTATTTGGTCAAGTAGTCTAATCACCCCCCTCTAGACATACTTTCGATCCTACAAGTGGTATCAGAGCTTTGATCTCCATTTGCTTTGATCTCCATAGCTTTTGGTGGTCATAGCCTAGGTTTCACAACCTAGGAGAGTATGGCGTCTAGCGAGGGAAATTATCACCGTAGAGGTCCTTACTTTGATGGTACTAATTTTGCTAGTTGGAAGCATAAAATGAAAATGCATATTCTTGGACATAACCCCGCCGTTTGGGCTATTGTTTGTGTTGGTTTGCAAGGTGACTTCTTTGATGGGAGAGAACCAAACCGTGAAGCTACCGCGGATGAGTTGAAGATGTTGCAATACAATGCTCAAGCTTGTGATATTCTCTTCAACGGATTGTGCACCGAAGAATTCAACAAAATCAGCCGTCTTGAGAATGCAAAGGAAATTTGGGACACTTTGATTGATATGCATGAAGGTACCGACTCCATCAAGGAATCCAAGTTGGATGTGCTTCAAAGTCAACTTGACAAGTTCAAAATGAAGGATGGTGAAGGTGTCGCTGAAATGTACTCTAGGCTTGCTCTCATCACAAATGAGATTGCCGGCTTAGGAAGTGAAGAGATGACCGATAGATTCATCATCAAGAAGATCCTAAGAGCCTTGGATGGAAAATATGATACCGTGTGCACGTTGATCCAAATGATGCCCAATTACAAAGATCTCAAGCCAACGGAAGTGATTGGAAGAATTGTTGCTCATGAGATGTCACTTAAGGATAAAGAGGAACTTCACAACAAATCAAGTGGTGCCTACAAAGCCTCATGTGAAGTCCCTACATCATCAAGTGAGAAACAAAACTTCAATGAAGAATTGAGCTTAATGGTGAAGAACTTCAACAAGTTCTACAAGAGTAGAAGCAAAGATAGAAGCTTCAAGTCAAGGTCCTACAATGACAAAAGATCTTCTAGTCGAGAGCGAAACTGCTACAATTGTGGAAGACCCGGACACTATTCCAATGAGTGTACGGCTCCCTACAAGAGAAGAGAAGATTCTCCAAAAAGAAGAAGCAAAGAATCACCACCAAGAGAGAGGAGTAGAGATGATTGTTATGAACGAAGATACTCACGGAGAAGCAAGGATTCGGAAAGGAAGGAAAAATCATCAAGGAGCTACACAAAACAAAGACATCAAGCTCATGTTGGTGAATGGGTATCCGGCTCCGACTCCGACAGCCACTCCGAGAGAAGTTATCACTCCGACTCCGAAGATACTCAAGATGAAGGTGTTGCCGGTCTAGCACTTGTGTCATCCAACTCCTACGACATATTTGACTCACCAAATGAAGGAATTGGAAGATGCTTCATGGCCAAAGGTCCTAAGGTAACACACCCCGAGTATGTTGATTTTAATAGTGATGAAGATGACTTGTTAGGTGATGATGATTTGCTTGTAGACAACTCTAGTGATGAATACTATGATGAAACGTCAATTAATCATGCTAATCAAGATAAAACGAATGACAATGATAAGGAGAAGATTGAGGGTCTAACTAAAGAGCTAAACACTCTTAAGTTAGCTCATGAAACTATCTTCGAAGATCATCGAGAACTTTTAAGAGCCCATGAGAAATTACGCTTTAAAAAGCTCAATCTTGAGCAAGAGCGTGAGTTTTTAAAAGCAATAAATGATGATCTCCGCAAGAAAAGTTCTTCATACATTGCCAAGCATTTACTCTTATCCACTTACATGCCTCAAGTCAAGTCTAGTAACAAGAACAAGAAAGATTCTTCCTCTAGTAGTAACAATGATCATGCTAAATCCAATATTGTTGCTTCTAGTAGTTCTCTTGATTCCACTAATGATTCTCTTAGCCAAGTTACACTCAAGCAAGAAAATAGCTTATTGAAGGGAATTATAGAGAAAGGAGTGTACAAAAGCCTTGCCGGGAGTAAGCAATTCGAGGAAATTGTGCGCAAGCAAGGAATGCACCGGAAGAATCAAGGTGTTGGTTTTGAACGAAAGTTCAATGCCAATGGAGTTGAGTGGGAAGAAGATCAATACCCCAAGACAAAGTTTGTTCCTCAACAAGAGAAGTATGATACTTCCTTCAAGGGCACACAAGCTCAAGATGATCTTCCACCACAAGACTACAAGCAAAAAGGTAAGGACAAGCTTCAAGAGGAGATTGATGCATTTGAAGAAGCTCCTAAGACCTTAGTCAAGTGGATTCCCAAGACCACTTCAAGTTCCACTTCATCAAGTACGACTACAACTCCAAGGATTCCCATTAAGATGGTGTGGATCCAAAAGAATAAGAACTAGAGAGTTCTTGAGGGTGAATCCGCCAACATACTTCACTCTTATCATTTTGGCAAGAACAAGTGCAATCAACTTCCACATCTTGCTCTAGTTCAAGGAGTCACAAACCCTCTTGTTGTTAAGATAAGGGACAAGGTAACCTAAAAGTTTTCATGGACATCATCTTGTGTGTGCATCACTCTATGTCTATGGATATCCTTGTTTGTTCCTTGTGGGACTAACCCATGTAGGTATTGAAAGTGCAATTCACTCAAATGGATAGCTCCAAGTGATCTACATCTACATTGAGCATCCACATCTTCAACATCTACATGAAGTCATCATCGACAAAACCCAAGGTTAGTTCATCCCTCTTAGGGGGGATATCACATCTAGGGGGAGCTTTACTCTAAGACTTGAGCTAGAGCAACTCTAAAGATATGAACACAACAATGCTTTATGTAAAAGTGGTAACCCCACTTGAGCTTAAACGATGAGTATGACCTATGATCAAGTGTTCTCACTTGACTCCTAAGTCAATATACTCATATATAGATGACCTAGTCATCGCAAATTGCTTGATAGATGCTAGAATTGGTTGTGCATTCTTTGTCACATATTTCATTTGCCATCTTATTGTGTGAGCATGTTGGTTGCATATTTTACTCATTCGAGGACATCCACTTGTTGCTTTGATTGTTTGGTCTTATTTCTTTTTGCCAAGTGGATGGACAAGAATGCCTAAGAACCCCCTCTAGCTATCTATGCTTTTCTCATCTCAAACTCTATTCATGCTGCATCACAAAATTTGATCAAGTCAGATTCGAACCACTCTATGTGAGGAGCGCTCGGAATCCCCGATTCATCATAGACTTAAACTTCCAAAACCTCTTTGTGATTCTCGGTCTGACCAATTCCTTACTTTCGGTCCTACCGAGATCACTAAGTTGATCTAGGTTTTCGATCTCGGTGCAACCGATTTGAACCATTCGGTCACACCGAGTTGCAATAATTGTATACAGTTTTGCATCTCGGTGCCACCGAGTTGTTCCACTCGGTCACACCGACAGGGTCGGGCTATATATAGTCACGGGCAAAAATTTGGAAATTTCTCCGAACCTCTTTGCCCGCGCGATAGCCTGCTCTGCCAACTTGGTCTCCGGATCGTCTCCTCGCCGCCAGCCGCCTCCTGTCGCTGGTCTCCGTTGCCGTCAACGGGAATTCTACCCCGCCGTTGCCGTCGTAGCGAGTCTCCGCCGAACTAGGGTATGGACTCGATCTTTGTGCTATTCTCCAATCCGATTCCTAGCACATTGTGATCATCATGATTCTTGCCACATTTGATAAACTCCTATCCAGTCAATGAACTCGTAGATTAGGTTTAACTCGAAAATTTTAGGGTTAGGTTTCCACCGAAACCATCTCGGACCCACCGAGTTGAAAAACTCGGTCCCACCGATTTGGCTTATGCCATTGCACAAGTGAGATTCGATCTGACCGAGAATTACTTATCGGTGTGACCGATTTTGGAACTCTGTGAAACCCTAGCAGTCTCGGTGCAACCGAGCTGTGACTCGGTCTGACCGAGTTCACCAGTTCAGGTGCCAAAACTGCTTCGGTATCACCGAGTTTAAAAATCGGTAGATCCGAGATGCTTTTAGTGGAAAACTAAAACTAAGTTTTTGAATTATTCTTTTGCAAAAATCTCTGCATTTTGTGATGCTCATCCACTCTATCTCATCTATAATCTATTCACAGGGTCAGCAGTCAGAGTTTGCATCATGTCAGACCAGAGTGATAGCCAGAACATGTCAGAGCAGCAAGTGCAGATGAGTGAGGGCACTAGTCCCTCAAGTTCCTCAGATGATGGCAGCAGGAGCACCCCTAGCAATCTGCCTAAAGCTACCACAAGACAAAGAAAGAAGAGAACCTCAAACTCAGAAGATGAGGATTATGTGGCAGAAGAGGAAGCAACCTCAAAGAGAGTTGAGCCAGCACAGGGCATAAAACCAGGGATGAAGATCAAAAGGCCAGCAGGCAGGCAGCCCATGTCTAAGGCAAGAGCTTCAACTGAGAAGCCCACTCCCATTGAGGCAGTTGCTGCCGAAGGCAAAAAGAGGAAAGAAAGGGTGAAGAAACCTGTAGCCAGAGTGCTTGGCAAGGCCTCCATCATGGAAGATGAGGAGGAAGAAGAAGAGGTAGCTGCACCAGCACCAAAAGCACCCAAGCTGATGGGTGATGCCATAAGGTCAGGGGCAGCTGCTTCCAAGGCCAAGCCTGCTCCAAAGCCCAAGCCAAAGCGGAATACAAGAAGCATCCTAGCTGCTGAGAAGAACAAGGCCCCAGTGCCTGAAGCTGCAGAAGAAGAGGAAGGGAATGTCCTTAGGAAGCTCAAGCCCAAGATCCCAGACCACAACGATGCTCATCCTGTGGCTGAGGATATGAAACTCAGGAGAGATTCAGGGCTCCGGAAGTGGAGAGAAGCAGACCCGTATGCTTGAAGGAGAAAGACTGCAGTGGACTACAGGTTTCACACCAAGGAGCAGCAAGACTTCTATGAGACAGTGCTGTTAGACAAGAAGCCCATTGTCTGTGACATGAGATGGGTCGATTGGCAGTATATCAAGGACAACAAAGAGTACTACCCTGGAGTGCAGGACAGCTTTAAGGCGTGTGGAGTAGAGGACTTTGTTGGGCAGAAGCTCACAAAGTGGAACGAGGAACTCATCATGCAGTTCTACTCCACAGCCCATTTCTATCCAGATGGCAGAGGGTACGAGGTACCAGTCCATAGTTGCTGAATGGGCTCAGCTAATTCATGCCCCAGAGGAGCAAGCAGATGACTTGGACATTTATGCCAAGAAGAAGATGGACCATAACTCAATGTCCAACATGTACAAGGAGATTCCGAATGAAGCACTTGACACGTTCAAGTTTGGCTCAGTGCATTATCTTCTATCAGGACTGCCCACTATCAACTGGATACTAAGGCACACCTTATTGCCCAAGTCTGGAGATCACAAGATGATCAGAGGGCACGCGATCAACTTGCTTCATATCTTTGACGTGCCTTAGAAATTCAAGGTGATGAGCCTAATGGTAGAGACCATTAAGAGGACAGCAGCAGACCAGAAGAGGAGTTGTGGATATGCCCCACAGATTCAGGAGCTCATCAACTCCAAGATGGGCATGGGCATATACCTCTTGGACAAGGAACACCTGCCTATCCATCCGGACTTTGAAGATAACCAAGTGGTCATGACTGAGAATGAGCCATCATCTGCCCAAGCTCAAGCCAAGAAGGAGAAGGCGAAGAAGGAGAAAGCTGCCAGGATGCCTACTCAAGAGGAGGCATCTGAATACTTCCTGAAAACCAAACAAGAGCAGCTCGGTTACCTGATTGCATCCACCCTGCGGATTGAGCAAGGACTAGCCACCCTGACTCAGAACCAGGCAAGCTTAGAGAGGATCATGGAACAAAGGTTCTATGACTTGGATATCAAGGTGACAGAGATTCAGATGGCAGTAGAGCAGCTCCAGGATGACATGCAGGAGAGGAGAGGCAAGACTACAACTGATGCTTTTGCCAGAGTGCCACGAGCTCCGAGGTCGTCTGCAGTGCCAGTTGCTGACACCAGAGCCACAACCTCTGCACCAGCCACAGCCTCAGTTCCACCAGCTCCAGCGTCCACTTCAGCCTCGACTCCGACCACGTCTACAGAAGGCTTCGTCCTTGGAGTGCTCCGGACTCCACCACCACCTGAAGATCAAGCCTGAGTGTCGACTTAGCACTATGCATTTTCTAGGAACTTTTTGGTAACTTGTTGCCAAAGGGGGAGAAAATGTATAGATCATAGGCTTCGAGATAGAGTGTTGCTTTTATTCTCTCTTGTTTTATTTGGTGGTTTTTCGAACTTCGTTTGCTTTTGTGTGATATACTATGTCATTATCCGTGAGACATCGATGATCATGTGTTTGATCATAAGCTACACTTAATGTTTGCTTAATATTATCATCCTATCTATCTTATGTGATCACTCACTATTCTTGGTGATGGATGCATGTAATTCATTCTTATCATTTTAAGCGCTCCACCAAGATGTATGTGACATGGAAGAGTAACCCATGACTCTAACTCTTTGTGCATTTTGCAGTCCAAAGCAAATTTTAAATATGCAAAAATTTAGGGGGAGCTCTTACTTGTCACATACTTCTCAAAGCGACGATGTACTTCATGCTTATTATCATTTGTCGAAGCTTTGATCTATATGTTGTCATCAATTACCAAAAAGAGGGAGATTGAAAGTGCAACTATCCCTAGGTTGTTTTGGTAATTCATAACAACATATAGCTCATTGAGCTAATGTTATTCCAAGATGATTATTTCAGGAAAGCTCAATGATTGGCATGGCATGGATGTGAAAGTGGAACCCTCAAAATGCTAAGGACAAAGGATTGGCTCAAGCTCAAAAGCTCAAGACTCTTCATTTTATATTTTAGTGATCCAAGATCACATTGAGTCTTTAGGAAAAGCCAATACTATCAAGGAGGGATGAGGTGTTGCTTAATGAGCCTCTTGCTTCATGTGCTTAGTGATATGCTCCAAAATCCTCAACTACTTTCCCATATCCACAAATGACCTAAACCCTAAGCCAAACTCGGTCATACCGATTCTTTCTATCCGGCGCCACCGAGTTTCACTTGTCATAAGCCACTACCAAACCCTAGCAATTCGGTCCTACCAATAGGGATCTCGGTCTCACCGAGATGGGGTTGCAAACTTTCTGTTTCCCTTTCGTAACTTTTCGGTCTCACCGAAAGAGCGAATCGGTCCCACCGAGATTGCAATGTAAACTTTCTATTTCCTTTTTGTAACGTTTTGGTCTCACCGAAAGAGCAAATCGGTCCCACCAAGTTTACCTGACCAACTCTCTGGTAGCTTATTACCAGACTCGGTCTCACCGAGTTTGTGTAATCGGTCTCACCGAGATTACGTTATGCCCAAACCCTAACAGAATCGGTCCTACCGAGTTGCATGTCAGTCCCACCGAAAATCTCTAACGGTCACTAGGTTTACCTTTTCGGTCTGACCGAGTTTGTTGATTTGGTCCCACCGAGATTGGTAGATTGTGTGTAACGGTTGGATTTTGTGTGGAGGCTATATATACCCCTCCACCTCCTCTTCATCAAGAGAGAGAGCCATCAGAACACACACACCATTCCAACTCATATGTTCTGAGAGAGAACCACCTACTCATGTGTTGAGACCAAGATATTCCATTCCTACCATATGAATCCTGATCTCTAGCCTTCCCCAAGTTGCTTTCCACTCAAATCTTCTTTACACTAGATCCAAATCCTATGAGAGAGAGTTGAGTGTTGGGGAGACTATCATTTGAAGCACAAGAGCAAGGAGTTCATCATCAACACACCATTTGTTACTTCTTGGAGAGTGGTGTCTCCTAGATTGGCTAGGTCTCACTTGGGAGCCTCCGACAAGATTGTGGAGTTGAACCAAGGAGTTTGTAAGGGCAAGGAGATCGCCTACTTCGTGAAGATCTACCGCTAGTGAGGCAAGTCCTTCGTGGGCGATGGCCATGGTGGGATAGACAAGGTTGCTACTTCGTGGACCCTTCGTGGGTGGAGCCCTCCGTGGACTCGCGCAACCGTTACCCTTCGCGGGTTGAAGTCTCCATCAATGTGGATGTAGGATAGCACCACCTATCCGAACCACGGGAAAAACATCCGTGTCTCCAATTGCGTTTGAATTCTCCAAACCCTTCCCTTTACATTCTTGCAAGTTGCATGCTTTACTTTCCGCTGCCAATATACTCTTTGCATGCTTGCTTGAATTGTGTGATGATTGCTTGACGTGTCCTAAAATAGTTAAATTCTGCCTAGAACTAAAATTGGGAAAAGGTTAAGTTTTTATTTGGTCAAGTAGTCTAATCACCCCCCCTCTAGACATACTTTCGATCCTACAGTAGTTACTATGCACGAGTAGAACACAAAGTAGTTGTGGGCGTCGATATTGTCAATTATCTTGCCCTTACTAGTCTTATCTTGATTCGGCGGCATTGTGGGATGAAGCGGCCCGGACCGACCTTACACGTACGCTTACGTGAGACTGGTTCCACCGACTGACATGCACTAGTTGCATAAGGTGGCTGGCGGGTGTCTGTCTCTCCCACTTTAGTCGGATCAGATTCGATGAACAGGGTCCTTATGAAGGGTAAATAAAAATTGGCAATTCACGTTGTGGTTTTGGCGTAGGTAAGAAACGTTCTTGCTAAAAACCTATTGCAGCCACGTAAAAACTTGCAACAACAATTAGAGGACGTCTAACTTGTTTTTGCAGCAAGTGTTTTGTGATGTGATATGGCCATAGGATGTGATGAATGATATATGTGATGTATGAGATGATCATGTTCTTGTAATAGGAATCACGACTTGCATGTCGATGAGTATGACAACCGGCAGGAGCCATAGGAGTTGTCTTTATTTATTTATTTATGACCTGTGTGTCAACATAAACGTCATGTAATTACTTTACTTTATTGCTAAAGCGTTAGCCATAGTAGTAGAAGTAATAGATGACGAGACAACTTCAAGAAGACACGATGATGGAGATCATGATGATGGAGATCATGGTGTCATGACGGTGACAACGATGATCATGGAGCCCCGAAGATGGAGATCAAAAGGAGCAAATGATATTGGCCATATCATGTCACTATTTGATTGCATGTGATGTTTATCATGTTTTACATCTTATTTGCTTAGAACGATGGTAGCTTAAATAAGATGATCCCTCGCAATAGTTTCAAGAAAAGTGTTCCCCCTAACTGTGCACCATTGCGAAGGTTCGTTGTTTCGAAGCACCACGTGATGATCGGGTGTGATAGATTCTAACGTTCGAATACAACGGGTGTAAGCCAGATTTACACACGCAATACACTTAGGTTGACTTGATGAGCCTAGCATGTACAGACATGGCCTCGGAACTCGGAAGACCGAAAGGTCGAGCATGAGTCATATAGAAGATACGATCAACATGAAGATGTTCACCGATGTTGGCTAGTCCGTCTCACGTGATGATCGGACACGGCCTAGTTAACTCGGATCATGTTTCACTTAGATGACTGGAGGGATGTCTATCTGAGTGGGAGTTCATTGAGTAATTTGATTAGATGAACTTAATTATCATGAACTTAGTCTAAAATCTTTACAATATGTCTTGTAGATCAAATGGCCCATGTTGTCCTCAACTTCAACACGTTCCTAGAGAAAACCAAGCTGAAAGACGATGGCAGCAACTATACGGACTGGGTCCGGAACCTCAGGATCATCCTCATAGCTGCCAAGAAAGATTATGTCCTAGATGCACCGCTAGGTGACGCACCTGTCCCACAGAACCAAGACGTTATGAACGCTTGGCAGTCATGTGCTGATGATTACTCCCTCGTTTAGTGCGGCATGCTTTACAGCTTAGAACCGGGGCTCCAAAAGCGTTTTGAGAGACACGGAGCATACGAGATGTTCAAAGAGCTGAAAATGGTTTTTCAAGCTCATGCCCGGGTCGAGAGATATGAAGTCTCCAACAAGTTCTTCAGTTGTAAGATGGAGGAAAATAGTTCTGCCAGTGAGCACATACTCAGAATGTCTGGGTTGCATAACCGCTTGACTCAGCTGGGAGTTAATCTCCCGGATGACGCAGTCATTGACAGAATCCTTCAGTCGCTTCCACTGAGCTACAAGAGCTTTGTGATGAACTTCAATATGCAGGGGATGGAAAAGACCATTCCTGAGGTGTATTCAATGCTGAAATCAGCAGAGGTGGAAATCAAAAAGGAACATCAAATGTTGATGGTGAATAAAACCACTAAGTTCAAGAAAGGCAAGGGTAAGAAGAACTTCAAGAAGGACGGCAAGGGAGTTGCCACGCCCGGTAAGCAAGCTGCCGGGAAGAAGCCAAAGAATGGACCCAAGCCCGAGACTGAGTGTTTTTATTGCAAGGGAAGTGGTCACTGGAAGCGGAACTGCCCCAAATACTTAGCGGACAAGAAGGCCGGCAACACTAAAGGTATATGTGATATACATGTAATTGATGTGTACCTTACCAGTACTCGTAGTAGCTCCTGGGTATTTGATACCGGTGCGGTTGCTCACATTTGTAACTCAAAGCAGGAGCTGTGGAATAAGCGGAGACAGGTGAAGGACGAGGTGATGATGCGCGTCGGGAATGGTTCCAAGGTCGATGTGATCGCCGTCGGCACGCTACCTCTACATTTACCTACGGGATTAGTTTTAAACCTCAATAATTGTTATTTAGTGCCAGCTTTGAGCATGAACATTGTATCAGGATCTCGTTTAATTCGAGATGGCTACTCATTTAAATCCGAGAATAATGGTTGTTCTATTTATATGAGAGATATGTTTTATGGTCATGCTCCGATGGTGAATGGTTTATTCTTAATGAATCTCGAGCGTAATGCTACACATATTCATAGTGTGAATACCAAAAGATATAAGGTTGATAATGATAGTCCCACATACTTGTGGCACTGCCGCCTTGGTCACATAGGTGTCAAAAGCATGAAGAAGCTCCATGCAGATGGACTTTTAGAGTCTCTTGATTACGAATCATTTGACACATGCGAACCATGCCTCATGGGTAAAATGACCAAGACTCCATTCTCAAGAACAATGGAGCGAGCAACCAACTTATTGGAAATCATACATACTGATGTGTGCGGTCCAATGAGTGTTGAGGCTCGTGGTGGCTATCGTTATGTTCTCACCTTCACTGATGACTTGAGTAGATATGGGTATGTCTACTTAATGAAACACAAGTCTGAGACCTTTGAAAAGTTCAAGGAATTTCAGAGTGAGGTTGAGAATCAACGTGACAGGAAAATCAAGTTCTTGCGATCAGATCGTGGGGGAGAATACTTGAGTCACAAATTTGGCACACGCTTAAGAAAATGTGGAATAGTTTCACAACTCATGCCGCCTGGAACACCTCAGCGTAATGGTGTGTCGGAACATTGTAGTCGCACTCTATTAGATATGGTGCAATCTATGATGTCTCTTACCGATTTACCGCTGCCATTTTGAGGCTATGCTTTAGAGACTACCGCATTCACTTTAAATAGGGCTCCGTCAAAATCCGTTGAGATGACACCGTATGAATTATGGTTTGGGAAGAAACCTAAGCTGTCGTTTCTAAAAGTTTGGGGATGCGATGCTTATGTCAAGAAACTTCAACCTGAAAAGCTTGAACCCAAGTCAGAAAAATGCGTCTTCATAGGATACCCTAAAGAAACTGTAGGGTATACCTTCTACCTCAAATCCGAAGGCAAGTTCTTTGTTGCCAAGAATGGGTCCTTTCTAGAGAAAGAGTTTCTCTCGAAAGAAATAAGTGGGAGGAAAGTAGAACTTGATGAAGTATTACCTCTTGAACCAGTAAGTGGCGCAGCTCAAGAAAATGTTCCTGAGGTGCCTGCACCGACTAGAGAGGAAGTTAATGATGATGATCATGAAACTTCAGATCAAGTTACTACTGAACTTCGTAGGTCTACGAGGACACATTCCGCACTAGAGTGGTACGGCAACCCTGTCTTGGAAATCATGTTGTTAGACAACGGTGAACCTTCGAACTATGAAGCGATGGCGGGCCCGGATTCTGACAAATGGCTGGAAGCCATGAAATCCGAGATAGGATCCATGTATGAAAACGAAGTATGGACTTTGACTGACTTGCCCGTTGATCGGCGAACCATAGAAAATAAATGGATCTTTAAGAAGAAGATAGACGCGGATTGTAATGTGACCATCTATAAAGCTCGGCTTGTCGCTAAGGGTTATCGACAAGTTCAAGGGGTTGACTACGATGAGACTTTCTCACCCGTAGCGAAGCTGAAGTCCGTCCAAATCATGTTAGCAATTGCTGCATTCTATGATTATGAGATATGGCAAATGGACGTCAAAACGGCATTCCTTAATGGTTTCCTTAAGGAAGAATTGTATATGATGCAGCCGAAAGGTTTTGTAGATCCTAAAGATGCTGACAAGGTGTGCAAGCTCCAACGCTCGATTTATGGGCTGGTGCAAGCATCTCGGAGTTGGAACATTCGTTTTGATGAGATGATCAAAGCATTTGGGTTTACGTAGACTTATGGAGAAGCCTGCATTTACAAGAAAGTGAGTGGGAGCTCTGTAGCATTTCTCATATTGTATGTGGATGACATACTATTGATGGGAAATGATATAGAATTCTTGGAAAGCATAAAGGCCTACTTGAACAAGTGTTTTTCAATGAAGGACCTTGGAGAAGCTGCTTATATATTAGGCATCAAGATCTATAGAGATAGATCGAGACGCCCCATTGGTCTTTCATAGAGTACATACCTTGACAAGATATTGAAGAAGTTCAAAATGGATCAGTCAAAGAAGGGGTTCTTGCCTGTATTGCAAGGTATGAGATTGAGCACGGCTCAATGCCCGACCACGGAAGAAGATAGAGAAAAGATGAGTGTCGTCCCCTATGCCTCGGCCATAGGGTCTATCATGTATGCTATGCTGTGTACCAGACCTGATGTCAAGCTTGCCGAAAGTTTGGTAGGAAGGTACCAAAGTAATCCCGGCATGGAACACTGGACAGCGGTCAAGAATATCCTGAAGTACCTGAAAAGGACTAAGGACATGTTTCTCGTGTATGGAGGTGACGAAGAGCTCGTTGTAAAGGGTTACGTCGATGCTAGCTTTGACACAGATCTGGATGACTCTAAGTCACAAATCGGATACGTGTATATTTTGAATGGTGGGGCAGTAAGCTGGTGCAGTTGCAAGCAAAGCGTCATGGCGGGATCTACATGTGAAGCGGAGTACATGGCAGCCTCGGAGGCAGCACAAGAAGCAGTCTGGGTGAAGGAGTTCATTACCGACCTAGGAGTCATACCCAATGCGTCTGGCCCGATGACTCTCTTTTGTGACAACACTGGAGCTATTGCCCCTGCCAAGGAGCCCTGGTTTCACAAGAAGACCAGGCATATCAAGCGTCGCTTCAACTCCATTTGTGAAAGTGTTCAAAATGGAGACATAGAGATTTGTAAAGTACATACGGACCTGAATGTGGCAGACCCGTTGACTAAACCTCTCCCTAGAGCAAAACATGATCAACACCAGAACTGCATGGGTGTTCGATTCATCACAATGTAACTAGAATTTTGACTCTAGTGCAAGTGGGAGACTGTTGGAAATATGCCCTAGAGGCAATAATAAAATGGTTATTATTATATTTCTTTGTTCATGATAATTGTCTATTGTTCATGCTATAATTGTGTTATCCGGAAATCGTAATACATGTGTGAATACATAGACCACAACACGTCCCTAGTGAGCCTCTAGTTGACTAGCTCGTTGATCAAAAGATAGTCATGGTTTCCTGACTATGGACATTGGATGTCATTGATAACGGGATCACATCATTAGGAGAATGATGTGATGGACAAGACCCAATCCTAAGCATAGCTCAAAGATCGTGTAGTTCGTTTGCTGTAGCTTTTCCGAATGTCAAGTATCATTTCCTTAGACCATGAGATTGTGCAACTCCCGGATACCGTAGGAGTGCCTTGGGTGTGCCAAACGTCACAACATAACTGGGTGACTATAAAGGTACATTACAGGTATCTCCGAAAGTATATGTTGGGTTGGCACGAATCGAGACTGGGATTTGTCACTCCATATGACGGAGAGGTATCTCTGGGCCCACTCGGTAATGCATCATCATAATGAGCTCAAAGTGACCAAGTGGTTGATCATGGGATCATGCATTACGGCATGAGTAAAGTGACTTGCCGGTAACGAGATTGAATGAGGTATTGGGATACCGATGATCGAGTCTCGGGCAAGTAACGTAACGATTGACAAAGGGAATTGTATACGGATTGATTGAATCCTCGACATCGTGGTTCATCCGATGAGATCATCGTGGAGCATGTGGGAGCCAACATGGGTATCCAGATCCTACTGTTGGTTATTGACCGGAGAAGCGTCTCGGTCATGTTTGCATGTCTCCCGAACCCGTAGGGTCTACACACTTAAGGTTCGGTGACGCTAGGGTTGTAGAGATATTAGCATACGGTAACCCGAAAGTTGTTCGGAGTCCTGGATGAGATCCCGGACATCACGAGGAGTTCCGGAATGGTTCGGAGGTGAAGATTTATATATAGGAAGTCAAGTTTCGGCCATCGAGAAAGTTTCGGGGGTAATCGGTATTGTACCGGGACCACCGGAAGGGTCCCGGGGGTCCACCGGGTGGGGCCACCTATCCCGGAGGGCCCCATGGGCTGAAGTGGGAGGGGAACCAGCCGCTAGTGGGCTGGTGCGCCCCCCTTGGGCCTCCCCCTGCGCCTAGGGTTGGAAACCCTAGGGGTGGGGGCGCCACCCTTGCCTTAGGGGGCAAGGCACCCACTTGGCCGCCACCCCCCCTAGGAGATTGGATCTCCTAGGGCCGGCGCCCCCCTAGGCACCCTATATATAGTGGGGGGAGGGAGGGCAGCCGCACCCAAGCCCCTAGCCTCTCCCTCTCCATCTCCCTCCCGTGACACTCCTCCGTCTCCCTGCGCTTGGCGAAGCCCTGCCGAGATCACCGTTGCTTCCACCACCAAGTCGTTGTGCCGCTGGATCTTCATCAACATTTCCTTCCCCCTTGCTGGATCAAGTTGGAGGAGACGTCTTCCCAACCGTACGTGTGTTGAACGCGGAGGTGCCGTCTGTTCGGCACTAGGTCATCGGTGATTTGAATCACGTCGAGTACGACTCCATCAACCCTGTTCTCTTGAACGCTTCCACGCACGATCTACAAGGGTATGTAGATGCACTCCTTTCTCCCTCGTTGCTAGATGACTCCATAGATTCATCTTGGTGATGCGTAGAAAATTTTAAAATTTTGCTACGTTCCCCAACAGTTACACCGCTACATAGAAGGGGGAAGAGTTGGTGATGATGGTGGTGAAGTTGTTGGTGAAGATTGCGGTGATGATGATGGCCCCCGGTGGCACTCCGGTGCCACCGGAAGCGAGGGGGAGAGAGCCCCCTTCTTCTTCTTCTTCCCTGACCTCCTCCCTAGATGGTAGAAGGGTTTCCCCTATGGTCCTTGGCCTCCATGGCATGGGAGGGGCGAGAGCCCCTCCGAGATTGGATCTGTCTCTCTGTCTCTCTCTGTTTCTGCGTTCTCGGATTCTAGCCTTTCACCGTTTCTTATATTTCCAGAGATCCGTAACTCCGATTGGGCTGAAACTTTAACACGATCTCTATCCGAATATTAGCTTTCTTGTGGAGAAAGAAGGGCATCAACCACCTTACAGGGTGGCCACGAGGGTCAGGGGGGCCTGCCCCCAGGGGCGCGCCTCCCTACCTCGTGGGCCCCTCGAGCATCGTCTCGCGTTGATTTCACTTCCCAAAAATCACATATATTCCAAAAAAATATCCGTCCGTTTTTATCCCGTTTGGGCTCCGTTTGATATGGATTTTCTGCGAAACAAAAAACATGCAACAAATAGGAACTGGCACTGGGCACTGGATCAATATGTTAGTCCCAAAAATAGTATAAAAAGTTGCCAAAAGTATATGAAAGTTGTAGAATATTGGCATGGAACAATCAAAAATTATAGATACGACGGAGACGTATCAATCATGTATATAGGCATGATAACCCACAAGTATAGGGGATCGCAATAGTTTTCGTAAGTAAGAGTGTCGAACCCAATGAGGAGCTAAAGGTAGAACAAATATTCCCTCAAGTTCTATCGACCACCGATACAACTCTACGCACGCTTGACGTTAGCTTTACCTAGAACAAGTATGAAACTATAAGTACTTTGTAGGTGTTGTTGGATAGGTTTGCAAGATAATAAAGATTACGTAAATAAAAAGTAGGGGCTGTTTAGATAAAGACACAGCTAAATTAGTTTTAGTAAAGAGCTTTTTGTTACGAGAAAGTTATTTGTCCCTAGGCAATCGATAACTAGACCGGTAATCATTATTGCAGTTTCATATGAGGGAGAGGCATAAGCTAACATACTTTCTCTACCTGGATCATATGCACTTATGGTTGGAACTCTAGCAAGCATCTGCAACTACTAAAGATCATTAAGGTAAAACACAACCATAGCATTAAAGTATCAAGTCCTCTTTATCCCATACACAACAACCCCCTTACTCGGGTTTGTGTTTCATTCACTCACGCAACCTACTATAAGCGAATCAAGAACGTATTGCAACACCCTACAGCGGGGATCCCTCACGCTTGCGCGACACGGAGAGAACCATAGGACGGCACCAATAACAAAACATGCAACTCAAACCAATCTTGATCATCAAATAGCCCATAGGACAAAACAGATCTACTCAAACATCATAGGATAGCCGTACATCATTGGGAAATAATATATAGTGTCGGAGTAATGGGCCACGGGTAGGCTAACCCAGGCCCAGAACCTTTCAAGACATTGAGGCAGACTGCGCCCCTCGAGACCCCAGGATGAAGAGCCGCCTTCGGAGAGTCGTCGGCGAGGCGACCAAATGCCCACTCGCGGCCGAGTCCCAGGGACGACCTCAGGATAAGCCGACTCCTGACTGGCGACTTCCAAAGAAGCCGGCCTTGGGGAGTCGGCCCGCGACGCCAATAACCCCCATGCCCTCATAAAGAGGGACGGGACGGGGAGTAGCCATAGTAAGGTCCACTCCCACCCCTTTTCCAAGGGCAGGCGTGGCTACAGTACGCCATACCCGCAGAGATCTCCGCGTGGCGCGACACTATTGCCATGCGGGCCCTAACGTCAGCCCTAGAGGGCAGAGTCCTGTGCCCACGACGGCCTGCTGGTATGACCCAGGGATGATGGGTCCCACCAGTCGGCGAGCGTACGAAAGACGGCGAGAGCGCCACCAGTCGGCCCGGATGGGAGTAGGCCCCCAGGAGTCGGCCGGCCCCTCCCACGGGCCCCACGTGCCATTAATCAGACGTGACAGGGAGTGGCCACAGTGATCGCCCGCCAGACGGCAGAGCTGTCGCCAGGACCTCATGACCGAGCCCGCGTCATTAGAGGCACGACTACAGTATTCTATAGCCGGCAAGACCTGCCCGCGGCGGACGCGGCCTGTCGGCTCTGTACCGAGCCAGTCGGCGGGCCCCAGGAGTCGGCGGATAAGACGGCGGCCAGAGAGACTGACGGCTGGGCCCGCGCCCAGTCGGATTACCATTGTACCCCTGGGGGGTAGGCCTATATAAACCTCCCAGGGCATCCATGCAAAGGGTTGGAATCCATTAGCACTAGACCAGGTCATATAGGAAGGAGAGAGCTACCCTTGCCTTCTCCTACCTCCAGGAAACAGCTCGAGGAGCAACTGTGTAAACATTTTGCCATAGTGATCATGCAGAGACCCCGCAGAGCAGCAGTAGGGGTATTATCTCCCCGGAGAGCCCCGAAGCTGGGTAAGATTCGCCGGCGTACATGCCTTCGCCTTATCCCGTTTCCAGGCACCGGCGACGTTCTACTCGCCCCCACCATGATAAGCCATCCTTTGGCATATGTCGCACCCAACCCCCGACATTTGGCGCCCACCGTGGGGCCTGATGCACCGTCGTCCAGAGACCTGCTCTGGACGGGAACCCTTTTCCTCCCTAGCGAGCGCAGCCAGCCCGGCACGTCAGACGGAGTTTGCGCTGACGCGCTGCACGGCGCTGAGATCGCCTGTGCAGCCAGCTGCCTCGCCGATCTTGTCGGCGAGGTTCACCTCTCTGATGAGCCTGCATCCGACGTAGGCACGGGCGGCCCTGAGAGCCTCCTCGCGGGCCTGCTCGACCAACTCCACGTTGCCGGCGAGCCTGCCGTGGACTTGGAGTCTGTAGGCTCCACCGACCGATGCTGGTCGACTCCGACACCGCGTCGCTCAACGCGTTCCCCACCAACGTGGTGGTCTATGATGAGCCGCTCCCTCGTGCGGAGAGCGACGGAAGCACCGTCACCGAGGTGCTCGTCATCAGTCATGACGAGCCTCCCGGTGGAGGAGCGCATGACCCACTTGGCGCGGCACTGCAAGACCTGACTGCGCCCATTCTGGAGGACACTGAGGCGGAGACGTTGGAGGCGTGCCGCCTTCAGCTCGTCGAAGGCGCGAAGAAGCTGGCTAGCATGAGACGCTTGTCAGAAGCCTGCCAGCGTGAGATGGATCGCGCTGTGGGTGGCTCGCCAGCCCCAGCTGGGCCCAGCCGCCTAGGCGTGGTCCAGCAGCGCGGCGTGGCCATCGCCAACCAGTCCAGGGCAAATCGCCCTGTGTACGCCACGCCTGCGGAGAACATTCGAGCCGCCCATGCGGCGGCGGACGAGCTGGACAACTTCGAGGGTGAAGAGCGCCGCCTGATGACGGAGCGAGTCCAGCGGCTCCTCAACGCGGCTGCCGCGCAGAACGAGGCCGGCTGCCGCATAGAGGCACCGCGGTGGGAAAGCGACGACCCGCCTCCATGCCGAGACCAAGGCGCGACGTCTCAGACACCGACTGGCTGTGCCCGAGGAAGGAAAGACAAGGATCCGGCTGTCAGCCATAGTCGGACTCGCATTACCATAGAGCGCGACCAAGACGGCCGCCCGAGAGCATTGGAACGATGGGACGACTATCCGCCTCCTCCTCCTCGCAAGGAAAGGCGAGTCTCCCCGCCGCCTGTTGACCATCCGACTCTCGGCGACCGCCTCGGCCATCGAGAGGGAGTCGGAGAAAACGACGCCCACCACCGGATCGACCGGCTTCACCGATCCCTGGCGCTGGAAGAAGAGGATGAGTTGGGTCTGCCTTGTTTCGGGCCCTGCATTCGAGACGAGCCCTTTCCCAAAGGGTTCACGCTCCCTAGAGACACGCCCAAGTACACCGGCTCCATGAAGCCGGAGGACTGGCTGGTTGACTACTTCACGACCGTCAACATAGCGAACGGCAACAAGCGTGTCGCCGTAAAATAAGTTCCGCTCATGCTCCAGGGCACGGCCCGAACATGGCTGAATAGCCTGAAGCCCCGCAGCATCAACAGCTGGCTCGACTTCACCGATGCATTCGTCCACAACTTCACAAGCACGTACAAGTGTCCTCCCAAGCCTCGTCAGCTTTCCTTGTGCATGCAAGGCCCCAACGAGTCGACTCGCGACTACGTCACGCGTTGGGCCGAGCTTCGGAACTCCTGCGAGGGCGTGCACGAGGTGCAGGCTATCGAGTACTTCACCGCCGGGTGCAGAGAAGGCACCCTCCTCAAGCACAAGCTCCTCTACGACGAGCCATAAACCCTCGACGAGCTGCTAATCATAGCAGACAAGTATGCCACGGCCGACTCCTCCATGAAGGCAGAGATTCAAGTTAGTGCGACTGGCAAGGTGGCCCCTCAGGCTCCTAGAACTCCGGCTGGAGATGCCAGTCGACGACAACAGCAGAGCGACCACAAGCGCAAGGACCCACAGTCGGCTTCCAGCAGCCGGCAGGTGGCGACAGCCGAAGACCAGCAGCCGGAAGGGCAGCCTCCACCCAAGCGACAGAAAGGCGGCAAGCCCAACTGGTTGCCGGCTTTCTCATACGAGCAGACTCTGGATGGTCCTTGCAAATTCCATAGCGGCGTGAAGCCGTCGAATCACACCACCCAGAAGTGCCACTGGCTTACCAAGATCGCCAAAGGAGACGGCCTCCTGCCTCCCCCGCCTGCTAGGCAGCAGCCTCCGCCTCCGCCCAAGCAGCCGGCTGTCAGGCCAGTCGGTGCAGTACAAGACGAGTACCCCGAAGAGCACGGAGCCTACGTGATATTTACCAGCGTGGCTGATGATTGACGCAGCAGGCGGCTGCAGCAGCAAGAGGTGAATGCAGTAGCATCAGAGACACCAGAGTTCATGCATTGGTCTGAGAAACCTATTAGGTGGAGCAGAGCTGATCACCCAGAGGTGATGCCGAGTCCGGGCTCTTATGCCTTGTTCTTGGATGCCACCTTTTCCACGGATAGACGAGCTGCTCGTTTCTCGCGAGTTCTGATAGACGGAGGCAGCAGCATCAACATCTTGTACAAGGACACCATGGAGAAGTTACGAATCAAGCAAAGACAGCTTCAGAACAGTCGGACTATGTTCCACGGTATTGTTCCTGGTCTTTCCTGCTCACCAATCGGCAAGATCCTGATGGACGTCCTCTTTGGAGACAAAGATCACTTCGGCCGAGAGTCAGTTTGGTTTGAGGTGGTGGATCTCGAGAGCCCATACCATGCATTACTTGGCCGACCCGCCCTGGCCAAGTTCATGGCGGTCCCCCACTACGCCTACCTCAAAATGAAGATGCCCAGTTCCAAGGGGATTCTGACCGTAGCCGGCGACTACCGAAAGTCGTCTGCCTATGCGGCTGAGAGTAGTCGGTTGGCCGACTCCCTGGTGATCGCGACCGAGAAGCGGCTCCTTGACCGGGTTTTGGCGATGGCCGGCAAGCAGCTAGAGGTGTCGCCTAACCCCAAGGAGTCAGAGGCTGAGGGTTCGTTCAAGCCGGCCAAAGAGACAAAGAAGATACCCTTGGATCCGGAGCACCCAGAGAGGTACATTGTCGTAGGCGCAAACCTCGACAGCAAATAGGAAGGCGAGCTCGTCGATTTCCTTCGTGAGAATCGGGACATCTTCGCATGTTCCCCCAAAGGCATGCCAGGTGTACCGACGGAATTCGCCGAGCACAAGTTACATGTCCAATCTGATGCAAAGCCGGTCAGGCAGCCCTTGCGCCGCCTATCAGAAGAAAAGAGGAGATTTGTCGGAGAAGAGATAGCCCGACTCCTAGCAGCCGGCTTCATTATGGAGTATTCTTTCCAGAGTGGCTAGCCCACCCGGTCCTGGTACTGAAGAAGAACAAGCAGTGGCGAATGTGTTTTGACTACACAAGAGTCAACAAGGCTTGCCCCAAGGACCCGTTTGCTTTGCCAAGAATTGATCAGGTGATAGACTCCACAGCCGGATGCGAGCTGTTGAGCTTCTTGGATGCATATTCAGGATATCACTAGATCAAGCTGAACCCGGCTGACAGACTGAAGACCGCCTTCATCACACCGTTTGGAGCCTTCTGCTACCTCACCATGACGTTCAGCTTGAGGAATGCCGGCGCCACCTTTCAGCATTGCATGCAAAAGTGCCTCCTCAAGCAACTCGGCAGAAACGCCCACATCTACATGGACGATGTGGTGGTCAAGACGGAGAAGCATGGAACACTGCTGGAAGACCTCAAGGAGACCTTTGAGAACCTGCGCCGATTCCAGATCAAGCTCAACCCTGAGAAGTGCGTCTTTGAAGTACCATCCGGCCAACTCCTTGGCTTCCTGGTCTCTGAACGCGGCATAGAGTGCAACCCTGTAAAGATCAAGGCTATTGAGAGGATGGAGGAACCCAGCCGACTGCTGGACATGCAAAAGTTCACTGGCTGCTTGGCGTCCATCAGCCGATTCATCAGTCAGCTGGGTGAGAAAGCTCTCCCCTTATACCAGCTCATGAAGAAGACCACTTTTTTCGAGTGGAACCACAAGGCGGACGAAGCTTTTCTCCAGTTGAAGAAGATGTTAACTACTCCACCCGTTTTGGCGGCTCCGACTCCTAAGGAGCCTATTGTCGGTGTACTAAAGTAGGGGTACCTTAGTATCCCGAACTTGTGCACGGGCAGTCGCAGCGACCCGCGGCAAGGCTTGCCGGGCGACCGCCAAGACCCTCCGTGATTCCTTTGGAGCCATTCAAGAACAAAGTATCCAAGACCCTGGCAAGAGGAGCTTGCCGGGATGAAGCACAAAGACCCCGGCAAGAGGAGCTTGCCGGGAAGACCAACCAAGGCATCCCAAGGAACTCGTCGTGGCACGCCACGTGTCCCGACGAGACCCGGTGAGCGACAAGCTCCCGGACGTGACAAGACAACATCCGCGGCAAGGCGCTTGCCGTGGCAAGCTACTACTCCGCAGCCCGCGCTCCAGCTCACCCACCAATGTGTCGCCCTAGGACCATTCCTGGCGTACATGGCGGGAGGCTGTGCAGCCAGGGGCATGCGGTGGCAAGCAGGCGCTGACAAAGAGCCATCGTGGCAAACGGTGGCACCCCTGACGGTCCCTTTCCGCCCCGTCTAAGCGACACAGACAGGCATTTAATGCCTTTGTCCCCTGCCGCCAGGGTTAGGTATGATACAACTGTAGCAAGCGGTGGCGCCAACTACCACCTCTTTTACCTTTTTACCCTCATCTCTGTTGCCACCTGTCGGTGACCCCTTAGACATATAAAAGGAGGCCCATGTGCAACAGGGAGGGGGGACGACCATTCTCACGCTCGGCCTCGCTAGCCACCCAAGTGTACTGTAGCACTCATCGCTCTCGAGCAAGAACACAATACAACCCAAAGCAGGAGTAGGGTTTTACGCATCCGTGCGGCCCGAACCTGGGTAAACTGATCGCGTCATTCGTGCGTTCGCCTCGATCTGCTCTTCGTGCATCCCCCGCCCCCTGCCGAACTGAAACGGGCTCGGTCCGCCGATACCCATAGGTGTACATGGGATCAGCAACCCCCGACATCTTTGGCGCGCCAGGTAGGGGGTGCGTCGAGGTTGTGCGAACCTGATCCGGTGTTCGCACGAGCCGAATCTTCGTCATCTTCATCAACATGCCGCCGAAGAAGAAGATTTCGGAGGCAGCGGCTCCGTCTCCGCCGAGCCCACCATCGCCAGAGCGAACGGCTGGTGGAGTAGGCGCCGGCGGAAGAACGGGCACTGACGAGGGGGCTCATGGTGCTGCCAGGTCCAAGGACAAGGCTGCGCCGCACGCCGGCGGCGCGGTCGCCACCCACAACGACCGTGCGCACTCCAAGACCTCGGCGTCCGCACACGCTTCGCGCCCGTCCCAGGAAGCGCAAGACCAGCAGCGTCATGGTACTCACGGTACCATACGCCTGCTGGGCCCAGATCAAGCTGGCGGGTCCCGGAGCGCTCAAGACCAGCATGCACGCCAACATGCTGGCACGAGCGTGGCACGGTCGCTTGGGCGAGATATTGCTCCTTCTAACATAGTTAGAAGTCCGAGCATAACCCGCCCCTTGCACCGTTCGCCGCCGCCCTCCCGGTGGTTCTTTGGTCGATCAGGACGACGCCAAATCGAGCCACTGGCCAGACACCCTTCGCTCTAGTCTATGGAGCGGAGGCAGTTATCCCCACGGAACTCGTATACGGGTCACCTCGAGTGCTCGCTTATGATGAGCTTGAGCAAGAGCAGCTGCGGCAAGATGACGCGCTGCTCCTCGAGGAAGACCGTCTTCAGGCTGCTATGCGAGCCGCTCGCTACCAGCAAGCTTTGCGCCGCTACCATAGCCGCAAAGTTAATGCCAGAAGTTTCGAGGAAGGCGACCTTGTTCTTCGGTGCGTTCAGTCCGCCAAGAATTCCAACAAGTTGACGCCGAAGTGGGAAGGCCCTTACCGGGTGAAATGAGTCACCAGGCCTGGCGTTGTCCGCCTGGAGACCGAAGATGGCGTGCAAGTGAGCAACTCCTGGGATATTGACCATCTTCGTAAGTTTTACCCATAAGGCGCGGTTGTCGGACCCGTTCCGGCAACCACTTTTTGTACAAAGTCTTGCCGCTGTTGCATGTAATCCTTTGTACAAAGCCGGGCGCAGATCCCGTGCATAAAGATCATGTGCATAGCACACCCTGTCGATCTCATGATTTTTAAATTTTGCATGTATTATCTGACATTTTGTGCAGCACTTACCCCCGGTAAGCAATAACGAGCCATAAGGCTCCATACTGTTATTTCCTCTTCTTTCTCTTTCGCAAGAAAAGGGGAGGTCCTCTCGCGCACAAGTTTGCCGGGAGGGGAGGGGAGAAGATACGGTATGGACCAGGCGTCATTCAAGAAGGTTTTGCCTCGACGGGAGCAAATAACAGAAAAGATAAGTCGCCAAAGTCTGAGCAATCAAATTTCCTTTAAAATTTGAAGGTATCTTCCTTGAACGACCGTCCCTTGTATGGAAAACCTGTGCGCGGAGGAACCAACTCGTAGCTAGTTGCGCACTTACTGTTGTTTCGAGTCCGCTCAACAACTTAGGTGAACTGCGACTAGCTCTGCGACAAGGTTTCTTGTCGGCTGTGGCACCGCCAGCAGGGAACCAACTCATAGCTAGTTGCGCCCTTACTGTTGTTTCAAGTCCGCTCAACAACTTAAGTGAGCTGCGACTAGCTCTACGACAAGGTTCCATGTCGGTTGCAGCACCACCAGCAGGCTGCTGATGTTCCGCTGCTGATGTTCCGCACTCAGCACTCGCGGCAAAGGTGCCCGCACCGGCAAGTTCCCTAGAAACGTAGGGTAAAAACATACAAGGGAAAGAGTCAAGTAAAGGAAATAACACAGCAATTACTACTAAGGATAGAGTATATTACAAAATAGCTTGTCGCAGCTCTAATAGACTGTTTTTCATAACATGATTGACAGCGACAAGGAAAGAAAAAGATGGATGGCCTAGTCTACACGGTCGCCTTCGACCCTCCTGATTCCGCTCA
This sequence comes from Triticum monococcum, assembly GCA_034509565.1. Taxonomy (NCBI): domain Eukaryota; kingdom Viridiplantae; phylum Streptophyta; class Magnoliopsida; order Poales; family Poaceae; genus Triticum; species Triticum monococcum. Next base: position 166,984,645 of record CM067847.1, on the reverse strand, counting down.
CCCTGTCCACAATGGGTGCGACAAGGGCCTTGAGCTCCTCAAGATCAGCATCTGGCGGCAAGCTCCGGAGGACGTTGGTGAGGCGGAGACCTGGGTTGCGGAAGACCACCTTAATCAGCACCTTCTCGAGAGCTCCCGCGCAAATCTTGCGCGACTCGTCGGCAAGTTGCTTTGGGATTTTCTCCCGGAGTCGCTGGAGCGCCGTTGCCACGCCCTTGAAGAACAAGGTCAGCTTGGCGCTGGGTTGGAGGTTCTCGTCGGAGGAGTACCCGAGATCCACCATCCCCAACTGTGCCAGCTCCTTGTCGACATCCGCGGCGACGTCCACCAGACCCTCCGTCTAGTGCTCCACATTCTCTGACAAAGTCTTCCGGGCGGCAGCAGCCTTCGCCAGCAGCACCTTGCCGGCCTTGACTTCTTCCTTCAAGGCCGCCTCCTGCCCCTTGGCATCGTCCAGAGATTGCGACAGAGCCGCCAACTTCACCTCGAGATCGGCGTTGGAGTTCTTGGCGGCATCCAGTTCTTTGCCCTTCTCGGCGAAAAGGGCCTGCAGCTCTGAGTAGCTGTTGGCGTCCTTCTCATGCTCGAGCTTGAGCGCGGCAAGCTCGTCGCCGCTCGCCTTGAGGCTCGCCTCTAGCTACACCACCTTCAATGCCAGCTCAGCCTTGGCGGCCTCGGCAGCTGCGGCGGCGTGTTCGGCCTGCTTGATGGCTCCGCCAACTGCTCGCTCGCGCGCGGCGAGTTCCTCCTCGTGGCTGTCGAGGTGGACCTTCCGCTGCGTCAAGTCACCCTCCTGCAAAGACAGCCTCTCCGCGGCAAGGCATTGACGCTCTTCGACGCCGGCCTTCTCGAGGAGGAAGGCCTGCTGCGCCTCGGCAAGATCTTCCCGCTCCTTTGCCAAGGAGCGGAGAGCTTCCTGGTTGGCGCCTCGGAGCTCTTCTGCGTGCTTCTCGATATCAGCGCCAGCCTTCGCCACGAGTGCTTCGTAGGACTCCAGCTTGGCCTGCCGGGCGCGATAGAGCGCCACTAGCTTCCGCAGCAGGCGCTCTTCTTCGAGTTCACCCTTGCTGCTGCTCGGCGCGTCGACCAGTTTCAGCCCGGCGGAGGCAAGCACCTCTCCTTCCAGCACCTCCCCCTCGATCGGCGCCCTGGAGCTTGATGCCCAGGGGAGGTTGATGAAGATGTTCTCGCCGGCCTTCAGATAGACGCCAGGCTGGGGCTCATCGGAGCCTGGCGCGGCGGCTGCGGCAGAGGAGTCGGTGGTCGGAGCAGCGCCTGGCGCTCCTGCGGCCTCCGAGTCGTCAGTACGACCGCCAGACTCCCCGCCCGTCTCCGCGGCGGCAGCCCTGGCGGCCTCCTCACCGGCGCCGGCCGCGTCTTCGGCAGCGACTTCAGTCTCCATCGGCTCTGCGGCAGATGGACCTGACGGCCAGAAGAGGGTAGAAAATTTGAGCAAAATTCGAGCAAAACCCAAGAGAAAGATCAAGAAGACGAAGAAGCCAAGGGGAGTCTGGAAGCAAGGAAGTTACCTGTGCCGGGGTCTGCAGCTGTGGTCTCCCTTGCCGGGGGCTCCTCCCTTGTCGGAGTCTCCTCCCTTGCCGGGGGCCCTTCCCCTGCCAGAGTCTCCTCTCTTGCCGGGGGCTCCTCCCTTGTCGGGGTCGCCTCCCTTGCCGGAGACCTCTCCCTCGCCGGAGGACTCTCCCTTGGCGCTTCGGGAGCGGCCTCCAGGCTCCCCTGGTGAGGCTGCTCTGCTCCACGAGTCAAAAAACAAGTATCAGCACAGCAAGGATCTTCGTGCGCGCCCAACAGCGGGAAGTAAACAAAACACTTACGCTGGGGGCTGCTCTGAAGATCAGCTGCCGGGTCCGACGGGTTCATCTCAGGCACGTCCCCTGTTGACGCAGTGGGTTCGTCCTCGATGACGATCATCGGCACCTTGGCTCTCTTTGCCGCTCTCTGCGCCAGAGTCCTAAAAAGGAAGAGAAGCAGAGGAAGGCAAGTGAGAAACAAGACAAGACAAAAACAGCGGAAATCAAAGAATTGCAAGTACGATGAGAAGAACTTACTCCCCTTCTTCTTCCTCGTCGGAGCTAAACGCGGAGAAGTCAAAATCCGGCCCGCGGCTGGCACGGGAAGGTGGAGGGGTAGGCTCCCTCGGCCGCTTGGCGGGAGCAGAAGCGGCAGGCCGGGAAGACCCCGCTCCAGTCGAAGCAGCAGCATGGGGCGCTCCCGCGGCAACGGTGCTTGCCGCGGTGGAGCGCGTCATGCGGCGCGGCGACTGCCGGCCCGCCTGCCGCCTCGCCGCATCCCCGGCCTTGCGGAGGCGCCTTCTTGGTGGAGACGGGGACGCTGCTGGCGGCGTACTGTCGAAGGACGAAGAGGAGGAGGAGTCGATCTCCAAAGAGCCGCTCGTATCATCGGCGGGCTCACTCGGTTCGGCATCATGCCCGGCAACTTGGCTCGGCCCGGCATCGCGCCCGGCAACCTCCTTCTTGCCGGCAAGATCCTTCTTGCCGGCAAGATCTTCCTGCTCGGCACGGTTTGCCGCCTCTACCGCCGCAGCCTCCTCCAAGGTGAAGCCGAACTCGCCCGCCGTGGCAACTGCTGCCGCCTCTTCCAACCTGGTGGCGATGTACGCCAGCTCCGCCTCGGTGGTGTCGCGGGTGAGGCCGTCCTTCTCGTCGGTGCGGATTGGCACTTCCACCAAGTCGTCGAAGAATTGCTGCACAACCTCGTCCTCTGGCTCTTGCCAAGTTGGCACGATTCCGTGCGAATCGCACAGTGGCATCATCGCCCTGATGCGGTCGAGCGTCGAATTGTTGCACAGAGGGACGATGCCCTGCGGCAATCTGAAGACCTCGGGGTGATCTGAATCGTACTTGAAGAGCTCCTGCAGTACTCCGTTGAGTTCAAGAATAGTGAAATTGTAGTTGAGGCCTGGGCGCAGCCTCATGACGTCTGCCGCGTTCTTGAACTCCCAGGCAGGCCTCCCCCGTTCCTGCAGGGAAGCGATGCAGCGACGAAGGAAGTCTGCCCCGACGGCCCCTACAGTAAGCCCGGCAAGCCTGAGGCGCTGGATCCTGGTGACAGCAATCTTCAGCCTGCTGTCTTCCGGGGCCACATCGCTCCAGTCACTACCGCGCACTGCTGCTACTTGACGTCGGGCGGTGAATGGCTGTGGGCTCTCCTCGATAATCCAACACCAATTCGCTCTCCACTCCTCCCACTTGCCGCGGAACTCCCCCTCCAGATAAGATTCCTTCTTGCCGGCCCTAGAGACCCAGGCAATTCCACCGGACAGGGTTTCTCCTCTCTCTACCCGGGGGATGAAAAAATAGCGAAAAAGGGCTACGCTAGGGTGGACTCCGACAAAGTTCTCGCAAAGGTGTGCGAAAACTACCATGGTGAGGACGACGTTGGGAGTGAAGTCAAGGAGATAGAGATTGTATGTGTTCATGAATCGCAGAAAAACTCGGAAAAAGGCGGGCAGAGCCCGCAGTAAAAGAAGACGGCAAAGAAAGGGTACCCTTTCGGAGCCGTCGCGTGAGCAGCGCCCGGGAGCACCCTGGTCCGCAGGTGAGCTCGCGTCTCCGTCGCCCAAAAGAGATAATAGAACTCCCGCAGCTCCTTCGCGTCGAGCTTGGGGGGGGAAGATGGCTCGCTCCTTTCGCATCGCCGCAAGCCGCTGCGCCTCGATCGACTTCACGGCCTTCCCCTTGTCGCCCTTCGGAGCCATGGCGGAAGCAGCGGAGGAGGTCGACGGCGTGGTGGTGCTGATGGCAATGCGGTGGGGAGGGGGGGCAGGGCGCTGCGCTCTGTGTGCTTTGGGAAGACGGAGGCAGGGCGGAGTTTTTCAAGATTGGAGCAGAATGGGGGCGAGTGGGCGCACTACCCCTGCTTCCCTTTGCTTATAAAGGGGGAGGTGGCGGACGTTCCGCCTTTCCTAATAAAAAACCACCCACGATTTCTCCCACGACGTGACGCATGCACACGGGGCTTAGCCCCGTGCACGCCGCCCACGTCACGCACGATACCGCGTTCGACGCGTGCTGTGCAGGGAGGGCGCGGTGGATGCAGAGTGAGTTATGGCGTAACCTAGGCCGCGCGTGCCCATGCACTAGTTTGGGCCTGGCCCAATAGCGCTCGGCACCGTGTATGGCCCAGGCCCCGGGGCTCCTGTCGGTGTACTAAAGTAGGAGTACCTTAGTATCCCGAACTTGTGCACGGGCAGTCGCAGCGACCCGCGGCAAGGCTTGCCGGGCGACCGCCAAGACCCTCTGTGATTCCTTTGGAGCCATTCAAGAACAAAGTATCCAAGACCCCGGCAAGAGGAGCTTGCCGGGAGGAAGCACAAATACCCCGGCAAGAGGAGCTTGCCGGGAAGACCAACCAAGGCATCCCAAGGAACTCGCCGTGGCACGCCACGTGTCCCGACACGACCCGGTGAGCGACAAGCTCCCGGACGCGACAAGACAACATCCGCGGCAAGGCGCTTGCCGCGGCAAGCTACTACTCCGCAGCCCGCGCTCCAGCTCACCCACCAACGTGTCACCCTGGGACCATTCCTGGCGTATGTGGCGGGAGGCTGTGCAGCCAGGGGCATGCGGTGGCAAGCAGGCACTGACAAAGAGCCATCATGGAAAACGGTGGCGCCCCTGACGGTCCTTTTCCGCCCCGTCTAAGCGACACAGACAGGCATTTAATGCCTTTGTCCCCTGCCGCCAGGGTTAGGTATGATACAATTGTAGCAAGCGGTGGCGCCAACTACCACCACTTTTACCTTTTTACCCTCATCTCTGTTGCCACCTGTCGGTGACCCCTTAGACATATAAAAGGAGGCCCATGCGCAACAGGGAGGGGGGACGACCATTCTCACGCTCGGCCTCGCTAGCCACCCAAGTGTAGCACTCATCGCTCCCGAGCAAGAACACAATACAAACCAAAGCAGGAGTAGGGTTTTACGCATCCGTGCGGCCCGAACCTGGGTAAACTGATCGCGTCGTTCGTGCGTTCGCCTCGATCTGCTCTTCGTGCATCCCCCGCCCCCTGCTGAACCAAAAGGGGCTCGATCCGCTGATCCCCATAGGTGTACGTGGGATCAGCAACCCGCGCCAAAGATGTCGGGGGTTGCTGATCCCACGTACACCTATGGGGATCGGCGGACCGAGCCCCTTTCGGTTCGGCAGGGGGCGGGGGATGCACGAAGAGCAGATCGAGGCGAACGCACAAATGACGCGATCAGTTTACCCAGGTTCGAGCCGCATGGATGCGTAAAACCCTACTCCTGCTTTGGTTTGTATTGTGTTCTTGCTCGGGAGCGATGAGTGCTACAGTACACTTGGGTGGCTAGCGAGGCCGAGCGTGAGAATGGTCGTCCCCCCTCCCTGTTGCGCATGGGCCTCCTTTTATATGTCTAAGGGGTCACCGACAGGTGGCAACAGAGATGAGGGTAAAAAGGTAAAAGAGGTGGTAGTTGGCGCCACCGCTTGCTACAGTTGTATCATACCTAACCCTGGCGGCAGGGGACAAAGGCATTAAATGTCTGTCTGTGTCGCTTGGACGGGGCGGAAAGGGACCGTCAGGGGCGCCACCGTTTGCCACGATGGCTCTTTGTCAGTGCCTGCTTGCCACCGCATGCCCCTGGCTGCACAGCCTCCCACCACGTATGCAAGAATGGTCCCAGGGCGACACGTTGGTGGGTGAGCTGGAGCGCGGGCTGCGGAGTAGTAGCTTGCCGCGGCAAGCGCCTTGCCGCGGATGTTGTCTTGTCGCGTCCGGGAGCTTGTCGCTCGCCGGGTCTCGTCGGGACACGTGGCGTGCCGCGGCGAGTTCCTTGGGATGCCTTGGTTGGTCTTCCCGGCAAGCTCCTCTTGCCGGGGTCTTTGTGCTTCCTCCGGCAAGCTCCTCTTGTCGGGGTCTTGGATACTTTGTTCTTGCATGGCTCCAAAGGAATCACGGAGGGTCTTGGCGGTCGCCCGGCAAGCCTTGCCGCGGGTCGCTGCGACTGCCCGTGCACAAGTTCGGGATACTAAGGTACCCCTACTTTAGTACACCGACACCTATGCTCCTGTACATCGCCGCCACCAGCCGGGTAGTCAGCACAGTCATTGTAGTGGAACGCAAGGAGGAAGGCAAGGCACTACCTGTCCAGAGACCGGTGTATTACCTGAGCGAAGTGTTGTCGACGTCCAAGTAGAACTACCCCCACTACCAGAAGATGTGCTATGGCGTGCAATTTGCCGCCAAGAAAATGAAGCCTTACTTTCAAGAGCATCCAATCACTGCGGTCTGCACGGCCCCACTTGCCGAGATCATCGGAAGCTGAGATGCTTCTGGCCGAGTGGCTAAATGGGCCATAGAGTCGGCTCCCTACACCATCCACTACCAGCCCCGCACCGCCATCAAGTCACAAGCACTGGCCGACTTCCTCGTCGACTGGGCCGAGACCCAGTACCTACCTCCAGCGCTTGACTCCACCCATTGCCGGATGCATTTCGACGGCTCCAAGATGCGCACCGGCTTGGGAGCCGGCGTTGTCCTCACTTCTCCTAAAGGCGACAAGCTCAAATACCCACTGCAAATCCACTTTGCCGCCTCCAACAACGTCGCCGAGTACGAGGCGCTCATTCACGGGCTCCGGCTTGCCAAAGAACTTGGCATTCGCCGGATCCTGTGTTATGGCGACTCGGACTTAGTGGTCCAGCAGTCGTCTGGCGACTGGGACGCCAAAGATGCAAACATGGCGAGTTACCGTTTCCTCGTGCAGCAACTCAGTGGATATTTCGAGGGGTGCGAGTTCCTCCATGTGCCAAGAAACGACAATGACCAAGCAGACGCCCTGGCACGAATCGGCTCTACCCGCCAAGCAATACCATCCGGCGTCGCCCTTCAACGCCTCCTCAAGCCGTCTGTCAAGCCTTCACCAGAATCAGACTCCATCTTTGTGCCGGCTCCTCCTGAAGAAGTCGAATCCGACTCCAGAGCCCCGGCAGATGGTACGAGGATTTTGGCAGATGGCTCCAAAGCCGCCACAGTCGAAGCCGGCCCAGGGACTGCAGAACCCGGCCCGAGGACTGCGGCGGCCGGCCCGAAGACTCCAGAACTCGGCCCAAGGGTTGCGCCAGTCGGCTCGGGGACTTCATTAATCCAGCAAGCGGTTGCTGACTCCAGCCCGCCGCCTCCCAGCCCAGCTGCCCTCGTCCAAGTCGCAGTTCTGGCAGTTGAAGAAATAGCAGCACCCTCATGGGCCCAGCCCATCCTCAAATTCCTGCTAAGCAAAGAGCTGCCGACTGATGAGACCTTAGCTCGACAAGTACAACGCTGAGCGGCAGCCTACACCATAGTCAACAGAGCTGGTCAGGCGTAGCGTCACTAGTGTCTACCAGCGCTGCGTGGAGCCAGAGCAAGGCCAAGCAATTCTCAAAGACATCCATCAAGGCGAGTGCGGCCACCATGCGGCTTCAAGAGCACTCGTCGCCAAAGCTTTCCGGCACGGTTTCTTCTGGCCAACGGCCTTAGAAGAGGCCAAGGAATTGGTCCAAAAATGCAAAGGGTGCCAGAAGTTCTGCTCCAAGCCACATCAGCCGGCTTCTGCACTCAAGACCATCCCCATTGCCTGGCCTTTCGCAGTTTGGGGCCTAGACATGGTGGGACCATTCAAGACGGCACGAGGTGGCTTAACTCACTTACTTGTCGCGGTGGACAAGTTCACCAAGTGGATAGAAGCGAAGCCAATCAAGAAACTGAATGGTCCGACTGCCGTGACTTTCATCTTCAACATCACAATTCGGTACGGCATACCACACAGCATCATCACCGACAACGGCATGAATTTTGCCAAAGGCGCCTTGGCCCGTTTCTATGCGACACAGGGCATCCGACTGGACCTAGCGTCCGTCGCCCATCCACAGTTAATTGGCCAGGTGGAGCGAGCAAACGGCCTCATCCTATCCGGCATCAAGCCCCGACTGGTTGAGCCTCTGGAGAGCTCGGCTGGCTGCTGGCTCGACGAGTTGCCAGCCGTCCTCTAGAGTCTGCGCACGACTCCAAACAAGTCAACCGGCTTCACGCCTTTCTTCCTCGTCTACGGTGTTGAAGCCGTCATCCTAACGGATATAGAGTTCGATTCCCCGCAATGCAGAAGAAGCATGACAAGACGGCGCCGATCTGCTGGAAGAGGGTCGGCTGCTGGCACTCAGCCGGTCCAGCATCTACCAGCAGAGCATGCGCAGATACAACAACAGGAAGGTCAGGCCGAGATCTTTCCAAGAGGGTGACCTTGTGCTCCGACTGATCCAGCAAACAGCCAGCCAGCACAAGCTGTCGGTGCCTTGGGAAGGCCCCTTCATCATCAGCAAAGTGCTAGGCAACGACTCCTACTACCTGATCGACGCTCAGAAGCCCCGAGCACGCAAGAGGGACGACTCCGGCAAAGAGACAGAGCGGCCATGGAATTCAAATCTCCTCCGAAAATTTTACAGTTAAACGCAGTATGTATCACGCTACCTTTTGTATTAAAAGTACCAAGACTTCGCCCCCCCCCCCCCCCTCGAGAAGAGCTCGGGGACTGCCCTCTTTTATCTATATGATAAGGAATATGCCTTCGAGTATATTACTCTTTGTTATGCCGCTTGGCACCGGGTTTGACTAGTCGGCCCGGGGACTTGTCGTCCTGCACTATGAAATGCTTCCTGCAGCCGGACAAGTAGTGTGTGGCGTCTAAGCCGTCTCCTGCCAGAAGCCGCAGCTTGCAGAGCGACTGTCTGGTGGGCAAGAGTAAGGAAGAATGGGCGTCCACATGGAAAATGGCTAAGGACTCAAAGCATAAACATAGCTTAAGGCCGGCTTCCAACCTTTTTTTCACAAACCGACTCTTGAAACAGTCGTCTTACCGCCTTCTATCTGACTTATTAAACAACTCTCAAAACGGCTAAGTACTTGCCTTCCCAAAGTGACCAAGAATTTGATCCAGTAGCAGTCCGCAGAGCGGCTGTCCGACTGACAAAGACGGCAACTGAGGGAAGGCGGCAAAGGAAAAATCCAAAAGAGCAATGAGCAAGAAAAGATAGAAGTCGGATGAATATTTACATAACAAAGGCCCTTGGCCGAATCTTCGAGCAGAATTTCAAAATACACCCCGCGGGTGGAATTGTGCGAATTAACAAGTTCTTCAAAGACTATTAAAACAAATAAAACAAAGATAAGGTGGCAGCCTAGGAGGCGGCAGATGGGTTCGGAGGATCGGAGGAGACAGCGGTGTTGGATGTCGCGGCGGCCGGCTGGGCGGTCTCGGCTTGATCACCTCCGGCGGAAGTCGGCTCGGGCGGGCACGGCTTGTTGCTGGTGGCGCAGTGGAGCTGAGCCTGGCCGTCCGCTCCATCTTTCGGTGCCTCTGTCTCGCTTCCGTCCTCCGCCTCGTCTTCCTCCTCGACGCTGGAGCCGATCACCTCTACGAGTCCTCGCCGTAGTCTGGGTTCAGCCCAAACCACTCCGGCGGTAGCTCCCCGCCTTCTTCAGCCCGCTCGGGGACAAAGATGCTGGTGTCGGTGTACTCGGCGATCGCCTCCGCACGCTTGACAAGGGCGTCTTCCGCGGCTGCCAGCTCCGGCTAGGCCTCTGACCGGAGTGTGGCCAGCCGGTCTAGGTCCAGCCCCGGATACCACGCCTTGACGAATTCCAAGGCTCGGCGTGCTCCGGCCTGGGCCGAGGAACCCTTCCAGGCCTCAAGACGGCTAGCCACGACCTCTAGACAGTCGGCAGTCCGTCTGGGGGTGCGCGGAGCCTGCATGTCTGGCACAGGGCGGCGATCGCTTGGGCGCCGACACGTTGAAGTCGGCGCAGCATCCGGTGGGCCGATCCTAGACGAGCCCCTACGCTCAGAATATGCTCGTCAAGGGTCCGAGGGGCATCGGTGGCGATCTCCACGCCATCCGCCCTCCGCTCCTCGCGGTTAGCCTCGATAGCTTGAATGGCGGCCTGCGAGTGGCCGGGGAAGAAGTCTGTCAAGACGGAAAGAATGAAGAACAAGTCAAAAACCAGGAGTCGGCACGACCTATAGTCGGTGGCTCGAAGAAGGAAAGCAAAGAAGGTTACCATCGACGAGATCCTCGATCTCGTGGAAGCTGGAGGCCAGCATTGCCTCCTTGTCAGTCCAGGAGGAGCGCTCGCTCGCAAACTCGGCCAGGAGGGCAGCCTCCGCCTCTTCCGCCTCCTTCTGCGTCTTCTTAAGAAGCTCCTTCTGCTCTGCCAACTATGCGGCCAGCAGACCGCGCTCTGCGGCGAGCTTGCTGCACTCCTCCCCCTTGGCGCGCAACGCAGAGTTGGCTTCGCTCAGCTACTGTTGAAGAGTGGCGTTGGCCTCTGAAGAGAAAGAAGAAAGAAGGCGTTAAGTCATCAACAAAGAAGGTCGCCGGGGAGATCTGGCCCGACTGCTCAGCAGTCGGCCCGAATCTCGGGGACTACAGCCCATGGGTGCGCCAGCGCGCCCCCGCAAAGAAGAAAAAGGACTCACTCCGGCTCTCTGACAAGCCGGCGGTCCGCTTGCCCAGCTCTTCAACGTTGCGGTTGAAGGCGGTGACACGGAGGTTGTGATAGTCCTGCAACAAGTATTTCAGACAAAAGTTAGTACTCGGAACTCACCAATTGGAGTTCCGGGCCGCCTGCTTAGCAGCCGCCTGAAACTCGGGGACTACACCCAGTGGGTGCGTTGGCGCGCCCCCACAAAGAGGGACAAGAAAACAGGGACAAAGGAGAAAGCATACCCAGATGGCTTCCCGCGACGCCAGGTGCGCCTTGGTGCAGTTTTGGATGGCGTCGCTCTCAGCTCGCAGCTTCGTCTGGACATCAAGAAGCGCCTCGTTCAGTGGGCCCGTGCCGCCTCCTCGCACCCACCCAATGGGCGCGACGCTCATTGCTTCGGCGTCTGGAATCGTCGAGCTGGCGGTGCCGGTCTCCAAGGGGCGTGGCACTGAAGTCGCCTTCTCCAGACGGCAGCGCGTTGGCGAGCCGACTTGAAGGAGTAGCCTTGCCATGGCCTCGTCTTCAGTCAGCGGCAAGGGCGGGTCTGCCGGCTGTTTGCCTTCCACGCTCCTAGACGGCGGCGGGGGCGGCGGTGGTGGCACGACCGCGCCCAGCATGGAGGCGTCGCCGCCGCCTCTCTCCATGATCGGGAACTTGCCGGCGGCTTCCCCTGACTGCCCAGTGAACTCCGGGCGCGGCGACGCAGAGTTCAGAGGGGTGACGAACACCGCCGATCGCCAGGGCGCGACTTACTTAGCCTGCCGCTTTGCCGCAGCGGCGGCCTCGGCCGCCTCTAGCTTTTTCAGGGCGGAGGCCTCCGCCTTCTCGGCCTCCGCTTTCTCCCGGCGGGCAGCCTCTTCCTCCTCGCGCTTCTCCTGCGCGTTCCGCTCCGTCGCCTCCCGAAGGTCGGCGGCGGGGTCAATCCGCCGAGTAGTGGCAGATGTCTCCGCCGACCCCATAACGGAGGCGGCGGCAAACCTCTCAAGAGTGAGGGGAGCCCTGAACCAAGGGAAGCATATGAAAGACTCAGACAAGATCAACAAAGAGAAAATAGAGATAAGGGACGGAGCTGCTTACGCAGAGACCAGCGGCCGCCTCTTCCCGCTTGTTCACAGCGGCCGCTCCCTTGAACTTCTTCGCCCGGCCACCAAGCGTACTCGGCCCGGCCTGGCGCTTCTTCGCGCCGCCTTGAGCGTCCAAGCCAACGGAGGAACTCGCACTTGGCTGGCCAGCCTTTGGCTGGTGGCGCGGGGCGACTTCTCCCTCGGCCTCGTCGTCAGGCCAGTCGGCGAAAGTGGCCGAAGGCCTGGAGCCGCCTACTTCTCCTCCTCCTCCCTCGGCGTCGGCCTCCATGGCTGCCGCCCCCAAGTCAGGATCGTCGACGTCGCTCTCCGCCCGATCGGGCACAAACTGATGAGCCGGCCCCGCGGTGCCGGCCGAAGGAGGGACGAGAGGATTCTGATTCAAAACAAAAACGGTCAGACTTGACAAGTCGGAATCGAAAACAAAAGAAACAGAAGAAGAAGGAAGACGACTTACAATAGGCGGGGGGTTCGCGCGCGAATACGGCTCCTTCCTGAACCGCCAGTCCACCGAGAGACTGCAGTTCGTGATGTAGTTCACCGTGTTCGCCACCTCCGCGTGAGGCATGTCCTTGGAGAACATCCAACTCAGGTCCCGATGACCGCTCATTTGGCAGATCAGGTGAGGTCGGCCTTGGAGTGGGAGGACTCGGCGCGCCACGAAGGCGGCCAGCAAGTCGGCCCCGGTCAAGCCCTCCGACTGCGTCAGCACTCGGAGTTGCGCGACGGCGGCAGCACCAGCGGGAGACAACGTCTTGGCTCGGTGTGACCAGCTGAGGAGCCTTCCAGCCGGCGCGCCGGCTTCGTAAGCCGGTAGGTTAACCCAGTCGCCTTCTAGGGCGACGTTCTTCACATAAAAATAGGACCCCTGCCACATCTTCACCGACTTAATCAATGCGATGGTGGAAACGGATTGTCGGCCACTGATCTCCGCATCGCGATAAACGCACCGCACTGGGCCGACACACCTGCGACGTGTGTGCCGAGCTTGGACTGGAAGAACTCACCCTAGAGCTCGATGGTGGGGAGAACACCGAGGAAGCCTTCACACAGGGTGGCGAAGGCAGCCAGCAACACCACCATGTTCGGAGAAAGGTGGTGCGGCTGGAGCCCGTGGAACTCCAAGAAGGAGCGGAAGAAGCCGCTCGCCGGCAGCCCCAGGCCGCGCATAAGGTGCGAGCGGAATATGACCCGCTCGCTCTCCTCCGGCACCGGCGATATTTCCCCCTCCGGCGCGAGGCGGACCCGCACTAAGCCCCTGCCGGGCAGCCGCCGTGTCTTGCGGAGGAAGAAGAAGCGAGAAGGAGCGAAAGGGAGTAGGGAGAATGGGCGCGCATGCTTCACCTCCCCCCTCCCCGCGCCTACTTGTAGGCTCGTGGGCTGAGAAGCCGAGGAGGCGGTCGTGGGATTAACTGCGCCCAGGACCCCATGACCCCCACGATTTACCACACGAAGTTACCATGTGCAATAACCATGCGGGAACCCCAATCGTCCGCACGGCCACAACGGATCCGTTCGCATGCCGAGGCGCGGTAGTGGCGGGCCCCGCCTGTAGGCATGTCCCGTCGCGCACGTGGGTGAGCAGACTAGCTCAGCCACGTGGCGCCTCGCGATGGGTCCACCACGGGCAGCAACCCAGAAGCTTATCAGGCATGCTGCCTGGACTCCGCCGCGACGTTCAAACTTTTTTAGGGGCAAGTCGGCCTTAAGCAAGTCGGACTCCAACTAGTCGGCTTGACAAGAAGACGGCTAGCGAGGCCCAGATCCAACCGCCGGAAAGAAGAAACTGTTGAGGCTCCTCGACATGTCGCCCTCGGAGCCTCACCAGCTTCGGTGACTACTGTCGGAGTAATGGGCCACGGGTAGGCTAACCCAGGCCCAGAACCTTTCAAGACATTGAGGCAAACTCCGCCCCTCCAGACCCCAGGACGAAGAGCCGCCTTCTGAGAGTCGGCGGCGAGGCGGCTGACTGCCCACTCGCGGCCGAGTCCCAGGGATGACTTCAGGATAAGCCGACTCCTGACTGGCGACTTCCAGAGAAGCCGGCCTTGGGGAGTCGGCCCGCGACGCCAACAACCCCCATGCCCTCATAAAGAGGGACGGGACGGGGAGTGGCCAAAGTAAGGTCCACTCCCACCCCTTTTCCAAGGGCAGGCGTGCCTACAGTACGCCGTACCCGCAGAGATCTTCGCGCGGCGCGACACTATTGCCATGCCGACCCTGACGTCAGCCCCAGAGGGCGGAGTCCTGTGCCCACGACAGCCTGCCGGTACGACCCAGGGATGATGGGTCCCACCAGTCGGCGGGCGTACGAAAGATGGCGAGAACGCCACCAGTCGGCCCGGATGGGAGTCGGCCCCCAGGAGTTGGCCGGCCCCTCCCACGGGCCCCACGCGCCATTAATCAGACGTGACAGGGAGTGGCCACAGTGATCGCCCGCCAGACGGCGGAGCAGTCGCCAGGACCTCATGACCGAGCCCGCGTCATTAGAGGCACGACTATAGTATTCTACAGCCGGCAAGACCCGCCCGCGTCATTAGAGGTCATATAGGAAGGAGAGACCTAGCCTTGCCTTCTCCTACCTCCAGGAAATAGCTCGAGGAGCAACCGTGTAAACACTTTGTCATAGTGATCATGCAGAGACCCCGCAGAGCAGCAGTAGGGGTATTATCTCCCCGGAGAGCCCCGAAGCTGGGTAAGATTCGCCGGCGTGCATGCCTTCGCCTTATCCCGTTTCCAGGCACCGGCGACGTTCTAGTCGCCCCACCATGATAAGCCATCCTTTGGCATATGTCGCACCCAACCCCCGACATTTGGCGCCCACCATGGGGCCTGGTGCACCGTCGTCCGGAGACCTGCTCTGGACGGGCACCCTTTTCCTCCCTGGCGAGCGCAGCCAGCCCGGCACGCCAGACGGAGTTTGCGCTAACGTGCTGTACGGCGTTGAGATCGCCTGTGCGGCCAGCTGCCTCGCCGATCTTGTCAGCGAGGTTCGCCTCTCTGATGAGCCTGCGTCCGACGCAGGCACGGGCGGCCCTGAGAGCCTCCTCGCGGGCCTCCTCGACCAACTCCACGTCGTCGGCGAGCCTGCCGTGGACTTGGAGTCTGTAGGCTCCACCGACCCGATGCTGGTCGACTCCGACACCGCGTCGCTCGACGCGTTCCCCACCAACATGGTGGTCTACGATGAGCCGCTCCCTCGCGCGGAGAGCGACGGAAGCACCGTCACCGAGGTGCTCGTCATCGGTCATGACGAGCCTCCCGGCGGAGGAGCGCATGACCCACTTGGCGCGGCACTGCAAGACCTGACTGCGCCCATTCCGGAAGACGCTGACGCGGAGACGTTGGAGGCGCGCCGCCTTCAGCTCATCGAAGGCGCGAAGAAGCTAGCTAGCATGAGACGCTTGTCAGAAGCCTACCAGCGTGAGATGGATCGCGCTGTGGGTGGATCGCCAGCCCCAGCTGGGCCCAGCCGCCTAGGCGCGGTCCAGCAGCGCGGCGTGGCCCTCGCTAACCTATCCAGGGCAAATCGCCCTGTGTACGCCACGCCGGCGGAGAACATTCGAGCCGCCAAGGCGGCGGCGGGCGAGCTGGACAACTTTGAGGGCGAAGAGCGCCGCCTGATGACGGAGCGAGTCCAACAGCTCCTCGACGCGGCTGCCGCGCAGAACGAGGCCGGCTGATGATGATGGTCCCCGGTGGCACTCCGGTGCCACCGGAAGCGAGGGGGAGAGAGCCCCCCTCCTTCTTCTTCTTCCTTGACCTCCTCCATAGATGGGAGAAGGGTTTCCCCTCTGGTCCATGGCCTCCATGGCGTGGGAGGGGCGAGAGCCCCTCCGAGATTGGATCTGTCTCTCTGTCTCTCTCTGTTTCTGCGTTCTCCGATTCTACCCTTTCACCATTTCTTATATTCCCGGAGATCAGTAACTCCGATTGGGATGAAATTTTAACACAATCTCTATCCGGATATTAGCTTCCTTGCGGCGGAAGAAGGGGACCAGCCGCCTAACGGAGTGGCCACGAGGGTCAGGGGCGCGCCTGCCCCCCTGGGGCGCGCCCCCTGCCTCGTGGCCCCCTCGTGCATCGTCTCGCGTGGATTTTTCTTCCCAAAAATCATATATATTACAAAAAAAATCTCCGTCAGTTTTTATCCCGTTTGGACTCTGTTTGATATGGATTTTCTGCAAAACAAAACATGCAACAAACAGGAACTAGCACTGGGCACTGGATCAATATGTTTCCCAAAAATAGTATAAAAAGTTGCCAAAAGTATATGAAAGTTGTAGAATATTGGCATGGAACAATCAAAAATTATAGATACGACGGAGACGTATCAGCATCCCCAAGCTTAATTCCTACTCGTCCTCGAGTAGGTATATGATAAAAAAGATAATTTTTGATGTGGAATGCTACCTAGCATAATCTTGATCACATATCTAATCATGGCATGAATATTAAGATACGAGTGATTCAAAGCAATAGTCTATCATTTGACATAAAAACAATAATACTTCAAGCCTACTAATAAAGCAATCATGTCTTTTCAAAATAACATGGCCAAAGAAAGCTATCCCTACAAAATCATATAGTCTGGCTATGCTCCATCTTCACCACACAAACTATTCACATCATGCACAACCCGGATGACAAGCCAAACAATTGTTTCATACTTTTGACGTTCTCAAACCTTTTCAACTTTCACGCAATACATGAGCGTGAGCCATGGACATAGCACTATAGGTGCAATAGAATGGTGGTTGTGGAGGAGACAAAAGGAGAAGATAGTCTCACATCAACTAGGCGTATCAACGGGCTATGGAGATGCCCATCAATAGATATCCATGCAACGGATGCACTAGAGCTATAAGTGTATGAAAGCTCAAACTGAAACTAAGTGGGTGTGCATCCAACTTGCTTGCTCATGAAGACCTCGGGCGTTTGAGGAAGCCCATCATCGGAATATACAAGCCAAGTTCTATAATGAAAATTCCCACTAGTATATGAAAGTGATAACTCAAGAGACTCTCTATATGAAGAACATGGTGCTACTTTGAAGCACAAGTGTGGTAAAAGGATAGTAACATTGGCCCTTCTCTCTTTTTCTCTCATTATTTTATTTTATTTTATTTTTGGGGGGCCTTCTCTTTTTTTTGGCCTTTCTCTTTTTTCGTCCGGAGTCTCACCCCGACTTGTGGGGGAATCATAGTCTCCATCATCCTTTCCTCACTGGGGCAATGCTCTAATAATGATGATCATCACACTTTTATTTACTTACAACTTGATATTACAACTCGATACTAGAAGAAAGATATGACTCTATATGAATGCCTCCGGTGGTGTACCAGGATGTGCAATGATCTAGCGTAGCAATGACATAAAAAAACGGACAAGCCATGAAAACATCATGCTAGCTATCTTACGATATGCAAAGCAATATGACAATGAATGCTCAAGTCATGTATATGTTGATCATGGAAGTTGCATGGCAATATATCTCGGAATGGCTATGGAAATGCCAAGATAGGTAGGTATGGTGGCTGTTTTGAGGAAGGTATATGGTGGATTTATGGTACCGGCGAAAGTTGTGCGGTACTAGAGAGGCTAGCAATGGTGGAAGTGTGAGAGTGTGTATAATCCATGGACTCAACATTAGTCATAAAGAACTCACATACTTATTGCAAACGTCTATTAGCTATCGAAACAAAGTACTACGCACATGCTCCTAGGGGGATAGATTGGTACGAAAAGACCATCGCTCGTCCCCGACCGCCACTCATAAGGAAGACAATCAATAAATAAATCATGCTTCGACTTTGTTACATAACGGTTCACCATACGTGCATGCTACGGGAATCACAAACCTTAACACAAGTATTTCTACTAATCCACAACTACCCACTAGCATGACTCTAATATCACCATCTTTATATCGCAAAACTATTGCAAGGAATCAAACATATCATATTGAGTGATCTACAAGTTTTATGTAGGATTTTATGACTAACCATGTGAATGACCAATTCCTGTCATCTCTCTAAATAGATATAAGTGAAGCAAGAGAGTTTAATTATTTCTACAAAATATATACCCACGTTCTAAAAAATATAAGTGAAGCAAAAGAGCATTCTACAAATTGCGGTTGTCTATGTAAAGAGAAACAGGCAATCCAAACTTCAAATGATATAAGTGAAGCACATGAAGCATTCTATAAAGCCATACTCAAAAAATATAAGTGAAGTGCAAAGAGCATTCTATAAATCAACCAAGGACTATCTCATACCAGCATGGTGCATAAAAGAAAAATGAAAACTAGATGCAAAAGACGCTCCAAGATTTGCACATATCGCATGAACGAAACGAATCCGTAAACATACCGATATTTGTTGAAGAAAGAGGGGATGCCTTCCGGGGCATCCCCAAGCTTAGACGCTTGAGTCTCCTTGAATATTTACTTGGGGTGCCTCAGGCATCCCCAAGCTTGAGCTCTTGCCTCTCTTCCTTCTTCTCACATCGAGACCTTCTCGATCATCGAACACTTCATCCACACAAAACTTCAACAGAAAACTCGGTAAGATCCGTTAGTATAATAAAGCAAATCACTACTCTAAGTACTATTGCAAACCAATTCATATATTGTTTTTGCATTGTGTCTACTGTAATATAACTTTTCCATGGCTTAATCCACTGATATAAATCGTTAGTTTCATCAAAACAAGCAAACTATGCATCAAAAACAGAATCTGTCTAAAACAGAACAGTCTGTAACAATCTGAACATTCACTATACTTCTGATACCTGAAAAATTCTGCCAAAATTAGGAAAAATAAAAACTTTGTATAGAAAGACAGTGCAAAAAGAATCAGAACCATTTGACGTTCCAACTAAAAATGTAAAATTGCGCACTACAGCCAAAGTTTCTGTCCTGCACCGTACAGACCATCAAGCAAATGTAAACATCCTAAAGGCAAACCTTGGCACATTATTTTTATAATACAATGGAATTGTACAAGGGGATAATTATTTTTGTTGAAAAGTTTGTGTAATCAAGATTCACAAAGTTGCCGTGAGCATGAACAAAGTTCAAGGAGCTCTACCACTTCAACAATGCTTGTCTTTCTCACTTTCACTTTCCTTTTTGAAAAAGTTTTGGGTTCCCCTCTTTATTTTTGTTGTTTTAAAACTATATGAAAGCACTCAACAGAAATAAATGACTCTCTAAAACTTCCGGGTTGTCTCCCAGGCGGCGCTTTCTTTGAAGCCATGAAGTTAGGCATATAGTGCTCAAGTAATGGATCCACCCGGATCCCAAGGTATATCAAAGCCAATTTTAATTAACAATGATTTGTAATTTAGTAGTGAGCACAAAGTAACATATATCATGCAACAGCGAAGTCTAACTCTCTTCCTATGCATCGGCATGTCATAAAAGAACAATTCATGCACACAAAGTAAAGGCCAATGCATAGTATAAATAGTTTCTTGCAATTTTATCATGTGGGAAACATAGAGAGGTGGAGATATAGTTCCTCTCTCATAATAATTGCAAGTAGGAGCAGCGAGCACATGCATATTATATTCATCAAAATCATCATGTGCAACGGTATAAGGCAACCCATCAATATAATCCTTAATAAGGGTAAACTTCTCCGATATAGTGTAGTTGGGAGAATTCAAAAGGATAATAGGACTATCATCCGTGGGTGCAATAGCAACAATTTCATGTTTAAGGTAAGGAACTATAGCAAGTTCATCTCCATAAGCATAATTCATATTGGCATCTTGGCCACAAGCATAGGAAGCATCATCAAAAAGGGATATTTCAAAAGAATCAATGGGATCATAGCAATTATCATAGCATTCATCCTTTGGTAAGCATGAAGGGGGATTAAACAATGTATGAGTTGAAGAGTTACTCTCATTAGAAGGTGGGTACGGGTGATCAATCCGCTCTTCCTCCTTTTGTTCTTCGCTCTCCTCCTCATCTTTTTCATCCAATGAGCTCACAATTTCATCAACTTCTTCTTCCATAGATTCCTGCAAAATATTAGTCTCTTCTTGGGCAGCGGAGACTTTCTCAATAAGTGCATCAATATCAGAATTGTATTCATAATTCTCATAGCAATATTTAAGGATAGCTAAATTTTCAGGTCTATAAACCGAATCATCAAAATCTTCAAACTCTTTAAACATAGATTCAATTTCATAAGCACCCATAAAAGCAACAAATTCTTCTATTTGTTCCACATCATAGTAATCATATATACCATTAGCATAAGAAGATAAGGTTTTATTATCATTAAAAAGGGAAGGTGTGGAGCCTTCATCCTAGAGCGACAAGTATAATCATATCTCAAGCATAGTTGCCTAACATACCACTTCAATATATGAATTTGATCCCATAATAGTTTCCCTTTTTCTGTCAAGCGGTAATCCCTAAAGTATTCACATTTATCCAACGTTACTCCCATTACATAATTGAATGGGGTTTTCTCAGGATTATTAAAGTAGTACATAATATATTTCACATAACCAGCATCGAGGGTTTTAGGAAGTTCCGCATCTCCATGAGCAGAAAGTACACCTAATTTTTTTGGTATTTCGTGTTCCATATCCATAACTAAAGATAAAGAACAACTAAGAACCGCAAATAATAATTACTTAGTGATAAAGCAAACAAGCACACACGAGAATATTCACCCCACGCTATTGCTCCCCGGCAACGGCGCCAGAAAAGGGTCTTGATAACCCACAAGTATAGGGGATCGCAATAGTTTTCGATAAGTAAGAGTGTCGAACCCAACGAGGAGCTAAAGGCAGAACAAATATTCCCTCAAGTTCTATCGAGCACCGATACAACTCTACGCACGCTTGACGTTCGCTTTACCTAGAACAAGTATGAAACTAGAAGTACTTTGTAGGTGTTGTTGGATAGGTTTGCAAGATAATAAAGATTATGTAAATAAAAAGTAGGGGCTGTTTAGATAAACACACAACTATATTAGTTTTAGCAAAGAGCTTTTTGTTACAAGAAAGTAATTTGTCCCTAGGCAATCAATAACTAGACCGGTAATCATTATTGCAGTTTCATATGAGGGAGAGGCATAAGCTAACATACTTTCTCTACTTGGATCATATGCACTTATGATTGGAACTCTAGCAAGCATCCGCAACTACTAAAGATCATTAAGGTAAAACCCAACCATAGCATTAAAGTACCAAGTCCTCTTTATCCCATACGCAACAACCCCTTTACTTGGGTTTGTGTTTCAGTCACTCAGGCAACCCACAATCAAATCATGAACGTATTGAAACACCCTATAGCGGGGATCCCTCACGCTTGCACGACACAGAGAGCACCATAGGACAGCACCAATAACAAAGCATGCAACTCAAACCAATCTTGATCATCAAATAGCCCATAGGACAAAACAAATCTACTCAAACATCATAGGATAGCCATACATCATTGGGAAATAATATATAGCGTTGAGCACCATGTTTAAGTAGAGATTACAATAGGTAAGAGAGAGGTTACACTGCTGCATAGAGGGGGAAGAGTTGGTGATGATGGCAGTGAAGTTGTTGGTGAAGATTGCGGTGATGATGATGGCCCCCGGTGGCACTCCGGTGCCACCGGAAGCGAGGGGGAGAGAGCCCCCCTCCTTCTTATTCTTCCTGGACCTCCTCCCTAGATGGGAGAAGGGTTTCCCCTCTGGTCCATGGCCTCCATGGCGTGGGAGGGGTGAGAGCCCCTCCGAGATTGGATCTGTCTCTCTGTCTCTCTCTGTTTATGCGTTCTCCGATTCTACCCTTTCACCGTTTCTTATATTCTCGGAGATCCGTAACTCCGATTGGACTGAAATTTTAACATGATCTCTATCCGGATATTAGCTTTCTTGCGGCGAAAGAAGGGCACCAACCGCCTTACGGAGTGGCCACGAGGGTCAGGGGCGCCCCCCCCCCCCCCCCCACCGCCTCATGGCCCCCTCGGGCATCGTCTCTGGTGGATTTTTCTTCCCAAAAATCATATATATTCCAAAAAAAATCTCCGTCAATTTTTATCCCGTTTGGACTCCGTTTGATATGGATATTCTGCGAAACAAAAAACATGCAACAAACTAGAACTGGCACTGGGCACTGATCAATATGTTAGTCCCAAAAATAGTATAAAAAGTTGCCAAAAGTATATGAAAGTTGTAGAATATTAGCATGGAACAATAAAAAATTATAGATACGAAGGAGACATATCAAGGCATCACGTCCGAGACAAGTGGACCGACTCCTGCCTACATCTACTACTATTACTCCACTCATCGATCGCTATCCAGCCTGCATCTAGAGTATTAAGTTCATGAAAACAGGGTAACGCCTTAAGTAAGATGACATGATGTAGAGGAATAAATTCATGCAATATGATAAAAAAACCATCTTGTTATCCTCGATGGAAACAATACAATACGTGCCTTGCTGCCCCTACTATCACTAGGAAAGGACACTGCAAGATTGAACCCAAAGCTAAGCACTTCTCCCATTGCAAGAAAGATCAATCTAGTAGGCCAAACCAAACTTATAATTCGAAGAGACTTGCAAAGATAACCAATCATACATAAAAGTATCCAGAGAAGATTCAAATATTGTTCATAGATAATCTTGATCATAAACCCACAATTTATCGGTCTCAACAAACACACCGCAAAAAGAAGATTGTATCGAATAGATCTCCACAAGAGAGGGGGAGAACATTGTATTGAGATCCAAAAAGAGAGAAGAAGCCATCTAGCTAATAACTATGGACCCGAAGGTCTGAGGTAAACTACTCACACTTCATCGGAGAGGCTATGGTGTTGATGTAGAAGCCCTCCATGATGGATGCCCCCTCCAGCGGAGCTTCGGAACAGGCCCCAAGATGGGATCTCGTGGATACAGAAGGTTACGACGGTTGAATTAGGGTTTTGGCTCCGTATCTGATTGTTTGGGGGTGCGTAGGTACATATAGGAGGAAGGAGTACGTCGGTGGAGCAACAGGGGGCCCACGAGGGTGGAGGGTGCGCCTGGGGGGTAGGCGCGCCCCCCTACCTCGTGGCTTCCTCCTTTATTTCTTGATGTAGGGTCCAAGTCTCCTGGATCATGTTCGGTGAGAAAATCACGTTCCCGAAGGTTTCATTCCGTTTGGACTCCGTTTGATATTCCTTTTCTTTGAAACCCTAAAATAGGCACAAAAAAACGGCAAATCTGGGTTGGGCCTCCGGTTAATAGGTTAGTCCCAAAAATAATATAAAAGTGGATAATAAAGCCCAATAATGTCCAAAACAGTAGATAATATAGCACGGAGCAATCAAAAAAAATATAGATACGTTGGAGACGTATCAGGCATTCATTCTTATTACTTGCGTGTGACCTAAGCATGCAACCAAGGACACAGATTTGATTTTTCAACCCGTTTATATGCAATGGAGCATGTGCATGTAGTTCAAATTTGAATTATGCACCTGAGATGCCTACAAAACCAAGTTAATGTACAAAAGCGTCCAAATGAACCCTGAATAATTCCAATTTTTTTGAAGACACACCTATAGTTGCATGTTCACTGCAGATAAAAGTTCTAGCAATTCAAACACCATCCTTCGCAGCTGTGACCCCATTACGTAATTCAAATGAAGACGATAAATCAAGTAGATCGCACATAGTTTATTATCACCAACCGTGTGAGATGCAGCACAAAATATCTTGGAGCACCGTCGGTGTATAGTATGCATATGGGTTACGTGAGAAGGTGCGTCGGCTACAGTCCACAGTTGGCGTGTCAAGCACACTAGCTCACTCCCCAAATATCATTTCACTATTCATTCATCGTCGGTGAAAGATGGGGACATGGACCCACGTCGTGAGGGCAACTTCAGCGGCCCACTCCGGCGAGAGCGCGGCTGTGGCCGCCAGGCGCGTGCTAACAAGCTTCGTGAGGGCGACCGCAGTCTGTGTCTGGGCGGACAAGGCAACACAAACGGCCGTTGTTGCTTCTCACGCGGTGGCATCAGCATCTGCCTCGGGGATAGCAACTGGCGAGAGCGGCACAGCAGCTGTCCATTCCATAGCGGCGGCCTTAGCCCTGATGGAGGCCGCCCACTACCATGTCGAGGCCGTCCACGCCCAGCTCGTGGCGGTCACCGCACAAATCGATCGAAGCTTCTCCAACAACAGTCGGCAACCCACGGCCGAAGAGTTGGCAATCACCGAGAGAGTTCGACAAGCCGTCCGTTCCTGTGTGGCATACCTTGCCACAACGGAGCCCGCCAGAGCCTAGACCGCGGCCGCCCACACCCAGCTCGTAGCGGCCTATTCCAAAGATATGGCGGACGCGGATAGCGAGATGCTTGCCGAGTATGGTGCAATTGATGTCATGGATCCCCATCCCCAGGAGACCGTCGGGCGCGAGCTGGACATGGAGGCGGCGGCGGAGATCGACGAGCACCAGCCGTAGTAGTACTCTTTGTTTTGTTTAATTAAGAGTGTCGGTCTTTAATTTGTTAGAGTAATGTTTAGGTCAGCTAGCCCTATTTAATTGTTGAACTTGCTCGATTAAGAAGTGTGGGTATGTTGTAGTCTCCTTTGAGTACCCAAATTATGCAATGACATGGATGACCACTGTAACTAGGGAAATTCGAACCAAAATTTTGGACGTTCAAACTCAACACACATGGGTTAAGCTATCTGAATCGTTTGTGATGTTCACATATCGTACATAGTTCTGAATAAGGGACCGTGTCTGATGACACTTTGCGCGCCAGTTTTTTCGCTGAAGCGATTCCAAATTTTTGGCTTCCACGGAAATATCTACCTCCCCGCCCCCTCCCCCTTACCAAAAGCCACATTTCCCCTGTTTCCACCTTCCTTTCCAAGTTGAAACCTTCACTCCTTGTTTGCAGCGCCACCTCCTCGTCGGCGACCCTCATCCACGCTGCTCGGCCTCGCCTATCCATGCAGGTAATCCACACCCGACCCCCATCCTCCTTCTCCCTCCACATCCCACATGCCCTGACTGCCGGCGCGACACCTTCCACCCAAATCACCAACCCCTCCACCAAATAAGCGCCTCCCTAAGCCATGGTGCGTGCAGTATAGCCAGGATACCAAGGACCATTTGGCAGCGGAGAAGCAAATCACGGCCGCACGCGCGGATGAGGTCGCGATGGCTTCCATTCATGTTGACCCCCAGATCTTGGAGGAGCACCTCGCCGTCAAGGCCACTGTCGACGCCTCGCGCACCGACAACTTGACGTGGTTGCCTGTTTGGTTCAATTCTGCAATGCGATGTTCAATTATTATGGGTGCATTCTGTTATTGTATACCATGTGAGGAATAAATTGAATTTGGTTGTAGTAAATACATGAGAAAAAATACAATTGCTATATTTCCAAGTTGTTAAGCATGCTTAGTTTGGTTAACTGTCTGATCTTCTATTAGGGGTATGTTATATTGTGCAATGTGGTGCTCGGTTAATGTTTGGTTCATTTGTTCTGGTGTTTAGCTAACTGCTTGGTTCAATTCTGCAGCGATGTCCCATTGTCGTGGGTAGAATTTTGTATTGTTGTGCATGTGAAGAAGAAATTAAATTTGGCTGCACTTAATACATGAGAAACATATACAAGTGCTATATTTCCTAGTTCTTAATCATGCTTGGTTTGGACAAATGGGTTTTCCATGTGGCTTGAATTAATCTGATGAATCTGTAATGTGCTTATTTTTCATCAACATATTTTACTAATAGCATGTGAACCCTTACTTAACCTGATAACTAACTACCTTATATGTGTTGTAGGGAAACAATGGGAAGAACTGAGGTTTACAATCTCTTAGCACGTGCATGGTTCGTTGTCTAATAGCACATTATTGTGCAATTGCAGGAACCATTCTAATATTTAGGTTTTTAACAATTTGGTCTTCCACGTGTAGGTCTTGCTGTTAGAGGTTTTGACCCACTATTCGACCCTTTTTGCATATGGGGAAATGAGTTGTCTATGAATATTAGTCAAGTCAAGAAACTCAGAAAGATTGTTAGGATAAAGAAATTAGCAACAAAAAACAACAAGATCTTTGTCTGCACAATGAAGAAGACATCAGTTCACTACAGGATGGTACTAACTAGTATACCTTACCTTTTTATTCCTTTGCCCCATTTCCAATATAGAGAAGATATTTATGCACATCCTTGTTTTCAAGCCTTTTCAAAGTAGTTCACTGATGATTACCTCTCAAACCACCTCTATGGTCAGGAGGCGAGGAAGGTTTTCATACAACACCCACGGTTCAATATTGAAGTGTTCCTGAAGAGGACGAAGGACGGACAGTCAATCATCCACAGGCACTGGCATAAAGTTGCAAAAACCTTCAACATGAATGAAGGCTCAATATTCGCCTTCCGCTTCAGCAGTTTTCCAGATAAGATGCATCTATCTATATACCATATATGATGCTAATTTTGAAAGGTTCTACATGTTGCATGTGAAACTTGGTGCTGGTGCAGTTGTGTAATGGGGTAGCTGAGTGCTGAAGCTATATCATGTTGTACTCTAATGTATTTCAATTATGATATTCTGCTTCCTTAATATGGAAATGAAATATATTATGTGCTTAATATGAATGTCAATTAGATTAATAAATAGATTATTAATAATGGGGCAATTAGCCTACTAATGGCGAATTATCCTGCTAATTAGGTTTTGCTATTGCAAACGGTTATTGAAAAAATACCGAGGGCGATGACCTCATGCAACGCACACAGTTTCTAGGAATAAACCGTGTTGGATCAATGAACAATCACACACGACTTTCTCTTGAAAACTGTTTGCGTTAGGCCACCTTGCGCAAACGTTTACCACATAAAAAATGTGTGTGATGGACAGCCTTTGCCACACAGTTTCTTCTACGGACCGTGTGTGATACATTCAATAACGCAAATGATTTAACGGGAAAAATTGTGTGTGATGTGCCTGTGAACGGAAACGTTTTCCTTGAAGCGACTGTGTGGGATGTACATACGAACGGAAACGTTTAGCGGGGACTGACTGTGTGGGATGTACTTGCGACCAGAAACAATTCCGCCTGTATAATTGTATTTTTTAGCTCTACTATACATATTTCCGTATTTGAGCGCTCGACAGTCACACACGACCTCATTTTGCCAAGCGTGTGTACCAGGAGGGCCATATCCCCGACGGTTTCTGGGTCATGTGGGAAGGACCCCCCTATCGCTCACTCTCACTAGGCGACGGATCCAAATGCCATCGCGGAAAGGGGTTAAAAACCGTTTGTATAGCACCTCGTTGTACTAGTGATAATGCTTCTTTGCTTTCTTCCTTGAAGCAAGGAGGGACTGGTTCATCTTCATCTTCCTCATCGGTGCACCACATATAGGGATAGGTATCCTTGAAGATATTCTTATCCAGAGGCCTGATACGTCCATTTTGCATCATGCTTTTATATCAATATTTATTACATTATGGGCTATTATTACACATTTTGTCACAATACTTATGCATTTTCTCTCTTATTTTACAAGGTTTACTTGAAGAAGGAGAATGCCGGCAGCTGGAATTCTGGACTGGAAAAGGAGCAAATATTAGAGACCTATTCTGCACAACTCCAAAAGTCCTGAAACTCCACAGAATTCAGTTTCAGAATATATAAAAAATATTGGGCAAAGGAAGCACCAGAGGGGGGCCACCCACCATCCACAAGGGTGGGGGCGCGCCCTACCCCCTGGGCACCCCCCCTTCCTCGTGGGCCCCCTGGCCGGCCTTTGGTGCCCATCTTTAGCTATATGAAGTCTTTCGCCCTGGAAAAAATCATAAGCAAGCTCACGGGACGAAACTCCGCCGCCACGAGGTGGAACCTTGGCGGAACTAATCTAGGGCTCCGGTGGAGCTGTTCTGCCGGGGAAACATCCCTTTGGGAGGGGGAAATCATCACCATCTTCATCACCATCGATCCTCTCACTGGGAGGGGGTCAATCTCCATCAACATATTCACCAGCACCATCTCATCTCAAACCCTAGTTCATCTCTTGTATCCAATCTTTGTCCCAAAACCTCAGATTGGTACCTGTGGGTTACTAGTAGTGTTGATTACTCATTGTAGTTAATGCTAGTTAGTTTATTCGGTGGAAGATCATATGTTTAGATCCTTTATGAATATCAATACCCCTCTGATTATGAACATGAATATGATTTGTGAGTAGTTACGTTTGTTCCTGAGGACATGGGAGAAGTCTTGCTATAAGTAGTCATGTGAATTTGGCATTCGTTCGATATTTTGATGAGATGTATGTTGTCTATCCTCTAGTGGTGTCATGTGAACGTCGACTACATGACACTTCACCATTGTTTGGGCCTAGAGGAAGGCATTGGGAAGTACTAGGTAGATGATGGGTTGCTAGAGTGACAGAAGCTTAAACCCTAGTTTATGAGTTGCTTCGTAAGGGGCTGATTTGGATCCATATGTTTCATGCTATGGTTAGGTTTACCTTAATACTTCTTTTGTAGCGGATGCTTGCAAGAGGGGTTAATAATAAGTGGGATGCTTGTCCAAGGAAGGGCAGTACCCAAGCACCGGTCCACCCACATATCAAATTATCAAAGTAATGAACGTGAATCATAGGAACGTGATGAAAACTAGCTTGACGATAATTCCCATGTGTCCTCGGGAGCGCTTTCCTTTATATAAGAGTTTGCCTAGGCTTATCCTTTGCTAAAATAGGATTGGGCCATCTTTCTTCACCTTGTTTACTTTTATTACTTTTTACCCGTTACAAATTACCTTATCACAAAACTATCTGTTACCGATAATTTCAGTGCTTGCAGAGAATACCTTACTGAAAATTGCTTATCATTTCCTTCTACTCCTCATTGGGTTCGACACTCTTACTTATCGAAAGGACTACGATAGATCCCCTATACTTGTGGGTCATCAAGACTCTTTTCTGCATCATTGCCGGGGAGTGAAGCGCCTTTGGTAGGTGGAATTTGGTAAGGAAAATTTATATAGTGTGCTGAAATTTACTGTCACTTGTTACTATAGAACATAATCCTTTGAGGGGCTTGTTCGGGGTATGTTCACCCAGAACAGTAGAGCAAAGAGTTGCTCCCCAACCTACTGAACCTACTGAAAATGTTTACTTTGAAATTCCTTCGGGTATGATAGAGAACCTGCTAGCTAATCCTTTCACAGGTGATGGAACATTACATCTCGATTTGCACCTAATTTATGTCGATGAAGTTTGTGGATTATTTAAGCATGTAGGTATGCCCGAGGATGTTATCAAGAAGAAGGTCTTCCCTTTATCTTTGAAGGGAAAGGCATTGACATGGTTTAGGCTATGTGATGATATGGGATCATGGAACTACAACCGATTGAAATTGGAATTTCATCAGAAGTTTTATCTTATGCATCTGGTTCATCGTGATCGTAATTATACATATAATTTTTGGCCTCGTGAAGGAGAAAGCATCGCTCAAGCTTGGGGGAGGCTTAAGTAAATGTTATATTCATGCCCCAATCATGAGCTCTCAAGAGAAATTATTATTCAAAAAATTTATGCTCGGCTTTCTCTCAATAATCGCTCCATGCACGATACTTCTTGTACTGGTTCTTTTATGATGAAGACTATTGAATTCAAATGGGATTTATTGGAAAGAATTAAACGCAACTCTGAAGATTGGGATCTCGATTAAGGTAAGGAGTCAGGTATAACACCTAAGTTTGATTGTGTTAAATCTTTTATGGATATCGATGTTTTCCATGAAATTGGCACTAAATATGGACTTGACTCTGAGATAGTAGCTTCTTTCTGTGAATCATTTGCTACTCATGTTGATCTCCCTAAGGAGAAGTGGTGTAAATATAATCCTGCCATTGAAGTAAAAGTAGTTGCACCTATAAAAGTTGAACAAAAGACTATCACTTATAATGTTGATCCTGTTGTTCCTACTGCTTATATTGAGAAACCACCCTTCCCTGTTAGAATAAAGGATCATGCTAAAGCTTCAACTGTGGTTCGTAAGAGTAATACTAGAACACCTACACCCTCTGAGCAAATTAAAGTTGAACCTAGTGTTGCTATGGTTAAAGATCTCTTGGCCGGTAATATTGATGGGCATGTTATTTACTTTTGTGATGAAGCTGCTAGAATTGCTAGACCCAATACTAAAAATAAACATAGACCTGTTGTAGGCATGCCTGTTATTTCTGTTAAAATAGGAGATCATTGTTGTCATGGCTTATGTGATATGGGTGCTAGTGCAAGTGCAATACCTCATTCCTTATATAAAGAAATTATGCATGATATTGCACCTGCTGAGATAGAGGAAATTGATGTTACAATTAAGCTTGCCAATAGAGACACTATTTCACCAGTTGGGATTGTTAGAGATGTTGAAGTCTTGTGTGGGAAAATTAAATATCCTGCTGATTTTCTTGTTCTTGGTTCCCCACAAGATAATTTTTGTCCCATTATATTTGGTAGACCCTTCTTAAATACTGTTAATGCTAGGATAGATTGCAAAAAGTATGTTGTTACTATTGGTTTGGGGGATATGTCTCATGAGTTTAATTTTGCTAAATTTCGTAGGCAACCCCATGATAAAGAATTTCCTAGTAAAGATGAAATTATTGGTCTTGCTTCTATTACCGTGCCTCCTAATGATCCTTTTGAACAATATTTGCTCGACCATGAAAATGATATGTTTATGAATGAAAGAAGGGAAATAGATGAAGTATTCTTTAAATAGGGACCAATTTAGAAACACAACTTGCCTATTGAAGTCCTAGGGGATCCTCCTCCACCCAAAGGTGATCCCGTGTTTGAGCTTAAACCATTACCTGATACTCTTAAATATGCTTATCTTGATGAGAAAAAGATATATCATGTTATTATTAGTGCTAAACTTTTAGAGCATGAAGAAAAGAAATTATTGAAAACTCTGAAGAAGCATCGTGCTGCTATTGTATATACTCTTGATGATCTTAAGGGCATTAGTCCCACTCTATGCCAACACAAAATAAAATTGGAGAAAGATGCGAAACCGGTTGTTGATCACCAACGATGGTTAAACCCTAAGATGAAAGAAGTGGTAAGAAAAGAAATACTAAAGCTTCTAGAGGCAGGTATAATTTATCCCGTTGCTGATACTCAGTGGGTAAGTCCTGTCCATTGTGTCCCTAAGAAGGGAGGTATTACTATTGTTCCTAATGATAAAGATGAATTGATCCCACAAAGAATTGTTATAGGTTATAGAATGGTAATTGATTTCTGCAAATTAAATAAAGCTACTAAAAAGGATCATTGCCATTTACCTTTTATTGATCAAATGCTAGAAAGATTATCCAAACATACACATTTTTGCTTTCTAGATGGTTATTCTGGTTTCTCTCAAATACATGTGTCAAAAGAGGATCAAGAAAAGACAACTTTTACTTGCCCTTTCGGTACCTTTGCTTATAGACGTATGCCTTTTGGTTTATGTAATGCACCTGCTACCTTTCAAAGATGTATGACTGCTATATTCTCTAACTTTTGTGAAAAGATTGTTGAGGTATTCATGGATGATTTTTCTGTATATGGAACTTCTTTTGATGATTTCTTAAGCAACCTTGATCGAGTTTTGCAGAGATGTGAAGAAACTAATCTTGTTTTGAATTGGGAGAAGTGCCACTTTATGGTTAATGAAGGTATTGTCTTGGGGCATAAAATTTCTGAAAGAGGTATTGAAGTTGATAAAGC
Organism: Triticum monococcum; assembly: GCA_034509565.1. Classification (NCBI taxonomy): domain Eukaryota; kingdom Viridiplantae; phylum Streptophyta; class Magnoliopsida; order Poales; family Poaceae; genus Triticum; species Triticum monococcum. The sequence goes on along the minus strand of CM067847.1, from coordinate 166,953,271 downwards.
TAAAGTTGATGCTATTGAAAAGATGTCGTGTCCTAAGGACATTAAAGGTATAAGAAGTTTCCTAGGTCATGCCAGTTTTTATAGGAGGTTCATTAAAGACTTCTCAAAAATTTCTAGGCCTCTGACTAATCTCTTACAAAAAGATGTTCCTTTTGTCTTTGATGATGATTGTGTAGAAGCATTTGAAATACTTAAGAAAGCCTTGATTTCTGCACCTATTGTTCAGCCACCTGATTGGAATTTACCCTTTGAAATTATGTGTGATGCTAGTGATTATGCTGTAGGGGCTGTTCTAGGACAAAGAGTTGATAAGAAATTAAATGTTATCCAATATGATAGTAAAACTCTAGACAGGGCCCAGAGAAATTATGCTATTACTGAAAAGGAATTTTTAGCAGTTCTATTTGCTTGTGATAAGTTCAGACCTTATATTGTTGATTCTAAAGTAACTGTTCACACTGATCATGCTGCTATTAAATATCTTATGGAAAAGAAAGATGCTAAACCTAGACTTATTAGATGGCTTCTCTTGCTACAAGAATTTGATTTGCATATTATTGATAGAAAAGGAGTTGAGAACCCCGTTGCAGACAACTTGTCTAGGTTAGAGAATGTTCTTGATGACCCACTACCTATTGATGATAGCTTTCCTGATGAATAATTAGATGTCATAAATGCTTCTCGTACTACTCCATGGTATGCTGATTATGCTAATTATATTGTTGCTAAATTTATACCACCTAGTTTCACATACCAGCAAAAGAAAAGGTTTTTCTATGACTTAAGACGTTACTTCTGGGATGACCCACACCTTTATAAAGGAGTAGATGGTGTTATTAGACGTTGTGTACCTGAGCATGAACAAGAACAGATCTTATGCATGTGTCACTCCGAGGCTTATGGAGGACACCACGCTGGAGATAGAACTGCACATAAGGTATTGCAATCCGGTTTTTATTGGCCCACTCTCTTCAAAGATGCCCGTAAGTTTGTCTTGTCTTGTGATGAATGTCAAAGCATTGGTAATATTAGTAGACGTCAAGAAATGCCTACGAATTATTCACTTGTTATCGAACCATTTGATGTTTGGGTCTTTGATTATATGGGACTGTTTCCTTCCTCTAATGGGTATACACATATTTTAGTTGCTGTTGATTACGTTACTAAGTGGGTAGAAGATATTCCAACTAGTAGTGCTGATCATAACACCTCTATTAAGATGCTTAAAGAAGTTGTTTTTTTAGGTTTGGAGTCCCTAGATACTTAATGACTGATGGTGGTTCACATTTTATTCATGGTGCTTTTCATAAGATGCTTGCTAAGTATGATGTTAATCATAGAATTGCATCTCTGTATCACCCGCAGTCTAGTGGTCAAGTATAACTTAGTAATAGAGAGCTTAAGTTAATTCTACAAAAGACTGTTAACAGATCTAGAAAGAATTGGTCAAAGAAACTTGATGATGCATTATGGGCTTATAGAACTACATATAAAAATCCTATGGGTATGTCTCCGTATAAAATGGTTTATGGAAAAGCATGTCACTTACCTCTCGAACTAGAACATAAGGCATATTGGGCCATTAAAGAGCTCAATTGTGATTTCAAACTTGCCGGTGAGAAGAGGCTTTTTGACATTAGCTCACTTCATGAATGGAGAACCCAGGCCTATGAGAATGCTAAACTGTTGAAGGAAAAAGTTAAAAGATGGCATGACAAAAGGATACAAAAACGTGAGTTTAATGTAGGCGATTATGTATTGTTATACAACTCTTCTTTAAGATTTTTTGCAGGAAAACTCCTCTCTAAATGGGAAGGTCCTTACATTATAGAGGAGGTCTATTGTTACGGTGCCATATAAATCAACAACTTCGAAGGCACAAATCTGAGGGTGGTGAACGGTCAAAGAATCAAACATTATATCTCAGGTAGTCCTATAAATGTTGAAACTAATGTTATTGAAACCATAACCCCGGAGGAATACATAAGGGACACTTTCCAGAACGTTTCAGACTCCGAAAAGGAATAGGTATGAGGTACGGTAAGTAAACCGACTCCAAAACGGTTCTAATAGCAATTTTTCTCTGTTTTCGAATATTTAAAAAAATAGGAAAATAAGAGGTAGTCCGGGAAGGACACGAGGCGTCCACGAGGGTGGAGGGTGCGCCCTACCCCCCTGGGCGCGCCTCCTACCTCGTGGGCACCTCGTGCGCTCTCCGGACTCTGTTTTCTTACACGATACTTCTTTTGGTCAGTAAAAATTCATTATATAATCTCCCGAAGGTTTTGACCACCGTACCACGCAATTATCCTATGTTTTTGTTTCGAGCTAATTTCTGCCAGAGTTTTCAAGGCCAGGCATCATGTCGTCCTCCTCCTTCAACAATGAGGGCAATGATGCTTAGCTAATGAAGATAGAGCTGAATAGAGAAGAACCCGGAGAGATCAACAAGGATGATGGGATCAAGAAGGTCATGGAGGATCAAGTTCCGGCAGTAGAAGACAAAGACATCCTTCAACCTCATCACAATCTTCTTACCCCAACGGAGATTGAAGCTTTCAAGATGATTGAGTTAGCTCGCATTCAAAACAAGTATCTCACACGTGAAAATATTTTGTTGAAGGAGCATATCATCACACTCAAGGCCATTATCCACAAATTGGAGGATCTCCTACACTTGATGTGCGACTATCCATCATCACCACCATCTTCTTCACTAGCAAAGAAGAACTGAGTATCTGGTATGGGCACTCCCCTTGGCAACTGCCAATCTTGGGGGAGGTGCCCCGGTATCGTATCACCATCACACTTTTATCTTTACCGTTTTTTCTTAGTTTGATACTTTTGGTTATATCTTGATCTAGTAGAATAAAGTTTTAGTATGATCTAGTTTTGAGTTTTGCTTTATGATCCTTCTATGTAATCGAGTCCGTGAGCTATATATAATAAAGATTAGTTATGAGTCAAGGGCCTGATTATCTTGCCATGATCTGGAGGGAATAAAAATAAAAGAGAAGAGAAAGAATAAAAAGAAATAAAGAGATCATATGGATCTTATGGAGAGTAATGACTTCACATATAAAGAGTATGATGAATAAAAGTTGTTGAGAGTTGACAAACTTAGTTTTGGTCATCGTTGCAATTAATAGGAAGTAATAAAGAAAGAGAGGTTTTCACATATAAATATACTATCTTGGACATCTTTTATGATTGTGAGCACTCATTAAAATATGACATGCTAAAAAGTTGAGCTTGGACAAGGAAGACAACGTAATGGGTTATGTTTTCTTACATCCGAAATAAATTATATTGTCTTGGATCATCCAACATGTTGAGCTTGCCTTTCCCCCTCATGCTAGCCAAATTCTTTGCACCAAGTAGAGATACTACTTGTGCTTCCAAATATCCTTAAACCCAGTTTTGCCATGAGAGTCCACCATATCTACCTATGGATTGAGTAAGATCCTTCAAGTAAGTTGTCATTGTTGCAAGCAATAAAAATTGCTCTCTAAATATGTATGATTTATTAGTGCGGAGAAAATAAGCTTTATACGATCTTGTGATGTGGAAGAAATAAAACCGACGGACTGCATAATAAAGGTCCATATCACAAGTGGCAATATAAAGTGACGTTCTTTTGCATTAAGATTCCGTGCATCCAACCATAAAAGTACATGACAACCTCTGCTTCCCTCTGCGAAGGGCCTATCTTTTATCCTTGTTTTATACTTTATACAAGAGTCATGGTGATTTTCACCTTTCCTTTTTACATTTTATCCTTTGGCAAGCACAATGTGTTGGAAAGATCCTGATATATATATAGCTAATTGGGTGTGAGTTTTCATGAACCATTATTGTTGACATTACCCTTGAGGTAAAAGGTTGGGAGGCAAAACTATAAGCCCCTATCTTTCTCTGTGTCCGATTAAAACTTCATATCCATAAATATTGCGTGAGTGTTAGCAATTGTGAAAGATTAAATGATGGTTGAGTATGTGGACTTGCTGAAAAGCTCTTATATTGACTCTTTCCAATGTTATGATAAATTGCAATTGCTTCAATGACTGAGATTATAGTTTGTTAGTTTTCAATGAAGTTTCTGATTCATACTTGAAATTGTGAATGAATTGTTACTTTAGCATAAGAAATCATATGACAATATATATATATATGTTGCTGTTATAAGAATGATCATGATGCCCTCATGTCCGTATTCTATTTTATCGACACCTCTATCTCTAAACATGTGGACATATTTCTCGATGTCGGCTTCTGCTTGAGGACAAGCGAGGTCTAAGCTTGGGGGAGTTGATACATCCATTTTGCATCATGCTTTCATATTAATATTTATTGCATTATGGGTTGTTATTACACATTATGTCACAATACTTATGCCTTTTCTCTCTTATTTTACAAGGTTTACATGAAGAGGGAGAATGCCGGCCGCTGGAATTCTGGGCTGGAAAAGGAGCAAATATTAGAGACCTATTCTGCACAACTCCAAAAGTCCTAAAACTCCACGGAATTCAGTTTTAGAATATATAAAAAATATTGGGTGAAGGAAGCACCAGAGGGGGCCACCCACCATCCACGAGGGTGGGGACGCTCCCTACCCCCTGGGGGCGTGCCCCCTGCCTCGTGGGCCCCCTGGCCAGCCTCCGGTACCCATCTTTAGCTATATGAAGTCTTTCCCCTGGAAAAAATCATAAGCAAGCTCACGGGATGAAACTCCGCCGCCACGAGGCGGAACCTTGGCGGAACCAATCTAGGGCTCCGACGGAGCTGTTCTGCCAGGGAAACATCCCTCCGGGAGGGGGAAATCATCACCATCGATCCTATCATCGGGAGGGGGTCAATCTCCATCAACATCTTCACCAGCACCATCTCATCTCAAACCCTAGTTCATCTCTTGTATCCAATATTTGACCCAAAACCTCAGATTGGTACCTGTGGGATACTAGTAGTGTTGATTACTCCTTGTAGTTGATGCTAGTTGGTTTATTCGGTGGAAGATCATATGTTCAGATCCTTTATGCATATTAATACCCCTCTGATTATGAACATGAATATGATTTTTTAGTAGTTACGTTTGTTCCTGAGGACATGGGAGAAGTCTTGCTATAAGTAGTCATGTGAATTTGGTATTCGTTCGATATTTTGATGAGATGTATGATGTCTATCCTCTAGTGGTGTCATGTGAACGTTGACTACATGACACTTCACCATTGTTTGGGCCTAGAGGAATGCATTGGGAAGTAATAAGTAGATGATGGGTTGCTAGAGTGACAGAAGCTTAAACCCTAGTTTATGAGTTGCATTGTAAGGGGCTGATTTGGATCCATATGTTTCATGCTATGGTTAGGTTTACCTTAATACTTATTTTATAGTTGTAGATGCTTTCAAGAGGGGTTAATCATAAGTGGGATGCTTGTCCAAGGAAGGGAAGTACCCAAGCACCAGTCCACCCACATATCAAATTATCAAAGTAACGAACGTGAATCATATGAATGTGATGAAAACTAGCTTGACGATTATTTCCATGTGTCCTCGGGAGCGCTTTTCTTTGTATAAGAGTTTGTCCAGGCTTGTCCTTTGCTAGAAAAAGGATTGGGCCATCTTGCTGCACCTTGTTTACTTTTATTACTTGTTACTCGTTACAAATTACCTTACCACAAAACTATCTGTTACCGATAATTTCAGTGCTTGCAGAGAATATCTTACTGAAAACTGCTTATCATTTCCTTCTACTCCTCGTTGGGTTCGACACTCTTACTTATCAAAAGGACTACGATAGATACCCTATACTTGTGGGTTGATGTCTACTACACAACCTTTTCCTTGTAGAAGTTATTGGGCCTCCAAGTGCAGAGGTTTGTAGGATAGTAGCAAATTTCCCTCAAGTGGATGACCTAAGGTTCATCAGTCCGTAGGAGGCGTAGGATGAAGATGGTCTCTCTCAAACAACCCTACAACCAAATAACAAAGAGTCTCTTGTGTCCCCAACACACCCGATACAATGGTAAATTTTATAGGTGCACTAGTTTAGCGAAGAGATGGTGATACAAGTGCAATATGGATGGTAGATAAAGGTTTTTGTAATCTAAAAATATAAAAATAGCAAGGTAACTAATGATAAAAGTGAGCAAAAACAGCATTGCAATGTGTTGAAACAAGGCCTAGGGTTCATACTTTCACTAGTGCAAGTCCTCTCAACAATAATAACATAATTGGATCACATAACTATCCCTCAACATGCAACAAAGAGTCATTCCAAAGTCACTAATAGCGGAGAACAAACGAAGAGATTATGGTAGGGTACGAAACCACCTCAAAGTTATTCTTTCCAATCAATCCGTTGGGTTATTCCTATAAGTGTCACAAACAGCCCTAGAGTTCGTACTAGAATAACACCTTAAGACACAAATCAACCAAAACCCTAATGTCACCTAGATACTCTAATGTCACCTCAAGTATCTGTGGGTATGATTATACGATATGCATCACACAATCTCATATTCATCTATTCAACCAACACATAGGACCTCAAAGAGTGCCCCAAAGTTTCTACCGGAGAGTGAAGACGAAAACATGTGCCAACCCCTATGCATAGGTTCGTGGGCAGAACCCACAAGTTGATCACCAAAACATACATCAAGTGAATCAATAGAATAACCCATTGTCACCACCGTTATCCCACGCAAGACATACATCAAGTGTTCTCAAATCCTTAAAGACTCAATCCGATAAGATAACTTCAAAGGGAAAACTCAATCCATTACAAGAGAGTAGAGGGGGAGAAACAACATAAAATCCAACTATAATAGCAAAGCTCGCGATACATCAAGATCGTATCACCTCAAGAACACGAGAGAGAGAGAGAGATCAAACACATAGCTACTGGTACATACCCTCGGCCCCGAGGGAGAACTACTCCCTCCTCGTCATGGAGAGCACCGGGATGATGAAGATGGCCACCGGAGAGGGATTCCCCCTCCAGCGGGGTGCCGGAACGGGTCTAGATTGGTTTTCGGTGGCTACGGAGGCTTCTGGCGGCGGAACTCCCGATCTATTATGCTCCCCGAAGTTTTTAGGGTATATGGGTATATATGGGGGGAAGAAGTACGTCGGTGCACCTCCGGGTTGTCCACGAGGCATGGAGGCGCGCCCAGGGGGGTGGGCGCGCCCCCCACCCTCGTGGGCAGCCCGGGACTCTCCTGGTCCAACTCCGATACTCCATGGGCTTCTTCTGGTCCAAAAATAAGTTCCGTGAAGTTTCAGGTCAATTGGACTCCGTTTGATTTTCCTTTTCTACGATACTCTAAAACAAGGAAAAAAACAGAAACTGGCACTGGGCTCTAGGTTAATAGGTTAGTCCCAAAAATCATATAAAATAACATATAAATGCATATAAAACATCCAAGGTTGATAATATAATAGCATGGAACAATCGAAAATTATAGATACGTTGGAGACGTATCAGCATCCCCAAGCTTAATTCCTGCTCGTCCTCGAGTAGGTAAATGATAAAAATAGAATTTTCGATGTGGAATGCTACCTAACATATTCATCATGTATTTCTCTTTATTGTAGCAAGAATATTTAGGTCCACAAGATTCAAGGCAAAAGTTTAATATTGACATAAAAATAATAATACTTCAAGCATACTAACTAAGCAATCATGTCTTCTCAAAATAACATGGCGAAAGAAAGTTCATCCCTACAAAATCATATAGTTTGGTCATGCTCCATTTTTGTCACTCTCATCATGCACAACCCCGATGACAAGCCAAGCAATTGTTTCATACTTTAGTAATCTCAAACCTTTTTCAACTTTCATGCAATACATGAGAGTGAGCCATGGATATAGCACTATGGGTGGAATAGAATATAATGAGGGGCTTATGTGGAGAAGACAAAAAGGAGAAAGTCTCACATTGACATGGCTAATCAATGGGCTAGGGAGATGCCCATCAATTGATGTCAATGCAAGGAGTAGGGACTGCCATGCAACGGATGCACTAGAGCTATAAATGTATGAAAGCTCAACAAAAGAAACTAAGTGGGTGTGCATCCAACTTGCTTGCTCACGAACACCTAGGGCATTTGAGGAAGCCCATTGTTGGAATATACAAGCCAAGTTCTATAATGAGAAGTTCCCACTAGTATATGGAAGTGACAAAACAAAAGACTCTCTATCATGAAGATCATGGTGCTACTTTGAAGCACAAGTGTGGAAAAAAGGATAGTAGCATTGTCCCTTTTATTTTTCTTATTTTTTTATTTTTTTATTTGGCCTTTCTTTTTTTTCTTTTTTTCTTTTTTTGGGGACAATGATCTATTAGTGATGATCATCACACTTCAATTTATTTACAACTCAAGAATTACAACTCGATACTAGAACAAAGTATGACTTTATATGAATGCCTCCTGTGGTGTACCGGGATGTGCAATGACTCAAGAGCGACATGTATGGAAGAATTATGAATGGTGGCTGCTACCTCTTGAGCACTGCGTTGGTTTTCCCCGAAGAGGAAGGGATGATGCAGCAAAGTAACGTAAGTATTTCCCTCAGTTTTTGAGAACCAAGGTATCAATCCAGTAGGAGGCTACGCGCGAGTCCCTCGTACCTGCACAAAACAAATAAATCCTCGCAACCAACGCGAATAGGGGGTGTCAATCCCTACACGGCCACTTACGAGAGTGAGATCTGATAGATATGATAAGATAATATTTTTGGTATTTTTGTGATAAAGATGCAAAGTAAAATAAAGGCAAAGTAAAGAGCAAAGGAAATAACTAAGTAGTAGGAGATTAATATGATAAAGATAGACCCGGGGGCCATAGGTTTCACTAGTGGCTTCTCTCGAGAGCATACGTATTCTACGGTGGGTGAACAAATTACTGTTGAGCAATTGACAGAATTGAGCATAGTTATGAGAATATCTAGGTATGATCATGTATATAGGCATCACATCTGAGACAAGTAGACCGACTCCTACCTGCATCTACTACTATTACTCCACTCATCGACTGCTATCCAGCATGCATCTAGATTATTAAGTTAAAAACAGAGTAACGCCTTAAGCAAGATGACATGATGTAGAGGAATAAACTCATGTAATATGATGAAAACCCCATCTTGTTATCCTCGATGAAAACAATACAATACGTGCCTTGTTGCCCCTGCTGTCACTGGGAAAGGACACCGCAAGATTGAACCCAAAGCTAAGCACTTCTCCCATTGCAAGAAAGATCAATCTAGTAGGCCAAACCAAACTGATAATTCGAAGAGACTTGCAAAGATAACCAATCATACATAAAAAGAATTCAGAGAAGATTCAAATATTGTTCATAGATAGACTTGATCATAAACCCACAATTCATCGGTCTCAACAAACACACCGCAAAAAGCTATTACATCAAATAGTTCTCCACAAGAGAGGGGGATAACATTGTATTGAGATCCAAAAAGAGAGAAGAAGCCATCTAGCTAATAACTATGGATCCGTAGGTATGAGGTAAACTGCTCACACTTCATCGGAGGGGCTATGGTGTTGATGTAGAAGCCCTCCGTGATCGATGCCCCCTCCGACGGAGCTCCGGAACAGGCCCCAAGATGGGATCTCGTGGATACAGAAAGTTGCGGTGGTGGAATTAGGTATTTGGCTCCGTGTCTGATCGTTTGGGGGTACGTAGGTATATATAGGAGGAAGGAGTACGTCGGTGGAGCAATAGGGGGCCCACAAGGGTGGAGGGCGCGCCTGGTGGGGTAGGCGCGCCCTCCTACCTCGTGGCCTCCTCTTTTGTGTCTTGACGTGGGGTCCAAGTCTCCCAGGTCTTGTTTGTTGAGAAAATCACGTTCCCGAAGGTTTCATTCCGTTTGGACTCTGTTTGATATTCCTTTTCTTCGAAACCCTAAAATAGGCCAAAAAACAGCAATTCTGGGTTGGGCCTCCGGTTAATAGGTTAGTCCCAAAAATAATATAAATGTGGAAAATAAAGCCCAATAATGTCCAAAACAGTAGATAATATAGCATGGAGCAATCAAAAATTATATATACGTTGGAGACGTATCAAGCATCCCCAAGCTTAATTCCTACTCGTCCTCGAGTAGGTAAATGATAAAAACAGAACTTTTGATGCGGAGTGCTACTTGGCATAATTTTAATGTAATTCTTCTTAATTATGGTATGAATATTCAGATCCTAAAGATTCAAGACCAAAGTTTAATATTGACATAAAAATAATAATACTTCAAGCATACTAACAAAGCAATTATGTCTTCTCAAAATATCATGGCCAATGAAAGTTATCCCTACAAAATCATATAGTCTGGCTATGCTCCATCTTCACCACACAAAATATTTAAATCATGCACAACCCCGATGACAAGCCAAGCAATTGTTTCATACTTTTGGTGTTCTCTAACTTTTTCAATCTTCACGCAATACATGAGCGTGAGCCATGGACATAGCACTTATAGGTGGAATAGAATGGTGGCTGTGGAGAAGACAAAAAGGAAGAAGATAGTCTCACATCAACTAGGCGTATCAACAGGCTATGGAGATGCCCATCAATAGATATCAATGTGAGTGAGTAGGGATTTCCATGCAACGGATGCACTAGAGCTATAAGTATATGAAAGCTCAACAAAAGAAACTAAGTGGGTGTGCATCCAACTTGCTTGCTCATGAAGACCTAGGGCATTTTGAGGAAGCCCATCATTGAAATATACAAGCCAAGTTCTATAATGAAAAATTCCCACTAGTATATGAAAGTGATAACACAGGAGACCCTCTATCATGAATATCATTGTGCTACTTTGAAGCACAAGTGTGGTAAAAGGATAGTAGCATTGCCCCTTCTCTCTTTTTCTCTAATTCTTTTTATTTGGGCCTTTTCTCCTTTTTTATGGCCTCTTTTCTTTCTCTTTTTTTGTCCGGAGTCTCATCCCGACTTGTGGGGGAATCATAGTCTCCATCATCCTTTCCTCACTAGGACAATGCTCTAATAATGATGATCATCACACTTTTATTTTTCTTACAACTCAACAATTACAACTCGATACTTAGAACAAAATATGACTCTATATGAATGCCTCCGGCAGTGTACCGGGATATGCAATGACTCATGAGTGACATGTATGAAAGATTATGAATGGTGGCTTTGCCACAAATACGATGTCGACTACATGATCATGCTAAGCAATATGACAATGATGGAGTGTGTCATAATAAATGGAACGGTGGAAAGTTGCATGGCAATATATCTCGGAATGGCTATGGAAATGCCATAATAGGTAGGTATGGTGGCTGTTTTGAGGAAGGTATATGGTGGGTGTATGATACCGGCGAAAGGTGCGCCGTATTAGAGAGGCTAGCAAAGGTGGAAGGGTGAGAGTGCGTATAATCCATGGACTCAACATTAGTCATAAAGAACTCATATACTTATTGCAAAAATCTACAAGTTATCAAAGCAAAGTATTACGCGCATGCTCCTAGGGGGATAGATTGGTAGGAAAAGACCATCGCTCGTCCCCGACTGCCACTCATAAGGAAGACAATCAAAAAATAAATCATGCTCCGACTTCAGCACATAACGGTTCACCATACGTGCATGCTACGGGAATCACAAACTTTAACACAAGTATTCTTCAAATTCATAACTACTCAACTAGCAAAACTTTAATATCACCATCTTCATATCTCAAAACAATTATCAAGCATCGAACTTCTCATAGTATTCAACACACTCATACGAAAGTTTTATTATTAATATTGTATACCAAGCATATTAGGATTTTAAGAAAATTACCATCCTATTTAAGACTCTCAAAATAATCTAAGTGAAGCATGAGAGATCAATAGTTTCTATAAAACAAATCCACCACCGTGCTCTAAAAGATATAAGTGAAGTACTAGAGCAAAACTACATAGCTCAAAAGATATAAGCGAAGCACATAGATTATTCTAACAAATTCCAAATCTTGTATGGCTCTCTCAAAAGGTGTGTACAGCAAGGATGATTGTGGTAAACTAACAAACAAAGACTCAAATAATACAAGACGCTCCAAACAAAACACATATCATGTGGCGAATAAAAATATAGCTCCAAGTAAAGTTACCGATAGAAGTAGACGAAAGAGGGGATGCCTTCCGGGGCATCCCCAAGCTTTGGATTTTAGGTGTCCTTAGATTACCTTGGGGGTGCCATGGTCATCCCCAAGCTTAGGCTCTTGCCACTCCTTGTTCCATAATCCATCAAATCTTTACCCAAAACTTGAAAACTTCACAACACAAAACTTAAAGTAGAAGATCTCGTGAGCTCCGTTAGCGAAAGAAAACAAAAGACCACTTCAAGGTACTGTAATGAACTCATTATTTATTTATATTGGTGTTATAACTACTGTATTCCAACTTCTCTATGGTTTATAAACTATTTTACTAGCCATAGATTCATCAAAACAAGCAAACAACACACGAAAAACAGAATCTGTCAAAAACAGAACAGTCTGTAGTAATCTGTAGCTAGCGCAAGATCTGGAACCCCAAAAATTCTAAAATAAATTTTTGGACGTGAGTAATTTATCTATTAATCATCTGCAAAAATAATTAACTAAATAGCACTTTCCAAATAAAAATGGCAGTAGTTCTCGTGAGCGCTAAAGTTTCTGTTTTTTACAGCAAGTGTGACAAGACTTTCCCCAAGTCTTCCCAACGGTTCTACTTGGCACAAACACTAATTAAACACAAAAAAACAACCTAAACAAAGGCTAGATAAATTATTTATTACTAAACAGGAGCAAAAAGCAAGGAGTAAAAATAAAATTGGGTTGCCTCCCAACAAGCGCTATCGTTTAACGCCCCTAGCTAGGCATAACAAGCAAGGATAGATCTAGGTATTGCCATCTTTGGTAGGCAATCCATCAGTGGCTCTCATAATAGATTCATAAGGTAATTTAATTTTATTTCTAGGAAAGTGTTCCATGCCTTTCCTTAATGGAAATTGGAATCTAACATTTCTTTCTTTCATATCAATAATTGCATCAATCGTTCTAAGGAAAGGTCTACCAAGAATAATAGGACAGGACATGAAGGATTGCAATCTATGTCAAGAACAATAAAATCTACGGGCAAATAATTCATATTTGAAAAAATAAGAACATCATTAATTCTTCTCATAGGTTTCCTAATAGTGGAATCCGCAAGGTGCAAGTTTAGAGAGCAATCATCAAAATCACGGAAACCTAACAAATCACAGAAAATCTTTGGAATCGTGGAAACACTAGCACCCAAATCACATAAAGCATAGAATTCATGATCCTTAATTTTAATTTTAATAGTTGGTTCCCACTCATCATAAAGCTTTCTAGGGATAGAAACTTCAATTCAAGTTTTTCTTCATAAGATTGCATCAAGGCATCAACGATATGTTTAGTAAACGCTTTATTTTGACTATAAGCATGAGGAGAATTTAGCACGGATTGCACCAAGGAAATACAATCAATCAAAGAGCAATTTTCATAGTTAAATTCCTTGAAATCCATAATAGTGGGTTTAGCAACATCTAGGGTTTTAATTTCTTCAATCCCACTTTTATCAATTTTAGCATCAAGATCAAAAAATTCCGAATTCTTGGAATGCCTTCTAGGTAAAGGTGGATCATATTCAGTCCCATCATTATCAAGATTCATATTGCAAAACAAAGATTTAATAGGGGAAACATCAATAACTTTTAGATCTTCATCATTATTTTCATAGGAACTAGAAGAACACGCTCTTATAAAGGCATCTTTCTTAGCACGCATCCTAGCGGTTCTTTCTTTCCACTCATCAATGGAAATTCTCATGGCTTTGAGAGACTAATTGATATCATGCTTAGGTGGAATAGATCTAAGTTTCAAAGAATCAACATCAAGAGAAATTCTATCAACGTTCCTAGCCAACTCATCAATCTTAAGCATTTTTTCTTCAATCAAAGCATTAAAATTCTTTTGCGAAGTAATAAATTCTTTAATATTAGATTCAAAATCAGAGGGCATCTTATTATAATTTCCATAAGAATTGTTGTAGGAATTACCATAATTATTAGAGGGATTACTAGGATAAGGCCTAGGATTAAAATTTCCTCTATACGTGTTGTTACCAAAATTGTTCCTACCAACAAAATTCACATCCATGGATTCATTATTATTCTCAATCAAAGTAGACAAGGGCATATCATTAGGATCAGAAGAAACACTCTTATTAGCAAATAATTTCTTAAGTTCATCCATCTTTCCACTCAAAACATTAATTTCTTCTATCACATGCACCTTTTTGTTAGTAGATCTTTCAGTATGCCATTGAGATTAATTAACCATAATATTATCTAGGAGTTTAGTAGCTTATCCTAAAGTGATTTCCATAAAAGTGCCTCCCGCGGCCGAATCTAAAAGATTTCTAGAAGTAAAATTCAATCCGGCATAAATTTTTTGTAAAATCATCCACAAATTCAAACCATGAGTAGGGCAATTACGTATCATTAGTTTCATTCTCTCCCAAGCTTGTGCAACATGTTCATGATCAAATTGCTTAAAATTCATAATCTCGTTTCTAAGAGAGATGATCTTAGAGGGAGGAAAATACTTAGAGATAAAAGCATCTTTGCACTTATTCCATTAATCAATACTATTTTTAGGTAAAGACGAAAACCAAGCTTTAGCACGATCTCTAAGTGAAAAAGGAAATAGCTTCAATTTAACAATATCATTATCCACATCTTTCTTCTTTTGCATATCACACAAATCAACGAAGCTATTTAGATGGGTAGCGGCATCTTCATTAGGAAGGCCGGAAAACGAATCTTTCATGACAAGATTCAGCAAAGCAGTATTAATTTCACAAGCTTCAGCATCGGTAAGAGGAGCAATCGGAGTGCTAATAAAACATTGTTGTTGGTATTGGTGAAGTCACATAATTTAGTATTATCTTGAGCCATCGTGACAAGCAAGCAAACTAACACACAAGCAAACAAAAAGCAAGCGGGCAAAAAGAGGCAAATAGAGAAAGATATGGAGGATAGAGAGAGAGAGAGAGGGCGAATAAAACAGCAAGGGTGAAGTGGGGGAGAGGAAAACGAGAGGCAAATTTAAAATAATGTAATGCGGGAGATAAGGGTATGTGATGGGTACTTGGTATGTTGACTTTTGCGTATACCTCCCCGGTAACGGCGCTAGAAATCCTTCTTGCTACCTCTTGAGCACTGCGTTGGTTTTCCCCGAAGAGGAAGGGATGATGCAGCAAAGTAACGTAAGTATTTCCCTCAGTTTTTGAGAACCAAGGTATCAATCTAGTAGGAGGCTACGCGCGAGTCCCTCGTACCTGCACAAAACAAATAAATCCTCGCTACCAACGCGAATAGGGGTGTCAATCCCTACACGGACACTTACAAGAGTGAGATCTGATAGATATGAAAAGATAATATTTTTGGTATTTTTGTGATGAAGATGCAAAGTAAAATAAAGGCAAAGTAAAGAGCAAAGGAAATAACTAAGTAGTAGGAGATTAATATGATAAAGATAGACCCGGGGGGCATAGGTTTGACTAGTGGCTTCTCTCGAGAGCATAAGTATTCTACAGTGGGTGAACAAATTACTGTTGAGCAATTGACAGAATTGAGCATAGTTATGAGAATATCTAGGTATGATCATGTATATAGGCATCACGTCCGAGACAAGTAGACCGACTCCTGCCTGCATCTACTACTATTACTCCACTCATCGACCGCTATCCAGCATGCATCTAGAGTATTAAGTTAAAAACAGAGTAACGCCTTAAGCAAGATGACATGATGTAGAGGGATAAACTCAAGCAATATGATGAAACCCCCATCTTGTTATCCTCGATGGCAACAATACAATACGTGCCTTGCTGCCCCTGCTGTCACTGGGAAAGGACACCGCAAGATTGAACCCAAAGCTAAGCACTTCTCCCATTGCAAGAAAGATCAATCTAGTAGGCCAAACCAAACTTATAATTCTAAGAGACTTGCAAAGATAACCAATCATACATAAAAGAATTCAGAGAAGATTCAAATATTGTTCATAGATAGACTTGATCATAAACCCACAATTCATCGGTCTCAACAAACACACCGCAAAAAGAAGATTACATCGAATAGTTCTCCACAAGAGAGGGGGAGAACATTGTATTGAGATCCAGAAAGAGAGAAGAAGCCATCTAGCTAATAACTATGGATCCGTAGGTCTGAGGTAAACTACTCACACTTCATCGGAGGGGCTATGGTGTTGATGTAGAAGCCCTCCGTGATCAATGCCCCCTCCGGCGGAGCTCCGGAACAGGCCCCAAGATGGGATCTCGTGGATACAGAAAGTTGTGGCGGTGGAATTGGGTTTTTGGCTCCGTATCTGATCGTTTGGGGTATGTAGGTATATATAGGAGGAAGGAGTACGTCGGTGGAGCAACAGGGGGCCCACAAGGGTGGAGGGCGCGCCTGGGGGGTAGGCGCGCCCCCCTACCTCGTGGCCTCCTCTTTTGTGTCTTGACGTAGGGTCCAAGTCTCCCGGGTCTTTTTTGTTGAGAAAATCACGTTCCCGAAGGTTTCATTCCGTTTGGACTCCGTTTGATATTCCTTTTCTTTGAAACCCTAAAACAGGCAAAAAACAGTAATTCTGGGTTGGGCCTCCGGTTAATAGGTTAGTCCCAAAAATAATATAAAAGTGGAAAATAAAGCCCAATAATGTCCAAAACAGTAGATAATATAGCATGGAGCAATTAAAAATTATAGATACGTTGGAGACGTATCAGTGGCTTTGCCACAACTACAATGATGAAGCGTGTCATAATAAACGGAACGGTGGAAAGTTGCATGGCAATATATCTCGGAATGGCTATGGAAATGCCATAATAGGTAGGTATGGTGGCTGTTTTGAGGAAGATATAAGGAGGTTTATGTGTGAAAGAGCGTATCATATCACGAGGTTTGGATGCACCGGCGAAGTTTGCACCAACTCTCAATGTGAGAAAGGGCAATGCACGGTACCGAAGAGGCTAGCAATGATGGAAGGGTAAGAGTGCGTATAATCCATGGACTCAACATTAGTCATAAAGAACTCACATACTTATTGCAAAAATCTACAAGTCATCAAAAACCAAGCACTACGTGCATGCTCCTAGGGGGATAGATTGGTAGGAAAAGACCATCGCTCGTCCCCGACCGCCACTCATAAGGAAGACAATCAAATAATACCTCATGTTTCAAATTTGTTACACAATGTTTACCATACGTGCATGCTACGGGACTTGCAAACTTCAACACAAGTATTTCTCAAATTCACAACTACTCAACTAGCACAACTTTAATATCACTATCTCCATATCTCAAAACAATCATCAAGTATCAAACTTCTCTTAGTATTCAATGCACTCTATATGAAAGTTTTTATTATATCCCTCTTGGATTCCCATCATATTAGGACTAGTTTCATAACCAAAGCAAACTACCATGCTGTTCTAAATACTCTCAAAATAATATAAGTGAAGCACAAGAGTTCATTTAATTCTTCAAAATGAAACCACCACCGTGCTCTAAAAAGATATAAGTGAAGCACTAGAGCAAATGACAAACTACTCCGAAAGATATAAGTGAAGATCAATGAGTGGTTGAATAATTATGCAACTATGTGAAGAATCTCTAACATTTAAGAATTTCAGATCTTGGTATTTATTCAAACAGCAAGCAAATCAAAAGAAAATAAAATGACGCTCCAAGCAAAACACATATCATGTGGCGAATAAAAATATAGCTCCAAGTAAAGTTACCGATGAACGAAGACGAAAGAGGGGATGCCTTTCGGGGCATCCCCAAGCTTAGGCTTTTGGTTGTCCTTGAATATTTTCTTGGGGTTCCTTGGGCATCCCCAAGCTTAGGCTCTTGCCACTCCTTAATCCATAATCATCGAATCTTTACCCAAAACTTGAAAACTTCACAACACAAAACTTAACAGAAAACTCGTAAGCTCTGTTAGCGAAAGAAAACAAAACACCACTTCAAGGTA
This sequence comes from Triticum monococcum, assembly GCA_034509565.1. Taxonomy (NCBI): domain Eukaryota; kingdom Viridiplantae; phylum Streptophyta; class Magnoliopsida; order Poales; family Poaceae; genus Triticum; species Triticum monococcum. The sequence continues at coordinate 166,935,213 of CM067847.1, read as the reverse complement.
CTGTAATGAACTCATTCTTTATTTATATTGGTGTTAAACCTACTGTATTCCAACTTCTCTATGGTTTATAAACTCTTTTACTAGCCATAGATTCATTAAGATAAGCAAACAACACACGAAAAACAGAATCTGTCAAAAACAGAACAGTCTGTAGTAATCTGTAGCTAACGCAAACTTCTGGAACCCCCAAAATTCTAAAATAAATTTCTGGACGTGAGGAATTTATCTATTAATCATCTTAAAAAAGAATTAACTAAATATCAATCTCCAATAAAAATTAGCAGCAATTCTCGTGAGCGCTAAAGTTTCTGTTTTTTTACAGCAAGATCAACAAGACTTTCCCCAAGTCTTCCCAACGGTTCTACTTGGCACAAACACTAATTAAAACATAAAAACTCAATAATAACAGTGGCTAGATAAATTATTTATTACTAAACAGTAGCAAAAAGTAAGGAACAAAAATAAAATTGGGTTGCCTCCCAACAAGCGCTATCGTTTAACGCCCCTAGCTAGGCATGATGATTTCAATGATGCTCACATAAAGGATAAGAATTGGAACATAAAAAGAGCATCATGAAGAATATGACTATAAAATTTAAGTCTTACCCTCTTCCTATGCATAGGGATTTTGTGAGCAAACAACTTGTGGGAACAAGAATCAACTTGCATAGGAAAGCAAAACGAGCATAACTTCAAAACTTTAAGCACATAGAGAGGAAACTTGATATTATTGCAATTCCTACAAGCATATATTCCTCCCTCATAATAATTTTCAGTAGCATCATGAATGAATTCAACAATATAACCAGCACCTAAAGCATTCTTTTCATGATCTACAAGCATAGAATTTTTATTACTCTCCACATAAGCAAAATTCTTCTCATTCGGAATAGTGGGAGTATCATAAGAGACTCGAATACTATAAATTGTTTACACATTAAAAGAGTAATGTTCAGAAAAAGGGTAATCATAATCATGACAATTTTTATAAATATAATCATAACTACTTTTTATAGCATATGTATCATCGCAATAATTATCATAAGTAGCAACTTTGTTCTCATCATAATCGATTGAAACCTCTTCCAAGATAGTGGAATCAACACTAAATAAAGTCATGACCTCTCCAAATCCACTTTCATCAATATAATCATCATAAGTAGGAGGCATGCTATCATCATTATAAGTTTGCATATCAAAACTTGGGAGACTAAAAATATCATCTTCATTAAACGTAGGATCCCCAAGCTTGGGACAAACATTAATTGCAGCAAATATATTCTCAAAAACATCATCTTCTTCAAACATAGCATCCCCAAGCTTGGGCCTTTTCATATCATAAGCATAATCACTCTCATCATCAATAGTATGGATAGCACCAATAGTATAGCAATTATCATATTCTTCCAAGCAAGTGCCAAAAAGATTTTCAAGATCATAAGAAGTATCATTATCTTCCACAGTTATATTTTCATGAGGCACAATAGTAATAGGAGTGGCATTACTTGGGGGAGATATCTTTTTACCTCTCTTTCTTTTTCTTTTCTTCTTCTTCACCTCATGTGTGGGTTCAATCCTCTTTTTGGAGCTCCTTATTAATGAGATTGGTTGAATAGAAAGCTCATCCTCGTTACCTGATTCATCATAAGAAATAATAGGAGGATATTGGGAAGTCTCTTCCCTTTCATTAGCATTCTCTTCATCTTCTATTTGTTTTCTTTTCTTTATGTAATTGGCAATATAAGGATTTTCAATGCAATTTACCGCACAATACATATAAATCTTCTCTAGATCAAAACCAAGAAATTTATAACGGGCAAATTCTGGAAGATGCCCAGTTATATGTTTCATTTCTTCGCAACCCATAAGCAAGCTAAGTTCATTATAATGTGCAAGGGAAATCAACTCATCACAATTTTTGGACACGATTAGATGATGAAACAATTTGCATCGGATAGCTAAATAACCACTTTCATTGCAAAGTCCACAAGTACGGCCAAGAAAATTTAAATTTTCAGCACAATCATCTAGCCTTTCTTGCAACAATTTAGTTTCTAAGTGCTTATGCCTCTTGAAATATCTATCTTATCTATTTGGTGTGTACTTGCAAACCCAATGCACTCCACAAAAATTGACATGTTTATAGGAGAAATTTTCATCATAATAGTGCAATCATCATTAGTACTATGGATAATCAAGGAGTTCATACTAACAACATTGCAACCATGCTCATCATTCAAAGATTTAGTGCCAAACATTTTAATGCATTATTCTTCTAACACTTTGGCACAATTTTCCTTTTCATCATACTCACGAAAGATATTAAAAAGATGAAGCGTATGAGGCAAACTTAATTCCATTTTTTAAATTTATTTTATAAGCTAAACTAGCGATAAAACAAGAAACTAAAAGACTCAATTGCAAGATCTAAAGATATACCTTCAAGCACTCACCTCCCCGGCAACGGCGCTAGAAAAGAGCTTGATGTCTACTACACAACCTTCTTCTTGTAGATGTTGTTGGGCCTCCAAGTGCAGAGGTTTGTAGGACAGTAGCAAATTTCCCTCAAGTGGATGACCTAGGGTTTATAAATCAATAGGAGGCGTAGGATGAAGATGGTCTCTCTCAAACAACCCTTCAACCAAATAACAAAGAGTCTCTTGTGTCCCCAACACAACCAATACAATGGTAAATTTTATAGGTGCACAAGTTCGGCGAAGAGATGGTGATACAAGTGCAATATGGATGATAGATAAAGGTTTTTGTAATCTAAAAATATAAAAACAGCAAGGTAACTAATGATAAAAGTGAGCACAAATGGTATTTCAATGCGTTGAAACAAGGCCTAGGGTTCATACTTTCACTAGTGCAAGTCCTCTCAACAATAATAACATAATTGGATGACATAACTATCCCTCAACATGCAACAAAGAGTCACTCCAAAGTCACTAATAGCGGAGAACAAACGAAGAGATTATGGTAGGGTACGAAACCACCTCAAAGTTATTCTTTCCAATCAATCCGTTGGGTTATTCCTATAAGTGTCACAAACAGCCCTAGAGTTCGTACTAGAATAACACCTTAAGACACAAATCAACCAAAACCCTAATGTCACCTAGATACTCCAATGTCACCTCAAGTATCCGTGGGTATGATTATACGATATGCATCACACAATCTCAGATTCATCTATTCAACCAACACATAGGACCTCAAAGAGTGCCCCAAAATTTCTACCGGAGAGTCAAGACGAAAACGTGTGCCAACCCCTATGCATAGGTTCATGGGTGGAACCCGCAAGTTGATCACCACAACATACATCAAGTGAATCAATAGAATAACCCATTGTCACCACGGTTATCCCATGCAAGACATACATCAAGTGTTCTCAAATCCTTAAAGACTCAATCCGATAAGATAACTTCAAAGGGAAAACTCAATCCATTACAAGAGAGTAGAGGGGGAGAAACAACATAAAATCCAACTATAATAGCAAAGCTCGCGATACATCAAGATCGTATCACCTCAAGAACACGAGAGAGAGAGAGAGAGAGAGATCAAACACATAGCTACTGGTACATACCCTCAACCCCAAGGGAGAACTACTCCCTCCTCGTCTTGGAGAGCACCAAGATGATGAAGATGGCCACCAGAGAGGGATTCCCTCTCCGGCAGGGTGCCGGAACGGGTTTAGATTGGTTTTCGATGGCTACGGAGGCTTCTGGCGGCGGAACTCCCGATCTATTGTGCTCCCCGAAGTTTTTAGGGTATATGGGTATATATGGGAGGAAGAAGTACGTCGGTGGACCTCCGGCTGTCCATGAGGCAGGGGGCGTGCCCAGGGGGGTGGGCACGCCCCCCACCCTCGTGGGCAGCTCGGGACTCTCCTGGTCCAACTCCAATACTCGGTGGGCTTCTTCTGGTCCAAAAATAAGTTCCGTGAAGTTTCAGGTCAATTGGACTCCGTTTGATTTTCCTTTTCTGCGATACTCTAAAACAAGGAAAAAACAGAAACTGGCACTGGGCTCTAGGTTAATAGGTTAGTCCCAAAAATCATATAAAATAGCATATAAATGCATATAAAACATCCAAGGTTGATAATATAATAGCATGGAACAATCAAAAATTATAGATACGTTGGAGACGTATCATGGGTCATCAAGGCCAATAAGTAATCGGACAATCCTCCTCGGAATCTTGAGATGACATATTTTCAAATATACCAGAAACAGCAAGGAAAAGAGAATAGAAGATTTCTTCGTGATACAGTGGTCAATAGGTTCGGGGGTATCTAAAGATTTTTTTTCTTGGGAAACAAGCAAATGGAAGAAAAACGGAGTCCGAAAGGTACCCCAGGTGGGCACAACCCACCTAGGCGCGCCCTAGTGTCTTGTGCTCACCAGGTTGACCTTCCTGATAGTTTCTTATTTTCCTAAAAAAATTATATTCCAAAACAGACAAAAAAATTGTGGACTTTTCGGAGTCCGTTTACTTATGGTATCATGTACCTCCTCTTTCTCATGATTCTGGAGTGTTCCAGAAGGTTTCCTTTATGTGCTCTTCCGGTGTCATAGTTTGGATAATATTGCTTTCAACATTAATGGACGTACCTGAGATATAATGTTTAATTCTTTTCCCATTGACAACCTTTAGGTTAGTACCTTCGGCATTATTTATTTTTATTGCTCCAGATAGATGGACCTCCTCGATAACATAGGGTCCTTCCCATTTGGAGAGGAGTTTTCCTGCAAAGAATCTGAAATGAGAGTTGTACAAAAGAACATATTCTCCAACTTTGAACTCACGCTTTTGGATTCTTTTCTCATGCCATCTTTTAACTTTTTTAAATAACTTGGCATTTTCATAAGCTTGGGTTCTCCACTCATATAGTGAGCTAATATCAAATAACCTCTTTTCACCAGCGAGTTTGAAATCATAGTTGAGTTCTTTGATTGCCCAAGATGCTTTATGTTCTAACTCAAGAGGCAAATGAGAAGCTTTCCCATAAACCATTTTATAAGGAGACATACCCATAGGATTTTTATATGTTATTCTATAAGCCCAAAGTGCATCATCTAATTTATTAGACAAATTCTTCCGGGACCTATTGACAGTCTTTTGTAAAATTAACTTTATTTCTCTATTGCTAAGTTCAACTTGACCACTAGACTGAGGATGATAGGGTGATGCAATTCTATGGTTAACATCATACTTAGCAAGCATTTTACGGAAAGCACCATGAATAAAGTGTGAACCACCATCAGTCATTAAATATCTAGGGACTCCAAACCATGGGAAAATAACTTCCTTAAGCATTTTAATAGAGTGTTGTGATCAGCACTACTAGTTGGAATAGCTTCTACCCACTTAGTAACATAATCAACAGCAACCAAAATATGTGTATACCCATTAGAGGAAGGAAAAGGTCCCATGTAATCAAATCCCCAAACATCAAATGGTTCAACAGTAAGTGAATAATACATATGCATTTCCTGATGCTTACCAATGTTTCTAATTCTCTGACATTCATCACAAGATAAAACAAACTTACGGGCATCCTTGAAGAGAGTAGGTGAAGGAAATATGCCCTAGAGGCAATAATAAAGTTGTTATTTATATTTCCTTATATCATGATAAATGTTTATTATTCATGCTAGAATTGTATTAACCGGAAACTTAGTGCATGTGTGAATACATAGACAAACACAGTGTCCCTAGTATGCCTCTACTTGACTAGCTCGTTAATCAAAGATGGTTAGGTTTCCTAGCCATGGACATGTGTTGTCATTTGATGAATGATATCACATCATTAGAAAATAATGTGATGGACAAGACCCATCCGTTAGCTTAGCATAATGATCATTTAGTTTTATTGCTACTGCTTTCTTCATGACTTATACATGTTCCTCTAACTATGAGATTATGCAACTCTCGAATACCAGAGGAACACCTTGTGTGCTATCAAAGGTCACAACGTAAATGGGTGATTATAAAGATGCTCTACAGATGTCTCCAATGGTGTTTGTTGACTTGGCATAGATCGAGATTAGGATTTGTCACTCCGTCTATTGGAGAGGTATCTCTGGACCCTCTCGGTAATGTACATCACTATGAGCCTTGCAAGCAATGTGACTAATGAGTTAGTTGCGGGATGATGCAGTACGGAACAAGTAAAGAGACTTGACGGTAACGAGATTGAACTAGGTATGATGATATCGACGATCGAATCTCTCAAGTAACATACCGATGACAAAGGGAACAACGTATGTTGTTATGCGGTTTGACCGATAAAGATCTTCGTAGAATATGTAGGAACCAATATGAGCATCCAGGTTCCGCTATTGGTTATTGACCGGAGACGTGTCTCGGTCATGTCTACATAGTTCTCGAACCCGTAGGGTCCGCATGCTTAACGTTCGGTGACTATCGGTATTATGAGTTTACGTGTTTTGATGTAACGAAGGTAGTTCGGAGTCCTGAATATGACCACGGACATGACGAGGAGTCTCAAAATGGTCAAGACATAAAGATCGATATATTGGATGACTATATTTGGACGTCAGAATGGTTCCGGTTGAGTTCGAGCATATACCGGAGCATCGGGAGGTTATCGGGCCCCCCCCCCCGGAGGTATATGGGCCTTATTGGGCCATAGTGGGAGAGAAGAGAGGGAAGCCTAGGAGGAGGCGCGCCTCCCTCAAGCCCAATCCGAATTGGGTGGGGGCCGGCCCCCCTTTCCTTCCCCCTCTCTCCCCATTCCTTCCACTCCGAGTCCAACTAGGAAAGGGGGGAATCCTACTCCCAATGGGAGTAGGACTCCCCATGGGGCGCGCCATAGGAGGGCCGGCCCTCCCCCTCCTCCACTCCTTTATATACGGGGGAGGGGGCACCCCATAGACACACAAGTTGATCATTGATCTCTTAGCCGTGTGCGGTGCCCCCCTCCACCATAATCCACCTCGGTCATATCGTAGCGGTGCTTAGGCGAAGCCCTGTTCTGGTAGCATCATCATCACTGTCGTCACGCCGCCTTGCTGACGAAGCTCTCCCTCGACACTCTGCTGGATCGTGAGTTCGTGGGACATCACCGAGCCGAACGTGTGCAGATCACGGAGGTGTCGTACCTTCGGTACTAGGATCGGTCGATCGTGAAGACATTTGACAACTTCAACCGCATTGTGATAACGCTTCCGCTTACGGTCTACAAGGGTACATAGACAATACTCTCCCCTCTTGTTGCTATACATCACCATGATCTTGCGTGTGCGTAGGAAATCTTTTTGAAATTACTACGTTCCCCGACAGTGGCATCTGAGCCAGGTTTATGCGTAGATGTTATATGCACGAGTAGAACACAAAGGAGTTGTGGGCGTGGGTATATACATATTGCTTGCCGTCACTAGTTGATTCTTGATTCAGCGGCATTGTTGAAGCGGCCCAGGCCGACATTACGCGTACCCTTACGCGAGACTGGTTCTACCGATGTGATTCGCACACAGGTGGCTAGTGGGTGTCTGTTTCTCCAACTTTAGTTGAATCGGATTCAATGAACAGGGTTCTTTCTGAAGATCAAAAGGAAATCACTATACCGTGTTGTGGTTTTTGATCGTAGGTAAGAACGGTTCTTGCTCAACCCGTAGCAGCACGTAAAACTTGCAACAACAAAGTAGAGGACATCTAACTTGTTTTTGCAGGGCTTGTTGTGATGTGATATGGTCAAGACGTGATGAGATATAAGTTGTTGTATGAGATGATCATGTTTTGTTGAAGTTATCGGCAACTGGCAGAAGCCTTATGGTTGTCTCTTTATTGCATAAGATGCAGGCGCCAAACAATTGCTTTACTTTATCGCTATGCGATAGCAATAGTTGGAAGAGCAATAGTTGGCGAGACGACCATGTGATGACACGTTGATAGAGATCAAGATGATGGAGATCATGGAATCATGACAGTGACGATAGAGATCATGACGGTACTTTGGAGATGGAGATCAAAGGCTAAAGATGATCATGGCCATATCATGTCACATATTTTGATTGCATGTGATGTTTATCCTTTATGCATCTTATTTTGCTTAGTTCGATGGTAGCATTATAAGATGATCTCCCACTAAATTTCAAGGTATAAGTGTTCTCCCTGAATATGCACCGTTGCTACAGTTCGTCGTGTCGAGACACCACATGATGATCGGGTGTGATAAGCTCTACGTTCACATACAACGGGTGCAAGCCAGTTTGCACATGCGGAATACTCGGGTTAAACTTGATGAGCCTAGCATATGCAGATATGGCCTCGGAACACTGGAGACCGAAAGGTCGAGCGTGAATCATATAATAGATATGATCAACATAGTAATGTTCACCATTGAAAACTACTCCATCTCACGTGATGATCGGACTTGGTTAAGTTGATTTGGATCACGTGATCATTTAGATGACTAGAGGGATGTCTATCTAAGTGGGAGTTCTTAAGTAATATGATTAATTGAACTTTAATTTATCATGAACTTAGTCCTGGTAGTATTTGCAAAACTATGTTGTAGATCAATAGCTCGCGATGTAGCTCCCCGTTTTTTTATGTTCCTAGAGAAAAAACTATGTTGAAAGATGATAGTAGCAATGATGTGGACTAGGTCCGTGATCTGAGGATTATCCTCATTGCTGCACAGAAGAATTATGTCATTGATGCACCGCTAGGTGAAAGACCTATTGCAGGAGCAGATGCAGACGTTATGAACGTTTGAGAATCTCGGTATGATGACTACTTGATAGTTTAGTGCACCGTGCTTTATGGCTTAGAACCAGGACTTCAAAAAAATTTGAATGCCACGGAGCATATAAGATGTTCCAAGAGTTGAAATTGGTATCTCATACTCATGCCCGTGTCAAGAGGTATGAGACCTCTGACAGTACTTTGCCTACAAGATGGAGGAGAATAGCTCAACGAGTGAGCATGTGCTCAGAATGTCTGAGTACTACAATCACTTGAATCAAGTGGGAGTTAATCTTCCCCATAAGATAGTGATTCATAGAGTTCTCTAGTCACTGTCACCAAGTTACTATAACTTCGTGATGAACTATAATATGCAAGGGATAACGGAAACGATTCCCAAAGCTCTTCGTGATGTTGAAATCAGTGAAGGTAGAAATCAAGAAAAAGCATCAAGTGTTGATGGTTGACAAGACCACTAGTCTCAAGTAAAAGGGCAAGGGAAAGAAAGGGAACTTCAAGAAGAATGGCAAGCAAGTTGCCACTCCCAAGAAGCCCCAAGCTAGACCCAAGCCTGAAACTGAGTGCTTCTACTGCAAAGGAAATGGTCACTGAAAGTGGAACTGCCCTAGATACTTGGCGGATAAGTAGGATAGCAAAGTGAACAAAGGTATATTTGATATACATGTTATTGATGTGTACTTTACTAGTGTTTATAGCAAACCCCTCGGTATTTGATACTAGTTCAATTGCTAAGAGTAGTAACTCGAAACGGGAGTTGCAAAATAAACAAATACTAGTTGAGGACGAGGTGACGATGTGTGTTGGAAATGATTCCAAGGTTGATAAGATCACCATCGCACACTCCCTTTACCTTCGGGATTAGTGTTGAACCTAAAATAAATGTTATTTGGTGTTTGCGTTGAGCATAATATGATTGGATCATGTTTAATGCAATACGGTTATTCATTTAAGTCAAAGAATAATTGTTATTTTTTTACATGAATAAAACCTTCTGTGGTTATACACCCAAGGTGAATGGTTTATTGAATCTCAATCGTAGTGAGACACATATTCCTAATATTGAAGCCAAAAGATGCAAAGTTAATAATGATAGTGCAACCTATTTGTGGCATTGCCATTTAGGTCATATTGGTGTAAAGCGCATGAAGAAACTCCATGCTGATGGACTTTCGGAATCACTTGATGCTTGCAAGCCATGCCTCATGGGCAAGATGACTAAAACTCCGTTCTCCGGAACAATGGAGCGAGAAACTGACTTATTGAAAATAATACATAGTGATGTATGCGATCCGATAAGTGTTGAGGCTCGCGGCGGGTATCGTTATTTTCTGACCTTCACAGATGATTTGAGCAGATATGGGTATATCTACATAATGAAACATAAGTCTGAAACACTTGAAAAGTTCAAAGAATTGTAGAGTGAAGTGGAAAATCATCGTAACAAGAAAATAAAGTTTCTACAATCTGATCACGGAGGCAAATATTTGAGTTATGATTTTGGCCTTCATTTGAAACAATGTGGAATAGTTTCGCTACTCATGCCACGTGGAACACCACCGCATAATGGTGTGCCCGAACATTGTAATCGTACTTTTATTGGATATGGTGCGATCTATGATGTCTCTTACTGATTTACCACTATCGTTTTGGGGTTATGCATTAGAGACAGCTGCATTCACGTTAAATAGGGAACCATCTAAATCCGTTGAGATGACACCGTATGAACTATGGTTTGGCAAGAAACCAAAGTTGTTGTTTCTTAAAGTTTGGGGTTGCGATGCTTATGTGAAAAAGTTTCAAACTGATAAGCTCAAACCCAAATCGGAGTAGTGCATCTTCATAGGATACCCAAAAGAAACTATTGGGTACACCTTCTATCACAGATCCGAAGGCAAGATATTTTGTTGCTTAGAATGGATCCTTTCTAAAGAAGGAGTTTCTCTTGAAAGAAGTGAGTGGGAGGAAAGTAGAACTTGATGAGGTAATTGTACCTTCTCCCGAATTGGAAAGTAGTTCATCACAGAAATCAGTTCCAGTGATTCCTACACCAATTAGTGAGGAAGCAAATGATGATGATCATGAGACTTCTGATCAAGTTACTACCGAACCTCGTAGGTCAACCAGAGTAAGATCCGCACCAGAGTGGTACGGTAATCCTGTTCTGGAAGTCATATTACTAGACCATGACGAACCTACGAACTATGAGGAAGCAATGATGAGCCCAGATTCCGCAAAATGGCTTGAGGCCATGAAATCTGAGATGGGATCTATGTATGAGAACAAAGTATGGACTTTGATTGACTTGCCCGATGATAGGTGAATCATTGAGAATAAATGGATCTTCAAGAGGAACACGGGCGTTGATAGTAGTGTTACTATCTACAAAGCTCGAATTGTCGCAAAATGTTTTCGACAAGTTCAAGGTGTTGACTACGATGAGATTTTCTCACTCGTATCGATGCTTAAAGTCTGTCCAAATCATGTTAGCAGTTGCCACATTTTATGAAATATGGCAAATGGATGTCAAAACTGCATTCCTTAATGGATTTTTTAAAGAATAATTGTATATGATGCAACCAGAAGGTTTTGTCGATCCTAAAGGTGCTAACAAAAGTGAGCAAGCTCCATCTATCCATCTATGGACTCGTGCAAGCATCTCGGAGTTGGAATATATACTTTGATAAAGTGATCAAAGCATATGGTTTTATACAGACTTGAAGTGAAGCCTGTATTTACAAGGAAGTGAGTGGGAGCACTACAACATTTCTGATAAGTATATGTAAATGACATATTGTTGATCGGAAATAATGTAGAATTTTCTGGAAAGCATGAAGGAGTATTTGAAAGGAGTTTTTCAAAGAAAGACCTCGGTGAAGCTACCTACATATTGAGCATCAAGATCTATAGAGATAGATCAAGACGCTTGATATATTTTCAATGAGTACATACCTTGACAAGATTTTGAAGTAGTTCAAAATGGAACAGTCAAAGAAGGAGTTCTTGCCTGTGTTGCAAGGTGTGAAGTTGAGTAAAGACTGAAAACCCGACCACGGCAGAAAATAGAAAGAGAATGAAAAGTCATTCCCTATGCCTCAGTCATAGGTTCTATAAAGTATGCTATGTTGTGTACCAGACCTTTTGTGTACCTCACCATAAGTTTGGCAAGAGGGTACAATAGTGATCCAGGAGTGGATCACTGGACAGCGGTCAAAAATATCCTTAGTGGAATAAGGAAATGTTTCTCGGTTATGGAGGTGACAAAGAGTTCGTTGTAAAGAGTTATGTTGATGCAAGCTTTGACACCAATCTGGATGACTCTAAGTCTTGATCTAGATACATATTGAAAGTGGGAGCAATTAGCTAGAGTAGCTCCATGCAAAGCATTGTAGACATAGAATATTTACAAAATACATACGGCTCTGAATGTGGCAGACCCATTGACTAAATTTCTCTCACAAGCAAAACATGATCACTCTTTGGGTGTTAATCACATAGCAATGTGAACTAGATTATCTACTCTAGTAAACCCTTTGGGTGTTAGTCACATGGAGATGTGAACTAATCACATAAAGATGTGAACTATTGGTGTTAAATCACATGACGATGTGAACCAGATTATTGACTCTAGTGCAAGCGGGAGACTGAAGGAAATATGTCGTATGTTGTTATGCGGTTTGACCGAAAAAGATCTTCATAGAATATGTAGGAACCAATATGAGCATCCAGGTTCCACTATTGGTTATTGACCGGAGATGTGTCTCGGTCATGTCTACATAGCTCTCGAACCCATAGGGTCCGCACGCTTAACGCTCGGTGACGATCGGTATTATGAGTCTATGTGTTTTGATGTACCGAAGGTAGCTCGGAGTCCCGGATATGATCACGGACATGAGGATGAGTCTCAAAATGGTCGAGACATAAAGATCGATATATTGGATGACTATATTTGGACGTCGGAATGGTTCCGGGTGAGTTCGGGCATATACAGGAGCACCGAGAGGTTACCGGAACCCCCCGGGAGGTATATGGGCCTTATTGGGCCATAGTGGGAGAGAAGAAAGGGAGGCCTAGGAGGGGGCGCGCCCCCCTCAAACCCAATCCGAATTGGGTGCCCCCCCTTCCTTCCCCCTCTCTCCCCCTTCCTTCCACTCCTAGTCCAACTAGGGAAGGGGGGAATCCTACTCCAAGTGGGAGTAGGACTCCCCATGGGGCGCGCCATAGGAGGGCCGGCCCTCCCCCTCCTCCACTCCTTTATATACGAGAAGGGGGAACCCCATAGACACACAAGTTGATCATTGATCTCTTAGCCGTGTGCGGTGCCCCCTCCACCATAATCCACCTCGGTCATATCATAGCGATGCTTAGGCGAAGCCCTGTTCCGGTAGCATCATCATCACCGTCATCATGCCGTCGTGCTGACGAAGCTCTCCCTTGACACTCTGTTGGATCGTGAGTTCATGGGAAGTCACCGAGCCGAACGTGTGCAGATCACGGAGGTGTCGTACCTTTGGTACTAGGATCGGTCGATCGTGAAGACGTACGACTACATCAACCGCGTTGTCATAACGCTTCCGCTTACGGTCTACGAGGGTACGTAGACAATACTCTCCCCTCTCGTTGCTATACATCACCATGATCTTGCCTGTGCGTAGGATTTTTTTTGAATTTACTACATTCCCCAACAGTAGGCCAATAAAAACTAGATTGCAATACCTTGTGAGCAGTTCTATCTCCCGCATGTTGCCCTCCATATGCTTTGGAGTGACATTTCCGTAGGATTTGTCCCTGTTCATGCTCAGGTACACAACGTCTAATAATACCATCTACTCCTTCTTTATAAAGATGTGGGTCATCCCAAAAGTAATGTCTTAAATCATAGAAGAATGTTTTTCTTTTGTTAGTAAGTGAAGCTAGGTGGTATGTATTTTGCAAAAATATAATTAGCATAGTCAGCATACCAAGGAGTGCTATGAGAAACATTTATTGCAGCTAATTGTTCATCGGGAAAACTATCATTAATAGGTTGTGGGTCATCAAGAATATTCTCAAGCCTAGACAAGTTATCGGCCACGGGGTTCTCAACTCCTTTTCTATCAATGATATGTAAGTCAAATTCTTGTAGCAATAGAACCCACCTTATGAGTCTAGGTTTAGCATCCTTCTTTTCTATAAGATATTTTATAGCAGCATGATCAGTGTGAACAATTACTTTAGAATCAACAATGTAAGATCTAAATTTATCACAAGCAAACACAACTGCTAAGAATTCCTTTTCTGTAGTAGCATAATTGCGTTGGGCATTGTATAGAGTTTTGCTAGCATAATGAATAACATTCAATTTCTTATCAACTCTTTGTCCTATAACAGTACCAATAGAATAATCACTAGCATCACAGATAATTTCAAAAGGCAAGTTCCAATCGGGTGGTTGAACAATAGGTGCAGAAATCAAGGCTTTCTTAAGTGTTTCAAAGGCTTCTACACAATCACCATCAAAAACAAATGGAACATCCTTTTGTAAAAGATTTGTAAGAGGCCTAGAAATTTTAGAGAAGTCTTTAATAAATCTCCTATAGAAACCAGTATGACCGAGGAAACTACAAATACCTTTGATATCTTTAGGACATGGCATTTTCTCAATTGCGTCAACTTTAGCTTTATCCACCTCAATACCTCATTAATAAATTTGATGTCCCAAGACAATACCTTCATTAACCATAAAGTGGCACTTCTCCCAATTCAAGACAAGATTAGTTTGCTCGCATCTCTGCAAAAGTCGATCAAGGTTGCTTAAGCAATCATCAAAATAAGTTCCGTAAATGAAAAAAATCATCCATGAAAACCTCAACAATCTTTTCACAAATATCAGATAATATGATAGTCATACATCTTTGAAAGGTAGCAGGTGCATTACATAAACCAAAAGGCATACGTCTGTAAGCATAAGTTCCAAAAGGACAAGTAAAGGTGGTTTTCTCTTGATCAGGTTGTGAAACAGGTATTTGAGAAAAACTAGAATATCCATCAAGGAAACAAAAGTGTGTGTGTGCTTAAATAGTCTTTCTAGCATTTGATCAATAAAAGGCAGAGGGTAATGATCTTTTCTCGTAGCTTTATTTAATTTTCTAAAATCAATTACCATTCTATAACCAGTGACATTCTTTGTGGAATAAGTTTATTTTTATCATTAGGAACAACAGTAATGCCTCACTTCTTAGGGACACAATGAATAGGACTTAACCATCTACTATCAGCTATAGGATAGATTATACCTGCTTCCAGAAGCTTCAGTATTTCAGTTCTTCCCACTTCTTTCATTTTAGGATTCAAACGTCGTTGGTGACCAACAAAGGGTTTAGCATCAGGCTCCATATTAATTTTGTGCTTATAGAGAGTGGGACTAATGCCCTTTAAATCATGAAGAGTATATCCAATAGCAGCTCGGTGCTTCTTCAGAACCTTCAATAATCTTTCTTCTTCATGTTCTGAAAGGTTAGCACTAATAATAACAGGATATATATTTTTCTCATCAAGATAAAACATATTTCAAAGTGTCCGGTAATTGCTTTAATTTGAACACAGGATCACCTTTAGGTGGAGGAGGACCTCCTAGAGTTTGAATAGGCAAATTGTGTTTAAGCAGAGGGCATTGTTCAAAGAAAATCATATATATTTCATTTCTTTCATGCAGATGCATATCATTTTCATGGTCTAGCAAATACTGCTCTAGTGGATCAGTAGGAGGCACGGCAACAGAAGCAAGACCAATTATTTCATCCTTACTAGGCAATCCTTTCATGTGATGCTTTCTACTAAACTGGGAAAAATTAAACTCATGAGACTCATCACCAAAACTACCACCGACAGTTTGTTTCTCACAATCTATTTTAGCATTAATGGTGTTCAAGAAAGGTCTACCAAAGATAATGGGACAAAAGTCATCTTGTGGGGAACAAAGAACAAGAAAATCAGTAGGATATTTTGTCTTCCCACACAAGACTTCAACATCTCTAACAATCCCAAGTGATGTGATGGTGTCTCTATTAGCAAGTTTAATGGTAACATTGTGACGCCCCCGATTTAATCGTACACTAATCATACACGCAAACGTGTACGATCAAGATCAGGGACTCACGGGAAGATATCACAACACAACTCTACAAATAAAATGAGTCATACAAGCATCATATTACAAGCCAGGGGCCTCGAGGGCTCGAATACAAGAGCTCGATCATAGACAAGTCAGCGGAAGCAACAATATCTGAGTACAGACATAAGATAAACAAGTTTGCCTTAAGAAGGCTAGCACAAACTGGGATACAGATCGAAAGAGGCGCAGGCCTCCTGCCTGGGATCCTCCTAACTACTCCTGGTCGTCATCAGCGGGCAGCACGTAGTAGTAGGCACCTCCGGTGTAGTAGGAGTCGTCATCGACGGTGGCGTCTGGATCCTGGGCTCCAACATCTGGTTGCAACAACCAGGTAGCAGGGATAGGGGGAAAAGAGGGAGAAAGCAACCGTGAGTACTCATCCAAAGTACTCGCAAGCAAGGAGCTACACTACATATGTATGCATTGGTATCAACTGGAATAAGGCTATTATATGTGGACTGGACTGCAGAATGCCAAAATAAGAGGGGGATAACTAATCCTGTCGAAGACTACGCTTCTGGAAGCCTCCGTCTTGCAGCATGTAGAAGAGAGTAGACTGAAATCCTCCAAGTAGCATCGTATAGCATAATCCTACCCGATGATCCTCTCCTCGTCGCCCTGTTAGAGAGCGATCACCGGGTTATATCTGGCACTTGCAAGGGTGTGTTTTATTAAGTATCCGGTTCTAGTTGTCATAAGGTCAAGGTACAACTCCGGGTCGTCCTTTTACCGAGGGACACGGCTATTCGAATAGATAAACTTCCCTGCAGGGGTGCACCACATACCCCAACACGCTCGATCCCATTTGGCCGGACACACTTTTCTGGGTCATGCCCGGCCTCGGAAGATCAACACGTCGCAGCCCTACCTAGGCCCAACAGAGAGGTCAGCACGTCGGTCTAAATCCTATGGCGCAGGGGTCTGGGCCCATCGCCCTTTGCACACCTGCACGTTGCGAACGCGGCCGAAAGCAGAACTAGCCCCCTTAATACAAGAGCAGGCTTACGGTCCAATCCGGCGCGCGCCACTCAGTCGCTGACGTCACGAAGGCTTCGGCTGATACCACGACGTCAGGATACCCATAACTACTCCCGCGTAGATGATTAGTGCGTATAGACCAAATGGCCAGACTCAGATCAAATACCCAGATCTCGTTAAGCGTGTTAAGTATCCGCGAACGCCGAACAGGGCCAGGCCCACCTCTCTCCTAGGTGGTCGGAACCTGCCCTGTCGCTTCGCCACAAAGTAACAGTCGGGGGCCGTCGGGAACCCAGGCCCACCACTACCTGGATGGAACCACCTGCCCCTTCAGCCCCCATCTCCGAACAGTATCATAAGTAAGGTAACTGTGTAAAGCATATAGTATATGCCCGTGATCACCTCCCTAAGTGATCACGGCCCAGTAGTATAGCATGGCAGACAGACAAGAGTGTAGGGCCACTGATGGAACACTAGCATCCTATACTAAGTAGTAGGATAGCAGGTAAAGGTAACAACAGTAGTAGCAAGGACAGGCTATGCAGCAGTATAGGATTTACGGAAAGCAGTAACATGCTACACTACTCTAATGCAAGCAGTATAGAGAAGAATAGGCGATATCTGGTGATCAAGGGGGGGGCTTGCCTGGTTGCTCTGGCAAGAGAGAGGGGTCGTCAACTCCGTAGTCGTACTGGGTAGCAGCGGCGTCGGTCTCGATGTCTAGCGGAAGAAGAGGGGGGAGAAACAATAAATACAATGCAAATAGATGCATAACGATGCATGACAAAGCAAAGCGTGATGCTAGGCGTGCCCTAACGCGGTATGAGGTGATACCGGTGAAGGGGGAAAACATCCGGAAAAGTATCCCCGGCGTTTCGCGTTTTCGGGCGGAGGAGCCGGAGGGGGAAAGTTGCGAGTTGGATAGGTTAGGGATGCGTGGCGGACGAACGGGCCGCGTATCCGGGTTCGCCTCGTCGTTCTGAGCAACTTTCATGTACAAAGTTTTTTCATCCGAGCTACGGTTTATTTTATATTAATTTTAAAAGATTTAAATCATTTTTAGGATTTATTTAATTAATTTAATCAACATTATCCAGAATAGTGTCTGCTGACGTCAGCATGACGTCAGTAGTTGACTTGGTCAACCTGACAGGTGGGTCCCGTTCGTCATACACTGTTTTAATTAACTAACAGTTAATTAGTTTAATTAGTGATTAGGTTAATCTAATTATGATTAATTAACTTAATTACTTCGTTAATTAATTAATATTTTAAATGTTTTAATTATTTATTTATCTATATTTTTTTATTAAATCTTTTTTTTAATTAACGTCCTGGGGGTGGGGCCCCGTTGTCAATGGCCCAAAGGGGCTAAACGGGCGCAATGGGCTGCGGGCACGGGCGACAGGCGCCTGTGCGGGCACTCGCCCGCAGGGAGCAGCGGGGCGAGGCCAGAGGCCAGGGCGGGCGCGTGGGCGCCGGCGGCCACAGCGGCGTGCGGCCGCAGCGGCGCAGGGGGCCGGAGCGGCGCACCGGCACGGCGCGGCAGCAGGGCCGCCGGGGGACGGACAAGGGTGAACGGGGCGCAGGCGTGGTGGCTGCGCGAGGCCGTGGTGGACGAATGGTAGGGCGCGATCCGACGCCGGCAGCGCGCGGGAGCATGGCCAGTGCGCGAACCAGCCACGGCGAGTGTGGGGCCAGAGCACGAGAGGTGGGCGCGGTCAAATCCGGCGACGGAGCAGAGAGGGAGAGGAGAGGGGAAGCTCACGGGGGCCGTAGGGTAAAGGCAACGGGCTCGGGGTTGACCGGTGAGGAGGAGACCGTTGACGGGGCGACGTAGACGGGGAGGCGGCGCCGACAATGGCGGTTGGTGGGGTGGCTCCGGCGGGGGTGGTCCGACGTCGATGCTGGGTGTCGGGGCCGTCGATTGTCCCCGCCCGGATCCACGCCAGAGGGAGGTTGAGGGGGCGGGCGACGGTGGGGCAGCGTCGGGCGGCGTCGGTGAGGTGGCGGTGGTTGGCAACGGCGCGCGACGGGTCGGGGCGTCGGTTGATGGCTCCGGGCGACGGCAGCGAGGGGCTCCGACGAGGTGGCGTCGGGGGCGCCTGGGTCGGGCGGCGAGGTAGCGGGCGTACAGATCGAGCAGGGGGCGAGAGAGAGTGGGGGGCTCGATCCCGATCCAGGAGGGGATCGGGGGGGAGGGGGAAGGAGGTGGCGGCGTGATTGGGGGGGAGTGGGGGTGTCGGTGCCTAGGGTTTCGGCACGAGGGGGGTTAAGGGAGTGGGGTGGGCCGGCCAGTTGGGCCTTCGCCCAGTTGGGCTGGTGGCCTGCTGGGCCGGAGCCTAGTGATGGGGGGTTTGCTTTTCTTTTTCCTTTTTTCATTCTACTTATTTTCTTTACTGTTTTCATTTAAAGTTTCCTTTATTTTAGTTTTATAAAATACCCAGTCAGCACCTAAATTAGTATTACTAATCAATCCACTGCCACAATTATTTTGGTACACTACTAATTTAGTTTTATTATCATAACTTTATAAAAGGCATCTAATTAATTGCTTTTGCTGTCATTTCTATTACTTTAGTGCATTTGGATATTTTAGTAAAAGATCATTTATCCACCAATATTTACTAAGGATTATTTGACACATTACGAACAATTTAGTTTTAAGGTTTGAAAAGTTTTATTGTTTACTTGATTTTAATTTTGAATTTGAATTGGTCTCGAACTAACGCAAGATTAGCAACAGTAATTGAAGTGACGTGGCACCATTAACAGAGAATTACTATAGCTTAATTATCCGGGCGTCACAATTCTCCTCCACTACAAGAAATCTCGTCCCGAGATTTAAGAGGGGGGTAAGGGGGAAAGTTTTGGTTACGATATTCTAACGGGCCTTCTCGAAGAAGTTAATCCCTTTCGTTGATGTCTTCAATTCTTTATTCCAAAGCATCATGATGAAGTTGTCGTCCTTTCTTCGGGGAACTCCACCGTACTTACGAATAGGTAAGGGGCGGCTCTAAATGATAGGACGTTATAAGGGAAATTCATCTGGGGGTATCCCAAGAATGAACATATGAGTATCTCTCGAGTTGAACAAATGACACACATAGAGAGCAAAGTAAGACGGTGCGATAAGAAGTTTCAAGCGGATAGGCAATCTTTCGAGGCCTAATCAGAAGGTGAAAGGGTTTCAGGGCAACGAGAATAGGTATTGCGCCACATACCAGAATAGATCACTAGACAGGTGGTCCGTGAATTACATACGAAGTCAAGCGCGAGGAACAACCTTGGGAACAGGTGGTGTACAGGAGTGTCAGGTTTCGATCCTGTGAATCTGTGGGTTATGGGCCCACCATGTGGTTCTCTTTTAAAAAAAATAGGAGCAGTGACATCTTGCACGGTCATGATAGCAAGGGATGTCAGGGAGTACCATGTCAGCTATGTCGGCAACAATGTTGGTACCAAGGGCGAGGGACGAAGAGAACCATTTTCCTGCTCGTTGAAACGAGGCGGACCAATAGGCAAAGTTCTCGTCCATCGGTGGCTACCGAAATGTCGTCAACAGTAGAAACAAGGTCTTACTGACAGAGTTGTACACCGAGGTGTTTACATAAGCAGGAGAATAATACTGCTTAGATTATATAGACCTCAAGAAAGGTTAAACCAACCAATGGAAAGGAAACTAAGATTACCATATTAAACAGAACAATGGACAGGAAAATGTGTTTAAACACATATTTCAAGGGTATATCTTTCCCAAGGACAAGCAGAGCATGATATCCATGACAGGATATAACGTAGAAAACCATTTAGGTTAGGCAAGAGGAAGTTCATGACATTACCCAAACAACGGTGTTTGAATAATTGATAAAGGAAATTTAGCATGGCGCTTCAAATGTTCTTATTGATGATCAGAGTACCACAAACATGCTTCAAGAAGCATTGACATGGTATTCAAGCAAAGGTCAGACTTTGGAAACACAAAGGATCCATCAGGAATAACTTGTGAAATAAGTCTTGCAATTTCCTCACGGAAGAATGGCTAAACTTGCTAAAAAGGATACTACAACAATAGGTCCTCTGGCCAGGTGTGCTAGGCATGACATAACCTTACCGGATCATATATAAAGACCAACATTATAACTCTTGGAAATATGTTCCAACCATCATATCGGACCGAGATTCGGATTTGATTGGTGTCAGGATACCTCAGACTCAGGATGCCTGAGAAGAAAAGGTGCAACACAATTTGACGAGATGACATTGTGAGATTCTCAGAAGTGATCTATGTAAGTGAGCTCTGAAACAAGAGGTCATCAGTAAACCAAGGAGAGGATGAGGAGGTGGCTGATAGGCTCAGCAACAAATCATCGAGATTTCCAAAGGATTGATTTCCACAATTATGTGAACAAGGAAATATCATTTGTCGGATCAAATGTCATAATGATGTATGCTCGAGGGAAGCATACACAACTGAACAATGATTGAAGGGTGCACCCAGGAATCTGGACTAGGTAGCACGATCAATGTTTGAATGATGATTCAATAATCAATAGACTTAGAAAGAAACTGTAGACCAATAACTTCAAGCAATAGGGTTGCTAGAAGTTTAGAATTGACACATCACAGACCATTTATCGGTATTCCGGTTAGAAACAACACGGAGACCAAGAAATGAACGCAAAAGGCGAGAGATATTTCTATATCAAGAATTCTCAAGAGGTGGTAAAATTACCATGACATTCTTGACATAAAAGGTGGTAACATTCCAAGGTAAAGAAGAACAAATGCTGGATAGCAAGGATCTCAAGGTATAACACAAAACACGAATAAGTTTGTGTTGAACGGAAGGCAATAAAGTGGTCGGTGATAATACAAACCATTGAGGGGCGAGGATGGTATTTCTCATCAAGAATTCGATATATATCTTGGAAGAGCTCAGGATGTTGATGATAACCACGACACATTTGTCGAGAAATTTCATGAAGATGTAATCGGTTGGCGATGACATCAAGTCAAATGATGATGCAGCGAAAGTCAATTAATACCTGAAGAAGAACTCATAAGAAGTTATGCAGTTCCGTGATAATCTCGAGATACCAGAGGGGGTAATACTCGATGACAGGTCAAAGTAGAGGTTGGCCTGGGGTATTGCTCTACAAAAGACAAGCGCTTAAACTTGCACGCGAAATGGTATTTAAAGGAGAACATGGTCGGAACCACGATTGCAAAAGGTCAGATCCCAGATATAAGATGAACTTATACCAAAGGAATAATTTAATTTAAGAGAAGCTTTAACGATAAGATCTACATCGTGTCCATGGGCATGAACACAAGTTCAAGGTCGACTCCCACTTCTCCAATGCATAACCTTTCATTCACTTCTCACTTTCGAAGGAGTTGTAGTGTTGAAATTTTATCTGGCAAAATACCAGAGGTGTATGACTCGTGAAAGCTTTCGAGTTCACATAGTTTAGAGAAGGCATATGTTCAACCCATAGGGGGTTCTTATAAACATATACCCCAAGTTTCAAGAATAAATAACACCAGCTCGATAGTAGAGCATGTTTGAGAAAGCAGAGGATACAATTTACCAAAGGTATTATATATCCGAGGAAAGGCTCACAGACTTATTGAATATGAAGGACGCTGTCGGATAAAATCCAGCAAATGATCTGGTGGTCCTCAAGGGATCTGGTGTGAGCATCGGTACTCAACCAGAGGGAGAAACAATGCAAGGAGATCAGACTTTAGAAACAACTGACTAATTCAAGGCTCAAATGCAAAGAATTATCAATTCCAAGACAAGGGATCAGAAGCAATGCTCTGATCAAGGATGGATAAGTTGAATAGCCTTAAGGGTACAATCGACAGCAATTTGATTGGTCGAGATCCAGCTCATGTTTTAAAATAACGTCTGAGCCAGAAAGATAATTTAAAAGGATCAACTGATGATTGCGTGCATTCGCACTCAAGTTGAATCAATAGGATCAAAAGACGATGCCTAAGGATACTAACGAATATCGCCAAACATATGGAAAGCATCCATAATGCAAGCAGGCAAGTATTGCAGAGCAATAAGCTACTAAGGATTTTTGGAGGATCGAATAGTATTTCGAAGACCATTGTGAAACACATGAACAACTGGGGATGAGTGGATACTCGACAAGTGCGATGATTTAATTGAAGGGGTATTCATGTGGCAAGGAACTGCTAGGCAGTAGGCACAAAGTATTCTCGGAACAATAGAGAAGACTCCGGGGTATCTTGTAATAACAAGATCAATGGGGGATGATCGTATGAATGGCAAGTGTAAGTAGTCATCCATAAGGATTTATCGGTGGTCGGGAATAGCAAAAGTGATGGGCACAAAGTCTCGAGAGGAATAGCAAAGAGTATCTTCGGAATCTTCTGGTGAAGCAGGCCATCATCTGGAATGAAGGGGCTCTCCGGGAGAAAGTATTTACGAGAACCTAGAGTTAGAGTTAGCAAAACCATTTAACCCGAATAGAAGAGAGATCAGAGTCCCAGATTAAAGGTCGAGGAATAAAAGATCCTAATACTACCCAGATGGCGACGTGGGCCCGTAAGGCACACAGCCATGTTAGTAAAGTTTTGCAATGTCTATACTCGACTTCGGCCAAGGAGTGTGGAAGGGGGATTCCTACAGGCAGTCGGCTCTGATACCAACTTGTGACGCCCCCGATTTAATCGTACACTAATCATACACGCAAACGTGTACGATCAAGATCAGGGACTCACGGGAAGATATCACAACACAACTCTACAAATAAAATGAGTCATACAAGCATCATATTACAAGCCAGGGGCCTCGAGGGCTCGAATACAAGAGCTCGATCATAGACAAGTCAGCGGAAGCAACAATATCTGAGTACAGACATAAGATAAACAAGTTTGCCTTAAGAAGGCTAGCACAAACTGGGATACAGATCGAAAGAGGTGCAGGCCTCCTGCCTGGGATCCTCCTAACTACTCCTGGTCGTCATCAGCGGGCAGCACGTAGTAGTAGGCACCTCCGGTGTAGTAGGAGTCGTCATCGACGGTGGCGTCTGGATCCTGGGCTCCAACATCTGGTTGCGACAACCAGGTAGAAGGGATAGGGGGAAAAGAGGGAGAAAGCAACTGTGAGTACTCATCCAAAGTACTCGCAAGCAAGGAGCTACACTACATATGTATGCATTGGTATCAACTGGAATAAGGCTATTATATGTGGATTGGACTGCAGAATGCCAGAATAAGAGGGGGATAACTAATC
This sequence comes from Triticum monococcum, assembly GCA_034509565.1. NCBI lineage: Eukaryota > Viridiplantae > Streptophyta > Magnoliopsida > Poales > Poaceae > Triticum > Triticum monococcum. Next base: position 166,911,076 of record CM067847.1, on the reverse strand, counting down.
CTGTCGAAGACTACGCTTCTGGAAGCCTCCGTCTTGCAGCATGTAGAAGAGAGTAGACTGAAATCCTCCAAGTAGCATCGTATAGCATAATCCTACCCGATGATCCTCTCCTCGTCGCCCTGTTAGAGAGCGATCACCGGGTTATATCTGGCACTTGGAAGGGTGTGTTTTATTAAGTATCCGGTTCTAGTTGTCATAAGGTCAAGGTACAACTCCGGGTCGTCCTTTTACCGAGGGACATGGCTATTCGAATAGATAAACTTCCCTGCAGGGGTGCACCACATACCCCAACACGCTCGATCCCATTTGGCCGGACACACTTTTCTGGGTCATGCCCGGCCTCGGAAGATCAACACGTCGCAGCCCTACCTAGGCCCAACAGAGAGGTCAGCACGCCGGTCTAAATCCTATGGCGCAGGGGTCTGGGCCCATCGCCCTTTGCACACCTGCACGTTGCGAACGCGGCCGGAAGCAGAACTAGCCCCCTTAATACAAGAGCAGGCTTACGGTCCAATCCGGCGCGCGCCACTCAGTCGCTGACGTCACGAAGGCTTCGGCTGATACCACGACGTTGAGATACCCATAACTACTCCCGCGTAGATGGTTAGTGCGTATAGACCAAATGGCCAGACTCAGATCAAATACCTAGATCTCGTTAAGCGTGTTAAGTATTCGCGAACGCCGAACAGGGCCAGGCCCACCTCTCTCCTAGGTGGTCGGAACCTGCCATGTCGCTTCGCCACAAAGTAACAGTCGGGGGCCGTCGGGAACCCAGGCCCACCACTACCTGGATGGAACCACCTGCCCCTTCAGCCCCCATCTCCGAACAGTATCATAAGTAAGGTAACTGTGTAAAGCATATAGTATATGCCCGTGATCACCTCCCTAAGTGATCATGGCCCGGTAGTATAGCATGGCAGACGGACAAGAGTGTAGGGCCACTGATGGAACACTAGCATCCTATACTAAGTAGTAGGATAGCAGGTAAAGGTAACAACAGTAGTAGCAAGGACAGGCTATGCAGCAGTATAGGATTTACGGAAAGCAGTAACATGCTACACTACTCTAATGCAAGCAGTATAGAGAAGAATAGGCGATATCTGGTGATCAAGGGGGGGGCTTGCCTGGTTGCTCTGGCAAGAGAGAGGGGTCGTCAACTCCGTAGTCGTACTGGGTAGCAGCGGCGTCGGTCTCGGTGTCTAGCGGAAGAAGAGGGGGGAGAAACAATAAATACAATGCAAACAGATGCATAACGATGCATGACAAAGCAAAGCGTGATGCTAGGCGTGCCCTAACGCGGTATGAGGTGATACCGGTGAAGGGGGAAAACATCCGAAAAAGTATCCCCGGCGTTTCGCGTTTTCGGGCGGAGGAGCCGGAGGGGGAAAGTTGCGAGTTGGATAGGTTAGGGATGCGTGGCGGACGAACGGGCCGCGTATCCGGGTTCGCCTCGTCGTTCTGAGCAACTTTCATGTACAAAGTTTTTTCATCCGAGCTACGGTTTATTTTATATTAATTTTAAAAGATTTAAATCATTTTTAGGATTTATTTAATTAATTTAATCAACATTTTCCAGAATAGTGTCTGCTGACGTCATCATGACGTCAGTAGTTGACTTGGTCAACCTGACCGGTGGGTCCCGTTCGTCATACACTGTTTTAATTAACTAACAGTTAATTAGTTTAATTAGTGATTAGGTTAATCTAATTATGATTAATTAACTTAATTACTTCATTAATTAATTAATATTTTAAATGTTTTAATTATTTATTTATCTATATTTTTTTATTAAATCTTTTTTTAATTAACGTCTTGGGGGTGGGGCCCCGTTGTCAATGGCCCAAAGGGGCTAAACGGGCGCAACGGGCTGCGGGCACGGGCGACAGGCGCCTGTGCGGGCACTCGCCCGCATGGAGCAGCGGGGCGAGGCCAGAGGCCAGGGCGGGCGCGTCAGCGCCGACGGCCATAGCGGCGTGCGTCCGCAGCGGCGCAGGGGGCCGGAGCGGCGCACCGGCACGGCGCGGCAGCAGGGCCGCCGGGGGACGGACAGGGGTGAACGGGGCGCAGGCGTGGTGGCTGCGCGAGGCCGTGGTGGACGAACGGTAGGGCGCGATCCGACGCCGGCAGCGCGCGGGAGCATGGCCAGTGCGTGAACCAGCCACGGCGAGTGTGGGGCCAGAGCGCGAGAGGTGGGCGCGGTCAAATCCGGCGACGGAGCAGAGAGGGAGAGGAGAGGGGAAGCTCACAGGGGCCGTAGGGTAAAGGCAACGGGCTCGGGGTTGACCGGTGAGGAGGAGACCGTTGACGGGGCGACGTAGACGGGGAGGCGGCGCCGACAATGGCGGTTGGTGGGGTGGCTCCGGCGGGGGTGGTCCGACGTCGATGCTGGGCGTCGGGGCCGTCGATTGTCCCCGCCCGGATCCACGCCAGAGGGAGGTTGAGGGGGCGGGCGACGATGGGGCAGCGTCGGGCGGCGTCGGTGAGGTGGCGGTGGTTGGCGACGGCGCGCGACGGGTCGGGGCGTCGGTTGATGGCTCCGGGCGACGGCAGCGAGGGGCTCCGACGAGGTGGCGTCGGGGGCGCCTGGGTCGGGCGGCGAGGTAGCGGGCGTACAGATCGAGCAGGGGGCGAGAGAGAGTGGGGGGGCTCGATCCCGATCCAGGAGGGGATCGAGGGGGAGGGGGAAGGAGGTGGGGGCGCGATTGGGGGGGAGTCGGGGTGTCGGTGCCTAGGGTTTCGGCACGAGGGGGGTTAAGGGAGTGGGATGGGCCGGCCAGTTGGGCCTTTGCCCAGTTGGGCTGGTGGCCTGCTGGGCCGGAGCCCAGTGATGGGGGGTTTGCTTTTCTTTTTCCTTTTTTTTCATTCTACTTATTTTCTTTACTGTTTTCATTTAAAGTTTCCTTTATTTTAGTTTTATAAAATACCCAGTCAGCACCTAAATTAGTATTACTAATCAATCCACTGCCACAATTATTTTAGTACACTACTAATTTAGTTTTATTATCATAACTTTATAAAAGGCATCTAATTAATTGCTTTTGCTGTCATTTCTATTACTTTAGTGCATTTGGATATTTTAGTAAAAGATCATTTATCCACCAATATTTACTAAGGATTATTTGACACATTACGAACAATTTAGTTTTAAGGTTTGAAAAGTTTTATTGTTTACTTGATTTTAATTTTGAATTTGAATCGGTCTCGAACTAACGCAAGATTAGCAACAGTAATTGAAGTGACGTGGCACCATTAACAGAGAATTACTGTAGCTTAATTATCCGAGCGTCACAAACATCTATGTCTTCTATTTCAGTGGGTGTTATATCATTCATAATTTCTTGATATAAGGTAAAATAATAGCACTTACTCTAGCACCTATGTCACATAAGTCACGATAACAGTGATCTCCTATTTTAACTGAGACAACAGGCGTGCCAACAACAGGCATATGTTTATCTTTTTCATCGGGTTTGGCATTTCTAGCAGCAGCATCACAGAAGTAAATAACATGCCCATATAAATTTTCAACCAGGGGATCTTTAACCATAGCAACACTAGGTTCTACTTTGATTTGTTCAGTAGGTTTGGAAGTTCTAGCATAACTTTTGTTGGCCACAGTTGAAACTTTAGCATGTTCCTTTATCCTAACAGGGAAAGGTGGTTCTTCAATATAAACAGTAGGAACAACTGGGTCAATATTATAAATAATAGTTTCATCTTTAGCTATTACTGGTTTTTTTAATTTCTTATTTAATAGGTGGGTGATATTTAAACCACTTCTCCTTAGGGAGATCAACATGAGTAGCAAATGATTCACAAAAGGAGGCTACTATCTCATAGTCAAGTCCATATTTAGTGCTAAACTTTTGAAAAACATTGGTATTCATAAAAGTTTTAACACAATCATACTTAAGCGTAATACTTGACTCTTTACCTTTGGGTCAAGTTCCCAATCTTTAGAGTTGTGTTTAATTATTTCTAAAAGATCCCACCTGAATTCAATAGTCTTCTTCATAAAGGAACCAGTACAAGAAGTATCAAGCATGGATTGATCATCACGAGAAAGCCGAGCATAAAAATTCCGAATGATAATTTCTCTTGAGAGCTCATGATTAGGGCATGAATATAACATTGACTTAAGCCTCCCCCAAGCTAGAGCGATACTTTCTCCTTCACTAGGCCGATAATTATATATATAATTTCGATCACGATGAACTAGATGCATAGGATAATTTTTTTGGTGAAACTCCAATTTCAATCTATTCCAATTCCAAGATCCATTATCATCGCATAGCCTATACCATGCCAATGATTTTCCCTTCAAAGATAAAGGGAAAACCTTCTTCTTAGCTTCATCTCCGGGTAAACCTGCAAGCTTAAATAATCCACATATATCAAGTGCATATCAGGATGTTCGGTTCCATCTCCTGCATAAGGATTAGCTAGCAGTTGTTCTATCATACCCGAAGGAATTTCATTACTAATATTTTCAGTAGGTGCAGTAGGTTGAGGGGTAACTAAATGTGGTTCCGGTCGAGGTGAAGATACCCCGAACAAGCCCCTCAAAGGATTGTTTTCCATAGTAACAAGTTTCAGCACGTACTAATAATTTTTCCTTACCGATTTCCACTTACCAAGGGCGCTTCACTCCCTGGCAACAGCGCCAGAAAAGAGCCTTGATGACCCACAAGTATAGGGGATCAATCGTAGTACTTTGGATAAGTAAGAGTGTCGAACCCAACGAGGAGCAGAAGGAAATGACAAGTGGTTCTCAGCAAGGTATTCTCTGCAAGCACCGAAATTATAAGTAACATGTAGTTTGATAGCAAGATAATTGGTAACGAGCAAGTAAAAATAATAGTAATAAAAGTGCAGCAAGGTAGCCCAATCCTTTTGAGGCAAAGGACAGGCAAAAACGATCTCTTATGATAAGCAAAGCGTTCTTGAGGGTACACGAGAATTTCATCTAGTCACTTTCATTATGTTGGTTTGATTTGTGTTTGCTACTTTGATAATTTGATATGTGGGTGGACCGGTGCTTGGGTGTTGTTCTTACTTGAAAAAACCTCCTACTTATAATTAACCCCCTCGCAAGCATCCGCAACTACGAGAAAAGTATTAAGAATAAATCTAACCATAGCATTAAACTTTTGGATCCAAATCAGTCCCTTACGGAATAGCGCATAAACTAGGGTTTAAGCTTCTGTCACTCTCGCAACACATCATCTAATAAATACTCCGCAATGCATTCCCTTAGGCCCAAATATGGTGAAGTGTCATGTAGTCGACGTTCACATGACATCACTAAGGGAATCACAACATACATACCATCAAAATATGGAACGCATATCAAGTTCACATGATTACTTGCAACAAGATTTCTCCCGTGACCTGAAGAACAAAAGCAACTACTCACAAATAATAATCATGCTCAAGATCAGAGGGGTATTAAATAGCATAATGGATCTGAACATATAATCTTCCACCAAATAAACCATATAGTAATCAACTACAAGATGTAATCAACACTACTAGTCACCCACAAGCACCAATCTATAGTTCCGGTACAAAGATTGAACACAAGAGATGAACTAGGGTTTGAGAGGAGATAGTGTTGTTGAAGATGTTGATGGAGATTGCCCTCCCCAAGATGGGAGATTTGTTGGTGATGATGATGACGATGATTTCCCCCTCCGGGAGGGAAGTTGCTCCGTTGGAGGGCAAAAGTGCTCCTGCCCAAGTTCCACCTCGAGATGGCGGCGCTTCGTCCCGAAAGTCCTACCTTGTTTTTTCTAGGTCAAAATGACTTATATACCAGAAGAGGGGCACCGGAGGTGGGCCGAGGAGGGCACAACCCACCAGGGCGCGCCTGGGCCTCCTGGCGCGCCCAGGTGGGTTATGCCCACCTGATAGGCCCCCTCTGGTACTTATTGGCTCCAATATTTCTTATATATTCTATAAGAAATCTTCGTAAAGTTTCAGCTCATTTAGAGTTGTGCAGAATAGGTAGGCTGGCATAGCTTTTTCAAGTCCAGATTTCCAACTGCTGGAATTCTCCCTCTTTGTATGAACCTTGCATATTATGATAGAAAAGGCATTAGGATTACTCCAAAAAGCATTATTATGCATAAAAACAATATAAATAACAGTAGGTAAACATGATGCAAAATGGACATATCACCCTTCTGGCGATTCCCCCACCAGATCCATTCGGGAGACGATGATTTCTTGTTCCGCATTATAGTTGTTGTCTCTTTGTCCGTCTCTTTTTCAATCCGATCACACAAGGCTAAAATTCTTGACTAAGGGGAAGTGGCGCCATTTCGTACCGCACGCTATCTTCACTTGTGGTTGTCGCTGCGCGACTGGTTCCCCTACCCTCGCTCACAAGTTATGGATTTGAGAAAAAAAAACCTATTTCTTTAATGAAAAATCATGGGTCTAAAAATAATTAAAAATTCTAGAAATACTCGTGAATTTTAAAACCTCGTGAACTTGAAAATATTTTCGCTAACAAGAATTTATTTGCAAATTTGATTAATTTTAGTCAATGTAAGAAAATGTGTGTAATTTTTAAAAATATTCCTGAATTTTCAAAAAAAACTTTATTTTGGAAAATGTTCTCAAGTTTGAGAAAATAACAAATTTCAAAAGGTCATGAAGTTGAAAAATACTCAAAAAATGTGTAAAATGGTCTGTTATTTTTAATAACAACATTTAAATATAAAAATAATAAACAGAAAAATGAACAAAAGCTAATGAAAAATTAGTAAAAACAAAGTAAAAATAGAGAAAATCCAACCCAGAAACCAGAAAGGAACCTTCCAAGGGCGCTAATGTGGTATCTAATGTCTATTAAACAACTTATTCTTGTAGACTCGTATTGGGCCTCCAAGTGCAGAGTTTTATAGGACAGTAGCAATTTTCCCTTAAGTGGGTGACCTAAGGTTTATCAATCCGTGGGAGGCATAGGATGAAGATGGTCTCTCTCAAACAAACCTACAATCAAATACAAAAAATCTCTTGTGTCCCCAACACACCAAATACAATGGAAAATTGTATAGGTGCACTAGTTCGGTGAAGAGATGGTGACACAAGTGCAGTATGGATAGTAGATATAGGTTTTTGTAATCTGAAAAAATAAAAACAACAAGGTAACAAGTAGTAAAAGTTAGCACAAACGGTATTGCAATGCTTGAAAATAAGGCCTAGGGTTCATACTTTCACTAGTGCAACCTCTAACAAAATTGAATCATATAACAATCCCTCAACGTGCGACAAAGAATCACTCCAAAGTTCATGTCTAGCGGAGAACATCAGAAAAATTGTTGTAGGTAGAAAACCACCTCAAAGTTATCCTTTTCGATCAGTCTATTGACTCGTCCCTATAAGTGTCATAAACAGCCTAGAGTTCGTACTAAAATAACACCATATGAAAGAACATCAATCAACCCTAATGTCACCTAGATACTCCAATGTCACCATAAGTATCCGTGGGTCAATTATATGATATGCATCGGACAACTTCAGATTCATAATATTCAATCCAACACAAAGAACTTCAAAGAGTGCCCCATGATTTCTACTGGAGAAAGTAGGACGAAAACGTGCATCAACCCCATAGATTACACCAATGTCTCCTCGGGAATCCGCGAGTTGAGTGTCAAAACATACATTAAGTGAATCCATATAATACCCCATTGTCACCACGGGTATTCATATGCAAGACAAACATTAAGTGTTCTCAAATCCATAAATCTATTCAATCCGATAATAGTGAAACCTCAAAGGTAAAACTCAATTCATCACAACAAGATAGACAGGTGAAAACACCATATGATCCAACTATATTATCAAAGCATGCGGTACATCAAGATGAAGGAAATATGCCCTAGAGGCAATAATAAAGTTATTATTTATATTTCCTTATATCATGATAAATTTTTATTATTCATGCTAGAATTGTATTAACCGGAAACTTAGTACATGTGTGAATACATACACAAACTGAGTGTCACTAGTATGCCTCTACTTGACTAGCTCGTTAATTAAAGATGGTTAAGTTTCCTAGCCATGGACAAGAGTTGTCATTTTACGAACGGGATCACATCATTAGAGAATGATGTGATTGACTTGACCCATCTGTTAGCTTAGCACGATGATCGTTTAGTTTACTGTTATTGCTTTCTCCATAACTTATACATGTTCCTATGACTATGAGATTATGCAACTCCCGAATACCGGAGGAAGACTTAGTGTGCTATCAAACGTCACAACGTAACTGGGTGACTATAAAGATGCTCTACAGGTGTCTCCGATGGTGTTTGTTGAGTTGGCATAGATCGGGATTAGGATTTGTCACTCCGTGTATCAGAGAGGTATCTCTAGGCCCTCTCGGTAATGCACATCACTATAAGCCTTGCAAGCAATGTGACTAATGAGTTAGTTACGGGATGTTGCATTACGGAACAAGTAAAGAGACTTGCCGGTAATGAGATTGAACTAGGTATTGAGATACCGACGATCGAATCTCGGGCAAGTAACATATCGATGACAAACGGAACAACGTATGGTGTTATGCGGTTTGGCCGATAAAGATCTTCGTAGAATATGTAGGAACCAATATGAGCATCCAGGTTACGCTATTGGTTATTGACCGGAGATGAGTCTCTGTCATGTCTACATAGTTATCGAACCTGTAGGGTCCGCACGCTTAACTTTCGGTGACGATCGGTATTATGAGTTTATGTGTTTTGATGTACCGAGGGTAGTTCGGAGTCCCGAATATGATCACGGACATGACGAGGAGTCTCAAAATGGTCGAGACACAAAGATCGATATATTGAAAGGCTATGTTTGGACATCAGAATGGTTCCGGATGAGTTCGGGCATTTACCGGAGTACCGGGGGGTTACCGGAACCCCCCAGGGAGTGTATGGGCCTTAATGGGCCTTAGTAGGAGAGAGGAGGAGGCGGCCAAGGTGGAGGGTGCGCCCCCTCTAGCCCAATACGAATTGGGTGGGGCCCTCTTCCCTCTCTCTCCCCCTTCCTTTCTCTCCTACTCCAACAAGGGAAAGGGGGAATCCTACTCCCACCGGGAGTATGACTCCTCCCGTTGGGCGCGCCATAGAGGGACGGCCCTCCCCCTCCTCCACTCCTTTATATACGGGGGAGGGGGCACCCCATAGATACATAAGTTGATTGTTTAGCCGTGTGCGGTGCCCCCCTCCACAGATTTTCACCTCGGTCATATCGTTGTAGTGCTTAGGTGAAACCCTGTGTCGGTAACTTCATCATCACCGTCATCACGTTGTCATGCTGACGAAGCTCTCCCTCGACACTCAGCTGAATCTAGAGTTCATGGGACGTCACTGAGCTGAACGTGTGCAGATCACAGAGGTCCCATACTTTCGGTGCTAGGATCGGTCAGATCGTGAAGACGTACGACTACATCAATCGCGTTGTCATAACGCTTTCGCTTACGGTCTACGAGGGTATGTGGACAACACTCTCCCCTCTCGTTGCTATGCATCACCTAGATGGATCTTGCGTGTGCGTAGGATTTTTTTTTGAAATTACTGTGTTCCCCAACACAAGATCCTGCCAAATCAAAAACACAAGAGAGAGAGAGAGAGGGAGAGATCAAACACATAGCTACTGGTACAAACCCTCAGCCCCGAGGGTGGACTACTCCCTCCTCACCATGGTGGCCGCCGGGATGATGAAGATGGCCTCCGGTGTCCCCCTCTGGCAGTGTGCTGGAACAAGGTCCCGATTAAGTTTCACGTTGCGATCGCAATCACAGCGGCGCTCACTATAGCCCGCATATGAGCTAGGCTCGGCACTCGAGTGTGACTTCCATGAATCATCGCTAGATGGGACCTCCTATTAGGTGCTATTAGCATCAGGGAAACCAAATGACGCTCACTACAACGCCCAATTGGGCTGGCCCAGGAACGCGCAAGCGCAGGGAACTTGTAAAAGCGCAAAAAACCCGCAAACAATGAGGCTCTCCCCGGGATTCAAACTCACGCTGTTGTGTTCAAGTATGAGTTTGGCTAAAAATTAGACCTACTCGACTGTTGTGACCGATAATAGCGCCAACCTTATAAGAACAATGTGTCCATGCTATTTATTGCACAGTACCATCTACTGTATCACTTAGTTTTTTGAATTATTTGAAGAAAAATTGTGAATTTGAAAATGTTCAACATTTTTCAAGAATTTGAAAAGGTTGATCAAAAGTTTATCAAATTTAAAAAAAGTTCATCAAATTTGAGAAAAAGTTCACACATTTGAAAAGGTTCGTCGATTTTGGAAAATGTTCAACAAATTTGAAACATAAGTTCATCGAATTTGCAAAAAAAAAATTGAAAATTTGAAAAAAGCTCCTTGACTTTGACAACAAGTTCATTGAATTTGCAAAATTTTCAAGGCTTTGAAAAACAAAGTTTACGAATTTGAAGAAAAGTTCACGTGTTTTGAAAAAAGCTCACAAATTTGAAAACAAAATTTCATGGATTTAAAAAAAGGTATTGCATTCATAAAAGTTCACATATTTGAAGAGAAAAAGTTCATAAATTGAAAAAAAAGCAAAAAGAAAAAAAAAACAGAAGAAGCCGGAAAAAAAAACATGGAACCACATGTTTTTAGCCTTATACTTAGAGTGGAAAGACGTATAGTCATCACAAATGCTAAGGCATCCTGTTGGTTACAGCGTACTTGTGATTCCTAGAGGTCGCGAATCCCACGCTCGGCCGGCGCATGTTTTTTGAATTTTTACATAAGAAGAAAAAAGGATGTACATGGGGCGGCCCAACGTGGATGGGGTGTGTGTGCCGGTTGGCCTTTGGCGCCAACTAAGGATCTCGGCGCTCACGCAGGCACGCTATTGGGGCCGGCCCAAAAACGCGCGTGGTTGCTCGCTGGCAGGTCGCTTTAGGGCCTGTTCTGAACCTCTCCAACCTTCCCAAACTCCACAAAATTAGCTTCTGGAGCTAGCTTCGAACTTCACCTGGCGATTCCATCCGTTCGGCAGCACTAGTAGCTTCTCCCAGCGATTCGGCCCAGACGGGAGGCAACTGGCCTGTTGAGCGCCAATTTGGGCCGGCTCGAGACAGCCCATATGGTCCCATGCTACGTCGTTCTGTGGAGGAGGGTTGCCCACGTAGGCTCGCAAAGTATGGAAGCGAGGCGGGGCGTCGGGGGATGTTTCACGAACCGTTTTCTACAACTTCGCGGTGGCATCGCTTCGTAATTATCACGAACTCCTCACTTCTCCTTTTGGTGAAGGTGGGCTTTAGCAGCTTCATCATTTTACACTGCAGGCTGGCAACGCTTCAAGAAGCGAACTCCGCGGAGCTCAGTCGTTCTGTCCAGCTCCTCGTCTGGAGTTGGAGAAGCGTGGAGCGGGAGGAGTTCAGAACAGGCCCTTAGTGTTGATGGTCGCCTGGCTCGCTGCTGATTAGTCGCGGTTGACCGGTCGAACCATTGACTTTTCAAAAAAAAGGAAAAAGATCACAACAAAATATGAATTAAAAATGTATATGAAATTAAAAAAAAGTTAATAAATTTGAAGAAAAAATTCATCGAATTTAAAAAAAGTTCATCGGATTTGAAAAAAGTTCACTGAGTTTGAAACAAGTTCATCTGATTTAAAAAATATTCATCGATTTTAAAAAAAGTTCATCGAAAAAAACATCATTGAATTTTTAAAAAATCATCAAATTTTAAAATAAGTTCATTGATTTTCAAAAAAGTTCACCGAATTTGAAATGGTTCATCGATTTTGAAAAAATTCACAAATTTGATAAAAAGTTCATCAAGTTTTAGAAGAAGTTCATCAAATCTCAAAAAAAGCAACAATTTAAAGAAAAGTTCACGTATTTGCAAACAATTCATAAAACTAGAAAGAACAAAAAAGGGAAAAAGGAATGCGAAAAAAGGAAAAACAAAAAGGGGAAAAGGAAAAAGGGAAAAGGGAAAATAAAGAATAAAAAAATAAAAATGTTCAATCTTACCAGATTCCGCTGGGTGGCTGGGTGATTACACTAGTGTAACTAGATGAATGAAGTCGTTGGTTCGAATCATGATGGGCTGGTCCAGCGTGGGAGCGCTTCAGGCGCCCGTTTGCGAAAACACTAGTAACGGGGGCCTGAAGCGCCGAATAGGGTATGCTATTTCCCGCGCCGAATAGGAATTTCCTTTGTCTCGCTAGATGCCTCAAAAAAACATCTCTAGAAAAAGAGATCGCCTATATGGCTGGCGCTACAGGTTTGCATTTTTTTCATTTTTTCCTTGTTTAAGTATATTTCCAAGAATTCAAAAACTGTTCGTGGGTTCAAAAGTTATTCATGATTTTAAAAAATGGTTCAGACTTTGGAAAATTGTTCACAGTTTCCAAAAATATTCATGGATTTGAGAAAACATACATGAATTCAAAAAAAAGTTCATGAATTCAAATAATGTTTATGAATTCAAAAAATAAGTAATGAATTTGGAAAAAATTTCATGAATTAAAATTTTGTTTGCGAATTCAAAAAATGTTCATTAATTTTATAATGTTTGTGAATTCAAAAAACTGTTAATGAATTCAGTAAAATGTTCACAAATTCAAAAAACCATACGTGAATTCAAAAATTACTTACAAATTTGTAGAAGTATTCACGGCTTCAAAAATTGTTCTCGGTTTTTAAAAGTAGTTTGCCCAAAAGAAAATGCCCCTTACTCGGCTGGTCTAAGTTCTCTCGCTAGCCCGTTTATTTCAAAAAAAAATCTTGCACGGCTTTTGCGGATATGACTCTACTTTCCCAGATAAAAGAACTAATATGGTCTTTTATAGGTTAAAAAATCCATACATTAAAAAGGTGAAATAATCATGAATTTTAGAAAAATGTTCATGGATTTTGAAAAAAAAATCATGAAATAAAAAAAATTCACGATCCTCTCCTTCCTCGGGTGCATTGTCCCCTTCTTCCTCGGGTGATGCTCTGAGCTCTGATTTTATGCATTCGGCGGAGGTTGATCTCTGGCGCCATGTATGTCAAGTTTTCTCCCAGTGCCTCTCTAACCTCCATCTTCGGAGGCCCCTTCAAGGGTCCCTGACGCTGGAGAGGGGTTGGTGGACTCAGCCCCGTTCTTAGGTCATGTGTGATGCTCTCTGTTGTTGTTGGGAGCTTTTTGTGTTGCTGCTCCTAAGCAACTTGAGTGTTGGTTGTTGGCACATATGCTTCATTGTTTGTCATGGCGTCGGCATAATCTCTACCGGCGCCATCCTTACCGCAGTGGTAGCTCCATAGCCCATGAGCCCAGAGATATTGCTAGTGTAGCCGGAGACTGGCTACACTAGCGGGCCATTGGCGGTGGTACTACCTAGCTGGTGGTAGCCGAAGCACCTGCATGTCGTTGACAAGCCTCCTCCAGTCAGCGATGGTGTCGAGAATGCTGTGAAAGTTTGTTCTGAAGCCCGAAGCAACTTTTGCTCTCAAGACTGACACGTGGATCACCCATCAGCGGCGGGGGTACACATCTTCTTTTGGGATTTACTTGTAGTCTTTTTCTTCAGCAGGGTTGTTTCTGTTCATAGGGTTTGCCATGACCCTAATATGTACTATGAGCTTAAATGATATTCACCGAAAGCCATCATTTGGAAGGTCCATGTTTGCCAAAAAAAAGCAGGGTGTTTGATCATACCTCGTCCATTTGCATCGGCCTAGTGAGCCAACACCATGACAGGCCCAGTCACAAGCCACAACAAAAGTAAGAGCATCTACAACCGGAATTGCCTAATCTGGATCCGATACGTTCATAGATAGTAACCGGCCTAGCCTTAAACTCTATTTTTAAAACATCAAATACATGCATGTTGATCACTTTGGTCAAACATAGTTTAGTGCACACAAATAGAAAATTTCAGACCTGGCAGGGTTGGAGGTTTTCAGTGTGGATGTAACATCCGTGCTGGGCCGGCAGGGTTGGGGGTTTAGTCCCACCTCGCCGCGAGAGGAGCGACACGACCGAATTAAATAGGCGCACGATAAGCTTCTCTCTCACTCTGAGTAGGGACATCAATGCATCCTTTGTGAAGGATATGAACTGTCACTATGAACAGATATTGATCCCCTCACAAAGTGAGCATAGATGGCTCTGCTTTTTTATAAAGTTAAATCATTTTTCCATTTCTTTGTTATGTTTTGAATAATTTTATTGCAGATGAGAATCCATCTGCATACGGGTCCCATAGCCATCATTCCACGACGTGGCGGGCAAGGAAGGGGGGCCGACATGGACGAATTGGCGCGGACCCTAGCGGTCAGTCCAACGTGACGGGCATATGTCCGGGTGTCCCATATCTGCCTAAATTTGGAACGGATATAGAGAGTGTCAATCAGTTCGGGCATTTGGGCTGGTTGCGGAGAGCCTGGTTGGGTGTTGCTTTTTTTTTCAGCCAGTGACTAGACAGCCTATCCAGGCGTTTGAAGTGGATATGTAGGATCTGATTGTAAATGCTCTAACCACTCCACCTGCCAACGTCCCCGGAGCCAAGCATCTAATCCCCCGGGTATGCACCGCCATTAGCGTCAGATCACAACCCGTAAGCACGTTGGTGTGGGACATCACGGCCTCCTGTCGGATGATCACGAAGCAGCCGCAAATTAACAAAGTGGGTGAGAGCTTGCTAATCTCGTCGGCAGGGAGCGAGGCGGTCGCTAGCTAAGCCAGCTTGGAAGGCTGCGTGGTTCCTTTCAGGTAGACCAACAAGCAAGTAGGAAAGCATGTCCTTGGACACGTACGCCTCACAAGTTGGGTGGTGGATCATCCCCTTCATCGATCCTCCGGTGGGTTCGCTGAACGTACTACACTATATTGCATGTGCTCGCGATGGAGACTTCAAATCAATGCGATCGACCGCGCCGCATCGCGACTCTCTAGCTACTACTATCTCTAGCGATCGTATGCGGTTCTCCTTCAGCTCTTGCCTAACACTTTGCTTGGTGAATTATCTATCCCCTTCATCGATCCTTTGAGTGTACCATCTCTATCGATTGTATGGCCAGCATGTACGTCCTTCTCTTTCCGCTCTTGGCTAACACTTTGTAATAAATGTTATGTTGTGGATGTGGATTTCAAGCTTTCGGGTGCTCCCGCCGCCTCCCCTTTTTAAAATGTCAAATTCAAAAAATACCAGGAAAATAAAAAAACTAAATTTTTGGGATGCCAAACCTGGATGTCCAATCTACTCTAGTTTGAAGTTTCGTGAAGAAATGGCATCCGTAGTATTCTCCGTAAAAAAGTCAAAAAAATCCTATGTATAGTGAAAACAGTTTGGATGGTTTATAGGTCGGACTGTATTTTCTTCGCCACGGATATCACATGAGCCATTTCTGTCAAATTCTAGTTTTTTCTATAAAACGATCTGGTATTTTTTGGAATTTAATATTCATAGGCGGGTGGCGCACCAAGGAGCTCATGCGTATTTTCCTTATGTTGTGTGCGTATTAAGCAAAAACATCTTACATTAAGTAACAGGGAGAGTAAAGTACTATTACGAAAAGCTATCTAATCTGAACGTTTGTTGAACTTATGTGAGCACGTAAGCCGTCATGGATTGTTTATAGGGAAATGTTATTGTGTTGACGTTCCTTGGGAGGGCATGCAATTTACGTTGTTGTGAGGGTAGCAAACTCCTTCAGGAAGCCCATCAAATCCTGGCAAAAAACTGAATTGGATGGATTTATCATGCTTACTAAAAGAAATTCATCTATGGACAACACAAATTGACAGGAAAATCGTTCGATTTTTCATGCCCTTCCAGCGAACGTTCGCTAGTTATGAAAATCAAAGTTTTATATGGCACCCGCATTGCATAAGTTGCATCAATCAAAAGATGAAAAGTTTGTGCGAGTGTCAATTCGGATTTTCTTATAACTAAGAAAACATGCACACATAGGCCGCATCGCCGTGCATCCTAGGAACCATAGGTTGCAGTGATATTTGAAAACAAATGAATACCGACACGTCGCCATCCCCAAAAGATTAAACCTATTGTGCCTCATATTAACTTGCTTAAAAATTATTGAGAGGGTGTGAGAGGGAATGGGGGAGAGTGATCGGCTTATTTATATAGTAAGGTCTAGCAGCAACGCACGCGGTCAGAAGTACTAGGTTGTGTGCAATGGCCCATAGTTCGGCGACATGATTCTTGGTAAAGCACTGTGCCGATGGAGCACCTCACATCGCACATGTGTATTTCTCGTTGACTGCATGCCATGAGCTAAACTAAGAGGACTAGCCTTTGGGTTTTGCTTCCGCAAACGGGTACATTTGGGTTTCCATATATTCATTGCTTCTCACACGCCATTAGGTCGATGCAGAGAGCTCCTAGTCAGTGCCCTATGTGTTGGCTTTTTTTTTAGGGAAATAGCCAAACTTTATTCATCGAAAACCACATGAAGTAGGATACAGTTCGGGTCATGGGGCTGGCCAAACCAAACGTGACGTCCCGGACCCAAGGATAGAGAATGCTTGGCTACTTTATGAGCTTCTAAGTTGTTTAAACGACCTTCAAAACAAAAATTACATAAAAAGGATAACTGTTGGACTCTAATCTCCTTGATGATGGCACCGTAAGATCCATTGCTGTCGTTGTGGATAGCCCTTACCATCTCCTTTGCGTCTGAAGAAATGACAAACTGATTTATGTGTAGATCCGCAGCGAGTGCCAAGCCTTCCCGATATGCAATTGCCTCCAGTGTCGCGGGATCATCCACTCCTCTAATTACGAGGGCCGAGCTTCCAAGATACGTCCCCATGTTATCTCTGCAGACCGCCACTGTTGTTCCCTTGCTTCCTGTTCTCTGCATCCCGCATCGACGTTTATCTTTGCAAAGCCCGCTGGCGGAGCTTTTGGTTTCCTTCCGCCGGACGGTACCACCCTGGGTTCAGTCCGATCCGGTTCCTGTCTCACATTGATCGTCTCCAGCTCATTGATGTACCTTTCAACAAACGACATGATCGCATGTGGGCTCTGAAACATGCCTTCATGAATAGCCTTCCGCCTTGCTGTCCAGATAGCCCATAACGTCACCGAGAGCTTCACAAATTCAGCGTGAGATAAAATCTCCATTAAACTGAAAAGCCAATGCTTAGCCTTTGGCTCTGTTGTCGCTGCCATTTTTTGTGACAGGTCTCCTTCTACGAGCGCCCAGGTACACCGAGCCATTGTGCAATCTAGGAGTGAATGCCTCCACAAATCAGGTGCCCCGCATAGACTACAAGAGTTTGATTGTGCCATATTTCTTCTGGCCCGAACATCATTAGTTGGGATCGAATGCTTTGACAACCTCCAGAGAAACATCCTGACCTTTCTAGGTACTCTAGTGTTCCACAAATTCTTCCAAGATCTTTCCTCCATCGGCGCGCTTGAGGTGCCCGAGTTATTTTCCAGCCACGCTTCTCTTCTAGATCTCGTAGCCACAAGCATGCGATATGCCGAGCGAACCGAGAAGAGGCCATTCTTTTCATAATGCCAGCTCCAAAAATCTGGGATATTGCGAGTGCATAATGGGATACGAAGAATAACTTGAGTATCCATCGGCATAAAAACAGACTCCACTTTTTCTCTATCTCACACAGCTGATGTGCTATCTATGAGCTCAAAAACGAGGAGCGGCGGGTTTTGGGTGATACACCCATACGGTTTCATCATCTTCTCCCTCGGCATCCAATTATCTTCCCAGATCCTTGTCGTCTCTCCGGTACCAATGCGCTTGATCAAGCCAACTTTCAATGTGTCACGGCCCTCTACAATTGCTCTCCAAATCTGGCTAGGATGATTCCCTAAAGGAGCTTCCAGAATCGAACAGTTTGGATAATATATGCTTTTTAACATGCGCGCGCTAAGAGAGTCCGGATCCTGCAATAGTCTCCAAGCCTGCTTGGCTAACATAGCCAAGTTAAAAAGTTCAAAATCCTTGAAACCGAGACCCCCCATACCTTTTGGTTGAGTCATAGTTTTCCACAAAACCCAGTGTGGTTTACGCTTTCCTACTTTGCTCCCCCACCAAAATTTCCGGATTAACATATTTAGGTGTTCGCATAGACCTCGTGGCAATTTGAAACATGACATAGAGAAGACCGGAACTGCTTGGGCCACAGCCTTGACCAACACCTCTTTACCTGCAGAAGACATTGTGCTCTCAATCCAACCTTGCACTTTACTCCAGAGGCGGTCTTTCAAATATTTGAAGGCACCGTTTTTGATGAGCCAATGTCCGAGGGCATTCCTAAGTATTTCTCATTTAGAGTCTTATTTGGGATTTGCATCACCGCCTTCACCTCTGTCTGTATGCTATCAGGAACTCCTTTGCTGAAATAAACCGATGACTTGTTGTAATTAATACGCTGTCCTGAAGCCGAACAATACCTGTCCAGTACTAGGTTCACCTCGGTAGCACCCATACTATTTGCCTTGAAAAACAGCATGCTGTCATCTGCGAATAATAAATGGTTCACCTTGGGTGCTGAAGGCGCCACTTGTAAACCACTCATGTTGGATGACTCACTTCTTGATTTTAACAGGCACGAAAGGCCCTCTGCTGCTAACAAGAACAAGTACGGAGATATCGGGTCCCTTTGTCTGATTCCACGTGTTGGTGTAAACTCCTCCAACCTCTTTCCATTAAACTGGACTGAAAAAGTGACTGAAGATACCAGCCCCATAACAATATCCACCCATCTTTGAGAGAAACCAAGTTTCAGCATTATAGCTTGCAAGTACTCACACTTCAGTCTATCGTAGGCTTTCATCATGTCCAGTTTTAGCGCACATGATTGATGTTTCTTTGCTTTGTTCCTCTTCATGAAGTGCAGACACTCGTAAGCCGTCACAATGTTGTCAGATATCAATCTCCCTGGAAGGAAAGCTGACTGCTCCTCTGAGATGATCTCAGGTAAAATGATTTTTAGTCGGTTAGATATTACCTTGGATGCAATTTTGTAGAGGACATTGCAAAGACTAATGGGCCGGAACTGTGACAGTAAAATAGGATTTTTCACCTTTGGGATCAACACGAGAACTGTCTCGTTAATGCTTCTTGCTGACTCCTTGCCCTCCACAATATCAAGCACTGCTTTTGTTACATCCTCACCACAGATCTCTCAATGACATTGAAAAAAGTGGGCTGGGAATCCATCCGGTCCCGGTGATTTTGTAGGAAACATTTGGAAAAGGGCTTTTTTGACTTCTGCTTGGGTGTAGGGCTCATTTGTCGCCCGCCGGAGATTAAATGTGCTACAGTAAATAAACATATGAATCACATCTTGTCATGTTGACGTTGGCCTATAAACAAACTATTAAATGTACTACAGTGAAAGCGTCTGATTAGGGATCCTAGACTCTATCCAACTTCCGATGGTAGGGTACACGCTTTTTGACAGCCGCATATGCTCAAGCGTCTTTCACAAAAAGATGTTTCTAATGGGTCATTTTCGGCTCTGTAGCTGATGCTCAAACGGTGCTTTGGCATGTTTTCGTTTTGCAGCAATACCAAAACTGGCGAGAGATGTAAGACGATTTGATCTGTCGCCTTTGATGGTAGGAAGACAGTTACCAGCAACGCTTTCTTTTTGTAGATACGGGCAAGCGGTGGGGTAGCTTATGGTTGAGAATTGATTGCTGTGTCGTGTGGAAATTTCGGTCGTGTGGAAACTGATTGCTGCTTGTAACGTCGTCCCTCCTGTCAAAATGGCCGGTCCTATTCAATTCGTTTGAGATGTGATTTTCAGGTCTTCGTCATCAATGGCTCTTTTCTTCCTGTCCAGACGCCCGTTGCGTCCCTTCATGCGAGAAGCACTATGGACCTGATCAACAAGTTATCGGCGCTAGTGTGCGGAGCAAGGATCGTGATCTTGCACAAGTGACCGTGCTGATCAAACAAAGCCACTGTGAATGGTGGCGCCTCCACGTATTCCACTTGCGGCTCGCCAATGTCACTGTTCTTCTCGTCAACTTCAGACTCGCCAAAGACTTTCATGATGTCTTCCACACCTACGCCATCACTCTATCTTGTACTTTAGACTACCCACAATAGAAGTAACATAGATGATAACATCACACTTATCTAGGCAAAATAGATAATGTGATTTGTAATTAATGAAGAAAGAAAGGAATGTGATAACATAGCTAGTTACTGTAACATCACACATATCAAGGAAATATGAGTCTATAACCTAATAAATAAAGTGATGCATGACACGACATATATGTTACTACCCACTGTGGAGGTAGTAACATAAAATAGTAATATATGCATGTTACTACTCTAAGTTACTACCCACTGTGACTAGTCTTACTCCCACAAGTTACATGCATGTACCATATTAATTTCGTAAGAGTTGTAATGGTTTTCATCGGTTTATGTTAATTAGTTGGGCAACTTTTTTCTTCTTAATTAGTGGATGAGGCAAACTTTACCTCAATTTTCAAGAAAAAAAATACTAATTTGGTTCAGTAGGTACTATATTTATATAACCATAGAAGCTATTTACCAAACTGAAACTAATGTTTCACTAACCTTGCAAAGCGACATATCAAACAGATAAAGTCATCACGTCAACAAATCACAAAACGCACAAAAAATGGCAGCACCATCAAAGCATTTACAGCCTCATATGACAAATATAATCTCTCAAACGTCCGCAGACGCGCCCGGTCGCGTCCGCGCGCAGTGACCGAGCACGCCTTAAATTAGCACACCTGCATCCAGACACCTCATACTAGATTCTTAAATCCATATAAAAGCATGCAAAGGAAAAACCTACGTAGTACGTAGATCACCTAGCTATTCCTCGTCGGAGATGTCAACTCTCTCTGTGCCCGGCACCGGGTACATGGGCGGCAGCTGCAGCTCCGGCGCCTCTGCTCCGGCCTCCTCCTTTATCTCCGCTTCGAGTTCGGCGAAGAGCGCGTCGGTCGCCGTCCGCTCCTGCCGGAGGAACTGTCGTTTGCCCTCCACATAGGTCTCATCCTGGATGGACTCCAGAATGGCCTGCTGCTCGGCCATCTCCGCGGCTTGGGCGACGACGAACTCCACCTCCGCCTCCTTCATGTTGAACCCCGGAGCAGGCTACTCCGCTCCGTCCTCCTCCGGATCCACCACCTCCATCGGCTTTGGCAGCTGCTCTCCCTCCTCCTCCTCCTCCTCCTCCTCCTCCTCCTCCGGCTCAGGTGAGTCTGGAGGCAGCCTGGCAGCAATGAGGGCGGCTCGCCTAGCCTGGATCTCCTCCACGATCTGCCTCCGGCACTCCGGCGTGAGCATACCATACGTGGTGATCTTCTGCCAGACCATGGCGATGGCGAAGAGCGTGGGAGAGCGGGGGAGAGGAGGCGGACGGGCTCAGGTGGCGGCTTAGAAAGGGAGGAGGTGGATGGGCTAGGGTTGGGGGACGTCGGCTGGCTTAAATAGTCGGATTTGGCCTCGGGCAGCGAGTCAGAGCGGGGCCACGCGGCAATCACACCGCAGCGAGGGAGGAGGCGTTCATCGGACCGCCGGGTTTTCGGACGATTCTCCGTGAGACCCCATCGTCAGTCCTACATGATGGGTGCGCCCGGGCACACCCATATCCGCCTCATATTTAAGCTGCATATGAGGGGTGTCGGTCAGTCCAAATGTTTGAGGCCCATTTGAGATGTTCTTCATTTGAGTCAGATTTTCATGACCGAACGAGCTGTCTGGATGTTTGAGGCCGGTTTGAAATGCCAAGCTGTAGATGCTCTCATGAGACGCGTGAACAAAGAGCCGTTCCCCTAAAACTAATCTCCGGCGGGCGACAAATGGCCAACGATCAGCTAGCTATGTTCGCCTAGGTTCGACCACCTATGCATGATTAATTAGCTGGTGTAATATGGACCCAGGAGATTGACGAGGCCTGTAGCTCGAACGCTCGACCGGCTAGGCCAGCCCACCAACCAGCTCATCGTTTGTGCTTCACGTGAGCCACATAACATGGCCAAAACCAACGATCGGCTAGCGAGCTATTCGAACTTGAGAGGAGGGAGGGAGACGCATCCATGCATGCACGGAGCTACTAGGGACCAAGAGGGACCCTGCGCACCTGCGCTGGATGTACGCTCGCACTCGCCGTCGGAGGGCCGGGCCAGCGGTCCATGGGCACGATATTCTCTGCCGCCACGGACGGTCGGCCGACCATGCCGTTTTCCCCGTTGCACGTAACGGCCAGACCGTTTTGGTTTCTCGTCCGTGGTGGTCCTCGGCTCGTGAACTCACTGTCCATGGTTATGCCGGGTGATCAATGTCAGATACCTAGAAGGCGATACCTCCCGAGTTACATAGGCTTAAAATCTTGTGCAAGGCGAAACTCGCGCGACTAGGGTTTGCCAGTCCGCCATCTTGGCGACGGCATTGGCGCCCCATGACGGTGCCCGTGAGGTGTCGTCACTGGATCCGGTTTGCCTGCTCCCTCGTCATGCTCCCATCCGTGCTCCCACTTCATCCTACGACTCTCCTTTTCTCCTTTTTTTTCTAATCTAATCATCTCCCCACTGATTTTAAGGGGGTGGGGCTGGGCCTTATTTTGTTTCAATTAAATCATGCCACGTATGCGGGAGCACGGATGGGAGCACGCTAGGGGAGCAGGCAAGTCTCGTCCGTCGTCGCTGGCACTGGCATTCAAGGTTCCAGGCCAATGGTAGATTTTTTTTTTCCAGCTTGATCTGAGGACCTTGTACAGCATATTCCTAAGATCAAGCCGATGTGTGTAAGTACTGAATATTATTACCAACCCGAAACACCAAACAATGGACAACAAAACAGGTTCAAGCCACGGTAGTTAAGGGAAGAGAGCTTTAAGGCGACTTTGCTAGAGGCCTGGTCTAAGGCTGGGGCTGAACTGGACGTCACATGTATCTATGAGAAGTTGAATAAGATGCATGCAGAATCTATGGTTGGGATTAGCGTGTGCTCAAAAAAACAAGGAAGAGAAAACAAAACTTGCAGAACTGATTGAATACCTAATGGGTTCGAAGAAATTCAAGTTATGAAAAGGTCTCGTGCGACTTGGCTGAAAAGTGATGACCGCAACATTGCTTTCTTACAGGCCTTTACGTCCACTAGAAGAAAGAGGAACACCGTTAAAAGATCGAGAGATGACAATGACAATTGGTTAGAAGTATGGCTGGATTAAACCCTCATATAGAAAACTATTTTACTCATTTCGCTTACGTGTGAAATGTAGTAGGCAAACCCCTCTATTCGACAAAAAATTAGTCCAAAGTTACAAAACAGATGAGTAATTTTTTAATTGGCACCCTATAATGAGGATGATGTGAAAATGCAGTATTTAGTACGGGGTATCTAAAAGCATCTGGTTGAGGAAAAAATAATAGTGTCTCGTGCTTGATAGAGATGTACGGGAAATTTCATTGGGACAACAAGCACCTGGCATGGTACCGTATGAGACAGCTACACCAAAGTCTTGATCGCCCGTGGATTTGTTAGGCAACCTTAATGAAATACAGTTCTTGAGTGATAAAGAAGGCGGGATTCCATGTCTATCTCTGTATATGCAAGCATTTCAAAGAGCTATCGATGATTGCGAGCTGCGCGACTTGGAGTTACTAGGAAAATGACCCGTGCGTTGCAACGGGAAGACAACCGTGTCTGGGTTGACACCCTTTTTGCCCTACCAGGGATCCATCCTAGCCTCGCAATGAAGCCCGACTGTCCACACGACCGTAGAGCATGGCAGTCACAAGAAGGTCATCAAGGAATCGGTCAGACCCAATGCGACCCATGGCCTCCTACTACCCATCTGCCCAACAATTCGGCCTATGAGAGAACATGAATGTGCGGTGGTGTGAGGCAGGTGTCCTTGCCGAGGCCCAGCTACGTGAGCATCCAATCTATGGCATCCTCCCTCGTCACATTAGTCCAGGCAGGCGGGTCGGCCGATGGCATCGTCATTGTGTGTGCGTTGCTATGAAAAAAGTGTTTAAGTTTATATCCCGTAGGGGACGTTCAAATGAGAACGATGCGGCTCACATACCCAGGTCATTGTGTCTGAAGTTTCTATTTATTCAGGATAGCATAGGAACACATTCAATAACGAAATATAATCTAATTATAGTAAGGCACTTTATATCAGCTGTTTGTGTTTTTTCTCCAAGTAGCACAGAAACACATCCCATGACCATAATTAATATAATATGTGGTAATAAATAGAAAGGGACTTACTTTGGTTATGGTCAACTCTCCATGTTGTTCTTACCTTACAAAAGAAAAACATTTTTACAGCTTCAGGAGATGATGACCTTTCTTTAGATAATAAAACTTGGCAAATCTCATAAAGCTTCTACGTTGCAGCCATTGAAATGATCAGCTGAAGGGCTTATATAAGTTAATAAATAAGTCTCAGCCCTGAGAAGAATTCACTTTGAACACATTTCTCTGAGACGGGATAGAACAATCCTTGCGATTTAACTTGTCACTAATTTGTGAAAGGAAAGAATTCACTTTAAACACATTTCTCTCTGCCAGTAAGGAGAAAATTAACATCAACAATCTCGGCAAATGCACATACGCTGCATTTAACTTGTGACTAATTTGTGAAAGGAAATGAGAAGATCACTCGTGCTCATTCCTTTCACATTAACTTCAGGTACCTAACAACCACCAATCTTTGAATAATCATTCTGATTAATAGAGAATTATAGATTGAACTAAAAAATGAAGAGCAATGGTGTTGTCTCTGCTGAACATGAAATTTCCCGTTGTTTTGTGTTTTGCAGACTACTTATTCCTCGAAATAGAATTTTCTCAGTGTGGCTCTATGTATGACTAATAGAATGCAGTAGCCAGTAATTGCACGTGTCGGTAATTAATCATGATTCCCCAAGAAAAGGTAATTAGCCATGGTCTCTCTCCATTAAATCTCCACCATTTGTGTCAAATTCCTGAACATGAAGCCTGCCGGCCTATTACTTACAAAATAGCTAGAACACCGGTCAGTGAAAGTCAAGAGAGATGGTGATGAGATTCCTAGACTTGTGCTTTGCCTACGGCATGCTGGAGATCCCACGGCTGGAGCTCAACGACTCCAGCGAGTCGCTGTTCTGGAATGTGATTGCGTTCGAGCAGACATACACATACCTGAATATTATCCTTTGTGAATCTGAATCTTCACAGGAAAGGGTTAATGACATGCAAACAATTTTCCTTCATTATTGGAGAGAATGTTAATTATATTCTCATACTGAGAAACCATCTTGAGGTTCATTTTCTTCATAATCTGCTTCATCCGCCTATATTGATAAAGTATGACCAGCAGCTACATTCACCTCAACATAACCGAGAAGAGAAATATTTTTTACAGTGGAGAAGACAAATAATGATTGATAGAAACCTACCCAACTATGAATAGCTCAGATTAGCTATTTATAATTTATATAATGCTCTCAAAAATCATAATTTGATCAAAAAATAACTCATCCAAGGTTGTGTCGCAACGGATTGCTCTAAGTCCATCAAGGAATTTCGGATTTAGGACCACTCTTTCTGTGGCAAATCAGCCACAAGATTGGGCATCAATTTATGCCAACAATGTATATACAACATTAAAAGATTAATCTAAATAAATAATTTACGGCTATGTGTATGTAGTTTATAGCCAGAAAGCTATATGAAAGCTACAGGACACAAAAAATGCTGGACAAAATGAAGGGCGACCAAATTCTAACAATTTGCAAGCATCCGGAATTGGTCCCTAGTCAACATGAACTTAATTAGTAATTATGTAATTACAAAAAGGCAGGATAGTCTACTACAGGCAGAATAGTAAAAGGAACTTGGATTATTCGTGTAATGTTACCATAACGTTCAAATCTTCTAGAAATTGTGTGCAAGAGACACAATCACCAAACAACAGTTAAAAAATAATTATTTATATGCAAGCCTAAATATATATTTAATGGCTCTTGCACAATTAACTTGGTTGCACAGAGAGTACATAGTAGAGACTATATATGCTGAAGAAACCATGAGCATCGAGATGGTATATCCTATTGAAAATTCCCACTATGGGGTACAGTCTGGATATAAAATCTTCTGTTACGGCATCGTTGGTCATCGTTGGTCTGGATATAAACGATTCCACAGGGCTTGTTATCTACATGAAATCTGATTTTGGTGGCACAGCTGTGCATAGAGTGGTGGCCAATGTTGTGACAACCGGGGGACCAGGGAACTCACTCACCTCAGACTCACACATGGCAGCACGGGCAATTTTCCTTTTCTCTCAACTAATCTCATCTAAACAGTCCATGGTTGCATGAACCTCCTCGAGGCCTTCTCCTCTCAAATTCAGAGGAAACGCTGAGCGGAACAGATGGCCACCAGAGGAAACGCAGTATCGCACAAATAGATGGGTCCAGACGAAGCTCGATCTAGAGCTTGAGAGCGGTGGGAATTGGAGTCCGGTGAGCAGCCTGGGGGCAGCGACCTGCTCGACCAGGATGATCCCGTCCGGCCGCACGGCACCACCTCCGCCACGCCCCACTGTCACAGCCTCCCGCTCTCGACCGCACCACCCTCTCCATCGATTGTGAGTCTGGCCGGCCGGCTCCAACGCCACTCCGCCGCCTCCCGCGCCTAAATCGCCGCAGCCGCCGCACAACTTAGCTGGCTCCACATCCGCATACCATGGCTGAACCCGTCGCCTTAGTTGTCAATGCCGCACATGCACCTGGCTGCCACTGCCGCATGAGCACCCAGAGGGTGTTTGGATATGTTTTAGTCTCATGACTAAAAGTAGTGGGACTAAAACTTGATAGCCTTACCTATGCTTGGATCCAAATACTAAAGAGACTAAAATCAAGTCATTGAGCATTTATTATCCTCTAAACCCTCCAATCCAAAACTTGCATGTGTTAAAGAAGAGGAACTAAATGAGGAGAGAGAGGGCTAATACATATTTTAGTAGGTTTCCTATGACTAAATTTTTTTAGCCTCAAGACTAGTCCTAGCTTCTCTTTAGTCAGGGGTGCTTGGAACTTTAGCCTCTAAAAGAGACTATTTTTAGTCAGACTAAAAATAGTCCCTTGGATCCAAGCACCCTCCCAAGCTCCATGGTGACTTCGATGCCGTCGGCCTCGGCTTCACTCATACCCGGATGAATCTCCCCATGGGATCGGCCTCGCTTGCGCACGATTCGGCTACTCCTCCGCTCCACGGATCCACCCTTCCCCACCTCTCTCCTCCGCTCCTTGGATTTACGGGAGATGACTGGGAAAGCTGCCATGGATGTTGTGTTCGATTCCAAGTGATGGACCGTATTGTGATGGGTCACGAGAAAAATAACCGGACAGATATATTCTTTCCAAAAAGATCGAGGCAAGTCCTAAAAAAAGAAATCCAGGCGAGGCACGTGAAGGTTTGCGTGCGTGTGGGATGAGGGAGACGTATGAATAGTACCACCTAGGATGAAAAAATAATATAGATGAAAAAAACTGAAAGCGTAAATTTACGGAAAGAAAGCGTATTGTGACGATGAACCCACGGAGTCAATCCGTGCTTTATTATTAGGGATAGAGGGATAGAGGGATAGATTGGGGACCCCTTCACATGGCATAGAGGATGAATTAGAGCGAGGTTGGACATGAGACTTGTTAATGATGCATGGACAACACTCTTCCACAATGCGGCATTGGAAATATGGAGTAGAACCATTATGATTATCGCCCCTTGTGTATAAGTACTGATGTTATAACCAACCTAAAGTACCAAACAGTGGACAACAAAACAGGTTCAAGTCACGGTGGTTAAAGGAAGAGAGCTTTAACGCGACTGTTCTAGAGGCCTTGTCTAAGGTTGGGGCTGACCCAATCTTCACATGTATCTATGAGAAGCTGAATAAGATGCACACTGAATTTCATTGTCGGGTGCTAAAAAAGCCAAGAAAGAGACTTTGTAAGGCACAAAGAGTGTCATGGCCGATGAATGATGAAAATGATACAAAGAAAACAGAACTTGCATAACTGATTGAATACCTACCGGAGTTGGAAGAAATTCAAATTATGCAAAGGTCTCATGCGACTTGGCTGCAAAGTGGTGACCGCAACACCGCTCTCTTTCAGGCCTTTGTGTCTAATAGAAGAAAGAGGAATTCTGTGAAAAGATTAAAAGATGGCTGTGAGAATTGGTTAGAAGGTATTGATGGGTTAAACCCTCACATAGAAAACTATTTTACTCATTTGCTTACGTGTGAAGTGCAGCAAGCAAACCCCTCTATTCGACAGGAAATTTAGTCCAAAGTTACAAACATATGAGTAACTTTTTGGTGGCAACTTATAATGATGATGATGTAAATACTGAAAATTATAACCAACATGAAGCATTAAACAATGTACATCAAAGCAGGTCTGAGGCACAATGGTTAAGGGAAGTCAACTTTAACGTGATTGTGCTAAAGGCCTGGTCTAAGGTTGGAGCTGGCCCGAACGTCACATATATCTATGAGAAGCTGAATAAGATGCACACATAATCCCATGATTGAGATGAGCGAGTACAGAAGAAGTTAAGGAAGAGACTCCGTAAGGCACAAAGAGTTGGAAAAGGTTTAGTTAGGGCAATGAATGATGAAAATGATACAAAGAAAAAAGAACTTGCAGAGCTGATTGAATACCCATTGGAGTTAGAAGAAATTCAAGTTACGCAAAAGGTCTGTGCGACTTGGCTGCAAAGTGGTGACCGCAACATCGATTTCTTTCAGGCCTTCACATCTGCTAGAAGAAAGAGGAACTTCATTAAAAGATTGATGATAGTGGGAATTGGTTAGAAGGGATGGCTAGATTAAACCGCCATATACTAAAATGTTTTACTCATTTGTTTATGTATGAATTGCAGCAATCACACCCTCTACTCCATAAAAAGTTTAGTCGGAAGTTACAGAACAAATGAATAAGTTTTGATGGCACCTTATAATGAGGATGATGTAAAAAAGAAAAACAATATTTAGTATAGTGGATCTAAACATGCCTGGTTGAGGAAAAGAATAATAGTATTTGGCACTGGATAGGGATGTACGAGGAATTTCATTGGGAGAACAAGCACCTGACATGGAACCATATGAGACAGCTACACCAAAATCTTCATCTCCCATGGATTTTGTTAGGTGACCATAATGAAATATAGTTCTTGCACAAGAAATAAGGCTGGAATCCACGTCCATCTCAGTATATGCAAGACTCCAGAGTGACATTGGTGATTGTAAGTTGCACGACTTGGTGTTTGATGTCTACTACACAACTTCATTCTTGTAGATTTTGTTGGGTCTCCAAGCGTAGAGTTTTGTAGGACAACGGTAAATTTCCCTGAAGTGGATGACCTAAGATTTATTAATCCGTGGGAGGTGTAGGATGAATATGGTCTCTATCAAACAACCATGCAATCAAATAAAAAAAATCTTGTGTATCCAACACACCCAATACAACTGTGAATTGTATAGGTGCACTAGTTCAGCGAAGAGATGGTGATACAAGTGTAGTATGGTAGTAGATATAGGTTTTTGTAATCTGAAATGACGTAAACGACAGGGTAGCAAGTGATAAAAGTGAGCACAAACGTAATTGAAATGCTTGGAAACAAGGCATTGGGTTCATACTTTCACTACTGCAATCTCTTAGCATTACTAACATAACTGAATCACATAATAATCCCTCAAAGTGAGGCAAAAAATCGCTCCAAAGTCTCTATTCCTATCGGAGAAAGTAGAACGAAATCGCGTAGGTAGTAAACCACCTCAAAGTTGTGTTTCCACTCAATCTATTGAACCATCCCAAAGTGTCACGGATAGTTCTAGAGATCGTACTCCAATAACACCATATGATTCACATAAATCTAACTCTAAATTCACCTAGATACACCAATGTCACCACGAGTATCCGCAAGTGAAACATGCATCAAGTGATCTCAAATCCATAGTATTCAATCTGATAGAGGGTGGCATAGAGGGTGAATTAGAGAGAGGTTTGATAGGGACTTGTTCATGATGCATGGATGACATTCTTCCTCAATGCAGCATTGAAAAATATGGAGTATAACCATTCTGATCATTGTCCCATGCACCTTGGTAGAAAAAGTGGTGACCGCAACACAACTTCCTTTCAAGCCTTTCCGTCTGCTAGAAGAAATAGAAACTTCATAAAAGATTGAAAGATGACAGTGGGAATTGGTTAAAAGGTATGGCTGGATTAAACACTCGTATACAGAACTCTTTTACTCATCTGTTTACCTCCAAAGTGTAGAACAAACCCCTCTATTCTACCAAAAATCCGGTCCAAAATAGATGAATAATTATTTGATAGCACCTTATAATAAGGATAATATGAACCATATTTAGTGTATGGGATCTAAAGGCGCCTATTCCTGATGGACTACATGCAAATTTTTTCAAGAAATATTGGCATATTATCGATGCAGACATTAGACATTGGGTACACCGCCACCCTGGCATCCTACTCCAAACCTCCCGCTGATGCGAAAACACACGAATGTCACCCCGAAGGGGAGGCAAAATACCTCACCAACAACCCTCATGGCCCATCACTTGGCCTGTCGGAGGGGGGAATTGCCATCCAGGACTGCCGCCATGGCTGCCCAACTAACACTGGATTGCGAGAGTGGAAAAGTCTGTCCTAGGCAGGAGGCGTCCTACACCAGACTCGCGCCGCTGGCCACCTGCTGGTAGCACCACTAGAGGGAGCATTATGCATCGCCTCCATCAGATCTGGCCGTCCAGGTCTCAACATGGGCTTCCTAGGAACTGGCACGTCCAGTTGACAAGCAACGTTGCTCGCGCCGACCGCCACCACCTCCAAGCCCCCACACTAGCGCTAGCCCCCACCGTAACCACCGAGGACTGCCAACTCGTCGTCAAACCATGATCCATGCGCCCGTAGAGAGAGGCGAAGACCCGGCCTATGCCAGCCACATGCCACCACGTTGCCACGACCAACCACCACTGGGGCACCACTGTCCTCGGCCACTATCAAGGCAGCAGCTACCAGCCTGAGTCGACGTAGCTCGCGTCGCCCATCTGTCCAAACCTGGCCAGCCGCCGCCGCTGCTGAAGCCTGTTGCGCCCGCCGACACCAACCCGTCGGGCATGCGCCACCTTTATCCCCTCCAGGCTGCCCGTTGCATCACGGGCACACCGTCGCCCCTTCCAGCTTCGACGCACCACCACATGCAGCCCCCATCACCGCAGCAATGCCATGCGTCGAGCCAGCCATGGGGCAAGACGAGTGGACCTCGTTGCTGGTGGTGGCATCCGATCCCAACCGCGCCCTCTGGCCGCAACGAAGGAGGGAGACATGGTGTAGGGAGTACCTGGCGACAACTGCTAGGGTTGCCCTCCTCGTCGCATGCGGGTGCAGCGTGGGAGGGTGATATTTTTCTTCCACAGTACACCTACCTTACGTGACGACACAATATCAAGACTAAATCAAGACATCAAGGATGCACAAAACCAAGAAAATTAAAAAAAATAAGGAAGAACAAAGAGAGTCGACCAGATCAGCGACTTGCAAGGGAACACCATCCACCGTCCTTGGCAACACATGGGCCACGAGAAACGTTTTCCAAAAGCAATCCTCTAGGAATGAAGCGATCGTAGGTGTCGCATCGCCGGGCCCACCATTGAGGATCATATATTAGGTCTTCACCCTAAAATGCACGTCTGAGCAAACTCGAAAACAACGCCTTCAACCGTTCAACAAGGACACGATACATAAAACATCGCTTTGCCAGGTGCAACCATCAAAGGCCAAACGTACGATCTTCACACCTAAGCTCGAGACTTGTGCTCGCAGAGCACCACCAAGCCAAAGTTACCATATGCTGCCCTCCATATTCAAAGCATTTTTTTAAAGATATAAATACACCCATTCATAAGAAACCTAAGGTACAAAAATCCTAAATAAAAAACTAAAAAATAAATAAAGTACAAAGGCTCAATAGAGAGGGAGACACTTGAGTAACAATACACTCCATCTCCGTCTCTAAAAATAGCATTGTGAACCACCCTAATCCTCCTCCATGAAAAAGAAATCAAGCCACTAATCGCTCTCAAAACCCCACACGCTTATACTACTAAGATAATCCAAAAAGCCCCTCCCCCCCTGACCTCCCCTGCCCCGAGTTTTTTAAACGCGCCACTTAAGAGCAAGACAACCGCAACTACTAAAAGCGAGACACGCACAGCAGACAGCACACGCACAGTGACGCGGGGGGAAGAGGAGGAGCAAGCGCCGGAGCTCAGCTAGGGTTTCCCCGATCCCGGCGCGCGGCAGGGGCGCTCCAGGAGCTCGCCGCTTAGGGTGGGGGAGGCTCGCCGGCGCGGCGGGGCGAGGGCTCCCTCCGACGCGGGGGGGCGCGGCGGACCCTGCATGCCGGGGCGGCCCGCCGGGGCTCAGATCTGAGATGGCCGACGGCGGCGAGGAGGGGAATGCGGCGGCGCCCAGGGGCTTCTCGCGGCGGAGGGGGGCCGTGCGGGCCAGCCTCGACGCCGACGAGCTCATGGCACTCATGCACGGCTCGGATCCCGTCCGGGTCGAGCTCACCCGCCTCGAGAACGAGCTCAGGGGTGAGCTGCTGATCTGCCCCTGCCGTTTCGCTCCGGTGTTTCCGATGGGGGATTCGGCGTCGGGCAAGGGACTGACTGTTTGGCTGGTTTGTGGTGCCAGACAAGGAGCGGGAGCTCGGGGAGGCGCACACGGAGATACGCGCGCTGCGGCTGTCCGAGAGGGCGCGGGAGAAGGCCGTGGAGGAGGTAAATTGCCGATTGCTCTTGGGATTTTGTGGTACGGAGGTGCGGTATCTGCTA
Organism: Triticum monococcum; assembly: GCA_034509565.1. Taxonomy (NCBI): domain Eukaryota; kingdom Viridiplantae; phylum Streptophyta; class Magnoliopsida; order Poales; family Poaceae; genus Triticum; species Triticum monococcum. Next base: position 166,878,181 of record CM067847.1, on the reverse strand, counting down.
TTTTAGGCTGGAATTGATGTCAGGGATTGCGGGGAAGTGCCAAATTCGGTTAGGTTATTAGTTAGAATGGGCACTTCAGTATGCTAATTGCATGGCTCTAGCCTCTTGTTGCGGTGTTGAGGTACCTTGTACTGTCATTGCATTATGGTCCATTTTGGCCCACTGAATGCTAGATTATCAAACCAAAATTTTAGTTTTGCAACGATGGGTTTAGGTGTTCAGCAGCAATGAAGTCGATTTGCTAAGTGGGGACCTATGCTGTCAACTGTCGTATAGGAGGTGTTTGTGTTTCTACAGCCATCTTTAATCTTGTTCTTAGCAATGGAATATAGCCATTTGTTTTTCATGCTTCATATTTTTTAGTGGTCCTGTGCCTTGTATTTTTCTGGGCTGTACTTGTGGTATTTCGGTGCTCAACTCTACCAAATTTCCATGACTTCATTCTTAAGCAATGCCAGAAGCACCTGTGGTAAAAAGATAAAGCTGTTAGTTTTTTTGCTGGTCTTGTATTTATTTAGAATGGACACTTCAGTATGCTAATTCATGGCTCTTGCTGCGTGTGCTGTCACTGAATTCTGGTTCATTTTGATATACCGTGTGCTAGGTTATCAAACTAGATTTTTAGATTTGCAAGGACTGAATGTGAATGGGTTTAGATGCTCAACAACAATGAAATCATTCTGCTAACCGGGGACTTATGCTGCCAAACTGTTGTATAGGAGGTGCCTGGCTTTTCTTTTCTTGTGACATAGGCCCTGTTTGGTTCAGCTTTTATCGACAGATTCCGCTGCCGCGCAGCAGAATCTGAACCAAAGGGCGAACTCAGCAGAATCCGATTCCAGAAATCCGCTGCCAAAATCTGAACCAAAAGCGGAATCAGCCCAGGACGTGCTTTCCAAAATCTGATTCCGCTGCGGGCCAAAATCTGAAAAAGCTGTATCAGCTGGTTTGCCAAATGACCTACATATTTTTTACATCAGATTTTCCACAGCTGTTTTTCCGCAGCAGATTTTTCACAGCTGCTTTTAGAAATCCACAGCCGAACCAAACAGGGCCATAATGGCTCTTGTTGCCAGCTCTTAGGATTACTATGACTGGGTTACTGTATGCTTATAGCTTACTTTCGCTCTCTGTTATTCTTTTATCAATATTTTTTTTGGCGTCAAGAGTTAATTGGTCAAATATGGTAGCATGGCTTTTCACGAATTGAGTTCTTCAGTTGCACTTGAATAATACCGTTTTCTTCCACTCTTGGGTTTCAATACATTCCATGGTCCATAGATAAGGTAGAGGAGCTTATATATTTGTGCATTGGCATACTATATCCTGCTTTCATGTTAACAAACTTTGAAATATAAAATATTTATGATGTGCTATTGATTATTATTTTCATTTTCTTGACCATTCGAATGTCATAATGCACTAGTAGTCCTTTTATTTTATGTGAATCACTATCGATGATTGCATATTTTTTGGTGGACAATGAGTTCTTATTATAAATTGGCGTCGAAGAACTTAAAATGCTTGTGTATACCTATATTGAATTTCACTTGTTTGTTGTCAACCTATCATTATGGATTGAAACTTAGGGCTTGAAATCCTCTGACTAGAGAACTATGAATTAGAAAACAAGTTTGAGTATAAGTTGTTGCAGCTCATATTATACTGAATATTTTTTCTGTTTCGTGTAAGTTCATAAGTTAAAACGCTGAATTACTTGTTGATACTAATTATTTTTTTATTAACCATAAACCTGACGATGATTACCTACTTTCTCTGATTAACATGACTGTAATCTTGTGTGGCAGCTTACAGATGAGCTGGAGAGGATGGACGAGAAGCTCAAGTTGACAGAATATCACCTAGATAACAAAGTACTGTCTTATGATTTATGTCTTATCTTTTGCTATTCTCTGTCTTTTGATTGTGCTTTAATATAGAGAATAAAACTTGTAGAATCTAGAAGTCAAGAAGATAAATGACGAGAAAAAGGCTGCAATGGCTGCTCAGTTTGCGGCAGAAGCTACTTTGCGAAGAGTGCATGCAGCTCAAAAGGATGATGACATGCCACCAATTGAAGCCATTCTTGCCCCACTTGAAGCAGAGCTAAAGCTATCTCGGCAAGAGGTTCTACTTTTACTTCATATATCCCCCCTTCTATTTTTGTGTTTGTCATGAATTTATAATGTCTCCCTAACAGCCCACAATCTTCATCCTCCAATGCACCTAGATGGTTACTCCTTGTCACAAATAAGTGATGTTTTGGACATGTCTCCAGTGATTTTTTTTGAACCTTGACTGCGAATATCATTTTAATTATTCATATTGGAAATTTGAAAATCATGTGTAAATTGTCTCGAAAGGTATTTCTAGAGCACTATATTTTTCTTGTCTTTTATACATATATTACAATAGAAGTTAGTGGACAAAGTTACATCTCGAAGGCTGTGTCAACATCCAAAATGTCACTTATTTGTGATATGGAGGGAGTATCTAATTGCAACTTTCCAGTAGTCATGTATTCACATGAACAAAAGAGATGATAAACTATGAAATTGACTTGGTTGATTTCAGATTGCAAAGCTCCAGGAGGATAATAGAGCCTTGGATCGACTAACAAAACAAAAAGAGGCAGCACTACTGGAAGCAGAAAGGACTGTGCAAATAGCAATGGCAAAAGCTGCTATGGTTGATGACTTGCAAAACAAGAACCAAGATTTGATGAAGCAAATTGAGATCTGTCATGTATGTGGGTGCATGTAGTGTATTCTTGGCCATCTGGAGTAAATAACTTCCAACATATAGCAATAGAGCTATGAAAATGCTGAATTGTTTACTTTATGCATTGCAGGAAGAAAATAAGATATTGGATAAGTTGCATCGCCAAAAGGTTGCAGAAGTTGAAAAGCTTAGTCAAACTGTGAGGGAGCTGGAAGAGTCTGTTCTTGCAGGTGGTGCAGCTGCCAATGCTGTTAGAGATTACCAGCGCAAAGTGCAGGAGATGAATGTAACAAACTACCCTTAAATTGTTGCCTTTGCCATCAAATATTAATTGGCTGATACCTAGTTATGTTCATGATTTTGTCAGGACGAAAGAAAAACACTTGACCGTGAACTTGCTCGTGCGAAAGTTACAGCAAATAGGGTTGCTGTGGTGGTAGCAAATGAGTGGAAAGATTCTAATGATAAAGTGATGCCAGTTAAACAGTGGCTTGAAGAGCGCAGATTCATGCAGGTGAGACTAGTAGGATTTATTTATGCCTTTCTGTTATTGATGTGCATTGTTTGCTTAGATGCAGGCATATGCTTGTTCTTGGTGAAGTTCAACGTTTTGCCTGCTGGCTCTTTTATCGAAATCATATGTGGCAACCTGTAATTACCTTTTTTTTGGGGTTTCTGCAGGGTGAAATGCAACAACTTCGTGATAAGCTTGCTGTTGCAGAACGAACAGCACGGTCTGAAGCTCAACTTAAGGTTTGCAACCCGTTCTGTTTTAATTCAGTGTGAGCTAGAACTTGTTAAGGGAATTGTTCAGACAGGCTAAACTTGTTAGTTCTTCATAAACTCAGGAAAAATACCAGTTGCGCCTGAAAGTTTTGGAAGATGGACTGCGAGGGCCACCAAGTGGCTCTAGTCGACCGCCTACTGAAGGGAAGAGTTTCAGCAACGGTCCTTCCCGTCGGTTATCACTCGGTGGAGCAGATAATATGTCTAAAGTCTCACCAAATGGCTTATTAACAAGGAGATCTCCATCTTTCCATTCAAGATCCTCTCTTTCTTCTAGCAGCAGCTTGATACTAAAACACGCTAAAGGAACTTCAAAGTCATTTGATGGTGGAACTAGGTCACTAGACAGGGGAAAGGTCCATGGGAATGGATCACATTTACTTAACAAATCTACAGATGCAGTTAAAGATCGTGAAGCGAATGATGGTTGGAAAGGGACTGTGGATGAGGGAACTAATGAAAGTCCAAATAGCAATGCAGATCAGAGAAGTAATGAAACCACAAATAGCAACTCAATTGAAATGGTCTCTGGTTTCCTGTATAATATGTTGCAGAAGGAGGTGGTATCTTTGAGGAAAGCATGCCATGAAAAAGATCAAAGTCTAAAGGACAAAGATGATGCCATTGAAGTATGCAACCATTTCTTATTTATGCAGTTTGTGCGGACATGATGCGGACATTATAAAGTTATTTATTATCTCCTTTTGTCTTGCAGATGTTAGCAAAGAAAGTTGATACCTTAACCAAAGCCATGGAAGTGGAGGCTAAAAAGATGAGGCGAGAGGTTGCTGCCATGGAGAAAGAAGTTGCAGCTATGCGTGTCGATAAGGACCAAGAAATCAAAGCCAGGCGGCTTGGTAACTCAAAAGGGTCTGGGAGTTCTCAACTGCTTCCTGGAAGGTACATCTTCACAGATTCTTAAACGTTTGCAGGAACTTATTCTGATTGAAATAGTTCAAATGACATTCTTGGGATGATGATTTGCCATGTGTGACATTAGTAGCAATTTCTGTTTAATATTTCCATCACCAAGTGATCTTAGTTTTGTTATGTTGCACCTGCAATTTTATGTCCATATTTGCTCTTAGTGATTAGTTCTCTTACGATGTCATGCCACTAAAAAAATATACAAGGAAAACATGTGAAATTGTGAATTATTCAGGTGTACAGAACTACATTTACAACAAAAGCTTAGAATTATTTTGCCACTTGGTAAATTTGATACTGGAGAAAGCTCTCAAGTCTGTCGCACCTATAAGCTCAACTACTATGTGGTGAAACTGAAAAAATTTAAGGAGACTTTATCTTTTACCACCCTCTTCCTGAAATTACATCTTCATACAGTTTCTTCCTCTAACCCACAGTGAATTTTGTTCCTTGTGTGCAGAAGCGCAACACGAAGTGGGTTGGCACGCAACTTCCAATGACGGCGGCACTAACTTGAGGCGGCGTACTATTCCATAGAGTCCATTTCGCTCTGTATTTGTTTCGTTCCATTACCTATTAGTTTTGTGGTTGAGATGATAGCACAGATGACCCTGTGATAATCTTGGGAGCCGGGGAAAGGGCAGTAGGCTCGGATCTGACGTGATTGCTTCTCTGCCGTAGAGGAGGTGGCCCTGAGGCGAGGTCTAACCCCCTACGGCTCGCCCCCGTTTTGTCGTCGACGCACCTGATGCTTTTGTATAGGCTGGACGGGTCTCCACGTCCTTCTCCCATCTGTAATGTAGCTAGAGTGTTTGCTTGGTTCTTCTCCTCCATACCCCCGCTGCCCAGGTTGTGAATATATTGTTATTCTCACATGATTATTGGCTCTCCTCTATTTACCATGGTGTTTTGGTTGGAAATTCCATTACAATACTCGTCGTTGATTTACATTCCAGCCTGACAATCAGAAATAGAAATGTTGCCCATTGGATTTCCCTGGGTCTGATTCCCTGTACAAATTTCTGAAAGAATGCATGACAAAAGATAGCAAGTCTGATACTGTACAGTTCTTGGAGCAGCTTGTCAAGAAACTGGAGCCAGCAGTGAGAACTTGACATGGAGTGAGATCTTCCCCTTCTCGACATCAAGCTTTGCACCCGTGACCAGCCAGTACCCAGGGGCGTCCTGCGGCCCCATGGTGACCTGAGACGTGTCAACAAACTTGAGCAGCTTCTGGTCCCCAACCGGCACCGGCGGCCCTCCGGCGAACACGCCGGAGTCGACGTTGACTCTCGCCGGTTCCTGCCGGTCTCTCTCAGCGGCGCCCGAAGACGCCGCCGCCCCTAACGACTTGGACAGGAAGCTCCCTTTACCCGAGAGCCTCGCCGTGTTGTGCGCCCATTTGGACTGCACCACGGCGTACCCTGCCAGCTCGGTGTACAGGAGCCTGAGGTGCAGCACGGCGGTCGAGTCGTGGGCCCTGACGTGCAGCTGCACGCCGGACACGACGTACGTGGTCCGCCGGTGCGCGCTGCACCAGTTGGGGTCGTACTTCACCGGCGCGGTGCAGACGTGGGCGAACATCCGCCGCTGCACCGGCTCGTGGTACCGCTCGTCGGAGACCGTCTCCGACCCGCGCCATATCGGCGGCTTGTCCCGCCGTCCCTTGATGAATGTTGGGGTGCTCGCCAGATGCTGCAGGTGGAGGCCTAGCCTGACCATGACATGAAGATGTTCAGTCAACATTCCAATAGAAGAAAACTGAACATACTGCTACATCAAACTGCAGATAGCACAGCTACCTGTTGTTCTTCTTGCCTTCTAGATGCAGTCTCATCCCGGTGACCGGCAAGTTTGGAATGATAACCTGCACTTAGTTGAGTGAGCATCTCCATTGGATTGCAGATGGTCTGAAGCAAAGGAGAATGATTTCTTGCCTGGTTTGAGTTGACATGGAGCTTTGACCCCACAAGGCTGAAGTGCAAGGCTTGGTTCGCGCCCTGCCGGTTCGAACACAGAGCGAGGGGCAGGTCACTGAGCACAGGGGCCCATGATCTGTGGTGCTGGAAGTCGAGGAAGTACCTCAAATCTTCTACCGGAGGTTTGTCTGTTAAAAGAGCAGTGACATAGTTAAGCATTTTTTAACTGCAGATCATGACTAACCAAAATGTGTGTTAGTGGAGGTGTCTTACATCTCAGGTAGAGGTTTATGGCATGGGAGAGGAATCCCAAGCCTGACACTCCTTTGAGAAGGGATGTCAGGGGCACAAGCTTGAAGCTGATCGCATCCGGCTTTGCCGGCACGGTGAGCAGCCACTCGGCGTGGCTCCTCGCCGCCGTGTCCCCTCCCCTCTTGGAGCATATCACCGTCACACCCTGCATCAGCTGAAAATCAGCAAAGACGACCTGCTTCAAGACTGTTGATAAGTTGCAACTTGGAAGAGTAGTGGTATACCTCTTTGCATGCGACCTGACTAGTCATTCCTTCAACCCTCGGCTGTGTTAACTGGGCATCAAACACGTTGAAGGCCTCAGGGACCTGCTGCAGTCAGAATCATGGAGTTCTTTTAAGCGCATTTCGCTTGAGGCCATCATAGTTTCAGTTTGGGATGGTCAGAATAAAATTAATAAAATTTCTTGACCTTGGTCTTGTTATCTCTGGACTTGCAGTGCGAAGGAGGCATGGGACATGTCCCGGTGAAGAGCTGGTCGCCTAGCTTCTCCAGGTGCTCCTTGATCTCGGACTCCGGTAGCAGCGACGACTTGTCCTGCTTCACGTAGACCACGTCCTGGCCGCCCACGCTCACCCCGACCACGATATGCGTCCCGTACTTCTCGATGAAACTGCTCACAAATTCACAGAGAGTGGGGTTAGTTTTCATGCAGTTTATTAGTGTGCAGATCAGCTGAGAATTTGCATCTGCATCTTGGGTCCTGAGTCCCGAGTCCTAAGTCCTGACCGACAAAACATCATCTGATGCAGCATGCTTGCATGACTCTTGGGGGTGAAATGATCAGGGTTCACATACTATTAGGCCCCACAAAGTTGTGAAAGGTAATTCGAGACCTTGACTTGAACAAGTCAAGTCCTGCGTCAATTTTCCACCGCGCACGCATACGATCTTTCACACCACATGGGCACGAGTGTCGTGGGCGGCCTTGCACTATCCTGGCAAAGGACGAGGAGGTCGCCGTCCACAGCTGATCGCCTCGTCAATTGCATGATTCGTTTCCAAGTACAGTCAAGCAGGAGCTGCTCATAGTCATATGTATGCAATGTAACTGTAGAGTACCTTGCTATGGCTGACGGGTCCCAGGCGGCGGGCACGTCGGCGACGACGCGGTCGGCGAGCGCGAGCGGCCGGCAGTCGAGGCGGAGGTCGAGGAGAGAGATGAAGTAGCCGTCGAGCGCCAGGCACTTGGTGCTGGAGGCGTCCTGCGCCCAGGAGCCGCCGTCCAGGCCGAAGCACGCGTTGAAGAGCCCCGACGGGATCTTCCCCGCCACCGAGCTCCGGCCGTTGAACAGCTCCGTCATCTGCACCCACGCGCGCGCGCGGTCAAGATTCAATCCACGGTCACGAACGCGTTCTCTAATTTCCTTACAAAAATTCAAAGTTTTGAATAGCGGGATATAACGGTTTTAGTCTTATTTTGAGGCCGTCGCTGTTTGCCATTGTCCATTATTTTTAAACTTTGATGAATTCTCTGCTAGAGTGTATTCTTTTGTAGCAACTGTTCCGTCGCGTTTGGCTTAGTCAAGAACTCCAGGATTCAAGACAACTAGAAAGTCAATACAAGATAATGTAATTCGTCATGCTGCTCTGATTAGTTTGGTCGGAAATTTTGACCAGGGCGAGGAGTTGAGTACTCGGGTGGGATTGCGAGGGAACTGGATTATAGAATGATAATGAATTATCTTGGTCAATAGTTTCATGACTTGACTAGTTAAATTTTAGCATCTCTGATTTATCAATCTGACATTTTTTTGGTGGATATAGATCTAACAGTTGAACATACATAGCTCAACAAATTCCACTTGCATGCATACTGAATCATTTTAGCCAGAATACTTCTCCTCCAACTCTAAGGCATGAGTAGAAAATTAGAGGGCCTCTCAAGAAAAAAGGAGGAGAGGAAGGTGCAGTTGAGCAGCAGCTAGTAACAAACCTTGTTGAACTCGAGCACGTCGGACCTGATCCTGACCCGGTTGCCCTTGCCGCACATGACGTCCGCCGGCACGTCGGCCACCGCACCGATCCCCGGCACGGGGACCGCCGCCGCCTTGCCGCCGCTCCTGGCGACGAGGCACCCTTCCGCGGCCTTGCAGTGCTTCAGCCGCAGGTCGCCCGCCATGTCGACCCCCGTGCCGAGGCAGCTCACCGCGCTCGCCACCGCCGCCGCCATCTCCTCGCCGCCGCCGCTCACCGCCCTGGCCCTGGCCATCGCTCGTCCCACCATGAACCGCTCAACGAACCAGCCTATGCTTTGCTTGCTAGGTGCACAATCAAAATGGACCAGATCAATCCACGAAGGTTTCTCAAGGCGTCAAGCGCATGCGATATGTCCAATTGTCCGTCTCTCGTGGCTTGGCTCGTGCTGCCTGGAAGCGGCCAGAGACTGCGATGGCCGATTTGGAGCTGCCGATGCATAATTGGCACTTGTTGTCTCAGCGCAGATATATATAAAGAGAGAGGAGGAAGTGGCGGGAGCAAGCGGAGGGGGGAGGGGGGCGGCGCCATGGTCATGGCTGCTATTTCTCGTTCCCTTTTTCTTTGGCATCTTCTTCTTGAATGAATTGAACACCTTTTACTTGCTTATTATTATTTCTTGGGGACTAGTTTGCGCCCCTCCTCGATGGGGCACCGCCAAAGCGTGGAACTCCCCATTCTGCGGCGATGTGGACACCGGATTTGAATTGATTTCCGGGCCTTCGTGGTGACAGAGACCTGGCTCCCACATGAAATTCCATATGAAGACCGTTTCAATTCCCCAGAGTGACTAGTGGTGGACACGTACTCGTCGCCCCATAGTAATTGCTGAAGCTGTTCCAAAGCATAGACTAGGCATCTCGGAGGGTGCTTGGATTTAAGGGACTGTTTTTAGTCTGATTAAAAATAGTCTCTTTTAGAGGCTAAAGTTTCAAGTACCCCTGCCTAAAGAGAGGCTAGGACTAGTCTTGAGGCTAAAAACTTTTAGTCATAGAAAACCTACTAAAATATGTATTAGTCCTCTCTCTCCTCATTTAATTCCTCTACTTTAACACATGTGAGTTCTGGATTGGATGGTTTGGAGGATAATAAATGCTCAATAATTTGATTTTAGTCTTTTTAGTATTTGGATCCAAGTATGGGTGAGGCTAGCAAGTTTTAGTCCTACTACTTTTAGTCATGGGACTAAAACGTATCCAAGCACCCTCCGAGTAAAAAGGGTCTGTCTAGGACACATCTAGATGTGACATAGTTATGTCACATCTAACCTGATGTCCACTATGTTTGTGGTCTATTTTTTTTGTCCCAGCTTTTTTTTTCTGTTCCTTGTTGCTGCGTTATTTGTGGGAGCTTAGATGTGACATCCTTAGAAAACATCTAGATGTGAATTAGACAAACTGTGAAAATTATGCATGGTTTCAAATTTCCAATTTGGAAATGTCCCGGGCAATCTCTGAAATTTATGACATTTTGGTTGATCTGTTTTTTTAATATAAATTTTGCACCTCTATTGATTCCGCTCCCTCATCATTTCCCCTGACTCTTTGTATCGAGCGCTTCATGATTCTTTTGTGGCTAGATAGTTTGAAAGTGTTCATTTCAGTTGGAAGTAGATTGATGCGCTTTCTAATTTAATTGGCTTCCTCATTTCAAAGCGGATATCGTCGTATCACCTAACCATTTTTAGACTAACTTGTACTCCCTCCGTCCCATAATATAAGAGCGTTTTTAGTGTAGTGTCAAAAACGCTTTTATATTATGGGATGGAGGGAGTATTTTGTAAAACACATATTAAACAACCTTCCGAAATTAATTGAAGCCCATATATGTGTTTTTGTAGAATATTTAGGACAAACGTGCTTTGTTAATAATTTCTATAAACATGTTTTTTTTCCATACGTTCTCTTGTTTTTTCACTTATCTTTCAAGTATTGTGTTGTTTGGGTTTGCTAGGTCTGCAAAATTGTGGCCACATCACTGTCAAAGTTATTTTCGATCGGGGTAAAGCTTGATGGTTTTGACACAGACCAATCATATGGTTTCAGTTTATCCTTTTTGAGAAAAATATGGCATTAGGTTTGACGTACCAGTCTTAGATTTTTTTGCAGTATGAGAGGGACTCTGATATGAAAATTCCCATTTTTTATTCAAACATGGCAAGTGCTCATTTTAGTTGGAAATAGATTGATGTGTTTCTGAATTTAATTGACTTCTTCATTTGAAAGTGGATATCATAACACTGAACCATTTTTAGACAAACTTATATTTTGCACCATATATTGTAATTTATCATGCCACGTGAAAAATGAACCCACTTGTGCTTCCAACGGTTTTGGTCAGGTTGCGAACCTCACTAGCATTGCTAGTTGCAATAAGTTATGGGCACATGATGTTAATATAAGTGTTTCTATAATTTCAGATCAATTAATTACAGAAACTAAAAGTGCATGTAAAAGTAGCTTGAAGAAGTTTGTTATGTAGGAAATTCTACAGGGGTTCATAAATTCACCAGTAAAATTTCTCAAAGCAGAGGTGACACATAAATATAAATATACGTATGTGTAATGGCCAATTAAACATTCATAACAAATCATAACATACGTTGAGACTATGTTATAAAGGCAGCATGTCCATTGTTCTACTAGACTAACACATACCTCATCAATAGCTAATACTCTACCGAAAGGTGTTTGAAATTCTCTTGAATTCACCTCAAGTTTTTTTGAATCGCAAACCGTAGAACAAATAATTGTAAAGGAAAATAACTGGGAACAAGTGAAACAACAATAAAATTAAAGAAAAAATACTGAGTTCAACCAATTCCTACTCTTGGGAACATGAAATTATCTAGTAGGTTTGATTCTCAAAGTGCCAGCATCATAGATGTGCACTAATCCATCCTTTCAAAGTATTTAAATGTTTTGCCTTGATTATCCGCTCCAACAGTACAACATCTTCCTTGAGCTTGAATTTCCAACAGGTAACAGTCTCGACTTCATTTCTGAAGACCTTGCCATTTATTTGGATCCCAAATGTTCCAACATCCTTGTATGAGACATCAATAGCAATTTTCCTTGGAAGTAGTTGGTGGGCTAGGAGTATATCATCAAAGTTAGAGATACCCATCTTTTTGCTTGGAATGATGTTGGTCCAACAATCTTGAGAGAAACAACAATCCCAGAAGAGATGCCTTGCACTTTCCTTAGATTTTTCATTATAGAAAACACATTCGTAAAATTCCAAGTGGAAAGTTTTCCTTCTTAAGAGATTCCCGATGTTGACTCTATCATGCAGGAGAAGCCAGAGGAAAATCATGTGTCTTAGTTTGTTTGCACTTTTCCAAATCCATTTGAAGAAAATGTGCTCCTCCTCATTTGCACATAGGTTCTGATACATCTTAATTTAGGAGTATTTTTGTTCCCCTATGACATTTGCAATGTCCTGTACCCAAAAGTTGTTGCGCTGATCAATCAGACCTTGAAGCTCAATGTACTGAAGAAAGGCTTGAGCTGACAGAGGTGTATGAAAAAATTGGGTTTAGTCATCAGATGTTATCCAGCTTGCAACAGTTTGGAATCATTTTTGACAAAAGAATGCAGCTTTGGATATTTATTAATCAAAGGTTGCCCTGGCCACCGGGCATGCCAAAGGAGTATGGTTTGTCCATTGCCAATTTTTCCATTCAGAATTTTGTTTGTACATGTTTAAAAGTTTCAGGTGGTTCTTCACCAACTTGAGCCCTCCATCCTAATACCAGAGAGGTCTATAGGTAATAGCTCTCCCAGATCAGGTTAACCGTTAACCCAAGGTAGATTTTCCCTGTTAAATAATTTATGCATATTTTCATCATGAGGCCTTTGTTATGCGGAGCAACATCCAGGATATCTAGTCTTCCTTGAAACCTTGCCTTACACACTTTTTTCTAAGAAATTAGTGCAAGTCTAGCATTGCCCTGACCAAATTTTCTCCATAGGAAGTGTCTTAAATACTTGTTGATGTGGCTTGTGATAGCCACTGGAAGGGCCAGGGTGCTCATGAAGAATATTTAGAGCTCAAAACACTAATTTGACGAGCCAAAGTCTACCATCATAGGATAGCATAGTGGAGCACCTTGCAAGTCTTCTCTCAATTTGCTGGCAAATGGAAGTCTTCAATCTTAATTTTTTTGCACTTAGAGGCATTCCCAAGTAAGTAAAAGGAAAACTCCCCTATTTGCATCCAAGAGCATTGAGAAGTTGAGTCAGAATTACCTCAGTGACATTAATAGGTACCATAATTGACTTATGATAGTTAATCTTTAAACAAGTTTGAGAAGCATAGTGACCTAACAGACTGCTCACTTGCATTACTTTGCTTTGAATAGCAGGCAGAATGAGGATTGTGCCATCAACATATTGAATAACAGAAATCTGGATTTGCTTGATAGGGTAACGATGCTTGGATGATGTTTGCCTGCATTGCTCCATTACTGTTTGCAAAAGATCAGCAGCCAAAACAAAGGTTAGTGATGACAAAGGGTCCCTTGTCTTACACCTCTTTTGCAGTGAAATTGCTTTTAAGACACCCCATGTAACATAATTGAAGAACATCTTGAGCTGAAGGTCATCTTAATCCACATAATCCATCCCACAAGCGCCTCCAATTTATACGTCGTCGAGTAGGGAGTCGTGGGCCTGGGCTTAGACCCACGATTGAGTCGCATTTGTGAACGACTTGCTAATTAATTCGGAATTAATTAACCTTTCCCGACAAAAGTAAAGCGCAAGCATAGGTCTGAGCTTGGCTCGATTCATGAAACACGATGCATGCACATGATGAGGTGGGCAGCGGCGTAGGAGGAGCACACGTGTACCACTCTTCTCAAGTTCTGAATGGCAAGTGGTAGAGCAGCCCATATAAAGAGGCCTCAACTCTCCTCAATTTGGGAGGTGGTACTAAATTTCACACCACTTGTCATGCACCTACATGGCCCTAAAAGATTGACCACGAATTATTGTCTTATATGGGCCAAGGCCCATCTATAATTCAACAGTGGCCACCGCCTATAATGGTGTGTGTCACTGAGCCGACCTTTATTATTATTATTATTTTGAGAAGATATTGCCTGGTTTTTTGTTTTCTCACCTTTCTGTGTTTTCATCAATTTTAATAGTTTTTCTTTGGCTAGTTCCTGTATTTTTGTTTTTTGTTTGTTTTATCTTTTCCCCTTTGTTCTTCTCTTTTTATTTTTTTAGTTTTCACATGCTAATTCATGAATATGTTTAAAAGGATGATTTTTTAAAGACACTGAACTTTTTTTAAAATAAATCACTATTATTTTTTTGAACTCATGAACATATTTTAATTAGTGAATAATTTTAAAGTTCATGAACATATTGTAAGTTTGTGAACATTTTAAATTTTCAATTTTTTCAAACTCATGTATGTTATTTGAAATCCACGGATATTTTTAAATTCACAATCATTTTATAAAAATCCAAGATCTTTTTAAAGTACATAAACTTTTGATGTAATGAACTTCTTTAAGTAAAAAGTACGATAACCGTTTTTTTTTCTGAGCTAGCAGTGGAGCGACTGAAAAAAACTAAGAGAACAAGTGAAATAGGGAGCCGAGCCAAGCCGAGAGCTTCATGTGCCGGCCCATGTGAGCCTTATAACAACAATTCCACGATTTCAGCGTGGAATGAGAGCTCTCAAGGGGCTCATACAACCACCATCAACTGACACCGAGGCGGAAACATGGAAGGACTCCACAACAATGCACCTAACAACTTCACTCTTATCTCAGAACAATATTGTCTTCAGTAGCAGGCCAACACGATATATATGGATGAAAGAACATAACATAATTTAAACCCAAGCCAACATAGAAAAAAGAGTTAATCCTACAGGTGAAGAACGGCGCGGCGAAGCGCACATTAGCCTCTAGTAATAAGCAACACCGCATGCTAAATATGTGTGCATGTGTGCGTGCGCGGGTGCGTGAAGTCCAAGATTGCAGGCCTATTCAAAATCAATGGGCTCTCCAAACGGCAAGGAATGGCAAAGAACCGCAGCATGGCAGGCGGTATCATGGCACACACGGAGAAGATTCAATCAATAGCTGCGGCCCCAAAACGACCAGGTCTTGGCGGGCTTTCCAGAAGCAAAGCACACAGTTCCTGAAAATTTCAGCGCAAAATACCACATGCAGACGATCAGAGCCACGAACATCAGCAAAACAGAAACCTAAAACGTAGCCCACCTGCACTGAAATTTTAGGAAATCTGATACCGTATATACCTTCTGGAAGATCTGGTTGATCGAATGGAGCACACAATGTTTTGGCAGAGCCGAGATTGCCTTCGGTCCGAGCCCTCACGTCCTTCTCAACCTCCTGCACCGAAGGCAAGAAATTGAGTGATAAACATGCTGAGGGGAAACCCTATTACAACGATGCAGAATATAATATACGTGGAGAAGGCCTTCACTTACCTCTTCATCGCACCATGGAGCCAAGATCAGCTTCTTGTCATTCAAAGCTGCTGTGAATTCGTCCCAAGTGTAGACGACTTCAATGCAAGCATCTCTCTTCTGCTTAGCTGTTTGAAACAAGCTATCTTGAATCCCATCCAGCAACACCTTTACATGCTCAACCAAATCGGTCGAAAGAATATCAACCTTTGCACCATTGTCTCGCCGGACGACGCGCACCTGAAAAGACAAAAGATTATGTGTTTGAATAACCCGCAGAATGGATGTTCATGACATGTTAACTCTGTAAAAAACTGTATGCTGACAACTCCAGGTACCTGCTTGTTTGCCAGATCTTTCAGATCTATCTCGATTCTCAGGGGAACACCTTTCATTTCCCAGTGAGAATATTTCCATTCCAGAGAGTAGTTCTCACGAGTATCCAAGTCTGCGCGAATCCCAGCTTGGTTTAGAGTGCATACAATCGTCTCGCATGCTTCGTTAATAGCCGTCGTGTCCGCATCCTCTAATGGATCAGGAATAACTATGACCTGGATAGGTGCCACCCTTGGTGGCAGCACTAAGCCCTTGTCATCGCCATGGGTCATCACCATCACCCCAATCTGCAAGAAGACCATAAGTGCTGCATATTATTAGATATCTGAACATAATTTAGGTGGAACATTCGGATGGGATATTTCAGACACAAAATAATTGTACACATGCAATACATTTTCCGACAACATATAGAACACCCCACAACATTGCCAAGATTACCACATGGTTATTCATAGCCCGCTGAATTAGCACCAAAATTCTCAACTTGATGAGAAAATAAAACAGAACACTAACTACCAACTGTCCAGCTGCCACTACACAGAAGTGTCTAGTTAGTTACAATATCAAAAACAGTTGTCGTGATGCTCAAAAAAAAAAAAACAGTTGTCATGAAAATTAAGAAAAATGGTTTCCCCCGCTTTATATTATAAAGCAAACACCCGATACATCCAACTCGCTGGGGCCGCAGCATAGATAAGCCCAAAAGAAAAACAACAAGAAGAAAGAGAAATAAATGCCGACATGGCAGATCAACGAAGAAGGGAAGTCCGGTAACCGCTGCACCCTCCGAAGAAGTACCACCACGCTCCCAGCATCCCGAAGCGCCGCGCCCCAAGCAACACCCTCAAGAGGGAGTGCGACGATGCCGCCGCTGTTTTAGGGTTTTCCCCGGTACGCGAGGGATAGTGGGGAAGGGGTATACCCGATGCCCCTCAGGAAGGTCCGACGGCGCCCGCAGGCGTCATCGCATCGGTGCCGGCCAGGCCGACAGGGATTTCTCCCGATCCACAACCACCACCTCCACCTCAGGCATTTCGAAATGCACCACCTCCTCAGCCACCCACCAGCTTGTGCCACCATGATTACCGGACAACCCTCCCCGCTTCACTGGAGCTGTCAACACGAGGCTTGGAGAGGAAGAGGAGACACCAGCCACGGGAGCAACCACAACTCGACCGGAAGGAGGGGACAGCCTCCACCGCCACAGCGGAGCCGACCGGACGCGGCGACGAGGATTTGCCATGCCTCGATGGCCCGGCCGGGCCCACATGGACCCGGACAGTCCTGTCACCACGCTGCAGCACGCCGGCCAACGAAGTCCTCACCGCCCGAGACCGCCACCACCAAGGAACTTCGCCGCCGAGCACCAAGCCACCGGCCCGCCCCAACCCAGATGGGCCCAAAAGGGCCCAGATCTGGGCTGGGCGGGCGCCGCCAGCCACAACGCCACCGCGCCGCCCACCGGCCGCACCGCCGCGTCGAGAGCCACCGGGCCCGCGGCACCACCACCGAGGGGCCGCACCGATGCAGACCAAGGAGCACTGCCGCAGGCCACCACCGTCCGAGCAGGAGGGAACCGCGCGCGGGGAAAGGGTAGGCCCGCCGCCGCCAGCACCACGCGGCCGAGGCCCGGTGGCGCTCGCTGGCGGTGGCGGGAGGAGGCAGGGGCGGGGGAGGGGCGCTGGAGAGGAGCGGCGAAGGGGCCCCCGGTCGCCCCACTCGGGGAGGCGACCCGGGGGTACGGGGAAGGGAAGGGAGGGGTAGGGGAGCGGGCTCCGGCCGCGGCGGCGGCCCCTCGCCGCCGCCGGCGGCGAGGGAACCCTAGGAGCGGGGCGGCCGCGAGAGGGGAGCGGGCTCTCACGCGCGGCTCCGCACTGACTGGGTGTTCTTTTTTCGTCGTGAAAATTACACCCAGATGTATACCAGCATTCCCCACCTTACCATTTCCTACTATTGATACGTGAATGCTTTGGCAGTGCTAAGAGGATACTTTTGAAAGAAAGTAGCTATGCATGTATAGAATCGACAACATGTACTCCCTATATAAACTAATATAAGAGCATTTAGATTACTAAAGTAGTGATCTAAACGCTTTTATATTAGTTTACGGAGTGAGTATGTCATAAATGCCATGTACCTATTTTGCCACCTGTTGTTCTTACAAAGTGAATTTATAAGCTAATCAAATAATTTACATCAACCAGCAAGATGTATAATCAGGTAAGTACATATGTATAATATATGAAAACCGTCATTGTCATTTCCAACACTTCAGCATTCAGAAGAAAGTAAAACAGAGAAAGAAATAGAAACCCATATCAAGTAGAGGGTAAGAATTACCGAGCGGGTGGTGTACGCCCAAGAATTCTGGCACACCAAAGACCTTTTGTTCTTCTCTTTCTTTTTTTGAGCGGGATCATTCTCATCCTCGAAAAAGATTTCAAACTTCTTTGCAAAGTTTTGACCAAGACAATTTGAAGTTGCGGCTTGTATACCACGGCCAGTGTTTGGAATGAAGGCCTGAAAATAAACATACAGCTTGCCTTCTTACTAGGACAGCTTTAAGAAAGCTAAATCTAGCAAAGTTCTCATATCAATACCTCAACACTAGCTGTATAAAGTCCACCAGCGAATTTTTCCATCTCACTTTTCCTCCCTTTGGACACTGGAACTGCTAAAAATTCTTCATATATCCTTCGGTAGAGTTCCAATATACGGAGAACCTGATAAAATTGTGAACATTGAAATTCCACATGTAGGTTGGCATAGAATCATTTTATCAAACACACCTTATAATGAACACAGCAATATTTCATTCATTCGAGTATGCCTTTGATACGCGAGGACTTGAGCAACTAGTTATTGGGAAAAATTACTTATATAAAAATAAGATTATTTGTGTTTGAGATATGAAAGAGTGACGTTATATGAGTTTCAACTTTCCGGTGATGTAATTTAAACAATGATATTTTTTTAATCCATAATAGACGTTTCGTATCGTATAGCTTCATACGCTAAACTAGGTCAGCTGCTGCGCTGCTTCAGACTAGCCATTTGTTGTAACATCCCAAATTTTCAATTTGAAATGTTATACACTAGATCATCATGGCATATCATATTTATTTGCTTTTGGTTTTGATCCTAGAAATTCCACGCAACTCAAGGACCCACGGAGAGAGTTGGGGATTTCGTTATTTTCATATTTGAGTTTTCTCAAATTTTGCGAATAGGAACATTTGATTTTAATTATTTTATCATCAATTATTTCTATTACAAAAATATGAGAGAGAGAATAAAATGACTTTCATAAAATAAAGAAATATTGAGGATTTAATAATAAAATCAAATAAGAATTTATTTCGGAGTTTTTCGTTATTTTATTTGAATTTAGGAAAAATGTGCGTTTTTTAAAATTGCATTTAGGCCCCAAATAAATGTTCACCTTGTGCGGCTTGATTTTAGAAGCCCGGGACAATTTATTTCGGGATTTTTGGAGTCCGTTTAATATTTCTTTTATTTGTTTTTCTACGTGGAATAATTAAAAAAACGCGAACCGACTTTGGGCCGTACCCGAGCGGGACTCCGCCCGGGGGCAGCCTTTAAATAGCCGCCGCCCCAGCCCACCAGAGCCGCCGCCAACCCTAACCCTAGCCACGCCTCGATCCACGCGCCTGCCGCCGCCGACCCGCCTCCCGAGGTAAAAAAAGAAGAGAGAAAAAAAGGGGTCGCGGTTTTATTTTTTAGTGTTGTTTTTTTAAAATAGATCGGTTTTTCCGGTTTATTTATTTAGCGAGCGTTCGTCTGTTCGTTCGTTCTATCGAACGTTTGTCGTTTTTTTTCTCGGATTAAATCCACGATTTTTCTGATCGCGATTCCTGATCCGATTTTCGTTTTAGTATAACTTTTCGCTCGTTTATCGGAATCGGGCGATTCAAGCGCTTGGAGTTTCGTCTCGAAACCCTCTATCCGTTTAACCAACTTAAACAAGTTTTTGCCACTGTAAAAATTGCCCTAAATCCAGAATAGTAAACGAAGCTTGTTTCTTTTGTCGTTTGACCTTCGTTGTTTCGTTTGATTTGATTCTTTTTGTAAACCGGAGTTCTTAAGTTGAATCTTCTGGTTAGATCTTTTATTTGAGTTTTACCCGTGCATTAAATGAATACTTATTATATGCTTGTTTGTTTGTCTGCGGTAGAATACTCGGAGTGCGCCGCCTGTTACTTCGAATCTCTAGGTTTCGCGGATCATCAGCAAGGCAAGTAACACTTTGATCATACCTCCTACTACCCAGTTTTATTGCATTAGATCAATCCTCAAACATTGCATGATTAGGATCTAATTAAATTGTGGGATGTGAAGTAGTTGAGGTAGTATCTATTACCTGTTGTATTATCAAACCTTTGGGAGTTACTTTTACGTTTGATTACTATTGCCATGCTATGCTAGTAGACGTGGATTGGGTGAGTGATATCCATGACAGATGTGAGTTTGTTAATTAATGGTTTATCTAAGGTGGCAATTTAAACACACATTTGGGTGGATTGAGGTACCTGGGTAATCCAGAATTGCCTGTTTTTCTTTATGGACCGCCACCCAGGCCCAAAGGGATCATGAGATTTTTCATACTAGAAACTTCCGTGTGCAGCCACAAGTTATTTATGGGCTCTTGCATAGTTGATTAAGTCGTGCGAACTCTTACAGGGTAGACTAGTAGATGTAGGGGAAAGTAGGTGTAACGGTCTATCCATCATAAGGTGCTAGCGCTTCTGAAAGACTATGTCTCGGTCATCCGTTTCTCAAACACCATGTGGTGCGAGAAACCAAACGGAGGCGATCGAGTCTTGTGGAGAAAAGTGCGCAAACCTCTGCAGAGTGTATAAACTAATCATGGTTAGCCGTGTCCTCGGTTATGGACAGCTTGAGTATCTAGTACTTAGATTATCATGTGAATCTCAACATGTTACTCTAAAAATTAATTTTGTTGGGTTTTGTTTAATGATGATGCTTAATTGAGATTGAGGATGCTGTCAACCATTCTCAATGTTTAACAACTACCATGATAGTTAAATAAAATTTATTCCTTTGCAGTAGGAAAAAATTGGCTTTTCGCAAAACAGTAACCATAGAGCTTTCCACCAGCCAAATATGCATATAGTATAGCTGTTTCATTCCATTACTCTCTATGTGTTACTTTGCCAGCATATTCCATGTGCTGACCCGTTTCGGGCTGCAATGTTAATGTTGCAGACTTTTCAGACGACGATTAAGAAGTTTTAGGTCGTGGTTCTATACTCAGTGATGCCGTTGGAGTTGATGGACTCACTTATCTTCCAAGCCTTCCGCTGTTATAGTTATTAGATGGCCTTAAGCCATATTTATTGTAATAAGTTCTCTATTGAGACACTCGATGTAATAAGTGTGTGATTGCTACTCTGTTATAAATCCTCCGAGTACTGTGTGGTGTCAGCATTACTGATCCAGGGATGACACCTGAGCACAGAGATCAGACTGTTTGAGGTCTGGTCGCTACATTTGTTCCCTTCATAATTCATATTGGGTTAAAACCAACCCAGTAAACCAGCGCTAGTTCATAACAAACCAATATTAAAACAGTACATAAATAAGTAGTTAATACCTCTTCATCTGACTCCTCTTTAGTTGCAAAAACTGTATGCCCTTCTTGCCAAAGAAATTCGCGGCTCCTGAGTAGAACAGTTGCAGAATGTTAGAGAATTTTATGTGGGTAAGAAAAGTCCGAATGGATGCAGCCATCATCATGCGCCTTTGCAGAAACATAAGGTGCATGGAATTTGCATTATTTCACTATATTGAAGATTTTTTTAAAATTGTCATAGTTCTTGAGTTAGCGAGCATCAGATGGCTATTGTAGCAGAACAGTATGATTGGTGGTTGTAGATACCATATAAGGTTGGAATTATAGAGTAACCGGGCTGAAACAATTCTGTGAAAGTCCAAGTTGTACGAGTCTTATTTACCAATCTTCCTTTGGTCCTTTCGTTCAAAATGTTGACATTCGAGAAAACAGAGTTGGCAACAAAGTATTTGCTAGAGAGCTATTCTATGATTCAAAGAAACAGATGTCCCTGGCCCTAGTACTCCGGCAACTAATATTTCAGCAGCCACTTTGCTACTGTATTTATTTCATTCGCACATAAATGAATATTTTGCATTCACTATTACTAGTAATAACTAAAAAGACAATAATGGCAATCTTGTAGGCACTACAGAAGATAAGCAGAATGGGAGAAGTGCACAAACGTAATAGGCCACCAGGCACCAAACAAGGAGCTACCTTATTAAAGGAATTGGATTGCTACACTCCCATCGAACAACGCTGCACCACTGGTTGCATCTCAAAGGTAAGTTCCGATGGCTTCTTATCCATTTAGCGAAGTATGGATACATGGCCGTCTCACTCGTGGGACGGATTGCAATAGGAGCTTCCAGCTCAGAATTTCCTGTTTTAGTAACCCATGCCACCTGGAAAACAAATTAATGGTTTACTTAGTACTTACCTTTTTACATAACTGACCAAAGGGCAATAAGAGAATGGATAAAGCATCAAATAGAAGCTTAATAAAAATATGACACGGCTTTTTAGGATCATCGCACACATTTAATTAAAGAAATAACATATTTATGAAGCACTGATGGACTAAAAGCCGCACGCAAAATGTTAAAAAAAAATGACAGCTGCCAACAATCACAGGCTTGCAGCCACTGATTTACACAATCTTATTGGTCTGACTGAACTCTGGTGGAAGTTCCTTGAGAGGCAGTGACACGTGTTGCAAACAAGCCTCATAGTCAGCACCAAACTAGTTTGGAGTTTTGACAGCTTGACAGGACACATTCTTCATTAATCATCCATTCAAGGTCTTCTATAAAGGGATATTATCGAGTTCGTTGAATTTAAATTGTCTTTACAACAGCAACGTTTCCTAAGTACAACAGCTTCATAAGGAATAAGGTGCTCAGGGAGTTTCTTCATGAGACTTGTGCACCAAATTTCACAAATAAATATGAGTGGTTCAGGTCCAGTTACCTCACATTTAACCAAAAGAAGAAAGAAAGAAAAAGGAAACAGTGGCATCCTTCAGATGATTCATAAAGCTCTGGTTTTCTGGTACCCCTTAGAAATTCTATTTGAACCAAACACTTCTTGTGGGCAGTGTCCACACCAAAAGAAGAAGAAAAAAACGATTTAACTTTCCAGCATCATGTATGCATCATTTCATACAGATTATTTTTCTTTCAGTTGTTAATCGTACAAATGAAGTCACTTCAATGTTGGATATGCGAGTAGCACAAAGTCACTTCAAATGAAGTCACTGGCAAAATACAGAACTGAATGTAAGGGACGAGAGAGAAAAGCACACCTCAGGAGCAAAGCCCTCAAAGTGGTCCTTCTTCTTCTGCACAACATTCTCAGTAACGAACAAAGGGAAATAATAAGATTTCAACTTCAGTTTTTTTATTTCTGCATCAAAGAATTCCTGCACAAAAATTACACATCGGCTATTAAAAGAAACGGGGCTATAATAATAATGTCAATGTCACTTGATAAGATAAAATAATATGAAACAAACAATGAGGATTCCGGTGCAGCCAACGATATAAATCTACATAATTCAGAGTTAGAAGGTACTGATGAGAGAGGCTGATGCAACAAAAGCTGAATACAATACAGCCATAGACTGACGAAGAGAAGTGAAACTTATATTCCTAATGCTGAAATAAATATGGTATCACATATCTAAGTGCGTAAGGGGGATTGTAGCTCAGCATATCAAATGTCGATAAGTTAACTGGACAAATTAAGTTCAAATTATCACCATAATAATGATTAAAAAGAAAGAAGACAAGGCATATGCTTGACAAATCAAGCTTCAGATGGCAGTAAAAATAAGTCCCTACATATAGAGATTCCTTTCTTTCATCACCACAGAAAATGACATTTACAAAACTTGCAACAAAGCATATTTGTATTTAATTGCAAAGAAGGGAAAATACTAACAGTCCATAAAAAAACATCTCAATTAACTGAATTTCATAGCATAAAACTCACTTTCAGCAATTCCCAGATCTCCATCGCCCACGGCCTCAAAATATAACAGCCAGAGATGTCATGATACTCAATAATTTCACTGTTAACAACAACCTGCACAAAGAAACAACAAAGCTTCAGATAAGACCCCCTAGCAAGAACGGGATATTATCTGAACTTTGGTATCTGGAACCATCCAACTAGTGCACAGCAAATCAAGTTTTCCTTTTCTCTTTCGAGAAAACGAACTAAATGAGAAAATGAGTATTAAACCAAGAATAATTCAGAGAGCACGACTGCACCAACATCAAGGCGACAGGTGAGACCAATGTAATATGTCGCATTCAAGAGCAAAAACTGTAACAAAACACCAAAAAAGCAAGTGAACCAATCTCGGTAGTATTTGTTGACGAAGTCACAAATTTTAAGCTATCGACCATAACAGATATTAACGGAGCCTTAATCATATCAAATCTTGTCCGGGGCTTCTTTCAGCGCCTTAATCATGGCCCCTATATTACACTTCACTTTCGCTTTGTATTAAGCCCAAATCGACTTGGAAAGCCTCACCAAGACGGCAAGGGCCAAAGAAGGTAAGAAAACACACCTCGGAGTACCATTCTCCGAAGTTATCATCCTTCTTGAACGCCATCGTCCCCAGTTTGCTAGTGGATATGGATGGATCCTGAGATGCTGCTGCTGCTGCACGGGATGAAATACAAATGTCAACTAAGTTGGCTCAGAAGACAGAAGAATTCACGAAGAACCGGGGAAACATGTGTAGTATATGTAGTGACGGCGACTCGATTATGAAAAATTGCAAAGTACTTCACCATCATTTGGACTTTGTGCAGACCCAAAATATCCATCCTAAATTCCTAATAATATTTGTAGTAACTATCTTGAAGGCTGCTTGTTAAAAAGAACAGAATAATACTCGGGACAAAGATCGTCAGTGCAAGTTTTCTCCTAGAGCTTGTTTGCATTGACAAAATACTGTAAGCTTATGATGACCAGCAACTGGTCAGCTTTTCATCCCCTACCCCTATGCTTACTACTCCGAATGTAAGCTCCTCTCAACACCAGCTCGGGAGTAGTTACTAGTACTGATGATGACATGATGTAAGCTCCTCTCAACACCAGCTGTATTACATATGTTCTAGTCCAGTTACTCTGCATGCTCTGTTTCTACAACTATGATTACGAAGAAAACCTAATACGCCGAATTGTTTCGGTTCAGTTCTTCCGCTTAAAAAGCTCAACGAAAAGGAGCAGAAAAACAAAGAATAGCACCGGTCCAACGACCAAAATAGCAGAAAACACGGTGATTTGACGGCATGAAGCCAAGTAATCCGCACCTCGATCGTCGGCGCTCGGACACGTAGCGGCTGGGGAGGTGGAGGGTGGAGACAGGGCGTTGCTGCTGATTCAGGGTGGAAGGGGGCGGAGGATGCTGCAGGGCAGAGCGCGAAGCATATATCGCCCCGCTTCCGTGTCCGCTACTGAACCGAAATAGGAATAAGAAATCGGAACGGTTGGTGGTGGAAAGAAAGAAAGAAAGAAGGAAAGAAAGAAGACTAAATAATTCCTGTCAGGAGACCAGGAGAGTCAAGACTCAAGAGGCAGTAGGCGGCGCCGCCACCTCATCGGTGGACGTACGGTGACGTCTCCACGCAGAGGAGTGGAGATCGATGCGATGCCATGCGAGAGACCGGCGAGGGAGTCAGGGTGCGAGGGGATTTCGACGGGTCCCACTCCCTCCCATGCCATAGAGGTGGTGACCGGCGGGGAACATGGCGTCGACGGGGAGCGGGGCGGGGGCGTGCTCGTCTGCGATCCCCGATAACGTGGCTTGATCGATAGCCCGGGAGGTCGGTCGGTCGATGCGATCCATCACCATGCATGGCTGTGGTCTGGTCGGTAACATTCTCTACGCTGCCGCCTGTGCCGACGAGTGAACCTGGGTCGCCTCCACAGCGCCTCCCGATCGCCACAGCGCCAATCACGGAAACCGTCACGCAAGGGACGTACGGACCAGCATTACCCTACTTGTCCGGCCTCTTTCTTCTTGGCAAGATAGATGGTGTTGGCAGATCTGGTAAATATCGGTCGTCGCTCCTAGGGCATGTTTGGTTGCCTGCATGAGGCTCAACTAGACCCGCGCGGAAAGGAAACAGGCTGTTTGGTTGGCTGCATACATTGTTGGGCCTGCATAGCATGAAATTAAAGCATCTCTGGGCCTGCCTTGCTGGAAATGCTTAGATCGGCAGTTTCTTACGAGCTAGGCCGAGGCAAATGCAAACGAGCAGGCCCTTGCATGAGTGGATAAGGAAGGGATGCGAGGTGATTACCTGACCTGAGGTTTTCTTCAACCTCCAGTAAGCTTCTCTCTAATCTCCTCTCTTTCTTATCCCTTTGTACACAACGGTGCTTCGATTCAAGATAAGCTCTACACGAAAAAGATGCACCTCGATGCTACAATTTTATTCAGGCGATCGGTTGGTAGTTTCGTCGGCCGGAAATTCTTTATTTCGTGTTCCCGTTTGGAGCTATTCTGGACGAATTTTGTCATATTCATCGCACACGATCGATTGTTTGAAATTTCCTTTGACCAGCAGGCTAATCTCGCAGTTCCGCATGACATCTGTGTTGTAAGTTTTGGGTTTCGACGACCGTAGCTTCATCTCTCCTTGAACAGCAGTCTAGTGCACTCATGCCGCCATGTCGAGCTCCTCTGTCCTCTGCTCAGATCCCTCCTATTCGTCCCTCTCAACGCCGACACCCTTCCCCTTTCACGAACAATACCATGGCACGAGCACTGCATTCTCCTCCTCTGTCCACTGTCTTTGCGCGAGCACCGCAACTAGTTCACCGACGGTGTCACTCGCCGTGCCACTATCCACTATAGTCGCCATGGTCCGGCACCACGGCCACTATCCACCGCAGTCGTCATGGTCCGGCGCACACTGCATTTCTTCTCCCCCTTCCTCTGCTAGCTCTTAACCCTGTGTGCTAAGTGCAAGTGCTAGCTCTTAATCATACCTCATGGAGGCAACCAAACAACATGTAGTTGTATGCGACGATACAATTAATGCAGGCAATTAAACAACGTGCCAAAGTTGATCCCCTAATGCAGGAAGTGCATATGCAGGCAACCAAACAACTTGCAGATGTCGCATGTGAGGCTGTTTTTTCAAAGTCAGCCTGAGATACTGAGATGAGTGATGTGACATACATTCGGACTCTAGCAGGGCTATCCTACCAATATTTTAGTCATGACAAGAAAACTTGGTACTTCTGCTCTCACTAACTGAATACTTCTCCCCTTCCTACCTTTTGTCCCCGCGTCGCCCCGCAGGGGCGGCTCGGGCGGAACCCTAAACGCCGCCACCGCCGCCCCCTCTCCCTCACCCCCTCTCGCCGCCGTCGGCGCTCGTCGGTGGGCAAAGCCCGTTGGCAGCCGACGACGGCGGGATCTGGCGCTCGCGCTGGTCGGGCACGCCCCTCGCAGTGGTGGGTGTTGTGGAGTTTTTGGCTGCGAGATCTGGAGCTCGAGTGACGGCGCACGGCAGAGCTTCGCAGTGGGGTGGAGGTGTGCGGCTGGGGCTCGCAGGAGGAGTTGGTCGCGGCGCGGTGGTCCCTCCTGGAGCCAACGACACATGACTTGGCGGGTCAAGGCGGCGGCGGCGCGGTTCGGCCATGGTGGCGTGGTGGTGCTCGGCCAGGAGAGGCTGTGCTTGTGGCGGCCGAGCATGTCGCGGCCCTCGCGCCTTCGTCGTGGTGCCCCTCCTGGTCTTCGTGGTCGTGGGTGCTGGAGGCGGTGGAGCGGGCCGGATGGGTCCGATCTGGGCTGTTGGGCCGTGACACAGTCATCTGTCGGGAGTTGGCTGGTGTGTGGTCCGGCATCCCTTGGTCGGGCATGGAGGGAGCTCAGCGAGTTCTCAGCTGTGGAGGTGCTGGTGGTATGGTTGTGTGCTCCTGGCTGTGCGGGTCTTGGGAGGGACACCGACTTCTCGGCTATGATGGCGAAGTGCTGCTGCGGCGGCAGAGTGGCCTGTTGGGGAACGTAGCAGAAATTCAAAATTTTCCTACGTGTCACCAAGATCTATCTATGGAGAGACCAGCAACGAGGGGAAGAAGAGTGCATCTACATACCCTTGTAGATCGCTAAACGGAAGCGTTCAAGTGAACGGGGTTGACGGAGTCGTACTCGTCGTGATCCAAATCACCGATGGTCCTAGTGCCGAACGGACGGCACCTCCGTGTTCAACACACGTACAGCCCGGTGACGTCTCCTACGCCTTGATCCAGCAAGGGGAGAAGGAGAGGTTGAGGAAGACTCCATCCAGCAGCAGCACGACGGCGTGGTGGTGGTGGAGGAGCGTGGTACTCCAGCAGGGCTTCGCCAAGCACCGCAAGAGACGAGGAGAAAGAGAGGTAGGGCTACGCCAACTAGAGGAGAGGAACTCATGTCTATTGGGCAGACCCTAGGCCTCATATATATAGGGGAAGGGGAGGAGGGTGCGCCCCCTCTAGGGTTCCCACCCCTAAGGGGGGCGGAAGCCCTAGATGGGTTTGAGGGGGGGCGGCCAAGAGGGGAGAGGGGGGCGCCCCCTAGGGTGGGCCTTAGGGCCCATCTAAGCCTAGGGTTTCCCCTTCTCCTCCTTTGCTGCGCCTTGGGCCTTGTGGGGGGCGCACCAGCCCACTCAAGGGCTGGTCCCTTACCACTCTTGGCCCATGCAAGCCTCCGGGGCTGGTGGCCCCACTTGGTGGACCCCCGGGACCCTCCCGGTGGTCCCGGTACGTTACCGATAAAACCCGAAACTTTTCCGGTGACCAAAACAGGACTTCCCATATATAAATCTTTACCTCCGGACCATTCCGGAACTCCTCGTGACATCCGAGATCTCGTCCGGGACTCCGAACAACATTCGGTAACCACATACAAACTTCCTTTATAACCCTAGCGTCATCGAACCTTAAGTGTGTAGACCCTACGGGTTCGGGAGACATGCAGACATGACCGAGACGTTCTCCGGTCAATAACCAACAGCGGGATCTGGATACCCATGTTGGCTCCCACATGTTCCACGATGATCTCATCGGATGAACCACGATGTCGAGGATTCAATCAATCCCATATACAATTCCCTTTGTCCATCGGTACGATACTTGCCCGAGATTCGATCGTCGGTATCCCGATACCTTGTTCAATCTCGTTACCGGCAAGTCTCTTTACTCGTTCTGTAACACATCATCCCGTGATCAACTCCTTGATCACATTGTGCACATTATGATGATGTCCTATCGAGTGGGCCCAGAGATACCTCTCCGTCACACGGAGTGACAAATCCCAGTCTCGATTCGTGCCAACCCAACAGACACTTTCGGAGATACCCGTAGTGTACCTTTATAGCCACCCAGTTACGTTGTGACGTTTGGCACACCCAAAGTATTCCTACGGTATCCGGGAGTTGCACAATCTCATGGTCTAAGGAAATGATACTTGACATTAGAAAAGCTTTAGCGAACGAACTACACGATCTTGTGCTAGGCTTAGGATTGGGTCTTGTCCATCACATCATTCTCCCAATGATGTGATCCCGTTATCAACGACATCCAATGTCCATGGTCAGGAAACCGTAGCCATCTATTGATCAACGAGCTAGTCAACTAGAGGTTTACTAGGGACATGGTGTTGTCTATGTATCCACACATGTATCTGAGTTTCCTATCAATACAATTCTAGCATGGATAATAAACGATTATCATGAACAAGGAAATATAATAATAATCAATTTATTATTGCCTCTAGGGCATATTTCCAACAGTCTCCCACTTGCACTAGAGTCAATAATCCAGTTCACATCGATATGTGATTAACACTCAAGGTCACATCCCCATGTGACTAACACCCAAAGAGTTCCGGGTTTGATCATGTTATGCTTGTGAGAGATGTTATAGTCAGCGGGTCTGAAACATTCAGATCCGTATGTACTTCGCAAATTTCTATGTCATCTTGTAGATACAACTACTATGCTACATTTGGAGCCATTCCAAATAACTGTTCTACTATACGAACCGAGTTTACTACTCAGAATAATCTGGATTAGTGTCAAAGTTTGCATCGGCGTAACCCTTTACGACGAACTCTTTTACCACCACCATAATCGAGAAAATACCTTAGTCCACTAGTTACTAAGGATAACTTTGACCGCTGTCCTGTGATCCATTCTTGGATCACTCTTGTACCCCTTGACTGACTCATGGCAAGGCACACTTCAGGTGCGGTACACAACATAGCAACTATGGAGCCTATGTCTAAGCATAGGGGACGACCTTCGTCCTTTCTCTCTGTTCTGCCGTGGTTGAGCTTTAAGTCTTAACTTCGTACCTTACAACTCAGGCAAGAACTCCTTCTTTGACTGATCCATCTTGAACACCTTCAAGATCATGTCAAGGTATGTGCTCATTTGAAAGTACCATTAAGTGTTTTGATCTATCCTTATAGATCTTGATGCTCAATGTTCAAGTAGCTTAATCCAGGTTTTCCATTGAAAAACACTTTTCAAATAACTCTGTATGCTTTCTAGAAATTCTACATCATTTCCGATCAACAATATGTTAACAACATATACTCATCAGAAATTCTATAGTGCTCCCACTCACTTCTTTGGAAATACAAGTTTCTCATAAACTTTGTATAAACCCAAAATCTTTGATCATCTCATCAAAGCATACATTCCAACTCCGAGATGCTTACTCCAGTCCTCAGAAGGATTGCTGGAGCTTTGCATACTTATTAGCATCTTTCAGGATTGACAAAACCTTCCGGTTGTATCACATACAACCTTTCCTCAAGAAAATCGTCGAGGAAACAATGTTTTGACATCCTATCTGCAAGATTTCATAAATAATGTAGTAATCGCTAATATAATTCCAACAGACTCTTAGCATCGCTACGAGTGAGAAAGTCTCACCGTAGTCAACTCCTTGAACTTGTCGGGAAACTTCTTAACGACAAGTCGAGCTTTCTTAATGGTGACATTTACCATCATTGTCCGTCTTCCCTTTTAAAATCCATCTGTACTCAACAGCCTTACGACCATCGAGCTGTTCTGCCAAAGTCTACACTTTGTTTTCATACATGGATCCTCTCTCGGATTTTATGGCCTCGAGCCATTTATCGGAATCCGGGCCCACCATCGCTTCTCCATAGCTCGTAGGTTCATTGTTGTCTAGCAACATGACTTCCAAGACAGGATTACGTACCACTCTGAAGTAGTACGCATCCTTGTCATCCCACGAGGTTTGGTAGTGACTTGATCTGAAGTTTCATGATCACTATCATAAGCTTCCACTTCAATTGGTGTAGGTGCCACAGGAACAACTTCCTGTGCCCTGCCACACACTAGTTGAAGAGACAGTTCAATAACCTCATCAAGTCTCCACCATCCTCCCACTCAATTCTTTCGAGAGAAACTTTTTCTCGAGAAAGGACCCGATTCTAGAAACAATCCCTTATTGCTTTCGGATCTAAGACAGGAGGTATACCCAACTGTTTTGGGTGTCCTATGAAGATGCATTTATCCGCTTTGGGTTCGAGCTTATCAGCCTGAAACTTTTCCACATAAGCGTCGCAACCCCAAACTTTTAAGAAATGACAGCTTAGGTTTCTCTAAACCATAGTTCATACGGTGTCATCTCATCGGAATTTCGTGGTGCCCTATTTAAAGTGAATGTGGTTGTCTCTAATGCCTAACCCATAAACTATTGTGGTAATTCGATAAGAGACATCATGGTATGCATCATATCCAATAGGGTGCAGTTATGATGTTCGGACACACCATCACACTATGGTGTTCCAGGCTGTATCAGTTGTGAAACAATTTCCACAATGTCTTAATTCCGTGCCAAACTCGTAATTCAGATATTCATCTCTATGATCATATCATAGATATTTTATCTTCTTGTCACGACGATCTTTCAACTTCACCCTGAAATTACTTGAACCTTTCAATAATTCAGACTCATGTTTCATCAAGTAAATATACTCAGTATCTACTCAAGTCATCTGTGAAGTAAGAATATAACGATATCCACTACATGCCTCAGCACTCATTGGACTGCACACATCAAAATGTATTACTTCCAACAAATTGCTTTCTAGTTCCATTTTACTGAAAAAGAGGCTTTCAGTCATCTTGCCCATGTGGTATGATTTGCATGTCTCAAGTGATTCAAAATCAAGTGAGTCCAAATGGTCCATTTGCATGGAGTTTCTTCATGCATATACACCAATAGACATGGTTCGCATGTCTCAAACTTTTCAAAAATGAGTGAGTCCAAAGATCCATCAACATGGAGCTTCTTCATGCGTTTTATACCGATATGACTTAAGTGGCAGTGCCACAAGTAGGTGGTACTATCATTACTATCCTATATCTTTTGGCATGAACATGTGTATCACTACGATCGAGATTCAATGAACCATTCATTTTAGGTGCAAGACCATTGAAGGTATTATTCAAATAAACAGAGTAACCATTATTCTCCTTAAATGAATAACCATATCGCGATAGACATAATCCAATCATGTCTATGCTCAACGCAAACACCAAATAACAATTATTTAGGTTTAACACCAATCTCGATGGTAGAGGGAGCGTGCGATGCTTGATCATATCAACATTGAAAACACTTCCAACACATATCGTCAGCTCACCTTTAGCTAGTCTCCGTTTATTCCGTAGCTTTCATTTCGAGTTACTAGCACTTAGCAACCGAACCGGTATCTAATACCCTGGTGCTACTAGGAGTACTAGTAAAGTACACATCAACACAATGTATATCCAATATACTTCTATCGACCTTGCCAGCCTTCTAATCTACCAAGTATCTAGGGTAATTCTGCTCCAGTGGCTGTTCCCCTTATTACAGAAGCACTTAGTCTCGGGTTTGGGTTCAACCTTGGGTTTCTTCACTAGAGCAGCAGCTGGTTTGCCGTTTCATGAAGTATCCCTTCTTGCCCTTGCCCTTCTTGAAACTAGTGGTTTCACCAACCATCAATAATTGATGCTCCTTCTTGATTTCTACTTTTGTGGTGTCAAACATCGCGAATATCTCAAGGATCATCATATATGTCCCTGATATATTATAGTTCATCACGAAGCTCTAGCAGCTTGGTGGTAATGACTTCGGAGAAACATCACTATCTTATCTGGAAGATCAACTCCCACTCGATTCAAATGATTGTTGTACTTAGACAATCTGAGCAAAAGCTCAACAATTGAGCTTTTCTCCCTTAGTCTGCAGGCTAAGAAAATCGTCGAAGGTCTTATACCTCTTGACGTGGGCACGAGCCCGAAATCCCAATTTCAGCCCTCGAAACATCTCATATGTTTTGCGACGTTTCAAAACGTCTTCGGTGCCTCAACTCTAAACCGTTTAACTGAACTATCACGTAGTTATCAAAATGTGTATGTCAGATGTTCGCAACATCCACAGACAACGTTTGAGGTTCAGCACACTGAGCGGTGCATTAAGGACATAAGCCTTCTATGAAGCAACGAGGACAATCCTCAGTTTACGGACCTAGTCCGCATAATTGCTACTATCATCTTTCAACTAATTTTTTTTCTCTAGGAACATATCTAAACAGTAGAACTAAAGCGCGAGCTACGACATAATTTGCGAAGACCTTTTGACTATGTTCAGGATAATTAAGTTCATCTTATGAACTCCCACTCAGATAGACATCCCTCTAGTCATCCAAGTGATTACATGATCCGAGTCAACTAGGCCGTGTCCGATCATCACGTGAGACGGACTAGTCAACATCGGTGAACATCTTCATGTTGATCGTATCTTCTATACGACTCATGCTCGTCCTTTCGGTCTCTTGTGTTCGGAGGCCATGTCTGTACATGCTAGGCTCGTCAAGTCAACCTAAGTGTTTCGCGTGTGTAAATCTGGCTTACACCCGTTGTATGTGAACGTAAGAATCTATCACACCCGATCATCACGTGGTGCTTCAAAACGACGAACTTTCGCAATGGTGCATAGTTAGGGGGAACACTTTCTTGAAATTTTAATGAGGGATCATCTTATTTACTACCGTCGTTCTAAACAAATAAGACGTATAAACATGATAAACATCACATGCAATCAAATAGTGACATGATATGTCCATCATCACTTTGCTCCTTTTGATCTCCATCTTCGGGGCTCCATGATCATCATCGTCACCGGCATGACACCATGATCTCCATCATCATGTCTTCATGAAGTTGTCTCGCCAACTATTACTTCTACTACTACAGCTAAAGGTTAGCAATAAAGTAAAGTAATTACATGACGTTTATGTTGACACGCAGGTCATAAATAAATTAAGACAACTCCTATGGCTCCTGTCGGTTGTCATACTCATCGACATGCAAGTCGTGATTCCTATTACAAGAACATGATCAATCTCATACATCACACATATATATCATTCATCACATTCTTCTTGGCCATATCACATCACATAGCATACCCTGCAAAAACAAGTTAGACGTCCTCTAATTGTTGTTTGCATGTTTTACGTGGCTGCTATGGGTTTCTAGCAAGAACGTTTCTTACCTACGCAAAAACCACAACGTGGTATGCCAATTGCTATTTACCCTTCATAAGGACCCTTTTCATCGAATCCGATCCGACTAAAGTGGGAGAGACAGACACCCGCTAGCCACCTTATGCAACTAGTGCATGTCAGTCGGTGGAACCAGTCTCATGTAAGAGTACGTGTAAGGTCGGCCCGGGCCGCTTCATCCCACGATGCCGCCGAATCAAGATAAGACTAGTAACGGTAAGCATATTGAACAAGATCAACGTCCACAACTACTTTGTGTTCTACTCGTGCATAGAATCTACGCAATAAACCTAGCTCATGATGCCACTGTTGGGGAACGTAGCAGAAATTCAAAATTTTCCTACGTGTCACCAAGATCTATCTATGGAGAGACCAGCAATGAGGGGAAGAAGAGTGCATCTACATACCCTTGTAGATCGCTAAGCGAAAGCGTTCAAGTGAACGGGGTTGACGGAGTCGTACTTGAAGGAAATATGCCCTAGAGGCAATAATAAAGTTATTATTTATTTCCTTATATCATGATAAATGTTTATTATTCATGCTAGAATTGTATTAACTGGAAACATAATACATGTGTGAATACATAGACCAACAGAGTGTCACTAGTATGCCTCTACTTGACTAGCTCGTTAATCAAAGATGGTTATGTTTCCTAACCATGAACAAAGAGTTGTTATTTGATTAACGAGGTCACATCATTAGTTGAATGATCTGATTGACATGACCCATTCCATTAGCTTAGCACACGATCGTTTAGTATGTTGCTATTGCTTTCTTCATGACTTATACATGTTCCTATAATTATGAGATTATGCAACTCCCGTTTACCGGAGGAACACTTTGGGTACTACCAAACGTCACAACGTAACTGGGTGATTATAAAGGAGTACTACAGGTGTCTCCAATGGTGGATGTTGGGTTGGCGTATTTCGAGATTAGGGTTTGTCACTCCGATTGTCGGAGAAGTATCTCTGGGCCCTCTCGGTAATACACATCACATAAGCCTTGCAAGCATAATAACTAAGATGTTAGTTATGAGATAATGTATTACGGAACGAGTAAAGAGACTTGCCAGTAACGAGATTGAACTAGGTATTGGATACCGACGATCGAATCTCGGGCAGGTAACATACCGATGACAAAGGGAACAACGTATGTTGTTATGCGGTCTGACCGATAAAGATCTTCGTAGAATATGTAGGAGCCAATATGGGCATCCAGGTCCCGCTATTGGTTATTGACCGGAGACATGTCTCGGTCATGTCTACATTGTTCTCGAACCGTAGGGTCCGCACGCTTAACGTTACGATGACAGTTATTATGAGTTTATGCATTTTGATGTACCGAAGGTTGTTCGGAGTCCCGGATGTGATCACGGACATGACGAGGAGTCTTGAAATGGTCGAGACGTAAAGATTTATATATTGGAAGCCTATGTTTGGACACCGGAAGTGTTCCGGGTGAAATCGGGATTTTACCGGAATACCGGGAGGGTTACCGGAACCCCCCGGGAGGCTAATGGGCCTATTGGGCCTTAGTGGAAAAGAGAAAAGGGGCAGCCCACAGCTGGCTGCGCCCCCCCCCTTTCCCCAAGTCCTAGTAGGACTAGGAGAAGGGGCCGGCCCCCCTCTCTCTCCTTTCCCCTTGAGAGTCCTAGTTGGAATAGGATTGAGGGGGGAGTCCTACTCCCCGTAGGAGTAGGACTCCTCCCGCGCCCTCTCCCTAGCCGGCCGAACCCCTCCCCCTGCTCCTTTATATACGGGGGCAGGGGGCACCCCATAGACACACAAGTTGATCATTGTTGATCGTTCCTTAGCCGTGTGCGGTGCCCCCTGCCACCAAATTCCACCTCGGTCATATCGTTGTAGAGCTTAGGCGAAGCCCTGCGTCGGTAGTACATCAAGATCGTCACCATGCCGTCGTGCTGACGGAACTCTTCCTCGACGCTTTGCTGGATCGGAGCCCGAGGATCGTCATCGATCTGAACGTGTGCTAAGAACTCGGAGGTGCCGGAGTAACGGTGCTTGGATCGGTCGGATCGGGAAGAAGACGTACGACTACTTCCTCTACGTTGTGTGATCGCTTCCGCAGTCGGTCTGCGTTGGTACGTAGAAAACACTCTCCCCCTCGTTGCTATGCATCACCATGATCTTGCGTGTGCGTAGGAAAATTTTCGAAATTACTACGTTCCCCAACAGTGGCATCCGAGCCTAGGTTTTATGGTTTGATGTTATTTGCACGAGTAGAACACAAGTGAGTTGTGGGCGATACAAGTCATACTGCCTACCAGCATGTCATACTTTGGTTCGGCGGTATTGTTGGACGAGACGATCCGGACCAACCTTACGCGTACTCTTACGCGAGACCGGTTCCCTCGACGT
The DNA here is from genome assembly GCA_034509565.1 of Triticum monococcum. NCBI lineage: Eukaryota > Viridiplantae > Streptophyta > Magnoliopsida > Poales > Poaceae > Triticum > Triticum monococcum. The sequence continues at coordinate 166,841,665 of CM067847.1, read as the reverse complement.
GCTATGCACACAGATGGCTTGCGGAAGACTGTCTCTCCAACTTTAGTTGAACCAAGTGTGGCTATGCCCGGTCCTTGAGAAGGTTAAAACGGAGTCTATTTGACAAACTATCGTTGTGGTTTTGATGCGTAGGTGAGATGAGTTCTTACTTAAGCCCGTAGCAGCCACGTAAAACTTGCAACAACAAAGTAGAGGACGTCTAACTTGTTTTTGCAGGGCATGTTGTGATGTGATATAGTTAAGGCATGATGCTGATTTTATTGTATGAGATGATCATGTTTTGTAACCGAGTTATCGGCAACTGGCAGGAGCCATATGGTTGTCGCTTTATTGTATGCAATGCAATCGCGATGTAATGCTTTACTTTATTACTAAGCGGTAGTGATAGTCGTGGAAGCATAAGATTGGCGAGACGACAACGATGCTACGATGGAGATCAAGGTGTCGCGCCGGTGACGATGGTGATCATGACGGTGCTTCGGAGATAGAGATCACAAGCACAAGATGACGATGGCCATATCATATCACTTATATTGATTGCATGTGATGTTTATCCTTTTATGCATCTTATCTTGCTTTGATTGATGGTAGCATTATAAGATGATCTCTCACTAAATTATCAAGAAGTGTTCTCCCTGAGTATGCACCGTTGCCAAAGTTCGTCGTGCCCAGACACCACGTGATGATCGGGTGTGATAAGCTCTACGTCCATCTACAACGGGTGCAAGCCAGTTTTGCACACGCAGAATACTCAGGTTAAACTTGACGAGCCTAGCATATGCAGATATGGCCTCGGAACACAGAGACCGAAAGGTCGAGCGTGAATCATATGGTAGATATGATCAACATGACGATGTTCACCATTGAAAACTACTCCATCTCACGTGATGATCGGTTATGGTTTAGTTGATTTGGATCACGTGATCACTTAGAGGATTAGAGGGATGTCTATCTAAGTGGGAGTTCCTAAGTAATTTGATTAACTGAACTTAAACTTATCATGAACTTAGTACCTGATAGTATCTTGCTTGTTTATGTTGATTGTAGATAGATGGCTCGTGCTGTTGTTCCGTTGAATTTTAATGCGTTCCTTGAGAAAGCAAAGTTGAAAGATGATGGTAGCAATTACACGGACTGGGTCCGTAACCTGAGGATTATCCTCATTGCTGCACAGAAGAATTACGTCCTGGAAGCACCGCTGGGTGCCAGGCCTGCTGCTGGAGCAACGCCAGATGTTATGAACGTCTGGCAGAGCAAAGCTGATGACTACTCGATAGTTCAGTGTGCCATGCTTTACGGCTTAGAATCGGGACTTCAACGACGTTTTGAACGTCATGGAGCATATGAGATGTTCCAGGAGTTGAAGTTAATATTTCAAGCAAATGCCCGAATTGAGAGATATGAAGTCTCCAATAAGTTCTATAGCTGCAAGATGGAGGAGAACAGTTTTGTCAGTGAGCATATACTCAAAATGTCTGGGTATAATAATCACTTGATTCAGATGGGAGTTAATCTTCCAGATGATTGCGTCATTGACAGGATTCTCCAATCACTGCCACCAAGCTACAAGAGCTTCGTGATGAACTATAATATGCAAGGGATGAACAAGACTATTCCCGAGCTCTTCGCAATGCTGAAAGCTGCGGAGGTAGAAATCAAGAAGGAGCATCAAGTGTTGATGGTTAACAAAACCACTAGTTTCAAGAAAAAGGGCAAAGGGAAGAAGAAGGGGAACTTCAAGAAGAACAGCAAGCAAGTTGCTGCTCAAGAGAAGAAACCCAAGTCTGGACCTAAGCCTGAAACTGAGTGCTTCTACTGCAAGCAGACTGGTCACTGGAAGCGGAACTGCCCCAAGTATTTGGCGGATAAGAAGGATGGCAAGGTGAACAAAGGTATATGTGATATACATGTTATTGATGTGTACCTTACTAGAGCTCGCAGTAGCACCTGGGTATTTGATACTGGTTCTGTTGCTAATATTTGCAACTCGAAACAGGGACTACGGAATAAGCGGACTCTAGCAAAGGACGAGGTGACGATGCGCGTGGGAAAGGGTTCCAAAGTCGATGTGATCGCGGTCGGCACGCTACCTCTACATCTACCTTCGGGATTAATATTAGACCTAAATAATTGTTATTTGGTGCCAGCGTTGAGCATGAACATTATATCTGGATCTTGTTTAATGCGAGACGGTTATTCATTTAAATCAGAGAATAATGGTTGTTCTATTTATATGAGTAATATCTTTTATGGTCATGCACCTTTGAAGAGTGGTCTATTCTTGTTGAATCTCGATAGTAGTGATACACATATTCATAATGTAGAAGCCAAAAGATGCAGAGTTGATAATGATAGTGCAACTTATTTGTGGCACTGCCGTTTAGGTCATATCGGTGTAAAGCGCATGAAGAAACTCCATACTGATGGGCTTTTGGAACCACTTGATTATGAATCACTTGGTACTTGCAAACCGTGCCTCATAGGCAAGATGACTAAAACACCGTTCTCCGGTACTATGAAGAGAGCAACAGATTTATTGGAAATCATACATACCGATGTATGTGGTTTGATGAATATTGAGGCTCGTGGCGGATATCGTTATTTTCTCACCTTCACAGATGATTTAAGCAGATATGGGTATATCTACTTAATGAAACATAAGTCTAAAACATTTGAAAAGTTCAAAGAATTTCAGAGTGAAGTTGAAAATCATCGTAACAAGAAAATAAAGTTTCTACGATCTGATCGTGGAGGAAAATATTTGAGTTACGAGTTTGGTGTACATTTGAAAAATTGTGGAATAGTTTCGCAACTCACGCCACCCGGAACACCACAGCGTAATGGTGTGTCCGGACATCGTAATCGTACTTTACTAGATATGGTGCGATCTATGATGTCTCTTACTGATTTACCGCTATCGTTTTGGGGTTATGCTTTAGAGACGGCCGCATTCACGTTAAATAGGGCACCATCAAAATCTGTTGAGACAACGCCTTATGAACTATGGTTTGGCAAGAAACCAAAGTTGTCGTTTCTTAAAGTTTGGGGCTGCGATGCTTATGTGAAAAAGCTTCAACCTGATAAGCTCGAACCCAAAGCAGAGAAATGTGTCTTCATAGGATACCCAAAGGAAACTGTTGGGTATACCTTCTATCACAGATCCGAAGGCAAGGCATTCGTTGCTAAGAATGGATCATTTCTAGAGAAGGAGTTTCTCTCGAAAGAAGTGAGTGGGAGGAAAGTAGAACTTGACGAGGTAACTGTACCTGCTCCCTTATTGGAAAATAGTACATCACAGAAAACTGTTTCTGCGACACCTATACCAATTAGTGAGGAAGCTAATGATGATGATCATGAAACTTCAGGACAAGATACTACTGAACCACGTAGATCAACCAGAGTGAGATCCGCATCAGAGTGGTACGGCAATCCAGTTCTGGAAGTCATGCTACTAGATCATGATGAACCTACGAACTATGAAGAAGCGATGGTGAGCCCAGATTCCGCAAAGTGGCTTGAGGCCATGAAATCTGAGATGGGATCCATGTATGAGAACAAAGTATGGACTTTGGTTGACTTGCCCGATGATCGGCAAGCAATTGAGAATAAATGGATCTTCAAGAAAAAGACTGACGCTGACGGTAATATTACTGTCTATAAAGCTCGACTTGTCGCAAAAGGTTTTCGACAAGTTCAAGGGGTTGACTACGATGAGACCTTCTCACCCGTAGCGATGCTTAAATCCGTCAGAATCATGTTAGCAATTGCCGCATTTTATGATTATGAAATATGGCAGATGGATGTCAAAACTGCATTCCTGAATGGATTTCTGGAAGAAGAGTTGTATATGATGCAACCAGAAGGTTTTGTCGATCCAAAGGGAGCTAACAAAGTATGTAAACTCCAGCGATCCATTTATGGACTGGTGCAAGCATCTCGGAGTTGGAATAAACGCTTTGATAGTGTGATCAAAGCATTTGGCTTTATACAGACTTTTGGAGAAGCCTGTATTTACAAGAAAGTGAGTGGGAGCTCTGTAGCATTTCTGATATTATATGTGGATGACATATTGCTGATTGGAAATGATATAGAATTTCTGGATAGCATAAAGGGATACTTGAATAAAAGTTTTTCGATGAAAGACCTCGGGGAAGCTGCTTACATATTAGGCATAAAGATCTATAGAGATAGATCAAGACGCTTAATTGGACTTTCACAAAGCACATACCTTGACAAGATTTTGAAAAAGTTCAAAATGGATCAAGCAAAGAAAGGGTTCTTGCCTGTGTTACAAGGTGTGAAGTTGAGTCAGACTCAATGCCCGACCACTGCAGAAGATAGAGAGAAAATGAAAGATGTTCCCTATGCTTCAGCCATAGGCTCTATCATGTATGCAATGCTGTGTACCAGACCTGATGTGTGCCTTGCTATAAGTTTAGCAGGGAGGTACCAAAGTAATCCAGGAGTGGATCACTGGACAGCGGTCAAGAACATCCTGAAATACCTGAAAAGGACTAGGGATATGTTTCTCGTATATGGAGGTGACAAAGAGCTCACCGTAAGAGGTTACGTTGATGCAAGCTTTGACACTGATCCGGACGATTCTAAATCGCAAACCGGATATGCGTTTACTTTAAACGGTGGAGCTGTCAGTTGGTGCAGTTCTAAACAAAGCGTCGTAGCGGGATCTACATGTGAAGCGGAGTACATAGCTGCTTCAGAAGCAGCGAACGAAGGAGTCTGGATGAAGGAGTTCATATCCGATCTAGGTGTCATACCTAGTGCATCGGGTCCAATGAAAATCTTTTGTGACAATACTGGTGCAATTGCTTTGGCAAAGGAATCCAGATTTCACAAAAGGACCAAACACATCAAGAGACGCTTCAACTCCATCCGGGATTTAGTCCAGGTGGGAGACATAGAGATTTGCAAGATACATACGGATCTGAATGTTGCAGACCCGTTGACTAAGCCTCTTCCACAAGCAAAACATGATCAGCACCAAGGCTCCATGGGTGTTAGAATCATTACTGTGTAATCTAGATTATTGACTCTAGTGCAAGTGGGAGACTGAAGGAAATATGCCCTAGAGGCAATAATAAAGTTATTATTTATTTCCTTATATCATGATAAATGTTTATTATTCATGCTAGAATTGTATTAACCGGAAACATAATACATGTGTGAATACATAGACCAACAGAGTGTCACTAGTATGCCTCTACTTGACTAGCTCGTTAATCAAAGATGGTTATGTTTCCTAACCATGAACAAAGAGTTGTTATTTGATTAACGAGGTCACATCATTAGTTGAATGATCTGATTGACATGACCCATTCCATTAGCTTAGCACACGATCGTTTAGTATGTTGCTATTGCTTTCTTCATGACTTATACATGTTCCTATAACTATGAGATTATGCAACTCCCGTTTACCGGAGGAACACTTTGGGTACTACCAAACGTCACAACGTAACTGGGTGATTATAAAGGAGTACTACAGGTGTCTCCAATGGTGGATGTTGGGTTGGCGTATTTCGAGATTAGGGTTTTTAACTCCGATTGTCGGAGAGGTATCTCTAGGCCCTCTCGGTTATACACATCACATAAGCCTTGCAAGCATAATAACTAAGATGTTAGTTATGAGATGATGTATTACGGAACGAGTAAAGAGACTTGCCAGTAACGAGATTGAACTAGGTATTGGATACCGACGATCGAATCTCGGGCAAGTAACATACCGATGACAAAGGGAACAACGTATGTTGTTATGCGGTCTGACCGATAAAGATCTTCGTAGAATATGTAGGAGCCAATATGGGCATCCAGGTCCCGCTATTGGTTATTGACCGGAGACATGTCTCGGTCATGTCTACATTGTTCTCGAACCGTAGGGTCCGCACGCTTAACGTTACGATGACAGTTATTATGAGTTTATGCATTTTGATGTACCGAAGGTTGTTCGGAGTCCCGGATGTGATCACGGACATGACGAGGAGTCTCAAAATGGTCGAGACGTAAAGATTGATATATTGGAAGCCTATGTTTGGACACCGGAAGTGTTCCGGGTGAAATCGGGATTTTACCGGAATACCGGGAGGGTTACCGGAACCCCCCGGGAGGCTAATGGGCCTATTGGGCCTTAGTGGAAAAGAGAAAAGGGGCAGCCCACAGCTGGCCGCGCGCCCCCCCTTTCCCCAAGTCCTAGTAGGACTAGGAGAAGGGGCCGGCCCCCCTCTCTCTCCTTTCCCCTTGAGAGTCCTAGTTGGAATAGGATTGAGGGGGGGAGTCCTACTCCCCGTAGGAGTAGGACTCCTCCCGCGCCCTCTCCCTAGCCGGCCGAACCCCTCCCCCTGCTCCTTTATATACGGGGGCAGGGGGCACCCCATAGACACACAAGTTGATCATTGTTGATCGTTCCTTAGCCGTGTGCGGTGCCCCCTGCCACCAAATTCCACCTCGGTCATATCGTTGTAGAGCTTAGGCGAAGCCCTGCGTCGGTAGTACATCAAGATCGTCACCACGCCGTCGTGCTGACGGAACTCTTCCTCGACGCTTTGCTGGATCGGAGCCCGAGGATCGTCATCGAGCTGAACGTGTGCTAAGAACTCGGAGGTGCCGGAGTAACGGTGCTTGGATCGGTCGGATCGGGAAGAAGACGTACGACTACTTCCTCTACGTTGTGTGATCGCTTCCGCAGTCGGTCTGCGTTGGTACGTAGACAACACTCTCCCCCTTGTTGCTATGCATCACCATGATCTTGCGTGTGCGTAGGAAATTTTCAAAATTACTACGTTCCCCAACAGTACTCGTCGTGATCCAAATCACCGATGATCCTAGTGCCGAACGGACGGCACCTCCGTGTTCAACACACGTACAGCCCGGTGACGTCTCCTACGCCTTGATCCAGCAAGGGGAGAAGGAGAGGTTGAGGAAGACTCCATCCAGCAGCAGCACGACGGCGTGGTGGTGGTGGAGGAGCATGGTACTCCAGCAGGGCTTCGCCAAGCACCGCAAGAGACGAGGAGAAAGAGAGGTAGGGCTGCGCCAACTAGAGGAGAGGAACTCATGTCTATTGGGCAGCCCCTAGGCCTCATATATATAGGGGAAGGGGAGGAGGGTGCGCCCCCTCTAGGGTTCCCACCCCTAGGGGGGGCGGCAGCCCTAGATGGGTTTGAGGGGGGGGGGGGGGGCGGCCAAGAGGGGAGAGGGGGGCGCCCCCTAGGGTGGGCCTTAGGGCCCATCTAAGCCTAGGGTTTCCCCTTCTCCTCCTTTGCTGCGCCTTGGGCCTTGTGGGAGGCGCACCAGCCCACTCAAGGGCTGATCCCTTACCACTCTTGGCCCATGCAAGCCTCCGGGGCTGGTGGCCCCACTTGGTGGACCCCCGGGACCCTCCCGGTGGTCCCGGTACGTTACCGATAAAACCCGAAACTTTTCCGGTGACCAAAATAGGACTTCCCATATATAAATCTTTACCTCCGGACCATTCCGGAACTCCTCGTGACGTCCGGGATCTCGTCCGGGACTCCGAACAACATTCGGTAACCACATACAAACTTCCTTTATAACCCTAGCGTCATCGAACCATAAGTGTGTAGACCCTACGGGTTCGGGAGACATGCAGATATGACCGAGACGTTCTCCGGTCAATAACCAACAGCGGGATCTGGATACCCATGTTGGCTCCCACATGTTCCACGATGATCTCATCGGATGAACCACGATGTCGAGGATTCAATCAATCCCGTATACAATTCCCTTTGTCCATCGGTACGATACTTGCCCGAGATTCGATCGTCGGTATCCCGATACCTTGTCCAATCTCGTTACCGGCAAGTCTCTTTACTCGTTCTGTAACACATCATCCCGTGATCAACTCCTTGATCACATTGTGCACATTATGATGATGTCCTATCGAGTGGGCCCAGAGATACCTCTCCATCACACGGAGTGACAAATCCCAGTCTCGATTCGTGCCAACCCAACAGACACTTTCGGAGATACCCGTAGTGTACCTTTATAGCCACCCAGTTACTTTGTGACGTTTGGCACACCCAAAGTATTCCTACGGTATCCGGGAGTTGCACAATCTCATGGTCTAAGGAAATGATACTTGACATTAGAAAAGCTTTAGCGAACGAACTACACAATCTTGTGCTAGGCTTAGGATTGGGTCTTGTCCATCACATCATTCTCCCAATGATGTGATCCCATTATCAACGACATCCAATGTCCATGGTCAGGAAACCGTAACCATCTATTGATCAACGAGCTAGTCAACTAGAGGTTTACTAGGGACATGGTGTTGTCTATGTATCCACACATGTATCTGAGTTTCCTATCAATACAATTCTAGCATGGATAATAAACGATTATCATGAACAAGGAAATATAATAATAATCAATTTATTATTGCCTCTAGGGCATATTTCCAACATGGCCAACTTGGATGCTGTGGCCCCAATCCCGAGAGGCAGGGATGAAGGTGTGCGGCGATCCAGAAGAAATTCCTGCCCGTATTCGGTGCTAGCGATGACGGTGCCCATGGGTGTCGTTCTTCTCCTTGGAGGCGTCGCCAAGGTGTGTCGGCATCTCCATATCTCGCGCCTGGGATTGGTAGCGGTCTTCGGGCGAAAGCCTAGGTTCGGAGTCGAATCGGCAATGATGGCGACGTCCTCTATGTCGTTACTTTGTTGGGAGCATTGCGCTTGAAGACATGGTCATGAGGTTCTATGTTGTGGTGCTTCCGGCGCTCGCCGCTGTCCAAGACGATCTTCAGTGGCGCAATGTACGTCATCGCCGGTGAATCCAAGACAGTGCCTTTTGTGGACTGATCAAGTTCCTCCATTTACTTGCCACCTCCTTTTAGGCATCAAAGGGTGGATGGTACGTCGACGAGGGAAGTTCACCCGGAGTTGGTGTTGTCTTCGGAGGTCACCGGCGATGGTTGAGACGCGGCGATGTTGCTCTGATTTTGGACAAGCTATTTTTGCTTTGTAGTTGTGTTGTTGGTGGTGGCTGTCTTCGGACTAGCCTTGGTGTGGTGTGTGAACTACGCTCGTTTTTTGCAACAAGTTGTAGTCTTCTTGTAACTCAAATTCGCGTACTCTCGAAAAAAAACAAGAAAACTTGATCTTTATTCAGACCGTGGCCGATTTTTCGATATTCCAATGCTCTTTTGCCCTCTCTACTTCAATTTTCTTGATATGTTTCCCAAAACAAAGGCTAGAATAACCTTATTTTTTGGCAGCTAAATATTTAGCAAGGCAAGCTTAGGCAACAACCGAACACACCCTGACATTGCTTAGGAAAAAAATGCTTGAGTGATGGTAATGCTCGGGATACTGAGAAAGAGGAAGAAAAATATGAAGGCAAGCAGGTTGTACAAGATGTGACAGATCCTTTACATGAAAATGAGAAGCTGGTAGGAAGTTTTCCTTGAAGATTCAAGAGTGTGAGCAGAGAAATGTTCTTGGTTTGGTTTGATTTCTTATCCTGGTCCGGCAAAACACAAAACTAGTTTAGATAGAAATGGCACTGATGACATGGATGAATCACAAAATGCAGTTCCTCAAGAGACGGGTCAAGGAGTGATATAGATACTGATGGTAATTTTGTTTTACACAAGATCATGCACACGTCATGAATTGAATGACAGGCACAATTCTTACTAGTTCTTCGCCCTACTTTTTTCAGTTGAAGACTATCAGGCCTGGAAATGGAAACTTTGGACCCGGGAGACGGTTTGATGTCTCGTACATAGCCAGCCCAGACAAATACTATTTCCTTGCTTCTTTCCTAAATGCACAAATACATTAAGAAAAAGAATGTCACAATCATCAAGAAAAAAGAGATGTTGGTGGTAATTTCCGCTGCATATAAATTCATGGCATTCAGCATCATTATATGTGACAAAAGTATACATGGAAACAGTTTTGACATGCATGGATGCACAAATTATTTTAAGCATCTAGTAGGAGTTCTTGGCACAAGCATTTGACCGACGGATTGCGTTGAGATTGATCCGCCTTTGTTACATTCCCGGGATCAGGCCATGAACACCAAAGCTTCAATCATAAAAGAAATCTATCCAGAGGTACAGGAAGTAAGAAAGCACACTGATTCAGACGGGGAAGAGCAAGGACGGATGGACGAATGCCTGATTGTCGCCATGTCTACCAAATGAAGTTTAACTTGAGAACCAGCAACCTTGAACCTCCGTGTACAATTTTCATGATGGTATCCTTCACATGGCACAACTGGCAGTAGCAAAACGACGAAGCACATCGTTGACACTTCTTTTATTGGGAACAATCATATATTCCAATAAAACTGGACATCAAATTGCCTGTGTGCATCGCATGATGAAGAGGCCTGAGTATTCCCTTTTCCGAAAAGAATAAATGGACATCAAACTTCGGTGAAAAAAGGTGGATAAGAAAAGCCGTGGTGGAAATTAATTGATGCAGCGAACCACCATTCCATCGGCAAGAGTACAGTATGCGGGAACTCCAACCAAAACAACCCGTTCTCACTAGGGCAAGTACCTCCGCATGCCCTTGATGTCAAGAAGCCTCTCGTGTTCTGCAAGATCATCGTCCTCGATGTGATCACCGAGGTAGTAATAAGAATCCTCGCGGTAATCCTCATAATCCTCGTGATTCGGATAGTCAGGACTCCAACAGCAACTGCAAGGCAGATATGGCAAAGAGTACTGAGGGCCATCCATGTTAACTCGAGAACACTTCTCCAGCAAATCATCATCCATCCTGAGATACTTACATTCAAAAACGTTAAGGTGCTCTAGGTGGGGGCAGCCATCAAGGATCACTGTCAGCCCTTTGTTGGTGAGTCTGTTGCTATCAAGATACAAGGAACATAGCTCGTGCATCTTCGCAATCGCGAAAGCATTACCATCATCTTCAGGTTTGTAAAAACGATCTTTTTTTATGAGACTGAAGTGCTTCAGGCGTGGGCAGGCTTCAGCGACGATCTCGAGCATTTCCGTGCTACCAAACTACATCGAAAGCTCGAGCTCTTCAAGGAGAGGGAACTTGCGCATAACCTTTGCAAATATTTCCTTTGAGACGTAATAACACTTGATGAGATACAGCCTCTTTAGTAAGGGTGCCCTGCAAGATAGTATTAACATTAATGCTACTCTCTCTAATCCGAATTAATAACGCAGTTTCTATACAATGTAAAATGGGCAGCTACGGCTGACTGCGTGAGAGGGAGGATCAAAAGCTGATGGATGGGCCATTTATCTGGCTTAACGGCAAACTAATGGTGTGAAGATTTTGGTGCCAAGTCAGCCCTTACAGTGGGACCCACCTGTCAGATTTCGTGTCAAAACGTGGTCAAATGAGCATACATGTTATCGGTAAGCGGATTACCGAAAATTGATGTTTTCAGTAAATGGCGGTTTTTGTATACAACGTGCGCAATTGTGATGTTTTTTTTAGCTATTTACTCATAAATTTGTCATGCCAATTTATGTTTCTTTTACAAACCTTTAGCGAAATTGTGGTTTTTTATACAACACGCGCAATTGTGATGTTTTTTTAGCTATTTACTCATAAATTTGACATGCGAATTGGGGCATGCTACGCGTCCGCTGGCTGAAAAGATCAGCCGGGTCACGAGCCGTCAGATCAACTGAATCGAGCAGTCGTGCACGCCTCACTTATTGAAACACAGGTCTTGTTACGAAATTACTTCTGTAACACAAGTCTTGTTGTAGAAATTTTTTGCATCGGCTATTTTGTTGCAAAAAGAATTATTTTTTCGGAATAGATAAGTGCCGAACGTTCGGAATCTGCGATTTCAGCCCGAATGCGTTTTTACCTGTTGGATAAGATCCACGCATCTTGAAGCTTTTCTGGTTGCCACGTCATTTTTGTCGAGCGTTCGGGTTGAGCAGGCCATCGACCGAACGAACCCCACCCACGTCTTTCACCGCTCTCGCCTCCCCACTCATCTCATCCCTGCTCTCAGTCCTCTTTTTATTCTGAGTGATTGCAACGGCGGGAGTGGGGGCTGATCCTCAGGGGAGCTGCTCATACCGGTGAGGGCGTTGGGTGCAGCAGCGACGAGTGCTGCACTGACGGCGATGGCGCGACGTGAAGGACCCGATGCGGCAACGGCTATCGCGGCTGGAACACCGAGGAAGGGGGCGTCGGCGACCAAGTTCGCCCTGCTGGATGCGGCCACTACGAGCCTGCCTGCACCCCTCCCCCCACGCGCTCCCAAGGTGATGTTCGTCGTCTCCCGCGCCTCCTGCCGCTCGCACCCCATCTCCCATGCGCCATCACCGGCCCATGTCAGGGGAGGCGAGTGTCTCGCCGGCCCAGGTGACGGCACCGTTCCGTGAGGCTTGGCGACCAAGGATGCACGCCTCCTCGGCCGGCGGCCGGCCGCCACATCCACCGCCCACCTGAAGCCGCCGGCTCACAACCACGCCGATCCATTCTGGCTTTGCGGACCTCGCTTCCGCCTTCTGCGGCATCGCCCAGGGCCAGGCCGGCTCCCGGCGTGTCTTCCTCTGCCTCATCGCCGCCTCCCTCACCCCCCCCCCCCCCCCCCCCCCCCCCTTGCTCGGGATCCTCTTTTTTGCTGTGCATTTTGTTGTCTGAATTTAATTTTTCTATCTTCAGATAGCACATGGCAATTTATATTCAGATGATATGGCTACTTCATATTAGAGAGAAATTTTAGAGTGGAGAGCATACCAAATTGGTAATGTTAATATCCACATGGCGACGGTAATGTTAATATCCACATGGTGACATACCAAATTGATGCTGGAACCGTATGCATTGGTAATGTTAATTGCCATGGCAAAAATACTTTATAATAAAGTTGCCATCAGTTTTTATTCAATAAATGATGGACATGGCAACTATGCATTATTCTCTAGGAAGTTCATCGAATTCATTCATAACTTGGAAAATTTATATATAGTTTGTATGGCAAATTCACTTACACATTATGTTTCCACAACATGGCAAATTTTGTATATTTCAATCTTCATAATATCCACATGGCGACGGGCTGGCGTAATGGGCTGCACCGATTCAGATGACCGTGAGAGGGAGGCTGCCTGGACGGGTACGCGGCGGCGACCAATTGAATGGCGCGACACACGGCCTCTAGGCGCGCCTTGTGTGATGGCTGGCCATGCAGTCTTGCAGTAGAGCGGGAATCGAGCGGGCGGCTAGCTCATCGTTTCTGTTGTTGGTGCGTCCCCATTTTATCTGCTACTTGTATCTTCCATGTTTCTTCAGTCGTATTGCTTGCTTGTACTCTGTTATCTCCAAGTTTGAGTTTATTTTAGCTAGAAGAACCATATTTTTGTAATTCCTTTTTCTGTGATGGCAACTTAAGATATTTTTCCCATGGCAATTATTTGGTCATGTTTTTAGATAGTTCTGTCCCACTAGTGATGGCATTATAGTGATGATTTGTGTGATGTGATGGAAATTTTCATCCATTTTCACGTTCTCCAAAATTGCCATGGCAACTTTTAGTGTAGATTCTTTTCCTACAAATCATCCGGCCCGGTAGATGTGAAGCTCTAGAGAGCCATGGATGTGCGTGGAGGGCCATTTTTGTTGCCATTTTTCCACTACTAGTATCTTTTACGCTTCTTCAGTCGTATTGCTTGTTAGTACTCTGATATCTCCAAGTTTGAGTTTATTTTAGCTAGAGGAAACATTTTTTTTTGTAATTCATTTTTCTGTGATGGCAACTTAAGATGTTTTCCCATGGCAATTATTTGGTCATTTTTTAGATAGTTCTGTTCCACTAGTGATGGCAATTATTTTTGCCATAGCCTGTTCTTGGTCCGGTGAGATGGTAAGATTGCTATCAGTACCTAATTTTTAAGAACAATTTTTCTGAGACAACCTGTTTTTTGTTTCTGTATTTTTGTTAGAAATGATTTTTCTGAATTGAGGTTCAGTTCAACACAACTGCAACTTAACTTGTGTTCACATGGCAAATTTGCCATGGCAAATTCATATGGTCACATAAAAGCATTTTTTTCAAGGAAAAAGTGTTCATGGCATTTTTAAAGTTTTTTCTTACCATGGAAAATTTAGTTTATTGCCATTTGTCAAATTTTGAGTACTATTTTTCGACCATGGCAAATTTAATAATTGAGCGTGGAAAATTTTAGTAATTGGCCATGGAAAATTCAGCTTAATGACCATGGCAAATTTTATTAACTGACCATGGCAAATTTTAAGTCCTTTTCGACCATGGAAATTTTAGTTTATTGACCATGGCAAGTTTTATTAATTGACCATGTGAACCTTTTAAGTTCTTTTTCGACCATGGCAAATTTAGTTTATTGACCATGGCAAGTTTTATTAATCGGCCGTGGCAAATTTTAAGTCCGACCATGGCAAGTTTAGTAATTGACCATGGCGAATTTAGTTTATTGACCATGGCAAGTTTTATTAATTGACTATGGCAAATTTAGTAATTGACCATGGCAAATTATTTTTCCATAATCATGGCAAATTTAGTAATTGTTAAGAACATCCACATCTTCTGTCATGCCCTTTTTTGGCAAATTTTACTCCATTTTTGCCATGGCAAAAATACTTTTATTCACACGGCAAACTTTAGTGTAAGTTGCCATGGAAATTTTTAGTTTAAATTGCCATGGCAAATTTATTGTAAAGAGCATGGGAAGTTTTGTTTTAAATATTATGGCAAATTTACATTTTCTAGAACATCGCAATTTTAACTATGTAGCACGGTAAATATATTTGTATAGCCATGGCATTTTTTATTTATTTCCATGGCAAAAGTACTCCATTTTTGCCATGGAAATAATTAATCCATTTTTGGACATGGCAAAATTTACTCCTTTTTTCCATGGCAAATTTAACTCCATTTTTTCCATGTCAAAAATACTTTTTATTTTCATATGGCAAATTTTTAGTTTAAGTTGCCATTCCAAATTTTTATTTTTAGTTGCCATGGAAAATTTATTGTAAGGAGCATGGCAATTAAAATTTAAATATTATGGCAAATTTACATTTTATAGAACATGGCAAATTTTACTATGTAGCATCTTAAATATACTTGCGTAGCCATGACATTTTTTAATTTATTTCCATGGCAAAAGTACTACATTTTTGCCATGGCAAAAATTAAACCATTTTTGCCATGGCAAATTATCTAGATTTCTGTATGATATTTACTGTAAAGTTTTTTTAAAGGTTTTTAGTTGGTTTCATTTTTTTGATGGTTTTTTTATTTACCTAAATGGGCCTATTTTGGCCTGCCAACACAAGCGACATGAGCTTTTTACTCTTTTTTTCCATGGCAAGTTTTTACTTTTAATGGCACGACAATTTTTACTTTTTTTGCCATGGCAATTTTTACTCTATTTTTGCCATGTCATTTTTTACTTTTAATATAAGCTGATGCATGAAATAAATCTCTAGTTGAACTTCTGCTAGCTGCCATGGGAACATGGCATATTTTGTAGAAAATGTTTAAAGATGGTAAATTTGAGTATAACATAACATATATGTTTGGTGCAGAACATGGCAAATTGTTGAACACCTTTTTAGTAGGTTTCCCATACTATTTTACTGTACTTACATTCTGGACTCATGAGCATGTTAACTTTTTTGTAGCATGGTAAAAGGTCATGGCATTTTTTTTCGTGCAAACGAACAATGTCTATTTTGTCATAGCAAAAATAGGGCTTTTTTGTTTTCATGGGTTTTTTTTATACAGAGAAAAGGCCTGTAAGGCTTTTTCGTTCTTACGGGCTTTTTTTTTGGTAGGCCTCTCCTTCTGAACGATTTGGTTCGTAGGGGGCTGCCTATCGTACCGAACTCCTCGTACGGACTGGGAGGCCAACAGATCGAACGTTCGGTTCTTATTAATGTCTTATTTTTTTTGTAACTGAGGCCTTGTTGTAGAAATTTTCTGCAATAAAGGTTTTGTTACAAAACATAGACCGGTCGTAGATTATTGCGACATCGTATATGTTTCAGAAACATGGCCACTATTGCAGAAACATGTTTAATGAACGACAGTACACGAGCTCGGTTAAACACGTGTCATGCAGGGAAGGTGACGGATGCGGCCGCTGCGATCCGCCGGGTGACGTTTCCCATGCGAATTCGGTTGAGTTTATTCTGCTTAGCAACTGAATCGAATGAACGAAGAGAAACAGGAGATCCTTGCAACAAAGCGGGTCAAGAAGAGAGACTTACTGCTCGCCGAGGAAGAGGAAGAGGTCATCGTCGAAGAGCTCGGCGGCGAAGACCTCGCACTGGCCGGCGCTGAGCCGCAGGGCGGCGCGCACAAGATTGGTGCGGACGGCCTGCCAGCCGAAGGGCGGAACGGCCGGCAGGTCGCGCGCGTCGATGCAGCGCCACAGCTCGGGCTCGTGCCGCGCGACGCGGCGCCAGGAGCGGCACACCGCCGCGGCGCCGCCGAGCAGGAGCTCCACCTGGTCCAGCTTGCGGAGGATGCACGAGATCGCGTCCTGGGGAAGCTCCGCCCAGTCCCTCTCCCACGGCACGGGCATGTTGTTGAACACCGTGACGTGCCACGTCCGGTCTCTCCTCCTGCTGGCTCGTCCCTTCCGACCCCGCGGTCTTGCCGCTGCCGCCGGCGGCGGCGGGTGGAGCGATGGCGGCTGCATCGGGATCGCGATGCGGAGCGTTAACGAGGCGAGTTTTGTTTTTATGGGCTGAGATAAGCGTAGGTCGGTGCCTTGATTTTTCTTTTTCTTTCGCGTAGGTAGGTCGGTGCCTTGATTTTTCTTTTTCTTTCGCATAAGACCTCAGCCTGTTGAGGTCTCTCACTTTGCACTATGTATATGTGTATTTTTAGGATTAAACCCTGTGCGCTAACTATCATTCAAAACATAATAGTTTTTCTTTTTTTTGCGAAACAAAACATAATAGTTTTTTTTAGAGCAAAGCAGGGCTTTATTACTTAACTGAGCCTAGGCATATCGCCCAAGACAGCAGTGCCCATCTGGGCAGGTACATCGGACTCCCATTCCATGAACTGGTTTGGGTTACATTCACGGCTAACATTGGCCAACTCGTGGGCTACCGAGTTTGCAGCATGTTTACAAACATTGATAGTAAAATTGGAAAACCAAAGTTTGAGCTGGTACTTCATGTCCTCAATAACCGCAGAATACGCCGAGGAGTCCACTGTATGTATGTCGAGAGCTTCGGCCAGAAGCTGCGAGTCCGTCTCCAGCTCAACAGAAACGATGCCCAGATCTGCTGCTGTGCTGATAGCATGTGACATGACCATTATCTCCGCAGTGAAAGCATCAGCGACATGCTCCTGTCTTCCTGCCCGGGCGCAAACAAGTGTTCCTTCCGTCGTTCTCACTGCGACGCCCCACCCTGCATGATCTTGGCCAGGCACAAAGGATCCATCGACATTGATCTTGTAGCCTGCTCCCTTCGGTGGTCTCCACTTGTCCGGCTGCGGTTTGGCGATTGGTTGACTGAAAAGCTCCCAGTACTCCAACACGTTGGCCCTTGTCTGTCGCGCTATATCATGGGCCGAGGTCGGCAGCTTTCCTTGCCAGAGTTTATTTCTATTGAACCACCATAGCCGCCAGAAGGTGAGAATGTGTAGACGTTTTTTCTCATCTAGCCCCTAAAGATAGTCGAACATTCATTACTAGGAAAAAGCCTATACATAAAATCTTATCAGCAGCGCGCTTTTAAATAGCGAGCTCAAGAATAACTCGCTGCTGAAATAAATATAGCAGTAGCGCGCCAGCTCAAAGACGCGCTACTGCTATAATTCCCACGAGGCCGCCGCGAGGCTAGCTATAGCAGCAACGCGTTATAACGACGGGCGCTACTGCTACGTAGCATAGTAGCGGCGCATTTCGCCAATAAGCGCTATTGCTAAGTTTACTACAAAAATTAAGTCTCACCTCGCTCCGTGAAGAGAGTTTCTACCACCTTAAATATGTTACTTCTCAAACTTTGACAAGCACTTGGTCTTCATTGAACTCTATGTGTAGAATTTGTGGCTGCAATATGAGTCTTCACCTATTCCTAAACTGGTGAGAACTCATATTGACAAATCAGATTGTACACAAAAAGATCGTTGATGATCAATGTATTTTTGATACATTGAATTAAGTCTATTTTTACATGCTGACACATAGCAGTAGCGCTTCTTTGTAAAAGGCGCTGCTGCTAGGTAGTTTAGCAGTAGCGTCTTTCTCTATAGCGTGCTACTGCTAAGCCATTCCATCTTCCATCCCCCATCTCCTCTATCCGATCCACTCAGTCACACATTCACTGGATCCCTCTCAATCCCCCGCGCCGGTCCTCCCCCGCCGCCCTCCTCCCTCTGCGCCGCCGTCACCTCCTCCTCCTTGCTGGACTCGGTATCGGCCTCCTCCTCCGTCCTCCCTCTCCACTCACCCCTGGCCGGCCCCTCCTCGCTCCGCCTTCCTCCTCTGTCCTTCCTCCACTGGCCGCCGGCCGTCCCCTCCTCGCTCCGCCTTCCTCATCCGTCCTA
This sequence comes from Triticum monococcum, assembly GCA_034509565.1. Classification (NCBI taxonomy): domain Eukaryota; kingdom Viridiplantae; phylum Streptophyta; class Magnoliopsida; order Poales; family Poaceae; genus Triticum; species Triticum monococcum. The sequence continues at coordinate 166,823,122 of CM067847.1, read as the reverse complement.
CTCTCTTCTCCCTCCTCGAGTCGCCCCTCATTCTCCCTCCTGCCTGCTACATTTTTATTTAGTAGGTTAGTTCATATGCAACATTTTGATTTAGTTGATATGATTTAGTTGATTTAGTAGGCTAGTTGATTTAGTTGATTTAGAACATTTTGATTTAGTTGATTTAGTAGGCTAGTTGATTTAGTTGATTTAGAACATTTTGATTTAGTTGATTTAGTAGGCTAGTTGATTTAGAACATTTTGATTTAGTTGATTTAGTAGGCTAGTTGATTTAGAACATTTTGATTTAGTTGATTTAGTAGGCTAGTTCATTTAGTTGATTTAGAACATTTTGATTTAGTTGATTTAGTAGGCTAGTTCATTTAGTTGATTTAGTATGCACCATTTTCATTTAGTTGATTTAGAACATTTTCATTTAGTTGATTTAGTTACTTTTTGGCAAAATGTAGGTGATACCTTGTCATCTAATATGTTACTAGATCTTAGGATTATAATTGTCCATCAAATTGCTTCTCGCGGAAGAACCAAAAATATCTCATGCTACTGTTTTTCTTTCCTGTGAAGTGGATTGTTAATCCTTTGCTCATATTGCTTTATGGCGCCACCACCACCACCACTATGTCGACTGTGCAAGTCAAGGTGCGCCAGCAGCCTTGCAACTGGCAAGCTGTTCGGCATCTACTTCCAGCCGGGTTTTCGTCATGCGGCGGTAAGAAATTAGATGAAATGTAATAACTATTTTATTTTTAGTGTTGGCATTACTGCATTGTGTCATTTTGCTTATTTTACACAGATCGTCCCATGCAATGTGAGGTTGAAATTCAACAAGCTGACAGGAGACACTGTGACATTTGAGGCTCCTGGGGGGCCGTACACTATGGAGGTCGAGAAAGGACGCAATATGTCGCAGATTGGAGGAGATGGATGGGCCCGTTTCGTCGCTCGCATGCGTCTTACTGGTGATGAGTTGATCGGCTTCTCCTTCAGAGCAGAAAGACCCAAGCTGGCTGTCATTTATCTCAACCTGGTGGAAGATGATGAAGATGACGAAGATGAAGATAATGAGGACCCACTCGATGAAGATGATGAGGACCCACTTCATGAAGCCATCGTAGCTCAAAGAACAAGGCTGAGCGAGGAGGAGGTGTCCAACCTGTGGGACATAATTCCGCCACGTGCTGACTTTGTCGGGGTGCCATTCGTGACCCGCCTGACAAATACCATGGTTGATTGTCATGATATGGTATGTTATACTTACAAATGCAAATTATCCGATGAAAAACTTAGTGTACAGTCCAATGATATGGTATGTTGTGTGGAATCTAGTCAATGATATGTTTTACTGTAGAGTTCGATCACATGCTTATTAGTGTAGAATCTAAGGAAACTATTAATAGTGTAGATAATTCATATGTACTTATTTGTGAGGCTATTTATTAATTGAAATATTTTTCTTATTCAGAAATTGGCAAAGAGCATATCTGTGAGTTATGGTATCGAGCCTGATGAAGAAGGCTTAGCTGGACTATGCCTTACTGCAAGGGGCTCCGTCACAACCTGTACTTACCGCGTAGACACGGACGGTCGCACACACTTAAACTCGGTTGGGTGGAAGAAATTACTCGATGGTAAGAATCTTCGTGTTGGACATGCCATCCTAATTACTATCAGGAACACCAACCGCCCAGGCTTGAGGATGATGATTGTCTTCGATATCATCTAGAACTACATATGTGTGTGTGGCTATATCATCTAGAACTACATATGTGTGTGTGGCTATATCATCTAGAACTACATATGATGATCGTCGTCGATATCATCTAGAACTACATATGATGATCGCCGTTGATATGACCTTGTACTGCTTGACGATGCATGTTGACTATGCATGAAATTGTTATCTAGTACTCCCTTCGTTCCAAATTACTCGTCGTGGTTTGAACTAAAACCACGACGAGTAATTTGGAACGAAGGGAGTACTACCCAGTAATGGTTTATGAATTTGATATCTACTAGCAGTACCTAGTATCTAGTATCTGAAAGGGAAACTGAAAGGCAAAGGGGTACGGGGGAAAATGATGAAAGATATAGTAGTAGCGAGGGACTGCGAAATCGCTAAAGCTAAGTAATAGTAGCACGTTCATAAAAAGCGCTGCTGATATCGTCAACAGTAGTAGCACGGGTAAGGACCGCGCTACTACTATAAGTTAGCTGTAGCGCCTTATTAGTAGCGCGGCCACCCATGCTGCTGCTAGCCTCAAAACCCGCGCTACTACTAGGGTTTTCCCTAGTAGTGATTGCATGCACAGACCCCGATTGCTCCATCTTGATACGTTCCCCTTCAAGAGTAAGATCCCTCCATACTCCTTTTACCTCTTTGCACTTGATGAAGAGATGAGCCCTGTCTTCGTCAGCCCGTGCACATAAAAGGCACTTCGTATCTGCAATGGGGATACCTCTCCTTGCAACATTGGTCCAAAGAGCAAGGTACTCATGCTTTACCCTCCAGGCGAACATCTGGATGTTACGGGGGCATGGCATTTTCCAAAGTCGTCTCCATGAGTCATCCTTGGTCTCGTTCAGGTTCCCTAGATTGGCAGAGCTCCCTCCCGCTCCTCCATCCTTATTCATCCTCTCCAGCTGGACTTGGAGTTTATATGCACTTTTAACCGAGTGGATACCTTTCGTGTCAAAGTGCCATGCAATAAAATCCTGAACTCCTTCTCGAAGGGGAATAAGCAGAATATGTTTTGCATCATCAGGCCAGAAGATCTCCCGTATGAGCTGTTCGTCCCAGTACCCGGTAGCCAGATCGATTAGGTCACCGACCCACTCCAACAGACAATGTCCACGTGGTGTGATGACTCCTCTAGACCACGGGCGGGGAAGCCACGGATCCGACCAGATATTTACCTTAGTCCCATCTCCAATCCTCCAAATATATCCCTCACGAAACAGATTGAGGCCATGAAGTAAGCTCCTCCAGGAGTATGATATCCCTGTTGGAAATATGCCCTAGAGGCAATAATAAATTGGTTATTATTATATTTCCTTGTTCATGATAATCGTTTATTATCCATGCTAGAATTGTATTGATAGGAAACTCAGATACATGTGTGGATACATAGACAACACCATGTCCCTAGTAAGCCTCTAGTTGACTAGCTCGTTGATCAATAAGATGGTTACGGTTTCCTGACCATGGACATTGGATGTCATTGATAACGGGATCACATCATTAGGAGAATGATGTGATGGACAAGACCCAATCCTAAGCCTAGCACAAGATCATGGAGTTCGTTTGCTAAAGCTTTTCTAATGTCAAGTATCATTTCCTTAGACCATGAGATTGTGCAACTCCCGGATACCGTAGGAGTGCTTTGGGTGTGCCAAACGTCACAACGTAACTGGGTGGCTATAAAGGTACACTACAGGTATCTCCGAAAGTGTCTGTTGGGTTGGCACGAATTGAGACTGGGATTTGTCACTCCGTGTAAACGGAGAGGTATCTCTGGGCCCACTCGGTAGGACATCATCATAATATGCACAATGTGACCAAGGAGTTGATCACGGGATGATGTGTTACGGAACGAGTAAAGAGACTTGCCGGTAAAGAGATTGAACAAGGTATCGGATACCGACGATCCAATCTCAGGCAAGTACAATACCGCTGGACAAAGGGAATTGTATACGGGATTGATTGAATCCTCGACATCGTGGTTCATCCGATGAGATCATCGTGGAACATGTGGGAGCCAACATGGGTATCCAGATCCCGTTGTTGGTTATTGGCCGGAGAGTTGTCTCGGTCATGTCTGCATGGTTCCCGAACCCGTAGGGTCTACACACTTAAGGTTCGGTGACGCTAGAGTTGTTATGGGAAATAGTATGTGGTTACCGAATGTTGTTCGGAGTCCCGGATGAGATCCCGGACATGACGAGGAGCTCCGGAATGGTCCGGAGGTGAAGATCAGTATATTGGACGAAGGGTATTGGAGTCCGGAATTGTTCCGGGGGTACCAGGTGATGACCAGCGTGTTCGAAAGGGGTTTCGGAGGCCCCGACAAGCGTTGGGGGGCCTTATGGGCCAAGGGGAGAGGGCACATCAGCCCACTAAGGGGCTGAGCGCCCCTCCCACCCCATCTCACATAACCAGGAGAGGTGGGGGCGCCACCCCTAGGGCAGCCGCCCCTCCCGGCTTGGGGGGCAAGTTTCCTAGAGGGTGGGGGCTCCCAAACCCATCTAGGGTTTCCCCTGTGGCTGCCGCCCCTCCCCTAGGGAACCCTAGGGCGCCTCCCCCTCCTCCCTTCCCCCTATATATAGTGAGGGAGAGAAAGGGCAGCCGCACCCTTCCCCTGGCGCAGCCCTCTTCCTCCTCCAACACCTCATCCTCCTCCGTAGTGCTTGTCGAAGCCCTGCCGGAGAACCACGAGCTCCATCACCACCACGCCGTCGTGTTGTCGGAGTTTTCCCTCAACTTCTCCTCTCACCTTGCTGGATCAAGAAGGAGGAGACATCTCCCAACCGTACGTGTGTTGAACGCGGAGGTGCCGTCCGTTCGGCGCTAGGATCATCGGTGATTTGGATCACGACGACTACGACTCCATCAACCCCGTTCACTTGAACGCTTCCGCTTAGCGATCTACAAGGGTATGTAGATGCACTCTCCTTCCCCTCGTTGCTAGATTACTCCATAGATTGATCTTGGTGATGCGTAGAAAATTTTGAATTTCTACTATGATCCCCAATAGTGGCATCATGAGCTAGGTTTATGCATAGTTTCTATGCACGAGTAGAACACAAAGCAGTTGTGGGCGTCGATATTGTCAATTTACTTGCCGTTACTAGTCTTATCTTGATTCGGTGGCATCGTGGGATGAAGCGGCCCGGACCGACCTTACACGTACTCTTACATGAGACTGGTTCCACCGACTGACATGCACTAGTTGCATAAGGTGGCTAGCGGGTGTCTATCTCTTCCACTTTAGTCGGATCGGATTCGATGAAAAGGGTCCTTATGAAGGGTAAATAGAAATTGGCATATCACGTTGTGGTTTTCGCGTAGGTAAGAAACGTTCTTGCTAGAAACCTATAGCAGCCACGTAAAAACTTGCAACAACAATTAGAGGACGTCTAACTTGTTTTTGCAGCATATGCCGTGTGATGTGATATGGCCAAAAGGATGTGATGAATGATATATGTGATGTATGAGATTGATCATGTTCTTGTAATAGGAATCACGACTTGCATGTCGATGAGTATGACAACCGGCAGGAGCCATAGGAGTTGTCTTAATTTATTTATGACCTGCGTGTCAACTTAAACATCATGTAATTACTTTACTTTATTGCTAAAGCGTTAGCCATAGTAGTAGAAGTAATAGATGACGAGACAACTTCAAGAAGACACGATGATGGAGATCAGGGTGTCATGCCGGTGACAACGATGATCATGGAGCCCCGAAGATGGAGATCAAAAGGAGCAAAATGATATTGGCCATATCATGTCACTATTTGATTGCATGTGATGTTTATCATGTTTTACATCTTATTTGCTTAGAACGACGGTAGCTTAAATAAGATGATCCCTCACTAAAATTTCAAGAAAAGTGTTCTCCCTAACTGTGCACCGTTGCGAAGGTTCGTTGTTTCGAAGCACCATGTGATGATCGGGTGTGATAGATTCTAACGTTCGAATACAACAGGTGTTGATGAGCCTAGCATGTACAGACATGGCCTCGAAACACATGTGAAACACTTAGGTTGACTTGACGAGCCTAGCATGTACAGACATGGCATCGGAACACGGAGGACCGAAAGGTTGAACATGAGTCGTATAGAAGATGCGATCAACTTGAGATGTTCACCGATGATGACTAGTCCGTCTCACGTGATGATCGGACACGGCCTAGTCGATTCGATCATGTATCACTTAGATGACTAGAGGGATGTCTATCTGAGTGGGAGTTCATGAAATAATCAGATGAACTCAATTATCATGAACATAGTCAAAAGGACTTTGCAAATTATGTCGTAGCTTACGCTTTAGTTCTACTGTTTTAGATACATTCCTAGAGAAAATTTAGTTGAAAGTTGATAGTAGCAATTATGCGGACTGGATCCATAAACTGAGGATTGTCCTCATTGCCGCGCAGAAGGATTCTGTCCTTAATGCACCGCTCAGTGAGCTGAACCTCGAGCGTCGGTTGTGGATGTTGCGAACATCTGACATACGCGTTTTGATGACTACATGATAGTTTAGTGCGTAATGCTAAATGGTTTAGAATCGAGGCACTAAAGACGTTTTTGAAACATCGCAGAACATATGAGATGTTCCAAGGACTGAAATTGGGATTTCAGGCTAGTGCCCACGTCAAGAGGTATGAGACCTCCGACAAGTTTCCTAAGCCTGTAAACTAAGGAGAAAAGCTCAATCGTTGAGCATGTGCTCAGATTGTATGAGTACAACAATCACTTGAATCGAGTGGGAGTTAATCTTCCAGATGAGATAGTGATGTTTCTCCAAAGTCACTGCCACCAAGCTACTAGAGCTTCGTGATGAACTATAACATATCAGGGATAGACATGATGATCCTTGAGCAATTTGCGATGTTTGACACCGCAAAAGTAGAAATCAAGTAGGAGCATCAATTTTTGATGGTTAGTAAAACCACTAGTTTCAAGAAGGGCAAGGGAAAGAAGGGATACTTCATGAAACAGCAAATCAGTTGCTGCTCTAGTGAAGAAACCCAAGGTTGAACCCAAACCCGAGACTAATTAAGTGCTTCTATTGTAAGGGGAACGGTCACTGGTAGCGGAACTACCCCAAATACATGGTAGATAAGAAGGCTGGCAACTTCAACAAAGTATATACGTGTTATTAATGTGTACCTCACTAGTACTCCTGGTAGCACCTGGGTATTGGATACCGGTTCAGTTACTATTATTGGTGACTTGAAGCAACGGACTGAACGGAGACTGGCTAAGTGCGAGGTGACGATGTGTGCATTTCCAAAGTTGATGAGATCACCATCACACGCTCCATCTGCCTTCGGGATTAGTATTGAACCTAGATAAATGTTATCAGGTGTCTACATTGAGCATGAATATGATTAGATCATGTTCATTGCAATACGGTCATTCATTTAAGTTAGAGAATAATGGTTATTCTGTTTACATGAATGATACCTTTCATGGTCATGCACCCTATGTGAATGGTTCACTGAATCTCGGTCGTGGTAATACACATGTTCACACCAAAAGATGTAGAGTTAATAATGATAGTACCACTTTCTCGTGGCACTGCCGCTTAGGTCATATTGGCGTAAGATGCATGAAGAAACTCCATGTCGATGGATGTTTGGAGTCACTTGATTTTGAATCACTTGACACATGCGAGCCATGCCTCATGGGCAGGATGACTAAGACCCCGTTTTCAGGTACAATGAAACGGGCAAGTGACTTGTTGGAAATCATGCATGCTGATGCGTGTGATCCAATGAGAATTGAAGCGTGCGGTGGATATCACTATTTTCTCATCTTCACTGACGATTTGGGTAGATATAGGTATATCTACTTAATGAAGCACAAGTCTGAAACGTTTGAAAAGTTCAAGCGATTTCAGAGTGAAGTTAAGAATCATCATAACAATAAGATCATGTTCCTATGATCTGATCAAAGGGGGATTTTCTGAGTTATGAGTTTGGCAATCACTTAAGACATTGTGGAATTGTTTCACAGTTGAAGCCACCTGGAACACCACAAGGTAATGGTGTGTCCGGACGTCGTAATCAAACCCTATGAGATATGGTGCGATGTATGATGTCTCTTACCAATCTACCATTTTCATTTTGAGGTTATGCGTTAGAGACAGCTGCATTCACTTTAGATAGGACACCATCTAAGTCCGTTGAGACGACGTCATATGAACATTGGTTTGGCAAGAAACCAAAGTTGTCGTTTCTTAATGTTTGGGGATGCGATGCTTAGGGCTTCAGCCGGAGAAGCTCGAACCCAAAGCGGACAAACACATCTTCATAGGATACCCAAGGGTGACAGTTGGGTATACCTTCTATCTCAGATCCGAGGGCAAATTGTTTGTCGCTAAGAACGGGTCCTTTCTCGAGAAGGAGCTCTCTCGAAAGAATTGAGTGGGAGGAAGAGAGAACTTGATGAGGTTGTCAAACCTTTACTTCAACCAGAGAGTGATACAACACAGAAAGATGTTTTCTGTGGTGCCTACGTCTATTGAAGAGGAAGTAAATGATAATGATCATGAAGCTTCGGATCAAGTTGCTATCGAACCTCGTAGGTCGACAAGGATATGTACTACTCCTGAATGGTACGGTAATCCTGTCTTAGATATCATGTTGTTAGACAACAATGAGCTATGGAGAAGCGATGGTTGGCCCGTATTCCGACAAATGGTTAGAAGCCATGAAATCCGAGATAGGATCCATATATTAGAACAAAGTATGGACTTTGGTGGACTTGCCCGTTGATCGGCAAGCCATCGAGATAAATGGATCTTTAAGAAGAAGACGGACGTGGGCGGTAATGTTACCGTCTATGAAGCTCGACTTGTGGGAAAGAAACTTTTCACAAGTTCAAGGAGTTGACTACGATGAGAATTTCTCACCCGTAGCAATGCTTAAGTCCGTCGGAATCATGTTAGCATTAGCTGTATTTTTCGATTATGAAATCTTACAGATGGATGTCAAAACAAGTTTTCTTACCAGTTTTCATAAGAAAAGTTGTATGTGATACAATAAAAGGTTTTGACGATCCTAAGGATGCTAAAAGGTATGCTAGCTCCAGCAATCCTTCTATGGACTACATCAGGCATCTCAGAATCGGAATATATGTTTTGATGGAGTGATCAAAGCTTTTAGGTTTATACAATGTTTGCTAGAAACTTGTATTTACAAGAAAGTGAGTGGGAGCACTACAACATTTCTAATAAGTATATGTGGATGACATATTGTAGATCCGAAATAATGTAGAATTTCTGGAAAGCATAAACGGTTGTTTGAAGAGTGTTTTTCAAAGGAAGACCTGGATAAAGGTGCTTACAAATTGGGCATCAAGATCTATAGAGATAGATCAAGACGCCTGATGATACTTTCAAAGAACGCACACCTTGACATGTTTTTGAAGGAGTTCAAAATAGATCAGTCAAAGAAGGGGTTCTTGCCTGAGTTGTAAGGTGTGAAGTTGAGTAAGACTCAAAGATTGACCACGACAGAAGAAAGAGGAAGGACGAAGGTCGTCCCCTATGCTCTTATCATAGGCTCTATACGGTATGCCATGCTGAGTACCGCACCTGATGTGTGCCTTGCCACATGTCTGGCAAGAAGGTAAAAAGGTGATCTAGGACTGGATCACCAGATAGCGGTCAAAATTATCCTTAGAGGAATAAGGAAATGTTTCTCGGTTATGGAGATGATAAAGAGTTCGACGTAAAGAGTTACGTCGATGCAAGCTTAACACCTATCCGGATAGCTCTGAGTAGAGATACCGGATACGTATAATGGAGCAACAATTTGGAATAGCTCCAAGTGGAACGTGGCAGCAACATCTATGATATAAAGTTTTGCGAAATACATAGGGATCTGAATATGGCAAGACCCGTTGACTCCAACCTCTCTCACAAGCATAACATGATCAAACCCAGAACTCATTGAGTATTAATCACATAGTGATGTGAACTAGATTAGTGACTCTAGTAAACTCTTTGGATGTTGGTCACATGGTGATGTGACCTGTGAGTGTTAATCACATGGCGATGTGAACTAGATTATTGACTCTAGTGCAAGTGGGAGACTGTTGGAAATATGCCCTAGAGGCAATAATAAATTGGTTATTACTATATTTCCTTGTTCATGATAATCGTTTATTATCCATGCTAGAATTGTATTGATAGGAAACTCAGATACATGTGTGGATACATAGACAACACCATGTCCCTAGTAAGCCTCTAGTTGACTAGCTCGTTGATCAATAAGATGGTTACGGTTTCCTGACCATGGACATTGGATGTCATTAATAACGGGATCACATCATTAGGAGAATGATGTGATGGACAAGACCCAATCCTAAGCCTAGCACAAGATCGTGTAGTTCGTTTGCTAAAGCTTTTCTAATGTCAAGTATCACTTCCTTAGACCATGAGATTGTGCAACTCCCGGATACTGTAGGAGTGCTTTGGGTGTGCCAAACGTCACAATGTAACTGGGTGGCTATAAAGGTACACTACAGGTATCTCCGAAAGTGTCTGTTGGGTTGGCACGAATCGAGACTAGGATTTGTCACTCTATGTAAACGGAGAGGTATCTCTGGGCCCACTTGGTAGGACATCATCATAATGTGCACAATGTGACCAAGGAGTTGATCACGGGATGATGTGTTACAGAACAAGTAAAGAGACTTGCCGGTAACGATATTGAACAAGGTATCGGATACCGATGATCGAATCTCGGGCAAGTACAATACCGCTGGACAAAGGGAATTGCATACGGGATTGATTGAATCCTCGACATCGTGGTTCATCCGATGAGATCATCGTGGAACATGTGGGAGCCAACATGGGTATTCAGATCCTGCTATTGGTTATTGGCCGGAGAGTTGTCTCGGTCATGTCTGCATGGTTCCCGAACCCGTAGGGTCTACACACTTAAGGTTCGGTGACGCTAGAGTTGTTATGGGAAATAGTATGTGGTTACCGAATGTTGTTCGGAGTCCCGGATGAGATCCCGGACATGACGAGGAGCTCCGAAATGGTCCGGAGGTGAAGATCGGTATATTGGATGAAGGGTATTGGTGTGACGCCCCCGATTTGACCGTACACTAATCATACACACAAACGTGTACGATCAAGATCAGGGACTCACTGGAAGATATCACAACACAACTCTACAAATAAAATAAGTCATACAAGCATCATATTACAAGCCAGGGGCCTCGAAGGCTCGAATACAAGAGCTCGATCATAGACGAGTCAGCGGAAGCAACAATATCTGAGTACAGACATATGTTAAACAAGTTTGCCTTAAGAAGGCTAGCACAAACAGGGATACAGATCGAAAGGGGCGCAGGCCTCCTGCCTGGGATCCTCCTAAACTACTCCTGGTCGTCGTCAGCGGGCAGCACGTAGTAGTAGGCACCTCCGGTGTAGTAGGAGTCGTCATCGACGGTGGCGTCTGGCTCCTGGGCTCCAACATCTGGTTGCGACAACCAGGTAGAAGGGATAGAGGGAAAAGAAGGGGAAAGCAACCGTGAGTACTCATCCAAAGTACTCGCAAGCAAGGAGCTACACTACATATGTATGCATTGGTATCAAATGGAATAAGGGTATCATATGTGGACTAAACTGCAGAAAGCCGGGATAGAGGGAAAAGAAGGGGAAAGCAACCGTGAGTACTCATCCAAAGTACTCGCAAGCAAGGAGCTACACTACATATGTATGCATTGGTATCAAATGGAATAAGGGTATCATATGTGGATTGAACTGCAGAAAGCCGGAATAAGAGGGGGATAGCTAGTCCTTTCGAAGACTACGCTTCTGGTAGCCTTCGTCTTGCAGCATGTAGAAGAGAGTAGACTGAAGTCCTCCAAGTAGCATCGCATAGCATAACCCTAACCGATGATCCTCCCCTCGTCGCCCTGTGAGAGAGCGATCACCGGTTGTATCTGGCACTTGGAAGGGGGTGTTTTATTAAGTATCCGGTTCTAGTTGTCATAAGGTCAAGGTACAACTCCGGGTCGTCCTTTTACCGAGGGACACGGCTATTCGAATAGATTAAACTTCCCTGCAGGGGTGCACCACATACCCCAACACGCTCGATCCCATTTGGCCGGACACACTTTTCTGGGTCATGCCCGGCCTCGGAAGATCAACACATCGCAGCCCTACCTAGGCACAACAGAGAGGTCAGCACGCCGGTCTAAATCCTATGGCGCAGGGGTCTGGGCCCATCGCCCTTTGCACACCTGCACGTTGCGTACGCGGCCGGAAGCAGACCTAGCCTAGTGGCTTTCCGGTCCAATCCGGCGCGCGCCACTCAGTCACTGACGTCACGAAGGCTTCGGCTGATACCACGACGCCGGGATACCCATAACTACTCCCACGTAGATGGTTAGTGCGTATAGACCAAATGGCCAGACTCAGATCAAATACCCAGATCTCGTTAAGCGTGTTAAGTATCCGCGAACGCCGAACAGGGCTAGGCCCACCTCTCTCCTAGGTGGTCTGAACTTGCCCTGTCGCTCCGCCACAAAGTAATAGTCGGGGGCCGTCGGGAACCCAGGCCCACCACTACCTGGGTGGAACCACCTGCCCCTTCAGCCCCCATCTCCGAACAGTATCATAAGTAAGGTAATTGTGTAAAGTACATAGTATATGCCCATGATCACCTACCGAAGTGATCACGGCCCAGTAGTATAGCATGGCAGATGGACAAGAGTGCAGGGTCACTGATGATAATCTCGCATCCTATACTAAGCAGTAGGATAGCAGGTAAGGTAACAACAGTAGTAGCAAGGACAGGCTATGCAGCATTATAGGATTAACTGAAAGCAGTAACATGCTACACTACTCTAATGCAAGCAGTATAGAGAAGAGTAGGCGATATCTGGTGATCAAGGGGGGGGGGGGCTTGCCTGGTTGCTCTAGCAAGAGAGAGGGGTCGTCAACACCGTAGTTGTACTGGGGGTCACCGGCAGTCTCGGGGTCTACCGGAAAGAAGTAACGGAGGGGGACCACAATAAATAACAGTGCAATCAAAGCATCACAAGGCATAACATGACAATACACGGTGCTAGGGGTGCCCTAACGCGGTATGAGGTGGTATCGGCGAAGGGGGAAAACCTCCGGGAAAATATCCCCGGGGTTTTGCGTTTTCGGACAGATGAATTAGAGGGGGAAAGTTGCGAGTTTGCTATGCTAGGGTTGCGTGACGGACGAACGGGCTGCTTATCCGGGTTCGTCTCGTCGTTCTGAGCAACTTTTATGTACAAAGTATTTTCATCCGAGCTACGGATTATTTTATATTAATTTTTAAAAGCTTTAAATCATTTTCTAAATTGTTTTAATTCGAAAATTAATTCTTAAATTGCTATGGGTACACAGAATTGTACCGAACAGAATGCAAGTGTGGCTGGCAGGTGGGGTCAAGGGTGGTCCAGTCAGCATTTGATCAGTCAACTGTTGACTGGTCAACAGGGTCAAAGAGGGCCCACCTGTCATTGACTGATAACTAATTAACCAAATTAGTTGGTTTAATTAGCAGATTAATTAGGTTAAGTTAATTAGGTTAAACTAATTATGATTAACTAGTTTAATTAATCAAGATTAAATAAGTTAATTAATTAATTGATTGATTGATAATTAATTTTATTTATTATTTTTAATCCTTTTTTTAAACGTTCTCTCGGCAGTGGCCCACTTGTCATAGGCCCAAGGCCTAATGGGTTCGGGCGGGGGGCGCAGCCCGAGCGGGCGCACGCCCAGGAGCGGGCGGAGCACGCACGACGCACGCCGGCATCGACGGCGGGGCACGCGCGACTGGACCCGGGCGCCGGCCAGCAGCGGTGGACGGCGACTGTAGTCACGAGCGGCGCTGGTGGCGTAGGCGAAGCAGAGCCGCGGCGGAGCAGGGACGATGGGAGGCCGTGACAGGCAGGGGCTCGACGACGGGGTCGGTGCACGGGCGATGCGAGAACAGGGCCGGCACGGGCGGTGCAGGACGGGGTGAGCGGAGGCGGCCGGGACGACGAAGGCGAGAGGCGTCGGCACCGGAGGCAGCAGCAGTAGCCGGAGCAAGGGAGGTCCGGGCCGGCGTGGCATGCGCGTGTGTGCGCGACCGTGTGCGCAGGTGCGCGAGCAAGGCAGGGGTCGCGGGGGCCGGCGGGGGCGCAGCCAGAGGCGGGGCGGCGCCAGCGGACCAGCAGCAGGGGGTGCAGGACAAAGGGCGGCCAGGGTGAGGCCACAATGGGCGCCGGCCTCGACGGCCAGAGCATGGGAGTTGCGCGGGGCATCGTGGTGCGCGCCGGCGCATGCACGCGTGACACGAGGGAGTGGCGGGCAGTGGCACACGGGAGGAGGGGAGCACGGGGCGAGGGAGAGGGAGGAGGGGCGTGGCCCTCACCGCGCGGACGTAGGGGCTATGGCAGCGGCTCGACAGAGGTCAGGGAGGTCCGACGAGGGAGATCCGGCAACGGGCGGCCTTCTGGGCAGCAGCGGACGATGGAGGCCAAGCGCAGGACGTCGGGGGCGACGCGGCAGGCGCGGCGAGGGGCGCCGCTGAGGGAGAGGTGGCGGGGGCGCGAGGATGAAGGTGAAGGTCTGGCGGCGGCGGGCGTCGCCAGGGAGGCGGCGGTGTCCGAGCCCTCCCTTTTCCCGATCCAGATCGGGATCGATGGGGGGGGGGGGGTGGAGGAGAGACGTGCGGGAGTGGGAGGGGGCGAGTGGGGAGTGGGCTAGGTCACGGGGGGAGAGGGGGGTTAGGTAGTGGGGTGGCACGGTCCGAGTGGGCCAGCCAGTTGGGCCGAGGCCCAGGTGGGCCAAGGGGGACTTTTATTCTTTTTTCTTGTTTTGTTTTCTCTTTTGTATTTTCTTTTTCTTTTATTTCTTTTCCTTTTCTGTTTTAATTAATTTTAGCGCATTCAAGGATTTTATAAAATTGTGTTTTCTTTACTATAATTACCCTTGTAATATTCAACACCGCCTGAACATTTTTGTTACAGCTTTTGAAAACTTTTGTTGTTTACATTAATTTAAATTTGAATTTGACACGGTTTTAACTAACGTAAGTTTAGCAACAGTAATCGAGGTGACGTGGCATGATTAGCGTGGAATTACTATAGCAATATTATCCGGGCGTTACAAATCTCCTCCACTACAAGAAATCTCGTCCCGAGATTTAAGAGGTGGGGTAAGGGGGAAATAGTTGGTTACGATATTCTAACTAGTCTTCTCATTCCTGGCTACTCTTCTCGAAGAAGGTGATCCCTTTCATTGGTGTCTTTTTCATTTCTCTACTTCATATCATCGTGATGAAGTCATCATCCTTTCTTCGGGGAACTCCATCGTACTTACGAATAGGTAAGGGGCGGCTCTACAACGATAGGATGTTGTAAGGGAAAATCATCTGGGGGTATCCCAAGAATGAACATATGAATATCTCTCGAGTTGAACAAATGAAACACATCGAGAGCAAAGTAAGACGGTGCAATAAGAAGTTTCAAGCGGATAGGAAATCGTTCATTGCCTGAAACAGAGTGTAAAAGGGGTTCAGAGCAACGGGAATACGTATTGTGTCCGATACCAGAATTGATCACTAGGAAGGTGGCTCGCAAATTACATATGAAACGAAGCGCAAGGGATAACTTCGAAACAGGGATGTACAGGAGAGTCAGGTTTCGATCCTGTGAAACCGTGGGTTATGGGCCCACCATGTGGTTAAAAGTAGAAGGAGCAGTGTGTAAGTGCATCTAGTGCCACCCCTAGTTGGTTTTGGAGTATTGACGACAAACCTAGTTGAGGGACTAATGTGTGTGTGAGAATTGTAGGATAACACAGGTAGAAGTCCCTCATTGATTCGGTTTAGCTACCAAAGATGACCCCCAAAAATGTACGAAGACATTGAAGACAATGGTGGTTCATGAAGACATTCATGTCGAAGACAATGACATATGAAGACTCCCCATGAAGCCTATGGAACTCGAAGACTTAGATCCTTCGTAGTTTTACTTCATTCATGTTGTGTCATAGGAACCACCGTACTGTTAAGTGGGGTCCAAGAGAACCAGTCTAGATGACTGAAGTGATGCCTAATTCAAATCCTATGTCTTCGAGTGAAGACAATGAGAGAAAATCTTGTCCAGAGTCAGACAAGTCAGCTTTACTTGCAGCCCAAGTAAAATTGCCGTGAGAGTTCGAATTCCGACCGTTAGTACACGTGTCAGTTCCTTAGTGACCCAGGGTCATTTCGGACAAATCAGGTCAGGGTTGCCAAGTGGCTATAAATAGTCCACCCCTACAACCATAAACGGTTGGCTGCTCAGATTTCAGTGCACGGCTTTTGTCGTTTGAGAGCAACCCACCTCGAAGCCTTTGAGAGAAAATCCTTAGTGAGGAGAAAAGCCCTAACCACCCAGAGCCAGAGTAATTGGGCATCACCTAAGTCTTCTTGTCTGAGTGATCTGAAGACTTATTACACTTGAGGACTGTGCATCCTCCAGACGGTTAGGCGTCGCGTTCTGAGCATCCAAGAGGAATTGTGGATTGCCGGTGAACGAAGTCTGTGAAGGTTTGGGAGTCTACCTTGAAGACTTACCAGAGTGATTGGGCGGGGTCTGTGTGACCTTAGCTCAAGGAGAAAACGGTGAGGACTGGGTGTCCTGAGCTGCGTATTCAGGACTGGGTGTCCGGGACTGTGTGTCCTTTGGTTTAAATACCTAGCCGCTCCAACCAGACGTACAGTTGTCACAGCAACTGGAACTGGTCCAACATATCATTGTCTTCAACGTGTCACTGGTTTCATCTTCGCCTTCCTTTACTTACTAGTACACATTGTGAAGCTATTGCATGCTTGCTTTATCCTCTGTCTTCACAACTTGACTGTATGATCTGTTTGGCTTCATAACTTCTTTCAACCTGATCCTCATTACACTGAAGCTGTTTGTCACTGTGCTTTCACTATATTGTATACTTGACCATGGCTTGCATTGTGTAATCTAACTTCCGCTGCATAGTGATAGGCTTGTTCACTCTGTTTGTCTTCATAACTTCCACGTTTTGAAGACTTTCATAAAAATCGCCTATTCACCCCCCTCTAGTCGATATAACGCACTTTCAATTGGTATCAGAGCAAGGTGCTCCCTTGTTCTGTGTGATTCGGTTTAACCACCTGGAGTTTTAGCTATGTCGACTGCAGGGATAATTAAAGTCTCCGCTGCGTGCCCCGTCTTCGATGGAACTGAATATCCCTACTGGAAGAATAAGATGCGCATGCATCTTGAAGCCATTGACGTCGACCTATGGTATGTCGTCGAAAACGGCGTTCCCAAGGCTGGAGAAGGTGTCACTGCGGCTGATGTCAAGAAGTTCACTCAACTGGACTCCACTGCCAAGAATATTATCTGTGGTCATCTGACCAAGGGACAGTACGACCGTGTGAGTGCCTTGAAGACATCCAAGCTGGTTTGCGACTGGCTCTCCAAGGTCAATGAAGGCATCTCAACCCAGAGAGATCAGAGAATCAGTGTTCTTCGCAATCTCTTCAACCGCTTCAAGCGAAATGACAATGCGAATGTCCAGCACACATTTGACCGGCTCACTGACATCACAAATGAGCTTCAAGCCCTCGGCACCACTGAGATCACCAAACATGAAATCGTCAAGACGCTGCTAAGATCACTTGACAGTTCATTTGACATCCTAGCCCTGATGATTCAAGAACGTCCAGACTTCAAGACACTCGATCCGTCTGACATACTTGAGAGGCTCAACACACATGAGTTTCAGCTTTCTGAGAAAAGAGATATCTACGGTCCAAACTATGGGCGAACTCGTGCCTTGAAGGCAAAAGCTGTGTCCTCATCTGAAGAAGAATCTGACAGCAGTTCTGATGATCCTGAAGACATTGGAAGGGAACTTGCAATGCTAGTGAAGAAGTTCCAGAAATTCACCAAGAAGAAAGGCTTCAGAAAGTCTTCACGATCAAGCTCAAGGAATGATGAAGCTTCTGCTCATGACTACAAGAAGAAAACATGTCACAAGTGCAAGAAAACTAGACACTTCATCTCTGAGTGTCCACAGTGGGACAATGAGAACAAAAGGAAGAAGAAGAGCAAGGAATATGACTCTGACGATAAGAAGACGCAGAAATACTCAAAGTCTTCGTCCAAGTCTTCCTCAAAGTCTTCATCACACAAGAAGAGTTCATCTGGCAAGGCTCGGGCGTTTGTTGGCAAGGAAATGCATTCAGAGGAGGAGTCCGCTTCTAAGGAGGCAGAGGTGGAGTCTGAGGAGGAGTCTGATTCAGGCATTGCGAGTCTGGCTACAGCCTACGTCGCCAAGTCCATCTTCAACACTGAAGACAATGAATCCATCACCAACACGGATGCAAATGACAAGGACGACTCTACTCCTACCTATTGCTTCATGGCACGTGGTGCCAAGGTAAACACACGCACTACTCACTATCAAGCATCCAATGACGATGACTCTGATTGTGATTCAAAACCCAGTTACAAAACACTTGCTAAAATTGCAACTGAACAACAAAAGGCCATGGAACATATTCAAAAACTGTTAGACAGAAGCGATGATCTGTTGGGTGCTGAAATGACTCGTTCTGAATCCTTAATTGAAGACATAAAAAATCTTCATGTTAAGTATCAGGAACTCGAAGATCGTCTTGAGACTCTCTCAACTACTCATCAAAAGCTTTCTTATGATTATCTTCAAAAGAAGCAAGATCTTGAGAAGTTAAGAGCGGATCATGAAGATCTTCAAAAGGAAAACGAGTCACTTCGAGCCGAACAGATCAGTTCTGCTCAGGAAGGATTTGAACCACCATGCCTTAAATGCATTGAGCGTGATAATGCTATTTCTGTTGCTGAATGTTCCATTGCTACTGCTGTTGCAATATCTTCAACTGTTGAAGTGGTAACTAACCCCTCTGCTGAGGATGCCACTGCTATTGCTGATGAAAATGCTAGGTTGAAGACATTGCTTGAAACAGGGATGTACAAAAGTCTCAAAGGACATCAGACATTATGTGATGTCCTCAAGAAGCAGATTCTGAACCGAAACCCTAGGAAAAAGGGTGTTGGGTTCGTGAGGAAAATTAATGCAGATGGCTCTTACTGGAAACCTGAGCAGTACCCCAAAACCACATGGGTTGCTGCAAAGGAATCCTCAGCCGATCCATCCAATCTATCTGGCTTCACTTGTGCTAATCCAATTATCATTGATGAATCCTTTGATGCAAACTATAAACTGTTTAAGAATCAGAATGGTGAAGTATTTGCCAGGTACATTGGTACTAACTGCAGGAATGGACCGCCTATGAAGAAGATCTGGGTTCCAAAAACGTGTCTTGAGAATCTTCCTGTGAATGTCCTCATGACACCTCACATGAAGAAGACAAACCTCAGACCAAAGGCTTCATATGGTCCAAAGGCTTCATACAGGCAGAGGACTCATTTGAGTCGCACTAACACAAATGTTTTGCAGGGAAACCATGCTCAGGCATATGAGAGCGGTTCTTCAAACCGTCATTCTCATATGACCAAAAACTATTCTGCCTATTCTTATGAGTACTATTCCCCACCTGCTAGACTGTTTGCTAGGGCTCCAAAGCCAAAATTTTCAGATGCTACACTTAGACTTATTGCTTCTAAGCCACCCTTGAAGATGTGGGTGGTTAAGAAAGCTTAACTCTCTTTTGCAGGGAAAGGTCTCCAGCACAAAACCAAAATCTTCTGACGCTATTGTTGGGGACCTTAAAAATCTTGTGGGGCGCAAGATCAAATGCTCGAATGGCATCACTATGTATTTCATACCTGAATCGCATGCTACTCTCCCTACTTGTCCTAACCTGGATCTAAGTTTTCATAATCCACTGGTTCGTCAAATGTTTTTGCTTCACAACACTCTTCGTGAAGCCTATCCCCCTAACTGCACTGTAGGGTACGACACCAGTGACTTCAGAGTCTTCAGAATGGATTATTGACAGTGGGTGTACAAATCACATGACTGGCAAAAGAAGTCTCTTTATGGACTCAACCTTACGTCCATCTGACAAGAGCCACATCACATTCGCTGACACTGGTAAAAGTAAGGTACTGGGTCTAGGTAGAGTTGCAATCTCAAAGGATCAACACATGGATAAAGTCATGTTTGTTGAATCCCTTGGCTTCAACTTAATGTCTGTCTCAATGCTTTGCGATTTGAACATGATTGTAATCTTTGGAAAATATCGTTGTCTGGTACTAATGGAATCTGACAAGTCTCTAGTGTTTGAAGGGTATTGAAAAGATGATTTGTACGTGGTAGATTTCTCAGCAGGGCCACAGCTTGCAGTTTGTCTTCTCGCAAAGGCTTCAGAATGCTGGCTTTGGCATCGAAGACTTGGGCATGCTGGCATGAGGAACCTCCACACCCTTGCGAAGAAGAAGCATGTCATAGGCATCGAGGGCGTCAAGTTCAAGAAAGATCACTTATGCGGTGCCTGTGAAGCTGGGAAGATGACAAGGGCAAAACATCCTTCGAAGACAATCATGATCACTACTCAACCCTTCGAACTGCTTCACATGGATCTCTTCGGTCCTACTCACTACTCAACTTTTTCCACTACTGCTTGCCTCTATGGCTTCGTCATTGTTGATGATTACTCTAGATATACTTGGGTGCACATAATCCTTTACAAGACTGAAGTGCAGGATGTCTTCAGACGCTTCGCAAATCGGGCTATGAACAATTATGGCGCCAAGATAAAGCACATCAGAAGTGACAATGGCACAGAATTCAAGAACACTGGCCTTGACACATATCTTGATACATTGGGCATCACTCATGAATTCTCAGCTCCATACACGCCACAACAGAATGGCATCGTCGAACGCAAGAACAGAACACTGATTGAGATGGCCAGAACAATGTTAGATGAGTACAAGACACCAAGAAAATTCTGGACTGAAGCCATTGACACTGCATGCCATACTATCAACCGTGTATATCTTCACAAGCTGCTGAACAAGACATCTTATGAACTTCTGACTGGCAAGAAGCCAAATGTCAGTTACTTCAGAGTATTTGGATCAAGATGCTGGATCAAGGACCCTCACCACACCTCAAAATTTGCTCCAAAAGCACATGACGGCTTCATGCTTGGATATGGAAAGGATTCGCACTCCTACAGAGTCTTCAATCTCTTTCACTACAAAGTGGTTGAAACAGTGGATGTGCGGTTCGATGAGACCAATGGGTCACAAAGAGAGCAACTACCAGATGTGCTAGATGAAGTTCCAGCCAGTGAATCAATCAAGCGAATGGGAACTGGAGAAATTATACCTTCTGAAGCTCGTCCTGAAGAAGAACTTATCATCTCAGCACCTGATCCACATGAAGCAATGCTCAGCCTGAAGACATTCCTCCCCATGACAACGTAGATCAGCAAGAGCAAAGTCTTCGACCCCTACATCCTCGTGTTGCCAATGAAGTGCAGATTGACAGAATAATTGATAGCATCAATGCACCTAGTCCACTAACTCGTTCAAGGGCAACTCAATTGGCAAACTTCTGCGGACACTTCGCATTCGTTTCAATCACAGAACCCAAGAAAATTGATGAAGCCTTTATGGAACCTGAATGGATTCAAGCTATGCAAGAAAAGCTTCAACAATTTGAGCTGAACAATGTATGGGAGTTGGTTAAGCGTCCTGATCCACGGAAGCATAACATAATAGGCACCAAATGGATATACCGCAACAAGCAAGATGAGCATGGCCAAGTCGTCAGAAACAAGGCTCGTCTCGTTGCTCAAGGATATACTCAAGTGGAAGGCATTGACTTTGATGAAACATTTGCTCCTGTTGCTAGACTTGAAGCCATCCGTATACTGCTGGCCTATGCAAATCATCACAACATAATTCTATATCAAATGGATGTAAAAAGTGCCTTCCTCAACGGCAAAATTGAAGAAGAAGTGTATGTTGCACAACCACCTGGGTTTGAAGATCCAAAACATCCTGACATGGTTTACAAGCTCAAAAAGGCACTATATGGCCTCAAACAAGCCCCTCGGGCCTGGTATGATACACTCAAATACTTCCTGAAGAGCAAAGGCTTCATACCTGGTTCCCTGGATCCCACTCTCTTCACAAAGACATATGATGGTGAACTGTTTGTGTGCCAAATATACGTGGATGACATTATCTTCGGCTGCACCAATCAGAAGTACAGTGAGGAGTTCGGATATATGATGCAAGAGCAATATCAAATGTCTATGATGGGGGAGCTGAAATTCTTCCTGGGTCTTCAGATACGGCAACAACGCAATGGCATCTTCATATCTCAAGAGAAATATCTCAAAGATTGCCTCAAGAAGTTCGGTATGCAAGACTGCAAAGGCTTCACAACACCAATGCCAGCCAAACATCATCTGGGTCCTGACGACAATGGTAAAGAGTTCGATCAAAAGGTATACCGCTCCATGATTGGTTCTTTGCTTTATTTATGTGCATCTAGGCCAGATATTATGCTTAGTGTTTGCATGTGTGCTCGATTCCAAGCGACACCAAAGGAGTCGCATCACTTAGCTGTGAAGCGAATTCTTCAATATTTGGCTCACACCCCAACTCTAGGGTTATGGTATCCAAAGGGCTCAGAGTTTGATCTGGTTGGATTTTCGGATGCTGATTACGCTGGTGACAAGGTTGATCGGAAGTCCACATCAGGCACATGTCACTTTCTGGGCCGATCACTTGTCTGTTGGTCTTCAAAGAAGCAGAACTGTGTATCTCTCTCCACTGCTGAATCTGAATACATTGCTGCTGGATCCTGCTGCGCTCAGCTTCTATGGATGAAGCAAACCCTCAAGGATTATGGCATTCATCTGAAGCAAGTGCCACTTTACTGCGACAACGAAAGCGCCATCAAGATCGCCAACAACCCAGTTCAGCACTCGAAGACAAAGCACATTGAAATTCGTCATCATTTTCTCAGAGATCATGTTGCAAAGGAAGACATTGATATCATACACGTCAACACTGAAGAGCAATTGGTAGATATCTTCACCAAGCCCTTGGATGAGAAGAGATTTTGCAAGTTACGGTGTGAGCTAAATATCTTGGAATCCTCAAATGTCCTGTGATCAGGCACACATCCTAACACTTATGCATGATGATGACTTAGATGTGCAACTCGCGAAGTAACGTATATCTTCAATCAATGAAGACATACATTCTAAGTGTGAATACATTAACGTGGAATTTGACTTCGGAGCGCCACGATAATTGTGCGCCGTGTCTGGGTCTAATACTTCCTATACGGTGGGTAGCGCCACCACCAAATTTTTCTGCTTGAAGTGTTTCACTCATGGCATTACATTTGCTATGTCTGCACATTTGGTTTGGCTTCAATCTCAACATGTCTTCATGATTATCTTCACTATGTTGATTATATATGTACTGGTGTTCTGTCCTCTACAGCATTCACTTATAGCTATGTCTTCTTGTTTGAATATTTTGAACTAAGTGAATGTGATCGGACCCTAACCTCTCCATGCTTCCTACCTCAAACTCTATCTCTCCAAGTCATATGCATTCTATTGAAACTGTCGAATGTCTTCACTGCATCCTTGTCAGAAGAAGACACAGAGACAAACTTTAAAACAGCTTTCAATGTTTTTCCATCAACAAGAAATCCGGAGAAGTAGGAACGGCTCCCGACAAACAAGGCGTGCGTGGGGTGAAACTGCCCCCACAATTCCGCATGCTGGCCATGTACTTATCAGATGCGAATCGCCAGGGGCACTTGAGTAATAGCGCAGTGCCGCCCATATCCCTATAAATACACGTTTCACTGCGGTCATTATCTCTTCTTCCACCCTCGCACGAACCCTAGCGCCACCGCTAACTCTCAACGACGCCGGCGACGAAGTGCTTCACTGCCGCAACCTCTCCGACGCCATTCTCACGCCGACAGCGGACATCAGTCTCTCTGCCGTCGCCGAGGTGTCTTCCGTCGCCAAGTTAGGGCACGGAGGATCGAACTGCTCGGCCTCAACTCTCACCTCGTCTAGCAGTTCCAAGTCTGGTAAATAACAAGTCTTTTTACAGCCTCTTTTGATCCTATAGCTCCATCACTTTCTGCCAAAAGAGGTTTCCATTCACACAAGTTTCATCCCTCTCATCTGCATCTCATAACTTGCCTAGTATATTCACTTGTTCTTCATGAAGTAGTTAGATTCCTCACTTGTACTGATCTATGGGTTCGTACAAATCTGGAACCAACTTCTTTTCTATAAAGTGAATGTCTTCGCATGATGAGGTCAATATCTTCTAAACTGATTTATCTTCAAAATCTTCTGAGAATGCATATGACCTCTTCCCCTTCCGTCGCACCTTAATGCTGTCACAAGTACATGTCCGTGGGAGAATCTTTTGGTTCTCATAGTCTGCATTCATTTGCAGAGTTCCTAAAGCGTCACATCAATTCACCCGCAGCAAGTTCCTGTTGGTCAAGCAAAAGGAAGCCTTTGAAGACTTTGAATCTGAAGCCTTCCAACTTAAGCTTCATGGTAGCAGAAAAACCAGCGAGAAAGGGAGGTAGACAGAGACGTGGTGAAACGTCTAAAGATCTGCCTGAAGATTTGGTAGAAATGTACCAAACTGATCCTGAAGAGAGCTATGGTCAGCGCAAGACACGAATCCAATGGATTCGAAGATATTGGGCAGAGTAGTGGTTCCAATACCGCTTCGTCACCAAGGAATATGCAGAGAAGTGCGCCATCAAGAGGCCATGGGGAGATGTCTTGTACAAAAATCTCGTAACCCGATCCAGAGACGAAGCCATTGCTCAAGGCTTCTATCCATGCATGGTCAGAGGACCTCAGCCAGCTGAAGCACATCCATCATCACTTCTCTGGTGTCGCGATGACAATCTCTTCAAGCGCAACTTCCAATTTGCTTAGAACTCTGCGAAGCAAAACAAGAAGGAGTTTGGACTGGACTTCAACCCTGGTCCCTCTAAGCCAAGGGCGGATGGCACACGCGACGCAAATCCCAATGTCATCGGGCCGTATGCCAATCTCGAAGGCCTCATCACTCGCATTCTAGTCCAAGGGACTGCCGTGAACGACCCTCCAACAGACACTGAGTCTGATGACGCTCCTGCTGCCCCGGAGCCGAAGCAGATGAAGAAGAAGCCAAAAGCTTCCAAGCCAGCCGCTTCTTCCAAGATCTCCAGAGCGAAGCCATTGGCCACTGCACCTCCTGAAGCAAGTGTGCAGTCTGAAGACTTATCACGAGTCTCCAAGCCCCAAGAAGCCAAGAAGCCTCAACCACATACTGGCAAAGAGCTCACTGCCGCTGCCGTTCTGCGCTGCGAGGCCATTGATCTGTCAAGTGACGACGATCTTGCCGATGACGCTCTTGAGCAGCTAATCAAGAGCAAGGAGGAGGCTGAAATCTTCAACAATCTGCCTCTGTTCGATGCAGCAATCATCCACAACTTCATTAATGAGTGGTTTGATACACCCAACATCAGCTTCGGTGATCTGCAGCTGCCCATTGGCCTCAGCGTAGCCTTCCAAGGAGCTATTGCTTCAGAACTCGCAATTGCCCAGCGCATAGTGGAACTGAAGCAGAAGATAGATTTTGGAAAGGCTCAGTTCAAGCAGAACATGGCCACGCTCAGCGTCCAAGAAGTCAAAGACTTCAAAGTCATGCTGCACGAGTTAAAGGAAAACTTTATGCAGAAACGTGCAGAGGCTCAGGGTTCACGTGAGCGCATGAAGAATTTGGCTGATCTCTGTGTGCAGGCCTACAATGAGGCCGAGAAGCAAAAGGCACTTGGGCGTCCCGGCATCGACCCCAGGATGGCCGCTAAGAAAAAGAAGAAGCCCACTGTGGCTGAACAAGAGGCCCCACGACAAGAAGCTGTTCCGATTGTCTTCCCCACTGCCAAGCCTGGCTCGAAGCCAAAGCACCGCTCAACCGCTTCAGAGCTTAAGAAGACAAGGACAGCCGAAGCTGAAGCAAGGAAGAGGAAACACCCTGAAGCCTCTCCTTCAGACCCCACCATCAAGAAATGCAAGACCAAGAAGTCTCGGGCTGCTCCCATAGAGCCCCTGATAGTCGAACCCCTCTCCATCCGCTTTCCGAACAAAGATCGTCAGCTGACCGTGCATGAGCCTGCTTTCACAGAGGCTCCACACGCTGAAGACATTCCAGCAGCCGGCCCCAACGCTGCTGAAGACATTGGTCTCCAAGACAATGTGCAAGGTGATGCAGTCCTTCCTCAGCTCGAAACGAGCGAAATGATCAGCATTGGTCGTCCCTTGACGCCAATCACCCAAGATGCATCCTGGGCAGATCGCCCGCAGGAGGAAGAGAATGAGCCCCAGCCCACTGCAACTCCACCAGCGTCGCCTGCATTCCGCAGGCTTCGCAAAGGGCCAAGGGATCAGACTGCTGACGACATTCTGGCTGCATCAGCCGAAGAACATGAAGAAGAGCACGAAGAACCTCAAGCTCCATCTCCCCCGCACCAACAAGAAGAAGTTCTCAAGGAGAACGTACCTGAATCCATCCCTCTCACTACACGTGATGAGGCTGACACCTTTGCGGCTGCCACACCCAATACTGAAGCATTTGTGGAGCCCGACCAGCCAACAACTTCAAGAGATACTGAAGCTACTGCCTCTGACCCTTCTGTGCCTGTGTCTGCTGCCGGTCCACAGTTCAACTATCATGTTGCGCACAGGCCCCAGGTACAGAAGCCAATCCCACGACTGCCAAGGTTCCCAGGTCCTGCAACCGCTCCTGGCTCCTTTAATGTCAATAGCTTCAGGGCAGATAACACCTTCTTCAACCGCTCCAAGAACCCTTACTCAAGGGAACGGATTGTGTCAGATAGGTTCTGGAGCTACCCACAACGCAGCTACTACTCCTGCGTCCTCTACAACCAAGGCCGTATCTTTCCACACCAGCGCCTTGAGGTTGAAGCTATTGCTGGTCTGCCTGGTCTGGAAGAAACACTGGACTGCTTCAAGCAAGTTGGCCTGCTGCCATTTGTCACAGATGAAGAGCACTGGAATGAAGAGCTTCTGCTCCAGTTCTATGCCACACTGCACATCAAAGGCTACAACAGAGATCCGAAGACTTGGATCCTGGAGTGGATGACCGGCAATGTCCATCATGAAGCCAATGCATTTGATATCATTGAGCTCACCGGCCTACCCACTCCTGGCGAACTCTTCGAAGAAGGCTGCCAACTCCATGCTGAAGCAGTTGAGAGCATATTTCAGCGACCTGAGCCAAATATGAGTCAGATGCTCTCAATGATGAAGCCATTGCTTCCTGACGCACCTTACCCAACCGAGTTCTTCGTTGAAGACTTAGAGTACCTGCCCAGAACTATCTATCACATTGTCAGGCGGACTCTATGGCCCATCAAGGGGCACTCTCGATATGCCAAGGTTGAAGGTGCCATGAAGACTCTCATCTTCTGCATCCTGCATGGCAAATGCTTCAATGCCCAGGATCTCTTCATACGTCAACTTGCAGCGTCTGGCTCAGATCTCTTTGGTCTGAAGATTTATGCTCCATGGGTTATGAGGCTCATCAAGCTCCACTCTGCAATATCCTATCAACCCTCTGCCCGCAACCACAGAATCTTCTTACCTGATGTGGACACCTCCGCTGAAGCGATTTATCCTGAGCCTGCCAAGCAGCCATTAAGTCTTTAGAATGCAGAACACCAGAGCTTCACTCAGCATGATGAAGGTGTTGAAGCCATTTCCAGAGTCTATCCAATGGCTGGCACCACACGTGCCCCTGCATCAACTGAAGCCACTGACAGCACAACTGCACAGAGACCCAAGAAACGCGCTCGTACACTCACTGACCGTGAACTTCTTGTGGCTCTGCACCAAAAGCAAGATAGGCATCACGGCTGGCTCAAAAGGTAGATGCGCAGTATCATGCAAGACGTCAATCACATCAGGAATCTGGCCACCAAGAATGCCTTTGTCGCACATGAAACCTGTCGCCGCACTTGGAAAGGCCTCACAATGATGTGCACTGAAGCTGAACTGCAAGAGGATGGCTTCAAAGAGAGATTCAAGTTTGACTCCACACCCCCCAGAAGAGCTGTGTTGCGTGGAACTCCGTCGCTTGAAGAATCAGAGTTCTCTTCCTCTGCTGCCATAGTGACTGGAAAAATCATTGAGGAAGAAGGCGACGCTACATCACCACCACCTTCTTCAGCGCGCGTCGTCACTGCACCAAGCTCGCCAGCTCCACCAAACGCCTCCACCGACCCTGCTGCGCCTGGGAACGCGTAGAAAACTCTATGTCTTCAAACCTTTTTGGTCATCACTGACAAAAGGGGGAGAAGCATATGATGTTCATAGTCTTCAAGCGGGTCAATAATAAGGGCGGGTGCTTTATTATATTTTGCTTCATGCTTACAACTCTCGTTTTGCTACATTTGG
This sequence comes from Triticum monococcum, assembly GCA_034509565.1. Classification (NCBI taxonomy): domain Eukaryota; kingdom Viridiplantae; phylum Streptophyta; class Magnoliopsida; order Poales; family Poaceae; genus Triticum; species Triticum monococcum. The sequence goes on along the minus strand of CM067847.1, from coordinate 166,794,897 downwards.
TTCTTTGAGTTGTAACACTTAAACTTGATGGTCGTTTGCTACTATGTTTGCCACTGTGTTTTTGCGAAGATAAATTCCGCATGTACGACGATAATTTCCGCACTTATATCATTTCGCAGACATCCATTTTTCATTATGCATATCATTATCTTCATATATCTTTACATGCATGATGGATTGTCATCATAAGTTGAAGTGGATTCCCACAAATACAACCTGCTATGTGCATTCGCGTTCCAGAAGCAAATCACTTATATGCACATCTTCAGGGGGAGCCCTTGCAGCTTATGAAGACAATTCCTTTACAATTTCACAAATTATATTCCCCGTTGAAAACTTCAACTAGTTTGTCATCAATCACCAAAAAGGGGGAGATTGTAAGTGCATCTAGTGCCACCCCTAGTTGGTTTTGGAGTATTGACGACAAACCTAGTTGAGGGACTAATGTGTGTGTGAGAATTGCAGGATAACACAGGTAGAAGTCCCTCATTGATTCGGTTTAGCTACCAGAGATGACCCCCAAAAATGTACGAATACATTGAAGACAATGGTGGTTCATGAAGACATTCATGTCGAAGACAATGACATATGAAGACTCCCCATGAAGCCTATGGAACTCGAAGACTTAGATCCTTCGTAGTTTTACTTCATTCATGTTGTGTCATAGGAACCACCGTACTGTTAAGTGGGGTCCAAGAGAACCAGTCTGGATGACTGAAGTGATGCCTAATTCAAATCCTATGTCTTCGAGTGAAGACAATGAGAGAAAATCTTGTCCAGAGTCAGACAAGTCAGCTTTACTTGCAGCCCAAGTAAAGTTGCCGTGAGAGTTCGAATTCCGACCGTTATTACACGTGTCAGTTCCTTAGTGACCCAGGGTCATTTCAGACAAATCAGGTCAGGGTTGCCATGTGGCTATAAATAGTCCACCCCTACAACCATAAACGGTTGGCTGCTCAGATTTCAGTGCACGGCTTTTGTCGTTTGAGAGCAACCCACCTCGAAGCCTTTGAGAGAAAATCCTTAGTGAGGAGAAAAGCCCTAACCACCCAGAGCCAGAGTAATTGGGCATCACCTAAGTCTTCTTGTCTGAGTGATCTGAAGACTTATTACACTTGAGGACTGTGCATCCTCCAGACGGTTAGGCGTCGCGTTCTGAGCATCCAAGAGGAATTGTGGATTGCCGGTGAACGAAGTCTGTGAAGGTTTGGGAGTCTACCTTGAAGACTTACCAGAGTGATTGGGCGGGGTCTGTGTGACCTTAGCTCAAGGAGAAAACGGTGAGGACTGGGTGTCCTGAGCTGCGTGTTCAGGACTGGGTGTCCGGGACTGTGTGTCCTTTGGTTTAAATACCTAGCCGCTCCAACCAGACGTATAGTTGTCACAGCAACTGGAACTGGTCCAACATATCATTGTCTTCAACGTGTCACTGGTTTCATCTTCGCCTCCCTTTACTTACCAGTACACATTGTGAAGCTATTGCATGCTTGCTTTATCCTCTGTCTTCACAACTTGACTGTATGATCTGTTTGGCTTCATAACTTCTTTCAACCTGATCCTCATTACACTGAAGCTGTTTGTCGCTGTGCTTTCACTATATTGTATACTTGACCATGGCTTGCGTTGTGTAATCTAACTTCCGCTGCATAGTGATAGGCTTGTTCACTCTGTTTGTCTTCATAACTTCCACGTTTTGAAGACTTTCATAAAAATCGCCTATTCACCCCCCCTCTAGTCGATATAACGCACTTTCACAGTGACATCTTACTCGGTCATGACAGCAAGGCATGTCAAAAGGGTAGCCTGTCAATTATGTCGGCAACAACGTCGGTACCAAGGGCGAGGGGCGAAGAGAACTATCTTCCTGCTCGTTGAACGAGGCGGACCAATAGGCAAAGTTCTCGTCCATCGGTGGTTACCAAAATGTCATCAACAAAAGCAATAGGGTCTTACTGACACGATCGTACACCAAGGTCTTTACATAAGGAGAAGAATATTACTGCTTAGATCATATAGATCACAAGAAAGGTTAAACCAAACAATGGAATGGAAAATATGATTATCATATTTAAACAGAACAATGGAAAGGAAAATGTGTTTAAACACATATTTCAAGGGTATATCCTTCCCAAGGACAAGCAGAGCATGATATCCATGACCTGATATAATGTAGAAAACTCTTTAGGTAAGGTGAGAGAAATTTCATGATATTACCCATACAGCGGTGTTTGGATAATTGAGCAGGAAACATTTAGCATTGGGCTTCAAATGTTCTTATTGAAAATCGGAGTACCACAGACATGCTTTGAGATAGCATTGACATGGTCTACAGGTGAAAATCAGACTTTGGAAACAAAAAGGATCCATTAGGAATAACTTGTAGAATAAGTCTTACGGTTTCCTCATGAAAGAATGGATAACATTGCTAAAAGGGAACTATAACAATAGGGCCTCCGGCCAGGTGGGCTAGGTATGATACCACCTTACCGGGTCATCTAAAGACCAACGTTATAACTCTTGGAAATATGTTCCAACCATCATATTTGACCGAGATTCAGATTTGATTGGTGTCAGGATACCTCAGACTCGGGATGCCTGAGAAGAAAAGGTGCAACACAATTTGACGAGATGACATTGTGAGATTCTCAGAAGTGATCTATGTAAGTGAGCTCTGAAACAAGAGGTCATCAGTAAACCAAGGAGAGGATGAGGAGGTGGCTGATAGGCTCAGCAACAAATCACCGAGATTTCCAAAGGATTGATTTCCACAATTATGTGAACAAGGAAATATCATTAGTCGGATCAAATTTCATAATGATGTATGCTCGAGGGAAACATACACAACTGAACAATGATAGAAGGGTGCACCCAGGAATCTGGACTAGGTAGCACGATCAATGTTTGAATGATGATTCAATAATCAATAGACTTAGAATGAAACTGTAGACCAATAACTTCAAGCAATAAGGTTGCTAGAAGTTTAGAATTTACACAGCACAGACCATTTATCGGTATTCCGGTTAGAAACAACACGGAGACCAAGAAATGAACGCAAAAGGCGAGAGATATTACTATATCAAGAATTCTCAAGAGGTGGTAAAAATTATCACGACATTCTTGACATAAAAGGTGGTAACATTCCAAGGTAAAGAAGAACAAATGCTGGATAGCAAGGATCTCAAGGTATAACACAAAACACGAATAAGTTTGTGTTGAACGGAAGGCAATAAAGTGGTCGGTGATAATACAAACCATTGAGGGGCGAGGATGGTATTTCTCATCAAGAATTCGATATATATCTTGGAAGAGCTCAGGATGTTGATGATGACCACGACACATTTGTCGAGAAATTTCATGAGGATGTAATCGGTTAGCGGTGACATCAAGTCAAATGATGATGCAGGGAAAGTCAAATAATACCTGAAGAAGAACTCATAAGAAGTTATGCAGTTCCGTGATAATCTCGAGATACCAGAGGGGGGGTAATACTCGATGACAGGTCAAAGTAGAGGTTGGCCTGGGGTATTGCTCTACAAAAGACAAGCGCTTAAACTTGCACGCGAAATGGTATTTAAAGGAGAACATGGTCGGAACCACGATTGCAAAAGGTCAGATCCCAGATATAAGATGAACTTATACCAAAGGAATAATTTAATTTAAGAGAAGCTTTAACGATAAGATCTACATCGTTTCCATGGGCATGAACATAAGTTAAAGGTCGACTCCCACTTCTCCAATGCATAACCTTTCATTCACTTCTCACTTTCGAAGAAGTTGTAGTGTTTGAAATTTTATCTGGCAAAATACCAGAGGTGTATGACTCGTGAAAGCTTTCGAGTTCACATAGTTTAGAGAAGGCATATGTTCAACCCATAGGGGCTTCTTAGAAACATATACCACAAGTTTCAAGAATAAATAACACCAGCTCGATAGTAGAGCATGTTTGAGAAAGCAGAGGATACAATTTACCAAAGGTATTATGTATCCAAGGAAAGGGCTCACAGACTTATTGAATATGAAGGACGCTGTCGGATAAAATCCAGCAAATGATCTGGTGGTCCTCAAGGGATCTGGTGTGAGCATCGGTACTCAACCAGAGGGAGAAACAATGCAAGGAGATCAGACTTTAGAAACAACTGACTAATTCAAGGCTCAAATGCAAAGGAATTATCAATTCCAAGACAAGGGATCAGAAGCAATGCTCTGATCAGGGATGGATAAGTTGAATAGCCTTAAGGGTACAATCGACAGCAATTTGATTGGTCGAGATCCAACTCATGTTTTAAAATAACGTCTGAGCCGGAAAGATAATTTAAAAGGATCAACTGATGATTGCGTGCATTCGCACTCAAGTTGAATTAATAGGATCAAAAGACGATGCCTAAGGATACTAACGAATATTGCCAGACATATGGAAAGCATCCATAATGCAAGCAGGCAAGTATTGCAGAGCAATAAGCTACTAATGATTTTTGGAGGATCGAATAGTATTTCGAAGACCATTGTCAAACACATGAACAACTGGGGATGAGTGGATACTCGACAAGTGCGAGGATTTAATTGAAGGGGTATTCATGTGGCAAGGAACTGCTAGGCAGTAGGCACAAAGTATTCTCGGAACAATAGAGAAGACTCCGGGGTATCTTGTAATAACAAGATCAATGGGGGATGATCGTATGAATGGCAAGTGTAAGTAGCTATCCATAAGGATTTATCGGTGGTCGGGAATAGCAAAAGTGATGGGCACAAAGTCTCGAGAGGAATAGCAAAGAGTATCTTCGGAATCTTCTGGTGAAGCAGGCCATCATCTGGAATGAAGGGGCTCTCCGGGAGGAAGTATTTACGAGATCCTAGAGTCAGAGTTAGTAAATTCATTTAAACCCGAATAGAAGAGAGATCAGAGCCCCAGAGTAATGATCGAGGAGTAAAAGATCCTAATACCACCCAAATGGCGACGTGGGCCCGTAAGCCGCACAACCATGTTAGTAAAAGTTTTGTAATGTCTAAACTCGACTTCGGCCAAGGAGTGTGGAAGGGGGATTCCTACAGGCAGTCGGCTCTGATACCAACTTGTGACGCCCCCGATTTGACCGTACACTAATCATACACGCAAACGTGTACGATCAAGATCAGGGACTCACGGGAAGATATCACAACACAACTCTACAAATAAAATAAGTCATACAAGCATCATAATACGAGTCAGCGGAAGCAACAATATCTGAGTACAGACATAAGTTAAACAAGTTTGCCTTAAGAAGGCTAGCACAAACAGGGATACAGATCGAAAGGGGCGCAGGCCTCCTGCCTAGGATCCTCCTAAACTACTCCTGGTCGTCGTCAGCGGGCATCACATAGTAGTAGGCACCTCCGGTGTAGTAGGAGTCGTCATCGACGGTGGCGTCTGGCTCCTGGGCTCCAACATCTGGTTGCGACAACCAAGTAGAAGGGATAGAGGGAAAAGAAGGGGAAAGCAACCGTGAGTACTCATCCAAAGTACTCGCAAGCAAGGAGCTACACTACATATGTATGCATTGGTATCAAATGGAATAAGGGTATCATATGTGGACTGAACTGCAGAAAGCCGGAATAAGAGGGGGATAGCTAGTCCTTTCGAAGACTACGCTTCTGGCAGCCTTCGTCTTGCAGCATGTAGAAGAGAGTAGACTGAAGTCCTCCAAGTAGCATCGCATAGCATAACCCTAACCGATGATCCTCCCCTCGTCGCCCTGTGAGAGAGCGATCACCGGTTGTATCTGGCACTTGGAAGGGGGTGTTTTATTAAGTATCCGGTTCTAGTTGTCATAAGGTCAAGGTACAACTTCGGGTCGTCCTTTTACCGAGGGACACGGCTATTCGAATAGATTAAGCTTCCCTGCAGGGGTGCACCAAATACCCCAACACGCTCGATCCCATTTGGCCGGACACACTTTTCTGGGTCATGCCCGGCCTCGGAAGATCAACATGTCGCAGCCCTACCTAGGCACAACAGAGAGGTCAGCACGCCGGTCTAAATCCTATGGCGCAGGGGTCTGGGCCCATCGCCCTTTGCACACCTGCATGTTGCGTACGCGCCCGGAAGCAGACCTAGCCTAGTGGCTTTCCAGTCCAATCCGGCGCGCGCCACTCAGTCGCTGACGTCACGAAGGCTTCGGCTGATACCACGACGCCGGGATACCCATAACTACTCCCACATAGATGGTTAGTGCGTATAGACCAAATGGCCAAACTCAGATCAAATACCCAGATCTCGTTAAGCGTGTTAAGTATCCGCGAACGCCGAATAGGGCCAGGCCCACCTCTCTCCTAGGTGGTCTGAACCTGCCCTGTCGCTCCGCCACAAAGTAACAGTCAGGGGCCGTCGGGAACCCAGGCCCACCACTACCTGGGTGGTACCACCTGCCCCTTCAGCCCCCATCTCCGAACAGTATCATAAGTAAGGTAACTGTGTAAAGTACATAGTATATGCCCATGATCACCTCCCGAAGTGATCACGGCCCAGTAGTATAGCATGGCAGACGGACAAGAGTGCAGGGTCACTGATGATAATCTAGCATCCTATACTAAGCAGTAGGATAGCAGGTAAGGTAACAACAGTAGTAGCAAGGACAGGCTATGCAGCAGTATAGGATTAACTGAAAGTAGTAACATGCTACACTACTCTAATGCAAGCAGTATAGGGAAGAGTAGGCGATATCTGGTGATCAAGGGGGGGGGGCTTGCCTGGTTGCTCTAGCAAGAGAGAGGGGTCGTCAACACCGTAGTTGTACTGGGCGTCGCCGGCAGTCTTGGGGTCTACCGGAAAGAAGTAACGGAGGGGGACCACAATAAATAACAGTGCAATCAAAGCATCACAAGGCATAACATGACAATACACGGTGCTAGGGGTGCCCTAACGCGGTATGAGGTGGTATCGGCGAAGGGGGAAAACCTCCGGGAAAATATCCCCGGGGTTTTGCGTTTTCGGACAGATTAATTAGAGGGGGAAAGTTGCGAGTTTGCTATGCTAGGGTTGCGTGACGGACGAACGGGCTGCTTATCCGGGTTCGTCTCGTCGTTCTGAGCAACTTTTATGTACAAAGTATTTTCATCCGAGCTACGGATTATTTTATATTAATTTTTAAAAGCTTTAAATCATTTTCTAAATTGTTTTAATTCGAAAATTAATTCTTAAATTGCTATGGGTACACAGAATTGTACCGAACAGAATGCAAGTGTGGCTGGCAGGTGGGGTCAAGGGTGGTCCAGTCAGCATTTGATCAGTCAACTGTTGACTGGTCAACAGGGTCAAAGAGGGCCCACCTGTCATTGACTGATAACTAATTAACCTAATTAGTTGGTTTAATTAGCAGATTAATTAGGTTAAGTTAATTAGGTTAATCTAATTATGATTAACTAGTTTAATTAATCAAGATTAATTAAGTTAATTAATTAATTGATTGATAATTAATTCTATTTATTATTTTTAATCCTTTTTTTAAACGTTCTCTGGGCAGTGGCCCACTTGTCATAGGCCCAAGGCCTAATGGGCTCGGGCGCGGGGCGCAGCCCGAGCGGGCGCATGCCCAGGAGCGGGCGGAGCACGCACGACGCACGCCGGCATCGACGGCGGGGCGCGCGCGACTGGACCCGGGCGCCGACCAGCAGCGGTGGACGGCGACGGCAATCACGAGCGGCGGTGGTGGCATAGGCGAAGCAGAGCCGCGGCGGAGCAGGGACGATGGGAGGCGGTGACAGGCAGGGGCTCGACGACGGGGTCGGTGCACGGGCGATGCGAGCACAGGGCCGGCGCGGGCGGTGCAGGACGGGGTGAGCGGAGGCGGCCGGGGCGACGAAGGCGAGAGGCGTCGGCACCGGAGGCAGCAGCAGTAGCCGGAGCAAGGGAGGTCCAGGCCGGCGTGGCATGCGCGTGTGCGCGCGACCGTGTGCGCAGGTGCGCGAGCAAGGCAGGGGTCGCGGGGGCCGGCGGGGGCGCAGCCAGAGGCGGGGCGGCGCCAGCGGACCAGCAGCAGGGGGTGCAGGAGAAAGGGCGGCCAGGGTGAGGCCACAATGGGCGCCGGCCTCGACGGCCAGAGCATGGGAGTTGCGCGGGGCACCGTGGTGCGCGCCGGCGCATGCACGCGTGACACGAGGGAGTGGCGGGCAGTGGCACACGGGAGGAGGGGAGCACGGGGCTAGGGAGAGGGAGGAGGGGCGTGGCCCTCACCGCGCGGACGTAGGGGCTATGGCAGCGGCTCGACAGAGGTCAGGGAGGTCCGACGAGGGAGATCCGGCAACGGGCGGCCTTCTGGGCAGCAGCGGACGATGGAGGCCAAGCGCAGGACGTCGGGGCGACGCGGCAGGCGCGGCGAGGGGCGCCGCTGAGGGAGAGGTGGCGGGGGCGCGAGGATGAAGGTGAAGGTCTGGCGGCGGCGGGCGTCGCCAGGGAGGCGGCGGTGTCCGAGCCCTCCCTTTTCCCGATCCAGATCGGGATCGATGGGGGGGGGGGGGTGGAGGAGAGACGTGCGGGAGTGGGAGGGGGCGAGTGGGGAGTGGGCTAGGTCACGTAGGGAGAGGGGGGTTAGGTAGTGGGGTGGCACGGTCCGAGTGGGCCGGCCAGTTGGGCCGAGGCCCAGGTGGGCCAAGGGGGACTTTTATTCTTTTTTCTTGTTTTGTTTTGTTTTTTCTTTTGTATTTTCTTTTTCTTTTATTTCTTTTCCTTTTCTGTTTTAATTAATTTTAGCGCATTCAAGGATTCTATAACATTGTGTTTTCTTTACTATAATTACCCTTGTAATATTCAACACCGCCTGAACATTTTTGTTACAGCTTTTGAAAACTTTTGTTGTTTACATTAATTTAAATTTGAATTTGACGCGGTTTTAACTAACGTAAGTTTAGCAACAGTAATCGAGGTGACGTGGCATGATTAGCGTGGAATTACTGTAGCAATATTATCCGGGCGTTACAATTGGAGTCCGGAATTGTTCCGGGGGTACCAGGTGATGACTAGCGTGTCCGAAAGGGGTTTCGGAGGCCCCGACAAGCGTTGGGGGGCCTTATGGGCCAAGGGGAGAGGGCACATCAGCCTACTAAGGGGCTGAGCGCCCCTCCCACCCCATCTCACATAACCAGGAGAGGTGGGGGTGCCACCCCTAGGATAGCCGCCCCTCCCGGCTTGGGGGGCAAGTTTCCTAGAGGGTGGGGGCGCCCAAACCCATCTAGGGGCTCCCCTGTGGCCGCCGCCCCTCCCCTAGGGAACCCTAGGGCGCCCCCCCTCCTCCCTTCCCCCTATATATAGTGAGGGAGAGAGAGGGCGGCCGCACCCTTCCCCTGGCGCAGCCCTCTTCCTCCTCCAACACCTCATCCTCCTCCGTAGTGCTTGGCGAAGCCCTGTCGGAGAACCACAAGCTCCATCACCACCACGCCGTCGTGCTGTCGGAGTTTTCCCTCAACTTCTCCTCTAACCTTGCTGGATCAAGAAGGAGGAGACGTCTCCCAACCGTACGTGTGTTGAACGCGGAGGTGCCGTCCGTTCGGCGCTAGGATCATCGGTGATTTGGATCACGACGAGTACGATTCCATCAACCCCGTTCACTTGAACGCTTTCGCTTAGCGATCTACAAGGGTATGTAGATGCACTCTCCTTCCCCTCATTGCTAGATTACTCCATAGATTGATCTCGGTGATGCGTAGAAAATTTTGAATTTCTGCTACGATCCCCAACAATCCCCTCTCTAGGGTTTGCCTCGAGGAGAGAACAACACAGTTAGTATTTGGCTTTCAGGATACACGCACACAGCGAGTCCGGTGATTGAATGAGCCTCCAAATCTGTCTCAACAGCATAGCAAGGTTGAAACCATGCATGTCACGAAAACCGAGTCCCTCCTGGGCCTTTGGCAATGTGAGTTTCTTCCACCCAATCCAATGTGTAGTGTTCTCCTTGTCCTGTTGGCTCCACCAATAGTTGCATATGAGCGAGCTAAGTTCTTCGCAAAAAGACTTTGTGAGGTAAAAGCAAGACATAGAAAAGGTAGGAATTGCTTGTGCAACCGCAGTGACCAGTGCCTCCTTCCCAGGTTTAGCTATCAGTTTCTCCTTCCACCCATAGACTCTACCCGTCATAGCCCCTTCGACAAAAGCAAATGCCTTCTTCCATGATTTCCCAACGTGAATCGGTAGCCCCAAGTACTTTTCATTCCATTTCACTCTGAATCTGTAGGGCGTCCTTCACAGCAGTTTTCACCTCACTTCTCATGTTGGGGCTGAACATTATTGCTGATTTCACTAGGTTGATGCACTGTCCGGAGTAGTTTTCATACAAATCCAAGATCTCCCTCAAAGCTTGGGCCTCTTCCTGCTTGACCTTTAACAACATCATCGAGTCGTCCGCAAACAGAAGATGTGAAACAACCGGTGCAGTCCAATGATACGTCTCCAACGTATCTATAATTTTTGATTGCTCCATGCTATATTATCTACTGTTTTGGACTATATTGGGCTTTATTTTCCACTTTTATATTATTTTTGGGACTAACCTATTAACCGGAGGCCCAGCCCAGAATTGCTGTTTTTTGCCTATTTCAGTATTTCAGAGAAACAACATATCAAACGAAGTCCAAACGGAATAAAACTTTCGGGAACGTGATTTTCTCACCGAACGTGATCCAGGAGACTTGGACCCTACTCCAAGGAGTCAAAGAGGCGGTCACGAGGGTGGGGGCGCCCCCTGCCTCGTGGGCCCCTCGGTGCTCCACCGACGTACTCCTTCCTCCTATATATACCTACGTACCCCCAAACGATCAGAATGGAAGCCAAAAACCTAATTCCACCGCCGCAACTTTCTGTATCCATGAGATCCCATCTTGGGGCCTATTCCGGAGCTCCGCCGGAGAGGGCCGTCATCATGGAGGGCTTCTACATCATCATAGCCCCTCCGATGAAGTGTGAGTAGTTTACCTCAGACCTTCGGGTCCATAGTTAGTAGCTAGATGGCTTCTTCTCTCTTTTTGGATCTCAATACAAAGTTCCCCCCTCTCTCATGGAGATCTATTCAATGTAATCTTCTTCTTTTTGCGGTGTGTTTGTTGAGACCGATGAATTGTGGGTTTATGATCAAGTCACTACAAGAAATATGTCAACTTGTGACCACCACTATTGGTCACTGAATGGTCACAAATTTCCATTTGCGACCTTTTTGTGACCAAAAACATAAGGTCAAAAGCTGGCCGTCATAAACTGACTATAGCGACCTTTCTTCTGGAATGGTCGAAGACGTTTACGACCAAAATAAGCCTATTGTTCTGTTTTGGTCACTAGCAACATCCCCAGGCCACGTAGGCATCCAGCGTGGCAAGATGATGTGGCACAAGATTCAGCCCGGTCCAATTCGGTTTTCTACATGGGCCTAGCCCATTAATTCAGCCTTTCTATATATTTTTTCCTGTCAATTTTTGGTCAGACTTCATGGGCCAAGCCCAACAATTCAGTCTTTTATTTATTTCTTGGTCGTGGCCTTTTAACATTTTTTTGGGCCTAGGCCATTATATTTTGTTGCCGGTCCCACCAATCAGATGGATACCACTTGTCATAATCTCACACATTAGACCCACGTGACAGAAAATTCAAAAGTGATTTCATAAGTGGGCTCCATGAATCAGGTTCCATTTCACACGCTTTGAAACCACATAATGAATATTTCAAACAGAACATAACAAATGTAGTTCGTCAAAGAAGGATAAATAAGTCAACTACAATCTGTACATAGTCTATTACAATATTATTCAAATCTTTCCAGTCTATTACACATAAGACAGAACATATAACTCTTTGCTACACGGATTAGAACTTCAAATATACTTCCTAGTTCACTTTGCTGGAGCTCTTGTAAATGAGAGGAAACACCATTTTTGGGTATGTTTGTAGAGGCTGAACCAAGGCATCTAACAATAAACCAAAAGAGTTAGAAAAAAATAAAAACAAATATACAAAGCAGATAGGGACTAAATCCTGAAGTATATGTACATGTAACAACCACAACGAATAGCTAGTTAAGAGCAAAATAGAATAATCTTACAACAGAATATAACCACACGTCACCTCTATCTATTCTGTGTGTATAAGTAAAGAAAATTATGTACCAAAAATTATATTATGGGACGGAGGGAGTAGTACATATGATTACTTTCAGGTTATAATTTTTCTTCACCTACAGTCTACTCCTATATTCAGGGAACCTTAGTCAGGTATCACTAGTGAGCATAGAACAAAATAAAACAAAATGAAGGTGTTGGCTATATAAGTGAAGACTATTCACGGCTTTTTAGAACGTACAATAAACCAACAAGGACTTACAAGTTGCAAATAATCAAAACTTAGTAGCCACTAAACCTTGCAAAACACATATTGTGGCATAGTTCATCGAAAAGAAAGATGATTGCAATAACAATTAACAAGATTGTGGTGGCCATAAGACCACCACCACAGATGCATCTTAACAAGATTGTGATCGCAATAACAATAACAATTAACAAGATTGTGATGTACGCTATCAGGGAAGAGGGGGAGGGAGATGGAGGAGCTACCTGCCGCGATCGCAATGGAAGCAGAGGAGCAGACCCCTCCTGCCCCTCCCCCATGAGCAGGACAGGGCTGCCGGCTGGGCACGCCCCTACTCCTCCGCCTCCTTGATCAGGAGACCCCCTTCCCCTACTGCTGCTTGGCACGCCGCATTACTAGTCACCTCCTCATGCAAGAAGTACACAATAAATAGACAGACGGTCAGTGAGGTACATTTTCACAGCAACAGAAGCTTAAAATTAACAGAAATACACACATCAAATGAAGTCACTAAGATACTTAAGTGCACCACATGGTGTAGAATTATGTGGTATATAATTGCAACACATGAACCAAAAGAGGAATAACATCATCACCAAGAGTTTCTGATGATAAGCATAGCTCCCTACAAAAAAAGAACTAAGGGCACCGTGACTAAAGCATGCAGACCACAATATTCAAAGCAGAAGCAAGCGGGCAGTATGAGCTACCTACTGGCAAAGTATAAAACCTATATAGTATAAATGAATCAAGAAAACAAGAACTGACAATGAGAACTGCATACTAATGCACCAGATGATCAACATCAAGCGTAGTATATTCACATAAGTTTGCTTATTCGGTAAATTATTGTGTACAAATAGCTTCAGTTGAAACTTATAGAAAGATTAAGCACTTTCAACTGCCAGATCTAGACCCATAGTCTGCATGTTGCAATGTGACATTCCTAGAAGCATACAGTTACAGAACAAAAGCAATTTTAGTTACCCAGGTACCCACGACACAACCCCACTACATCAAAGAACTGCAATGTGAAATTCAAAGAAGAAAAAGTTAAACAACGTGTATAACTATGACCAGCTGATGTTATGATGGCTTCCACATTTGAAAAATAGATATCCTCATGTTATGGGTAAGAACCCAATAGTATACTGTGTTGATCACAATTTCAACAGTTCGAGACAAATCTATCAACAGAAATCATATTAAATTGATGGAAGAATTTATTCCCAAATTACTTTTTGTTAGAAGCTAAACATTTATATCAAGCGCAGTATATGATGAACTAACCTTGTTATGACTAGCTATGTTGTACTAGTATGCTAACGTAACCCAGGACAGACGGACGTCGCCCAGCCATGGTATTTTGGTTTGGAAACCAAAGCAAGCAGAATACTCCTATATGTATAGGAAGTTGGGAACTAGTACTAGACAACGCATGGAAAACTGACACAATGTGTTGCTGCATTCATGGTCAGTCTATCTGACAGTAGAAGAGTTTGAAAACATGATTTTACATGCAATGGATGCACAGGCGTGCACATACAAAGAGATGGAGAGAGAGATTGCTAGCTAGAGCCGGTTTGAGTCATCCAAAATTGAACAATTTCAGACATGGCATCCACAATCTATATGCATCCAGAAATCATCAGCCTGTATGCTCCAGTCCGGTACCATATCCCCACAAAAACCGTGTGGACCAAAGGTGCAAGCACGAGACCAGGATCTATGTGAAATTTCTATCTATGCACCATATTGCTGGATAATTCATGGAGCAAGAAGAAATACAAAGACAACATCTGATGATGCGCTAACAAATCAGCTGCTTCATCCATCCAGATCATGGGTGGCATGATAGAAGAAGAGACTACCTGGACATCCTCGACGGCGGCGCGGAGGTCGGGCGAGTCCTTGACGGCCTTGATGTGGTCGACGCCGTTCCAGACGATGTCAAGCCTATCGATGATGCGCTCGAGCAGGTGGACCAAGCACTCCCACGCCGGCTCCACGCCCTTCTTGAGCTCCACCAGCTCGCCCTCCTGCGAGCAACCACAACCACATACGGTCAGATCCAGACGGGCGATGAGCAGGCGAACGAACGGGGATTAGGGGAAGGTGGATAAGGGCGTACGAGGCGGGCGAGGAGCGCGCGGATCCCGGGACGGACGTGCGCGGGCTCGACGCGGTCGAAGGGCGAGAAGTCGAAGTTGGCGAGCAGCGGGTTGCTGCTGCTGTCGGCGTCCGCCATGGCGTCGGAGGCGGCGGTGCAGTAGGCAGAGCAGGCGGGGGTGGCGGAAGGGAGGGTGGCCGGGGCAGGGGGAGGAGGGGCGGCGATGGTGGAGGGACCTGCCGGCAAGGTGAGAGAGCCGGCGTGTCGATCTGGATCGAGGAGGAGGCGGCGACGCATTGGATCTAGATCGGGGAGGAGATGGCGGCGCGTTGGATAGCGGAGGAGGCGTTCCGCGTCCTGTGGGAGGGAAGCAGATGGGAGAGGGGAGGCCGTCGGCGGCGAGCTGTGGGAGGGACGAGGCGGTGGGTGGGTGGCGGCGTGCGGAAGCAAGGAGGCACGGGTGGGGCACGAGGGACACTAGGGTTTGGAGTTTGGACGAGGGGGCTGAGAGGGAAGAGGCCACGAGGGATGAGAGTGTGAGGGGGACGAGGGCTGCCGTCGGATCCGGGAGTATCCGACGGTGTCTGACCCATGATCCGCGTGAGATGCATGTGAACCAATCAGAACGCAGTAAACATTATAACCAATTAAATTGGTCGTGATAGATTTAAAAATAAGATGTTAAAATCATGTAAGTTATTTTATGATCACAGAAATTCAAAAAAATAAAAGACCTTCTCATTGTGTCACCAATTGTGAACTACCTTTCAGGAAAATAACAAACATGGAATGGCAAACAATGTTGCCTAAGAAAGTTTTCATTTTCTTTGCATGAAAAAATCATTTTTCATTTTTCAAGTGCCCAAAATGAGTTTTTTGTGAAGAACCTACCAAATAATTGTTGCAAAATTGGACCAAATCAATTTTCTAAAATACTAGGACATATTTAATGCACAATTGACAAAATGGTTGGGTGTAAAAAGGTTTGATCCACCTCTCATGAAAAAGGCAAATTCCTGCCGATTCAGCTGGAAGCAGGTCAAATTTGAACTGTAGCTACCTTGTAGTTTGCTCTTTATTTTTTCCAAAAATCATTTCTAGGTACATAAGTACCTATTTAATTAGAGAAACACCAAAAAAATTCCAAGATTCAACCACTAGCTAGGAACGGTCATTCCCGCCGTTTTGACCACATTTTGAAACGGGCATAAAAAAATAAAAAAAAATCAAAAAATTGGGAAACCTTCGCATTGTGTCATCATATGTGACCAAGCTTTCAGGAAAAATAACAAACTTGTAATACGACAATTATTTAAAAAAAGTGTTCTAAAAAATGAGCTATCATGGGTGAAGATTCATGAATTTCAAGCCAAATGATCAATCTTATGGCCACATTCATGGCATAGTTTGTTCAAATGATCTCATATTGTGCACAAGGGTGCATATTGGAATGGCAAACAATGTTGCCTAAGAAAGTTTTCATTTTCTTTGGACGAAAAAACCATTTTCCATTTTTCGAGTGCCTGAAAGGAGGTTTTTTTGTGAAGGACCTCCCAAATAATTGTTGCAAAATTGGACCAACTCAATTTTATAAAATACTAGGACATATTTAATGCACAATTGACAAAATGGTTGGTTGTAAAAAGGTTTGTTCCACCTCTCGTGAAAAAGGCAAATTCCCGCCGATTCAGCTGGAAGCGGGTCAAATTTGAACTGCAGCTGCCTCATAGTTTGCTATTTATTTTTTTACAAAAATCATTTCTAGGTACATAAGTACCTATTTAATCAGAGAAACACCAAAAAAATTCCAATATTCAACAACTAGCTAGGAATGGTCATTCCCGCCGTTTTGACCGCATTTTGAAACGGGCATAAAAAATCAAAAAAAAATCAAAAAAATTGGGAAACCTTCGCATTGTGTCATCATATGTGATCAAACTTTCAGGAAAAATAAAAAACGTGTAATACAAGAATTATTTAAAAAAAAGTGTTCTCAGAAATGAGCTATCATGGGTGAAGATTCATGGACTTCAAGCCAAATGATCAATCTTATGGCCACATTCATGTCATAGTTTGTTCAAATGATCTCATATTGTGCACAAGGGTGCATATTGGAATGGCAAACAATGTTGCCTAAGGAAGTTTTCATTTTCTTTGGACGAAAAAACCATTTTCCATTTTTCGAGTGCCTGAAAGGAGGGTGAAGGACCTCCCAAATAATTGTTGCAAAATTGGACCAACTCAATTTTATAAAATACTAGGACATATTTAATGCACAATTGACAAAATGGTTGGTTGTAAAAAGGTTTGTTCCACCTCTCGTGAAAAAGGCAAATTCCCGCCGATTCAGCTGGAAGCGGGTCAAATTTGAACTGCAGCTGCCTCATAGTTTGCTATTTATTTTTTACAAAAATCATTTCTAGGTACATAAGTACCTATTTAATCAGAGAAACACCAAAAAAATCCCAATATTCAACCACTAGCTAGGAACGGTCATTCCTGCCGTTTTGACCGCATTTTGAAACGGGCATAAAAAATTCAAAAAAATCAAAAAATTGGGAAACCTTCGCATTGTGTCATCATATGTGACCAAGCTTTCAGGAAAAATAACAAACTTGTAATACGACAATTATTTAAAAAAAGTGTTCTCAAAAATGAGCTATCATGGGTGAAGATTCATGGATTTCAAGCCAAATGATCAATCTTATGGCCACATTCATGGCATAGTTTGTTCAAATCATCTCATATTGTGCACAAGCGTGCATATTGGAATGGCAAACAATGTTGCCTAAGGAAGTTTCCATTTTCTTTGGACGAAAAAACCATTTTCCATTTTTCGAGTGCTTGAAAGGAGGTTTTTTTGTGAAGGACCTCCCAAATAATTGTTGCAAAATTGGACCAAATCATTTTTATAAAATACTAGGCCATATTTAATGCATAATTGACAAAATTATTGGGCGTCAAAAGTTTTGATCCACCTCTGGTGAAAAAGACAAATTCCCGCCGATTTAGTAGGAAGCGGGTCAAATTTGAACTGCAGCTGCCTCATAGTTTACTATTTATTTTTTCCAAAAATCATTTATAGTTACATAAGTACCTATTTAATCATAAATACATGGTTTGATGGCGGTACATCGAGGTTTGGGCGGTGGCCAAGGCCCCCAACTCTAGAGCGCGTAAACTCGCATGCCCGACGCGTGGTCACCGCATGACCGTGGCGTTGCCATGTGTTCTGGGAAGCCTAGGCATGTCTAGTGGGTTGGGCACTCCCCAGGTAGGTTCTAGGAAGAAAATTACAACATAAGATTCTCACGAGGAGACCGATCGATGCTCAAACATGAATTAGCAGCCAAGTGTTTGATTAGCGGTACGGGAAATGCACATGGCCAATGGGCGTGAGTTTTTGCTGAGGATGATCATCTACTAAGTAGAATGTCTTCGCAAATTTTCAGATCAAAATGAGGATCCTAGGTGGTACTTGCTTTGCAAAGTACCACATTGGACGGAAATATGAATGTTGAAGCTGGGCTCAAAATAATGAATGGATTGAGCTGAAATTTGGTGGAGGATGGTTATTTAGGCATTGGAAAGCACCGTAGAAAATTGATACCATTTGGACATGCAAAAGTGGTACTTCCTTCACAATGCTCTTCTATGGACAAAAACTTGGGAAAACTAGTGAGAGAAATTGGATGAATGAAATGAGCTCAAATTTGGTGTAGGTAAGTTACATAGGTATGGTTATGCCTTGTTAGATTTTTAGATCATTTGGGTAAGCCTAGCTAGTACTTACTTCACAAAGCTTCTCTCGAGGTAGAAACTTTGAAAATTTCCTAAGAAAGATTGACTAGGAAAATGGAGCTAAATATTTTCATGTGGCAATGATTTGGGTATGGAAGTGCCCAAAGAGTTTGAGGTTAATAGGAGGGGTCTAGATAACACTTGCCTTGCAACGTGCCAATTTGGCCATAAAATATAAATTGAACCTGGGCTCACATAGATAATTTTCCTGAGCTGCAATTTGGAGGAGGGTGATAATTTGGGCATATGAAGAAACTGTATAAATTTCATATCATTTGGATACATAAAAAAGGTACTTCCTTCACAATGCTTCTAGGTGGACAAAAACTTTGGAAATTTGCCGAGGAAGATTTGGTAGGCAAGTGGAGCTGAATTTTGTCATGCGGTAATTATTTGGATAGGAAAGAGTGCCCAAAAATTCCGAGGGCAATCAAGAATATATAAATAGCACTTCCTTCATAAAGTGCTGTCATGAACAGAATAGGAAAATGAATATTGTTGAATTAGTTTTGAACTAGGCAAGGAAGGATTTTTACATATTTGATGAAGATATGACCCAAAGAATTTATGAGATTTTTTTGGGAATTTTGGGAATGACAGAAATATAGGTTGCTTCACAACCTAGGGCAAAAACTGTCACATGGACATGACACCAAGGCAAAACTGATGAGGTGGCACCTAGTCATAGCAACCCACCACAATTTACAAGGTTATGACCATCTATATTGGTCATGATCAGCTAGAAATAAGGCGGCAGACCAGTGCTATCTGCTTTATGACCATTTCGTGTAAGGAAATTACGACCTTTCTGACCAAAATGGTCGTTATAGTTTAGGTTTTGGAGCCCCCCGAACAACTTTTGACCAATTGGTCTGAAATGGTCATAGATCTATGACCAATTCTTCCAGGGTCACTAACAGAAGGTCACAAGTTGACATATTTCTTGTAGCGAGTCTATCTATGAATAATATTTGAATCTTCTCTGAATTCTTTTATGTATGATTGGTTATCTTTGCAAGTCTCTTCAAATTATCCGTTTGGTTTGGCCAACTAGATTGGTAGTTCTTGCCATGGGATAAGTGCTTAGCTTTGGGTTCGATCTTGCAGTGTCCTTTCCCAGTGACAGAAGGGGCAGCAAGGCAAGTATTGTATCGTTGCCATTGAGGATAACAAGATGGGGTTTATTTCATATTGCATGAATTTATCTCTCTACATCATGTCATCTTGCTTAAAGCATTACTCTGTTCTTAACTTAATACTCTAGATGCATGCTGGATAGCGGTCGATGAGTGGAGTAATAGTAGTAGATGCAGAATCGTTTCAGTCTACTTGTCACGGACGTGATGCCTATATACATGCTCATGCCTAGATATTTTCATAACTATGCTCAATTCTGTCAATTGCTCAACAGTAATTTGTTCACCCACCATGGAATACTTATGCTCTTGAGAGAAGCCACTAGTGAAACCTATGGCCCCGGGTCTATTCTCATCATATCAATCTCCATCACTTTAATCTTGCTTTGCTTTTTTACTTTGCCTTTACTTTTTACTTTGCATCCTTATACCAAAAATACCAAAAATAGTATATCTATCAGATCTCACTCTCGTAAGTGACCGTGAAGGGATTGACAACCCCTAATCGCGTTGGTTGCGAGTAACTATTGTTTTGTGCAGGTACGAGGCACTTGAGCGTGGCCTCCTACTGGATTGATACCTTGGTTCTCAAAAACTGAGGGAAATACTTACGCTACTCTACTGCATCATCCCTTCCTCTCCGGGGAAATCCAACGCAAGCTCAAGAGGTACCAAGAAGGATTTCTGGCGCCGTTGCCGGGGAGTCTACGCAAAAAGTCAACATACCAAGTACTCATCACAATCCCTATCTCTCGCATTACATTAGTTGCCATTTGCCTCTCGTTTTCCTCTCCCCCACTTCATCCTTGCCGTTTTATTCGCCCTCTCTTTCTCCTTCTCCTTCTCCTCCTCCTTTTACGTTTGCCTTTTTCTCGCTTGCCTTTTGTTTGCTCGTATGATTGGAATAGTCATTTATTTATTACTAAATAGAGAACCTAAGATTTATGGATCCTCATCCACTTGCTAATCTTTTTAAGACTTCCAGTTATGTTGAACCAATTGCTAGTGAGTTTTGTGCACTAGATTATCTTTATGAAGTTTTGCTTGAAATTCGTGAATCTGAAAATTGCGATGAAGTATTTTATGAAGTGATTCATGATAGATCTTTGAATAAAAAGCAGGATTGCAATGATGTTATTATAAATTCTATTAATGTCAATTATGCTAATAATATGCAAAACCCTAAGCTTGGGGATGCTAGTTTTGCTATGCCTACTACTTGTTGCAATGATCATGATTGGGGTGACTCTTCTTGTGATCTTGAAAATTTATTTAAGCCCCATGATGAATATGAGGTTGATAATAGTGTTTGCAATATTATTGAAAGTGGGTTTGGAAGAGTGTCAACTTTAGATCCCACATATTTGGAGAATGTTCAATCTTATGAAAATCTTGATAAAAGTGGGTTTGGAGAAGTCATGACTTTAGTTAATGTTAATCCCACTATTTTGGAAGAGTGTCAACTTTGGATGCATGTGGATCATGTTGAAAATATTTTATGTGATAGCTATTTTGTTGAATTTGCTTATGATCCTACATGTAATTACTATGAGAGAGGAAAATATGGTTGTAGAAATTTTCATGTTACTAAATTACCTCTCGTTATGTTGAGATTGCTATTGTTTCTTTCCCCTTCCTTGCATATGCTAGTTTTTGCTTGCCTTGATAATTTGTTTATCTATGAGATGCCTATGCATAGGAAGTATGTTAGACTTAGATGTGTTTATCACATGCTTTATGATGCTCCTTTTGTGCTTCAGTTCTTGTCTTTCATGTGAGCATCATTAAAATTATCATTGCCTAGCTATAAGGCTTTAAAGAAAAGCGCTTGTTGGGAGACAACCCAATATTTTTCCTTGCTGTTATTCAATAAATAAATTATTTAACCTCTGTTTTGGTTGTGTTTTTTGTGTTTAATTAGTGTTTGTGCCAAGTAGAACCGTTGGGAAGACTTGGGGAAAGTCTTGTTGAACTTGCTGTAAAAAACAGAAACTTTAGTGGTCACAAGAACTGCTGTAATTTTTATTTGAAGAGTGATATTTAGTTAATTCTTTTTGAAGGTGATTAATAGATAAATTCATCACGTCCAGAAATTTATTTTAGAATTTTGGGGTTCCAGATCTTGCGCTAGCTACAGATTACTACAGACTGTTCTGTTTTTGACAGATTCTGTTTCTCGTGTGTTGTTTGCTTATTTTGATGAATCTATGGCTAGTAAAATAGTTTATAATCCATAGATGTAACACCCTCGATGCGACTATAGCTCCCACGTGTCGAGGCACGACTTAGAGATATAATCGCATTGAAGGCATATGTCGCAAGTGAGGTAATCTTCACACAACCCATGTAATACAATAGGGGAAAAAGATACTTAGTTGGCTTACAATCGCCACTTCACACAATTACATGAATAAAGAATTACATCATCCAAATACAATCAAGGTCCGACTACGGAACCAAAATAAAAGAAGAACCCCAAATGCGACAAAGGTCCCCGATCGACCCCAACTGGGCACCACTACTGATCGACTAGAACGAAATAACACAAAGGACAAGATCTTCATCGAGCTCCTCCTGAGCTTGGTTGTGTCATCTGCATGGTCTCATCAGCACCTGCAAGCTGGTTTTGGAAGTATCTGTGAGCCACGGGGACTCAGCAATCTTGCACCCTCGCGATCAAGACTATTTAAGCTTATGGGTAAGGTAAAAGGTATGAAGTGGAGCTGCAGCAAGCGACTAGCATATATGGTGGCTAACTGTAACACCCTCGATGCGACTATATCTCCCATGTGTCGAGGCACGACTTAGAGGCATAATTGCATTGAAGGCAATGTCGCAAGTGAGGTAATCTTCACACAACCCATGTAATATAATAAGGGAAAAAATTTACATAGTTGGCTTACACTCGCCACTTCACACAATTACATGAATAAAGCATTACATCAAACAAATACACTCAGGGCTCGACTACGGAGCCAAAATAAAAGAAGAACCCCAAATGCGACAAAGGTCCCCGATCGATCCCAACTGGGCTCCACTACTGATCAACTAGAACAAAGCAACACAAAGAACAAGATCTTCATCGAGCTCCTCCTGAGCTTGGTAGCGTCATCTGCACGGTCTCATCGGCACCTGCAAACTGGTTTTGGAAGTAATCTGTGAGCCACGGGGACTCAGCAATCTCGCACCCTCGCGATCAAGACTATTTAAGCTTATGGGTAAGGTAAAGGTATGAGGTGGAGCTGCAGCAAGCGACTAGCATATATGGTGGCTAACCTATTCGCAAAAGAGAGCGAGAAGAGAAGGCAAAGCACGGTCGATAAAAGTATGATCAAGAAGTGATCCTAGACTACCTACGTCAAGCATAACTCCAACAACCGTGTTCACTTCCCGGACTCCGCCGGAAAGAGACCATCACGGTTACACACGCGGTTGATTCATTTTAATTAAGGTCAACTTCAGGTTTTCTACAACCGGACGTTAACAAATTCCCATCTGCCCATAACCGCGGGCACGGCTTTCGAAAGTTCAAATCCCTGCAGGGGTTTCCCAACTTAGCCCATCACAAGCTCTCACGGTCAACGAAGGAATAGACCTCCACCCGAGACATTCCGATCAGACTCGGTATCCCAGTACAACAAGACATTTCGACAGGGTAAAACTAAACCAGCAACACCGGCCGATGCGCCGACATCCTGATAGGAGCTGCACATATCTCGTTCTCAGGGCAACACCGGATAAGCAATCCGTACAACTAAAACCAGCCCTCAAGTTTCCCCGAGGTGGCGCTGCAAGGGGCTCTAGTTTGGACCAACGCTTAGACAAGCATTGGCCCGGGGGGGGGGGGTTAAAATAAAGATGACCCTCGGGATGCGCGACTCCCAAGGGAAAAAGGCTAGGTGGCAAATGGTAAAACCAATGTTGGGCATTGCTGGCAAAGCTTTACTTAAGGCGAACTGTCAAGGGGTTCCCATTATAGCCCAACCGCGTAAGGGACGCAAAATCCGGGAACATAACACCGATATGACGGAAACTAGGGCGGCAAGAGTGGAACAAAACACCAGGCATAAGGCCGAGCCTTCCACCCTTTACCAAGTATATAGATGCATTAATTAAATAAGATATATCGTGATATCCCAACAAGTAAAATAAATGTTCCAACAAGGAACGATCTCCATGTTCCAACAAGGAACAAACTTCGATCTTCACCTGCAACTAACAACGCTATAAGAGGGGCTGAGCAAAGCGGTAACATAGCCAATCAACGGTTTGCTAGGACAATGGTGGATTAGGGGCTCAACATGGCAATTTGGGAGGCTGACAAGCAAGTGGTAGGCATCGTAGCAATGGCATAGCAAAAGAGCGAGCATACTAGCATAGCAAAGATAGTAGTGATTTCGAGGGTATGATCATCTTGCCTGAAATCCCGCAAGGAAGAAGAACGTATCCATGAAGAAGACAAACGGGCGTAGACGAACGGGTCCTCACAAACTCGACGTTATCGGAACCAACCCGAAGAAGCAATCACCGGAAAAGAAGCACACAACATAGTAAACAACCAACACATCAACATGGCATGATGCACAAACGAGTATGATGCATGTCCGGTTTAAAGGCATGGCATGGCAAAATGCACAATCAATCCTACAAATTAAGTGGAGCTCAATATGCAACGAGTTGCATATTGACGAAACACCACATGACTTATTTAGTTTGATCTCGGTTATGTACCCAACAATGTTAAATGTTGTTAAACATGGCGAGAGGGGAAACAAAGCAAAACTACCTATCTAGTCAAGGTTAAGTGAGGCCGGAAGCAACGAACAACAATTCCGGTAAAACCCCATAGCAAATATTAGGTTTGGTCCTGATATGTCCTAAACACAATTTTAGAGTTATTAAACATGCAAAACAAGTACACCATGTTAAACTAGGCATAATTCTACCCCATTTACATATAAAGTTTGTTACAAACCGAGCTACGGTTAAATAGTTATGAATTAAATCATTTTAGCATGGCATAGGAGCAAATTTAAACAAACAACATTTTTGACATTTTAAACATGGATGAAAGTGGCATATTATGAAACTAGACAAAATTCTAAGCAACTTTCATATTAAGTTTATTTTAATACGATGCATCGTTTGTGAGTTACAATATGCATGAAGATGAAGGGCTTTTCTGTAAAACTGCAGCCTCCTGGATAATTAGACAAAATCGCAACAGAGGAAAAAAAATGCATCGGGCCAAATCTGGACAGCCCATCAACAGAAAAAAAATAACGAGAGGCGGGGCGCTTGGGGCTGCGGGTGTGGCTCACCCAGTGGGCCTCGGCCCGGCTGGAGGAGGAGGAGGCAGGCCAAGGCGGAGGGCAAGCTGGGCCTGGAGCGCTGGCAGGCCTGGGAGGAGTTGGGCCGACGATGCAGGCTGCGGTCAATGGAGGGAGCGGATCGGGGCTCTCCCGATCCATGGCGGCGGCGCAGAAGGCAGGGAGCTCCGGCGAGGTTCGACGCAAGGCGGGGAGGCGCTGGGCGCTCGGGAACGACCAGATCCGGTCACTCCGGTCCCGTTCCGGCCGGATCCGGCAGCAGGCGCGTGACCTGACGGGGTGAAGGAGCTCCGGCGAGGTTGGCTTCCATGGCGGCAGTGGCTTGCTGCGAGGTAGAGAGAGAGCCAGTGAGAGGAAGGAGAATGGGAATGGAGAGAGAGGGAGGCGAGGGCGGCACTGTCCTGCCGTCGAGGTGACCGGCGCGAGCATGCTCCGGCGGGCTTGCCGGCAGCGAGGAGATGGTGCGGCGGGGTAGATTCCCTCGATCTAGGTCGGGATCGAGGAGGATGCGGGAGGCCGGGCGCGCACGGCAGATGGGCTCCGCGGGCCTCTCTCGGGCCTGGCAGGGCCGCGGGAGGTGGGAGGAGGCCAGGGGCGACGTGGCGGCTCCCAGGTGGTGGAGGGCGGTGGCTGCGGCGGCGCTGGCCGCACAGGCGGCGCCAAGTGGCGAGGCAGGGGTGGTGCGGCGCGGAAATGGAGGTGGGAGGCGGCTAGAGGTAGGTGGGGGGCTAGGGATGCCCAAAATGGAAGGGGAAGGCCTATATATAGACAAGGGGGCTAGGTTAGGGGGATTTTTGTCCGTTCCGGAGCCGTTCGATCCCGATCGGACGACCCGGAGCGGAGGGGGTTAGATAGGTGGGCTAGTGGGCTGTGAAGAGAGGTTGGGCTGAGATGAGAGGAGAGGAGTGCAGCCCGGCAACTATATCCGGAGACCGAAAACGTCCGACTTTAGACCGGCTACTATTGCCGCTATATTTATCCGTTGGGGCGTCAAACGAACTCCGATTACGATGAAACTTGACAGGCGGTCTATCTACACTATAATAAGACCACACGTCAAATCTCATCCCATTCCGAGACCATTTTCCGGCCACTTATAAAATAATATTCCGGACATGCCGCGGGCGCGTGCAGGTGTGTCTGGGCTCAGAACGGACCACGGAGAGAACGAGGAGGCTGGGACGTATGCATGTTTTGAAAACATGATGATGCAATGCACATGATGACATGATATGCAATGCATGACACGCAAGCAATGACACGGCAACACCAGCGAATAACTGAATGACAGCTGGCACATCGGTCTCGGAGCGTTACAACACTCCACCACTACGAGAGGATCTCGTCCCGAGATCTAGAATGGCACCGGAGGGAAAAACGGAAGGGAAAGAGAAGAGGTAAGTTAAGTTGCTCCTTTGACAAACGAGTGAAACCAAAGAACCTTGAGAGGTTAAGCAAATTCGAGAAAAGAATACCACGAAGGAGAACAAAGTCGAAAACACTCCGTTAGAAAAGAGAAACGAGAAAGAACAAATTCAGGCAGCACTCCGGATTGGAAAGAAAAAGAATTGAATAATAACTTGATAAGGTGAGAATATATTTGATGAAATCACCACACACTGCCACCGGAACTATTGAATGGATGGAACAAAGGGTAAGAAATATCTCGGACAGCACTCCGGTTGAGAAAGGATGTAAAACTTGACAAGATGAGAGAACTGGCATGAAAAGACGACACTCCGGTTGAGAAACGGGATGCAAGACTTGACAAGACGAAAAGAACTTGAACAAAGGAGCACAATACTCCGGTTAAGCAAGATAGGGAAGGAATAAGAGTGATATAATTTGGACAGCACTCCGTCTGTAGATGGAAGGAATTGAACTCGACAAGATGAGAGGATACTTGAAAAGAGGACACAACACTCCAATAAAAGTATAGGCATGGAAAGATCATGAACTTTGACAAAACGAGATGATGGGTTGAAAAGATGAACATCACAATGCCTCCGGAACAAAAGAATAAAAGATAGATAGTTGAGACAGGAGAATGGAGAAGAAAATGCCAACTTCTGCCACAAAAGAGCTTGACAAGGCATCTTTAGGAGAAAAGTCGAATAGAATTGTTGTAAAAACAACAACGAAAAGAGTAATCATGATATATATGGTCTTATGGAATACAACTCAAATTATGAGGTGACAACCTGCCACTCACGGGAAGAGCATTGGGTTGGAATGAACAAGGAGACGAGAAACTATTTCACTGGGAGGATAAATGAAAAACTTGGATCATATATAAGCACCATAATAACAACCATCCTTAGGGAAGGCTTTAGGTGAAATATAACCCAAGACAATACCAACGAATAGGTTGATGGATTTAAAATACCTCATTCTTGATAGCTTGAGAAACATGAAGCACGAACGAAAATTATCAAGAATGACATAATACCACCTTCAGAGATACGGTAGAAGGAAATTGCACTTCGGATAGCAAGATGAAGAAGGCTTGAGCTCCTTAGAAAAGAATATCAATGAACACTTCGAGAAGGAATTAAATCCTTGATGAATCCATCATGTATAACCTCAATGAAGAACTCCGGTAACAAAAGAATGATCCAAAATAATTGAATGATGAAAAGAATAAGATTGAAGCCTCGCAATGATTTAAATAGAGAACTCCGTGACAATATAATTGAAAGAGGTTGGAACTCCGGGAAAGAAGGATGAGCACTTGAACCCAAGAATTTAATCATCGAGAACAAACTCCGGTAAACAAAAGGATGAACAAACGGAAGGAAAAAGAAGTTGAAAACACAAGGTGAATCCTTGCAATGATTTAGATGGACCTCCACGGAGATGTAATTGAGAGAGCTTGGAATTGCGGGAAGAGAAGATAAAGCGTCTCGAGCCAAGAATGTGATATAATGCACCTCCGTAATAAGGAATTAAATCACTTGGATGAAATAAGAATAAGAATTACATTATGCTTAACCTTCACCAATTTAATTGATGACAAACAACGGATTTGGCATATTACTTATTCTTGTAGAAAGGATTTAGAGAAATATGACGCAAACTTGAGGAAGGTATTGAACGAACCACCGGAAGGGTTGAAACAACGAATAAAATTGATAAGGAAGAGAAATTTGGAAGAACCACCGTAAGAATTGAAAAAGAACGAATAAAAGATAACGAATCACCGGGAAGAATTAGCAAATGAAAGAAGGCGCTTGAGAGAATTTAGATACATGAGAACGAAGAGATCACGGGCTGATTAAAGATCACTTGAGAGAAACACCGGTAAAATAGGAGAATGATCACTGAAGGCTGAGAATGAATAAATCAGAATTGATGGACTCCGGATGAACAAACTGAAAAAGGTTCCTAAATTGCTCCGGATGGATAAAAAGAATTCTCACAATCAAACAATTATGAGAGGATGACCTCGAATTAGAACCATGATTCTCTGAGAGAACGGATAAAATATGGAGGTAAAACTCTTCTTCGGTCTTCAAAAGATGAGAATGACAACGAGGAACACTACCAAGAATTGTTGAGGCACTCCGGAATGAATAATGGAAAGGTTTAGCCAATGATGAAAAGAATTTGAAAGATCTTGGAGAAAAAAATTTGACTGATGATAAATCATTCTTACGTCAAACTTTAGAAAAGAATTTGAAAAGCTCCGGAAAAATAAGAAGAGTCAGGTAAGATCCTGGGAAAAGACCTGTGGGTTAGGGCCCACTGAAAAGGTACACCGTAGAACAATTACAAAGAGAGATTGCACCGGTTGAATTTAAATGGCTTGAATGAGATAACATCCTCGAAATAGCTTGAATGAAAGAAGAGTGGATACACGAATCTTCGAGATATTTTCAGCACTCCGGAATAAATGAATAGCGAGAAACGAATGAATATGATGAGCACCGGTATGATAAAGCTTCTGAAACGAGGAAAAGGATATGATCAACACCGAAGGCTTGACTTGAATCCACCGGAGAAGGAAAATGAGTAAAGAGTGACGAACTTGAAGCTCCGTTAGAAACTTGATGAGCAACACCGGGTAAGAATATTGAAGGAAACGAATGGAGAGGCTTCCCATCAATAAGATTTATACTTGATTAAGAAATCCGAATCCTTGGAGAAAAACAAAGGGAGGGAGGGTGGGAAAAACAAAGACAACTTGAGATGGATGAAAACGAACACCGTTGAGAAGAAGTGACAATTGATCTTGCAGAAGTTGAAATGATCGGAATCACTAGAAGAGAAAACACGCCGGTTGAAAAGAAATTGACATGACAAACTCAATTATCATGAAGGATTAGTATTCACATAGGAATATGAGAACACCATTTGGGAAAGGTATGGAATCAACATTTGACTTCAAAGCAACTCGAATACCACAACTCAAAACCAAAACAAAGGATTGGCTTGCAAAATAAGTCGGAACAAACATATGATAGAGATTTCGTCCGAAGTTTTCGTGGTGGGACCTACACGGGCTCAATCGTACAGCACCATCATGTACAAGGCAGTGCACATGACATACGAAGCGTCCCCGAGTCAGCATAGCCAAGGACTCTTTAAGACACAACGAGACCACTGTAAAATCGACCGTGAATAGGCGAACCACTAGACGTCGAACCCCAATGTCATATCATACATCTGTCGGAAAAAAATACTAAGAGCTACTTGAATTCCCACCTATGAAACTCCCGAAATTTTCCGGTTATGCAATCAGGTGTTGAGGATACAGGGGAAGCATAATATCTCACCCAAGCTAGCAAATCCTACATCCAGCTGCATCCATCCTTCAACACATAACCAAGAAACCTTCGGAAACCATCTACCTCGACCTTCGAAAAGCATCCGTTATACAAGTTATGGCGATACTCCCGAACTCCCGCCCCAGTACTGGGTGGCGTCAAGGTTATCTCACCAACGAACTGCATAAAAGAGATTTTCGATGTCGCGAACATATCTCAAGTATACCAGAATTGCGACGATAAAATTATGATGACAACACCTCAGAGCTCAACTCCCCGGGACACTTCCACTAAACCCCTGACAGGAGGCACCAAGACAGTATTCTCATCATAAGCCATCGGAACAAAACCAAGATACTCGCGTGATCCTAAAATTTTTTTTAGTGAAATTTAAGAAGAGAAGAGTCAAAACTCTACGTCAGGATGCCTTACCAGAGCGATGAGGAGACTGGGAAGTAAAAAGAATTCCTAAGCTCTCCGATATATAATTCCTAAAGACTCAAAACATTTTTCTAGACACAACTCGGCCGCTAAAAACGATCAAGCAATGGGGGCTCCTAAGGTCGGGGAAGGCTCTGATTACCAACTTGTAACACCCTCGATGCGACTATATCTCCCACGTGTCGAGGCACGAATTAGAGGCATAATCGCATTGAAGGCAATGTCGCAAGTGAGGTAATCTTCACACAACCCATGTAATATAATAAGGGAAAAAAATTACATAGTTGGCTTACACTCGCCACTTCACACAATTACATGAATAAAGCAATACATCAAACAAATACACTCAGGGCCCGACTACGGAGCCAAAATAAAAGAAGAACCCCAAATGCGACAAAGGTCCCCGATCGACCCCAACTGGGCTCCACTACTGATCAACTAGAACAAAGCAACACAAAGAACAAGATCTTCATCGAGCTCCTCCTGAGCTTGGTAGCGTCATCTGCACGGTCTCATCGGCACCTGCAAACTGGTTTTGGAAGTAATCTGTGAGCCACGGGGACTCAGCAATCTCGCACCCTCGCGATCAAGACTATTTAAGCTTATGGGTAAGGTAAAGGTATGAGGTGGAGCTGCAGCAAGCGACTAGCATATATGGTGGCTAACCTATTCGCAAAAGAGAGCGAGAAGAGAAGGCAAAGCACGGTCGATAAAACTATGATCAAGAAGTGATCCTAGACTACCTACGTCAAGCATAACTCCAACAACCGTGTTCACTTCCCGGACTCCGCCGGAAAGAGACCATCACGGTTACACACGCGGTTGATTCATTTTAATTAAGGTCAACTTCAGGTTTTCTACAACCGGACGTTAACAAATTCCCATCTGCCCATAACCGCGGGCACGGCTTTCGAAAGTTCAAATCCCTGCAGGGGTGTCCCAACTTAGCCCATCACAAGCTCTCACGGTCAACGAAGGAATAGACCTCCACCCGAGACATTCCGATCAGACTCGGTATCCCAGTACAACAAGACATTTCGACAGGGTAAAACTAAACCAGCAACACCGCCCGATGCGCCGACATCCTGATAGGAGCTGCACATATCTCGTTCTCAGGGCAACACCGGATAAGCAATCCGTACAACTAAAACCAGCCCTCAAGTTTCCCCGAGGTGGCGCTGCAAGGGGCTCTAGTTTGGACCAACGCTTAGACAAGCACTGGCCCGGGGGGGGTTAAAATAAAGATGACCCTCGGGATGTGCGACTCCCAAGGGAAAAAGGCTAGGTGGCAAATGGTAAAACCAATGTTGGGCATTGCTGGCAAAGCTTTACTTAAGGCGAACTGTCAAGGGGTTCCCATTATAGCCCAACCGCGTAAGGGACGCAAAATCCGGGAACATAACACCGATATGACGGAAACTAGGGCGGCAAGAGTGGAACAAAACACCAGGCATAAGGCCGAGCCTTCCACCCTTTACCAAGTATATAGATGCATTAATTAAATAAGATATATCGTGATATCCCAACAAGTAAAATAAATGTTCCAACAAGGAACGATCTCCATGTTCCAACAAGGAACAAACTTCGATCTTCACCTGCAACTAACAACGCTATAAGAGGGGCTGAGCAAAGCGGTAACATAGCCAATCAACGGTTTGCTAGGACAATGGTGGGTTAGGGGCTCAACATGGCAATTTGGGAGGCTGACAAGCAAGTGGTAGGCATCGTAGCAATGGCATAGCAAAAGAGCGAGCATACTAGCATAGCAAAGATAGTAGTGATTTCGAGGGTATGATCATCTTGCCTGAAATCCCGCAAGGAAGAAGAACGTATCCATGAAGAAGACAAACGGGCGTAGACGAACGGGTCCTCACAAACTCGACGTTATCGGAACCAACCCGAAGAAGCAATCACCGGAAAAGAAGCACACAACATAGTAAACAACCAACACATCAACATGGCATGATGCACAAACGAGTATGATGCATGTCCGGTTTAAAGGCATGGCATGGCAAAATGCACAATCAATCCTACAAATTAAGTGGAGCTCAATATGCAACGAGTTGCATATTGACGAAACACCACATGACTTATTTAGTTTGATCTCGGTTATGTACCCAACAATGTTAAATGTTGTTAAACATGGCGAGAGGGGAAACAAAGCAAAACTACCTATCTAGTCAAGGTTAAGTGAGGCCGGAAGCAACGAACAACAATTCCGGTAAAACCCCATAGCAAATATTAGGTTTGGTCCTGATATGTCCTAAACACAATTTTAGAGTTATTAAACATGCAAAACAAGTACACCATGTTAAACTAGGCATAATTCTACCCCATTTACATATAAAGTTTGTTACAAACCGAGCTACGGTTAAATAGTTATGAATTAAATCATTTTAGCATGGCATAGGAGCAAATTTAAACAAACAACATTTTTGACATTTTAAACATGGATGAAAGTGGCATATTATGAAACTAGACAAAATTCTAAGCAACTTTCATATTAAGTTTATTTTAATACGATGCATCGTTTGTGAGTTACAATATGCATGAAGATGAAGGGCTTTTCTGTAAAACTGCAGCCTCCTGGATAATTAGACAAAATCGCAACAGAGGAAAAAAAATGCATCGGGCCAAATCTGGACAGCCCATCAACAGAAAAAAAATAACAAGAGGCGGGGCGCTTGGGGCTGCGGGTGTGGCTCACCCAGTGGGCCTCGGCCCGGCTGGAGGAGGAGGAGGCAGGCCAAGGCGGAGGGCAAGCTGGGCCTGGAGCGCTGGCAGGCCTGGGAGGAGTTGGGCCGACGATGCAGGCTGCGGTCAACGGAGGGAGCGGATCGGGGCTCTCCCGATCCATGGCGGCAGCGCAGAAGGCAGGGAGCTCCGGCGAGGTTCGACGCAAGGCGGGGAGGCGCTGGGCGCTCGGGAATGACCAGATCCGGTCACTCCGGTCCCGTTCCGGCCGGATCCGGCAGCAGGCGCGTGACCTGACGGGGTGAAGGAGCTCCGGCGAGGTTGGCTTCCATGGCGGCAGTGGCTTGCTGCGAGGTAGAGAGAGAGCCAGTGAGAGGAAGGAGAATGGGAATGGAGAGAGAGGGAGGCGAGGGCGGCACTGTCCTGCCGTCGAGGTGACCGGCGCGAGCATGCTCTGGCGGTCTTGCCGGCAGCGAGGAGATGGTGCGGCGGGGTAGATTCCCTCGATCCAGGTCGGGATCGAGGAGGATGCGGGAGGCCGGGCGCGCACGGCAGATGGGCTCCGCGGGCCTCTCTCGGGCCTGGCAGGGCCGCGGGAGGTGGGAGGAGGCCAGGGGCGATGTGGCGGCTCCCTGGTGGTGGAGGGTGGTGGCTGCGGCGGCGCTGGCCGCACAGGCGGCGCCAAGTGGCGAGGCAGGGGTGGTGCGGCGCGGAAATGGAGGTGGGAGGCGGCTAGAGGTAGGTGGGGGGCTAGGGATGCCCAAAATGGAAGGGGAAGGCCTATATATAGACAAGGGGGCTAGGTTAGGGGGATTTTTGTCCGTTCCGGAGCCGTTCGATCCCGATCGGACGACCCGGAGCGGAGGGGGTTAGATAGGTGGGCTAGTGGGCTGTGAAGAGAGGTTGGGCTGAGATGAGAGGAGAGGAGTGCAGCCCGGCAACTGTATCCGGAGACCGAAAACGTCCGACTTTAGACCGGCTACTATTGCCGCTATATTTATCCGTTGGGGCGTCAAACGAACTCCGATTGCGATGAAACTTGACAGGCGGTCTATCTACACTATAATAAGACCACACGTCAAATCTCATCCCATTCCGAGAACATTTTCCGGCCACTTATAAAATAATATTCCGGACATGCCGCGGGCGCGTGCAGGTGTGTCTGGGCTCAGAACGGACCACGGAGAGAACGAGGAGGCTGGGACGGATGCAAGTTTTGAAAACATGATGATGCAATGCACATGATGACATGATATGCAATGCATGACACGCAAGCAATGACATGGCAACACCAGCGAATAACTGAATGACAGCTGGCACATCGGTCTCGGGGCGTTACACTAACATAAGCAAATGGGAGCGAGAAGAGAAGGCAAAGCACGGTCGATAAAAGTATGATCAAGAAGTGATCCTAAACAACCTACGTCAAGCATAACTCCAACACCATGTTCACTTCCCGGACTCCGCCGGAAAGAGGCCATCATGGTTACACACGCGGTTGATTCATTTTAATTAAGGTCGACTTCAGGTTTTCTACAACCGGACGTTAACAAATTCTCATCTGCCCATAACCGTGGGCACGGCTTTCGAAAGTTCAAATCCCTGCAGGAGTGTCCCAACTTAGCCCATGACAAGCTCTCACAGTCAACGAAGGAATAGACCTCCTCCCGAGACATTCCGATCAGACTCGGTATCCCGGTACAACAAGACATTTCGACAGGGTAAAACTAAACCATTAACACCGCCCGAATGTGCCGACAAATCCCGATAGGAGCTGCACATATCTCTTTCTCAGGGCACACCGGATTGTCTAAACTTCCGGTAGGCCAGCCCAGAGTTGCCCCTGGTGGCCACCGGCTGCTGACAAGTTGGACCAACACTCAGAGGAGCACTGGCCCGGGGGGGGGGGTAAAATAATGATGACCCTTGGGCGCGCGACCCCCAAGGGAAAAGAAAAGGCTAGGTGGCAAATGGTAAAACCAATGTTGGGCATTGCTGGAAAAGCTTTACTTAAGGTGAACTGTCAAGGGGTTCCCATAATAGCCCAACCGCGTAAGGAACGCAAAATCCAGGAACATAACACCGATATGACGGAAACTAGGGCGGCAAGAGTGGAACAAAACACCAGGCATAAGGCCGAGCCTTCCACCCTTTACCAAGTATATAGATGCATTAATTAAATAAGATATATTGTGATATCCCAACAAGTAAACATGTTCCAACAAGGAACAACATCTCCATGTTCCAACAAGGAACAAACTTCAATCTTCACGTGCAACTAACAACGCTATAAGAGGGGCTGAGCAAAGCGGTAACATAGCCAATCAATGGTTTGCTAGGACAAGGTGGGTTAGAGGCCTGGTTCAACAATATGGGAGGCATGATAAGCAAGTGGTAGGTATCGCAGCATAGGCATAGCAAAAGAGCGAGCAAACTAGCATATCAAAGATAGTAGTGATTTCGAGGGTATGATCATCTTGCCTACAACGCTGTTAGAGTTGACTGGATCCTCGAAAGCAAACTCAATGGGCTCCTTGTTAGCAAACTCGTCTCCCGGCTCTACCCAAACAAGACAAACAAGCAACAAGGACACAATCAACCACGTGCAAGGATCAATCAATATGATGCAACGATGATATGCTATGCGGAATGCGATGCGGGATGCATATGCAAGATCTGACAGGAAATGCATGAACCTGGCTTCAACTTGGAAAACCAAGTGCTCCACCGGAAAGATGAGATGAAATCGCTTGAAAACGATATAAAGAACACCGGAATCGGAGTTACGGTTTGGAAATGGCAAGCGATTCAAAATTGGCACCGGTCTGCGATTTACAGCGAGTAGGCATCTAAATGCAATGAGATGAACATGCTACAGCACTCAAACATGGCAACAAAATACATGGCAGGGAAGCATTCAAGATGCTTAACAAAAGTCTAGCACTGAGCTACGGCCAATTCATCCATTAACAGGTTCAAACAAGCATGGCAAAAACGCAAATGGTAAACAGATCTCAGACTTAGCGAAATTAACACTTGTCTGAAATTTCAGATCATATAGCCCTCTTCGGAGCAACAAAACAACATGTTACAGGACCTGAACATGGCAAAGAAGAACATGGCATGGAGCTACTCAAATATCTTAACAAAAGTCCCTTAGTGACCTTGAGCCAAAAGGGATCAGAAAATATACTAACAAGCACACGAACATAGCAAAAACATAATCAGTTTTCAGACTTAGTGAAAATTGACACATGCTGAAACATAACTCAAGTAGGCATTTTTACGAGCTCAATGCACTCACTACGGCGCAAGTCATGGCAAGACAAGTATACATCCATTAAGAAGGCACAAAATGCAAGCTAGACATGGCAAGAACAAAGGCATATCATGCACGGATCAACTACAACATCATCGGCAAAATCGCAAACAAGTTGACGATCTGCCCAGATTCACAATGAAGCAAAAGTAGAGCTCGATTGACTCAAGCTAGGGTGCTCCATAATTGCAAACAAAGACATGGATGGATAGAGCACTACAATATTAACAAAAATCCTTTACTGATCATCCTCAAAAGAGGCACGGATCACTAGGAAACAACATGAACATATGGCATCATGAACTAAACAATCCCAGGACTTAGTGAAATTACTAAGTCCCTGAAAACGGAGTTACCGGGTGCCTCACTTTGCAAGCTTGCACTAGGCACCACACACATCACAAAAATACATGGGTTGCACCTCTGGAAAGATGACAAGACCCTTAACAAAACATATGAAGAGCATCAGGGCATAGCATGCACATAATAATCATGGCAAAAATGACAAATGTCTAAGATGGAGTAGCAGATCTGACAATTAACTCAAGTAGCCCTCTTCTAACAGCATTTCGGGCATCAAGATGAGCTCAAATGAAAATGATGCAATGGAATGAAATGATGTACTCTCTGAGAAGAACATTTTGATATGCTATATGCACAAAACGGAGTTACGGATGATGAGATACGACACGTTGAAGATGGGCATATGAAACATGGAAATCTCGGGGATGGAGGGATCCGGGACGGCGCGGTGCAGATCTGAGACGGGTGTTTGGTTGGGAGAAGTGGTGGATCTGGTCCCGATCCACGGGACCTCGCCGGAGAAGTTCGTCGGAGACAGGGGAGACAAGGACGTCGACCGGAGGTGAAGGAGAGGATGCCGGAGTCGTCGGGATCGTCGAATCCGGTGATGGCAGTGCCGGGCGGCGCACTCCGGCGGGGATCCGCGGTGAGGCCGCCGGTGGACGGGGCGACGGGCGCCGGTGGCAGAGTGGCGCGGGGACGTGCGGCATGCTCGTCGCCGGCGGAAGGGCAGGGCGCCGGCGTGTAGGGTGGCGACGGCGAGGCATACGGCGGCGAAGGGAGGCAACGGCGGCGCGGCGGAGCGTCACCGGCGGCCAGGCGGCGCACGGCGAGGGCGCAAGGCGGCGGGGTGGCGCGGGATCCGGCTCGGGCGCATGGAGGCGGCGGCGCTAGCGCTCCGGGCCGGGCGGGCCTGCCTCGGGCTGCGTGGGCCGCGGCGGAGGAGGGAGAGGCGCGGGCGAGGTGGCGGCATCTGATTGGTGCAGGAGGCGGCGCGGGTGACGTGTCGTGACGGGATTCGCCGGAGCTAGGTGGCGGCGGCGGCTGGACATGTCCGGCCGGTGGGAGAAGTGTCCGGCGGCGCGAAGGGAGTGGATCAAGGGTTTCGTCTGCGCGGAAATTCGGAGGGGATCACATATTTATAGGTAGAGGGAGCAAGGAGAGTCCAAATGAGGTGCGGTTTTCGGCCACATGATCGGGATCGAACGACCGAGATGATGGAGGAGGTTTAGGTGGGTTTTGGGCCACTTTGGAGGGGTGTTGGGCTGCAACACACACGAGGCCTTTTCAGTCCCTTGGTTAACCGTTGGAGCATCAAACGAAGTCCAAATGGTACGAAACTTGACAGGCGGTGTACCGGTAGTAAACCAAGGCCGCTTGGCAAGTCTCGGTCCAATCCGGAAATGTTTAATCCCCACACACGAAAGAAAGCTAGAAATGACCGCCGGAGGAGAACGAAGCGCCGGAATGCAAAACGGACAACGGGGAAAATGCTCAGATGCATGAGACGAACACGTATGCAAATGAAATGCACATGATGACATGATATGCAATGCATGACACGCAAGCAATGACATGGCAACAACAGCGAATAACTAGAGGACACCTGGCACATCGGTCACGGGGCGTTACAATAGAGAAGTTGGAATATAGTAGGTTTAACACCAATATAAATAAAGAATGAGTTTATTACAGTACCTTGAAGTGGTCTTTTGTTTTCTTTCGCTAACGGAGCTCACGAGTTTTCTACTTTAAGTTTTGTGTTGTGAAGTTTTCAAGTTTTGGGTGAATTCTTTTGATGGATTATGGAACAAGGAGTGGCAAGAGCCTAAGCTTGGGGATGCCCATGTCACCCCCAAGATAATCCAAGGAGACCAAAAAGTCAAAGCTTGGGGATGCCCCGGAAGGCATCCCCTCTTTCGTCCACTTCCATCGGTAATTTACTTGGAGCTATATTTTTATTCACCAACATGATATGTGTTTTGCTTGGAGCGTCTTGTTTTATTTTTGTCTTTGTGTTTTAGTATGCCACAATCATCCTTGCTGTACACACCTTTTGAGAGAGCCATACATGAATTAAAATTTGATAGAATACTCTATGTGCTTCACTTATATCTTTTGAGCTATGTAGTTTTGCTCTATGTGCTTCACTTATATCTTCTTGAGCTAAGTAATTTTGCTCTATGTGCTTCACTTAGATTTTTTTGAGCACGGTGGTGGATTTGTTTTAAAGAAACTATTGATCTCTCATGCTTCACTTAAATTATTTTGAGAGTCTTAATAGCATGGTAATTTGCTTAATAATAACATGCTTGGTATTCAAGATTTGTGAAACTTTCTTTTGAGTGTGTTGAATACTAAGAAAAGTGGGATGCTTGATAATTGTTTTGAGATATGGAGGTAGTAATATCAAAGTCATGCTAGTAGAGTAATTGTGAACTTTAGAAGTGCCTGAGGTGTTATTTGATTGTCCCGTAGCATGCACATATGGTAAACGTTATGCAAGAAATTTGAAACATGAGGTGTTATTTGATTGTCCTCCTTATGAGTGGCGGTCGGGGACGAGCGATGGTATTTTCCTACCAATCTATCCCCCTAGGAGCATGCGTGTAATACTTTGGTTTTTGATGGCTTGTAGATTTTTGCAATAAGTATATGAGTTCTTTATGACTAATGTTGAGTCCATGGATTATACGCACTCTCACCCTTCCATCATTGCTAGCCTCTACGGTACCGTGCATTGCCCTTTCTCACATCGAGAGTTGGTGCAAACTTCGCCGGTGCATCCAAACCCCGTGATATGATACGCTCTTTCACACATAAACCTCCTTATATCTTCCTCAAAACAGCCACCATACCTACCTATTATGGCATTTCCATAGCCATTCCGAGATATATTGCCATGCAACTTTCCACTATCCAGTTTATCATGACACATCCATCATTGTCATATTGCTTAGCATGATCATGTAGTTGACATAGTATTTGTGGCAAAGCCACCGTTCATAATTTTTTCGTACTTGTCACTCTTGATTCATTGCATATCCCGGTACACCGCCGGAGGCATCCATATAGAGTCATACTTTGTTCTAGTATCGAGTTGTAATCATTGAGTTGTAAATAAATAAAAGTGTGATGATCATCATTTAATAGAGCATTGTCCCAAAAAAAAGCCAAAGAAAAAAAAGAAGGCCCCCCAAAAAAGAGAAAATAAATAAAGAGGGGCAATCCTACTATTCCTTTTTCCACACTTGTGCTTCAAAGTAGCACCATGTTCTTCATATAGAGAGTCTCTTGAGTTATCACTTTCATATACTAGTGGGAATTTTCATTATAGAACTTGGCTTGTATACTCCAACAATGGGCCTCCTCAAGTGCCCTAGGTCTTCGTGAGCAAGCAAGTTGGATGCACACCCACTTAGTTTCTTTTGTTGAGCTTTCATACATTTATAGCTCTAGTGCATCCGTTGCATGGCAATCCCTACTCCTTACATTAACATCAATTGATGGGCATCTCCATAGCCCATTGATTAGCCTCGTTGATGTGAGACTTTCTCCTTTTTTTGTCTTCTCCACATAACCCCCACCATTATATTCTATTCCACCCATAGTGCTACATCCATGGCTCACACTCATGTAT
The DNA here is from genome assembly GCA_034509565.1 of Triticum monococcum. Taxonomy (NCBI): domain Eukaryota; kingdom Viridiplantae; phylum Streptophyta; class Magnoliopsida; order Poales; family Poaceae; genus Triticum; species Triticum monococcum. The sequence continues at coordinate 166,755,038 of CM067847.1, read as the reverse complement.
TGCGTGAAAGTTTATGAGTTTGAAATTATTAAGGTATGAAACAATTGCTTGGCTTGTCATCGGGGTTGTGCATGATGAGAGCATTCTTGTGTGACAAAAATGGAGTATGACTAAACTATATGATTTTGTAGGGATGAACTTTCTTTGGCCATGTTACTTTAAGAAAACATAATTGCTTTGTTGGTTTGCTTGAACTATTATTATTCTTTATGTCAATATGAACTTTTGTCTTGAATATTCCTAATCTGAATATTCATACCACAATTAAGAAGATTTGCATTGAAATTATGCCAAGTAGCACTCCGCATCAAAAATTCTCTTTTTATCATTTACCTACTCGAGGACGAGCAGGAATTAAGCTTGGGGGTGCTTGATACGTCTCCAACGTATCTATAATTTTTGATTGCTCCATGCTATATTATCTACTATTTTGGACTATATTGGGCTTTATTTTCCACTTTTATATTATTTTTGGGACTAACCTATTAACCGGAGGCCCAGCCCAGAATTGCCATTTTTTGCCTATTTCAGTATTTCAGAGAAACAGAATATCAAACGGAGTCCAAACGGAATAAAACCTTCGGGAACATGATTTTCTCACCGAACGTGATCTAGGAGACTTGGACCCTACTCCAAGGAGTCAAAGAGGCGGTCACGAGGGTGGGGGGTGCCCCCCCCTAGGGCGCGCCCCCTGCCTCGTGGGCCCCTCAGTGCTCCACCGACGTACTCCTTCCTCCTATATATACCTACGTACCCCCAAACGATCAGAATAGGAGCCAAAAACCTAATTCCACTGCCGCAACTTTTTGTATCCACGAGATCCCATCTTGGGGCCTGTTCTGGAGCTCCGCCGGAGAGGGCCGTCATCACGGAGGGCTTCTACATCATCATAGCCCCTTCGATGAAGTGTGAGTAGTTTACCTCAGACCTTCGGGTCCATAGTTAGTAGCTAGATGGCTTCTTCTCTCTTTTTGGATCTCAATACAAAGTTCTCCCCGTCTCTCGTGGAGATCTATTCGATGTAATCTTCTTATTTTTGCGGTGTGTTTGTTGAGACCGATGAATTGTGGGTTTATGATCAAGTCTATCTATGAATAATATTTGAATCTTCTCTGAATTCTTTTATGTATGATTGGTTATCTTTGCAAGTCTCTTCAAATTATCCGTTTGGTTTGGCCAACTAGATTGGTAGTTCTTGCCATGGGAGAAGTGCTTAGCTTTGGGTTCGATCTTGCGGTGTCCTTTCCCAGTGACAGAAGGGGCAGCAAGGCACGTATTGTATCGTTGCCATCGAGGATAACAAGATGGGGTTTATTTCATATTGCATGAATTTATCTCTCTACATCATGTCATCTTGCTTAAAGCATTACTCTGTTTTTAACTTAATACTCTAGATGCATGCTGGATAGCGGTCGATGAGTGGAGTAATAGTAGTAGATGCAGAATCATTTCGGTCTACTTGTCACGGATGTGATGCCTATATACATGATCATTCCTAGATATTCTCATAACTATGCTCAATTCTGTCAATTGCTCAACAGTAATTTGTTCACCCACCGTAGAATACTTATTCTCTTGAGAGAAGCCACTAGTGAAACCTATGGCCCCCGGGTCTATTCTCATCATATCAATCTCCATCACTTTAATCTTGCTTTGCTTTTTTATTTTGCCTTTACTTTTTACTTTGCATCTCTATACCAAAAATACCAAAAATACCAAAAATATTATATCTATCAGATCTCACTCTCGTAAGTGACCATGAAGGGATTGACAACCCCTAATCGCGTTGGTTGCGAGTAGCTATCGTTTTGTGCAGGTACGAGGGACTTGAGCGTGGCCTCCTACTGGATTGATACCTTGGTTCTCAAAAACTGAGGGAAATACGTACGCTACTCTGCTGCATCATCCCTTCCTCTTCGGGGAAATCCAACGCAAGCTCAGGAGGTAGCATCCAACAGATCTTAACCCCGCTCACCTTTCCGGAGGCTTCAGCATCATGCAACAGCGAAGATAATCCTTCCGCGCAAATGACGAACAAGTAGGGAGAAATTGGATCGCCTTGGCGAAAGCCTCTGGAGGGGGTAAACTGTGACGTGAGAGCTCCATTAATCCTAATCTGGTATCTGACCGTAGTCACACAGTTCATTACCAAGTCAATCCAGCGAGCCCCAAAAACAAGCTTGACAAGCATCGCCCTCAAGAAATTCCACTCCACGCGATCATATGCTTTGCTCATATCCGCCTTTACTGCTGCTATACCCTCTTTCCCCTTCTTCTTATTCATAAAGAAGTGTGACATTTCATATGCAATAAGGACATTGTCCGTAATCAACCGACCCAAAACGAATGCACTTTGATTGTCAGAGATGATATCCGGAAGCACCAACTTCAGCCGGTTGGAGATCACTTTCGACACCAGTTTGTACACCATGTTACACAAACTTATCGGTCTTAGATCCTTGATCCTGCTAGGGTTTTTTACTTTAGGGATCAAGACCACCACGGTGTCATTCCACCCTTCTGGCATTGCACCTCCGTTCAAGACCGCAAGCACCTCCTCAACTACCTTATCCCCCATGAAGTGCCAATGTTTTTTGTAAACAATGGAAGGCATACCGTCCGGTCCGGGTGCCTTGAGATCGCCAATGTGATCCAGAGCTGCCTTCACCTCTTCCCTGGTCACTTCTGCTTCTAGGATAGATCTCATCGCCTGAGTAACACGGGGCTGAACTTTCTCAATCAGCTCGGATGTACGGTTTCCTTGGGCCTAAGAAAACAGTTCTTGAAAGTAAGACCAAACAAAGTTATTAAGCTCCTCCCCTTCCTGCACCTCCGATCCATCCTCCCTTCGCAATTTCTTCACCCTATTCATCTTCCTTCTAGACGATGCCACTGCCATGAAATATCTCGTGCTTCTATTACCATCCTTCAACAAAGACACATGGGATCTTTGCTTTGCCTTAATGTTTTTCTTCTCTTCCAACTTCTCGACTTGACATCTTAGTTTTGCTTCCTCCCGAACCTTTGCTTCGCTCACCAGAGCCCTCATTCAATTTTCTAGGGCACGGCGGGCCTGTTTTAGCCGCTCTTCCAACTCCCCGGCCACTTCTCTGCCCCATCTCGACATCCTACTAGCTACACACCGTAGCCCAGCCGCCACTCCTCCATTCCACTCCATACACCCCTCCTCCTAAGCAGCTTGGACCTGCTCGCTACACCAATCCTCCTTCAACCACCAAGCTTCAAACCAAAACCCTCTATCACCCCTGGCCCCCTTCTATTCTCTCCTTTTGTACATACGATGACCGGTCTGTGATCGGAGTGACGAGGGGCGCCATTAAGCACAGTGAACTCCGGGAACCACTCGCACCACTGGGCATTAGCAACAGCTCTATCCAATCTCTCGCAGATGTATGTGTCAACCTCCTTGCTATGATTTCTCCATGTGAACTTATCACCTTCATATCCGAGATCGGCGAGCTCACATGAGACCAGAGCTTCCCGAAAGTTATCAAGAAGTCGTTGTGGTTGCGCGGCCCCTCCTACCTTCTCATCCCATGATAGGATCTCATTGAAATCCCCAAGCATAGCCAAGGTATATTACTCTGATGTTGTTGACCCAGTAGCCTTAGCATTCTCCATGTTTCCACCTTTCGTTCCGCAGCAGATTCCCCATAGATACCTAAAGGAAATATGCACTAGAGGCAATAATAAAGTTATTATTTATTTCCTTATATCCTGATAAATGTTTATTATTCATGCTAGAATTGTATTAACCGGAAACATAATACATGTGTGAATACATAGACAAACAGAGTGTCACCAGTATGCCTCTACTTGGCTAGCTCGTTGATCAAAGATGGTTATGTTTCCTAAACATAGACATGAGTTGTCATTTGATTAACGGGATCACATCATTAGGAGAATGATGTGATTGACTTGACCCATTTCGTTAGCTTAGCACTTGATCGTTTAGTTTGTTGCTATTGCTTTCTTCACGACTTATACATGTTCCTATGACTATGAGATTATGCAACTCCCGTTTATCGGAGGAACACTTTGTGTGCCACCAAACGTCACAACGTAACTGGGTGATTATAAAGGTTCTCTATAGGTGTCTCCGAAGGTACTTGTTGGGTTGGCATATTTTAATATTAGGATTCATCACTCTGATTGTCGGAGAGGTATCTCTGGGCCCACTCGGTAATACACATCACTTAAGCCTTGCAAGCATTGCAACTAATGAGTTAGTTGCGGGATGATGTGTTACGGAACGAGTAAAGAGACTTGCCGGTAACGAGATTGAACTAGGTATTGAGATACTGACGATCGAATCTCGGGCAAGTAACATACCGATGACAAAGGGAACAACGTATGTAGTTATGCGGTCTGACCGATAAAGATCTTCGTAGAATATGTAGGAGCCAATATGAGCATCCAGGTTCCACTATTGGTTATTGACCGGAGACATGTCTCGGCCATGTCTACATAGTTCTCGAACCCGTAGGGTCCGCACGCTTAACGCTACGATGACAGTTATATTATGAGTTTATATGTTTTGATGTACCGAAGAGATTGGAGTCCCGGATGAGATCGGAGACATGACGAGGAGTCTCGAAATGGTCGAGACGTAAAGATCGATATATTCGACGACTATATTCTGACTTCGGAAAGGTTCCGAGTGATTCGGGTATTTTTCGGAGTACCGGAGAGTTACGGGAATTCGTCGGGGAGTATATGGGCCTTATTGGGCCATACGGGAATAGAGGAGATAGGCCAAAAGGAAGGAGGCCTGCGCCCCCCTCTGGTCTGAATTGGACAAGGGGTGCAGCCCCCTTTTCCTTCTCCCTCTCCTCCTCTTTCCTTCACTCCCACTTCAACAAGGAAAGGAGGAGTCCTACTCCCGGTGGGAGTAGGACTCCCCCCTTGGCGCGCCCTCCTCCTAGGCCGGCGGCCTCCCTCCTTGCTCCTTTATATACAGGGGCAGGGGGCACCTCTAGACACACAAGTTGATCAAGTTGATCGTCTCTTAGCCGTGTGCGGTGCCCCCCTCCACCATAGTCCACCTCGATAATACTGTAGCGGTGCTTAGGCGAAGCCCTGCGTCGGTAGAACATCAACATCGTCACCACGCCGTCGTGCTGACAAAACTCTCCCTCAACACTCGGCTGGATCGGAGTTCGAGGGACGTCATCGAGTTGAACGTGTGCAGAACTCGGAGGTGCCGTGCGTTCGGTACTTGATCGGTCGGATCATGAAGACGTACGACTACATCAATCGTGTTGTGCTAACGCTTCCGCTTTCAGTCTACGAGGGTACGTGGACAACACTCTCCCCTCTCGTTGCTATGCATCACCATGATCTTGTGTGTGCGTAAGAATTTTTTTGAAATTACTACGTTCCCCAATAGTGGCATCCGAGCCAGGTTTCATGCGTTGATGTAATATGCACGAGTAGAACACATGTGAGTTGTGAGCGATATAAGTCATACTGCTTACCAGCATGTCACACTTTGGTTCGGCGGTATTGTTGGATGAAGCGGCCCGGACCGACATTACACGTACGCTTATGCGAGACTGGTTTTACCGCCGTGCTATGCACACAGGTGACTAGCGGGTGTCAGTTTCTCCAACTTTAGTTGAACTGAGTGTGGCTACGCCCGGTCCTTGAGAAGGTTAAAACAGCACCAACTTGACAAACTATCATTTTGGTTTTGATGCATAGGTAAGAACAGTTCTTGCTAAGCACGTAGCAGCCACGTAAAACTTGCAACAACAAAGTAGAGGACGTCTAACTTGTTTTTGCAGGGCATGTTGTGATGTGATATGGTCAAGACGTGATGAGATATAAGTTGTTGTATAAGATAATCATGTTTTGTTGAAGTTATCGACAACTGGCAAAAGCCTTATGGTTGTCTCTTTATTGCATAAGATGCAAGCGCCAAATAATTGCTTTACTTTATCGCTATGCGATAGCAATAGTTGCAAGAGCAATAGTTGGTGAGACGACCATGTGACGACACATTGATATAGATCAAGATGATGGAGATCATGGTGTCATGCCGGTGATGATGGAGATCATGACAGTACTTTGGAGATGGAGATCAAAGGCGCAAGATGATCATGGCCATATCATGTCACATACTTTTGATTGCATGTGATGTTTATCTTGTATGCATCTTATCTTGCTTTAATTGACGGTAGCATTATAAGATGATCTCTCACTAAATTTCAAGATAAAAGTGTTCTCCCTGAGTATGCACCGTTGCCAAAGTTCGTCGTGCCTAGACACCATGTGATGATCGGGTGTGATAAGCTCTACGTCCATCTACAACGGGTGCAAGCCAGTTTTGCACACGCAGAAATACTCGGGTTAAACTTGACGAGCCTAGCATATGCAGATATGGCCTCGGAACACTGGAGACCGAAAGGTCGAGCGTGAATCATATAGTAGATATGATCAACATAATGATGTTCACCATTGAAAACTACTCCATTTCACGTGATGATCGGTTATTGTCGGGGATATACCCCGCGGCGTAAACTGGCCGGAAGTATAACCCGGCCAGACTAGGCGTTTCATTGGTAAACCGCCAGAGGATCGGTGACTTACGTGTTTGGCGGTTCACTGGTATGACGATTCACGAGCCTGAAGACTCATTGGTGACCCGGCGCGTATTCCAGATGCATGACAAGGCCCAAGGACCAGCAGGCCGGTTTAGGTTAATGGTGGGCCGGTTTAAGAGGAAAGGCATGAGGAACATTTATCTTACAAGGAACTAAGACCTGGACTTGTATCCGATTTGTATTAGAGATAGACTAGTCCTAATCCTAATAGGACTCTACATGTAACCCGCCCCTCCAACATATATAAGGAGGGGCAGGGCTCCCCAAAAGGGGACAAGACTCACAAGTTCCACAAGTTGGACAAGTTAGGTTTAGACAATAGCTCTCGAGATAGAGCACACTTATAACCGTGATCATCATCATCAATATCAATGAAGCAGGATGTAGGCTTTTACCTCCACCGTGAGGGGTCGAACCTGGGTAAAACCTCGCGTCTCTCGTCCCGCTCAACCCCTCTCAAGCTACCACATAGATGCGTTGGCCTCGCGACTAAGTCCTGACACTAAGGACATCTGCCGTGACAATTCCACGACAGTTGGCGCCCATCGTGGGGCTTGCGCACGGTGGTGTTGAGTTCTTGGAGGGATCTCTTCTATGGATCGAGGAGCTTTCAATTTTCCGGATGAGGAAGAGCCGGTCTAAAAAGATCTACATCAAAAGTTAGGGTTGCATTGCGTGCCATGGCACGTACTTACGATCTGGTGATCCGGCGTCAGGTTAATTTTTGGAGTGTGTTCTTGAGGCTAGGAAGTTTTGGCCTCGCCGCCGCCTCAAGTGGCCGCTTTGAGCTACTGCGTCCAGGGGCTGCCGTGGCCACAAGCACGGATTCGCCGAGTGGCCGCCATCTCCTCTGTCACCGTGGATGCCTTGCCGCCAAGCTGCTAAGCCGCTGCCGTGATTCAGCCTAAGTCGCCTATTTCAGAGTCGCTGCCGTGGCCACCTCTGCCGATAGCCGCCGGTGCATCTTTATCTTGTCATTCCATCGCCGAGCCACCATCTGTTGACCTACGTTTCGCCGGAGTCGCCCGCAGTGCCGCCGGGTCGAACCGTGCTATTTCCAAACCGCCGGGAAGATGCCTAGCTAAAGTCGCCGACCATGCCATTTCCAAGCCGTCGGTGAGCCGCCCGGATTCTGCCGGTCTCTGCCTGCTCCAGATATGTGGCTGCGTCGGTTTCACCCGCCCCGTGGCCGGGCTCCAATGGCCGCTGCTCCAAACTGCCCGAGAACCGCCACCGGTGCTCCGGTCCACCGCTGCAAGCCGCCGAACTTCTCTGTCGACCCGCTATGGCCTTCTGTCGACTCGAGCCACTATCATGCTGGCCGCCTCCACCGAGCCGCCCCCACTGTCATCGCTCCTGCGACCCGCCACGAGTTGAACCGCTGGACTCCGTCGCCGCGAACTTCGTCTCGCCGGCCGGTTTACCCTGCTACCTCTGAACCTTCACGGCCGATTCACTGCTGGCTCATCCCCCTGCCTTGAGACACTGCTGGCCCAGGAATACTGCTAACTCGTCCTGCTACGATTTCAAGTCTCAAGGTATAAGTATATGTACTTGCGGTTACTTCCTAATGTAGTGATGGAAGGAAAAATATTACGTCAAGTAGTAGTCCACCGGATCAAATTTGCTGCTGAAGATTTGTCTGAAGATCACGATTTACAAAAGGACCGGGACATGAGTCATAGCCGCTGTCGTCTGAGTCGCGGCCCTCACTTGAGCCACTGGTTGCCACCAAGACAGCAACGGAAGAGCCAGCGCTTCATCAGCCGCGTGCCACCGTCGCTGTAAATCGCCGTTGCAACCGAATGACACTGCGAAAGAAGTAACCCGCCTCGCCAGATAAGAGGAGGTGTTGACCCGCACGGATGACTACTAAAAATAATCAGTAGGAGTTAATTGTGCCTGATGATTCATCTTCATACTCGCCTCATCATGACGACTGGGTTGATATCCCATAAAAAATCAAATCCTGGTGCTAACAGTCACCAGGCCATGGCATGTGTTCTGGCCGGTTTACTGTGGAGCAGTCGGTACGTGTAGACAAAAAGCATGCTACTACTCGCCGGTAGCACGACCAATTAAATTTCCAGGTGCTATCTTTTCCATCTGTTTCTTTTTTATACATATTGTTTTTCCAAGAACGATTACTCTGGCCTATATCTTTCTATACAGGACAAGTGCTCACTATAAAAGTGATGCCCTACTACGGACGACGCGCGATAGCTGTTCTGCGCCAGCATTTGTGCATATCACACTGGTGAACCGGAACACAGACCGCCGCCCCCGCAGCCCGGACTACATCAGCAATGTCGGGGCCGACTTTTTTGTCCGTACTGGCGTATAATCCAGCCATGTTGGATATCAACTGGACTGACATATCAGGTGAAATCCATCCAATATATATTTACATTATATATTGCTTTCTTTGAAAGAGCAATTACTCCGGCTTGCAAAGTTATCTAAATGCAAGACCCTAAACCGCCATATTGGTGCAAATTTTAAAGGCCTTTAGAAAATTTCCAGCTGAAAATGAAGATTCCGGTTTAAAATCCGGTTCAAGGGAAAGATGTCTCCCACAAAGCTTTGAAGCTCTCAATATCCGGTTTAACATCCGGTTCAAGAAGGATTTATCTCTTGCAAAAAGTTAAAAGGTGCCAAAGAGGACCTGCTGCCATGATGCGCGGTTCAAACATGGGTATCATGCCTTATTGGCTTATCATATTAATGATCACTTGGGGACTTGTGGTCACGTCTGAACCATAGTCACGCCTCTTGATCGGCCTAGTGCCACAACATCACTTGGGGGCTTGGTCATGTCTGAACCAATGCAACACCTTTTGATAGGCGTAAAGCCACAGCATCACTTGGGGACTTGTGGTCATGTCTGAACCATAGTCACGCCTCTTGATCGGCCTAGTGCCACAGCATCACTTGGGGGCTTTGGTCGAATCCGAACCATCGCTACACCTCTTGATCGGCGTAATGCCAATCCATCACTTGGGGACTTGTGGTCACGTCTGAACCATAGTCACGCCTCTTGATCAGCCTAAGGCCACAGAATCACTTGGGGGCTTGGTCGAACCCGAACCATTGCCACGCCTTTTGATCGGCATAATGCCACTGTTTCATTTGGGGACCTGGCTGACTTGAACCATAGCTACGCCTATCGGGGGCTTGGTCGTGTCCGACCATGGTAACGCCATTTGATCGGCTCAATAGCCTCTTTTTGAAAATGGTTTTATCATTGCCTTTGCTTGAAATTTTGTTTTGATAAATATTACTTTTGTTGCATTTTTTTAAACCGACAATTCTTAAACCGGTTCGACTATCAAATTACAAATTGACTGAACACGGTCAAATCTTAATCCGGAGGCTATCTGCCCGGTTTGATTTTCTGTTACCATCCTATTGTGGAGTAAACCGGTGTTTATCAACCCGGCTCGGCTTTCAACTACAAGTTGTCAGTACACGATCAAATTATAATCCGAAGACTATCAGCCCGGTCTGGTTTGACTACGAGTCGCCAGTATTATATATGGTTAAACCGGTGTTTATCACAACCCGGTACGGTTTTATCATAAATCGGCACAATATGAAAGGAGTTATCATTACTCAAGACTGGGGTTATCACTCTTACTACAAAAAGTTGGTAAACCAACGATGTGATTCAATGTCACAGGTATGATGTATTTCATATTTGATTATTCTTAAGTGCAGCCTCGGTTATAAACCCAGGTTATATGTCGGGCATTATGACCCGTCCGGCGCTAAACCGCCAGGACACTTTAAACCTGTTGTATGCAGAAACAGGTTGAATAAAGCATGATTATAAATCATCGGCGTTTATTAAACCCGACCTGGCTCTGGACTATAAGTCGCCAGTATGAGATAAGATAATATCCAGTGTTTGTTGACCCGGCCTGGCTTATATGTATTTGGATTGCGCCATTGGAATCATGCGCTCATAAATCATTGGATTATATTATTCAAATATTCAAATAGCCAACATGGCTGGATTTTTATTATGGTTATTAATATTATGATTGAGGTTTTTCAAAGTCGCTTTAGCGCAATGGATATTATTTTGTCGATGAATATGATTTATTTTGCCATGGAAGGAATAGTCCCGAGTCGCTGCAGGCTTACAACCCGACACTTGGGGGCTACATTATTCAAATTGAGATTACATGCAAGTCTCATGTCGCTGCAAGCATGCATCATGATACTTGGGGGCTACCAATTGCTCCTGTCAACAATTCAAGGTACACAGATTGTTCATCTATTATTAAAGGATCCACTGCTCAGTTGGTAAAGCACAAGGCTCTTAACCTTGTGGACGTGGGTTCAAGCCCCATGACGGGGGTTACATCATATGATTATTTCATTGAAGAATACATCGAGTCCCAGCTCAATATTATCTTATTAAGCCGCCCTTGGGGGCTACATCTTGCTGCTCAAGCTTACATGATCATATTTGCAAAGTCCCTGCTCATTATTGCATACTGACGCGGCCCTTGGGGGCTACACTAGTTGAAAGTTTTTATGAGAATAAGGCAATTTCAAAGTCCCAGGTTGCTGCAAGCATGACAACCCGGCACTTGGGGGCTACATATGTAGAATACTCAATTCTGACTATGATTGAGATGAACAAACCGGATTTTCTTCAAGGTTGAAACACTTATTGGAGCAAGTCTTAAGTTATCATTATTCTCCTCTTAATACTTGGGGGCTACAGGTATTATGCATATAAAGGAGGAACATCTTCATTTTATCAGTTTTGAGCAAATCAGGAAGATCAATTACATGACCCGGTGTCGACAACAATTATGACCCGGTGCCATCAATATTTATAAATCAGCCATTTTGGTAATATTAAACCGGCAAGTTTTACATCTTCAAACCGGCTGAATATCAGATAAGTACTTCAAGACCCATATTTCTTAAACCGGCGCTTTGGAAGCCGACTCAAGTGGATTATTCTTCACAATATTTCTCTGTGAGAAACCAATGTCAACAAATTGAGTATGAAGCTGGCTTGTTAACCCGGATTTTCTAGAAGGAGGAAATGACAAGGACTTAAGGATCATCAGATGCCGGTTTACAAGAATTCTTAACCCGGAGCACAACTTTCTTCTTGTGTTTATTTTGCAGTATAAGTTTACCATGGATAAATCCAAGCTAAACTTGGGGGCTAATGTCGGGGATATACCCCGCGGCGTAAACCAGCCGGAAGTATAACCCGACCGGACTAGGCGTTTCATTGGTAAACCGCCAGAGGATTGGTGACTTACGTGTCTGGCGGTTCACTGGTATGACGATTCACGAGCCTGAAGACTCATTGGTGACCCGTCGCGTATTCCAGATGCATGACAAGGCCCAAGGACCATCAGGCCGGTTTAGGTTAATGGTGGGCCGGATTAAGAGGAAAGGCATGAGGAACATTTATCTTACAAGGAGCTAAGACCTGGACTTGTATCCGGTTTGTATTAGAGATAGACTAGTCCTAATCCTAATAGGACTCTACATGTAACCCGCCCCTCCAACATATATAAGGAGGGGCAGGGCTCCCCAAAAGGGGACAAGACTCACAAGTTCCACAAGTCGGACAAGTTAGGTTTAGACAATAGCTCTCGAGATAGAGCACACTTATAACCGTGATCATCATCATCAATATCAATGAAGCAGGAGGTAGGATTTTACCTCCACCGTGAGGGGCCGAACCTGGGTAAAACCTCGCGTCTCTTGTCCCACTCAACCCCTCTCAAGCTACCACATAGATGCGTTGGCCTCGCGACTAAGTCCTGACACTAAGGATATCTGCCATGACAATTCCACGACAGTTATGGTTTAGTTGATTTGGATCACGTGATCACTTAGAGGATTAGAGGGATGTCTATCTAAGTGGGAGTAATGATTTGAAAGATGTTAGTAGCAATGATGCGGATTGGATCCGTGATCTGAGGTTTATCCTCATTGCTGCACAGAAAAATTATGTCCTTGATGCACCGCTAGGTGACGGACCTATTGTAGGAGCAGATGCAGACGTTATGAACGTTTGGCTAGCTCAATATGATGACTACTCGATAGTTTAGTGTGCCATGCTTAACGGCTTAGAATCAGGACTTCAAAGACGTTTTGAACATCATGGACCATATGAGATGTTCCAAAAGTTGAAGTTAATATTTCTAGCAAATACCCGAGTTGAGAGATATGAAGTCTCCAACAAGTTCTATAGCTAAAAGATGGAAGAGAATAGCTCAAGCAGTGAGCATGTGCTCAGATTGTCTGGGTACTACAATCGCTTGAATAAAGTGGGAGTTAATCTTCCAGATAAAATAGTGATTGAAAGAATTCTCTAGTCACCATCACCAAGTTAGTAGAACTTAGTGATGAACTATAATATGCAAGGGATGACGAAAACAATTCCCAAGCTCTTCGCGATGCAAAAATCGGCAAAGGTTGAAATCAAGAAAAATATCAAGTGTTGATGGTTGACAAGACCACTAGTTTCAAGAGAAAGGGCAAAGGGAAGAAAGGGGAACTTCAAGAAGAACGGCAAGCAAGTTGCTGCTTAAGTGAAAAAACCCAAGTCTGGACCTAAGCCTGAAACTGAGTGCTTCTACTACAAAGGGACTGGTCACTGGAAGCGGAACTACCCCCAAGTAATTGGCGGATAAGGAGGATGGCAAAGTGAACATAGGTATATTTGATATACATGTTATTGATGTGTACTTTACTAGTGTTTATAGCAACCCCTCAGTATTTGATACTAGTTCAGTTGCTAAGAATAGTAACTCGAAATGGGAGTTGCAAAATAAACAGAGACTAGTTAAGGGTGAAGTGACGATGTGTGTTGGAAGTGGTTCCAAGATTGATATGATCATCATCGCACACTCCCTATACTTTCGGGATTAGTGTTGAACCTAAATAAATGTTATTTGGTGTTTGCGTTGAGCATAAATATGATTGGATCATGCTTATTGCAATACGGTTATTCATGTAAGTTAGATAATAATTGTTGTTCTGTTTACATGAATAAAACCTTCTATGGTCATACACCCAATGAAAATGGTTTGTTGGATCTCGATCGTGGTGATACACATTTTCATAATATTGAAGCCAAAAGATGCAAAGTTAATAATGATAGTGCAACTTATTTGTGGCACTGCCGTTTAGGTCATATTGGTGTAAAGCGCATGAAGAAAATCCATGCTGATGGGCTTTTGGAATCACTTGATTATGAATCAGTTGATGCTTGCGAACCATGCCTCATGGGCAAGATGACTAAGACTCCGTTCTCTGGAACAATGGAGCAAGCAACAGATTTGTTGGAAATCATACATACTGATGTATGTGGTCCGATGAATATTGAGGCTCGCGGCAGGTATCATTATTTTCTGATCTTCACAGATGATTTGAGCAGATATGAGTATATCTACTTGATGAAACACAAGTCTGAAATATTTGAAAAGTTCAAAGAATTTCAGAGTGAAGTGGAGAATCATCGTAACAAAAATAAAAGTTTCTACGATATGATCGCAGAAATAAAATATTTGAGTTACAAGTTTGGCCTTCAGTTAAAATAATGTGAAATAGTTTCACTACTCACGCCACATGGAACACCACAGTGTAATGGTGTGTTCGAATGTCATAACCGTGCTTTATTAGATATGGTGCGATCTATGATGTCTCTTACTGATTACCACTATCGTTTTGGGGTTATGTATTAGAGACAGCTACATTCACGTTAAATAGGGAACCATCTAAATCCGTTGAGACGACACCGTATGAACTGTGGTTTGGCGAGAAACCTAAGCTGTTGTTTCTTAAAGTTTGGGACTGCGATGCTTATGTGAAAAAAATTCAACATGATAAGCTCGAACCCAAATCGGAGAAGTGCGTCTTCATAGGATACCCAAAAGAAAATGTTGGGTACACCTTCTATCACAGATCCGAAGGCAAGATATTCATTGCTGAGAATGGATCCTTTCTAGAGAAGGAGTTTCTCTCGAAAGAAGTGAGTGGGAGGAAAGTAGAACTTGATGAGGTAACTGTACCTGCTCCTTTATTGGAAAGTAGTTCATCACAGAAATCTGTTCCTGTGACTACTACACCAATTAGTGAGGAAGCTAATGATGATGATCATGTAACTTCAGATCAAGTTACTATCAAACCTCGTAGATCAACCAGAGTGAGATCCGTACCAGAGTGGTACGGTAATCCTGTTCTGGAGGTCATGACCATGATGAACCTACGAACTATGAGGAAGCGATGATGATCCCAGTTTCCGCGAAATGGCTTGAGCCATAAAATCTGAGATGGGATCCATGTATGAGAACAAAGTGTGGACTTTGGTTGACTTGCCCGTTGATCAGCAAGCCATAGAAAATAAATGGAACTTCAAGAGGAAGACGGACGCTGATAGTAGTGTTAATATCTACAAAGCTAGAATTGTCGCAAAAGGTTTTTGACAAGTTCAAGGTGTTGACTACGATGAGAGTTTCTCACTCGTATCTATGCTTAAGTCTGTCTGAATCATGTTAGCAATTACCACATTTTATGAAATCTGGCAAATGGATAAACAAAAATGCATTCCTTAATGGATTTATTAAAGAAGAGTTGTATATGATGCAACCAGAAGGTTTTGTCGATCCTAAAGGTGCTAACAAAATATGCAAGCTACAACAATCCATCTATTGACTGGTGCAAGCATCTCGGAGTTGGAATATACGCTTTGATAAGTTGATCAAAGCATACAGTTTTATATAGACTTGCGGTGAAGGCTGTATTTACAAGAAAGTGAGTGGGAGCACTACAGCATTTCTGATAAATATATGTGTATGACATATTGTTGATCGGAGATAATGTAGAATTATTCTACAAAGCATAAAGGAATGTTTGAAAGGAGTTTTTCAAAGAAAGACCTCGGTGAAGCTGCTTACATATTGAGCATCAAGATCTATAGAGATAGATCAAGATGCTTGATAAGTTTTTCAATGAGTACATACCTTGACAAGTTTTTGAAGTAGTTCAAAATGGAATAGTCAAAGAAAGAGTTCTTGCCTGTGTTACGAGGTGTGAAATTGAGTAAGACTCAAAGCCCGACCACGGAAGAAGATAGAAAGAGAATGAAAGTTATTCCCTATGCCTTGGGCATAGGTTCTATAAAGTATGCCATGCTGTGTACCAAATCTATTGTATACCCTACACTGTTTTTGGCAAGGGAGTACAATAGTGATCTAGGAGTAGATCACTAGACAGCGGTCAAAATTATCCTTAGTGGAATAAGGATATGTTTCTCGATTATGGAGGTGACAAAAAAGGTTCGGCGTAAAGGGTTACGTCGATGCAAATTTTGACACTGATCCAGATGACTCTAAATCTCAATCTGGATACATATTGAAAGTGGGAACAATTAGCTAGAGTAGCTCCGTGCAGAGCATTGTTGACATAGAAATTTGCAAAATACTTACGGATCTGAATGTGGCAGACACATTGACTAAACTTCTCTCACAAGCAAAACATGATCACACCTTAGTACTCTTTGGGTGTTAATCACATAGCGATGTGAACTAGATTATTGACTCTAGTAAACCCTTTGGGTGTTGGTCACATGTCGATGTGAACTATGGGTGTTAATCACATGATGATGTGAACTATTAGTATTAAATCACATGGCGATGTGAACTAGATTATTGACTCTAGTGCAAGTGGGAGACTGAAGGAAATATGCCCTAGAGGCAATAATAAAGTTATTATTTATTTCCTTATATCCTGATAAATGTTTATTATTCATGCTAGAATTGTATTAACTGGAAACATAATACATGTGTGAATACATAGACAAACAGAGTGTCACTAGTATGCCTCTACTTGGCTAGCTCGTTGATCAAAGATGGTTATGTTTCCTAACCATAGACAAGAGTTGTCATTTGATTAACGGGATCACATCATTAGGAGAATGATGTGATTGACTTGAACCATTCTGTTAGCTTAGCACTTGATCGTTTAGTTTGTTGCTATTGCTTTCTTCATGACTTATACATGCTCCTATGACTATGAAATTATGCAACTCCCGTTTACCGGAGGAACACTTTGTGTGCCACCAAATGTCACAACGCAACTGGGTGATTATAAAGGTGCTCTACAGGTGTCTCCGAAGGTACTTGTTGGGCTGGCATATTTCGATATTAGGATTTGTCACTCCGATTGTCGGAGAGGTATCTCTGGGCCCACTCGGTAATACACATCACTTAAGCCTTGCAAGCATTGCAACTAATGAGTTAGTTGCGGGATGATGTGTTACGGAACGAGTAAAGAGACCTGTCAGTAACGAGATTGAACTAGGTATTGAGATACCGACGATCGAATCTCGGGCAAGTAACATACCGATGACAAAGGGAACAATGTATGTAGTTATGCGGTCTGACCGATAAAGATCTTCGTAGAATATGTAGGAGCCAATATGAGCATCCAGGTTCCGCTATTGGTTATTGACCGGAGACGTGTCTCGGTCATGTCTACATAGTTCTCAAACCCGTAGGGTCCGCACGCTTAACGCTACGATGACAGCTATATTATGAGTTTATATGTTTTGATGTATCGAAGGAGTTCGGAGTCCCGGATGAGATCGGGGACATGACGAGGAGTCTCGAAATGGTCGAGATGTAAATATCTATATATTGGACGACTATATTCGGACTTCGGAAAGGTTCCGAATGATTCGGGTATTTTTCGGAGTACCGGAGAGTTACGGGAATTCGCCGGGGAGTATATGGGCCTTATTGGGCCATACGGGAATAAAGGAGATAGGCCAAAAGGAAGGAGGCATGCGCCCCCCCCCCTCTGGTCCGAATTGGACAAGGGGTGCAGCCCCCTTTTCCTTCTCCCTCTCCTCTTTCCTTCACTCCCACTCCAACAAGGAAAGGAGGAGTCCTACTCCCGGTGGGAGTAGGACTCCCCCCTTGGCGCGCCCTCCTCCTAGGCCGGCCGCCTCCCTCCTTGCTCTTTTATATACAGGGGCATGGGGCACCTCTAGACACACAAGTTGATCAAGTTGATCGTTTCTTAGCCATGTGCGGTGCCCCCCTCCACCATAGTCCACCTCGATAATACTGTAGCGGTGCTTAGGCGAAGCCCTGCGTCGGTAGAACATCAACATCGTCACCACGCCGTCGTGCTGACGAAACTCTCCCTCAACACTCGGCTGGATCGGAGTTCGAGGGACGTCATCGAGTTCAACGTGTGCAGAACTCGGAGGTGCCGTGCGTTCGGTACTTGATCGGTTGGATCGTGAAGACGTACGACTACATCAACCGCGTTGTGCTAACGCTTCTGCTTTGGGTCTACGAGGGTACGTGGACAACACTCTCCCCTCTCGTTGCTATGCATCACCATGATCTTGCGTGTGCGTAAGAATTTTTTTGAAATTACTACGTTCCCCAACAATACTCGTCTGTAAGTGCATCTAGTGCCACCCCTAGTTGGTTTTGGAGTATTGACGACAAATCTAGTTGAGGGACTAATGTGTTTGTGAGAAATGCAGGATAACACAGGTAGAAGTCCCTCATTGATTCGGTTTTCCTACCAGAGATGACCCCTAAAAATGTATGAAGACATTTATGTCAAAGGTGGTATATGAAGATATTCACATTGAAGACTATGACAAGAGAAGACATCGCATGAAGCCTATGGAGCTCAAAGACTTAGATCTTTCGTAGTTCTTTTTCTTCTTTGTTGAGTCATAGGAACCACCGTACTGTTAAGTGGGGTCCAAGAGAACCAGTCAGAATGACTGAAGTGATGCTTAACCAAAACCTATGTCTTCGAGTGAAGACTATGAGAGCAAAACTTGTCTAGAGTCAGACAAGTCAGCTTTGCTTGTAGCCCAAGTAAAGCTGCCGCGTGAGTTTGAAATCTGACCGTTGGAACACGTGTCAGTTCCTTAGTGACCCAGGGTCATTTCGGACAAATCAGGTCGGGTTGCCTAGTGGCTATAAATAGCCCACCCCCTACAACCATAAATAGTTGGCTGCTCAGAGTTAGAGTACGGCTTTTGTCATTTGAGAGCAACCCACCTCGAAGCCTTTGAGAGAGAATTCCTTGTGAGGATAAAGCCCTAACCACCCGGAGCCAAAGAGAATTAGGCATCACTTAAGTCTTCTTGTCTGTGTGATCTGAAGACTTATTACACTTGAGGATTGTGAATCCTCCAGCCGGTTAGGCGTCGCGTTCTGAGCATCCAAGAGACATTGTGGATCGCTGGTGAACGAAGTTTGTGAAGGTTTGGGAGTCTATCTTGAAGACTTACCAGAGTGATTGGGCGAGGTCTGTGTGACCTTAGCTCAAGGGGAATACGGTGAGGACTGGGTGTCCTGAGCTGCGTGTTCAGGATTGGGTGTCCGGGACTGTGTGTCCTAAGCTTTAAATACCTAGCCGCCCTAACCAGACGTACGGTTGTCACAGCAACTGGAACTGGTCCAACAAATCATTGTCTTCAACGAGTCACTGGTTTCATCCTTCCCTTCCCTTTACTTACTGTTACTCCTTGTGAAGTCATTGTATGTTTGCACTATCTTTTGTCTTCACTGAGTGACTGCGTGTTCTGTTTGGCTTCATAATATCTTCCTACCTGATCCTTACTACATTGCTGCTATTAGTCATTGTGCTCTCACTCCATTGAATACTTGACTATGGTTTGCCTAGTGTAGTCTACCTTCCACTGCATGATAATAGGTTTATTTCTATCGTTTGTCTTCGAAACTTCCATGTTTTGAAGATTTTCATAAAAATCGCCTATTCACCCCCCCCCCCCTCTAGTCGATATAACACACTTTCAATTGGTATCAGAGCAAGGTACTCCCTTGTTCTGTGTGATTCGGTTTAACCACCTGGAGTTTTAGCTATGTCTACTGCAGGGATAATTAACGTCTCCGCTGCGTGCCCCGTCTTCGATGGAACTGAATATCCCTACTGGAAGAATAAGATGCGCATGCATCTTGAAGCCATTGACGTCGACCTATGGTATGTCGTCAAGAACGGTGTTCCCAAGGCTGGAGAAGGTGTCACTGCTGCTGATGTCAAGAAGTTCGTTCAACTGGACTCTACTGCCAAGAATATCATCTGTGGTCATCTGACCAAAGGACAGTATGGCCGTGTGAGTGCTTTGGAAACATCTAAGCTGGTCTGGGACTGGCTCTCCAACGTCAACGAAGGCGTCTCAACCCAGAGAGATCAGAGAATCAGTGTCCTTCGCAACCTCTTCAACCGCTTCAAGCGAAATGACAATGAGAATGTCCAGCTCATGTTTGATCGACTCACTGACATCACAAATGAGCTTCAGGCCCTCGGTGCTACTGAGATCACCAAGCATGAAGTCGTCAAGACACTACTGAGATCACTTGACAGTTCGTTTGACACCCTAGCCCTGATGATTCAAGAACGACCTGATTTCAAGACACTCGATCCCTCTGACATACTTGAGAGGCTCAACACACATGAGTTTCAGCTTTCTGAGAAAAGAGATATCTACGGTCCAAACTATGGGCGAACTCGTGCCTTGAAGGCAAAAGATGTCTCCTCATCTGAAGAAGAATCTGACAGTTCTGATGATCCTGAAGACATTGGAAAGGAACTTGCTATGCTTGTGAAGAAGTTCCAAAAATTCACCAAGAAGAAATGCTTCAGAAAGTCTTCGCGATCAAGCTCAAGGAATGATGAAGCTTCTGCTCATGACTACAAGAAGAAAACATGCCACAAGTGCAAGAAAACTGGCCACTTCATCTCTGAGTGTCCGCAGTGGGACAATGAGAACAAAAAGAAGAAGAAGAGCAAGGAATATGACTCTGACGACAAGAAGAAGAAGAAATACTGAAAGTCTTCTTCCGAGTCTTCCTCAAAGTCTTCATCACACAAGAAGAGCTCATCTGGCAAGGCACGTGCGTTTGTTGGCAAGGAAATGGATTCAGAGGAGGAGTCCGCTTCTGAGGATGCGGAGGTGGAGTCTGAGGAGGAGTCCGATTCTGGCGTCGCAAGTCTGGCTACAGCATACGTTGCCAAGTCCATCTTCAACACTGAAGACAATGATTTCCTCACCGACACCGATGCAAATGACAAGGACTACTCCGCTCCTACCTACTGCTTCATGGCACGCGGTGCCAAGGGAAAGGTCTCCAGCAGAAAACCAAAATCGTCTGACGCTATTGCTGGGGACCTTAAACATCTTGTAGGGCACAAGATCAAATGCCCGAATGGTCTTACTATGTACTTCATTCCTGAATCGCTTGCTACTCTCCCTGTTAGTCCTAATCTGGATCTAAGCTTTCATAACCCACTGGTTCATCAAATGTTTTTGCTTCACAATTCTCTTCGTGAAGCCTATCCCCCTAACTGCACTGTAGGGTACAACACCAGCGTCTTCAGAATGGATTATTGATAGTGGGTGTACAAATCACATGACTGGCAAAAGAAGCCTTCTTATGGACTCAACCTTACGTCCATCCGACAAGAGTCACATCACATTTGCTGACACTAGTAAAAGTAAGGTACTGGGTCTAGGTAGAGTTGCAATCTCAAAGGATCAACACATGGATAAAGTCATGCTTGTTGAATCCCTTGGCTTCAACTTAATGTCTGTCTCAATGCTTTGCGATTTGAACATGATCGTAATATTTGGAAAATATCGCTGCCTTGTTCTAATGGAATCTGACAAGTCTCTAGTGTTTGAAGGGTATCGGAAAGATGATTTGTACGTGGTAGATTTCTCAGTAGGACCACAGCTTGCCGTATGTCTTCTAGCAAAAGATTCAGAATGTTGGCTCTGGCATCGGAGGCTAAGGCATGCTGGCATGAGGAACCTCCACACCCTTGCAAAGAAGAAGCATGTCATAGGCATCGATGGTGTCAAGTTCAAGAAAGATCACTTATGCGGTGCCTGTGAAGCAGGAAAGATGACGAGGGACAAACATCCCTCGAAGACAATCATGACAACCACTCGACCCTTCGAACTGCTCCACATGGATCTTTTTGGTCCCACTCATTACTCAACTCTTACTACTACTACTTGTCTCTATGGCTTTGTCATTGTTGATGATTATTCTAGATATACTTGGGTGCACATAATTCTCTACAAGACTGAAGTGCAGGATGTCTTCAGACGCTTCGCCAATCGAGCAATGAACAACTATGGCGCCAAGATAAAGCACATCAGAAGTGACAATGGCACTGAATTCAAGAACACTGGCCTTGATACATATCTTGATACTTTGGGCATCACACATGAATTCTCAGCTCCGTACACACCACAGTAGAATGGCATCGTCGAACGCAAGAGCAGAACACTCATTGAGATGGCCAGAACGATGCTAGATGAATACAAGACTCCAAGAAAATTCTGGCCTGAAGCAATTGATACTGCATGCCACACAATCAATCGTGTTTATCTTCACAAGCTTCTTAACAAGACATCTTATGAGCTCCTTACTGGCAAGAAGCCAAATGTCAGTTACTTCAGAGTATTTGGCGCCAGGTGCTGGATCAAGGATCCACATCACACTTCAAAATTTGCACCAAAAGCACATGAGGGTTTTATGCTTGGATATGGAAAGGATTCGCACTCCTACAGAGTCTTCAATCTCTTTCATTATAAAGTGGTTGAAACAGTGGATGTGCGATTTGAAGAGACTAATGGTTCACAAAGAGAACACCTGCCAAATGTGCTAGATGAAGTTCCATCCAGCGAATCAATCAAGCTAATGAGAACTGGAGAAATCATACCCTCTGGAGCTCAACCTGAAGAGGAACTTATCATCTCAGCACCTGGTCAACCTGAAGACAATGCTCAGCCTGAAGATAATCCCTCTAACAACGACAATGATCAGCAAGAGCAAAATCTTTGCCCTGTACATCCTCGTGTTGCCAATGAAGTGCAGATTGAGAGAATAATTGACAGCATCAATGCACCGGGTCCGCTCACTCGTTCAAGGGCAACTCAGCTAGCAAATTTCTATGGGCACTTTGCATTCATCTCAATAACATAACCCAAGAAAGTTGAAGAAGCCTTCATGGAACCTGAATGGATTCAAGCTATGCAAGAAGAGCTTCAACAGTTTAAGCTGAATAATGTATGGGAACTGGTTAAGCGTCCTGATCCTCGGAAGCACAACATAATAGGCACCAAATGGATATACCGCAACAAGCAAGATGAGCATGGTCAAGTTGTCAGAAACAAAGCTCGTCTCGTTGCTCAAGGATATACTCAAGTGGAAGGCATTGACTTCGATGAAACATTTGCTCCTGTGGCTAGACTTGAAGCCATAAGCATACTGCTGGCCTATGCAAATCATCATAACATACTTCTATATCAAATGGATGTGAAGAGCGCCTTTCTCAATGGCAAGATTGAAGAAGAAGTGTATGTTGCACAACCGCCTGGCTTTGAAGATCCAAAACATCCTGACATGGTATACAAGCTCAACAAGGCACTGTATGGCCTCAAACAAGCCCCTCGGGCCTGGTATGACACACTAAAATACTTCCTGAAGAGAAAAGGCTTCATACCTGGTTCCCTCAACCCCACTCTCTTCACGAAGACATATGATGGTGAACTGTTTGTGTGCCAAATATATGTGGATGACATTATCTTCGGCTGCACCAATCAGAAGTACAGTGAAGAGTTTGGATATATGATGTAAGAGCAATATCAGATGCCCATGATGGGAGAGCTGAAGTTCTTCCTCGGTCTTCAAATACGACAGCAACGCAATGGGATCTTCATATCTCAAGAGAAGTATCTCAAAGATTGCCTGAAGAAGTTCGGTATGCAAGACTGCAAAGGCTTCACGACGCCAATGCCAGCCAAGCATCATCTGGGTCCTGATGACAATGGTAAAGAGTTCGATCAAAAGGTATACCGCTCCATGATTGGTTCTTTACTTTATATATGTGCATCTAGGCCAGATATTATGCTTAGTGTTTGCATGTGTGCTCGATTTCAAGCGGCACCAAAGGAGTCGCATCACTTAGCTGTGAAGCGAATTCTTCGATATTTGGCTCACACCCCAACTCTAGGATTATGGTATCCAAAGGGCTCAGAGTTTGATCTGGTTGGATTCTCGGATGCTGATTATGCTGGTGATAAAGTGGATCGCAAGTCTACATCAGGCACATGTCATTTTCTGGGATGATCACTTGTATGTTGGTCTTCAAAGAAGCAGAACTGTGTATCTCTCTCCACTGCTGAATCTGAATACATTGTTGTTGGATCTTGCTACGCTCAGCTTCTGTGGATGAAGCAAACACTCAAGGACTATGGCATTCATCTGAAGCAAGTGCCACTCTACTGCAACAACGAAAGCGCCATCAAGATTGCCAATAACCCAGTTCAGCACTCGAAGACAAAGCACATTGAAATTCGTCATCACTTTCTCAGAGATCATGTTGTGAAGGAAGATATTGATATCATACACGTCAACACTGAAGAGCAATTGGCAGATATCTTCACCAAGCCCTTGGATGAGAAGAGATTTTGCAAGTTACGGTGTGAGCTAAATATCTTGGAATCCTCAAATATCCTGTGATCAGGCACACATCCTAACACTTATGCATATTGATGACTTAGATGTGCAACACACGAAGTAAAGTATATCTTCAATCAATGAAGACATACATTCTAAGTGTGAATACATTAATGTGGAATTTGACTTCGGAGCGCCATGATAATTGTGCGCCGTGTCTGGGTCTAATACTTTCAATACGGTGGGTAACGCCACCACCAAATGTTCTGTTTGAAGTGTTTCACTCATGGCGTTACATTTGCTATGTCTTCACATTTGGTTTGGCTTCAATTTCAACATGTCTTCATGATTATCTTCACTATGTTGATTATATATATATACTAGTGTTCTGTCCTCTACAGCATTCACTTATAGCTATGTCTTCTTGTTGAATCTTTTGAACTAAGTGAATGTGATCGGACCCTAACCTTTCTATGCTTTCTATCTCAAACTCTATCTCTCCAAATCATATGCATTCTATTGAAAATGTCGAATGTCTTCTCTGCGTCCTTGTCAGCAGAAGATACAGAGACAAACATTAAGTCCGTTTTCAATGCTCATTCCTTCACCTGAAACCCGGAGAAGTGGGAATGACCACCCGACAATCCAGGCGTGCGTGGGATGTGGAACAACCCCCGATATGCTGCATGACAGCCACGTGTCCCTCAGATGTGAATCGCCAAGGGCACCTGTGTAATAACGCAGTGCCGCCCCTGTACCTATAAATACACACCTCACAGCAGTCATCATCTCTTCTTCCACTCTCACATGAACCCTAGCGCCACCGCTAGCCCTCGACGACGCCGGCGACGAAGCGCTTTGCTGCCACAACCTCTCCGACGCCGTCTTCACGCCGACCGCGGACATCGTCTTCTCCGCCGTCGCTGTAGGTGTCCTCCGTCGCCAAGTTAGGGCATGGAAGATCGAACTGCTCGGCCTCCTCTTCCACTCCGTCTAGCAGTTCTTCGTGTGGTAAATAAAACTTCCTTTTTACGGTCCCTTTGATCCTATAGCTTTATCACTTTCTACCACAAGCAGTTTCTATTCACACAA
Organism: Triticum monococcum; assembly: GCA_034509565.1. Lineage (NCBI taxonomy): Eukaryota > Viridiplantae > Streptophyta > Magnoliopsida > Poales > Poaceae > Triticum > Triticum monococcum. The sequence goes on along the minus strand of CM067847.1, from coordinate 166,729,807 downwards.
GTTGGATCTCTTTCATACTGCATCTCATAACATGCCTAGTATATTCACTTATGCTTCACAAGTAGTTAGATTCCTCACTTGTACTGATCCGTGGATTCGTACAAATCTGGAACCAACTCCTTATCTATGAGTGAATGTCTTCACACGATGAGGTCAATGTCTTCTAAACTGATTTACCTTCAAAATCTTCTGAGAATGCATATGACCTCTTCCCCTTCCCTCGCACCTTAATGTTGTCACAGGTACATGTCCGTGGGAGAATCCCTTGGTTCTCATAGTCTGCATTCATTTGCAGAATTCTTACAGTATCACATAAATTCTCCCGAAGCCAGTTCCTTTTTGTCCAGCAAGAAAAAACCTTTGAAGCCTTTGAACTTATTGAAGCCTTTCAGTTTAAAGTTCATGGCTTCAGAGAAATCAGCAAGGAAGGGTGGCAGAAAGCGTCGAGAAGAAACATCAAGAGATCTGCCCGATGACCTCTCAGAGCTGTACAAGACAGATCCTGAAGAGGATTACAATCAGCGCAAGACACGAATCCAATGGATTCGACGCTATTGGGCAGAACAGTGGTTCAAGTACAGATTTGTGACAAAGGAATATGCTGAAAAGAATGCCATCAAGCGACCATGGGGAGACATCCTCTACAAAAATGTTCAACCCAGGACCAGAGATGAAGCCATTGAACAAGGCTTCTATCCCTGCATGGTCCGTGGACCCCAGCCTACGGATGCTGACCCATCGTCACTGCTATGGTGTCGTGACGACAATATGTTTAAGCGTAACTTCCAGTTTGCCCAGAACTCAGCGAAGCAGAACAAGAAGTCTTTGGGATTAGATTTCAACCCTGGTCCCTCTGCTCCCCGTGCCGATGGAACTCGCGAAGCTGAACCCAATCTTCTTGGGCCCTTATAGAACCTTGAAGGTCTCATCACCCACATAGTGGTTCAAGGGACTGCCGTAAATGAGCTTGCCGATGACGCTGACTCAGATGAAGCGCCTGCAGCGCCGAAGCCAAAGAAACTGAAGCAGCCAAAAGCTTCCAAGCCTGCCTCTGCACCAAAAATCTCACGAGCAAAAGCCATTGGCAATTGCACCTCCTGAAGACAGTGTGCAGTCTGAAGATTTATCACGCATCTCCAAGCCCCAGAAGGTCAAGATGCCTCTGCCCCACACCGGCCAAGAGCTGACAGCCGCTGCCATTCTGCGCAATGATGCCATTGATCTGTCCAGTGATGAAGATCTCGCAGATGACGCTCTTGAGCAACTCATCAAGAGCAAAGAAGAAGCAGAAATCTTCAATGATCTGCCTCTCTTTGACGTGACTATCATTCACAACTTCATTGATGAGTGGTTTGACACGCCAAACATCAGCTTCGAAGACCTGCAACTACCCATTGGCCTCAGTGTCGCCTTCCATGGCGCCATTGCTTCAGAGCTAGCTCTCGCTCAGCGCATCGTCGAACTGAAGCAAAAGATTGACTATGAAAAGGCTCAGTTCAAGAAGCATATGGCCAAGCTCAGCGTGCAAGAGGTGAAAAACTTCAAGATTATGTTGCACGAGCTCAAAGAAGCCTTTCTCATGAAACGCGCAGAAGCTCAGGGTTCTCGGGAGCGCATGAAGAGCCTGGCTGACAAGTGTGTGCAAGCCTACAATGAGGCTGAGAAGCGCAAGGCCCTTGGGTGTCCTGGCATCGACCCTAGGATGGCTGCAAAGAAGAAGAAGAAGCCCATTGTGGCCGAACCTCTCGCACCAAGGCAGGAAGCAGATCCCATTGTCTTCCCAACTCGCATGACTGGCTCGAAGGCAAAGGCCCGATCAACCGCTTCAGAGCTGAAGAAGACGAGGACTGCTGAGGCTGAAGCCAGGAAGAGGAAACATCCTGAAGCCTCTCCTACTGCCCCCTCCAAGAAGAAGAGGAAGACCAAGAAGGAACGGGCTGTTCCCACAGAGCCCTTGATTGTTGAACCCATCTCCATGGTTCACCCTGATGCTGAACCACAAGAACGTCAACTGACTGTCCATGAGCCTGCTTTCACAGAGGCTCATGAAGCTGAAGACTTTCCAGCAGCTGATCCCATCGCTACTGAAGACATTGGTCACCATGACCATGTTGAAGATGATGCAGTCCTTCCTCAGCTCGAGCACCAACAGGTATCATCGCCTGTGCTAACGCACAGTGAACTCATCAGCATTGGTCGTCCTCTGACGCCAATTGCTCAGGATGCTTCATGGGCTGATCGCCCACAAGAGGAAGAAGACTTTGAGGCCCAGTCAACACCAACTCCACAGGCGTCGCCAGCGTTGCGCAGGCTTCGCAAAGGACCAAGGCCTCCAGTCTCTGCATCTGAAGCTAAAGCTGCTGAAGACATTCCGGCTGTATCAGCCGATGAAGAAGAAGCCCCACAAGCTGCTACTCCCCTGTCCCACCAAGAAGCGGTTCTCGAGGAGAACGTGACTGTGACCGACCCTCCCGCTTGTCAAGTGGAGGTTGAAAATCTTGAGGCTGCCACCACCAACACCAATGAAGCCACTGACATTGTCATGGCTGAAGCTAATGTGGAGCCCTCACCAACAAAAGCACCAGAAGTCAGCGAAGCCACTGATCCCACTGCTTCTGTTCCTGCGCCTGCTGCCGGTCCTCAATTCGACTATTATGTTGTGCACAGGCCTCAGGTACAGAGGCCAATCCCAAGATTGCCCAGGTTCCTAGGTCCTGCATCAGCACCTGGATCCTTCAATATCAATGGCTTCAAAGCAGACAACACTTTCTTCAATAGCTCCAGGAACCCATACTCAAGGGAAAGAATATCATCTAATCGGTTCTGGAGCTATCCGCAGCGAAGCTATTACTCCTGCATTCTTTACAATCAAGGTCGCATCTTCCCACACAAGCGTCTTGACATTGAAGCAATAGCTGGTCTGCCCTGTCTGGAAGAAGCTCTGGATTGCTTCAAAGAGGTTGGATTGCTGCCGTTCGTCACCAATCAAGAGCATTGGAATGAAGAGCTGCTGCTCCAATTCTATGCCACACTTCACATCTGCGGGTATAACAGAGATCCGAAGACTTGGGTCCTGGAGTGGATGACAGGAAACGTTCATCACGAAGCCAAAGCCTTTGACATCATTGAGCTCACTGGTCTACCCACTCCTGGCGATCTCTACGAATCTGGCTGTCAACTTCACAGTGAAGCTGTGGAGAGCATCTTTCAGAAGCCTGAACCTAATATGAGTCAGATGCTTAGTATGATGAAGCCATTGCTCCAAGATGTTGAATATCCCAAAGATTTCTTTGTTGAAGACCTTGAGTATCTGCCAAGGACTATTTATCACATCATAAGGCGAACTCTCTGGCCCATCAAAGGACACTCTCCACATGCCAAGCTGGAAGGTGCAATGAAGACTTTGGTCTTCTATATTCTTCATGGCAAATGCTTCAATGCACAGGACTTCTTCATTCGCCAACTTGCTGCCTCAGGCTCTGATCTTTTTGGCTTGAAGTTCTACGCCCCATGGGTAATGCGGCTGATCAAACTTCACTCCGCTATCTCATATCATCCATCTGCTCGTAATCATCGGATCTTTCTGCCTGATGTGGATATGTCTATTGAAGCCATCTATCCTGAGCCTGCTAAGGAACCTCTAAGTCTTCAGAATGCAGAGCATCAAAGTTTTTCTCAGAACATTGAAGGAGTTGAAGTAGTCACTCGTGTATATCCTTTGGCTGGCACTACACGTGCACCACATCCTGCCCTTACTGAAGCCACTGATAGCACAATTGCCCAGCGACCCAAGAAGCGCACTCATGTTCTTAATGACCGAGAGCTTCTTGTGGCTCTTCATCAGAAACAGGATAGGCATCATGACTGGCTGAAGCGTCAAATGCAAATCCTCTTGGTGGATGTCAACCGCATTCGCAATCTTGCCACCAAGAATGCTTTTGTTGTCCATGAAACCTCTCGACGCACATGGAAGGGGCTGACGCTGATGTGCTCTGAAGATGATCTTCAAGAGGATGGCTTCTCTGAACGCTTCAAGTTTGACTCCACACCTCCTTGAAGGGCAGTGCTACGACGAACTCCATCTCTTGAAGACTCTGAGTTCTCTTCCTCTGCGACAACTGTGAATGCCAGAGTGATCGAGGATGAAGACGATGCCACTTCACCGCCACCTCCTTCAGCACGCTTCGACACTGCTCCAAGTTCTTCTGCACCGCCGAACACCACCGACGACCCTGCTGCTTCACCTACTCCCCATGGGAACGAGTAGATGCTCTATGTCTTCAAACCTTTTTGGTCCTTACTGACAAAAGGGGGAGAAGCATATGAATTTGATAGTCTTCAAGCGGGTCCATATGGGCGGGTACTTTATATTTTTGCTTCGTGTTTACAACTCTTGTTTGCTTTGATACATTTGGTTCTTTGAGTTGTAACACTTAAACTCGATGGCCGTCTGCTACTTATTTGCCACCTTGTGATGCGATGATAAATTCCGCATGTGCGACGATAAATTTCGCACTTAGATCATTTTCCAGACGTCCATTTTCCATTATGCATGTCATTATCTTCACATACCTTCACATGCATAGTGGATTGTCATCATAAGTTGAAGAGGATCTCCACAAGCACAACCTGCCATGTGCATTTGCATTCCAAAAGCAAATTACTTATATGCGCATCTTCAGGGGGAGCCCTTGCAACTTATGAAGACAGTTTCTTATCCTTACAACTTCACATATTATATTCCCCGTTGAAAACTTCAACTAGTTTGTCATCAATCACCAAAAACGGGGAGATTGTAAGTGCATCTAGTGCCACCCCTAGTTGGTTTTGGAGTATTGACGACAAATCTAGTTGAGGGACTAATGTGTTTGTGAGAATTGCAGGATAACACAGGTAGAAGTCCCTCATTGATTCGGTTTTCCTACCAGAGATGACCCCTAAAAATGTATGAAGACATTGATGTCAAAGGTGGTATATGAAGATATTCACATTGAAGACTATGACAAGAGAAGACATCGCATGAAGCCTATGGAGCTCGAAGACTTAGATCTTTCGTAGTTCTTTTTCTTCTTTGTTGAGTCATAGGAACCACCGTACTGTTAAGTGGGGTCCAAGAGAACCAGTCAGAATGACTGAAGTGATGCTTAACCAAAACCTATGTCTTCGAGTGAAGACTATGAGAGCAAAACTTGTCTAGAGTCAGACAAGTCAGCTTTGCTTGTAGCCCAAGTAAAGCTGCCGCGTGAGTTTGAAATCTGACCGTTGGAACACGTGTCAGTTCCTTAGTGACCCAGGGTCATTTCGGACAAATCAGGTCGGGTTGCCTAGTGGCTATAAATAGCCCACCCCCTACAACCATAAATAGTTGGCTGCTCAGAGTTAGAGTACGGCTTTTGTCATTTGAGAGCAACCCACCTCGAAGCCTTTGAGAGAGAATTCCTTGTGAGGATAAAGCCCTAACCACCCGGAGCCAAAGAGAATTAGGCATCACTTAAGTCTTCTTGTCTGTGTGATCTGAAGACTTATTACACTTGAGGACTGTGAATCCTCCAGCCGGTTAGGCGTCGCATTCTGAGCATCCAAGAGACATTGTGGATCGCCGGTGAACGAAGTCTGTGAAGGTTTGGGAGTCTACCTTGAAGACTTACCAAAGTGATTGGGCGAGGTTTGTGTGACCTTAGCTCAAGGGGAATACGGTGAGGACTGGGTGTCCTGAGCTGCGTGTTCAGGACTGGGTGTCCGGGACTATGTGTCCTAAGGTTTAAATACCTAGCCGCCCTAACCAGACGTACAGTTGTCACAGCAACTAGAACTGGTCCAACAAATCATTGTCTTCAACGAGTCACTGGTTTCACCCTTCCCTTCCCTTTACTTACTGTTACTCCTTGTGAAGTCATTGTATGTTTGCACTATCTTTTGTCTTCACTGAGTGACTGCGTGTTCTGTTTGGCTTCATAATATCTTCCTACCTGATCCTTACTACATTGCTGCTATTAGTCATTGTGCTCTCACTCCATTGAATACTTGACTATGGTTTGCCTAGTGTAGTCTACCTTCCGCTTCATGGTAATAGGTTTATTTCTATCGTTTGTCTTCGAAACTTCCACGTTTTGAAGACTTTCATAAAAATCGCCTATTCACCCCCCTCTAGTCGATATAACGCACTTTCAAAACTCTCCCCTCTATCCATGGTATGTGGACAACACTCTCCCCTCTCGTTGCTATGCATCACCATGATCTTGTCTGTGCGTAAGAATTTTTTTAAAATTACTACATTCCCCAACAATACCCGTCAACCTCCAAACCCTGCCGTCACATTCTTTCACATCCACATCGATATATCTCCTTCCGTACGATCGCAACGACACATCCACTTCTCTCCGCCAGAATAAAGCCACTCCTCTACTTCTCCCTTCCGAGCTCCAAGCTGTCATGTGTGCCATTCCCAACATCCATCTAAACCTCTCCAGTTCCTCCACCGACATCTTCGTCTCCGCTAAGAACAGAACATCAGGCTCCTCCACCCTCCCCAGCTCGAGGAGGCTATGAACTGCCAGGCCATTGCCCAAACCCCGACAGTTCCAGCCGATGAGTTTCATTGTGCCCGGCGGGGCTGCATGGACAACCCGGCCGATACTGCATCAATTGTTGCACCCATCAAGGTGGTGGACTCCTCCCCCATAGCATTACCCTCCTCAATCATCTTCCCCTTCTTCCCATCCTTCTCCTCCTCCTCATCCGCCCTATCTCTCTTCATCCCGAGCAACACTTCCCTCTCCTTGTTGTTCTCCACCACCGGCCGACCTCCCCCCTTCTTTTTGTAACGCTTCCCTCCTGGGCTTATATTCGGGCCATCACGCTGCACTTGCTCCTTCGCCTGGTTCTTCAGGCTCTTGTCACTATGCTTTTGAAGTGGGTCTTCCGGCTGAACAACGGTCATATCCGCATCTTTGCTACCCGTCTCCTGTCGCCCATCAGCACTACCTCCCTTCCCTGTCCCCTCCTCCGAAAACTGCACCCTGCCTTCTTCTAGCACAAGCTGCCTTGGGTTACCAGCCTTTTTGGGAGCATTCTGCTACTTATGAGGGCTAGTAACCTCCTATCCTCCCTCATTCTTTCCCTTACCACCATCGCTGGACCTGGAATCGCTCTTTCTCCAATTCAGACTATCACTTCCGCTCCCTGATCGCCCTCCTGATCGACTGTATCCATAGCTTCTAGCTCCTCCCCCACTTCTAGCCCCAGTTCTCCAAGCCCCCCCCCCCCCCATCCGATACACCTCTCCTTTGCCCCAGATCAGCCTTAAGCCACCTTCCATATTGTTGTTTTTCTCCCTTCTTCACTTTGATTGAGCAGTCTTTATCTCCATGACCTATAACCCCGCAGGTATAGCAAAAATCTGGTAGGTATTCATACTCAAATCTGCACCAGTCCCTATCATCTTCCTCCTCCTCCCCTGTAGCAACCCCCTTCTCCTTTTGCTTCTCTTTTCCCTGCTTCTCCTCATCCTCCAGCGTGAAGCCACGCATGAGTGGTTTATCTATCCTCATGCGAATCTTAACACGCAAGAATCTCCCTATGGCACTGCCATCTGTTCTTGTATCCGCCTCAACAAACTCGCCAATAATGTTGCCAATATCCTCCGCGGAGACCACATTCATCATACCCAAGGGCAGGTTATACACTCTAACCCAGATCGGAATGTTACTGGATTCGTAGTCCTCGGGCCTCTTCTTCGAAAAATACTCCTCCACCACTATGAGATCTTTATCAAACATCCACGGCCCATCCTCGATCGCCTTCCTCTTCCCAGACTCCTGGTGGAACGTAAATAGAAACTAGTTGACCCCAATCTCCTTGCAGTCGATGCCCTTGATCGGGCACCAGATTTTACCTAGGGTTAAGCAGATGCCGTCCGGATGAATTGGCTTCTCCGACATGACCTTTCCTACCGCCTACAGCATCCAATCCTTCCCCTTTTCCTTGAGTGCGCATCTGACCTTTACTCCTTTCCTCTCCTCATCCGACAACTTCAGCCCCCTCAGCATGCCTGCAACTCCCTCCATCTTCCCGTCTCCTCCTACCCTCCCGCCCCCGCCTCCTCCTAGGGTTAATGGTGGTGTACGACCCCGTGCCCTAGGGAGCACATGGAAGGCTTATGGTGGATGGGAAGGAGGCAATACGATCGCTGGAACAGGAACACGGGGTCAAAGACCAATCCCGCAAGATCGAGGAACCCTAGTGCACCGGGCACCAGATCACGATCGCCTCACAATCACCCCCACGATTTCTGAACCAGACGCTAACTGTCATCACGCGGGACGGACTGAGAGACTTCACCAGCACCGCAACAAAACACAATAGTTGGCTGAACACAAGACATCATATAATGTGTTCCAAAAACATTGTGTACTCAATCTATATTTTTCTTACAACTCAGCCTCGGTGACTCCAGGCTTTTCCTGCCGCGGGTTGGGCACTTTGAAGCGGGCGCTTGACGATGTCTCGTGGCATGGACACTGGGGCGGCGGCTCTGGAAGGCGGTTCACATGGTTGGCTCACCGGCGAGCATCATGGCGGTTGTGGTGGCTAGACCTCTTGGTTGTGTGGGCGGGTGACAGTTTGACGATGGGTGGCTCAAGCGCACTATGTCATGGTGCATTGATCCGGATCTGGGAATCTGAACCCGTCACGCTTGTCTTGGAGTCCTCGTGGTGGCACGATGGAGCTGTAGGGCAAAAGCTTCAAACTTTGTCATCAATGATGGACGTCACTCTCTTCTTGAAGATGTCGTTGTGGTACTCCTCTTCGTGTTTGGATTCTGAGTGAACATTGTGGACTCGGGACTGGCAACGCTTTCTGCCGTTCTCCCTTTTGTGTTATCTTTCGGTAACATAGTCCCTACCTTCTGTGTTATCCGATTATCCTGAGAACGGCTTTGTAAGAGGACGACGTCACTACATTGTATCATTCAGGCATGATGAGTTGTGGTTAGGGGTGAAATTCCATTCGAACCCAGAGCTAGCTGGTTCTCCCCGAAATGCGTTGATTGTTTCTTCTCATTTTGTTCTAGGATTCTTCTTTTTTGCAAAAAATAGATATAGTGAGTGATTTCATAAATTTACGTAGTTGCCCAAGAATTCACTATATATTCTTAATACGTAAATCAATAGTTCACACTCAAAGGTAGGGCATTTCCCAACCTCGGCTACATACATCACTGCACTTCCACTTGACACCTATTTAAATGGCTCATCTCGCCGCTACCTTATACCTTTGTGAGTGAAAAAAAATTATGGTTCTTCTATGTAGGGTATTCCTCCTTTATTCGCAAAAAAGGGCATTCCTCCTTTATTCGCAAAAAAAGGCATTCCTCCTTTACTCTCTTAATTAATGCCGAGCTAAGTGACTCTGTGTAGTGTAGTAGAATGAAGACTACGTACGCACCGACACTCTCTTATCCCTAAGGCTCTTCGCTAACTCGCTCGCCTATAAAAATGAGTATGCGAGGCTAGGCAAACTCAGCTGCTGACTTTGACTATGGTAGATTTTCTAGCCTTTTATTTTAGAACCCTTTCTCATGTTCTTTCATCCATCAAGTAGGCGAACCGTCAGGTCCTTAGTAGCGTTGACAAAGAAGAAGAGTCGCTGCAACAAAAAAAGCTAGAATTTCCAATAGTGAGACCAGCTTGACAAGTTACCTTTCCTCTTGATATGAGGTGCGAAGAGAAACATGTACTTTGTTCGATTGTTGCTTTATACTGAGGCTGCCGCCGCCGCCGCCGCGTTGGCCTAGCCAACCGGAGGGTATGACTCGTTCATCCCTATTTGCTCGTTCATGTGTTGGCCGTATATATGCTGTTCATAGATGTTTCGATTCTATGTACTGTACGTGCTCACATGCTTAGGTATCGGTATGAGATGCATAACGTATTTGTCATGCTTACTGTTTACTCGTGGATTATATTAGTCGAAAAAATGCTAATATTTCCAACATATATATACTCCCTCCTTCTCCAAATAAGTGTTTTCGATTTAGTACAACTTTGACTAAGTTGTACAATTTGAAACGGATGGAGTATAAAATAAAGTGGGGCAAAAGCCTTTTGAGAAAACATGGGCTAGAATAACCTTGACCAAAATTTGGCAGCCAAATACTTAGCAAGGCAAGCCTAGGCAAAAACCAAATACACCCTGAATGCTTAGCATACTGGGAAAAATGTTTGAGTGATGGTAATGCTCGGGATACAGAGACAGAGGAAGAAAAATAAAAAGGCAAGCAGGTTGTACAAGATATGACAGATCCTTTACAAGAAAGGGAGAAGCTGGTAGAAAATTTTCCTGAGAAGATTCAAGAGTGTGACAGAGAAATGCTCTTGGTCTGATCTCTTATCCTGGTCAGGCAAAACATAAAACTAGTGAAGATAGCAATGGCACTGATGACATGGATTAGTTGCAAAATGCAGTTCCTCAAGAGCAGGGTCAATGTGGGAGTGATAGAGATACTGATTGTAATTTTATTTTACACTGGATTGTGCACGAACCGAATACTATTTCTTTGCATTCCTAAATGCACAAATATAGGAAGAAAAAGAGAATGTTGCAATCATCAAGAAAAGAGATCTTGGTGGTAATTTCCGCAGCATATAAATTCATGGCATTCAGGGTCATCATGTGACAAAAGTATACATGGAAAACGTTTTGACATGCATGGATGCACACATTATTTTAAGCATCTAGTAGGAGTTCTTGGCACAAGCATTTGACTGACGGGCTGCGTCGAGATTGATCCGCCTTTGTTGAATTCCCGGGATCAGACCATGAACATCAAAGCTTCAATCACAAAGAGAATTCTATCAGGGGGCACATGAAGTAAGATGGGGAAGCGAAAGGACGGACGGATGCCTGATTGTCGCCACATCTACCAAATGAAGTTTAACTTGAGAACCAGCAACCTTGAACATCTGTGTACAATTTTCATGCTGGCATCCTTCACATGGCACAACTGGTTATAGCAAAAGTTAAGAAGCACATGTCGACACTTCTTTTATTGGGAAGAATCATATATTCCAATAAAATTGGACAATAAATAGGCCGTGTGCATCGCATGACGAAGAGGCCCAGGTATTCCCCTTTTCAAAAAGATGAGATGAATATCAAACCTCCGTGAAGAAAGGTGGATTGGAAAACTCGCGGTTGAAATTAATTGATGCAGTGAACCAATATTCTATCATCGAGAGTACATTATCTGGGAACTCCAACCAAACAACCAGATCTCACTAGGGCAAGTACCTCCGCATGTTCTTGATATCAAGAATCCTCTCGTGTTCTGCTAGATCATCGTCGTCAAAGTGGTCACCGAGGTAGTAGTAACAAGCCTCACGGTAATCCTCGTAATCCTCGTGATCCGAATAGTCAGGACTCCAACAGCAACTGCAAGGCACATATGGCAAAGAGTACCGAGGGCCATCCATGTTGACTCGAGAACATTTCTCCAGCAGGTCATCATCCATCCTGAGATACTTACATTCAAAAATGTTAAGGTGCTCTAGGTGGGGGCAGCCATCAAGGATCACTGCCAGCCCTTTGTTGGTGAGTCTGTTGCCGTCGAGATACAAGGAACGTAGCCCGTGCATCTTCGCAATCGCAAAAGCATTACCATCGTCCTCAAGTTCGTAAACACGATCTTTTTTTATGAGACTGAAGTGCTTCAGGCGTGGGCAGGCTTCAGCAACGATCTCGAGCATTTCCGTGCCACCTAACCACATCGAAAGCTCGAGCTCTTCGAGGAGAGGGAACTTGTGCATAACCTTTGCAAATACTTCCTTTGAGACGAAATAACACTTGATGAGATAGAGATTCTTTAGTAAGGGTGCCCTGCAAGATAGTATTAGATATTAGAGTGCGGTTTTTCTACGCCGGGTGCATTGCAACCACAATAAAAGTAGAACTTGAAACAATAATAATGAAAAGTTTCTGAAACTTTGTGGCTTTGATTATTACCAGCTATTTTAGGTGCTTGCAAAATTGGGTGGCCAAATGACATCCAAGAAGGATGCAAAAATATATTTCATTCCAGCAATGGCTTTAAATCCACTAGAGAATATTTATCATACTAATTTAATATAAAGGCAAATTTAGAGATTACTATACCATCAACTGAAAGAAACCATTACACATCAAAACGAAATGTGGCTACTCTAGGTTTTCCAGCTAGCCATTAAAGCCTCGCCATTTGTTGGGTAGAAAGGATGAAAGGAAATTAACAATCGGTGGGATGATGCAAGATAAAGTTTATTTTGCTTAGCAACTTGATCGAATAGACGAACAAGAGACCTTTGCAACAAGAGCGTAGTTCCCTTGCAACAAAGTGGGTCAAGGCTCAAGAACGAAGGCTTACTGCTCGGAGAGGAAGATGAAGAGGTCGTCGTCGAGGAGCTCGGCGACAAAGGTCTCGCACTGCCCGGCGCTGAGCCGCAGGGCGGCCCGCACAAGGCTGCTGCCGGTGGCCTGCCAGCCGGAGGGCGGGACGTCTTCAAGCAGATAGCGCATGTCGATGCGGCGCCACAGCTCGGGCTCGCGCCACGCGGCGCGGCGCCAGGAGCGGCACACCGCCGCGGCGCCGAGCAGGAGCTCGAACTGGTTCAGCCTGCGGAAGATGCTGGAGATCGCGTCCTGGGGAAGCTCCGCCCAGTCCCTCTGATCCCACGGCAGCGGCATGTAGTTGAACACCGTGATGTGCCACGTCCGGTCTCTCCTGGGACGCCCCTTTCGACCCCGCGGTGTGGCCGCCGGCGGCGGCGGATGCAGCGACGACGACTGCATCGGGATCGCAATGTGTGGAGCGTTAACTGGCAAGGTTTGTTTTATGGGTTGCGATAAGGCGTCTTTTTTTTTCGACAGCAAATAGACTTTATTCCTCACACAATAGACAAGTCATTTACAAAAAGAGGAGAAATAAAGTCTGGGATAGAACTATCCCAAAATCCCGAAGATCTAATGGTAAAAGAATTTCTATCTAAGCTATCTGCTACCTCATTCGCTAAAACAATGCACAAAGGAAGTCTTTGCAAATTCCAACTCCATTTGCTTACACTCCCTGATGATAGGCGCCTCAAGACCAAAATATGTTTCTTGTTGATTAAAGGCTTCTACTGCAACCGTACTATCAGATTCAATGATTAGTGAATTACACCCAATCCTTTCTACGAGAATCATTCCATTTCGAACTGCAATTATTTCAGCTGCATCAACATTACTAACATGTGGTATGAACCAATTAGCTGCGAATATTAGATTGAGAGAATAGGAGAATACTAGAGCATCTCCAAGCTGCGTCCCCAACAGGTCCTCCTCATGCGTTTTTGTCGCTGGCGTAGAAAAAAAGGCCCAGTCGCGTCTTCAGAAGCCCGTTTTTCGTCGGCTCAGGCCGAAACTGGTACCGGCAGACCCCGACCGAAACCGGCGCCCTGCGGGGCGACTGGGGGCACCGGCACAAGCGAAAGGTCGCGTGGGTCCGCCCTGTCGGCGAGTCGAGCGCCTCTTTCCGCCGTTTCGTCCCGCTTTTCCCCCACTTCCCTCCTATTCTCTACATTCCTCCCGCCAATCTCCCGCCCGCGTCCGCCGACATGCCACCGAAGAAGTACGTCGCCCCCCGCGCCGCGGCAACCGTGAGCGCCCCCGTCGCCCAGCCGAAGCAGAGGAAGCCGAAGGCGCCGCCGTCCAAGCCACCGAGCATGACGAACGCCGAGTGGAGGGTGGAAGTTCAACGACGAGAGGCGGTCACCGCCGACCGGCGAAACCGGGCGATCACCAAGAAGGCCCGTGACAACGCGACGCGGGCGGCAGCGGCGGCTTCGGCGGACCAAGCCGAGGCCGACGCGACTCGCGCGGGGATGATGAACCCACCCGGCAACCACGCCCAATACGCGCCCTGGGGCCAGCAAGGCGTTGGTTCTCCGTCGCCGCAGCCATGGGGATGCACGCCCTCACCGGGCTACGCCGACGGGGACGCGCACGGTTGGTTCAACCCCAACGTCACCTTCCCCCATGGACACCCGGCCCAGCGAACGCCCTCGCCCGCCTTCTCCGGCATGTAGTACCCTCCATACAACTACTCGCCGCCCGCCTACGCGTCCTCCCCGACGCCCCCTCTCCGTCGTGGCGCGCTGCCCTTCTCGCACCTCGGCGACACCGACGAGACCGAGGCCGACATGGATGACATCATCGCGACAGGCTCGGCCGCGGCCGCCGCGTCTCCCGGGTTCGCCACCCCGGACGACACCATGGATCTGAGCGGCGGCATGGAAGGCGAGCTCGGCTACGTCTACGGCGAGGAGGAGCAGGAGGAGGAGGACGAAGAGGAGGAGGAGGAGGAGCCGGCGACTGTTCCAGCGAGGAGGAGCAAGAAGAAGAAGCGGGCGGTCAGGTCCGGCGAGCCGCGCATCAAGTGGGCGTCCAAGGAGGAGGAATGCCTCGCCGAAGCATGGAAAGTCGTCTGCCTCGACCCGACCACCGGCACGAATCAGAGCATCGAGACGTACTAGGAGCGCATCAAGGCTGAGTTCGACGAGCGCAAGCTTGTCGACCCCTACTTCAAAGGCGTCTACATGCAGCGCGGGTCGAAGGCGATGGCAAACCATTGGGGGCGTATCCAGGGAGCGTGCAACAAATAGCATGGGATCGTCGAGGAGGTGGCGGCTCGCTCGGAGAGCGGCACCAGCGTTGAGGATCAGGTATGCCACGCCGGTCTCCCGCCTCTCCTCGCCGTGCGCGCCCGCCAACTGTTTGTTCCTCCGCGCAGTTGCTGCGCATGTTCGCCTTGTATCGGCAGGGCAACAACGACGCCGAATTCAAGTACCTCCACGTTTACAAGCGCATAGACATGTGCGAGAAGTGGGCGGAAGTCCGGCGCACCCTCGACAAGGCCAAGGAGACCTACAAGCCGGACGCGCCGACTGTGGGCGCGTCAGAAGGGCGGCCGGACGGCAACAAAGGTGCCAAGAAGGGGAAACACGCTGACGCGGCCACCGCTCGAGTGCAGGAGTCCATCAAGCACTGCCTCGCCGACGCGCAAGCCCGGGCCGTCCTTCGTGAAGAGAAGACCGAGGCGCGGTGGTCGGCATTGATGTCGAGCAGCGCCATCAAGCTCGACCTACTCCGAACCAACGTCGCCGCGAAGAAGAGAAACACCGACCTGGCTTTCCTGCTGGGCGGGGCGGACATGCTGCGGAGCACCGACGAGGCGGTCAAAGCGTGGTACTTGGTGGAGCGGGGCCTCATCCTGAACCAGCTTCCGTCGACGACGACGCCCACGCCGACACCCATGCCAAGCCCGACTGATGAGGCCGCCGAGAACACCCGCAGCACAGAAGCCACGCCGACGCCGTCCAGCGCAGAGACCCCGCCAAGCCCGCGCATGCCGACGCCGGAGGCAGCCCTCGCCGTCTGATGCGCACGCGCGTCCTTTCTTTTTTTTTGTACGCCGAACTTGTAGCCGCGTGATCGCCGTATTTGTGGCGTCTATTTTATGAGCAGGAATGATCTATGTTTGAATTTGCCGTGGCTGGGGACGGCGCCTGGGGGAGTGGCTGGGAGCTAGGTCGCCCCCAGGGGCCAACCTAGCGCCGGTTCGCCCCAGGCCGCTCTTTTTCGGCGCACTGGGGGGCTGAACGGCTGGAGATGCTCTTAGCCTGACAAACAGTCGGTTCAGTCCAATTCAGGCTCCAGTTCAGTTCAGGTGCCTAATCAAATACGGAGTAGAACCTTATGGGTTTGCTAGTTGTAGGTCGGTGCCTTTTTTTTGGAACACATCTTTTTTAACTGGTTTTTTCTTTTTCTTTAGCATAGCCTTTTTTAGAAACTTCTTTTCTTTGGCATAGCTAGGTTGGTGTTTGTTCTTTGGGCCAGGCATGCATGTGTTGAGTTTGGATTGGGACTCTCTGTCGTAACGCACTGTGCATCATGGTCACTGCCATGTGGACTCAATCCACATGTCAGCGGCATTATAGTATCACAATACTGCATAGGATCTCAACCTGTTGAGTTCTCTCTCTTTAAACTCTGCATGTGTGTATTTTTATGATGAACCATACATCCACTAACTATCATTCAAAACATAATACATTGGCCGAATACAAAACAACATATAATGTGCTTAAAAAATGTCACGTATCTGATCTATATTTTTCTTATAGCTTGATTTTCAATTAATAAAGCCCCAAACAATTGTTAACCAACGCAACAAGCAAATGGCAAAACGAGCAAATGAAGAAAAAAAAGTGTAGCTTGAGCCATCAATGTCATTTTGTACCAATGCGCCCATCATGACTCACAAGAACATGGAGGGGTGCATAGCTGAATTACGGTTATGCCCATATTCGCTCCCGGGCCAACCTTGGACACGGGTGACATCTATATTTGCCGCCGAAAAGGGCCTCTACCCTCATGTCCTAGATTGAAAGGCACCGCACTATTGGCAGTTTGGCATACGAAATGATTAACCCTAGAACTAGAATGAGTACTTGACAATTGACTACTAGGAGAGGACAACATGAACAGACATCACACAAGGCGAACTCCCTCGTGCAACTCATTGGTGCCAAGGGCACAAACCACACTCTCTTCAAGATGGGCCACTGAAGGCGTAGTCAGGAACCCTATCCCCTCTAGCACATGCCTGAGGGTAAGGACCGAATGGCTAGCAGGCCACGAGGTGGAGAGGAACGCCAATTTATTCAAATCCCTTGAACATTTACATTGCTGGACACTAATGAATCCAAGGACACTACTTGTTTTTCAACCTGCGATTTTTAGGGAGAGGTGTGATACCGCCATGGCCCAAACAAGACCTAAGCAAGGGTTAATGGAGGAGGGACCTCGACAAAGCCTCCATGGAGGGAGCAGCGTTGTCGTCGTCACGGCCACCACTGCCGGCCAATGGTTTCCCTCAATGCTAAGCACATCACTACGTTACCACAGGAACGACGAGGAAGACAAGCAAGTCAAGTCCGACTGACAACGTCTGACTATATATTGTGATTTCACAAAAATCAGCATGGCATGATATTTCAAACCTATTTCCTTTTCCAAATGATAAGTGCCGCACGTATGGCACGAAGCACTTTGGCCTTGACGCTTTTTACTGTACTAAACTTGCCTTCCAAAAAGAAAAAACAAATCCCCCCAAAAAATTGAAACTTGCCTTTCAAAAAGAAGTTGTCATGCTTGACAACTAAAAGTTGCCATCCTCACATCACTAAACTTGCCATCAAAAAGATTCGGAGTTGCCATATATTCATGCCACACATGTAGCACTTATCAAGGTCCTTTCCTTTTTGTGTTCCTTAATTTTTAGAGTTTCCTCTACGTTGTCTTGCTCTGCTTCTGCTCAAAGTTGTGAAAACCCAGTATTCTGCTCTCTCATGTGCTTTTGTTAGAACCACTTCCTCAAGTATCGTACTGCCAAGGGTAGTTTTGCCACCGGTGACGGACGATAGTTATATGGTTGTACACGTGATGAAAACTGAACTTAATTTTTTAGCTACAAATCAACGGTACTATACTTGTCAGCACAATTATAATGTTGCATTTTTGGAAAGGAGTGATGGCTCCATCTGTCTCAAAGTGAAAAGGACCACATTGACTAGAATTAGACACACCTGACTTGGTCTTGGAAAAGGCTGCAGAGTGAAAGGGACTTTTTTCTATCGAGAAGAAAGATGGAAAGGAATATGGCCTTGGAAAATGAGTAGCACCGAACAAGACATTGTGTCGCCATGGCGAACCCAGCAGCGTTAGTGTTGATTGCAAGCCCCTGTCGGACATCGTATGCTCAATATAATCTCAGTTTTGGTTTACATGAGATGATCTCAAACGTATCAACAAGTCCCAGTTCTATGGCCAAAACAAAACTTCAGGAAAGTGTGCATCATCTACTTGCTCCTCATCACTAGTACACAAAATCAGACGACGCAAAACAGTAACCTACCTGCCTGGTCCATGAGCATTGCCCGGGTTATGACGGTATAGCAATCGTAGAAATCCAGCAACATCGGTGACCAGCTCATAAAGCAAACTCCGTTTCGGCTCGTTTCAGGATACGTGAAACCATGGCATGGAATTCAGGTTCTTCATCTTTTATCTGATCAAGCGTCGTGGATTCATGTGCATCCGCCTGCAGGGAAAGAAAAGGTGAAGCGTAAGAACACGATACTCCTTTTCCATCTTTGCCATATGCTTGCGCATTAATATCTGAATTCAAATGTCAGTTATCAAGTACACATGATTTACCTCACTGAACTTGACAAGTATTAAGTTTGACACACCAGCAGGCTTTGATTTGTCCCACCTATAACAAATAAAGCACCAAAGCAAAACAAAAAAACATGAATTTGTTTGAAAACGGCAGTTTTATTAACACATTAATAATGGAAAGTTAAGTATATAATAAGCCCATTTCCCATTCAGTAAGATTGCTATTGCAAATTGATATCGAAATGACATGAATTTGTTTGAAAACGGCAGTTTTATTAACACATTAATAATGGAAAGTTAAGTATATAATAAGCCCATTTCCCATTCAGTAAGATTGCTATTGCAAATTGATATCGAAATGACGTTGAAGACCATAAGATGGAAGCTTAACACAGAATGAAGTTGGAATAACACTAAGTTAATGTTAGAAGTTAGCAGTTACAAGGTCATGAGCTCGACTGGGCATAATAGTTCGCGGGATCAGCTTACAGTTCATCTCACTGTTCCCCAAAACTACAAAAGTGTGTTTGTCATAGTCCACTTAAGTCATTAGCAAGTGGAATCTGCCTGTTACAGCATACCAAATTATGTTTTTACTGTACCATGTCACTATACATAAAGACATAACTACCCCGAAAACCATGATAATTGTCATGTAAAAGTAAAACCACACTATCAGTTACAGAGAAGCGTACCGAACAAGCATCAGTTCGTTGACAGATCTCCACATTTTCCGGCCAGTGTCCTTCATGTTTTGGTCTCTAGCACTTCGGCCACGCCACAATTCTTTCACAATGTACATCACCTCTTCAGCATCAACCTTTTAACAGATAAAAATAATTTAAAATTTTACAATGAGACGTCACAATCAAATTTTCACAAGTGATGAGGACATCACTACCATGGAAACAACCAATCAAGAAATGATGATAAAGAAAAGGCATATGATTAGGTGTTGTACAAGAAGTCCTCCCCCACATCCTGAACTCAGATTCAGACTGCACAGACATACCTGACTTCATACGTCTATAACTTTCACATCCGGACTCTGTATTAGGTGAATCTTTTTTTTGTTGGAATTACTTACCAACCCAATTGGACTCACATTCAAATTCATTCCAAGCACAATGGTATCGCAGAAACAGTCTGATGCAACAGCAGGATCGGAGTCAAAAGATGTTGCCTCACCTCCACTTGGGCCCATGGGCCGTGTATGACCTGGGGTACCCTTTGGCCAGCACCCCTTAGTCCATACAAGTAGATCAACCTCCCTAGTGTTTTGTTTCCTTAAAAGTAGTCATTGTTGCAACTTCATGTACTTTCTTTGTGTCCAACGAACAGGCCAAGACTATCAGAACCCCAACTTAATCATCTTTCTTAGATAATTGATCTTCATATATACTTAGACTTCTTTTTATTGTAGTTCTTTCTTGTTCTTTGATTGCTTGCAGGGATTACACCTTCGTGGTCGGCGTCAGGCTAACCCTACTTCCAACATTTTCAGTAACCTCCGGGAGATTGGTTTAGTGATTGCTAATGCGCAAAGTCGTCGCACATTTGTAGTCGGAACGTCAATGGCGTTAGGGTTCCTTCGATGAAATCACACTATCAATTGGTCGGCCACTGCGTATACTATTGGATCGATGGACAGTTCATTTTGTCGCGTGGCTGGCTAGAAGGAATTAACTCCAGCACGGTCTTTCACGTTTTCAAAAAGCTACTACTTCAGTTTACAAAGCATGACGCGTCGTTTCATCGGCCGTGATAATTAACAGCAGTCTGCCATGGTACTCCTACTCAGCGTGATCGACTTCGTCTCACATTTCTAGTCAGATTGTCAAAGTCGTTCTTCATCTAAATCGACATAGTGTGATTCTCATCAAAAGGCCACGAAAGACTTTGCCAAATAAATATCATGCTGAGTAGGAGTACCATGGCAGACTGCTGTCAATTATCACGGCCGGTGAAACAAAGCATCAAGCTTCATAAACTGAGATAGTAGCTTTTTGGAAACGCGAAGGACCATGTCAGAGTTAATTTCTTGAGCCGACCACGGGGCAAACAAAGCGTCCTTCGATCCAATTTATATACGCTACGCACGGGAACGGAGAACACCAGAACACCAGAATTTCTCTCATTGCATATCCATCTACACCTCATGCGAACACCAGAACGGAGAACAGTGTCCGCTGTGGCCGACCAATCGACAGTTTGATGTTCATCGGAAGATCTCGAACGGCATTGACGATCCAATTACAAATGTACAACAATGTTGCGCACTAGTAATCACTAAATCAATCTCCTGGAGGTTACTGAAGATATTGGAAGTACGGTCAGCCTGACCCTGAAGGTCTAAACCCTGCAAGCAATCGAAAAACAAGCAAGAACTATAATAAAAAGCAATTTGAGTATTGCGAATATATATGAGGATCAATTATCTCAAAAAGATAATAAAGTTGGGGTTTGATTGCGGTCTTGGCCTGGTCGTTGGACACACACAAAGTACACTAAGTTGCAGCGATGATTACTTTTAACAAAACAAAACACTACGAGGTTGATCTATTTATATAGGACTAAGGGGTGGCGGTCAAGGGGGTGGAAGCATGTCCCAAGGCATCAAAAACCCTACCGTAAGTCGTACAAGACCCATGAGCCCAAGTGGAGTTCATGCAACACCTTTTGACTTGGATTTGACTCGGATTCTACTGCTGCATAGGACTGTTTTTGCGATAGCATCGCGCTCAGAACTAATATGAAGGTGAATCCAATAGGGTTAGTTAGTACACGAGATAGATTTCAAACAAAAAAAGATTCATCCAATTCGGAGTCCGGATGCGAAAGTTATAGACGTCTGCACAGTCCAAATCTAAGTCCAGGACTTGGGGGACTTTGTTCTAACTTTTCTTGGGCCAAAAGTGACGTGAGAGGACTTCACAAGAAATGTACTACCTCCATTGCAAACCATAAGGCGTAGTTTGAGTAAGCACAAGGATTAATAAGCTTATGGAAGCAAGAAAAAGAGAAGAGAACTGTGCTGCCCCTACTCAAGTACATAGGACATAGAGAAGAGAGATTATACCTAATTATCAGGGTACTACTTATATGCAGAAGAAAATGTTGTAAATAAGGGCAAACATGGCAAAAAAACATCAATAGATGTCAATGCACATCATAATATGAAACTAGATGAAAGAAAATAGACCTCACAAACTGAAAAGGAGGGAGGATTAATACCAAAACTTGCTCGGCTGACCCATATATCAGCTCCTCGTGCTCAAGAAGACGATGGTGAAGAACGCGATAATGATCCAAATCCAGGTTAACAATCGGTTCAGTTTGAAAATCTAACTGGGCAAGTTGAGTAATCACATAGGAGGCCATAACTTGACCAAATATTGCAGGGATAGTTCCCAGTACTGGGATAATGCGAACCCTGAATCCTGGCACAATCTGCATGAAGATGCATGCCATGTTGTCAGTATTATCTGCACTTTTAATATATAGGCGACTAGATGGTTTACACAAAGGGGCAGCCCCAGTGCATGTAGCTCCCGCTTGCGCAAGGTCTGGGGAAGGGTCCGACCACTTTGGGTCTATTGTACGCAGCCTTTCCCTACATTTCTGCAAGAGGCTGTTTCCAGGACTTGAACCCGTGACCTCATGGTCACAAGGCAGCAGCTTTACCACTGCGCCAAGGCTCCCCTTCATGCCATGCATGCTCAGAAAATAAACACTACTGGTCAGTGAGGTAGCACCCTGGTGGCTGGTGCACAGATAAAAGGAGCTGACCTGGTAATCTGATGGAGTTTCCTCTTCTTTCGAACCTTGAAACGGAAGTAGCTTTGCCTTGGGCTTTTCCATTGAAAAAACTACTGGTATTCCCCCTTCAATTCCATGATCCTTCTTCAGCCGATACCGTACCTACAGAAAAGAAAATTGGAGCACCTTATTAACAATTAAAGCACATCCAAAGTGGATAACTTAGCAAAGTGGATAACTAAGCAGCTTCAAAAGGGTCTGAATAGTTATTTTTGTCTTTAGAACAATATTACCGCCCGAGAAAGGGGATCATTGCTTGATTCTCTCAAATCCGCAACACGGATTCGGGTCGGGTCTGCTCGAGCTCCAGCTCCCATTGCAGAAAGTACCCTTAACCCTCTGCGTATGCAAGCCGCAAGGAGAGACACCTAAAGATCAATGTATCAACATTTCATGATGATACACAAAGCATAATATCAAATTAGTTAACAAGATGAAAACTGAGCCAAGTAACATTTTGCTAAAGAAACTGGGTTTAAAGTACCAAATAGGGTAACTTCGAGTTGATTAATCATTAGAATGCAGTGAGATCAGGAGCATCTACCTTTGTGACCAATTTGTTTCCAGAATTAGTTAAGTAATTTGTGATTATCCTACTAGATCATTCCTTCATGAAACTGAAGGCAGTGTTGCATGGAGGACTCTCAGTTATTTCCTCATGAAACTAAATACAGGAACACACATGCGTAGGATTTAGAGCATAACAACGTGAAAAATATAACATACACCTGAATACTGAAGAAAAATGCAAAATGTGTGGAAGGCTAAAGCCAACTATCTAACAAAATAAATCAACACCAGGTTTGGTATCAGAATTATTTAAGCAATATTTGTTTACCTTAGTATCAATGTTATCTATGCAATCAAGAACAAAATCTGGCTGTCCAGAAAGAATTTCGTCCTCAGCTGATGAATCATACAACTGCACTCTTGCTTCTATTTGGCACTCTGGATATATCAATGAGAAATGCTTCTTGAGGCAATATGCTTTTGGGGTCCCCACGTCCTCTCTGGTTGCCACAGCATGCCGATTTAGTGATGACAGTGAGACCTTTCAACATATCATAAGTTGCATGTTAATGTCCATCTATTTTGGATGTAGGATATTATTTACAGAAACATAATGTAAGAATGCCCATTTCATACTACTACAAAAGCCTGATCAGCACTCAGTATGCTTCATGGAAATAAGTTATCATGTATCCTGATTTTATATGAAACTGATGTGCATCTACTATATGGCATGATGATTCTTTGTGCTTCAAATGGAAATTTCAAAAGCTCTAAATATAAATGTACTAACAAAGAAGTAAAACGACTCCAGGTTGACATCTGAAAACATATACCTGATCAAAATCTACTAGGAGCAACCTGCCAACCCCAGATCTGAGGAGCATGGAAGCAGCATGACTGCCAACTCCTCCAAGACCAATGACTACAACAAAAGATTCAGTAACTTTCTTCTGAGATTCGACTCCAAAAAATTGTATATTCCTAAAATATAAGAAGTAAACAGGTGTTGGTAACCAGAATCAAAACATGAACACAATGAGTGTTTCAAAGTGTTTGGGTACTAAAGTAGTCTGAAGATTAGGAAAGGTCGATCACAGATAGAGCATATATCTATACTACTATATAGTGTACGAGTTTTGAATGTTTAAATTCACGCATTGAAATGCATTTCTGGCCGTTCATTGGGCTCCATCCAACGGCTTATAGCGCAGGGATTCGCTGCTACAGTGTCATTCCGTGTTATGTGGGTCGTTCCAGAAACCTCGATGGGTTAGCGCAGAGTAAGGGACCCACTGCATGTCAGTTCGTTGGATCAAACAATCACCGTGCCCTATTCGCACCGCCAACAAATTGTTTTATAGTTGTACCAATCCTGACACCTGCAGAGCTACATGGCCTGTGTGGTCAGAGAAACCTATCCAACAGCAGGTGAAAAGTAGAAGGATAAAAGATAAAATACAAAGTAACCAGACAAGGTTCAGCGCCCACATACGTACTTCTATTTTAGCGTACGATACATGGCCTCACTGCCGCATTCTGGGTGGAAAGCTGTAGTAAACGCTACAGTGAAACATAGCAATAGGTAGGGCAGGCACTACCTAAACCTAGGTATATATGAACCCCTTTTTTTTAATGCATTTTGACAATGTCAAAAAGTATAAAACAAAATTTCACGCATATATCTTCACAAAATATGCGCAGGAAACAAAATTTTATGAATAATTGCCTTTTTATTTTGCCTCCATATAAAATATACGTAAATTTTAGTGCTTCTAAATAGCGTTTTACAGCACATTGTTTTTGCATTTTTGCACATGCAAATAAAGTTGTTTAATTCTTCCGCGAAACTTTCTATTCGCACATAAAACAGGAGATGTATGCGTGCAACTTTTTTGTAGAAATTTTTATCATTCAGAATTTTGTTTTTCAAAGTGGGATCATATGTACTATTTTTAGAATGTGTTTTCAGAAGTGAGCTCATATGTACTTTTTTCAGATTTTTGTCATTTAGAGAATGTGTTTTTCGAGATGACTCTATGTATTTTCCGCAATAGGTACACCAATTTTTGTGCAAATTACATATTCATGTGATAAGGATCGCGTAAGAACACGAGAAGGTTTCTTATGCTAATTACGAGTACATGCACAATAGACATTTGTTTCATTTCTCCGTCATTTTCATGACTTATTTTCGCCACAATCACTCTGCAACGCAAATACGCGCATTGCGCGTGCATGCATACTAGTATCTATAATGTACAAGGAATGATAAGTTACAGACTATGTGCTGTGAGAATACATATCACTTTCTGCTCTGCTCACATGAATTTAGAAAGGTACGAGGTCAAATATATTGACAGCAGGGGAAATAGCTTTTTCGGGGTTATATATTCATTATTAGCTAATAGCTCTAGCAACAATTGCGAGGAATTCATCAGCTGTGCAATATATCAAGTAAGAATCTGAACCTTGTAAGCTGCTCAGCGACAACTTCATCAGAGAGGAGATCCGAGCTATCATGCAGACGCGCTCCCGGTCCAGTATTGCCTGCTCCCAACAAACGCTCTTAAGACAAAGGCACTTGACAGAAGCAGAACAAGTTCAAAATTCAATACCGGCATTTCAGCAAACAAGTAATTGTTCAGCACTAAATCGCCACAGAGCAACATAATTATTAATTTGGTCCTATGAGAAGACGCCCTAATATAATTGGTGCATCACTGGAGAGCTACATGGACGCCTTAAATTCTCAGCAGTCTCTGCAATTACTAGTTTACCACGTTATTGAACTGGAAAATCATTAACCAGAGGTTTACCAGCGTGCGTACCACCAGCACCGCCATTGGATTCCAGCAGCTTGCGCACGTAGCCCTCTCTCCGCTTTGCCCTGCCACCCAGCAACAGGAACAACAATGAAGCGACTGTCCGGCGAACGCTCCCCCGCAGCTCGCGGGGCCAGTTTGGGGTGGGGGTCGCGGCGAGGAGGGTTCGGTCGGTTACCTGGAGAGGAAGCTGAAGACGGCCGCGGTGGAGAGTGCGCCGAATGCGGCGCCGACGCCCGCTACGGCGGCGAGGAGGAGCAGCTGCCTCGCCCTCTCCTCCATGTCTCCGGCGCAGCCGCCTAGAACCCTAACCCCTGCTCGGACGATCAGAAGGTAGAGGAAAGTCTAGGAGGCGACCGAGCCGGCGCGGCCCGATACTACTGATCTGTCTGCTTCGCGAGCAAACCTCCTTCCGGCCCGGCCCGCTCAGTTCATGGGCTTGTTTTAAGAAAACATTTTTATCCCTGGGCTCACACGCCGTGAAGAGACGTGCTGTGGCGAGGCGCATGCCACGGCCCCGCGCTCCCCCACCGGCGCCAGAGCTCCGGCTCATTACCACCACAGCATAACTCGCCAACGCAGCGCCGCCCGAGACTGATCAAATGGAGTTCCCCTGCTTGCCCGCCGTGCGGCCGCCGCCGCGCGCCGTCCGAGCCCGAGGCGAGCGGCCCCGCGGCCGGCGGCCCGCGCTAACGGTCGTGGCCGCCGGAACCCGCACCAGCAGCGGCGCCGAGGCCCGCGGGTCGCTGGTGCTGGCGCTCGTCTCGCAGGCCCTCGCCGCCTCGCAGCGCCGCGCCGTCGACCTCGTCACCGAGGCCGCCAAGTACGCCCTCCCTTCCGGCCGCTTTGAGCCGCGGACCCTCGAGGAGGCCCTCATGTCCGGTCAGTGCTCGACGAAATTCCCTACCCGAGGAACGCTCCATTTTGCTCAAAAAACTCTAGGTGTTTTGGGACTTGCTTACTGAATTCCACTTTCGCAGTTCCTGACCTCGAGACCGTCCCGTTCCGCGTCCTGAAGCGCGAGGAGGAGTACGAGATCAGACAAGTGGAGGTGATGCTTGTTGCTATCCGGCAAACTGCTCTTCTATAGTATAGCTAGGAACATGCACCGAGGAAGCGCGATCAGTTTTGATACTTTGTGAGTATAACGCCTCTTCTGTTGTCAATTCTCATCAGTCGTACTATGTCGCTGAGACGACGATGCCTGGAAGAACCGGATTTGATTTCAGTGGATCGTCTCAATCATTCAACGTGCTGGCGTCTTACTTATTCGGTAAGGTAATTCATATGTTTCCTCCCTGTGCTGTGCTGTGAAAGGAATTCATTTGATTAAATGCTCCAAATGAAGGGAAATTTATGATGGTATGCTTCCTTTCAGAACACGAGGTCAGAACAGATGGAAATGACAACCCCTGTTTTTACTCGGAAGGAGGAAGTACGCGGTGAAACGATGGACATGACCACCCCAGTTATAACAAAGAAGGCATGTTCTATATGACTTTCTCATGAGCCCATTCTTCTGAGTTCTGACTTGTCTCTATTTGCTTGATGAGCATTCAATGTGCTTACGAGTTAGCATATTATTAAAAACTCCTGCGTTGAATTTTAATTCATATGTTGTCACCTGCAGTCAGCTGATGGAAACAAGTGGAAGATGTCTTTTGTGATGCCATCAAAATATGGTCCAGACTTGCCTCAGGCAAAAGACCCAGCTGTGACTATCAAGGAGGTGCCCAGCAAGATTGTAGCGGTTGCAGCCTTTCCAGGTCCATGTGTTTACTTCATTCCAACTTGCATTTTTATTTCAAATATGAAGGATGTATTCAATTTCTCCGACTTTTATAGAGCAACAATCTATTTAAATGTTGAAGCAAGTTGGTGGCTATTGGCATAATCTTTCTCCCATGTGTGACATTAGTCCATTAAAGTTTCACGTCCTCTCCTCATTTTCTTTGCTAGAAAAATATGTAAAAAAAAAAAGCAGATGAAAATTTCCCTGAGTGCCTGCATTAGTACTAGCTGTACTATGTAAGCCATTGAAAATAATTAAGAAAGATCTGAATTGTAGTTGCTTCCTGAATCCTGAATTCTGAATCTGTACCAAGTACTAGCACCAACATGCTACACCTAATTTTGGCATACTTCCATGATATCACAAATGAAACCTCCAAACCATGTGAAGTTGTCAGTTCGAAAGAAGGTCCACCTACTTTACCCTTCCATCTTGGCAGAGCATTGTATAAAGCTACACACAAATTCTGTATCATTACTCCATCTTTCAACTTCTGTTCTCAGTAGAGAAATGTCAATAGTAGTATTCCAATGGTATTATGAACCTAAAAAATTAACCCTCTCGTTCTACTAAATTGATGTAAGATATCCAAACTCTCAAATGTTTAGGAAATCGTTATGTTTTCAAGGAAAGGTGTGGCAATGGCCTAACTTCATTCCTTTTTTTAATTTTGTATGGGTATGCATAGTTATGAGCCATATCTATATTGCAACCATTATGCACCACATTAACAATGATTTTTGAATTTTTGTCTATTGTAACAGGTTTGGTTACAGATGATGACATAAGCCAGAGGGAATCTAGATTGCGGAAAGCTCTCCAGAAAGATACCCAGTATCGAGTGAAAGAGGATTCAATGGTGGAAATTGCACAGGTAAAGCTTGTTTCGGTGTCCTAGAT
The DNA here is from genome assembly GCA_034509565.1 of Triticum monococcum. Classification (NCBI taxonomy): domain Eukaryota; kingdom Viridiplantae; phylum Streptophyta; class Magnoliopsida; order Poales; family Poaceae; genus Triticum; species Triticum monococcum. The sequence continues at coordinate 166,701,706 of CM067847.1, read as the reverse complement.
AACAAGGATAACTTTGATGTATTGATAAGTATATATAGATTAACAAACTCGTTTTGTTGAATTTGCAGTATAATCCCCCTTTCACACTTCCGTTCGCAAGGCGCAATGAAATAGCACTAGAGGTTGAGCAGCTTGATAGTGCCTCCTGATGTCCAAGATTAATGAACGAGTTGTTAAAATTTCAGGGTGTGTGCAAATGTACATTGTCCCTAAGACCCTAACATTCTCGCTAGTGCAGCATGTATAGTATATGTACATATCTCATTTATCACATACTACATTGGTAAAGGGTGAAATATTATAGGTTAACTTTGATCTGTTAATTTGTGGTATGAACGTATGATACTCCCTCTGAACCATATTAATTGTCGCTGATTTAGTAGCACTAAATCAGCGACAATTGATATGGTTCGGAGGGAGTAGCATTCATGTACTAGACCGATTTCTGTGTCGAAGCTCAATTTGAGACGTTTTCACTAAGGTACTTTTTAATCTATACCGAGCCTTTTACAGTCGTCCATCCAAGTTTTTAGCTCCCCTGTTCTTTATATGGTTTTGTTTTGACATTGATGGATCACTTTATTCACTCACTTAAACAGTAGTTATTGTGTGCATATTAACAGTATCACTTTGTGACTTATTCTGTATGACCGATGTATCTATACCAGGTGTGTATGTGTTTTTCTTTTCCTGGACATGGCAAATGGTAGTATTCAGTGCGAGTAAAGTTTGCCATGGAGTCACTACTGACAACGACTTATATGAGTAATGCAAACGACCTCTAGAAGCTAACAGATGTTTGATTTCAGTTATCAATGAATATAATCTTGAGCGATCCCTTCCTGAACTCTTGATCATGTTGACTAGCTCCAGCCAATCAGACTCAACAGTGGCAGGTGTATCTCCACCATTGGAGAGCTAGGGCAATACCTTCCATACACGCAGAAGTCTCGTCCCCAAGAGAGGATGAACATGAGTGCATACATCTTCCCGAGATGAAAATCACATTACCCACGTGGTTACGAAGGACCAACCCCCTCCCTAGGCCGTTCGGTTAAATCTCTCTTGTAGAGGTTTGGAGGGGGTTGAGGGGGATTTTTACTTGCATGGGCTTTAATCCTCCTCAATCCACTCCAATCCACTAAAAATCCCTTCACACCGAACAAGCCTTAATGGATGGTCCAAACATCCCCACATGTTTATGACGAAGATTTTAGGATAAATTACTTGGTTATTGGGTACATCCACACCCTCATACAAGCTGCTTTGACGATCTAGCAGATGCAAAAACTCCTATTTTTCGGTCTTTCAAAATATGTGCAGGTGCTCTCAAACTATATATTTGATTTGTCGATCAGTTGTGTCTTGTGTTATTTTGTTGTTCTCATGGTAAGCATAATTTCCTCTACGGTGATTTGTATGTCTAACACGCCATAAAAATGATGTTTCTTTTTACCAGGGCTTAAAAAGGGATGCTAACACAAATAAGTTAGTGATCGCTAAAAAAATCTAATATAAGTTTATCAAAGCGGAGTGCATCAATCGATGCAGAAGCTAGAGGGCTTCCCTGCTCCTCCCACGAGCGACTCCCATGACAGGGTCTTCCCACTTCCCGCCGGTATCATCGTTGATCTGCATCGTCTTCTACAGCCTTAGGGCCATGGAGGCGCATTGGATCCTGGCCCTTGCCGGTAGGAGAGCTCCTGGTTCGTTTAAGGTGTCTTTTTCTGAGTTTGTTTAGGGTTTATATCCTGCTCAAAAGATAAGGCGGTGGCAGTTTTCTAAAGATATAATAAGGTTCTTCCCACCTAGCCCGCGTCCCGGTAGTGCGTGTAGCGTCGTCGGAGGTCGTGTGGAGGTGTGTCTCCAACGGATCACGCAGGATTCAGTCGGTGTTTGTTTTTGGTGGATCTGCTTGGATCCGATCTTTGTTCGTCTGTGTTCGTGTGTCTACAAATTGGATCATTCCGATCTACGTTTCTTTCTTCTTCGGTGACATTTGTTGTTCTGGCGTGCTGGTTCTTTGGGGCTCAGCACAATGAATTTTTGATTGTCTACTACAACAAAAGTTTGCCCCACTTCGGCGAGGGAGGGGAGATGATGGCCAGTTGGACGCCTTCGGTTCGCTCTAATGCTTATAGTTGTCGTTGTGTGGTCTATAGACATGGATGTAATTTTATTGTTTCTTGTGTTCTTCATACGGCCATGAATAGATCGAAAAAAAATCCTGCAAAAAGAAAGAAGACCGAAGGGCTTTACCAGGAAAAGAAAAAACTACGGTGGCTATCGGTGAACCCAACTTCACAATTGGGCAATTGGCACTCGAAGTGGCCAAAAAGCACGAGAGGCTCACCGCACACGCAGCTCTATGCCGGCCGGCCTTCCCGTGACGGGGGCAAAAGCTAGCTCTCCTCCGCGCGCGTAGTCAAGCACGTCGGGTCGGTCCATGCCTACCCATGCATTGTCCGGGCCAGTGTCTACATTGCTCTCGATCGATCGTTTGCTCACGAGCCCGGTTCCCCGGCTTCCCCGGCTTTCCTCCCGCCGCTGGGTTCGTTCGCGCCAGTTGCATCCCACGTATCCCGTGTCCTCCCCGCTGTTGCTACCCCACTATACCAGCCAGCCACATGCAGCTTGTGTACGCACGTCGATCGTGATGCACTATTCTGCAATACTCCATCGATCAAGCTTAATAATTATACTAAGTTCCATGCTAGTAATTGTTGTCGTGATGGACGTCACGGCAGACTAGTTCCACTTTGCCAACGTGGAGCCACCACCTCGTGCATGCGCGTACGTAGGTGGAGCTGTTAGGCCAGACTAATTACCTACCGCAAGACACTAATCACTCGTCTTGATTAGGTAATCCCTCCATCGATGTATAGTTCGCGGGACAACAAGACAGGAGGGTTGACATATGCATGTGAGCATGTTACTAATCTTTTTCTTTTGCGAAAAGCCTGTTAATCTACTACTATACTGTACTGTTTAGCACATGCATTGGCACTCCACAACTGTATACTGCCAACGTGCCCTGCAACGCCAACTTTGTAACGACATCGCTGCGTGTAGTGTTACAGTTTTGAATCCCGCCAGAACACAAGGTCGGACAGGCAGGATCACGTACACGTTTTGTGTTAATTATTATGTGGGATATTTGGACGTATGAACGTGGTTATTAAGCGTCTCCGCCTCCGGGGTAAGGTTATTAGGACAGGACAGAATGAAATGAAAGCATGCTGACGTACTAGCTCGTTTGGTTTTGTTTAGCATTCTTTTCACGTGCTTCTTTAGTCTCCTCTTTTCCTTTGAAAGATTCTTTGGTTTGCTTTCAAGGATTGGAGGTTTTGAGGATGAAATTTTCACGTTAATTAACACATAATTAAAGGATAGCTTTCTTCATTAAATTGCAGAAGATATGATGATAAATCAATCAATTGCTTAAAGATTGGTCCTCAAGGGGCGGTCAAGTCGGCGGCTCTTCATGATTTGACCTCGCGGCGGTGCGGGCCGGCTTGGGCTGCGGGCGGATGCCCTGACCGGGGCCTCCTTGGCTGGTCGGGGTGGCAGCGCGCAGTGGCGGTAGATGCGCTGGTGCATGACCGGCGGCTTCGGCGCTTTGAGCTCGCCGGGCGGCAGGGGTTGGGCAGTGGCTCGCTGTGGTTGTTGCCCCAGCCATGGATGGCTCCATCGTAGCTGGGCTGGTCGACTGCGGCGGCGGCTAGCGTGGCTCGACGTCAGCTCATTCGCAGGTGCTTTGTGACGACCTTTGCTCTTTCTCCTCGTCATTCAGGCACTACTTCCGTCGAAGGGTTGTCCTTCTCCCATCAGTGGTCCATTGCTTGTCTCGCGCCCGGTGCGGCAGGACCGACCTCGTCTCGCGCACGATGAGCAGGACCGTGCTCGTCTCGCGCATGGTACAGTAGGATTGACCTCATCTTGTATACGATGCCGCTGGACTGAGCTCATCTTGCGCCCGGTGCTGCAAGACAGGCCGATGGAGGCCAAATTTGGCCAGCCTATTGGGTTTCGGCGCTAGGGGCTGCTCAGGGGTGTGAAAGGCAGGTCCTTTCCTCCGTCTCTTTGGTTGGGGTAGCGGAAGATCTCGAGTGAGGTGGTGTCAAGGTCTTGGATGCCGGGGCGGCGGCCCTGGTGGTGGTAGCATGATGCTCATGGGCAGAGGTCGTGGCTTGGTGTTGCCCGGTGGCCATAGCCGTGTGGGCGGCGTGGTAGCCAGGGTGTGGTGTTCGGTGGCGATGAGTGTTGGCCGGGGTAAAAAACTGTTCTATCTTCGGACGGACAGGCGGCGACGAAGCTCGCTCCCTTCTTGAAGGTGTCGCCGCGGCTCTCACTGTCCGCCGTGCTGCTCTAGGGGAAACTCTGATCCTCAGATTGAGTGATGGCGGCGCTCCGGTGTTGTATCCTTCCCGAAGGCGCCGCCTTGAAGCACACCATTCGTTATATGCGGCTTCATTTCTTCGCGGTGACATGTTCCCGGTTGAGCCCCTGGTTGCTCTTGTAGTGCTAAGGCTGGTGTTGCTGCGAGCAGCGTCTATGTATCATGTCTTGGATGTATGCGTGTATTGTGATGGTGTATGATTGTATCGAGTTGTTGTAGATCATTGCTTTATATATAAAATGAGGCGAAAGCGTTTTCAGGTAAAGCAAGGGGCGGTCAAATTTCTCAACCATTGCTGAAAGGATGGAGACGTTGTTGGCTAAGTATCAGCAGAGTTGACAGGCACTTGGCAGCAGGCTGGCATGCATGGCGGCATGTCTCCCAGGTAAACTGACCCGTCACGGTAACAGATGGCGTATGACAGTTCAGGCTTACAAGTTACTCCTTTTACGTGATTAAACTGCGCTAGATAGATCTCCTTTTAATAACATTGCCTGACACAGACGCTAACCTGATAGAATTCCTGCAAAAAAGTTGTGGGCACAAATGAAGCAAATAAAGCAGCAGCTATAAAAGGACAGGACATTTCCATGTCTACTTAGATATATGGGCGCAGCTAGTGCCATGGAGGCACGGACACCACATAGATTAAAGCGCCATTGCCATGAAGGAGACCTGAATTTATGCCTGATCCATTCATTCTTATAACAAAAAGCAAGCAAGAAAAACAAGATAGCAGGCAGGGTCCAAAGAAATGCATTCCGGTCAGCACCACTATGCCAGCATCGATCGGCCCATCGGCTGCATGCGCTGTGCGCCACTTGTGTGTGGTTTCGGCCGGTGGCCACCGACTGAGGCAGGCAAAGCCAGCTTCGAAGGGGAACGTAATTTGGCAGCCGGGAAAGAGGTGCTCGGAATCGAAGGTAAATTTCAGAGTAGAGCACGAGGTCCTCCGATTCAGGACGATGTCACCTGCCCCGTTACCGCGCTGGGTCCAGAAAGCCATGAATCATAGTACGTGAATCTATGCTGCATGGAAATCGTTTAGCAGACGGATGGATGTCGTCGGCCGCAACGACGAAAACCGCCGGAGAAGCTGCAAGCGGGTAGCCAGTGGCGAGGGAAGGTGGCCACTGGCTGGCTAGTGCGGGGCTGCCTTCAGGCCCATCTTCCAGATAGCGCCGTCCCTCGCTTTATCACTCTCCTGCAACGACTCACTGACGACATTTTCAGACCGGCCGTCGTTAAAGGCGCATACCGGCCGGATCGGTTCAGCCTGACAAAGCATCACCCTTTTTTCAAATATTTTGGCATATATTTAAAAAATTGCATGTTCACGGAACGATCCATCGATCCATTTTTCCTGCCAGCTTGACTTGCACGCATCCATCTGCATGGCTTGATCTGCCAATCGGCTCGTGTTGCATGCGCTGACTCTGGATTCAAATTCTTTGAAACGGTCCACTGTAGTTTCAGAGATAAGCATGTGACTCCTCCCGCGAAGGAAATAAAGAGAGAGATAAGCGCATGGTTAAATATGCCTGTGTGCATAAGCAAACTTATGGTTATCAACATTTCAACAACCACATGACACGAGGGTGTACGTGGTCATAGACTCCTGGTGGTTATCCGTAATACGTATAGTGTCTTCCCATCCCTTGGCCGGGAATCAAGGGTGTGTTTGGTAGCCTGCACGGAGGGTGCATGAGCCTGAAAGTTTCCTATTCGACCCACTTTTCGCTGTTTGGTAGAGTGCATGAGCTCACTTGGGCTATACTCATCTGATGCAAAAAAAGGCCCTCAGCCATGCCCATCTCATGCACCCCAGACAGGGTGCATGGAGGCAGCCATGCTCGCCCCGACCTTCGTCTGATGCAAAATTTCAAAAAATGTTCAGAATTTCAAAATATATTTAAATTTTCAAAAAAGTAGGAATTTCAAAATTTGTTTTAATTTTTTAAAAAGTTGAGAATTTCAAAATGTATTTAAATTTTCAAAAATATTTAAATTTTCAAAAACTATTAATAATATCAAAATATATTTAAATTTTCAAAAAATATTTAAATTATCAAAAAATATTTATAATATCAAATTTTGTTTAAATTTTCAAAAAAAAATCAAAAAAAAATTAGAATTTAAAAATACGTTTAAATTTTCAAAAATGTTCAGAATTTTATTTTTTAATGTTCAAAATATGTTTAAATTTAAAAAAATCAGAATTTCAAAAAAAAAATCAAAATTTGTTTAAATTTTGTTCACCATTCAAAAAAATTTATTCGGAATTCAAAATTGTTCAGCATGTCTAAACACATGCAGGCTGCCAAACAAAGTCTCAGCTCAGCATGTCTCAGTGCATACACCGCTGCCAAACAACAGCAAATGCATGGACTCAGCATGTCTACACTCAGCATGTATTAGAGGAGAACAGCTAGGCTAGGTCCATACATGCTACCAAACACACCCCAAGTGTTTCGTCAACTTGTTGTAAATATAAGGGGAAATGCATGTGATTTCCGTCCGTAATATAGCGACGCCACGTGTTTGCCCGCACGTAGCTTCGCCGTTGGGTGGTTGGAATTGGAAATTTCCCTCCTTCTACAAATCAGGATTATGAGGGGGAGGGGGGGGTGAGAGGAATATCTTCAATGTCGGGATGGAGCTAGTGATTTTTGGAGGCTCTAAAACATTAGGAGTTAAAAGGGCTATGGGGACGGGTGAAAGTGTGCTAAGGGTATCTCCAACGCAGCCCTTAAAATGGCCATATTATTTGTCCTGGACTCGTCCACAGGCACAGATACGAGAGCCAGCCAATATCTTAGTTTTTTTCTAAAAACGGTATACTCAAAATAATAATAGAAAATAGCATAATTCATCCGTGAAATAACATGCAAATATCCATAGCCCTGTTCAAGAATTCATCCGATTAACCAGTTAACTTGCCGATTAATCCCTACTCATAGGGTACCCGAGTAGCCGATTACCCGATAAATCGTCCGATTAATTGATTAAATGGCCGATTAACTTGTCGATTAGCCTATTAATCCTCTACTCACCAGCCGACCGAGCAGCTACCAGTTAATGATTTCCTCAACAATGATCCATAGCACAACAGCCGTTCAAATATAAATATTATGTCTAAGACAACCCAATGTTTAACAAGTTTTTCGAATTCACCAATTTCAAATTCAACGATACTCGAGTCAGAATCCATATTTCGTCCCACATAATGTGTCCCTTGAGCTTTATCCAGTAATGTATTCACATAAATGGCCTGCCTTCAGATCTGTGGTACAACACGACATCACGTCCAGGCTATGCAACATGATGATTAGAGTGAATTAATGAATTGACAAACACGTGGAGCAACAAGAAGCAAAACTCACGTTTTTCATGGATTGACAAGCCCGGTGACCATCTTCTCTCTGCACTTGTGCAATCATACCGCAAAATTTCATGACAGAGTTGAAGATCGTGTACCACCAATGGGCTAGCGACTTCACCTTGCGTTCATGGATCACATGCAATCCGTAGGGCTCGAAGTGCTTTTACTAATGAAACAAAGCATGCACATTTTGCAAAAAGATCGAGCCCCTTGCCTCATGCGTGTAAAGTCTGTATATACAACCTTCCATGTACCACAAACAACTAATCCTCCATCACCAAGTATCTTGCCATCATGTTTATGAAGGAAATATGCCCTAGTGGCAATAATAAAGTTATTATTTATTTTCTTATATCATGATAAATGCTTATTATTCATGCTAGAATTGTATTAACCAGAAACATAATACATGTGTGAATACATAGATAAACAGAGTGTCACTAGTATGCCTCTACTTGACTAGCTCGTTGATCAAAGATGGTTATGTTTCCTAACCATAGACATGAGTTGTCATTTGATTAACGGGATCACATCATTAGGAGAATGATGTGATTGACTTGACCCATTCCGTTAGCTTAGCACTTGATCGTTTAGTTTGTTGCTATTGCTTTCTTCATGACTTATACATGTTCCTATGACTATGAGATTATGAAACTCCCGTTTACCGGAGGAACACTTTGTGTGCTACCAAATGTCACAACGTAACTGGGTGATTATAAAGGTGCTCTACAGGTGTCTCCGAAGGTACTTGTTGGGTTGGCGTATTTCGAGATTAGTATTTGTCACTCTGATTGTCGGAGAGGTATCTCTGGGCCCTCTCGGTAATGCACATCGCCTAAGCCTTGCAAGCATTGCAACTAATGAGTTAGTTGCGAGATGATATATTACGGAACGAGTAAAGAGACTTGCCGGTAACGAGATTGAACTAGGTATTGAGATGCCGACTATCGAATCTCGGGCAAGTAACATACCGATGACAAAGGTGAAGGAAATATGCCCTAGAGGCAATAATAAAGTTATTATTTATTTTCCTTATATCATGATAAATGTTTATTATTCATGCTAGAATTGTATTAACCGGAAACATAATACATGTGTGAATACATAGACAAACTGAGTGTCACTAGTATGCCTCTACTAGACTAGCTTGTTAATCAAAGATGGTTATGTTTCCTAACCATGAACAATGTGTTGTTATTTGATTAACGAGGTCACATCATTAGTTGAATGATCTGATTGATATGACCCATTTCATTAGCTTAGCACCCGATTGTTTAGTATGTTGCTATTGCTTTCTTCATGACTTATACATGTTCCTATGACTATGAGATTATGCAACTCCCGTTTACCGGAGGAACACTTTGGGTGCTACCAAACGTCACAATGTAACTGGGTGATTATAAAGGAGTACTACAGGTGTCTCCAAAGGTAGATGTTGGGTTGGCGTATTTCGAGATTAGGATTTGTCACTCCGATTGTCGGAGAGGTATCTCTGGGCCCTCTCGGTAATGCACATCACATAAGCCTTGCAAGCATTGTGACTAATAAGTTAGTTGCGAGATGATGTATTACAGAACGAGTAAAAGAGACTTACCGATAAAGAGATTGAACTAGGTATTGGATACCGACGATCGAATCTCGGGCAAGTAACATACCGATGACAAAAGGAACAACGTAGGTTGTTATGCGGTCTGACCGATAAAGATCTTCGTAGAATATGTAGGAGCCAATATGGGCATCCAGGTCCCGCTATTGGTTATTGACCGGAGATGTGTCTCAGTCATGTCTACATTGTTCTCGAACCGTAGGGTCCGCACGCTTAACGTTACAATGACAGTTATTATGAGTTTATGCATTTTGATGTACCGAAGTTAGTTCGGAGTCCCGGATGTGATCACGGACATGACGAGGAGTCTTGAAATGGTCGAGACATAAAGATTGATATATTGGATGACTATATTCGGACACCGGAAGTGTTTCGGGTGATTTCGGAGAAAACCAAAGAGCCGGAGGGTTACCGGAACCCTACCGGGAGAAGTAATGGGCCTTATGGGCTTTAGTGGAGAGAGAGAAGGGCTGCCAGAGGTGGGCCGCGCGCCACCTCCTCCCTGGTCCGAATTGGACTAGGGGAGGGGGGCGGCGCCCCCCTTTCCTTCTCCCACTCCACCTCTTTCCCCCTCCTAGTAGGAGTCCTACTCCTACTAGGAGGAGGACTCCTCCTTGGCGCGCCACACCTGGCCAGCCAGCCTCCTCCCCTTGATCCTTTATATACGACGGCAGGGGGCACCCCAAGACACACAAGTTGATCCACGTGATCGTTCCTTAGCCATGTGCGGTGCCCCCTGCCACCATATTCCACCTCGATCATATTGTTGTAGTGCTTAGGCGAAGCCCTGCGTCGGTAGAACATCAAGATCATCATCACGCCGTCGTGCTGACGGAACTCCTCCCCGAAGCTTTGCTGGATCGGAGCCCGGGGATCGTCATCGAGTTGTACGTGTGCTAAGAACTCGGAGGTGCCGGAGTAACGGTGCTTGGATCGGTCGGATTGGGAAGAAGACGTACGACTACTTCCTCTATGTTGTGTCAACGCTTCCGTTGTGATCTACAAGGGTACGTAGATCAGACTCTCCCCCTCGTTGCTATGCATCACCATGATCTTGCATGTGCGTAGGAAAATTTTGAAATTACTACGTTCCCCAACAGTGGCATCCGAGCCTAGGTTTTATGGTTTGATGTTATATGCACGAGTAGAACACAAGTGAGTTGTGGGCGATACAAGTCATACTGCCTACCAGCATGTCATACTTTGGTTCAGTGGTATTGTTGGACGAGATGACCCGGACCAACCTTACGCGTACGCTTACGCGAGACCGGTTCCCTCGACGTGCTTTGCACATAGATGGCTTGCGGACGAATGTCTCTCCAACTTTAGTTGAACCGAGTATGGCTACGCCCGGTCCTTGAGAAGGTTAAAATGGAGTCTATTTGACAAACTATCGTTGTGGTTTTGATGCGTAGGTGAGATTGGTTCTTGCTTAAGCCCATAGCAGACACGTAAAACTTGCAACAACAAAGTAGAGGACGTCTAACCTGTTTTTGCAGGGCATGTTGTGATGTGATATGGTCAAGACATGATGCTAAATTTTATTGTATGAGATGATCATGTTTTGTAACCGAGTTATCGGCAAGTGGCAGGAGCCATATGGTTGTCGCTTTATTGTATGCAATGCAATTGCGATGTAATGCTTTACTTTATCACTAAACGGTAGCGATAGTCGTGGAAGCATAAGATTGGCGAGATGACAACGATGCTACGATGGAGATCAAGGTGTCGCGCCGGTGACGATGGTGATCATGACGGTGCTTCGGAGATGGAGATCACAAGCACAAGATGATGATGGCCATATAATATCACTTATATTGATTGCATGTGATGTTTATCTTTTTATGCATCTTATCTTGCTTTGATTGACGGTAGCATTATAAGACGATCTCTCACTAAATTATCAAGAAGTGTTCTCCCTGAGTATGCACCGTTGCGAAAGTTCTTCGTGCTGAGACACCACGTGATGATCGGGTGTGATAGGCTCTACGTTCAAATACAACGGGTGCAAAACAGTTGCACACGCGGAATACTCAGGTTATACTTGACGAGCCAAGCATATACAGATATGGCCTCGGAACACAGAGACCGAAAGGTTGAGCGTGAATCATATAGTAGATATGATCAACATAATGATGTTCACCGATGAAACTACTCCATCTCACGTGATGATCGGACATGGTTTAGTTGATTTGGATCACGTGATCACTTAGAAGATTAGAGGGATGTCTATCTAAGTGGGAGTTCTTAAGTAATATGATTAATTGAACTTAAATTTATCATGAACTTAGTACCTGATAGTATCTTGCTTGTTTATGTTGATTGTAGATAAATGGCTCGTGCTGTTGTTCCGTTGAATTTTAATGTGTTCCTTGAGAAAGCAAAGTTGAAAGATGATGGTAGCAATTACACGGACTGGGTCCGTAACTTGAGGATTATCCTCATTGCTGCACAGAAGAATTACGTCCTGGAAGCACCGCTGGGTGCCAGGCCTGCTGCTGGAGCAACACTAGATGTTATGAACGTCTGGCAGAGCAAAGCTGATGACTACTCGATAGTTCAGTGTGCCATGCTTTACGGCTTAGAATCGGGACTTCAACGACGTTTTGAACGTCATGGAGCATATGAGATGTTTCAGGAGTTGAAGTTAATATTTCAAGCAAATGCCCGGATTGAGAGATATGAAGTCTCCAATAAGTTCTATAGCTGCAAGATGGAAGAGAACAGTTCTGTCAGTGAGCATATACTCAAAATGTCTGGGTATAATAATCACTTGATTCAATTGGGAGTTAATCTTCCAGATGATTGCGTCATTGACAGAATTCTCCAATCACTGCCACCAAGCTACAAGAGCTTCGTGATGAACTATAATATGCAAGGGATGAACAAGACTATTCCCGAGCTCTTCGCAATGCTGAAAGCTGCGGAGGTAGAAATCAAAAAGGAGCATCAAGTGTTGATGGTTAACAAAACCACTAGTTTCAAGAAAAAGGGCAAAGGGAAGAAGAAAGGGAACTTCAAGAAGAACGGCAAGCAAGTTGCTGCTCAGGAGAAGAAACCCAAGTCTGGACCTAAGCCTGAAACTGAGTGCTTCTACTGCAAGCAGACTGGTCACTGGAAGCGGAACTGCCCCAAGTATTTGGCGGATAAGAAGGATGGCAAGGTGAACAAAGGTATATGTGATATACATGTTATTGATGTGTACCTTACTAATGCTCGCAGTAGCACCTGGGTATTTGATACTGGTTCTATTGCTAATATTTGCAACTCGAAACAGGGACTACGGATTAAGCGAAGATTGGCTAAGGACGAGGTGACGATGCGCGTGGGAAACGGTTCCAAAGTCGATGTGATCGCGGTCGGCACGCTACCTCTACATCAACCTTCGGGATTAATATTAGACCTAAATAATTGTTATTTGGTGCCAGCGTTAAGCATGAACATTATATCTGGATCTTGTTTAATGCGATACGGTTATTCATTTAAATCAGAGAATAATGGTTGTTCTATTTATATGAGTAATATCTTTTATGGTCATGCACCCTTGAAGAGTGGTCTATTCTTGTTAAATCTCGATAGTAGTGATACACATATTCACAATGTAGAAGCCAAAAGATGCAGAGTTGATAATGATAGTGCAACTTATTTGTGGCACTGCCGTTTAGGTCATATCGGTGTAAAGCGCATGAAGAAACTCCATACTGATGGACTTTTGGAACCACTTGATTATGAATCACTTGGTACTTGCGAACCGTGCCTCATGGGCAAGATGACTAAAACACCATTCTCCGGTACTATGGAGAGAGCAACAGATTTGTTGGAAATCATACATACAGATGTATGCGGTCCGATGAATATTGAGGCTCGTGGCGGATATCGTTATTTTCTCACCTTCACAGATGATTTGAGCAGATATGGGTATATCTACTTAATGAAACATAAGTCTGAAACATTTGAAAAGTTCAAAGAATTTCAGAGTGAAGTGGAAAATCATCGTAACAAGAAAATAAAGTTTCTACGATCTGATCTTGGAGGAGAATATTTGAGTTACGAGTTTGGTGTACATTTGAAAAACTGTGGAATAGTTTCGCAACTCACGCCACCCGGAACACCACAGCGTAATGGTGTGTCCGAACGTCGTAATCGTACTTTACTAGATATGGTGTGATCTATGATGTCTCTTACTGATTTACCGCTATCGTTTTGGGGATACGCTCTAGAGACGGCCGCATTCACGTTAAATAGGGCACCATCAAAATCCGTTGAGACGACGCCTTATGAACTATGGTTTGGCAAGAAACCAAAGTTGTCGTTTCTGAAAGTTTGGGGCTGCGATGCTTAGGTGAAAAAAGCTTCAAACTGATAAGCTCGAACCCAAATCGGAGAAATGTGTCTTCATAGGATATCCAAAGGAAACTATTGGATACACCTTCTATCACAGATCCGAAGGCAAGACTTTTGTTGCTAAATTCGGAAACTTTCTTGAGAAGGAGTTTCTCTCGAAAGAAGTGAGTGGGAGGAAAGTAGAACTTGACGAGGTAACTGTACCCGCTCCCTTATTGGAAAGTAGTACATCACAGAAAACTGTTTCTGCAGCACCTACACCAATAAGTGAGGAAGCTAATGATAATGATCATGAAACTTCAGAACAAGACACTACTAAACCTCGTAGATCAACCAGAGCAAGATCCGCGCCAGAGTGGTACGGTAATCCAATTCTGGAAGTCATGCTGCTAGATCATGATGAACCTACGAACTATGAAGAAGCGATGGTGAGCCCAGATTCCGCAAAGTGGCTTGAAGCCATGAAATCTGAGATGGGATCCATGTATGAGAACAAAGTATGGACTTTGGTTGACTTGCCCGATGGTCGGCAAGCAATTGAGAATAAATGGATCTTCAAGAAAAAGACTGACGCTGATGGTAATGTTACTGTCTATAAAGCTCGACTTGTCGCAAAAGGTTTTCGACAAGTTCAAGGGGTTGACTACGATGAGACCTTCTCACCCGTAGCGATGTTTAAGTATGTCCGAATCATGTTAGCAATTGCCGCATTTTATGATTATGAAATTTGGCAGATGGATGTCAAAACTGCATTCCTGAATGGATTTCTGGAAGAAGAGTTGTATATGATGCAACCGGAAGGTTTTGTCGATCCAAAGGGAGCTAACAAAGTGTGCAAGCTCCAGCGATCCATTTATGGACTGGTGCAAGCATCTCGGAGTTGGAATAAATGTTTTGATAGTGTGATCAAAGCATTTGGTTTTATACAGACTTTTGGTGAAGCCTATATTTACAAGAAAGTGAGTGGGAGCGCTGTAGCATTTTTGATATTATATGTGGATGACATATTGCTGATTGGATATGATATAGAATTTCTGGATAGCATAAAGGGATACTTGAATAAGAGTTTTTCAATGAAAGACCTCGGTGAAGCTGCTTACATATTAGGCATAAAGATCTATAGAGATAGATCAAGACGCTTAATTGGACTTTCACAAAGCACATACCTTGACAAAATTTTGAAGAAGTTCAAAATGGATCAAGCAAAGAAAGGGTTCTTGCCTGTGTTACAAGGTGTGAAGTTGAGTCAGACTCAATGCCCGACCACTGCAGAAGATAGAGAGAAAATGAAAGATGTTCCCTATGCTTCAGCCATAGGCTCTATCATGTATGCAATGCTGTGTACCAGACCTGATGTGTGCCTTGCTATAAGTTTAGCAGGGAGGTACCAAAGTAATCCAGGAATGGATCACTGGACAGCGGTCAAGAAGATCCTAAAATACCTGAAAAGGACTAAGGATATGTTTCTCGTATATGGAGGTGACAAAGAGCTCACCGTAAGAGGTTACGTTGATGCAAGCTTTGACACTGATCCGGACGATTCTAAATCGCAAACCGGATACGTGTTTACATTAAATGGTGGAGCTGTCAGTTGGTGCAGTTCCAAACAAAGCGTCGTAGCGGGATCTACATGTGAAGCGGAGTACATAGCTGCTTCGGAAGCAGCAAACGAAGGAGTCTGGATGAAGGAGTTCATATCCGATCTAGGTGTCATACCTAGTGCATCAGGTCCAATGAAAATCTTTTGTGACAATACTGGTGCAATTGCCTTGGCAAAGGAATCCAGATTTCACAAGAGGACCATCAAGAGACGCTTCAATTCCATCAGGGATCTAGTCCAGGTGGGAGACATAGAGATTTGCAAGATACATACGGATCTGAATGTTGCAGACCCGTTGACTAAGCCTCTTCCACGAGCAAAACATGATCAGCACCAAGGCTCCATGGGTGTTAGAATCATTACTGTGTAATCTAGATTATTGACTCTAGTGCAAGTGGGAGACTGAAGGAAATATGCCCTAGAGGCAATAATAAAGTTATTATTTATTTCCTTATATCATGATAAATGTTCATTATTCATGCTAGAATTGTATTAACCGGAAACATAATACATGTGTGAATACATAGACAAACTGAGTGTCACTAGTATGCCTCTACTAGACTAGCTCGTTAATCAAATATGGTTATGTTTCCTAACCATGAACAATGTGTTGTTATTTGATTAACGAGGTCACATCATTAGTTGAATGATCTGATTGATATGACCCATTTCATTAGCTTAGCACCCGATCGTTTAGTATGTTGCTATTGCTTTCTTCATGACTTGTACATGTTCCTATGACTATGAGATTATGCAACTCCCATTTACCGGAGGAATACTTTGGGTGCTACCAAACGTCACAACGTAACTGGGTGATTATAAAGGAGTACTACAGGTGTCTCCAAAGGTAGATGTTGGGTTGGCGTATTTCGAGATTAGGATTTGTCACTCCGATTGTCGGAGAGGTATCTCTGGGCCCTCTCGGTAATGCACATCACATAACCCTTGCAAGCATTGTGACTAATAAGTTAGTTGCGAGATGATGTATTACGGAACGAGTAAAAGAGACTTACCGGTAACGAGATTGAACTAGGTATTGGATACCGACGATCGAATCTCGGGCAAGTAACATACCGATGACAAAAGGAACAACGTATGTTGTTATGCGGTCTGGCCGATAAAGATCTTCGTAGAATATGTAGGAGCCAATATGGGCATCCAGGTCCCGCTATTGGTTATTGACCGGAGATATGTCTCAGTCATGTCTACATTGTTCTCGAACCGTAGGGTCCGCACGCTTAACGTTATGATGACAGTTATTATGAGTTTATGCATTTTGATGTACCGAAGTTAGTTCGGAGTCCTGGATGTGATCACGGACATGACGAGGAGTCTCGAAATGGTCGAGACATAAAGATTGATATATTGGATGACTATATTCGGACACCGGAAGTGTTTCGGGTGATTTCGGAGAAAACCGGAGAGCCGGAGGGTTACCGGAACCCTACCGGGAGAAGTAATGGGCCTTATGGGCTTTAGTGGAGAGAGAGAAGGGCTGCCAGAGGTGGGCCGCGCGCCACCTCCTCCCTGGTCCGAATTGGACTAGGGGAGGGGGGCGGCGCCCCCCTTTCCTTCTCCCACTCCACCTCTTTCCCCCTCCTAGTAGGAGTCCTACTCCTACTAGGAGGAGGACTCCTCCTTGGCGCGCCACACCTGGCCGGCCGGCCTCCTCCCCTTGATCCTTTATATACGGGGGCAGGGGGCACCCCAAGACACACAAGTTGATCCACGTGATCGGTCCTTAGCCGTGTGCGGTGCCCCCTGCCACCATATTCCACCTCGATCATATCGTTGTAGTGCTTAGGCGAAGCCCTGCGTCGGAAGAACATCAAGATCATCATCACGCCGTCGTGCTGATGGAACTCCTCCCCGAAGCTTTGCTGGATCGGAGCCCGGGGATCGTCATCGAGCTGTACGTGTGCTAAGAACTCGGAGGTGCCGGAGTAACGGTGCTTGGATCGGTCGGATCGGGAAGAAGACGTACGACTACTTCCTCTATGTTGTGTCAACGCTTCCGTTGTGATCTACAAGGGTACGTAGATCAGACTCTCCCCCTCGTTGCTATGCATCACCATGATCTTGCATGTGCGTAGGAAAATTTTGAAATTACTATGTTCCCCAACAAAAGGGAACAACGTATGTTGTTATGCGGTCTGACCGATAAAGATCTTCGTAGAATATGTAGGAGCCAATATGAGCATCCAGGTTCCGCTATTGGTTATTGACCGGAGACGTGTCTCGGTCATGTCTACATAGTTCTCGAACCCGTAGGGTCCGCACGCTTAACACTACGATGATAGTTATATTATGAGTTTATATGTTTTGATGTACCGAAGGAGTTCGGAGTCCCGGATGAGATCGGGGACATGACGAGGAGTCTCAAAATGGTCGAGACGTAAAGATCGATATATTGGACGACTATATTCGGACATCGGAAAGGTTCCGAATGATTCGGGTATTTTTCGGAGTACCGGAGAGTTACGGGAATTTGCCGGGGAGTATGTGAGGCTTATTGGGCTTTAGGGGAAAGAGAGAGGAGAGGTTGGGCGCCCCCCCAAGGCCTAGTCCGAATTGGACTAAGGGGAGGGGCTGCGCCCCCTCCTTCCTTCTCTTCTCCCTTCCCTTGCCTTGACTCCTACTCCTACTACTTGGAAGGGGGGGAATCCTACTCCCGGTGGGAGTAGGACTCCTCCAGGGCACACCATAGGGGCCGGCCCTCCCCCCTCCTCCACTCCTTTATATACGTGGCCAAGGGGCACCCCATAGACACAACAATTGATCTCTTGATCTCTTGGTCGTGTGCGGTGCCCCTCTCCACCATAATCCACCTCGGTCATATCGTAGCAGTGCTTAGGCGAAGCCCTACATCAGTAGAACATCATCATCGTCACCACGCCGTCGTGCTGACGGAACTCTCCCTCAAAGCTCGGCTGGATCGGAGTTTGAGAGACGTCATCGAGTTGAACGTGTGCAGAACTCGAAGGTGTCGTGCCTTCGGTACTTGATCGGTCGGATCGTGAAGACGTACGACTACATCAACTGCGTTGTGCTAACGCTTCCGCTTTCAGTCTACGAGGGTACGTGGACAACACTCTCCCCTCTCATTGCTATGCATCACCATGATCTTGCGTGTGCGTAGGAAAATTTTGAAATTACTACATTCCCCAACAGTGGTATCAGAGCCAGGTTTTTATGCGTTGATGTTATGCACGAGTAGAACACAAGTGAGTTGTGGACGATATAAGTCATACTGCTTACCAGCATGTCATACTTTGGTTCGGCATATTGTTGGATGAAGTGGCCCGGACCGACATTACGCGTACGCTTACGCGAGACTGGTTCTACCGACGTGCTTTGCACATAGGTGGCTGACGGGTGTCAGTTTCTCCAACTTTAGTTGAACCAAGTGTGGCTACGCCCGGTCCTTGCGAAGGTTAAAACCGCACCAACTTGACAAACTATCGTTGTGGTTTTGATGCGTAGGTAAGAACGGTTCTTGCTCAGCCCGTAGTAGCCACGTAAAACTTGCAACAACAAAGTAGAGGACGTCTAATTTGTTTTTGCAGGGCATGTTGTGATGTGATATGGTCAAGACGTGATGAGATATAAGTTGTTGTATGAGATGATCATGTTTTGTTGTAGTTATCGGCAACCGGCAAAAGCCTTATGGTTATCTCTCTATTGCATAAGATGCAAGCGCCGAATAACTGCTTTACTTTATTGCTATGCGATAGCAATAGTTGCAGAGAAATGTGTTGGTGAGACAACCATGTGACGACACATTGATATAGATCAAGATGATGGAGATCATGGTGTCATGCCGGTGACGATGGAGATCATGACGACGCTTTGGAGATGGAGATCAAAGGCACAAGATGATGATGGCCATATCATGTCACATATTTTGATTGCATGTGATGTTTATCTTTTATACATCTTATTTTGCTTAGTTCGATGGTAGCTTTATAAGATAATCTCTCGCTAATTATCAAGGTACAAGTGTTCTCCCTGAATATGCACCGTTGCGAAAGTTCTTCGTGCTGAGACACCACGTGATGATCGGACATGGTTTAGTTGATATGGATCACGTGATCACTTAGAAGATTAAAGGGATGTCTGTCTAAGTGGGAGTTCTTAAGTAATATGATTAATTGAACTTTAATTTATCATGAACTTAGTCCTGGTAGTATTAGCATATCTATGTTGTAGATCAATAGCTTGCGTTGTTGCTTCCCTATGTTATATATATGTTCCTAGAGAAAACTAAGTTGAAAAATGTTAGTAGCAATGATGCGGATTGGATCCGTGATCTGAGGTTTATCCTCATTGCTGCACAGAAGAATTGTGTCCTTGATGCACCGCTAGGTGACAGACCTATTGCAGGAGCAGATGCAGACGTTATGAACGTTTGGCTAGCTCAATATGATGACTACTTGATAGTTTAGTGCACCATGCTTAACAACTTAGAATCGGGACTTCAAAGACGTTTTGAATGTCATGGACCATATGAGATGTTCCAGGAGTTGAAGTTAATATTTCAAGCAAATACCCGAATTGAGAGATATGAAGTATCCAACAAGTTCTATAGCTAAAAAGATGAAGGAGATTAGCTCAAGCAGTGAGCATGTGCTCGGATTGTCTGGGTACTACAATCGCTTCAATCAAGTGGGAGTTAATCTTCCAGATAAAATAGTAATTGACAGAATTCTCTAGTCACCATCACCAAGTTAGTAGAACTTCGTGATGAACTATAGTATGCAAGGGATGATGAAAACGATTCCCGAGCTTTTCATGATGATGAAATCGATGAAGGTAGAAATAAAGAAAGAGCATCAAGTGTTGATGATTAACAAGACCACTAGTTTCAAGAAAAGGGCAAAGGGAAAGAAAGGGAACTTCAAGAAGAACGGCAAACAAGTTGCTGCTCAAGTGAAGAAGCCCAAGTCTGGTCCTAAGCCTGAGACTAAGTGCTTCTACTGCAAAGAGACTGGTCACTGGAAGCGGAACTGCCCCAAGTAATTGGCGGATAAGAAGGATGGCAAAGTGAACATAGGTATATTTGATATACATGTTGTTGGGGAACGTAGTAATTTCAAAATTTTCCTACGCACACGCAAGATCATGGTGATGCATAGCAACGAGGGGGAGAGTCTAATCTACGTACCCTTGTAGATCACAACGGAAGCGTTGACACAACATAGAGGAAGTAGTCGTACGTCTTCTTCTCGATCCGACCGATCCAAGCACCGTTACTCCGGCACCTCCAAGTTCTTAGCACACGTACAGCTCGATGACGATCCCCGGGCTCCGATCCAGCAAAGCTTCGGGGAGGAGTTCCGTCAGCACGACGGCATGATGACGATCTTGATGTTCTACCGACGCAGGGCTTCGCCTAAGCACTACAACGATATGATCGAGGTGGAATATGGTGGCAGGGGGCACCGCACACGGCTAAGGAACAATCACTGGATCAACTTGTGTCTCTTGGGGTGCCCCCTGCCCCCGTATATAAAGGAGCAAGGGGAGGAGGCCGGCCGGCCAGGTGTGGCGCGCCAAGGAGGAGTCCTCCTCCTAGTAGGAGTAGGACTCCTACTAGGAGGGGGAAAGAGGTGGAGTGGGAGAAGGAAAGGGGGGGCGCCGCCCCCCTCCCCTTGTCCAATTCGGACCAGGGAGGAGGTGGCGCGCGGCCCACCTCTGGCAGCCCTTCTCTCTCCACTAAAGCCCATAAGGCCCATTACTTCTCCTGGTAGGGTTCCGGTAACCCTCCGGCTCTCCGGTTTTCTCCGAAGTCACCCAGAACACTTCCGGTGTCCGAATATAGTCATCCAATATATCAATCTTTATGTCTCGACCATTTCGAGACTACTCGTCATGTCCGTGATCACATCTGGGACTCCGAACTAACTTCGGTACATCAAAATGCATAAACTCATAATAACTGTCATCGTAACGTTAAGCGTGCGGACCCTATGGTTCGAGAACAATGTAGACATGACTGAGACACATCTCCGGTCAATAACCAATAGCGGGACCTGGATGCCCATATTGGCTCCTACATATTCTACGAAGATCTTTATCGGTCAGACCGCATAACAACATACGTTGTTCCTTTTGTCATCGGTATGTTACTTGCCCGAGATTCGATCGTCGGTATCCAATACCTAGTTCAATCTCGTTACCGGTAAGTCTCTTTTACTCGTTCCGTAATACATCATCTCGCAACTAACTTATTAGTCACAATGCTTGCAAGGCTTATGTGATGTGCATTACCGAGAGGGCCCAAAGATACCTCTCCGACAATCGGAGTGACAAATCCTAATCTCGAAATACGCCAACCCAATATCTACCTTTGGAGACACCTGTAGTACTCCTTTATAATCACCCAGTTACGTTGTGACGTTCGGTAGCACCCAAAGTGTTCCTCCGGTAAACAGGAGTTGCATAATCTCATAGTCATAGGAACATGTATAAGTCATGAAGAAAGCAATAGCAACATACTAAACGATCGGGTGCTAAGCTAATGAAATGGGTCATGTCAATCAGATCATTCAACTAATGATGTGACCTCGTTAATCAAATAACAACACATTGTTCATGGTTAGGAAAAAAACCATCTTTGATTAACGAGCTAGTCTAGTAGAGGCATACTAGCGACACTAAGTTTGTCTATGTATTCACACATGCATTATGTTTCCGGTTAATACAATTCTAGCATGAATAATAATCATTTATCATGATATAAGGAAATAAATAATAACTTTATTATTGCCTCTAGGGCATATTTCCTTCAGTCTCCCACTTGCACTAGAGTCAATAATCTAGATTACACAGTAATGATTCTAACACCCATGGAGCCTTGGTGCTGATCATGTTTTGCTCGTGGAAGAGTATTAGTCAACGGGTCTGCAACATCCAGATCCGTATGTATCTTGCAAATCTCTATGTCTCCCACCTGGACTAGATCCCTGATGGAATTGAAGCGTCTCTTGATGTGCTTGGTCCTCTTGTGAAATCTGGATTCCTTTGCCAAGGCAATTGCACCAGTATTGTCACAAAAGATTTTCATTGGACCCGATGCACTAGGTATGACACCTAGATCGGATATGAACTCCTTCATCCAGACTCCTTCGTTTGCTGCTTCCAAAGCAGCTATGTAGTCCGCTTCACATGTAGATCCCGCTATGACGCTTTGTTTAGAACTGCACCAACTGATAGCTCCACCATTTAATGTAAACACGTATCCGGTTTGCGATTTAGAATCGTCCGGATCAGTGTCAAAGCTTGCATCAACGTAACCTCTTACGGTGAGCTCATTGTCACCTCCATATACGAGAAACATATCCTTAGTCCTTTTCAGGTATTTCAGGATGTTCTTGACCGCTGTCCAGTGAACCATTCCTGGATTACTTTGGTACCTCCCTGCTAAACTTATAGCAAGGCACACATCAGGTCTGGTACACAGCATTGCATACATGATAGAGCCTATGGCTGAAGCATAGGGGACATCTTTCATTTCCTCTCTATCTTCTGCAGTGGTCGGGCATTGAGTCTGACTCAACTTCACACCTTGAAACACAGGCAAGAACCCTTTCTTTGCTTGATCCATTTTGAACTTCTTCAAAATTTTGTCAAGGTATGTGCTTTGTGAAAGTCCAATTAAGCGTCTTGATCTATCTCTATAGATCTTTATGCCTAATATGTAAGCAGCTTCACCGAGGTCTTTCATTGAAAAACTCTTATTCAAGTATCCCTTTATGCTATCCAGAAATTCTATATCATTTCCAATCAGCAATATGTCATCCACATATAATATCAGAAATGCTACAGCGCTCCCACTCACTTTCTTGTAAATACAGGCTTCACCAAAAGTCTATATAAAACCAAATGCTTTGATCACACTATCAAAACATTTATTCCAACTCCGAGAGGCTTGCACCAGTCCATAAATGGATTGCCGGAGCTTGCACACTTTGTTAGCTCCCTTTGGATCGACAAAACCTTCCGGTTGCATCATATACAACTCTTCTTCCAGAAATCCATTCAGGAATGCAGTTTTGACATCCATCTGCGAAATTTCATAATCATAAAACGCGGCAATTGCTAACATGATTCGGACAGACTTAAGCATCGCTACGGGTGAGAAGGTCTCATCGTAGTCAACCCCTTGAACTTGTCGAAAACCTTTTGCGACAAGTCGAGCTTTATAGACAGTAACATTACCATCAGTGTCAGTCTTTTTCTTGAAGATCCATTTATTCTCAATTGCTTGCCGATCATCGGGCAAGTCAACCAAAGTCCATACTTTGTTCTCATACATGGATCCCATCTCAGATTTCATGGCTTCAAGCCACTTTGCGGAATCTGGGCTCACCATCGCTTCTTCATAGTTCGTAGGTTCATCATGATCTAGCAGCATGACTTCCAGAATTGGATTACCGTACCACTCTGGTGCGGATCTTGCTCTGGTTGATCTATGAGGTTCAGTAGTGTCTTGTTCTGAAGTTTCATGATCATTATCATTAGCTTCCTCACTTATTGGTGTAGGTGTTGCAGAAACAGTTTTCTGTGATGTACTACTTTCCAATAAGCGAGCAGGTACAGTTACCTCGTCAAGTTCTACTTTCCTCCCACTCACTTCTTTCGAGAGAAACTCCTTCTCAAGAAAGTTTTCGAATTTAGCAACAAAAGTCTTGCCTTCGGATCTGTGATAGAAGGTGTATCCAATAGTTTCCTTTGGATATCCTATGAAGACACACTTCTCTGATTTGGGTTCGAGCTTATCAGGTTGAAGCTTTTTCACATAAGCATCGCAGCCCCAAACTTTCAGAAACGACAACTTTGGTTTCTTGCCAAACCATAGTTCATAAGGCGTCGTCTCAACGGATTTTGATGGTGCCCTATTTAACGTGAATGCGGCCGTCTCTAGAGCGTTTCCCCAAAACGATAGCGGTAAATCAGTAAGAGACATCATAGATCGCACCATATCTAGTAAAGTATGATTACGACGTTCGGACACACCATTACGCTGTGGTGTTCCGGGTGGCGTGAGTTGCGAAACTATTCCATAATTTTTCAAATGTACACCAAACTCGTAACTCAAATATTCTCCTCCATGATCAGATCGTAGAAACTTTATTTTCTTGTTACGATGATTTTCCACTTCACTCTGAAATTCTTTGAACTTTTCAAATGTTTCAGACTTATGTTTCATTAAGTAGATATACCCATATCTGCTCAAATCATCTGTGAAGGTGAGAAAATAACGATATCCGCCACGAGCCTCAATATTCATCGGACCGCATACATCTGTATGTATGATTTCCAACAAATCTGTTGCTCTCTCCATAGTACCGGAGAACGGTGTTTTCGTCATCTTGCCCATGAGGCACGGTTCGCAAGTACCAAGTGATTCATAATCAAGTGGTTCCAAAAGTCCATCAGTATGGAGTTTCTTCATGCACTTTACACCAATATGACCTAAACGGCAGTGCCACAAATAAGTTGCACTATCATTATCAACTCTGCATCTTCTGGCTTCTACATTATGAATATGTGTATCACTACTATCGAGATTTAACAAGAATAGACCACTCTTCAAGGGTGCATGACCATAAAAGATATTACTCATATAAATAGAACAACCATTATTCTCTGATTTAAATGAATAACCGTATCGCATTAAACAAGATCCAGATATAATGTTCATGCTTAACGCTGGCACCAAATAACAATTATTTAGGTCTAATATTAATCCCGAAGGTAGATGTAGAGGTAGCGTGCCGACCGCGATCACATCGACTTTGGAACCGTTTCCCACGCGCATCGTCACCTCGTCCTTAGCCAATCTTCGCTTAATCCGTAGTCCCTGTTTCGAGTTGCAAATATTAGCAACAGAACCAGTATCAAATACCCAGGTGCTACTGCGAGCATTAGTAAGGTACACATCAATAACATGTATATCACATATACCTTTGTTCACCTTGCCATCCTTCTTATCCGCCAAATACTTGGGGCAGTTCCGCTTCCAGTGACCAGTCTGCTTGCAGTAGAAGCACTCAGTTTCAGGCTTAGGTCCAGACTTGGGTTTCTTCTCCTGAGCAGCAACTTGCTTGCCGTTCTTCTTGAAGTTCCCTTTCTTCTTCCCTTTGCCCTTTTTCTTGAAACTAGTGGTTTTGTTAACCATCAACACTTGATGCTCCTTTTTGATTTCTACCTCCGCAGCTTTCAGCATTGCGAAGAGCTCGGGAATAGTCTTGTTCATCCCTTGCATATTATAGTTCATCACGAAGCTCTTGTAGCTTGGTGGCAGTGATTGGAGAATTATTCTGTCAATGACGCAATCAGCTGGAAGATTAACTCCCAATTGAATCAAGTGATTATTATACCCAGACATTTTGAGTATATGCTCACTGACAGAACTGTTCTCTTCCATCTTGCAGCTATAGAACTTATTGGAGACTTCATATCTCTCAATCCGGGAATTTGCTTGAAATATTAACTTCAACTCCTGAAACATCTCATATGCTCCATGACGTTCAAAACATCGTTGAAGTCCCGATTCTAAGCCGTAAAGCATGGCACACTGAACTATCGAGTAGTCATCAGCTTTGCTCTGCCAGACCTTCATAACATCTGGCGTTGCTCCAGCAGCAGGCCTGGCACCCAGCGGTGCTTCCAGGACGTAATTCTTCTGTGCAGCAATGAGGATAATCCTCAAGTTACGGACCCAGTCTGTGTAATTGCTACCATCATCTTTCAACTTTGCTTTCTTAAGGAACGCATTAAAATTCAACGGAACAACAGCACGAGCCATCTATCTACAATCAACATAAACAAGCAAGATACTATCAGGTACTAAGTTCATGGTAAATTTAAGTTCAATTAATCATATTACTTAAGAACTCCCACTTAGATAGACATCCCTCTAATCTTCTAAGTGATCACGTGATCCAAATCAACTAAACCATGTCCGATCATCACGTGAGATGGAGTAGTTTCATCGGTGAACATCATTATGTTGATCATATCTACTATATGATTCACGCTCGACCTTTCGGTCTCTATGTTCTGAGGCCATATCTGTATATGCTTGGCTCGTCAAGTATAACCTGAGTATTCCGCGTGTGCAACTGTTTTGCACCCGTTGTATTTGAACGTAGAGCCTATCACACCCGATCATCACGTGGTGTCTCAGCACGAAGAACTTTCGCAACGGTGCATACTCAGGGAGAACACTTCTTGATAATTTAGTGAGAGATCATCTTATAATGCTACCGTCAATCAAAGCAAGATAAGATGCATAAAAAGATAAACATCACATGCAATCAATATAAGTGATATGATATGGCCATCATCATCTTGTGCTTGTGATCTCCATCTCCGAAGCACCGTCATGATCACCATCGTCACCGGCGCGACACCTTGATCTCCATCGTAGCATCGTTGTCGTCTCGCCAATCTTATGCTTCCACGACTATCGCCACCATTTAGTGATAAAGTAAAGCATTACATCGCGATTGCATTGCATACAATAAAGCGACAACCATATGGCTCCTGCCAGTTGCCGATAACTCGGTTACAAAACATGATCATCTCATACAATAAAATTTAGCATCATGTCTTGACCATATCACATCACAACATGCCCTGCAAAAACAAGTTAGACGTCCTCTACTTTGTTGTTGCAAGTTTTACGTGGCTGCTACGGGCTTAAGCAAGAACCAATCTCACCTACGCATCAAAACCACAATGATAGTTTGTCAAATAGACTCCGTTTTAACCTTCTCAAGGACCGGGCGTAGCCATACTCGGTTCAACTAAAGTTGGAGAGACAGTCGCCCGCAAGCCATCTAGGTGCAAAGCACGTCGAGGGAACCGGTCTCGCGTAAGCGTACGCGTAAGGTTGGTCCGGGTCGTCTCGTCCAACAATACCGCTGAACCAAAGTATGACATGCTGGTAGGCAGTATGACTTGTATCGCCCACAACTCAGTTGTGTTCTACTCGTGCATATAACATCAAACCATAAAACCTAGGCTCGGATGCCACTGTTGGGGAACGTAGTAATTTCAAAATTTTCCTACGCACACACAAGATCATGGTTATGCATAGCAACGAGGGGGAGAGTCTGATCTACGTACCCTTGTAGATCACAACGGAAGCGTTGACACAACATAGAGGAAGTAGTCGTACGTCTTCTTCCTGATCCGACCGATCCAAGCACCGTTACTCCGGCACCTCCGAGTTCTTAGCACACGTACAGCTCGATGACGATCCCCGGGCTCCGATCTAGCAAAGCTTCGGGGAGGAGTTCCGTCAGCACGACGGCGTGATGACGATCTTGATGTTCTACCGACGCAGGGCTTCGCCTAAGCACTACAACGATATGATCGAGGTGGAATATGGTGGCAGGGGGCACTGCACACGGCTAAGGAATAATCACGTGGATCAACTTGTGTGTCTTGGGGTGCCCCCTGCCCCCGTATATAAAGGAGCAAGGGGAGGAGGCCGGCCGGCCAGGTGTGGCGCGCCAAGGAGGAGTCCTCCTCCTAGTAGGAGTAGGACTCCTACTAGGAGGGGGAAAGAGGTGGAGTGGGAGAAGGAAAGGGGGGGGGGGGGGCGCCGCCCCCCTCCCCTAGTCCAATTCGGACCAGGGAGGAGGTGGCGCGCGGCCCACCTCTGGCAGCCCTTCTCTCTCTCCACTAAAGCCCATAAGGCCCATTACTTCTCCCGGTAGGGTTCCGGTAACCCTCCGGCTCTCCGGTTTTCTCCGAAATCACCCGGAACACTTCCGGTGTCCGAATATAGTCATCCAATATATCAATCTTTATGTCTCGACCATTTCGAGACTCCTCGTCATGTCCGTGATCACATCCGGGACTCCGAACTAACTTCGGTACACCAAAATGCATAAACTCATAATAACTGTCATCGTAACGTTAAGCGTGTGGACCCTACGGTTCGAGAACAATGTAGACATGACTGAGACACATCTCCGGTCAATAACGAATAGCGGGACCTGGATGCCCATATTGGCTCCTACATATTCTACGAAGATCTTTATCGGTCAGACCGCATAACAACATACGTTGTTTCTTTTGTCATCGGTATGTTACTTGCCCGAGATTCGATCGTCGGTATCCAATACCTAGTTCAATCTCGTTACCGGTAAGTCTCTTTTACTCGTTCCGTAATACATCATCTCGCAACTAACTTATTAGTCAGGCTTATGTGATGTGCATTACCGAGAGGGCCCAGAGATACCTCTCCGACAATCGGAGTGACAAATCCTAATCTCGAAATACGCCAACCCAACATCTACCTTTGGAGACACCTATAGTACTCCTTTATAATCACCCAGTTACGTTGTGATGTTTGGTAGCACCCAAAGTGTTCCTCCGGTAAACGGGAGTTGCATAATCTCATAGTCATAGGAACATGTATAAGTCATGAAGAAAGCAATAGCAACATACTAAACGATCGGGTGCTAAGCTAATGAAATGGGTCATGTCAATCAGATCATTCAACTAATGATGTGACCTCGTTAATCAAATAACAACACATTGTTCATGGTTTGGAAACATAACCATCTTTTATTAAAGAGTTAGTCTAGTGGAGGCCTACTAGCGACACTAAGTTTGTCTATGTATTCACACATGTATTATGTTTCCGGTTAATACAATTCTAGCATGAATAATAAACTTTTATCATGATATAAGGAAATAAATAATAACTTTATTATTGCCTCTAGGGCATATTTCCTTCAAGATCATGGTGATGCATAGCAACGAGAGGGGAGAGTGTTGTCCACGTACCCTCGTAGACCGAAAGCGGAAGCGTTAGCACAACGCGGTTGATGTAGTCGTACGTCTTCACAATCCGACCGATCAAGTACCGAACGCACGGCACCTCCGAGTTCTGCACACGTTCAACTCAATGACGTCCCTCGAACTCCGATCCAGCCGAGCTTTGAGGGAGAGTTCCGTCAGCACGACGGCGTGGTGACGATGATGATGTTCTACCGACGCAGGGCTTCGCCTAAGCACTGCTACGATATGACCGAGGTGGATTATGGTGGAGAGGGGCACCGCACACGGCTAAGAGATCAAGAGATCAATTGTTGTGTCTATGGGGTGCCCCTTGGCCACGTATATAAAGAAGTGGGGGAGGGGGGGAGGGCCGGCCCCTATGGCGTGCCCTGGAGGAGTCCTACTCCCACCGGGAGTAGGATTCCCCCCTTCCAAATAGTAGAAGTAGGAGTCAAGGCTAGGGAAGGGAGAAGAGAAGGAAGGAGGGGGCGCATCCCCTCCCCTTAGTCCAATTCGGACTAGGCCTTGGGGGCGGGGGGGGGGGGGGGGGGGTGGCGCCCAACCTCTCCTCTCTCTTTCCCCTAAAACCCAATAAGGCCCATATACTCCCCGGCGAATTCCCGTAACTCTCCGGTACTTCGAAAAATATCCGAATCACTCGGAACCTTTCCGATGTCCGAATATAGTCGTCCAATATATCGATCTTTACGTCTCGACCATTTTGAGACTCCTCGTCATGTCCCCGATCTCATCCGGGACTCCGAACTCCTTTGGTACATCAAAACATATAAACTCATAATATAACTATCATCGTAGCGTTAAGCGTGCGAACCCTACGGGTTCGAGAACTATGTAGACATGACCGAGACACGTCTCCGGTCAATAACCAATAGCGGAATCTGGATGCTCATATTGTCTCCTACATATTCTACGAAGATCTTTATCGGTCAGATCGCATAACAACATACGTTGTTCCCTTTGTCATCGGTATGTTACTTGCCCGAGATTCGATCGTCGGCATCTCAATACCTAGTTCAATCTCGTTACCGGCAAGTTTCTTTACTCGTTCCGTAATACATCATCTCGCAACTAACTCATTAGTTGCAATGCTTGCAAGGCTTAGGTGATGTGCATTACCGAGAGGGCCCAGAGATACCTCTCCGACAATCGGAGTGACAAATCCTAATCTCGAAATACGCCAACCCAACAAGTACCTTCGGAGACACCTGTAGAGCACCTTTATAATCACCCAGTTACGTTGTGACGTTTGGTAGCACACAAAGTGTTCCTCCGGTAAACGGGAGTTGCATAATCTCATAGTCATAGGAACATGTATAAGTCATGAAGAAAGCAATAGCAACAAACTAAACGATCAAGTGCTAAGCTAACGGAATGAGTCAAGTCAATCACATCATTCTCCTAATGATGTGATCCCGTTAATCAAATGACAACTCATGTCTATGGTTAGGAAACATAACCATCTTTGATCAATGAGCTAGTCAAGTAGAGCCATACTAGTGACACTCTGTTTGTCTATGTATTCACACATGTATTATGTTTCCGGTTAATAAAATTCTAGCATGAATAATAAAAATTTATCATGATATAAGGAAATAAATAATAACTTTATTATTGCCTCTAGGGCATATTTCTTTTAGTCTCCCACTTGCACTAGAGTCAATAATCTAGTTCACATCGCCATGTGATCTAATACCAATAGTTCACATCACCATGTGATTAACACCCATAGTTCACATCAACATGTGACCAACACCCAAAGGGTTTACTAGAGTCAATAATCTAGTTCACATCGCTATGTGATTAACACCCAAAGAGTACTAAGGTGTGATCATGTTTTGCTTGTGAGAAAAGTTTAGTCAACGGGTCTGCCACATTCAGATCCGTACTTATTTTGCAAATTTTTATGTGAACAATGCTCTGCACGGAGCTACTCTAGCTAATTGCTCCCACTTTCAATATGTATCCAGATTGAGACTTAGAGTCATCTGGATCAGTGTCAAAACTTGCTTCGACGTAACCCTTTACGACGAATTTTTTGTCACCTCCATAATCGAGAAACATATCCTTATTCCAGTAAGGATAATTTTGACCAATGTCCAGTGATCTACTCCTAGATCACTATTGTACTCCCTTGCCAAACTCAGGGCAGGGTATACAATAGGTCTGGTACACAGCATGACATACTTTGTAGAACCTATGGCTGAGGCATAGGGAATGACTTTCATTCTCTCTCTATCTTCTGCCGTGGTCGGGTTTTAAGTCTTACTCAACTTCACACCTTGTTACACAAGCAAGAACTCCTTTTGACTGTTCCATTTTGAACTACTTCAAAATCTTGTCAAGGTATGTACTCATTGAAAAAACTTATCAAGCGTCTTGATCTATCTCTATAGATCTTGATGCTCAATATGTAAGCAGCTTCACCGAGGTCTTTTTTTGAAAAACTCCTTTCAAACACTCCTTTATGCTTTGCAGAATAATTCTACATTATCTCCGATCAACAATATGTCATTCACATATACTTATCAGAAATACTATAGTGCTCCCACTCACTTTCTTATAAATACAGGCTTCACCGCAAGTCTGTATGAAACTATATGCTTTGATCAACTTATCAAAGCGTATATTCCAACTCCGAGATGCTTGCACCAGTCCATAGATGGATCGCTGGAGCTTGCATATTTTGTTAGCACCTTTAGGATTGACAAAACTTTTTTGTTGCATCATATACAACTCTTCTTTAATAAATCCATTAAGGAATGTAGTTTTGTTTATCCATTTGCCAGATTTCATAAAATGTGGCAATTTCTAACATGATTCGAACAGACTTAAGCATAGATACGAGTGAGAATCTCTCATCATAGTCAACACCTTGAACTTGTCAAAAAACCTTTTTACGACAATTCTAGCTTTGTAGATAGTGACACTACTATCAGCGTCCGTCTTCCTCTTGAAGATCTATTTAATCTCAATGGCTCGCCGATCAATGAGCAAGTCAATCAAAGTCCATACTTTTCTCTCATACATGGATCTCATCTCAGATTTCATGGCCTCAAGCCATTTCGTGGAATCTGGACTCATCATCGCTTCCTCATAGTTCGTAGGCTCGTCATGGTCAAGTAACATGACCTCCAGAACAGGATTATCGTACCACTCTGGTCCGGATCTCACTCTGGTTTACCTACAAGGTTCGGTAGCAACTTGATCAGAAGTTACATGATCATCATCATTAGCTTCCTCACTAATTGGTGTAGTAGTCACAGGAACATATTTCTGTGATGAACTACTTTCCAATAAGGGAGCAGGTACAGCTACCTCATCAAGTTCTACTTTCCTCCCACTCACTTCTTTCGAGAGAAACTCCTTCTCTAGAAAGGATCCATTCTCAGCAACGAATATCTTGCCTTCGAATCTGTGATAGAAGGTGTAGCCAACATTTTCTTTTGGGTATCCTATGAAGACGCACTTCTCCGATTTGGGTTTGAGCTTATCAGGTTGAAACTTTTTCACATAAGCATTGCAACCACAAACTTTAAGAAACGACAGCTTAGGTTTCTTGCCAAACCATAGTTCATACGGTGTCGTCTCAACAGATTTAGATGGTGCCCTATTTAACGTGAATGTAGCTGTCTCTAATGCATAACCCCAAAACGATAGCGGTAAATCCGTAAGAGACGTCATAGATCGCACCATATCTAATAAAGCACGGTTACGACATTCGGACACACCATTACATTGTGGTCTCCCAGGTGGCGTGAGTAATGAAACTATTTCACATTGTTTTAACTGAAGGCCAAACTCGTAACTCAAATATTTTACTTCTGCAATCATATCGTAGAAACTTTTATTTTGTTACGATGATTCTCCACTTCACTCTGAAATTCTTTAAACTTTTCAAATGTTTCAGACTTGTGTTTCATCAAGTAGATATACCCATATCTGCTCAAATCATCTGTGAAGGTCAGAAAATAACGATACTTGCCGTGAGCCTTAACACTCATCGGACCGCATACATCAGTCTGTATTATTTCCAATAAGTCAGTTGCTCGCTCGATTGTTCCGGAGAATGGAGTCTTAGTCTTCTTGCCCATGAGGCATGGTTCGCAAGCATCAAGTGATTCATAATCAAGTGATTCCAAAAGTCCTTCAGCATGGAGTTTCTTCATGCGCTTTAGACCAATATGACCTAAACGGCAGTGCCACAAATAAGTTGCACTATCATTATTAAATTTGCATCTTTTGGTTTCAATATTATGAATATGTGTATCAGTACGATCGAGATCCAATGAACCATTTTCATTGGGTGGGTAACCATATAATGTTTTATTCATGTAAACAGAAACAACAATTTATTCTCTTACTTAAATTAATAACCATATTGCAATAAACATGATCAAATCATATTCATGCTCAACGCAAACACCAAATAACACTTATTTAGGTTCAACACTAATCCTGAAAATATAGGGAGTGTGCGATGATGATTATATCAATCTTGGAACCACTTCCAACACACATCATCACTTCGCCCTTAACTAGTCTCTGTTCATTCTGCAACTCCCATTTCAAGTTACTACTCTTAGCAACTGAACTAGTATCAAATACTGAGGGGTTGCTATAAACACTAGTAAAGTAAACATCAATAACATGTGAAGGAAATATGCCCTAGAGGCAATAATAAAGTTATTATTTATTTCCTTATATCATGATAAATGTTTATTATTCATGCTAGAATTGTATTAACCGGAAACATAATACATGTGTGAATACATAGACAAACTTAGTGTCGCTAGTATGCCTCTACTAGACTAGCTCGTTAATCAAAGATGGTTATGTTTCCTAACCATGAACAATGTGTTGTTATTTGATTAACAAGGTCACATCATTAGTTGAATGATCTGATTGACATGACCCATTTCATTAGCTTAGCACCCGATCGTTTAGTATGTTGCTATTGCTTTCTTCATGACTTATACATGTTCCTATGACTATGAGATTATGCAACTCCCGTTTACCGGAGGAACACTTTGGGTGCTACCAAACGTCACAACGTAACTGGGTGATTATAAAGGAGTACTACAGGTGTCTCGAAAGGTAGATGTTGGGTTGGCGTATTTCGAGATTAGGATTTGTCACTCCGATTGTCGGAGAGGTATCTCTGGGCCCTCTCGGTAATGCACATCACATAAGCCTTGCAAGCATTGTGACTAATAAGTTAGTTGCGAGATGATGTATTACGGAACGAGTAAAAGAGACTTACCGGTAACGAGATTGAACTAGGTATTGGATACCGACGACCGAATCTCGGGCAAGTAACATACCGATGACAAAAGGAACAATGTATGTTGTTATGCGGTCTGACCGATAAAGATCTTCGTAGAATATGTAGGAGCCAATATGGGCATCCAGGTCCCGCTATTGGTTATTGACCGGAGATGTGTCTCAGTCATGTCTACATTGTTCTCGAACCGTAGGGTCCGCACGCTTAACATTACGATGACAGTTATTATGAGTTTATGCATTTTGATGTACCGAAGTTAGTTCGGAGTCCCAGATGTGATCACGGACATGACGAGTAGTCTCGAAATGGTCGATACATAAAGATTGATATATTGGATGACTATATTCGGACACCGGAAGTGTTCCGGGTGATTTCGGAGAAAACCGGAGAGCCGGAGGGTTACCGGAACCCTACCGGGAGAAGTAATGGGCCTTATGGGCTTTAGTGGAGAGAGAGAAGGGCTGCCAGAGGTGGGCCGTGCGCCACCTCCTCCCTGGTCCGAATTGGACTAGGGGAGGGGGGCGCCCCCCCTTTCCTTCTCCCACTCCACCTCTTTCCCCCTCCTAGTAGGAGTCCTACTCCTACTACGAGGAGGACTCCTGCTTGGCGTGCCACACCTGGACGGCCGGCCTCCTCACCTTGCTCCTTTATATACGGGGGCAGGGGGCACCCCAAGAGACACAAGTTGATCCACGTGATTGTTCCTTAGCCGTGTGCGGTGCCCCCTGCCACCATATTCCACCTCGATCATATCGTTGTAGTGCTTAGGCGAAGCCCTGCGTCTGTAGAACATCAAGATCGTCATCACGCCGTCATGCTGACGGAACTCCTCCCCGAAGCTTTGCTGGATCGGAGCCCGGGGATCGTCATCGAGCTGTACGTGTGCTAAGAACTCGGAGGTGCCGGAGTAACGGTGCTTGGATCAGTCGGATCGGGAAGAAGACGTACGACTACTTCCTCTATGTTGTGTCAACGCTTCCGTTGTGATCTATAAGGGTACGTAGATCAGACTCTCCCCCTCGTTGCTATGCATCACCATGATCTTGCGTGTGCATAGGAAAATTTTGAAATTACTACGTTCCCCAACAGTGGTATCAGAGCCAGGTTTTATGGTTTGATATTATATGCACGAGTAGAACACAAGTGAGTTGTGGGCGATACAAGTCATACTGCCTACCAGCATGTCATACTTTGGTTCAGCGGTATTGTTGGACGAGACGGCCCGGGCCAACCTTACGCGTACGCTTACGCGAGACCGGTTCCCTCGATGTGCTTTGCACATAGATGGCTTGCGGGCGACTGTCTCTCCAACTTTAGTTGAACCGAGTATGGCTACGCCCGGTCCTTGAGAAGGTTAAAACGGAGTCTATTTGACAAACTATCGTTGTGGTTTTGATGCATAGGTGAGATTGGTTCTTGCTTAAGCCCATAGCAGCCACGTAAAACTTGCAACAACAAAGTAGAGGACGTCTAACTTGTTTTTGCAGGGCATGTTGTGATGTGATATGGTCAAGACATTATGCTAAATTTTATTGTATGAGATGATCATGTTTTGTAACCGAGTTATCGGCAACTGGCAGGAGCCATATGGTTGTCGCTTTATTGTATGCAATGCAATCGCGATGTAATGCTTTACTTTATCACTAAATGGTAGCGATAGTCGTGGAAGCATAAGATTGGCGAGATGACAACGATGGAGATCAAGGTGTCGCGCCGGTGACGATGGTGATCATGACGGTGCTTCGGAGATGGAGATCACAAGCACAAGATGATGATGGCCATATCATATCACTTATATTGATTGCATGTGATGTTTATCTTTTTATGCATCTTATCTTGCTTTGATTGACGGTAGCATTATAAGATGATCTCTCACTAAATTATCAAGAAGTGTTCTCCCTGAGTATGCACCGTTGCGAAAGTTCTTCGTGCTGAGACACCACGTGATGATCGGGTGTGATAGGCTCTACGTTCAAATACAACGGGTGCAAAACAGTTGCACACGCGGAATACTCAGGTTATACTTGACGAGCCAAGCATATACAGATATGGCCTCGGAACACAGAGACCGAAAGGTCGAGCGTGAATCATATAGTAGATATGATCAACATAAAGATGTTCATCGATGAAACTACTCCATCTCACGTGATGATCGGACATGGTTTAGTTGATTTGGATCACGTGATCACTTAGAAGATTAGAGGGATGTCTATCTAAGTGGGAGTTTTTAAGTAATATGATTAATTGAACTTAAATTTATCATGAACTTAGTACCTGATAGTATCTTGCTTGTTTATGTTGATTGTAGATAAATGGCTCGTGCTGTTGTTCCGTTGAATTTTAATGTGTTCCTTGAGAAAGCAAAGTTGAAAGATGATGGTAGCAATTACACAGACTGGGTCCGTAACTTGAGGATTATCCTCATTGCTGCACAGAAGAATTACGTCCTGGAAGCACCGCTGGGTGCCAGGCCTGCTGCTGGAGCAACACCAGATGTTATGAACGTCTGGCAGAGCAAAGCTGATGACTACTCGACAGTTCAGTGTGCCATGCTTTACGGCTTAGAATCGGGACTTCAACGACGTTTTGAACGTCATGGAGCATATGAGATGTTTCAGGAGTTGAAGTTAATATTTCAAGCAAATGCCCGGATTGAGAGATATGAAGTCTCCAATAAGTTCTATAGCTACAAGATGGAAGAGAACAGTTCTGTCAGTGAGCATATACTCAAAATGTCTGGGTATAATAATCACTTGATTCAATTGGGAGTTAATCTTCCAGATGATTGCGTCATTGACAGAATTCTCCAATCACTGCCACCAAGCTACAAGAGCTTCGTGATGAACTATAATATGCAGGGGATGAACAAGACTATTTCCGAGCTCTTCGCAATGCTGAAAGCTGCGGAGGTAGAAATCAAAAAGGAGCATCAAGTGTTGATGGTTAACAAAACCACTAGTTTCAAGAAAAAGGGCAAAGGGAAGAAGAAAGGGAACTTCAAGAAGAACGGCAAGCAAGTTGCTGCTCAGGAGAAGAAACCCAAGTCTGGACCTAAGCCTGAAACTGAGTGCTTCTACTGCAAGCAGACTGGTCACTGGAAGCGGAACTGCCCTAAGTATTTGGCGGATAAGAAGGATGGCAAGGTGAACAAAGGTATATGTGATATACATGTTATTGATGTGTACCTTACTAATGCTCGCAGTAGCACCTGGGTATTTGATACTGGTTCTGTTGCTAATATTTGCAACTCGAAACAGGGACTACGGATTAAGCGAAGATTGGCTAAGGACGAGGTGACGATGCGCGTGGGAAACGGTTCCAAAGTCGATGTGATCGCGGTCGGCACGCTACCTCTACATCTACCTTCGGGATTAATATTAGACCTAAATAATTGTTATTTGGTGCCAGCGTTAAGCATGAACATTATATCTGGATCTTGTTTAATGCGATACGGTTATTCATTTAAATCAGAGAATAATGGTTGTTCTATTTATATGAGTAATATCTTTTATGGTCATGCACCCTTGAAGAGTGGTCTATTCTTGTTAAATCTCGATAGTAGTGATACACATATTCATAATGTAGAAGCCAAAAGATGCAGAGTTGATAATGATAGTGCAACTTATTTGTGGCACTGCCGTTTAGGTCATATCGGTGTAAAGCGCATGAAGAAACTCCATATTGATGGACTTTTGGAACCACTTGATTATGAATCACTTGGTACTTGCGAACCGTGCCTCATGGGCAAGATGACGAAAACACCGTTCTCCGGTACTATGGAGAGAGCAACAGATTTGTTGGAAATCATACATACAGATGTATGCGGTCCGATGAATATTGAGGCTCGTGGCGGATATCGTTATTTTCTCACCTTCACAGATGATTTGAGCAGATATGGGCATATCTACTTAATGAAACATAAGTCTGAAACATTTGAAAAGTTCAAAGAATTTCAGAGTGAAGTGGAAAATCATCGTAACAAGAAAATAAAGTTTCTACGATCTGATCGTGGAGGAGAATATTTGAGTTACGAGTTTGGTGTACATTTGAAAAATTGTGGAATAGTTTCGCAACTCACGCCACCCGGAACACCAAAGCGTAATGGTGTGTCCGAACGTCATAATCGTACTTTACTAGATATGGTGTGATCTATGATGTCTCTTACTGATTTACCGCTATCGTTTTGGGGATACGCTCTAGAGACGGCCGCATTCACGTTAAATAGGGCACCATCAAAATCCGTTGAGACGACGCCTTATGAACTATGGTTTGGCAAGAAACCAAAGTTGTCGTTTCTGAAAGTTTGGGGCTGCGATGCTTAGGTGAAAAAAGCTTCAAACTGATAAGCTCGAACCCAAATCGGAGAAATGTGTCTTCATAGGATATCCAAAGGAAACTATTGGATACACCTTCTATCACAGATCCGAAGGCAAGACTTTTGTTGCTAAATTCGGAAACTTTCTTGAGAAGGAGTTTCTCTCGAAAGAAGTGAGTGGGAGGAAAGTAGAACTTGACGAGGTAACTGTACCCGCTCCCTTATTGGAAAGTAGTACATCACAGAAAACTGTTTCTGCAGCACCTACACCAATAAGTGAGGAAGCTAATGATAATGATCATGAAACTTTAGAATAAGACACTACTGAACCTCGTAGATCAACCAGAGCGAGATCCGCGCCAGAGTGGTACGGTAATCCAATTCTGGAAGTCATGCTGCTAGATCATGATGAACCTACGAACTATGAAGAAGCGATGGTGAGCCCAGATTCCGCAAAGTGGCTTGAAGCCATGAAATCTGAGATGGGATCCATGTATGAGAACAAAGTATGGACTTTGGTTGACTTGCTCGATGATCGGCAAGCAATTGAGAATAAATGGATCTTCAAGAAAAATACTGACGCTGATGGTAATGTTACTGTCTATAAAGCTCGACTTGTCGCAAAAGGTTTTCGACAAGTTCAAGGGGTTGACTATGATGAGACCTTCTCACCCGTAGCGATGCTTAAGTCTGTCCGAATCATGTTAGCAATTGCCGCATTTTATGATTATGAAATTTGGCAGATGGATGTCAAAACTGCATTCCCGAATGGATTTCTGGAAGAAGAGTTGTATATGATGCAACCGGAAGGTTTTGTCGATCCAAAGGGAGCTAACAAAGTGTGCAAGCTCCAGCGATCCATTTATGGACTGGTGCAAGCCTCTCGGAGTTGGAATAAACGTTTTGATAGTGTGATCAAAGCATTTGGTTTTATACAGACTTTTGGTGAAGCCTGTATTTACAAGAAAGTGAGTGGGAGCGCTGTAGCATTTCTGATATTATATGTGGATGACATATTGCTGATTGGAAATGATATAGAATTTCTGGATAGCTTAAAGGGATACTTGAATAAGAGTTTTTCAATGAAAGACCTCGGTGAAGCTGCTTACATATTAGGCATAAAGATCTATAGAGATAGATCAAGACGCTTAATTGGAATTTCACAAAGCACATACCTTGACAAAATTTTGAAGAAGTTCAAAATGGATCAAGCAAAGAAAGGGTTCTTGCCTGTGTTACAAGGTGTGAAGTTGAGTCAGACTCAATGCCCGACCACTGCAGAAGATAGAGAGAAAATGAAAGATGTTCCCTATGCTTCAGCCATGGCTCTATCATGTATGCAATGCTGTGTACCAGACCTGATGTGTGCCTTGCTATAAGTTTAGCAGGGAGGTACCAAAGTAATCCAGGAATGGATCACTGGACAGCGGTCAAGAACATCCTGAAATACCTGAAAAGGACTAAGGATATGTTTCTCGTATATGGAGGTGACAAAGAGCTCACCGTAATAGGTTACGTTGATGCAAGCTTTGACACTGATCCGGACGATTCTAAATCGCAAACCGGATACGTGTTTACATTAAATGGTGGAGCTGTCAGTTGGTGCAATTCTAAACAAAGCGTCGTAGCGGGATCTACATGTGAAGCGGAGTACATAGCTGCTTTGGAAGCAGCAAACGAAGGAGTCTGGATGAAGGAGTTCATATCCGATCTAGGTGTCATACCTAGTGCATCGGGTCCAATGAAAAATCTTTTGTGACAATACTGGTGCAATTGCCTTGGCAAAGGAATTCAGATTTCACAAGAGGACCAAGCACATCAAGAGACGCTTCAATTCCATTAGGGATCTAGTCCAGGTGGGAGACATAGAGATTTGCAAGATACATACGGATCTGAATGTTGCAGACCCGTTGACTAAGCCTCTTCCATGAGCAAAACATGATCAGCACCAAGGCTCCATGGGTGTTAGAATCATTATTGTGTAATCTAGATTATTGACTCTAGTGCAAGTGGGAGACTGAAGGAAATATGCCCTAGAGGCAATAATAAAGTTATTATTTATTTCCTTATATCATGATAAATGTTTATTATTCATGCTAGAATTGTATTAACCGGAAGCATAATACATGTGTGAATACATAGACAAACTTAGTGTCGCTAGTATGCCTCTACTAGACTAGCTCGTTAATCAAAGATGGTTATGTTTCCTAACCATGAACAATGTGTTGTTATTTGATTAACGAGGTCACATCATTAGTTGAATGATCTGATTGATATGACCCATTTCATTAGCTTAGCACCCGATCGTTCAGTATGTTGCTATTGCTTTCTTCATGACTTATACATGTTCCTATGACTATGAGATTATGCAACTCCCGTTTACCGGAGGAACACTTTGGGTGCTACCAAACGTCACAACGTAACTGGGTGATTATAAAGGAGTACTATAGGTGTCTCCAAAGGTAGATGTTGGGTTGGCGTATTTCGAGATTAGGATTTGTCACTCCGATTGTCGGAGAGGTATCTCTGGGCCCTCTCGGTAATGCACATCACATAAGCCTTGCAAGCATTGTGACTAATAAGTTAGTGGCGAGATGATGTATTACGGAACGAGTAAAAGAGACTTACCGGTAACGAGATTGAACTAGGTATTGGATACCGACGATCGAATCTCGGGCAAGTAACATACCGATGACAGAAGGAACAACGTATGTTGTTATGCGGTCTGACCGATAAAGATCTTCGTAGAATATGTAGGAGCCAATATGGGCATCCAGGTCCCGCTATTGGTTATTGACCGGAGATGTGTCTCAGTCATGTCTACATTTTTTTCGAACCGTAGGGTCCGCACGCTTAACGTTACGATGACAGTTATTATGAGTTTATGCATTTTGATGTACCGAAGTTAGTTCGGAGTCCCGGATGTGATCACGGACATGACGAGGAGTCTCGAAATGGTCGAGACATAAAGATTGATATATTGGATGACTATATTCGGACACCGGAAGTGTTTCGGGTGATTTCGGAGAAAACCAGAGAGCCGGAGGGTTACCGGAACCCTACCAGGAGAAGTAATGGGCCTTATGGGCTTTAGTGGAGAGAGAGAAGGGCTGCCAGAGGTGGGCCGCGCGCCACCTCCTCCCTGGTCCGAATTGGACTAGGGGAGGGGGGCGGCGCCCCCCCCCTTTCCTTCTCCCACTCCACCTCTTTCCCCCTCCTAGTAGGAGTCACACCTGGCCGGCCGGCCTCCTCCCCTTGCTCCTTTATATACGGGGGCAGGGGGCACCCCAAGACACACAAGTTGATCCACGTGATTGTTCCTTAGCCGTGTGCGGTGCCCCCTGCCACCATATTCCACCTCGATCATATCGTTGTAGTGCTTAGGCGAAGCCCTGCGTCGGTAGAACATCAAGATCGTCATCACGCCTCGTGCTGACGGAACTCCTCCCCGAAGCTTTGCTGGATTGGAGCCCGGGGATCGTCATCGAGCTGTACGTGTGCTAAGAACTCGGAGGTGCCGGAGTAATGGTGCTTGGATCGGTCGGATCGGGAAGAAGACGTACGACTACTTCCTCTACGTTATGTCAACGCTTCCGTCGTGATCTACAAGGGTACGTAGATCAGACTCTCACCCTCGTTGCTATGCATCACCATGATCTTGTGCGTAGGAAAATTTTGAAATTACTACGTTCCCCAACAGATCTTGCGTGTTCGTAGGAAAATTTTGAAATTACTACGTTCCCCAACAGTTTACTCCAAAAAAACAACAAGAAGCTCAACAAAAAAACTCAATTCATTTGACTGAACACCTGTCGGGCATGTATCCGCCATGGACGGTGGTAGGGGCGCTGAGGGTACATTGTTGCGGATAGATCCTTGGTGCACAGCGGCATAGTCAAGGGGGAGAGCAGACGTGTGTGGGGGGTCGCGGGCATTCAACAATGATTGGGAGGCGATTGCAAAGATACAAAGCCGATGTCGAACACGAGGGTGCAGATGCAGAACAAGGGGGAGGCATGAGCAGAGGGAAGAAAAGTGGCTAGGAGGAGGATCTGAGTGGGACAGTGGTGTCGGCGTCCTTCATGGCGGAGGTCCGGACACCAGCAAACCTTCCCCGATTTGGGTTTGCGTCTGGTTTGCAGGAATTCGAACACATGGACATGTCTGCGGACAAATACGGCTCCGCGTTGGATGGTAAACTATGCCCACAAAACTTTATATAAAGTATGTGGGCGCTTTGAGGGACGACATTGGAGATGCCCTAACTCCATAGTGACAGTTGCGAGTAAAGATTTTTGTGGGGGCAGGTACCGATGTTGAGGTTATTAGGAGTAAATTGCACAAACCACCAATTTGAAGGCTAGCTTAGCAAAAAAAACACTACTCTACATTTGTTTTTTGGCAAAAAACATATCTACGATGATCTTTTTACAAATAACACTAATCGGCGGCTTTGACTTGGTTGAGCATGTTTATGACAGATAGGGCCCGCCAGTCAGGCTGGCGTGGCGGCAATTTATCACATCGTTACATGAAATCGTTTGCTGGACGTGAGGCCCGCTTGTCAGCCCAACAAGCCTCTCTTTGGCATTCTATCCGTCTGCCCATCGGCTGCACGCGCTGTACGCCACCTGTGGCTTCGGCCGGTGGCCACTGAGGCAGGCGAAACCAGCTTCCAAGGGAAACGTAATTTGGCAGCCGGGAAAGAGGTGCACCCGGAAGGTAAAATTCAGAATAGAATAGACCACGTCCAGAATGCCATGATCAATTGATCATACTACGTGAATTTATGCTGCATGGAAACCGTTTAGCAGACGGATGGATGTCGTCGGCCGCAACGACGAAAACCGCCAGAGAAGCTGCAGCGGGTAGGCGGTGGCGAGGGAAGGTGGCCACTGGCTGGCTAGTGCGGGGCTGCCTTCACGCCCATGTTCCAGATAGGGCCGTCGCTCGTTTTATCACTCTCCTGCAACGACTCACTGATGACATTTTCAGACCGGCCGTCGTTAAAGGCACATACCGACCGGATCGGTTCAGTTCAGCCTGACAAAGCATCACCCTTTTTTCCCAAAAAAAAATTGACATATTATATATTTACAAAATTGCATGTTCACGGAACGATCGACCCGTTTCCTGCCAGCTT
Organism: Triticum monococcum; assembly: GCA_034509565.1. Classification (NCBI taxonomy): domain Eukaryota; kingdom Viridiplantae; phylum Streptophyta; class Magnoliopsida; order Poales; family Poaceae; genus Triticum; species Triticum monococcum. Next base: position 166,657,809 of record CM067847.1, on the reverse strand, counting down.
GACTTGCACGCATCCATGTGTGTGGCTTGATCTGCCAATGGGTCGGCTCGTGTTGCATGCGCTGACTCTGGATTCAAATTCGTTGAAGCAGTCCATTGTAGCTTCAGAGATAAGCACATGAATGATTCCCCCGTAAAAAAGAGAGAGAGAGAGAGAGAGAGAGAGAGAGAGAGAGAGAGAGAGAGAGAGAGATAAGCGCATGGTTAAATTGGTTGCGTGGAGAACTGAACTTCATGGGTTCGTATGCCTGTGTGCATAAGCAAACTTATGGTTATCAACATTTCAGCAACCGCACGAGGGTGTACGTGGTCATAGACTCCCGGTGGTTATCCGCAATATAGTGCCTTCCCATCCTTTGCCGGGAACCCAAGCGTTTCGTCAACTTGTTGTATGAATATCATTCGCATACAAAAAAACTTGTTGTATAAATACATAAAGGGAAATGCGTGGGTCTTTTTTTGCGGAAGAATGAATGTATTTGTTCTCAAGCTTTCCCGGGTGTCACACTCGCTCTATTCCAAAATCATTGCCGCTCGAAACAATGGCAAACCAGGTCTTGAGAGACGACCTTTTTTTTTATCTTGAGAGACGCCTTTGACCATTAGTTTTTCTTAAATTTCATTTCATGTTAGTGCGGTTTGCTCGTTCAGGCACGTTTGGAGTTCAGAGGAGCTGTGAATACAATGTCGAAAAATAGAGGCCTGATTAATTTTAATCTTTGCAAATTTTAAGTTTAACTAGAGCTTGCCTAAGGCACACACAAACACACCGCATTCAAATTCAACGATACTCGAGTTAGAATCCGCACATTTCGTCCCACGCACTGTGTCCCCTGAGTTTCATCCAGCAATGTATGCACATAAATGGCCTGCTCTAGTTATGTGGTAGAACACGGCAGCACGTCCAGACCATGCAACGTGATGATTATCAAGTTACAACATTAAGTGAATTAATGAATTGACAAACACGTAAAACAACAAGAAGCAAAAAATCACGATTTTCATGGTTGACGAGCCAGGTGACAATCTTCTCTCCACTTGTGCAATTACGCCGCCAAACTTCATGACGGGGTTAGCGACTTCACATTCCGTTCATGGAACAGGGAGCCGTAGGGCTCGAAGTGCTTTTGCTAATGAAACAAAGCATGCATGTTTTGCCGAAAGATCGAGCCCCCTTGCCTCATGCTTGTAAAGTCTGTATATACAACCTTCCACATGTCACAAACAACTAATCCTCCATCACCAAGTATCTTGCCATCTTGCTTATTCCAAAAAACAACAAGGTCAACAGAAAAGCTCAATTCATTTGACGAAACACCTGCCGGGCATGTGTCCGCCATGGGCGACGTTGGCAGGGATGCGGAGGGTACCTTGTTGCGAACAGATCCTGAGTGCCTAGCGGCGTGGTCCAAGAGGTGAGCAGGCGCGTGCGTGAGGGTTGCGGGCGTCTGGCAATGCCCGAGAGGCAATTGCTAAGGTACAAAGCCAATGTTGAACACGAGGGTGCGGATGCAAAACAAGGGGGAGGCATGAGCAGAGGGAAGAAAAGTGGCTTAGGAGGAGGATTTGAGTGGAACAGGGGGTGTCGACGTTCTACGTGGCGGAGGTCCGAACGCCAGCAAACCTCCCGCAGTTTGGGTTTGCGCCCGGCTTGCAGGAATTCAGACAAACGGACATGTCCGCAGATGCATCTGTGGACATGTCCATTTGTCCGAATTAGAGCATGCCTGTAAAATCTTAACGCATCTGCAAAGCCGTCTCTCAAAATGCCTACATACGCGTTGGATGGTAAACTACGTCCAGCGAACTTGATCCAAAGTTTGCGGGCGCTTTGAGAGACGGCGTTGCAGATGCCCTAACTCCATATAATAACAGTTGCGAGTTAAGATTTTTATGGGGACATATGTTATTAGAGATTCTTTCTTGTGTGTACGAATAAAAGAAGGTTATTAGAGATCCTTGGAAGCCTGATATTCTTTAAGAGAAATAAATCCTGAAGCCCGATTCTGGCCCGCATTGCTTCCAGTCAATCGGAATCATTCCGGTGAATCCAGACTCCAGAGTAGAATGGTCAATGTGGTCCAAGCCGCCGGACGAAAGATTCTGCGCCCAAACTAGGCAGTGCAGCAGATCGGTCCAGGAATCTGAGTGCAGCTCTGCTTCTGCTTCTGCTTCAGAGATCTCCTGCTTCAATTGGCAGCGATAGCAGATTGACGCGGGGACCAGACACAATGCGGTGACCGTGGGAGGATTGCAAATACTCCAAACACAGCACAGCACATGCCTCGCGTTATTAGTGCAAAAAAAGGGCTCCTCATCATAACTACGTAAAAAATAATTCAGCTTTGCTAAAGCACATCTAGATGTGTCGTAAGTATTGCACATCTAAGTCATATGTCATTGATCTTACATTAAGATTCGTGTTAATATTTTATTTTCTCTTTTTTCTTTTTTTCTTTATACTTGATTCACTCACTTAGATGTGCAATAAGTAGAGCACATCTAGATGTGCCCTAGACACATCCAAAATAATTATCCGGGATCGCACCATCTCGCAGTACATATGCACGTGCATTGTGTGGATCTGACTGCCAAACACAGTGAGGTTTTTGTACTAGATCAAATCTAATAATTATGAGTACTTGGCTACAGTGGCGGGGGGCCGCCGTCGCAGCTCTGACGTGGATCAAGCTCGGATGCCCGACACACGGTTAAAGCGGAGCAGCAGCAGGAGCAGATCAACGCGCATCATGCATGCGTGCAGAGGCACAGACACTCGCACTCGCACTCCACTCACTCACTCCCGCCGGGAATATTCAGCGATCCGTAGTCTGGAAAATACAGATCGCAATCACGTGGTGACTTTTGTGCCGCTTTTCTGAGCTCGAGCGAACAGTAAAAGAATAGATATCAAAGATTGAGAATTTTCATTGCTTGCAAAGTTACCTCAGGAAATGACGTTAGTGGAAATCATAGAGAAAATTATTCGATGCCCCAATCCGATGTTGAAACTTTGCAAGCAATCAAGCAATCAAAACATTTTTTAAAACATTCAAAGAACATTTTTTAATGTTTGTTACAAGTTACTAGTACTTATTTATTTTACTTTCGATTTTACTGTCCATTCGAGCTCATGAGCTCAGTTTAACCATGTTCCTTTGCCTTCTCTTATTTAAAAGATGATTTCTTAGCAACAAATCTCTCATCATATTTGTAGGAGTATCTAGTTGCTAGAGATAAGATTAAGAGACAACCCATTGTGCACCATATTTTTTTGTCATCTCTCGATTATGTGGCACTCTTAAGATAAGATGATCTTATCAACCACTGTACATGCCCTAATGTGCGTGCGTGCCATGCCTTTTTTAGGGTGTTTGCTCAAATCTCGCTTCAGGTAAAGGTCTCAAGTTCAATCTTTGGTTGACCTTGTTAACATCAATGCATCTATGATGACAATTCCTTTTTTATTGTATTCCACCCCGAAAAATTATGCAGGCTCCAAAGGCAACACATTAGAAAGAGTCTCCATATTTGGTGTGTTCATAATCATGGAACCCACTCGCCAATGGGACATTCATTTTTATCCCAGCCTCCCTTCCATTCCACGTGAGGTGGAGGGACACCTGAAATTTCCTTGATGCCACACGGAGTTACATGTAACTACCATATGAAGTGCACTCCGAAATGTAGCTCTGACATGTCATATATGATGACTTGAGGGGGGGGGGGGGGGGGGTGTCAGATATGAAGGGTGCTTTATCAGTTATGGCGATCCTAACAAGATGGCAGCTCTGCTAGAGTGCCTTTTTTTAAACAAAATTCTCAGTAGTGGTTTTTATGGCGATCAGGCCAATATGACGACTTTTCTAGGGTTACTCTCATACTACTTTAATAACTACATCCACATTGTATAATATTATACGCTAATGCCATACTGTGACTTTACTTTTTAATTTCTAGAATCAGAACAAGACCTACCTCTTATTATTATTTTCTCTTTTGATGCGCTGTGTCTTCTCCCACATTCTTAATTAAGTGACACCTCATTATTTTCTTAGATTTATTTGACAAAGCAATTTTTTATTGACCATAAATGAAGAATAGATGGGATACAAACACAATAAACATACATCCGGCCTCTACATGACTAGAATGCACAGAACCAGCATTAAGGTACACATAAAGAATCATGTCGACGGAAAGCAAATTCATATAAGACCGAATCTATGCCTAGTTGGAGGAAATAAAACATGGAAGCGATCAAACCAGCGGTCTGCGAACTCAACAACGACCGTCTGCCCAATGATCTCTTGACATCGCAAGAATGACAATAGCGTCTTCAGGGAGGGAACGACGCGCAAGCGCCGCTTTCTTCGTATCCAACGATCAAAAATCACATCCTAGGTTTTCGCCTGAAGATCAAGTCCGAGAAAACCCGCACAATCTTTCAACAAGGTAACTACGCAAAATCACCGTCGTTGTCAGATATGAAGGGCGCTCCATAAGTTATGGCGATCCCTAACAAGATGGCAGCTCTGCTAGAGTGTCTTTTTAATCAAAATTGTCACTAGTGGTTTTTATGGCGATCAGGCCAATATGACGACTCTTCTAGGGTTACTCTCCTACTACTTTGATGACTACATCCACATTGCATAATATTATACGCTAATGCCATTCCATGACTTTATTTTTTAATTTCTGGAATCATAACAAGACCTACCTCTTATTACTTTTTCTCTTTTGATGCGCCATGTCTTCTCCCACATTCTTAATTAAGTGACACCTCATTATTTTCTTAGGTTTATTTGACAAAGCAATTTTTTATTGACTATAAATGAAGAATAGATGGGATATAAACCCAATAAACACACACCCGGCCTCTACATGACTAGAATGCACAAAACCAGCATTAAGGTACACACAAAGAATCATGCCGACAGAAAGCAAATTCATATAAGACCGAATCTATGCCTAGTTAGAGGAAATAAAACATGGAAGCGATCAAACCAGCATTCTGCGAAATCAACAACGACCGTCTGCCCAATGATCTCTTGATATCACAAGAATGAAATAGTGTCTTCAGGGAGGGAACGACACGCAAGCACCGCTTTCTTCGTATCCAACGATCAAAGATCAGATCCTACGTTTTCGCCTGAAGATCAAGTCCGAAAAAACCCGATCAATCTTTCAACAAGGTAACTACGCAAAATCACCGTCGTTGTCAGATATGAAGGGCGCTCCATAAGTTATCGCAACCCTAACAAGATGGCAGCTCTGCTAGAGTGTCTTTTTAATCAAAATTGTCAGTAGTGGTTTTTATGGCGATCGGGCCAATATGATGACTCTTCTAGGGGTACTCTCATACTATTTTAATAACTACATCCACATTGCATAATATTATATGCTAATGCCATATTCTCACTTTATTTTTTAATTTCTGGAATCAGAACAAGACCTACCTCTTATTATTTTTTTCTATTTTGATGCGCCATGTCTTCTCCCACATTCTTAATTAAGTGACACCTGAAGGAAATATGCCCTAGAGGCAATAATAAAGTTATTATGTATTTCCTTATTTCATGATAAATGTTTATTATTCATGCTAGAATTGTATTAACCGGAAACATAATACATGTGTGAATACATAGACAAACATAGTGTCACTGGTATGCCTCTACTTGACTAGCTCGTTAATCAAAGATGGTTATGTTTCCTAACCATGGACAAAGAGTTGTCATTTGATTAACGGGATCACATCATTAGTTGAATGATCTGATTGACATGACCCATTTCATTAGCTTAGCACCCGATCGTTTAGTATGTTGCCATTGCTTTCTTCATGACTTATACATGTTCCTATGACTATGAGATTATGCAACTCCCGTGTGCCGGAGGAACACTTTGTCTGCTACCAAACGTCACAACGTAACTGAGTGATTATAAAGGTGCTCTACAGGTGTCTCCAAAGGTACATGTTGGGTTGGCGTATTTCGAAATTGGGATTTGTCACTCCGACCGTCGGAGAGGTATCTCTGGGCCCTCTCGGTAATGCACATCACTTAAGCCTTGCAAGCATTGCAACTAATGATTTAGTTGTGGGATGATGTATTACGGAACGAGTAAAGAGACTTGCCGGTAACGAGATTGAACTAGGTATTGGATACCGACGATCGAATCTCGGGCAAGTAACATACCGATGACAAAGGGAACAACGTATGTTGTTATGCGGTCTGACCGATAAAAGATCTTCGTAGAATATGTAGGAACCAATATGGGCAACCAGGTCCCGCTATTGGTTATTGACCGGAGACGTGTCTCGGTCATGTCTACATTGTTCTCGAACCCGTAGGGTCCGCACGCTTAAGGTTTCGATGACAGTTATATTATGAGTTTATACGTTTTGATGTACCGAAGGTTGTTCGGAGTCCTGGATGTGATCACGGACATGACGAGGAGTCTCGAAATGGTCGAGACATAAAGATTGATATATTGGAAGCCTATGTTTGGATATCGGAAGTGTTCCGGGTGAAATCGGGATTTTACCGGAGTACCGGGAGGTTACCGGAACCCCCCCGGGAGGTATATGGGCCTTAGTGGGCCTTAGTGGAAGAGAGGAGAGGTGGCCAGGGCTGGGCCGTGCACCCCTCCCCCCTAGTCCGAATAGGACAAGGAGAGAGGGGGCCGGCGCCCCCCTTCCTTCTTTCTCTCCTCTTTCCCACCTTATCGAATCCTATTCCAACTAGGAAAGGGGGGGGGGGGATCCTACTCCCTTACAGAAATTTTAGCGCTCACAAGAATTGCTGCCATTTTGCATTGGAGAGGGGTATTTAGTTAATTATGTTTGCAGATGATTAATAGATAAATTCCTCACGTCCGGAAATTCATTTTAGAATTTTTGGGGTTCAAGAAGTCTGCGTTAGTTACAGATTACTATAGACTGTTCTGTTTTTGACAGACTCTGTTTTTTGTGTGTTGTTTGCTTATTTTGATGAATCTATGGCTAGTAAAAAAAGTTTATAAACCATAGAGAAGTTGTAATACAGTATGTTTAACACCAATATAAATAAAGAATGAGTTCATTACAGTACCTTGAAGTGGTGTTTTGTTTTCTTTCGCTAACGGAGCTCACGAGATTTTCTTGTTAAGTTTTGTGTTGTGAAGTTTTCAAGTTTTGGGTAAAGATTTGATGGATTATGAAACAAGGAGTGGCAAGAGCCTAAGCTTGTGGATTCCCATGGCACCCCAAGGTAAAATACAAGGACATCAAAAAGCCTAAGGTTGGGGATGCCCTGGAAGGCATCCCCTCTTTTGTCTTCGTTCATCGGTAACTTTACTTGGAGCTATATTTTTATTCGCCACATGATATGTGTTTTGCTTGGAGCGTCTTGTATGATTTGAGTCTTTGCTTTTTAGTTTACCACAATCATCCTTTCTGTACACACCTTTTGAGAGATACACACAAGAATTAGAATTTATTAGAATACTCTATGTGCTTCACTTATATCTTTTGAGCTATATAGTTTTTGCTCTAGTGCTTCACTTATATCTTTTAGACCATGGCGGTGGTTCTATTTTATAGAAATAATTGATCTCTGATGCTTCACTTATATTATTTTGAGAGTCCTTTAGAACAACATGGCAATTTGCTTTTAGGCATAATAAAAACTTTCATATAAGTGCATTGAATACTAAGAGAAGTTTGATACTTGATGATTGTTTTGAGATATGGAGATGGTGATATTAGAGTCATGCTAGTTGAGTAGTTGTGAATTTGAGAAATACTTGTGTTGAAGTTTGTGATTCCCGTAGCATGCACGTATGGTGAACCGTTATGTGATGAAGTCGAAGCATGATTTATTTATTGATTGCCTTCCTTATGAGTGGCGGTCGGGGACGAACGATGGTCTTTTCCTACCAATCTATCCCCCTAGGAGCATGCGCGTAGTACTTTGTTTTGATAACTAATAGATTTTTGCAATAAGTATGTGAGTTCTTTATGACTAATGTTGAGTCCATGGATTATAGCACTCTCACCCTTCCACATTTGCTAGCCTCTCTAGTACCGCACAACTTTCGCTGGTACCATAAACCCACCATATACCTTCCTCAAAACAGCCACCATACCTACCTATTATGGCATTTCCATAGCCATTCCGAGATATATTGCCATGCAACTTTCCACCGTTCTGTTGTTATGACACGCTTCACCATTATCATATTGCTTTGCATGATCATGTAGTTGACATCGTATTTGTGGCAAAGCCACTGTTCATAATTCTTTCATACATGTCACTCTTGATTCATTGCATATCCCGGTACACTGCCGGAGGCATTCACATAGTCATCTTTTGTTCTAAGTATTGAGTTGTAATTCTTGAGTTGTAAGTAAAAAAGAAGTGTGATGATCATCATTATTAGAGCATTGTCCCAGTGAGGAAAGGATGATGGAAACTATGATTCCCCCACAAGTCGTGATGAGACTCCGTACGAAAAATAAAAAAAGGAAAAAAGGAGGCCAAAAAAGAAAAGAAAGAAGGCCCAAATAAAAAATGAGATAAAAAGAGAGAAGGGACAATGTTACTATCCTTTTTCCACACTTGTGCTTCAAAGTAGCACCATGATCTTCATGATAGAGAGTCTTCTATGTTGTCACTTTCATAAACTAGTGGGAATTTTACATTATAGAACTTGGCTTGTATATTCCAATGATGGGCTTCCTCAAATTGCCCTAGGTCTTCCTGAGCAAGCAAGTTGGATGCACACCCACTTAGTTTCTTTTGTTGAGCTTTCATACACTTATAGCTCTAGTGCATCCGTTTCATGGCAATCCCTACTCACTCACATTGATATCTATTAATGGGCATCTCCATAGCCCGTTGATACGCCTAGTTGATGTGAGACTATCTTCTCCTTTTTTGTATTCTCCACAACCACCATTCTATTCCACCATAGTGCTATATCCATGGCTCATGCTCTTATATTGCGTGAAGATTGAAAAAGTCTGAGAACATCAAAAGTATGAAACAATTGCTTGGCTAGTCATCGGGGTTGTGCATGATTTAATATTTTGTGTGATGAAGATAGAGCATAGCTAGACTATATGATTTTGTAGGGACAACTTTCTTTGACCATGTTATTTTGAGAAGACATAATTGCTTAGTTAGTATGCTTGAAGTATTATTATTTCTATGTCAATATTAAAATTTAATCTTGAATCTTTCGAATCTGAACTTTCAAGCCACAATAAAGAAAAATTACATTGAGAAATATGTTAGTAAGCATTCCACATCAAAAATTCTGCTTTTATCATTACCTACTCGAGGATGAGCATGAATTAAGCTTGGGGATGCTTGATACGTCTCCAATGTATCTATAATTTTTGATTGCTCCATGCTATGATATTATCTATTTTGGATGTTAATGGGCTTATTTTTACACTTTTATATTATTTTTGGGACTAACCTATTAACCGGAGGCCCAACCCAAGTTGCTGTTTTTTTGCCTATTTTAGAGTTTCGCCGAAAAGGAATATCAAACGGAGTCCAAATGGAATGAAACCTTCGGGAGCGTTATTTTTGGAACAAACGTGATCCAGGAGACTTGGAGTGGACGTCAAGAAACAATCGAGGAGGCCACGAGGCAGGGGCGCGCCCACCCCCCTGGGCGCGCCCTCCACCCTCGTGGGCCCCTCGTTGCTCCACCGACCTACTTCTTCCTCCTATATATATCCATATACCCCGCAAACATCCAGGAGTACCACGAAAACCTAATTCCACCGCCGCAACCTTCTGTACCCAAGAGATCCCATCTTGGGGCCTTTTCCGGAGCTCCGCCGAAGGGGGCATTGATCATGGAGGGCCTCTACATCAACTCCATGGCCCCTCCGATGATGTGTGAGTAGTTTACTTCAGACCTTCGGGTCCATAGCTAGTAGCTAGATGGCTTATTCTCTCTCTTTGGATCTCAATACAAAGTTCTCCTCGATTCTCTTGGAGATCTATTCGATGTAATCTTCTTTTGCAGTTTGTTTTCGAGATCCGATGAATTGTAGGTTTATGATCAAGTTTATCTATGAACAATATTTGAATCTCCTCTAAATTCTTTTATGTATGATTGGTTTATCTTTGCAAGTATCTTCGAATTATCAGTTTGGTTTGGCCTACTAGATCGATCTTTCTTGCAATGTGAGAAGTGCTTAGCTTTGGGTTCAATCTTGCGGTGCTCGATCCCAGTGACAGAAAGGGAAACGACACGTATTGTATTGTTGTCATCGAGGATAAAAATATGGGGTTTACATCACATTGCATGAGTTTATCCCTCTACATCATGTCATCTTGCTTAAGGCGTTACTCTGTTCTTATGAACTTAATACTCTAGATGCATGCTGGATAGCGGTTGATGTGTGGAGTAATAGTAGTAGATGCGGAATCGTTTCGGTCTACTTGTCTCGGACGTGATGCCTATATACATGATGATGCATAGATATTCTCATAATTATTCGCTTTTCTCGCAATTGCTCCACAGTAATTTGTTCACCCACCATAATACTTATGCTATCTTGAGAGAAGCCACTAGTGAAACCTATGGCCCCCGAGTCGATTCTCCATCATATAAGTTTCCGTCTATTTTATTTTGCAATCTTTTACTTTCAATCTATATAATAAAAATACCAAAAATATTTATCTTATTATTATTATTATCTCTATCAGATCTCACTCTTGCAAGTGGCCGTGAAGGGATTGACAACCCCTTTATTGCGTTGGTTGCGAGGTTCTTATTTGTGTGTGTAGGTACGAGGTGACTCGCGCGTGGTCTCCTACTGGATTGATACCTTCGTTCTAAAAAATAAGGGAAATACTTACGCTACTTTACTGCATCACCCTTTCCTCTTCAAGGGAAAACCAACGCACTGCTCAAGAGGTAGCAGCGCCCGCCACCCTCGTGGGCCCCACGGAGCTCCACCGACGTACTTGTTTCGCCTATATATGCCCATGTACCCTAAAAACATCTGGGAGAGCCACGAACCACTTTTCCACCGCTGCAACCTTCTGTACCCATGAGATCCCAATACAAAGTTCTCCTCGATGTTCTTGGAGATCTATTCGATGTAATACTCTTTTGCGGTGTGTTTGCCGAGATCCGATGAACTGTGGGTTTCTGAATTTGATTATCTATGAATATTATTTGGTTTTTCTCTGAATTCTTATATGCATGATTTGATATCTTTGCAAGTCTCCTCGAATTATCGGTTTAGTTTGGCCTACTAGATTGATCTTTCTTGCAATGGGAGAAGTGCTTAGCTTTGGGTTCAATCTTGTGGTGTCCTTTCCTACTGACAGCAGGGGCAGCAAGGCACATATTGTATTGTTGCCATCGAGGATAAAAAGATGGGGTTTATATCATATTGCTTGAGTCTATCCCTCTACATCATGTCATCTTGCCTAATGCGTTACTACGTTCTTATGAACTTAATACTCTAGATGCATGCTGGATAGAGGTCGATGTGTGGAGTAATAGTAGTAGATGCAGAATTGTTTCGGTCTACTTGACACGGATGTCATGCCTATATTCATGATCATTTCCCTAGATATCATCATAACTATGCGCTTTTCTTTCAATTGCTTGGCAGTAATTTGTTCACCCACCATAATATATGCTATCATGAGAGAAGCCACTAGTGAAACCTATGCCCCCCGGGTCTACTTTACATCATATAAGTTTCCGATCTATAATTCTAGTTTACTATTTATTTTGAAATCTTTATTTTCCAATCTATACAACAAAAATACCAAAAATATGTATCTTATTATGTTTATCAGATCTCACTTTTGCAAGTGGTCGTGAAGGGATTGACAACCCCTTTATCATGTTGGTTGCAAGGTTCTTGATTGTTTGTGTAGGTACTAGGCGACTTGCGTGTAGTCTCCTACTGGATTGATACCTTGGTTCTCAAAAAATGAGGGAAATACTTACGCTACTCTGCTGCATCACCCTTTCCTCTTCAAAGGAAAACCAACGCATACTCAAGAGGTAGCAAGAAGGATTTCTGCATCTACACTCAAGTCAAGACATACCAACTACCCATCACAAACTCTTCTCCCTCGCATTACTTTATTGGCCATTTGCCTCTCGTTTTCCTCTCCCCCACTTCACCTTTGTCGTTTTGTTCGCCCCTTTTTTCCGTTCGCCTCTTTTTCGCTTGCTTCTTGTGTTCTTGTGTGTTGGATTGATTGTTTGTCATGATGGCTCAAGATAATACTAAATTATGTGACTTTTCCAATACCAACAACAATGATTTTATTAGCACTCTAATTGCTCCTATTACCGATGCTGAATCTTGTGAAATCTCGTAATGATATGCCTTTGTCCACTTTGATTGAGAATAATAATGAATCTATGGATGTGAATTTTGTTGGTAGGAACAATTTTGGTAACAATGCGTATAGAGGAAATTTTAATTCTAGGCCGTTTCCTAGTAATTCCTCTAATAATTATGGTAATTCCTACAACAACTCTTATGGAAATTTTAATAAGATGCCTTCCAATTTTGAGACTAATATTAAAGAATTTATGAATTCACAAAAGAATTTCAATGCTTTGCTTGAAGAAAAATTGCCTAAGATTGATGAGTTGGCTAGGAACGTGGATAGAATTTCTCTTGATGTTGATTCTTTGAAACTTAGATCTATCCCACCTAAGCATGACATCAATGAGTCTCTCAAATCCTTGAGAATTTCCATTGATGAGTGCAAAGAAAGAACCGCTAGGATGCGTGCTAAAAAAGATTGCTTTGTGAAAGCGTGTTCTTCTAGTTTTCATGATAATAATGATGAAGATCTAAAAGTGATTGATGTGTCTCCTATTAAATCTTTGTTTTCCATTATTAATCTTGATAAATATGGGACTGGAGATGAGTCAACTTTAGTTAAAAGGCGTCCCAATGATTCGGAGTTTTTAGATCTTGATGCTAGAATTAATAAAAGTGGGATTGAAGAGGTCAAAACTTTACATAGCAATGAATCCACTATTTTGGATTTCAAGGAATTTAATTATGATAATTTCTCTTTGATAGATTGTATTTCCTTGTTGCAATCCGTGTTAAATTGTCCTCATGCTTATGATCAAAATAAGGCCTTTACTAAACATATCGTTGATGCTTTAATGCAATCTTATGAAGAAAAGCTTGAACTAGAAGTTTCTATCCCTAGAAAACTTTATGATGAGTGGGAACCTACCATTAAAATTAAGATCAAAGATCATGAATGCTATGCTTTATGTGATTTGGGTGCTAGTGTTTCCATGATTCCAAAAACTTTGTGTGATGTGTTAGGTTTCCGTGAATTTGATGATTGTTCTTTAAATTTGCACCTTGCGGATTCCACCATTAAGATACCTATGGGAAGAATTAATGATGTTCTTATTGTTGCAAATAGGAATTATGTGCCCGTAGATTTCATTGTTCTTGATATAGATTGCAATCCTACATGTCCTATTATTCTTGGTAGACATTTCCTTAGAACGATTGGTGCAATTATTGACATGAAAGAAGGAAATATTAGATTCCAATTTCCGTTAAGGAAAGGCACAAAACACTTTCCTAGAAAGAAAATTAAATTACCTTATGAATCTATTATGAGATCCACTAATGGATTGCATACCAAAGATGAAAATACCTAGATCTATTATTGTTTTTATGCCTAGCTAGGGGCGTTAAACGATAGTGCTTGTTGGGAGGCAACCCAATTTTATTTTTGTTCTTGCTTTTTCTTCCTGTTTAGTAATAAATAATTCATCTAGCCTCTGCTATGATTGTGTTTTTATGTTTTAATTAGTGTTTGTGCCAAGTAAAGCCTTTAGGATCTTCTTGGGTGATTGTTGTTTGATCTTGCTGAAAAAATAGAAAATATGCGCTCACGAGAATAATTTGCATTTTTTTACCAGGGAGCGATAAAATACCAATTCCAACTGAGGTAGATCAATATACAAATTATTTAGGTTGTCCTAATTTTACAGAATTTTGGTAGTTACAAAAGTATTTGAAACCACCAGATTGCTACAGGCTGTTCTGATTTTGACAGATTCTGTTTTTCGTGTGTTGTTTGCTTATTTTGATGAATCTATGGCTAGTATCGGGGGGGGGGGGGTATGAACTATAGAGAAGTTGTAATATAGTAGGTTTAACACAAATATAAATAAATAATAAGTTCATTACAGTACCTTAAAGTGGTGATTTATTTTCTTATACTAATGGAGCTCATGATATTTTCTGTTTAAGGTTTGTGTTGTGAAGTTTTCAAGTTTTTGGGTAAAGATTTGATGGATTTTGGAATAAGGAGTGGCAAGAGCCTAAGATTGGGGATGTCCAAGGCACCCCAAGGTAAAAATTCAAGGACAACCAAAAGCCTAACCTTGGGGATGCCCCGGAAGGCATCCCCTCTTTCGTCTTCGTCTATCGGTAACTTTACTTGAGGCTATAATTTTATTCACCACATGATATGTGTTTTGCTTGGAGCGTCTTGTATGATTTGAGTCTTTGCTTTTTAGTTTACCACAATCATCCTTGCTGTACACAACTTTTGGGAGAGACTCACATGAATCAGAATTTATTAGAATACTCTATGTGCTTCACTTATATCTTTTGAGCTAGATAATCTTGCTCTAGTGCTTCACTTATATATTTTTAGAGCACGATGGTGGTTTTATTTTATAGAAATTATTGATCTCTCATGCTTCACTTATATTTTTTTGAGAGTCTTTTATAACAACATAGTAATTTGCTTTGGCTATAAAATTAGTCCTAATATGATAGGCATCCAAGATGGGTATAATAAAAACTTCCATATAGAGTGCATTGAATACTATGAGAAGTTTGATACTTGATGATTGTTTTGAGATGTGAAGACCTACTTGATTGGTATCAAGAATACCAATGATAGAAACTTCTCATAGATACTCCATGGATTATACGCACTCTCACCCTTCCATCATTGCTAGCCTCTTCGGTACCGTGCATTGCCCTTTCTCACCTCGAGAGTTGGTGCAAACTTCACCGGTGCATCCAAACCCCGTGATATGATACGCTCTTTCACACATAAACCTCCTTATATATTCCTCAAAACAGCCACCATACCTACCTATTATGGCATTTCCATAACCATTCCGAGATATATTGTCATGCAACTTTCCACCATTCCATTTTTTATGACACACTCCATCATTGTCATATTGCCTTGCATGATCATGTAGTTGACATCATACTTGTGGCAAAGCCACCGCTCATAATTTTTATACATGTCACTCTTGAATCACTGCACATCCCGGTACACCGCCGGAGGCATTCATATAGATTCATATTTTGTTCTAGCATCGAGTTGTAATTTTTGAGTTGTAAATAAATAGAAGTGTGATGATCATCATTATTAGAGCATTGTCCCGTGAGGAAATAATAATAAAAAGGCCAAATAATAAAAAGAGAAGGCCCAAAAAATGAGAGAAAAAGAGAGAAGGGGCAATGTTACTATCCTTTTTCCACACTTGTGCTTCAAAGTAGCACCATGATCTTCATGATAGAGAGTCTCTTATTTTGTCACTTTCATATACTAGTGGGAATTTTCATTATAGAACTTGCTTGTATATTCCAACAATGGGCTTCCTCAAAATGCCCTAGGTCTTCGTGAGCAAGCAAGTTGGATGCACACCCACTTAGTTTCTTTTGTTGAGCTTTCATACATTTATAGCTCTAGTGCATCCGTTGCATAGCAATCCCTATTCATCACATTGACATCAATTGATGGGCATCTCCATAGCCCATTGATAGCCGCATCAATGTGAGACTTTCTCCCCTTTTGTCTTCTCCACACAACCTCCATCATCATATTCTATTCTACCCATACTGCTATGTCCATGGCTCGCGCTCATGTATTGCGTGAAAGTTGAAAAAGTTTGAGAATACTAAAGTATGAAACAATTGCTTGGCTTGTCATCGGGGTTGTGCATGATGGGAGCATTTTGTGTGACGAAAATGAAGCATGGCCAAACTATATGATTTTGTAGGGATGAGCTTTCTTTGGCTATGTTATTTTAAGAAGACATAATTGCTTGGTTAGTATGTTTGAACTATTATTGTTTTTATGGTAATATTAAACTTTTGTCTTGAATCTTTTGGATCTGAATATTCATGCCACAATAAAGAAAATTACATTGAAAATTATGTTAGGTAGCATTGCACATCAAAAATTCTGTTTTTATCATTTACCTACTCGAGGACGAGCAGGAATTAAGCTTGGGGATGCTTGATACGTCTCCAACGTATCTATACTTTTTTATTGTTCCATGCTATTATATTATCTATTTTGGATGTTTAATGGGCTTTAATATGAACTTTTATATTATTTTTGGGACTAACCTATTAACCGAAGGCCCAGTGCAAATTGTTTTTTTTGCCTATTTCAGTGTTTCGTAGAAAAGGAATATCAAACGGAATCCAAACGGAACGAAACCTTCAGAGGATCTTTCTTGGAACAAACGCAACCCAGGAGACTTGGAGTACAAGTCTGGAAGTCCGCGAAGCTTCCACGAGGCAGGGGGCATGCCCAGGGGGTAGGCGCGCCCCCACCCTCATGGGCCCCATGGAGCTCCACCGACGTACCTCTTTCGCCTATATATACCCATGTACCCTAAAAACATCCAGGAGAGCCACGAAACAACTTTTCCACCACCGCAACCTTCTATACTCGTGTGATCCCATCTTGGGGCCTTTTCCGGCGATCTGCCGGAGGGGGATTCGATCACGGAGGGCTTCTACATCAACACCATAGCCTCTCCGATGATGTGTGAGTAGTTTACGACAGACCTTCGGGTCCATAGTTATTAGCTAGATGGCTTCTTCTCTCTCTCTAGTTCTCAATACGAAGTTCTCCTCAATGTTCTTGGAGATCTATTCCATGTAATATTCTTTTGTAGTATGTTTGCCGAGATCCAATGAATTGTGGGTTTATGAATTTGATTATCTATGAATATTATTTGGTTCTTCTCTGAATTCTTATATGCATGATTTGATATCTTTGAAAGTATCTTCAAATTATTGGTTTAGTTTGGCCTACTAGATTGATCTTTCTTGCAATGGGAGAAGTGCTTAGCTTTGGGTTCAATCTTGCGGTGTCCTTTCCTAGTGACAGCAGGGGCAGCAAGGCACGTATTGTATTGTTGCCATCGAGGATAAAAAGATGGGGTTTATATCATATTGCTTGACTTTATCCCTCTACATCATGTCATCTTGCCTAATGCGTTACTCCATTCTTATGAACTTAATACTCTAGGTTATCCGTGCTTGCGTGATGCAAAAACATGCAGGCGAGGAGCTCACATTGATTTTCGTGTAGTCGCGGTCGTCGAAGACAGCCAGCGCGCATCGGCGCTCGCGGAGCACGTCGGCGCACCCGCTGGGTGTAGCCCTCGAGCCCCCGGGTGCTCGAAGGGGGTCCCGGCCGGTCAGGCTCGACCGGCCAGGCGACGAGGCGTCTTGCAACACCCTTTTTCTTCTTTTTCTCTTCTGCCGGCTACTGGCAGCCGGACAAAACTTTTATCTTGTCTGCAATCTTCGTGGGGGCGCGCCAGCGCACCCGCTTGGTGTAGCCCCCGAGATTCGGGCCGACTGCTGAGGAGTCGGGCCGGATCTTCCGGCAACTATCTTGTCTTCTCTCTCGCGGGGGCGCGTCAGCGCACCCACTGGGTGTAGCCCCCGAGATTCGGGCTGACTGCTGAACAGTCGGGCCGGATCTTCCGGCAACTACCTTGTCTTCCTCTTCTTCTGGCCGGGTGGGCGGACTCCGACACAGCAGTCGGGATTTTTGCAGCCGGCCAGGCAGCTAGCGGTCGAGTGTACGTCAGACGCACATTTCTCTCGTTTTTTCTTTTATTCCAGCCGACTTCTTTTCTTTCTCTCTCTTTTTTTTCAGGAGCCGGCCACAGCAGGCGGCTTGGAGCGGGACTTGGCGGGGGCGCGTGGGGAACAACCGGCCACGGGGCCGGACCCGGGAGTCGGCAGCGGGGGCGCACGACCGAGGCGAGGCGAAGCCGGCCCGCGGAAGTGGCGGTGCTCGGGGAGCCGGCCGAGCTGGGGGGGGGGAGCTGGCGAGGAGCGACGGAGGCCGGACCCGGCGAGACGACCGGGTGGGCGAGGCGGCGCGAGGGTGGCAGGCCGGCCAGCCGGTTTGCGGGCGGACCCGGCAAGGGCGAAGCCGGCAGGCCGGGTCGCGGGGGAGCCGGCAGGCGCGCGGAAGCCGGGCTGCCCGGGGCCGGGAGTCGGTGGAGGCGCGCGGGAGCCGGACCCGGCGCGGCGCAGCCGGCCAGACGAAGGCGGGGCGGCGAGCCGGCTACCCGGAGTCGGCCCGTGCTGGGTGCGTGGAGGCGCGGGGAGGCGAAGCCGGGCCGGGGCGGGGCCGGCGAGCAGGCGGCTCGGGAGGCCCTGCGCGGAGACGGCAAGTCGGCGGGCGCGCTGCGGCCAGGCGGCGCAAGCGCGGGGCAGGCCGGCCAAGGCCAGCGCGCGGAGGCGGGAAGCAGAGCCGGCCCGGGCGAGGCAGGACTCGGAGGCGACGAGCAGGCAAGAGCCGGTCTAGGCCAGCGGGAGGTGGCGAGACGGCGACTCGGCCGGCGGGGCAAGGCGGAGCCGGTGCGCGGGAGGCGGCAGTAGCGACCCGGCCAGCGCGGCAAGGCGGAGCCGGAGTGCAGAGGCGACAACGACGACCCGGCCAGCAAGCGGGGTGGACCGGAGGAGCGGCCAGCCGGCAGCGGGCCAGG
This sequence comes from Triticum monococcum, assembly GCA_034509565.1. NCBI lineage: Eukaryota > Viridiplantae > Streptophyta > Magnoliopsida > Poales > Poaceae > Triticum > Triticum monococcum. The sequence continues at coordinate 166,639,012 of CM067847.1, read as the reverse complement.
GGCCACACGGGCATCGAGTCGGCACGCAGTAGCAGCGGAGTAGGCGGCCGGCGCGGTTTGCTGCGAGAGGCGCGCCAGCAGACGGACGCGACGCGGCATCCACGCAGTGAGGGAGCGGGGGAGCCATCTAGTGCGCGTGGAGGTGCAGAGCAGCAGCCAGACGCGGCGTGCTGTGGGGGACGGCAGAGCGGGGCGATGCAGGAGCCGGCCCCAATGCGCCAAGGCGGCCGTAGGCAAAGGAGCGGCGATGGGACACTGCAGCAGCCGGCCGGAGCGACGAGACGGTCCTCGGGACGACCGTACGAGGCAGCGGGACCGTCGCGGAGGAGGGAACTGGCGTGCGCGGACGCGGAGCAGCCAACACGGGGTGGAGCCGGGTGCGGCTGGTGCGAGCGCGAGCAGGAGCTTGGCTGGGGCGACGGCAGGGGTTTGCCAGTGCGTGCTCGCGCGTGCAGAAGGACGCGCAGCAGAGCAGAGCAGCACGGCGGCCAGAGTGGAGTGGCGCTGGTTAGCTAGCGCCTAACCACTGTCTGGCTTGAGTACAGGTTGTGACCGACCTGCATCTGAGAAGTGTATGAGCAATGCATGGCCGTGGTTTCACTCGCGTCTAGCTAGCTAGCATAGATGAAGTATGGAGGAGCGAAAGCTTATTCCGGCCAGAGCAAGGCGTGGTGCGGGGAGGAGCAGGCGCAAGCCGCGCGTGGATGGTCACGACCGACCGAAACGAGGCACCGCACGCACGGACAGACGGCCGGCGCTGCGTTGGTGATGACGGAGATGGCGAAACCGACGGTGAGGGCGCGCCGTCCCGCACGGCCGCTTCGGGGGCGGGTCGAAGTCGAGCCCCCGAGCGCTACCGGAGAGACGGCGCGACGCCGTGGAGGAGATGATGAAGATGGTCCCGCCCGGACTACGAAACCAGCAGCAACGCGATAGCATAGTACCGCCCCACGGTGGGCGCCAACTGTCGTGGTATTTCTCACGGGGGGCTTGCGAGTCGACAGATGCCACAAGGGCTTAGTGTGTGGGTAGGACTGCTGCTGATAGGCCCGAGAGCGGGTATGCGAGTAGCACGCGGTAGTTTACCTAGGTTCGGGGCTCTCCGAAGAGATAACACCCCTACTCCTGCATGTCTGAGTATATCTGGTATATCTGGTACAGAGTCGCTCCTAGAGCTGTATCTGAGGTCAGTGCCATCGGCATCTGGCCTCGTATCTGTGTAAATATGTGAGCACCAGAGTGTGTGTGGCGTGGTGCACTTGGCACTAGTGGCCGTATGGATGTGTGTCCATACGTGAGCATGTATGCATGTGTGTGTGAGTCCATCCTCCCTGGATGGATGGATATGTGGTATATATATAGTGGGAGCTAGCTTGCTACCTAAGCTAAATGGTGGTGGCGTTGGATGTAAGCTAAGTGAGTAGGCATGGGTAGTGGCTTTGGTTGTAAGCTACCTTGGGTAGCTTACATGCCAAGCCATGTAGGCATGGCTAGTGGCATGGTACATGTCGTGCTTGTCCCCTGGGGTACTTTATAAATCAGTACCCAGGGACACGGTACACTGTAGATGACGTCGAGGTACGGTCGCCCTGTCGGTGTCTTGTCGGTGTCGGGTGGGGCTGCAGTCGGCAGTCGGCAGTCGGACTGAGGGGCTTTGCTAGCCCCGATGTCTTGAAATATCTTCTTGCCGTCTTCAGGGTATCCGTGTCCCATTACTCCGACACCTGCCATTGTAATCTCTGGCTTCGGAGGTGCTGGGGTCGCTGGTGCTGGTGCTTCTATGAGCTAGCCAGCTATCCTCTTCCGTGCAAAAGCGGATCATAAATGCGGTGAGAGCTGCCATGGACTTCAGTTTTTCTTGGCCGAGGTGTCGGGCGAGCCACTCGTCCCGGCGCTGTGTTTAAAGGCCGCGAGGGCTTCGGCATTCGAACAGTCTATAATTTTGTTCTATTTCATTAAGAACTTGGTCCAGAGCTTTCAGGCTGACTCTCCGGGTTGCTGGACTTATGTGACTAAGGTCATCGGCATCTGGAGGCCGAACATAGGTACCTTGGAAGTTGTCTCTAAAGGCATCCTCCAGATCTTCCCAGCTACCAATGGAGTTTTCTGGGAGACTGTTTAACCAGTGTCGTGCTGGTCCCTTGAGTTTGAGGGGGAGGTACTTGATGGCGTGGAGATCGTCACCACGGGACATGGGGATGTGGAGAAGAAAATCTTCAATCCATACTCTGGGGTCTGTCGTTTCGTCATATGATTCAATGTTCAGGGGTTAAAACCCTTTTGGGAACTGGTGCTCCATTACCTCATCAGTGAAGCATAAGGGGCGTGCGGCGCCTCTGTATCGGGCGACATCACGACACAATTCGGATGAAGTCCGTATGCGGTTTTCGGCCCTGGTGAGGTTATTACTGTCAGGCCAAGCTTGACGCTCGCCTTCTCGTGTCGGGGGTGCGCCCCCTTGATCCGTAGATTGATCTTGTTTGTCCTTCTCTATTATTCAGGTCTCGTCATAGATCATAGGTGTATACTGGAGCCGTTGTCTCTCTGCCCTTACGGCTAGGTGGTGCGGTTTGGTGTTCGACGTGGGTGGTTGCTTTGTCACGCCCACGTGGTGACCGATCTGGTTCATCGGCACGGTCATGTTTCGACGGGTTTGGCTTGACGGCCTCGTCGTCAAATTGTGGCAGTAGTCGGTGCTTCAGATAAGTTTTTGTTGGGCGTTGAAGGCCATATTCTTCGGCAGCTAGGACTTGAGTCCATCTGTCGTTGAGCGTATCATGTTCGGCTTGGAGCCATTACTGCTGCTTTTTAGGCTTATTACAGTGGCGATTTGTTGGCGCTTAAAGCGCTCCTCCTCGAGGGGTTCCTCTGGCATGATAAAGTCTTCATTGCCGAGGCTGACATCGTCCTTAGAGAGTGGTAGATAGTTACTATCCTCCGAGTCCTCATTCCCGACCGGATCGTCGGTGTTAACCTGCCCCTCCGCTACATCATCCTGTTCGGATGTGGTCTCGACGGGGGCTTCTGGGTCTTCGGCATCCTCTGGTGTGTTATCGTCTCCGGTGCCGGTGTTGTTGTCTTTGCCACAATGCGATTTTGAGCGGCGTCGCTAGCGTCGATGCTTTGGTGGAGCCTCAGTAGGTTTGTCCTCAACCAGATTCTTCCTGCCTTTACCATCGTCCTCTTTGGGTGTATCCACCATATATACGTCTTATGTGGAGGTGGCCGTCTAAGGTCTGATAAACGGCGGGTCTTGGCCTTGTTCGTCTCCGGCATCGTCATCCATGTCGTCGATGTCTTCGGAGGCGTAGTCCAGCATGTCAGTTAAATCTTTGATAGTGGCTATGAAGTGGGTGGTGGATGGGACATAAAATTCCCCGCTCTCAGCCCCTAGTCCGGGCTGGGCGTAGTTCGGAAGTGATTCCTCTGTAATGGCGAGGGATCGCATTAAGTCGAGAGCCTCGTTTAAGAGCGAGGTTTGTACGGGGAAACGAGAGTCCGCGGGGTTGGCGGGGGCAAAGGCCTCCTGGCCATGCCTACTTGGCGCAGACTTCGAGAGTTCGAATCTAGAGTCCGGGGGCGAGTTCGGCCTTTCAATGATAGGGGGAACTCGGTCTGATTCCGAGTTCGCCTCAGACACAATCGCCTCCGGATCCTTGATAGTGCAGTTTGCATCGGAGAGTCCAGTGGTCTCCAAACTCCCATCTTCGGACTTGACGGTTTGCTCCGGATCAAAGACCAGAGCGGTGATCGGGGTCGTGAATCCTTCGAAGATCAAGTCTCCTCTGATATCGGCGATGTAGTTTAGGTTTCCAAAACTGATCTGATGACCAGGGGCGTAGCTATCGATCTATTCAAGGTGGCTAATTGAGTTGGCACGCAATGCGAAGTTGCCGAATACGAAAATTTGGCCGGGGAGGAAAGTCTCTCCCTAAATAACATCATTGTAGATGATCGATCGAGCCATCGATCCTTCTGTCGACAGCACAATGGAACTCTTAATGAAAGCACCAATGTCGGTGTCCAAACCGACAGATCTTGAGTCAGGGGTCCCGAACTGTGCGTCTGAAGATCGAAGGTAACAGGAGGCAGGGGACACGATGTTTACCCAGGTTCGGGCCCTCTTAATGGAGGTAATACCCTACTTCCTGCTTCATTGACTTTGATAAGTATAGGGGTTGCAAGACTTGATCTACCTCGAGATCGTAATGGCTAAACCCTAGATGTCTAGCCTATATGATTTGTCTTAGCCTCTACGGACTAAACCCTTCGGTTTATATAGACACTGGAGGGTCCTAGGGTTGTACAGAGTCGGTTTACAGAGAAAGGAAACTACACATCCGAACGCCAAGCTTGCCATCCACGCCAAGGAGAGTCCCATCCAGACACAGGGGAAGGCCTTCTATCTTGTATCTTCACGGCCCATCAGTCCGGCCCATGTTACATAGCCCGGACGCCTGGAGACCCCCTAATCCAGGACAGCCTCAACCAACACCAACACCATTGCACAATGATACATCTCCAACGTATCTATAATTTATGATTGTTCCATGCTGTTTTATTATCAATCTTGGATATTTTATAATCACTTTATAGTCATTTTATACCATTTTTTGGTATAACCTATTGACATAGTGCCAGGTGCTAGTTGTTGTTTTTTCCATGTTTTTTACATTGCAGAAAATCAATATCAAATGGAGTCGAAATGCCACGAAACTGTGTGATGATTTTTTATGGGCCAGAAGAAAGGCAATGGGCCCTAGTTACACCTGGGGGTGCCCCGAGAGGGGCACAACCCACCAGGGCGCGCCAGGAGGCCCAGGCACGCCCTGGTGGGTTGTGCCCACCTCGGGTGCCCCCCGGACTGCCTCTTTGTTCTATAAATACCCAAAAATCCCAGAACCCTAGGGGAGTCGACGAAATATTCATCCAGCCACCGCAGAGTCCAGAATCACCAGATCCAATCTAAACACCATCTCGGATGGGGTTCACCACCTCGATTGGTGCCTCTCTAATGATGTGTGAGTAGTTCTTTGTAGACCTTCAGGTCCGTAGTTAGTAGCTAGATGGCTTCATCTCTCTCTCTTGATTCTCAATACAATGGTCTCTTGGAGATCCATATGATGTAACTCTTTTGCGGTGTGTTTGTTGGGATCGATGAACTTTGAGTTTATGATCAGTCATATCTTTTTATATCCATGAAAGTTATTTGAGTTTCTTTGATCTCTTATATGCATGATCTCTTCTAGCCTCGTATTTCTTCTCCGATATTTGGGTTTTGTTTGGCCAACTTGATCTATTTATCTTGCAATGGGAAGAGGTGCCCAGTAGTGCGTTCGATCTTACGGTGCTTAATCCCAGTGACAGAAAGGGGACCGACACATATGTATCATTGCTACTAATAAGGATAAAAATACGAGATCTATATCTACCGTCATATATATAAACGGATCTTGTCTACATCATGTCATCGTTCTTATTGCATTACTCCGTTTTCCATGAACTTAATACACTACATGCATGCTGGATAGTGGTCGATGTGTGGACTAATAGTAGTAGATGCAGGGAGGACTCGGTCTACTAATCTTGGACGTGATGCCTATGTAATGATCATTGCCTGGATGTCGTCATAATTATTTGAAGTTCTATAAATTGCCCAACAGTAATTTGTTTACCCACCGTTTGCTATTTTTCTCGAGAGAAGCGACTAGTGAAACCTATGGTCCCCGGGTCTTCTTTCTCATATATTTGCCTTGCGATCTACTTTTCCTTTGCATTTTTATTCAGATCTATTAAACCAAAAATCCAAAAATACCTTGCTGTAATTTATTTTATTTGGCGTTCGATCTATCAATATTTACAACTTTATCTCCCATCACACGCCGTTTCTGGCGCCATTACCCAAAAGGGATTGACAACCCCTTTAACACGTCGGGTTGCGAGGTGTTGTTATTTGTGTGCAGGGGCTGTTTACGTTGTGTTGCTTGGTTCTCCTACTGGTTCGATACCTTGGTTTCATAATTGAGGGAAATACCTACCGTCGCTGTGCTACATCATCCATCCCTCTCCAGGGAAATACCGACATAGTTCCAGCTACCATCACACAACCATACCCTTCGCCTCAAGTCGTCGACCATAGATCACATCCGAAGGCTAACAGACTAGAGACCTTTCTGCCTCTGCCTACATCAACGAGTGCCAGGCCTTAGCCCAACCATAAATCTCTAGTAGCAGCGATGGGGAGGTAGTAGGCTGCCATTGTGGCGAAGGGATGAGGTGCCGGCTGCAGGAAAGGTTGGAGGTGGTGAAATAGTGGTTGCACCTGGGAAAGTCCTGAGAAGGCAAAATGTCCAGTAAAATGTTACAACCATTTTAGTAGGAGAAATAGTCGGTGGGTGCCAAGGGGTCAGGGAATCTCCAATGTCGAGTTGTAAACCTCCCGCAACCGTCTGGACCGCGGAAGCCATCCAACGCCGACCTGTATCGGTCCATGGAGTGGTCCAAACGCAATTTATCCCACAAACCGGAGAAAAATGTGGGGGAGATTTGCGGGAGTCCGACATGCGAAACGTCGCTCCGCCCCCGGCCCAACCAAAAGGAGGGCCGAGCCCGCGCTTTTGTAGCATCCAACACTGTTTCCACATCAAAATCCCGCACTCTCTTCTTCCATTCCCTGCCGCTCTCCGCCCAATTCCCGCTCTTTTCTCCCACCCTGTCCTTCCCCCCGCCGCTGAAGCATGAAACCGTCGGCGAACCTCTCGCAAATGGAGTCGGCGGAGGTGTGACGCCCCCGATTTAATCGTACACTAATCATACACGCAAACATGTACGATCACGATCAGGGACTCACAGGAAGATATCACAACAAAACTCTACAAATACAATAAGTCATACAAGCATCGTATTACAAGCCAAGGGCCTCGAGGGCTCGAATACAAGAGATCGATCATAGACGAGTCAGCGGAAGCAACAATATCTGAGTACAGACATAAGTTAAACAAGTTTGCCTTAAGAAGGCTAGCACAAACTGGGATACATATCGAAAGAGGCGCATGCCTCCTGCCTGGGATCCTCCTAAACTACTCTTGGTCGTCATCAGCGGCCTGCACGTAGTAGTAGGCACCTCCCGAGTAGTAGCAGTCGTCATCGACAGTGGCGTCTGGCTCCTGGACTCCAACGTCTGGTAGCAACAATCGGGTATAGAAAGGGGGAAAGGGGAGAACAAAGCAACCGTGAGTACTCATCCAAAGTACTCACAAGCAACGAGCTACACTACATATTCATTGGTATCAATGAAAGGGGGTAGTATATGTGGACTGAACTGAAGAATGCCGGAATAAGAGGGGGATAGCTAGTCCTATCGAAGACTACGCTTCTGGCCGCCTCCATCTTGCAGCATGTAGAAGAGATTAGATGGTAAGTTCACGAAGTATCATCGCATAGCATAAACCTACCCGGTGATCCTCCCCTCGTTGCCCTGTGAGAGAGCGATCACCAGTTGTATCTGCGGCACTTGGAAGGGTGTGTTTTATTAAGTATCCGGTTCTAGTTGTCATAAGGTCAAGGTACAACTCTGGGTCATCCTTTTTCCAAGGGACACGGCTATTCGAATAGATCAACTTCCCTGCAGGGGTGCACCACATTTCCCAACACGCTCAATCCCCTTTGTCCGGCCACACTTTCCTAGGTCATGCCCGGCCTCGGAAGATCAACACGTCGCAGCCCTACCTAGGCACAATAGAGAGGTCAGCACGCCAGTCTAAATCCTATGGCGCAGGAGTCTGGGCCCATCGCCCATTGCACACCTGCATGTTGCGTACGCGGCCGGTGAGCAGACCTAGCCTCTCTTATACAAGAGCAGGCGTTCCAGTCCAACCCGGCGCGCGCCGCTCAGTCGCTAATGTCAAGAAGGCTTCGGCTGATACCATGACGTCGACTGCCCATAGCAATTCCCGCGTAGTTGGTTAGTGCGTATAGGCCAGTGGCCAGACTCAGATCAAATACCCAGATCTCGTTAAGCGTGTTATTTGGAAATAACCACGGATGCCGACCAGGGCCAGGCCCACCTCTCTCCTAGGTGGTCTCAACCTACCCGGTCACTCCGCCACAAAGATCCACTCAGAGGGCCGTCGGGACAAATGTCCTTTCGGACCCAATCCGTGAATCACTCGCGGGTACTCTATGAGCCGAGCCGACTTTAGTCACCACAAGTATCATATAATATGTATATAAGTATATACCCGTGATCTCGGCCTGATAGTATAGCATGGCAGACGGACAAGAATGTAGGGCCACTGATGATAAAGTAGCATCCTATACTACGGACTTAGGATTGTAGGTAAGGTATCAATAACTGTAGCAACAATGACAGGCTATGCATCAGGTTAGGATATACAGAAAGCAGTAACATGCTACACTACTCTAATGCAAGCAGTAGAGAGAAGAGTAGGTGATATCTGGTGATCAAAGGGGGCTTGCCTGGTTGCTCTGGCAAGAAAGAGGGGACGTCAACAGCGTAGTCGATCGGGGCACCAGCAGCGTCGTCAGTCTCTTAGTCTATCGGAGAGAAGAGGGGAAGAAACAATGAATATAATGCAAACAGATGCGATGCATGACATGACAAGTAGCGGTGCTAGGGGTGCCCTAACGCGGTATGAGGTAATACCGGTGATGGGGGGAAACATCCAGGAAAATATCCCCGGTGTTTCGCGTTTTCGGATAGATGAATCAGAGGGGGAAAGTTGCGTGTTCGCTATGCTAGGGATGCGTGGCGGACGAATGGGCTACGCATCCGGATTCGTCTCGTCGTTCTGAGCAACTTTCATGTACAAAGTTTTTCCATCCGAGCTACGGTTTATTTTATATTGATTTTAAAAGATTTAAATTAATTTTAGCATTTATTTAATTAATTTGATTCAACATTATCCAGAAGAGTGCATGCTGACGTCAGCATGATGTCACAGTCTACACGGGTGTTGACTGGCCAAACTGATGTGTGGGTCCCGTTCGTCATTGACTAGACTAACTAATGATGATTAATTAGTTTAATTAGTTGTTTAGTTTAATTAATCAAAATTAATTAAGTTAACTAATTCATTAATTAATTCTTTAATTAACTAATTATTTTTATTTTTATTACTATTATTTAATTCTTTTTTCTAAAACATTCTAGGATGGGCCCCGGCTGTCATTGGGCCAGGGGCCCTAACGAGTTCGGGCGCTAGCGGGCGAAAGGGCGCGACCCGAGCGGGCACACGCCCAGGTGCGGGCGAACCCGACAGGGCGCCGAAGCATGGGAGTTCGATGGCCACAGCCCGGCCATTACCGAAGCGGCGTCCGGCCGGTGAGCAGCGAGGCTGCGCGAGGCCACGGTGGAGCAGGCAGGCACGGCCGCGGGCGCGCGAGAGCGCGGCCAAGCGCGCGCTGGATGCAGCAGGAAGGGAAGTGGCGGGCGCGGGCGAAGGCGACGGCAGGACGGGCGCTGGCAGCACGCGGCTAGGTCGAGCAGGAGGGGGACGGCGGAGCTGCGGCAGCAGGGTGGCAGTGCAGGCCATGGCGGGGCAGGGGTGGCAACGGGCGGTGCGGCGCCAGCGGGGGGCGAGCTGCGGCGCGGGCAGAAGCATGCGGGCGGCCATGGGCGGGGCGCGGGCGCCGGGCCACGGCGCGCGCGGCCAGAAGCCAGTAGGGGAGCGAGGGGGCGCGGATGGGCATGTCCGCGCGAGGTGAACGCGAGCGCATGCACGCGGAGGAGGAGTGGGGCCGCGGTGAGCAGAGCCAGGGCGCGGGCGGATCGAGCGCGCGCGTGAGCGGTGATGTCCGCGGGGAAGGAGGAAAAAGGGGGAGGCTCATGGGGTGTGGTAGGGAATGGGGCAACGGTGCATGAGGAGGAAGACGGAGACGGCGTGACGGAGAGGAGGTAGGCCGGCGATGGCGTCCTAGGCGGCGGTGGCGTTCGAGCCGCGAGCGGCGGCCTCCTCCTGTGATCTCGATCCAATCGGGGGAAAGAGAGGGGAGATATTTTCGAGGGAGAGTGGGGTGTCAGTGGGCATTTGGGGGAGTGGGGGAGGTTATGGGGACCGGGGGTGGGCCGGCCCATTCAGGCGGCTGGGGTCTGCGTGGATGGCCAGCTGGGCCAAAAGGCCCAGAGGGGGGGTGGGGTGGGTGGGCTTTTATTCTGTTTGTTTTTTGTTTGTCTTTTTCTTTTAATTATTTCTTTTACTATTTTATTTCATTCCAACGTATTTAGGCATTTTCTAAAAATGTGTTCCCTTCACTATAATTACCTATGTAATATTAGGCAGTACCCGAACATTTTGGTTTTAACGCTTTAAAACTTTTGTTGTTGCCATATTTTGAATTTAAACTTTGAACCGGTTTTGAACTAACGAGAGATTACCAACAGTGATGGAGGTGGCGTCGCATCGTTAGCAGAGTTTTACCGTCGCTTAATTATCCGGGCGTTACAAAACTCCTCCACTACAAGAAATCTTGTCCTGAGATTTAGGATGTAGAAGGAAACAGTGCGGGGTATTCATCACGTAGGCAGTCCTCGCGCTCCCAAGTGGCTACATCTTCAGAGTGATGCGACCACTAGACCTTGAGGAACTTGATCGCTTTCTGACATGTGCGGCGTTCAGCTTGGTCGAGAATGCGGACCGGATGCTCTTTATAGGAGAGGTCCTGTTGCAATTCGAGCACTTCATGATCCACTGCTCGGATAGGGTCCTTGAAGCAGCGGCAGAGCTATGACACGTGGAACACATCGTGAACCTGAGAAAGGTTCGGTGGAAGCTCCAGTTGATATGCCACTTTTCCACGCCTTTCCAGAATAGTGAAAGGGCCAATATAGCGAGGAGGTAGCCTGCCCTTGATCCCGAAGCGGTGAGCACCCTTCATTGGTGTAACCCGAAGATAAGCCTTTTCGCCAGGTTGATAGACCATGTCTTTGTGATGACGGTCATACAGACTTTTCTGACGTGACTGAGCAGTCTTGAGATTCTCGCGAATAATGCGGACTTGTTCTTCGGCCTGTTGGATGATATCCGGACCGAAGAGTGGACGTTCCCCAGTTTCTGACCAGTTCAGAGGGGTCCGACACTTTCGTCCATATAACACTTTGAAGGGGGGCATCTTCAGACTAGCTTGATAGCTATTATTATAAGAGAACTCGGCATACGAAAGAGATTCCTCCCATTTCTTGCCTAAGGAAACTACACAAGCTCGAAGCATGTCTTCGACAACTTGGTTGACACGTTCAACTTGTCCTTGCGACTGAGGATGAAACGCAGTACTGAACAACAGATGAGTTCCCATAGCTTCTTGGAAACTTGCCCAAAATCTTGAAGTGAACAAGCTGCCATGGTCTGAACTGATAACTAGTGGAATGCCGTGAAGTGAAACAATTCTGGACATCTAGAGAGTTGCAAGCTAACTAGCAGTGATTGTTTCTTTGACCGCCAGAAAATGTGTGTCGGTGTCAAAACCGGCGGATCTCGGGTAGGGGGTCCTGAACTGTGCGTCTAACGCGGATGGTAGCAGAAGGCAGGGGACATGATGTTTTACCCAAGTTCGGGCCCTCTTGATGGAGGTAAAACCCTACGTCCTGCTTGATTTATTCTTGATGATATGAGTATTACAAGAGTTGATCTACCACGAGATCGGAGAGGCTAAACCCTAGAAGCTAGCCTATGGTATGATTGTATGTTGTCCTATGGACTAAAACCCTCCGGTTTATATAGAAACCGGAGGGGGCTAGGGTTACACAAGGTCGGTTACAAAGGAGGAGATATACATATCCGTATTGCCTAGCTTGCCTTCCACGCCAAGTAGAGTCCTATCCGGACACGAGACGAAGTCTTCAATCTTGTATCTTCATAGTCCAACAGTCCGGCCAAAGGATATAGTCCGGTTGTCCGGAGACCCCCTAATCTAGGACTCCCTCAGTAGCCCCTAAACCAAGCTTCAATGACGATGAGTCCGGCGCGCAGTGTTGTCTTCGGCATTGCAAGGCGGGTTCCTCCTTCGAATACACCACGGAAAAATTTGAATACAAGGATAGTGTCCGACCCTGCAAAATAAGTTGCACATACCACCGTAGAGAGAATAATATTTCGACAAATCCAATCTGCTGACACGTTTTGGCAACATGACATTATGCCATGGCCCCGTGATTATTTGAACCGTTTGCTTTAACCAGCCCCGCACATAACGCGAGGTAATTTCTTGACACGTCTTGTCAAAGCAGAGATCGTGTCCCCCTTATTATGGGATTCTCATCAATACGGGCATGGGTAACCCAACCGCGCCACCAATTACGGCGCTTGGGGGATAAGCGAGTTTTACCAGGCTAGTGGGGGCGCATAGTTTCGGCCGCCCTTATAAAGGGATAGGTTTAACCTTTCTCTACCCACGCCTTCTTCCTCCTTGCTCATCCATTCTTGCGCACTCGAGCTCCAACGCCCAAGTCCACATCCTTCCCCTCAACCTTCTCCAAACATGTCCGGAGCGGGAGGCAAATGGATGGCTTCCTCCGTTACGGAGGGACACATCAAGAAGCTGCGCGGAGCCGGATACTTAGCCGCGAATATCACGCATCGGCTGCCCGCTGCGGGGCAGATCGTCTCTACCCCAGAACCTCACGAGAGGGTAGTTTTCCTCCACCACTTCCTCCGCGGATTGGGGTTTCCCCTCCATCCATTCGTCCGTGGTCTCATGTTCTACTACGGGCTGGACTTCCATGATCTGGCCCCGAACTTCATCCTCAACATTTTGGCGTTCATCCTCGTGTGTGAGGCTTTCCTCCGCATCCGGCCCCACTTCGACCTGTGGTTAAAGACCTTCAATATCAAGCTGAAGGTGGTGGGAGGCCAACAAGCGGAATGCGGCGGAGCCATGGTGGACAAGATGCCCAATGTTACATGGCTTGAAGGCTCCATCGTGGAGACCATAAAGGGGTGGCAATCGGCGTGGTTCTACATCACCGAGCCGCGCGACACCAACTGGGCGGCGGCCCCCGAGTTTCAATCTGGAATCTCCATGCAGCTCACCTCCTGGAAAGAGAAGGTCCTATCTTGGGGTTCATCGGTGGAGCTGGACGGACTCCAGAAATGTATCCGGAATATGGCAAGCAAGAAGCTCAAGCTTGTCAACATAGTCCAGGTCATGCTCATTCGCCGGATCCTCCCGTGTCAACAACGTGATTTCAACTTGTGGGAGTTCGACCTGGCCCAGCACCAAACTCTAAGCGAGCTCTTCGACACGACGCACAAAGACGTCCGGAGGGTGCTGTTCAAGGGCGCTGAGGTCCCTCCCTCTCTCACCGAGGACCTCGGGCTAAGCGCGAAGCGCCCAGCGCATTCGGTGAGTTCTATACATCCGGTAGGATATTTTATTTCCCCTAGCTTAATCATGTGAGGGGTCTGAGCTCCATGCCTTTGACAGGACTGGGTGGAGACGTCGGGGAAGATTAATTGTCCGGCCCCTCTGCCCGAAGACACTGCGGACGCTCTCCTGACGGAGATGCTGACTCCGGCTCCTTACAAGGTGCTGGAGAAGACCAAGAAGTCCAAGGGAACCCGAAAGAGTTCCCAACGCCAGGTGTTATCGAACTCATCGTCCGATAACTCCGCGACACACTCCTCCCCCGAAGACGAGGAGGAACATGAATATGCTCCCCCTTCAGTCGGGGAAGACACGAAAAGGAAGGCCGCCCCGACCGGGGGGGGGGGGGGAGGGTCCAAGAAGGGAAGGACTCTCCTTTCGGACTACTCCACCACCACCGCCGAAGGCGGAGACGAGTGGCTGCTCAGGGCCAAGCCCCTGGCGAAGTCGTAAGTATTCAGATACCAGAGTAACACATAGCGTACCTTTGTCGCACTGCTTCTCCTAATGCCGAATTATGATTATGCAGACCGCCCCGAGCCTGTATCGATGTATCCTCATTGGACGGCTCCCTGGGCTCGTCGGATATGGATAGCGATCCACTTCCGACTGCCACCTCCCCTTGCCCAACGGACAACGCCGAGGTGTTGTCTCAAGAGGCACCGGGTCGAGGGGAAACAGTCCCGGAGACGCCTCAAGGCGACCTTCCGGACTTCGGGAGCAGAGGGAGCAAGGCTCCTGAGGGCTCCGAGTTCGGCCCTCAGCCGAACACCGCGCCAGAACCTCTAGTGGTTCCGGACTTGGGCAGGCTGCCTCCTTCCAAAAGGGGCAAGACGCCTGTGCCGGTGACCTCTGTCCATCCAGAGGCACCGGACAATCTGCTGGGAGCGCTTCGCATCGCTTCCATCAACGAAGAGCACCGCACTATTATGAGTGCGGTGATCCAGAAGGTTGAGTCCGCCAAGAGCGGACTGACTGAAGCCTGTGCCAGCCTTCTAACAGGCTTTGAGGTAAATATTTGAAATATAGGAAACATATTACCGCATAGATAGTAGCCCCTAATGCTCTGTTCGGTGTTCCCAAAGAAAAGCCGAACAGAGGATCAAACAATATCGCAGGAGTCTAATATAAGTATGTCTATATGCGTATGCAGGCTTCGCTGCTGGCCTCTGCCACACTGACTGCGGAGGTCGCTGCACTGAAGCAGGACCTCAAAGGGTCTAAGGAAGAGCTCGACCTTGCCAAGAGGCAGCTCGAGGAGAACAAAGGTAAGTAGTACCTAGTCTATGGATATATATATAAAAAGAATGCGATTGCAAAATGACAGGATCATCGTAAATTTGCCAGGGGCCACGATCGAGGTGGCGACCCTGAAGCAAGCACTATCCAAGGCCGAAAACAAAGCGGCCCAGGAGCGCACCGAGCGGGAAAAACAAGAGGCACGGGTGGGCGAGGTGCAGCAAGAGCTCCACGCTCTCGTGACGAAGGAGGAGGCGTTGGAGCTTGACTTGAAGACACGAGAGTCGGAGCTTGCCGCGGCCTTTAAGAGCGCAAAGAGTGCGAAGGCTGAGGCCCAAAAGGCCCTCCAGGAGATTGATGCGATGAAGCAGATAGCGGTGGGTAAGGCATTCAATATGCAAAGCAAGCATGTGAAAGTAAATTACTTGTTACTTACCCGAATCCGGAGCTCTCCAGGAGCATTCACAGATTTGCCCCGCGGCGTGTCGGATGCCACATAGTTTTACCAAGCCGAGGAGGGAAGCTCAACAGAGAAGCTGTTCTGGTCTCAGTATACTGGGACCAAACACCCGATCCCTCTGAGCAACCAGCTGAAGCAACTGGTCGAGCCGCACAAGGCGGCCGAACAGGCCATGAAGGGCTTTATAGTCCGGATGTGGCCTGGCGAAGCCCTTCCCAACAGCTACTTCGGCATGGTGAGGCAGCTTGTGGATGCCTGCCCACGGCTGGAAGTCATTAAGTGGTCCGTCTGCATCGAAGGCGCACGCCGGGCTTTCGCCCGTGTCAAGGTGCAATGGGCCAAGATGGACGTCGTGAAGCTGGTGAAGGAAGGGTCGCCTGCGGGCAAGGAGCATCACCACCCCGAGATGTACTATGAGGGTGTCCTGAAGGGTGCCCGTCTCGTAGCGGACGAGTGTGCAAAAGATGTGATATTTGAATAAACTTGCTCGTGTAATCCTGTATTATGAAAACTTATTCATATGCGCTATGCAACGCTTGTCTGAATTTAAAATATTACCTTATGTTCGGCTGTTTATCAAATCTGAGAGATGGCTAGTCGTCGGCTTCTGCCCCCACGCCACGAGTGCTGGGGTGTTCGGGATAAACCTGAGCACTTTTGTTCCCATTGTTGGGTCCTTCGAGGGAGGTGCTCAGCACAACGAACAACGAAATCAGACTATAATGCGTTATCACTCTCACTTAGCCATAGAATTCTATAATTTTATATTTCGGCGAAGCCCCTAGTATTCGGAAGGCCGAATTCGGGGCGTAATACACGCCTTAATCCGGACAGGGCTGACTCCTTGCTCTAAGCGTCATAACTCTTTAGGGACTTGAAACCTCTCGAACAGCGACCAGTCTCTCGCCTTATCATGACAGTCAGTTTTAGCTTTCTCTACTGAGGTGCTTAGCCCAGCAGAACCGAGGCACAATCGCAGTAGTTCTCCCAGTGCTACCTTAGCCGATAGAGCGGAACGTAAGGTACCAAAACATGGGAGCCGGGCAAACCCAACTATTGACCCAAGACATGATTCAGAGCTGATGCATATAATGCTATAAGTTAGGGGTGCCGCACTGTCGAAAGTGTTCAGACTTCTCACGCCGTATTATGGGGTATGCTTAAGCCCCTAGCATATTGGCCGTACCAGAGTGTACGGGTGCTAGATGTCATGAATGAACATATATGTATAGAAAGGAGGAATGCAATAATAGTCTTAATGTTATGCATTGTTTTATTCAAAAAGGTGCGTTAAAGCAGAATTATACAAGTAGAGCGATAAGCAAAAAGTAGGACTGTTTGACATGTCCCTTCCAAGGGCAAGCTGAGGAATAGTATTAAAGCAAATATTTCACTCGTTATCGTAATCCACCTGGGAGTTCCGTGGTGTGACGTAGCTTTCTGCCTCCTTGGTTACTGCATCATGTGTTCGGCAATCATGCTGCTGAATAGGGTTTCCAGAGATTAAAGTCCTGAAAGAGAAAAATAACAAAGCGAGAAGCCCCTAGTGCGGTTTAAGCCATGACTTGGAGCGTGCCGCAGTCGTGCCCCCTCCCCGCCTATGCCCATGGTATTTTTAATGCGTAATTATGTACGCGTGGCATGGATTTCGCCACTTGGCTGGGATCGGGGTGGGGGCCGCATTGCTATGTGAGCTCGAAACGTGCCAGGCGGTCCTGTTGCCGATTACTCCGGGCGCGCTTGAAGGTGTTCGGGTCCTTAATCGCCGAACTAGTAGATTGCCTTAAGAGGCTGCTTTGCGCTTCTGCTGCTAGGGCCGCAGTGTGCTCCTCCGTGCGGAGAGAGCGCTCTGTGTTTCCATTGACTGTGATGACCCCCCGTGGTCTTGGCATCTTGAGCTTGAGATATGCATAATGCGGTACCGCATTGAATCTTGCAAATGCGGTTCACCCGAGCAGTGCATGGTAGCCACTATGGAACGGGACTATGTCGAAGATTAACTCTTCGCTTCGGAAGTTATCCGGGGATCCGAAGACCACTTCCAGTGTTACTGAGCATCTTCAATGGGCCTCTACACATGGTATGACGCCTTTAAAGGTCATTTTAGTGGGTTTGATCCTTGAGGGGTCTATACCCATTTTGAGCATTGTGTCATGATAAAGCAGGTTCAGGATGCTACCGCCATCCATAAGGACTCGAGTGAGGTGAAATCCATCAATGATTGGGTCTAAGACCAATGCAGTGAATCCTCCATGACGGATACTAGTGGGGTGGTCCCTGCGGTCGAAGGTGATCGGGCAGGAAGACCATGGGTTGAACTTTGGGGCGACTGGCTCCAACGCATATACGTCCCTGAGCGCACGCTTCCGCTCCCTCTTGGGGATGTGGGTTGCGTATATCATGTTCACCGTCCGCACTTGTGGGGGGAACCTCTTCTGTCCTCCGGTTTCGGCTGCCGGGGCTTCTCCTCATCATCGCTATGTGACCCCTTATCTTTGTTTTCGGCATTTAACTTGCCGGCCTGCTTGAACACACAATAATCCCTGTTGGTGTGGTTGGCTGCCTTGTCGGGGGTGCCGTGTATTTGGCATGAGCGATCGAGTATACGGTCCAAACTGGACGGGCCCGGAGTGCTTCTTTTGAATGCTTTTTCCGCTGACCGGGTTTAGAGCCTTTGAATCCGGCATTGACTATCGTATCCTCGGTATTGTCGCTGTTAATGCGGCGCTTATGTTTGTTGCGACGTGACCTACCATTTCCATCCTTGGTATCCGAAGTACCATGGTTCTTTGATATGTTATTGCTGCGAGCCAGCCAGCTGTCTTCTCCTGCACAAAAGCGGGTCATGAGTGTCGTGAGGGCTGCCATAGATTTTGGCTTTTCCTAACCAAGGTGCCGGGCGAGCCACTTGTTGCGGATGTTGTGCTTAAAAGCCGCTAGGGTCTCTGCATCCGGACAGTCGACGATTTAATTTTTCTTTGTTAGGAACCGTGTCCAGAATTGCCTAGCCGATTCCTCTGGCTGCTGAATTATGTGGCTCAAGTCATCGGCATCTGGGGGTCGCACGTAAGTGCCCTGGAAGTTGTCGAGGAATGCGGCTTCCAGATCCTCCCAACAGCCAATGGACTCTGCTGGCAAGCTATTGAGCCAATGCTGAGCTGGTCCTTTGAGCTTGAGTGGGAGGTATTTAATGGCGTGTAGATCATCACCGCGGGCCATGTGGATGTGCAGGAGGAAATCCTCGATCGATACCGCAGGATATGTTGTGATGTCGTATGATTCTATATTTACAGGTTTGAAACCCTCTGGGATTTGATGATCCATTACTTCGTCTGTGAAGCATAGGGGGTGTGCGGCGCCTCTGTACTGGGCTATGTCGCGACGCAGCTCGAATGAGTCTTGCCCGCTGTGTTCGGCCCGACCGGACTTACTTTTACTGTATCCGGCGTGACGATTATCGTCTCGCATAGTAGCGCGCCCTCGTGATCCGCAGATCGATCTTGCATGTTTTGCTTTGTCCTCCAATACGTCTCGCGGGTCTGGCGTATATCCCCATGCCTTTTTATTTGAATGGCGTCAGTGTACGGGCTGAGCTTTTGGCTAGAATGTCTCTCTGTCACGGCCACGAGGTGGCCGATCAGCCGCGTCATACGCCGGGGATGTAGGTTTCGGTGCTTCCTCCTCCAGTCGGGGTAGCAACCTGCACTTTGGGTAACTCTTGGAGGGGCTTTCAAGTTTATATTCCTCGGCCGCCAGGACTTCAGTCCATCTGTCAGCTAGAAAATCTTGATTAGCTTGAAGCTGCTGCTACTTTTTCTTAAGGCTATTTGCCGTGGCTATAAGCTGGCGCTTGAAGCGCTCTTGTTTGACAGGATCCTCTGGCACGACGAAGTCCTCATCGTCGAGGCTTGCCTCGTCTTCGAAGGGAGGCATGTAATTATCATCCTCCACCTCTCCATCTGCCGCTCTCTTAGGAGGGCTGGCTCCTCCATCCTCCTGCTCTAAATCTTGCTGGAGGGGATTGTTGTTGTCTTTGGCACTGTCCGGAGTGCTATTATCTCCGATGCCGATATCACCACTTTTGCCTTGGCGGGACTTAGAGCAGCGCCGCTGACGCCGGCGCTTGGGTTGCTTCTTGGAGGGGTCATCCTCCGTTGTCTCGTCGCATTTGCCTTCTTTGGGTGTGTCCACCATGTATATATCGTATGATGAGGTGGTTGTCCAGTGCCTTGTGGGCAGTGGTTCATCTTCGTCTCCCGCATCGTCGTCCATACCGTCGATGTCTTCGGAGTCGAAGTCAAGCATGTCGGTTGTTGGTGTCAAAACCGGCGGATCTCGGGTAGGGGGTCCCGAACTGTGCGTCTAGGTCGGATGGTAACATGAGGCATGGGACACGATGTTTTACCCAGGTTCGGGCCCTCTTGATGGAGGTAAAACCCTATGTCCTACTTGATTAATATTGATGATATGGGTAGTACAAGAGTAGATCTACCACGAGATCAGAGAGGCTAAACCCTAAAAGCTTGCCTATGGTATGATTGTTCTTCTTCCTACGGACTAAAACTCTCCGGTTTATATAGACACTGGAGAGGGCTAGGGTTACACAGAGTCGGTTACAATGATAGGAGATCTACATAGCCATATCGCCAAGCCTGCCTTCCACGCCAAGGAAAGTCCCTTCTGGACACGGGACGAAGTCTTCAATCTTGTATCTTCATAGTCCAGGAGTCCGGCCGAAGGTATAGTCTGGCTATCCGGACACCCCCTAATCCAGGACTCCCTCAGTAGCCCCTGAACCAGGCTTCAATGACGACGAGTCCGGCGTGTAGATTGTCTTCGGCATTGCAAGGCGGGTTCCTCCTCCAAGTACTTCATAGAAGATTTTGAACACAAAGGTAGTGCCCGGATCTGCAAAATAAGTTTCCACACATTGCCATAGAGAGAATAATATTTACACAAATCTAATCTGCTAACGTATTTCGTAGCGTGGCATCACACCGCGACCAAGTCTTTATTCAATCGTTTTACTGTCCCACCTTAGTGCGTTTAGCGAGGCGGTTTCCTTGGCACGTTTTGTTAAAGCAGAGATCGTGTCCCCTTATTCCGGGATTCTCATCAATACGGGTGTGGGTAACCCAACCACGCCATTGACTATGGCGCTTGGGAGATAAGCGAGTTTTACCAGGCTGGTGGGGGCGCATAGTCGCGTCCGCCCATATAAGGGGATAAGGATCCACCTTTTCATCCACGCCTTCTTCCTCCTTTGCCTATCCATTTCCGCGCACTCAAGCTCCAGCGCCCAAGTCCGCACACCCTAGCTCAACCTTCTCCAGCCATGTCCGGAGCGGGAGGCAAGTGGATGGTCTCCTCCATCACGGAGGGACACATCAAAAGACTGAGGAAGGCCGGATACTTGTCTAACGACATTGCGCACCGGCTTCCCGAAGAGGGGCAACTCATCCCCACCCCTAGGCCCCATGAGAGGGTCGTGTTCCTCCCCCATTTCCTCCGCGGACTGGGCTTCCCTCTCCACCCATTTGTCCGGGGGCTCATGTTCTACTATGGTCTGGACTTCCACGATCTGGCCCGAATTTTGTCCTCAACATCTCGGCGTTCATCGTCGTGTGCGAGGCTTTCTTCCGCATCCGCCCCCATTTCGGCCTATGGCTCAAGACTTCCAATGTCAAGCCGAAGGTGGTGCGCGGCACCCAGGCGGAGTGCGGAGGCGCCATGGTGTGCAAGATGCCCAACGTCCTATGGTTCGAGGGCTCCTTCATGGAGTCCCTAAAGGGGTGGCAATCAGGGTGGTTTTCCATCACCGAGCCGCGCGACCCTAAATGGGTTGCAGCCCCCGAGTTCCGATCCGGACCCCCTACGCGGCTCGCCTCCTGGAAAGAGACGGGCCTATCGTGGGGTAAAAAAGGAGAGCCGACTGGACTCCAAACATGCATCCAAACCCTGGTGGACAGGAATCTCAAACTTGTCAACGTAGTCCAGGTTATGCTCATCCGCCGGATCCTCCCATGTCAACAACGGGCTTTCAACCTGTGGGAGTTCGACCCGGCGCTACACCGAACTCTGAACAGGCTCTTTGAAACAACGTACGAAGATGCCTGGAAGGTGCTTTTCAAGGGCGCCAAGGAACCCGCATCCGCTACCGAGGATCGCGGATTCAGCACGTAGCGTCACGCTCGTGCGGTAAGCTGTTTTCACCCTTTACAGGGTATTAGTTTTTCATAGTTTGACTCCATGCGGGATCTAAGTTCCCTTACCTTTGATAGGATTGGCAGGAGACGTCCGGATAGATCAACTGTCCGGCTCCTTTGCCCGAAGGCCCAGCGGATGCTTGCTTGGCGAAGCTGCTGGTTCTGGCACCTTACGTGGTGCCGGAGAAGAAGGCCAAGAAGAAGGCCGCGGGGACTCGAAAGAGTGCCCGGCGCCAGGAGGTGTCGGATTCACCATCCGACGACTCCAAGGCGCACTCCTCCCATGAAGACGAGGAGGAGGAAGAAGAGACCCTCCCAGCAGGGGGAGGGAAGAAAAGGAAGGCCGCCCCAACTGGGGAGGACGAAGGGTCCAAGAGGGGGAAGACCCCTCCTCCGGACTACTCCACCAACGCCGACAACGGCGAAGAGGAGTGGCCGCACAAGGCCAAGCCCCTGGCGAAATCGTAAGTATCCGGATAGCAGAGTGATTCATAGTATTCCCACATTGCACAGCTTTTCCTTACGTCGAACATGATTGTGCAGTCCGCCCAAGGCCGGATTCGACGAGTCGTCGAGCGGCTCTCTGGACTCGTCGGATGTGAATTCGCTTCCGACGGCTTCCTCCCCCCACCCTACGGACGGCGCCGAGGTGGCATCGCAACAGGTTCCAAGCCAGGAGGAGGTGGTCCTGGAGGCGTCGCAAGGCAACCTCCCGGACTCCAGGCGTAAAGGGGATAGAACCCCCAAGGGCTCCAAGTCCAGCCTTGAGCCGGACACCGCGCCAGATCCTTCAACGGTTCCGGACTCCGGTAGGCGGCCTCCTTCCAAGAGGAGCCAGCCTACCGAGCTGGTGACCTCCGTCCAACCGGAGGCACCGGACAATTTACTGGCAACGCTTAACGGCGCCTCCATCGACGAGGAGCACCGCACTGTTATGAGTGTGGTGATCCAGAAGGTTCGGTCTGCCAAGAGCGGACTGACTGAAGCCTGTGCCAGCCTTCTACCAGGCTTTGAGGTAAGTAAAGAATATGTATAAATATTACCGCATAGACAGTAGCCCCTGATGCTCTGTTCGGCGTTCGGAAAGAAAAGCCAAATAGAGGATCTAATAATCGCAGGAGTCTAACATAATCAAGTCAATATGCGTATGCAGGCTTCGCTGCTGGCCTCCGCCGCACTGACTCCGGACGTGGATACGCTGAAGCAGAACCTCGAGCGGTTCGAGCAAGAGCTCGGCCTAGCCAAGCAACAGCTCGAGGAGAAGGAAGGTAAGAAATACCTTATTGAAATATGTGAAAGGTGCAATTGCAAAAAGTGACAGGATTAATGCGGCTATTGTAGGGGCCACAACTGAGGTGGCGATCCTTAAGCAAGAGCTGTCCGAGGCCGAAAAGAGGGCGGCCATGGAGCGCACCGAGTGGGAGAAGCATGAGAGGCAGGTTGGCGAGGTGCGGCAAGAGATCCAGGCTCTCATGAGAAAACATGAGAGTTTGGAGCTTGACTCGAAGACGCGAGAGTCTAAGCTCACGGCGTCCATTGAAGATGCCAAGTCTGCCAAGGCCGAAGCCTAGAAGGCCCTCCAGGAGGTTGAGGCAATAAAAAAGATAGCGGCGGGTAAGGCATTCTTTATGCAAAGCAAGCACGTAAAAGTGAATTACTTGTCACCTACCCTAACCCGGAGCTCTCCAGGAGCATTCGCAGACTTGCCCCGTAGTGTGTCGGATGCCACCGCCTTCTACCGCGCCGAGGAGGGAAGCTCGACGGAGAAGGTGTCCTGGTCTCAGTATGCTGAGGCCGAACACCCGGTGCCCTTAAGCGACCAACTGAAACAGCTGGTCGAGCTCCATAAGGTGGCCGAACAGGCCATGAAGGGCCTCATAGTCCAGCTGTGGCCTGGAGAGGCCATGCCTGGGAGCTACTTTGGGCTGGTGAGGCGGCTGGTGGTGGCATGTCCAAGGCTCGAAGTCATCAAGCGCTCCGTATGCATCGAAGGTGCCCATAGGGCGCTTGCCCGTGCGAAGGTGCACTGGGGAAAGCTGGATGCTGAGAACTTGTGAAGGACGGGCCACCACCGGGCAAGGAGCATCGCAAGCCCGAGATGTATTATGAGGGCATTCTGAAGGGTGCCCGCCTTATGGCGGATGAATGTTCCATGAATATAATTTTTTAGTGAACTCGCTCGTTTTGTCCTGTGCGCTGAAAACTTGTTCATGTGCGCTAAGCAATGCTTTTTGAATTTAAAATATTACCTTCTGTGCGGCCGTTTATCAAATTTGAGAGATGGCGAGTCGTCGGCTTCTGCCCCCATGGCACGAGTGCTGGGGTGTTCGGGATAAACATGAGCGCGCTTTTTCCCATTCTTGGGTCCTTCGAGGGAGGCGCTCAACACAACGAACAAGGCAATCTGACTATAGTGCTTGAACACTCTCGCTTAGCCATAGAATTCTATAATTTTAAATTTCGGCGAAGCCCCTAGTGTTTGGAAGACCGAGTTCGGGGCGCTATCCACGCCTAGGCCGGACAAAGCCGACTCCTCGCTCTAAGCGGCATAAGTCTTCAGGGACTCGAAAACCTCTCGAACAACGACCATCTCTCGCCTCATCATGACAGTCAATTTTAGCTTTCTCTACTGAGGTGCTTAGCCTAGCTCAACTGGGGCACAATCGCAGTAGTTCTCCTAGTGCTACCTTAGCTGATATAACGGAACATAAGGTACCAAAACATAGGAGCCGGGCAAACCCAACATTTGACCCAAGACATGATTCGGAGCCGATGCATATAATGCTATAAGTTCGGGGTGCCGCACTTGTGAAAGTTTTCGGACTTCTCACGCCATATTGTGGGGTACTTGAGCCCCTGGCGTATTGGCCGTACCAAAGTGTACGGGTGCAACATGTCATTAATGAACATATATTCGTAAAAAAAAGGGTAATGCAATAATAGACAGAAGCTATGCATTGTTTATTTAAAAAAGCTGCGATCAAAGCAGAACGATACAAATAGTGCAATAAGCAAAAGATGGGACTATCAAATATGTCCTTTCCAGGGGCGAGCTGTGGAATGTTATGTGAAAAATGTATACTGCTCGTTATAGAGACCACCTTAGAGTTCCGTAGTGCGGCGTAGCTTTCTGCTTCCCTGGTTGTATCGTTTGTGCGGCAATTGTACTACCAGACAAGCCTTCCGAAGAATGGAGTCCTGAAAATAAGAGAAAATTAAGAAATCGGCAGCCCCTAGTGCGGTTTAAGCCGCGTTTCGGGCGTGCCGTGATGGTGCCCCTCCCCCTGTGCCCATGGTATTTCTAGAGCGTAGTTTTGTATGCGCAACACTGGTTTCACAAGTTCGTGAGGGTTGGGGTTGGGGCCGCATTGGTATGCTTGCTCGGAACGTGCCAGGCAGTCTTGTTGTAGGTTACTCGAGGCGCGCTTGGCGGTGTCCGGACATTTAATGGCCAGACTGGAGAATTGCCTTGAGAGGCTGCTTTGTACTTCCGCTGCGATAGCCGCCGTATGCTCCTCCGTTCGGAGAGAGCGTTTGGTGTTTCCATTGACCGTGATGACGCCTCGAGGGCCTGGCATCTTGAGCTTGAGGTATGCGTAGTGCAGCACCGCATTGAATTTGGCAAATGCGGTTCGCCTAAGCAGTGCGTGATAGCCACTGTGGAACGGGACTATGTCGAAGATTAACTCCTCGCTTTGGAAATTATCTGGAGATCCGAAGACCACTTCAAGTGTAACTGAGCCTGTACAGTTGGCTTCTACACCTGGTATGACGCTTTAAAGGTCGTTCTGGTGGGTTTAACCCTTGAGGGATCAATGCCCATTTTCCGCACTGTATCCTGATACAGCAGGTTCAGGCTGCTGCCGCCGTCCATAAGGACTCTAGTGAGGTGAAATCCGTCAATAATTGGGTCTAGAACCAATGCGGCGAATCCGCCATGACGGATGCTAGTGGGGTGGTCCCTTCGATCAAAAGTGATCGGGCAGGAAAACCATGGGTTTAACTTTGGGGCGACTGGCTCCATCGCGTATACATCCCTTAGCACATGCTTCTGCTCCCTCTTGGGGACGTGGGTTGCGTATATCATGTTCACCGTCCGCACTTGTGGGGGAAAACCTTTCTGTCCACTGTTGTTCGGCGGCCGGGGCTCCTCCTCGTCATCGCTATGCAGCCCCTTGTCTCTGCTTTCGGCATTTAACTTGCCTACCTGCTTGAACACCCAACAATCCCTGTTGGTGTGATTGGCTGGTTTTTCGGGGGTGCCATGTATCTGGCATGAGCGGCCGAGTATTCGGTCCAAACTGGACGGGCCCGGAGTATTTCTTTTGAATGGCTTTTTCCGATGACCGGGTTTAGAGCCTTTGAATCCAGCATTAACTGCTGTATCCTCAGCATTGTCGCCATTAATGTGGCGCTTTTGCTTGTTGCGACGCGACCTGCCACTGCTGTCGTTGGCATACGAATTACCAGGGTTCTTGGTCATGTTATTGCTGCGAGCTAGCTAGCTGTCTTCTCCCGCGCAAAAGCGGGTCATAAGTGTCGTGAGGGCTACCATAGACTTCGGCTTTTCCTGTCCTAGGTGCCGTGCAAGCCACTCATCGCGGATGTTATGCTTGAAGGCTGCTAGGGCCTCTGCGTCCGGACAGTCGACGATTTGATTTTTCTTGGTTAGGAACCGTGTCCAGAATTGTCTGGCCGATTCCTCTGGCTACTGAATTATGTGGCTTAGGTCATCGGCGTCTGGTGGTCGGACATAAGTGCCCTGGAAATTGTCGAGGAATGCAGCTTCCAGGTCCTCCCAACAACCAATTGATCCTGCTGGCAAGCTATTGAGCCAATGCCGAGCTGGTTCTTTAAGCTTGAGTGGGAGGTATTTGATGGCGTGTAGGTCATCACCGCGGGCCATGTGGATTTGAAGGAGATAGTCCTCGATCCATACCGCAGGATCTGTTGTGCCATCGTATGATTCGATGTTCACGGGTTTGAAACCCTCGAAGATTTGATGATCCATTACTTCATCTGTGAAGCATAGTGGGTGTGCGGCGCCTCTGTATTGGGCTACATCACGACGCAGCTCAAATGAGCTTTGCCTACTGTGTTCGGCCCGGCTGGATTTACTGTATCCGGCGTGACGAGTACCATCTCGTGTTGTGGGGCGCCCACGTGATCTGTAGATCGATCTTGTTTGCCTTGCCTTGTCCTCCAATATGTCTCGCAGGTCTGGTGCATTTTCCCATGCCTTGGTATTTTTTGAGCGACACCGGGGTGCAGCTTGAGTGGATGGCCAAGAGCCCTCTCTGTCGCGGCCACGGGGTGGCCGGTCGGCCGCCTCATGCGCTGGTGATTTAGGTGCTTCCTCCTCTAATTGGGGTAGCAACCTGCGCTTTGGGTAGCTCTTGGAGGGGCGTTCGAGTTCGTACTCTTCGGCCGCAAGGACTTCAGTCCATCTGTTGGCTAGCAAATCTTGATCCGCTCTAAGCTATTGCTGTTTTTTCTTGAGGCTACTCGCCGTGGACATAAGCCTGTGTTTGAAATGCTCTTGATCGACGGGATGCTCCGGCACGACAAATTCGTCGTTGTCGAGGCTTGCCTCGTCTTCGGAGGGAGGCATATAATTATCGTCCTCGACCTCTCTGTCTGCCGCTCTCTCATGAGGGCTGGCTTCTCTATCCTCATGTGCTGAATGTTGCTGGAGGTGGTTGTCTTCGGCACTGTCCGGGGTGTTATTATCCCCCGTGCCGGAATCACCATTTTTGTTTTGGCGGGATTTAGAGTGGCACCGCTGACGCCGGCGCTTAGGCTGCTTCTTGGAGGGGTCATCCTCCGCTGTTCCATCGCCATTGCCTTCTTTTGGGGTGTCCACCATGTATATATCATACGACGAGGTGGCTTTCCAGTGCCCTATAGGCGCTGGTTCTTGATCGTCTCCTGCATCGGCGTCCATACCGTCGATGTCTTCAGAGTCGAAGTCAAGCATGTCGGTTAAATCATCGACAGTGGCTACGAAGTGGGTGGTGGGTGGCCTTTGAATTTCTTCATCATCCGCATCCCAACCTTGCCGACCATAGTCCGGCCAGGGCTCTCCTGACAAAGAGAGAGACTTTAGTAAATTTAGAATATCGCTGAAGGGCGAGTGCTGAAAGATGTCCGCGGCGGTGAACTCCATGATCGGCGCCGAATCGGGTTCGATCGGTCGGGGTGCGGAGGGCTCGGAGTCCGGAGAGGAATCCGGCTCCTTGGAGTCACGGGCTTCGCAGAGAATAGGGCTGGTGTTCGGCTCGATCGCTGTAGAGATTGCAGCCCCCGAGGCGGTGTCTAACCACCCATCCTCGGTTGGTGTGATCGGCTCCGAGCTAGGGGTCGGAGCGGACACAGGTGCGGCCTCCAGGGCATTGTTCGGTGGCAGAGCTAAATCGTGCCCATCGTGACAGTGCGGCGTGCTCGGCTGTGGCTCGAATCCGTCAAAGATCAAGTCTCTGCAGATGTCGGCCGTGTAGTTCAGACTTCCAAATCTGACCTGATGGCCAGGGGTGTAGCTTTCGATCTGCTCTAGATGACCAAGCGAATTGGCCCGCAGTGCAAAGCCGCCGAATATGAAGATCTGTTCGGGGAGAAAAGTATCACCCTGGATCGCATCGCTATTGATGATCGGAGAAGCCATCGGGCCTAAAAGCAACGACACAGAGGAACTCTCAATGAAAGCACCAATGTCGGTGTCAAAACCGGCAGATCTCGGGTAGGGGGTCCCGAACTGTGCGTCTAGGTTGGATGGTAACAGGAGGCAGGGGACACGATGTTTTACCCAGGTTCGGGCCCTCTTGATGGAGGTAAAACCCTACGTCCTGCTTGATTAATATTGATGATATGGGTAGTACAAGAGTAGATCTACCACGAGATCAGAGAGGCTAAACCCTAAAAGCTAGCCTATGGTATGATTGTTCTTCTTCCTACGGACTAAAACTCTCTGGCTTATATAGACACCGGAGAGGGCTAGGGTTACACAGAGTCGGTTACAATGATAGGAGATCTACATAGCCGTATCGCCAAGCTTTCCTTCCACGCCAAGGAAAGTCCCTTCCGGACACGGGACGAAGTCTTCAATCTTGTATCTTCATAGTCCAGGAGTCCGGCCGAAGGTATAGTCCGGCTATCCGGACACCCCCTAATCCAGGACTCCCTCATCGGTTAAGTCGTAGACAGTGGCTACTAAGTGGGTGGTGGGTGGGCGGCGAATTTCTTCGTCATCCGCATCCCAATCCCGCTGGACATAGTTTGGCCAGGACTCTCCTGACAAGGAGAGAGTCCTTAATGAGTTCAGTATGTCACCAAAGGGCGAGTGCTGAACGCGGAGGTAAACTCCATGATCGGAGCCCAATTGGATTCGACAGGAACGGGCGCAGGTGGTTCGGAGTCCGTGGCCGGAGAAGGATCCGGTAGTTTGGCAATACGGCTCTCGTGAAGGGTAAGGTCGATATTCGACTTGATCGCCGCTGAGGATACGGCCTCCGTGACGGGGTCTATCCACCCGTCGATGGATGGCGCAACTAGCTTCGAATTGAGGCTCGGAGCGGCTGCCAGC
This sequence comes from Triticum monococcum, assembly GCA_034509565.1. Taxonomy (NCBI): domain Eukaryota; kingdom Viridiplantae; phylum Streptophyta; class Magnoliopsida; order Poales; family Poaceae; genus Triticum; species Triticum monococcum. Next base: position 166,610,148 of record CM067847.1, on the reverse strand, counting down.
GCGATCTCCTCAATACGGTCCAATGGTAGAGCTAAATCGTACTCATCGTGACCGCGTGGTGCACAAGGCAGGGGCTCAAATCCGTCGAAGATCAAGTCTCCGTGGATATCGGCCGTGTAGTTTAAGTTTCCAAACCTGACCTGGTGGCCAGGGGCGTAACTTTCGATCTGCTCTAGATGGCCAAGCGAGTTGGCCCGCAGTGTGAAGCCGCCGAACACAAAGATCTGTCCAGGGAGAAAAGTCTCACCCTGGACTGCATCGCTATCGATGATCGTAGGAGCCATCAAGCCTAACGGCGACGACAGAGAGGAACTCTCAATGAAAGCACCAATGTCGGTGTCAAAACCGGCGGATCTCGGGTAGGGGGTCCCGAACTGTGCGTCTAAGGCGGACAGTAACAGGAGGTAGGGGACACGATGTTTTACCCAGGTTCGGGCCCTCTTGATGGAGGTAAAACCCTACGTCATGCTTGATTTATTCTTGATGATATGAGTATTACAAGAGTTGATCAACCACGAGATCGGAGAGGCTAAACCCTAGAAGCTAGCCTATGGTATGATTGTATGTTGTCCTACGGACTAAAACCCTCCGATTTATATAGACACCGGAGGGGCCTAGGGTTACACAAGGTCGGTTACAAAGGAGGAGATATACATATCTGTATTGCCTAGCTTGCCTTCCACGCCAAGTAGAGTCCTATCCGGACATGAGATGAAGTCTTCAATCTTGTATCTTCATAGTCCAACAATCCAGCCAAAGGATATAGTCCGGCTGTCCGGAGACCCCCTAATCCAGGACTCCCTCAATGTGCGACCTTAGAAAGCCGGTCAATGACGACAAGAATAGCATCATTACCTTTCTGCGATTTGGAAAATCCGGTGATGAAGTCCATTTCAACATGATCCCATTTCCATTCAGGAATAGAGATAGGTTGCAGAGTTCCAGCAGGCCTTTGATGCTCTTCTTTGATACGACGGCAAACATCACACTCAACAACATATCGAGCAATGTCTTGCTTCATATTAGGCCACCAGAATCTCTGACGAATATCTTGATACATCTTTGTACTACCAAGACGGGTGGACTGATACATCCATTTTTCATCATGCTTTTATATCAATATTTATTACATTATGGGCTGTTATTTCACATTATGTCACAACACTTATGGCTATTCTCTCTTATTTTACAAGGTTTACATAAGGAGGGAGAATGCCGGCAGCTGGAATTCTGGGCTGGAAAAGGAGCAAATATTAGAGACCTATTCTGCTGAAGGAAATATGCCCTAGAGGCAATAATTAAGTTATTATTTATTTCCTTATATCATGATAAATGTTTATTATTCACGCTAGAATTGTATTAACCAGAAACATAATACATGTGTGAATACACAGACAAACAAAGTGTCACTAGTATGCCTCTACTTGACTAGCTCGTTGATCAAAGATGGTTAAGTTTCCTAACCATTGACATGGGTTGTCATTTGATTAACGGGATCACATCATTAGGAGAATGATGTGATTGACTTGACCCATTCCGTTAGCTTAGCACTTGATCGTTTAGTTTGTTGCTATTGCTTTCTTCATGACTTATACATGTTCCTATGACTATGAGATTATGCAACTCCCATTTACCGAAGGAACACTTTGTGTGCTACCAAACGTCACAAAGTAACTGGCTGATTATAAAGGTGCTCTACAGGTGTCTCCGAAGGTACTTGTTGGGTTGGATTATTTCGAGATTAGGATTTGTCACTCCAATTGTCGGAGAGGTATCTCTGGGCCCACTCGGTAATGCACATCACTATAAGCCTTGCAAGCATTGCAACTAATGATTTAGTTGTGGGATGATGTATTACGGAACGAGTAAAGAGACTTGTCGGTAACGAGATTGAACTAGGTATTGAGATACTGACGATCGAATCTCGGGCAAGTAACATACCGATGACAAAGGGAACAACGCATGTTGTTATGCGGTCTGACCGATAAAGATCTTCATAGAATATGTGGGAGCCAATATGAGCATCCGGGTTCCGCTATTGGTTATTGACCGGAGACATGTCTCGGTCATGTCTACATAGTTCTCGAACCCGTAGGGTCCGCACGCTTAACGTTTCGATGACGGTTATATTATGAGTTTATGTGTTTTGATATACCGAAGGAGTTCGGAGTCCCGGATGAGATCGGGGACATGACAAGGAGTCTCGAAATGGTCGATACATAAAGATCGATATATTGGACGACTATATTTGGACTTCGGAAAGGTTCCGAGTGATTCGGGTATTTTTCGGAGTACCGGAGAGTCACGAGAATTCGCCGAGGAGTATATGGGCCTTATTGGGCCATACGGGAATAGAGGAGAGAGGCCAAAAGGAAGGAGGCCTGCGCCCCCCCCTCTGGTCCGAATTGGACAAGGGGTGCAGCCCCCTTTTCCTTCTCCCTCTCCTCCTCTTTCCTTCTATCCTACTCCAACAAGGAAAGGAGGAGTCCTACTCCCGATAGGAGTAGGACTCCCCCCTTAGCGCGCCCTTCTCCTAGGCCGGCCGCCTCCCCCCTTGCTCCTTTATATACAGGGGCAGGGGGCACCTCTTGACACACAAGTTGATCAAGTTGATCGTTTCTTAGCCGTGTGCGGTGCCCCCGTCCACCATATTCCACCTCGGTCATATCGTAGCGGTGCTTAGGCGAAGCCCTGCGTCGGTAGCAACATCATCACCGTCACCACGCTGTCGTGCTGACGGAACTCTCCCGTGAAGCTCTGCTGGATCGGAGTTCGCGAGACGTCATCGAGCTGAACGTGTGCTGAACTCGGAGGTGCCGTGCGTTCGGTACTTGGATCGGTCGGATCGTGAAGACGTACGACTACATCAACTGCGTTGTGCTAAAGCTTCTGCTTTTGGTCTATGAGAGTACGTGGACAACACTCTCCCCTCACATTGCTATGCATCACCATGATCTTGTGTGTGCGTAGGAATTTTTTTGAAATTACTATGTTCCCCAACAGTGGCATCCGAGCCTAAGTTTTATGCGTTGATGTAATATGCACGAGTAGAACACAAGTGAGTTGTGGGCGATATAAGTCATACTGCTTACCAGCATGTCATACTTTGGTTCGGCAGTATTGTTGGATGAAGAGGCCCAAACCGACATTACACGTACGCTTACGCGAGACTGGTTCTACCGACGTGCTTTGCACACAGGTGGCTGGTGGGTGTCAATTTCTCCAACTTTAGTTGAATCGAGTGTGGCTACGCCCGGTCCTTGAGAAGGTTAAAACAACACTAACTTGACAAACTATCGTTGTGGTTTTGATGCATAGGTAAGAACGGTTCTTGCTCAGCCTGTAGCAGCCACGTAAAACTTGCAACAACAAAGTAGAGGACGTCTAACTTGTTTTTGCAGGGCATGTTGTGATGTGATATGGTCAAGACGTGATGAGATATAAGTTGTTGTATAAGATGATCATGTTTTGTTGAAGTTATCGGCAACTGGCAGAAGCCTTATGGTTGTTTGTTTATTGCATAAGATGCAAGAACCAAATAATTGCTTTACTTTATCGCTATGTGATAGCAATAGTTGCAAGAGCAATAGTTGGCGAGACGACCATGTGACAACATATTGCTATAGATCAAGATGATGGAGATCATGGTGTCATGCCGGTGACAATGGAAATCATGACGATGCTTTAGAGATGGAGATCAAAGGCACAAGATGATGATGACCATATCATGTCACATATTTTGATTGCATGTGATGTTTATCGTTTATACATCTTACTTTGCTTAGTTATGATGGTAGCATTATAAGATGATCTCTCACTAAATTTCAAGATAATAGTGTTCTCCCTGAGTATGCACCGTTGCCAAAGTTCATCGTGCCCAGACACCACGTGATGATCGGGTGTGATAAGCTCTACGTCCATCTACAACAGGTGCAAGCCAGTTTTGCACACGCAGAATACTCAGGTTAAACTTGACGAGCCTAGCATATGCAGATATGGCCTCGGAACACTGAGACCAAAAGGTCGAGCATGAATCATATAGTAGATATGATCAACATAATGATGTTCACCATTGAAAGCTACTCCATTTCACGTGATGATCGGTTATGGTTTAGTTGATTTGGATCACCTGATCACTTAGATGATTAGAGGGATGTCTATCTAAGTGGGAGTTCTTAAGTAATATGATTAATTGAACTTAAATTTATCATGAACTTAGTCCTAGTAGTATTAGCATATCTATGTTGTAGATCAATAGCTCGCGTTGTTGCTTCCCTATGTTTATTTTGATATGTTCCTAGAGAAAAACTAAGTTGAAAGATGTTAGTAGCAATGATGCGTATTGGATCCATGATCTGAGGTTTATCCTCATTGCTGCACAGAAGAATTATGTCCTTGATGCACCGCTAGGTGACAGACCTATTGCAGGAGCAGATGCAGACGTTATGAACGTTTAGCTAGCTCAGTATGATGACTACTTGATAGTTTAGTGCACCATGCTTAATGGCTTAGAATCGGGACTTCAAAGACGTTTTGAACGTCATGGACCATATGAGATATTCCAGGAGTTGAAGTTACTATTTCAAGCAAATACCCGAGTTGAGAGATATGAAATCTCCAACAAGTTCTATAGCTAAAAGATGGAGGAGAATAGCTCAAGCAGTGAGCATGTGCTCAGATTGTCTGGGTACTACAATCGCTTGAATCAAGTGGGAGTTAATCTTCTAGATAAGATAGTGATTGACAGAATTATCTAGTCACCATCACCAAGTTAGTTGAACTTCATGGTGAACTATAATATGCAAGGGATAACGGAAATGATTCCGAAGCTCTTCGTGATGCTGAAATTGACGAAGGTAGAAATCAAGAAAACCATCAAGTGTTGATAGTTAACAAGACCACTAGTTTCAAGAAAAGGGAAAAGGGAAGAAGGGGGACTTCAAGAAGAATGGCAAGTGAGTTGCTGCTTAAGTGAAGAAGCCCAAGTCTGTACCTAAGCTTGAGACTGAGTGCTTCTACTGCAAAGGAACTGGTCACTCGAAACGGAACTGCCCCAAGTATTTGGCGGATAAGAAGGATGGCAAAGTGAACAAAGGTATATTTGATATACATGTTATTGATGTATACTTTACTAGTGTTTATAGCAACCCCTAAGTATTTGATACTAGTTCCGTTGCTATGATTAGTAACTCAAAACGGGAGTTGCAGAATAAACAGAGACTACTTAAGGGTGAAGTGACAATGTGTGTTGGAAGTGGTTCCAAGATTGATATGATCATCATCGCAGACTCCCTATACTTTTGAGATTAGTGTTGAACCTAAATAAGTGTTATTTGGTGTTTGCATTGAGCATGAATATGATTTGATCATGTTTATTGCAATACGATTATTCATTTAAGTTAGAGAACAATTGTTGTTCTGTTTACATGAATAAAACCTTCTATGGTCTTACACACCAACGAAAATGGTTTGTTGGATCTCGATCATAGTGATACACATATTCATAATATTGAAGCCAAAAGATGGAAAGTTAATAATGATAGTGCAACTTGTTTGTGGCACTGCCGCTTAGGTCATATTGGTGTAAATCGCATGAAGAAACTCCATGCTGATGGGATTTTGGAATCACTTGATTATGAATCACTTGATGCTTGCGAACCATCCCTTATGGGAAAGATGACTAAAACTCCGTTCTTCGGAACAATGGAGAAAGCAACTGGCTTATTGGAAATAATACATACAGATGTATGCGTTCCGATGAGTGTTAAGGCTCGCGGCGGGTATCGTTATTTTCTGACCTTCACAGATGATTTGAGCAGATATGGGCATATCTACTTGATGAAACATAAATATGAAACATTTGAACAGTTTAAAGAATTTCAGAGTGAAGTGGAAAATCATTGTGACAAGAAAATAAGGTTTCTATGATCTGATCGCGGAGACGAATATTTTAGTTACGAGTTTGGTCTTCAATTGAAACAATGTGGAATAGTTTCACAAATTCGTGCCACCTGGAACACCACAGCATAATGGTGTGTCCGAACGTCATAACCGTACTTTATTAGATATGGTGCGATCTATGATGTCTCTTACCGATCTACCACTATTGTTTTGGGGTTATGTATTAGAGACAGCTGCATTCACGTTAAATAGGGCACCATCAAAATCCGTTGAGACGACACCGTATGAACTATGGTTTGGCAAGAAACCTAAGCTGTCGTTTCTTAAAGTTTGAGGTTGCAATGCTTATGTGAAAAAGTTTCAACCTGATAAGCTCAAAGCCAAATCGGAGAAGTGCATCTTCATAGGATACCCAAAAGAAAATGTTGGGTACACCTTCTATCATAGATCTGAAGGCAAGATATTCATTGCTGAGAATGGATCCTTTCTAGAGAAGGAGTTTCTCTCAAAAGAAGTGAGTGGGAGGAAAGTAGAACTTGATGAGGTAACTTTACCTGCTCCCTTATTGGAAAGTAGTTCATCACAGAAATATGTTCCTGTGACTACTACACCAATTAGTGAGGAAGCTAATGATGATGATCATGTAACTTCAGATCAAGTTGCTACCAAACCTCGTAGGTAAACCAGAGAGAGATCCACACCAGAGTGGTACGGTAATCCTGTTCTGGAGGTCATGTTACTTGACCATGACGAGCCTACGAACTATGAGGAAGCGATGATGAGCCCAGATTCCGCGAAATGGCTTCAGGCCATGAAATCTGAGATGAGATCCATGTACGAGAACAAAGTATGGACTTTGATTGACTTGCCCATTGATCGGCGAGCCATTGAGATTAAATGGATCTTCAAGAGGAAGACGGACGCTGATAGTAGTGTTACTATCTACAAAGCTAGAATTGTCGCAAAAAGGTTTTCGACAAGTTCAAGGTGTTGACTACGATGAGAGTTTCTCACTCGTATCTATCCTTAAGTCTGTCCGAATCATGTTAGCAATTGCCACATTTTATGAAATCTGGCAAATGGATAAACAAAACTGCATTCCTTAATGGATTTATTAAAGAAGAGTTGTATATGATGCAACCAGAAGGTTTTGTCAATCCTAAAGGTACTAACAAAACATGCAAGCTCCAGCGATCCATCTATGGACTGGTGCAAGCATCTCGGAGTTGGAATATACGCTTTGATAAGTTGATCAAAGCATATAGTTTTATACAGACTTGCAGTGAAGCCTATATTTACAAGAAAGTCAGTGGGAGCACTACAGAATTTCTAATAAGTATATCTGAATGACATATTGTTGATCGGAGATAATGTAGAATTATTCTGCAAAGCATAAAGGAATGTTTGAAAGGAGTTTTTCAAAGAAAGACCTCAGTGAAGCTACTTACATATTGAGCATCAAGATCTATAGAGATAGATCATGACGCTTGATAAGTTTTTCAATGAGTACATACCTTGACAAGATTTTGAAGTAGTTCAAAAAGGAACAATCAAAGATGGAGTTCTTGCCTGTGTTACAAGGTGTGAAGTTGAGTAAGACTCAAAACCCGACCACGGCAGAAGATAGAGAGAGAATGAAAGTCATTCCCTATGCCTCAGCCTATAAAGTATGCCATGCTGTGTACCAGACCTATTGTATACCCTGCCTTGAATTTGGCAAGGGAGTACAATAATGATCTAGGAGTAGATCACTGGACATTAGTCAAAATTATCCTTAGTGGAATAAGGATATGTTTCTCGATTATGGAGGTGACAAAAAGATTCATCGTAAAGGGTTACGTCGATGCAAATTTTGACACTGATCCAGATGACTATAAATATCAATCTGGATACATATTGAAAGTGGGAGCAATTAGCTAGAGTAGCTCCGTGCAGAGCATTGTTGACATAGATATTTGCAAAATACTTACGAATCTAAATGTGGCAGACCCGTTGACTAAACTTCTCTCACAAGCAAAACATGATCACACCTTAGTACTCTTTGGGTATTAATCACATAGCAATGTGAACTAGATTATTGACTCTAGTAAACCCTTTGAGTGTTGTTCACATGACGATGTGAACTATGGGTGTTAATCACATGGTGATGTGAACTATTGGTGTTAAATCACATGGTGATGTGAACTAGATTATTGACTCTAGCGCAAGTGGGAGACTGAAGGAAATATGCCCTAGAGGCAATAATAAAGTTATTATTTATTTCCTTATATCATGATAAATGTTTATTATTCATGCTAGAATTGTATTAACTGGAAACATAATACATGTGTGAATACATAGACAAACAGAGTGTCACTAGTATGCCCCTACTTGACTAGCTCGTTGATCAAAGATGGTTAAGTTTCCTAACCATTGACATGGGTTGTCATTTGATTAACGGGATGACATCATTAGGAGAATGATGTGATTGACTTGACCCATTCCGTTAGCTTAGCACTTGGTTGTTTAGTTTGTTGCTATTGCTTTCTTCATGACTTATACATGTTCCTATGACTATGAGATTATGCAACTCCCATTTACCAGAGGAACACTTTGTGTGCTACCAAACGTCACAACGTAAATGGGTGATTATAAAGGTGCTCTACAGGTGTCTCCGAAGGTACTTGTTGGGTTCGCGTATTTTGAGATTAGGATTTGTCACTCCGATTGTCGGAGAGGTATCTCTGGGCCCACTCGGTAATGCACATCACTATAAGCCTTGCAAGCATTGCAACTAATGATTTAGTTGCGGGATGATGTATTACGGAACGAGTAAAGAGACTTGCCGGTAACGAGATTGAACTAGGTATTGAGATATCGATGATCGAATCTCGGGCAAGTAACATACCGATGATAAAGGGAACAACGTATGTTGTTATGCGGTCTGACCGATAAAGATCTTCGTAGAATATGTGGGAGCCAATATGAGCATCCAGGTTCCGCTATTGGTTATTGACCGGAGACATGTCTCGGTCATGTCTACATAGTTCTCGAACCCGTAGGGTCCGCACGCTTAATGTTTCGATGATGGTTATATTATTGGTTTATCTGTTTTGATGTACCGAAGGAGTTCGGAGTCCCGGATGAGATCAGGGACACGACAAGGAGTCTCCAAATGGTCGAGACATAAAGATCGATATATTGGACGACTATATTCGTGTTGGGGAACGTAGTAATTTCAAAAAAATTCCTACGCACACGCAAGATCATGGTGATGCACAGCAATGAGGGGGGAGAGTGTTGTCTACGTACCCACGCAGACCGACTGCGGAAGCGTTGACACAACGTAGAGGAAGTACTCGTATGTCTTCCCGATCCGACCGATCCAAGCACCGTTACTCCGGCACCTCCGAGTTCTTAGCACACGTACAGCTTGATGACGATCCCTGGGCTCCGATCCAGCAAAGCGTCGGGGAGGAGTTCCGTCAGCACGACGGCGTGGTGACGATCTTGATATTCAACCGACGCAGGGATTCGCCTAAGCACTACAACGATATGATCGAGGTGGAATATGGTGGCAGGGGGCACCGCACACAGCTAAGGAACGATCTCAATGATCAACTTGTGTGTCTAGAGGTGCCCCCTGCCTCCGTATATAAAGGAGCCAAGGGGGAGGGGGCCGCCGGCTAGGAGGAGGGCGCAGGAGGAGTCCTACTCCTACCGGGAGTAGGACTCCCCCCCCCAATCCTAGTTGGACTAGGATTCCCCGAGGGGGAAAGAGAGAGAGGGGGGCCGGCCACCTCTCCTAGTCCTAATAGGACTAGGGGAGGGGGGAGGCGCGCGGCCACCTTGGGCTGCCCCTTTTTCCTTTCCACTAAAGCCCATTAAGGCCCATATGGCTCCCGGGGGGTTCCGGTAACCTCCCGGTACTCCGGTAAAATCCCGATTTCACCCGGAACACTTCCCATATCCAAATATAGGCTTCCAATATATCATCATTATGTCTCGACCATTTCGAGACTCCTCGTCATGTCTGTGATCACATCCGGGACTCTGAACTAACTTTGGTACATCAAAATGCATAAACTCATAATAACTGTCATCGTAATGTTAAGCGTGCGGACCCTAGGGTTTGAGAACAATGTAGACATGACTGAGACACATCTCCGATCAATAACCAATAGCGGGACCTGGATGCCCATATTGGCTCCTACATATTCTACGAAGATCTTTATCGGTCAGACCGCATAACAACATACGTTATTCCCTTTGTCATCGGTATGTTACTTGCCCGAGATTCGATCGTCGGTATCCAATACCTAGTTCAATCTCGTTATCGGCAAGTCTCTCTACTCGTTCTGTAATACATCATCTCGCAACTAACTCATTACTCGCAATGCTTGCAAGGCTTATGTGATGTGCATTACCGAGAGGGCCCAGAGATACCTCTCCGACAATCGGAGTGACAAATCCTAATCTCGAAATACGCCAACCCAACATCTACCTTTGGAGACACCTGTAGAGCTCCTTTATAATCACCCAGTTACGTTGTGACGTTTGGTAGCACACAAAGTGTTCCTCCGGTAAACGGGAGTTGCATAATCTCATAGTCATAGGAACATGTATAAGTCATGAAGAAAGCAATAGCAACACACTAAACGATCGGGTGCTAAGCTAATGAAATGGGTCATGTCAATCAGATCATTCAACTAATGATGTGACCTCATTAATCAAATAACAACACCTTGTTCATGGTTAGGAAACATAACCATCATTGATTAACGAGCTAGTCAAGTAGAGGCATACTAGTGACACTAAGTTTGTCTATGTATTCACACATGTATTGTGTTTCCGGTTAATACAATTCTAGCATGAATAATAAACATTTATCATGATATAAGGAAATAAATAATAACTTTATTATTGCCTCTAGGGCATATTTCCTTCAGTCTCCCACTTGCACTAGAGTCAATAATCTAGTTCACATCGTCATGTGATTTAACAGCAATAGTTCACATCACCATGTGATTAACACCCATAGTTCACATCGCCATCTGACCAAAACCCAAAGGGTTTACTAGATTCAGTAATCTAGTTCACATCGCTATGTGATTAACACCCAGAGAGTACTAAGGTGCGATCATGTTTTGCTTGTGAGAGAATCTTAGTCAACGGGTCTGCCACATTCAGATCCACATGTATTTTGCAAATTTCTATGTCAACAATGCTCTGCATGGAGCTACTCTAGCTAATTGCTCCTACTTTCAATATGTATCTAGACCGAGACTTAGAGTCATCTAGATTAGTGTCAAAACTTGCATCGGCGTAACCCTTTACGACGAACCTTTTGTCACGTCCATAATCGAGAAACATATCCTTATTTCACTAAGGATAATTCTGACCGCTGTCCAGTGATCTACTCCTAGATCACTATTGTACTCCCTTGCCAAATCAGTGCAGGGTATACAATAGATCTAGTATACAGCATGACATACTTTATAGAACCTATGGCCAAGGCATAGGGAATGACTTTCATTCTCTTTCTATCTTCTGCCGTGGTCGGGCTTTGAGTCTTACTCAACTTCACACCTTGTAATACAGGCAAGAACTCTTTCTTTGACTGCTCCATTTTGAACTACTTCAAAATCTTGTCAAGGTATGTATTTATTGAAAAAAACTTATCAAGCATCTTGATCTATCTCTATAGATCTTGATGCTCAATATGTAAGCAGCTTCACCGAAGTCTTTCTTTGAAAAACTCCTTTCAAACACTCCTTTATGCTTTACAGAATAATTCTACATTATTTCCGATCAACAATATGTCATTCACATATACTTTATCAGAAATACTGTAGTGCTCCCACTCACTTTCTTGTAAATACAGGCTTCACCGCAAGTCTGTATAAAACTATATGCTTTGATCAACTTATCAAAGCGTGTATTCCAACTCTGAGATGCTTGCACTAGTCCATAGATCAATCGCTGGAGCTTGCATATTTTGTTAGCACCTTTAGGATTGACAAAACCTACTGGTTGCATCATATACAACTCTTCTTCAAGAAATCCATTAAGGAATGCAGTTTTGTTTATCCATTTGCCAGATTTCATAAAATGCGGCAATTGCTAACATGATTCGGACAGACTTAAGCATAGATACGAGTGAGAAACTCTCATCGTAGTCAACACTTTGAACTTGTCGAAAACCTTTTGCGACAATTAGCTTTGTAGATAGTAACACTACTATCAACGTCCATCTTCCTCTTGAAGATCCATTTATTTTCTATTGCTTGCCGATCATTGGGCAAGTCAACCAAAGTCCATACTTTGTTTTCATACATGAATCCCATCTCAGATTTCATGGCCTCAAGCCATTTTGCGGAATCTGGGCTCATCATCGCTTCCTCATAGTTCGCAAGTTTGTCATGGTCTAGTAACATGACCTCCAGAACAGGATTACTGTACCACTCTGCTGCGGATCTCACTCTGGTTTACCTACGAGATTCGGTAGTAACTTGATCTGAAGTTTTATGATCATCATCATTAGCTTCCTCACTAATTGGTGTAGTAGTCACAGGAACATATTTCTGTGATGAACTACTTTCCAATAAGGGAGAAGGTACAATTACCTTATCAAGTTCTACTTTCCTCCCACTCACTTCTTTCGAGAGAAACTCCTTCTCTAGAAAGGATCCATTATAAGCAACGAAAGTCTTGCCTTAGGATCTGTGATAGAAGGTGTACCCAACAATCTCCTTTTGGGTATCCTATGAAGAAATATTTAACCGATTTGGTTTTGAGCTTATCAGGATGAAACTTTTTCACATAAGCATCACAACCCCAAACTTTAAGAAACGACAACTTTGGTTTGTTGCTAAACCACAGTTTAGATTGTGTCGTCTCAACGGACTTAGATGGTGCCCCTTTTTTTAACGTGAATGAAGTTGTCTTTAATACATAACCTCAAAAACGATAGTGGTAAATCGGTAAGAAATATCATAGATTTTCACTATATCTAATAAAGTACGGCTATGACGTTCGGACACACCATTATGCTGTGGTGTTTCGGGTGGCACGAATTTGTGAAACTATTCCACATTGTTTTAATTGAAGACCAAACTTGTAACTCAAATATTTGTCTCCTGCGATCAGATCGTAGAAGCCTTATTTTCTTGTTACAATGATTCTCCACTTCACTCTGAAATTCTTTGAACTTTTCAAATGTTTCAGACTTATGTTTCATCAAGTAGATATACTTATATCTGCTCAAATCATCTGTGAATATCAGAAAATAATGATACCTATCGCGAGCCTCAATATTCATCGGACCACATACATCAGTATGTATGATTTCCAACAAGTCTGTTGCTCGCTCCATTGTTCTGAAGAACAGAGTCGTAGTCATCTTGCCCATGAGGCATGGTTCGCAAGCATCAACTGATTCATAATCAAGTGATTCCAAAAGCCCATCAGCATGGAGTTTCTTCATGCGCTTTACACCAATATGACCTAAACGGCAGTGCTACAAATAAGTTGCACTATCATTATTAACTTTGCATCCTTTGGTTTCAATATTATTATTATGTGTATCACTACGATCGAGATCCAACGAACTATTTTCATTGGGTGTGTAACCATATAAGGTTTTATTCATGTAAACAGAACAACAATTTATTCTCTTACTTAAATGAATAACCATATTACAATAAACATGATCAAATCATATTCATGCTCAACCTAAACACCAAATAACACTTATTTAGGTTCAACACTAATCCCGAATTTATAGGGAGTGTGCGATGATGATCATATCAATCTTGGAACCACTTCCAACACACATCGTCACTTCACCCTTAACTAGTCTCTGTTTATTCTGCAACTCCCGTTTCGAGTTACTAATCTTAGCAACTGAACTAGTATCAAATACAGAGGGGTTGCTATAAACACTAGTAAAGTACACATCAATAACATGTATATCAAATATACTTATGTTCACTTTGCCATCCTTCTTATCTGCCAATCACTTGGGGTAGTTCCGCTTCCAGTGACCAGTCCCTTTGCAGTAGAAGCACTCAGTCTCAGGCTTAGGTCCAGACTTCGGCTTCTTCACTTGAGCAGCAACTTGCTTGCTGTTCTTTTTGAAGTTCCCCTTCTTCCCTCTACCCTTTTCTTGAAACTAGTGGTCTTGTCTACCATCAACACTTGATGTTTTTCTTGATTTCTACCTTCATCGATTTCATCATCATGAAAAGCTCGGGAGTCGTTTTCGTCATCCCTTGCATACTATAGTTCATCACGAAGTTTTACTAACTTGGTCATGGTGACTAGAGAATTCTGTCAATCACTATCTTATCTGGAAGATTAACTCCCACTTGATTGAAGCGATTGTAGTACCCAGACAATCTGAGCACATGCTCACTAGTTGAGCGATTCTCCTCCATCTTTTAGCTATAGAACTTGTTGGAGACTTCATATCTCTCAACTCGGGTATTTGCTTGAAATATTATCTTCAACTGCTGGAACATCTCATATGGTCCATGACATTCAAAATGTCTTTGAAGTCCCGATTCTAAGCCATTAAGCATGGTGCACTAAACTATCAAGTAGTCATCATATTGAGCTAGCCAAACGTTCATAACGTCTGCATCTGCTCCTGCAATAGGTCTGTCACCTAGCGGTGCATCAAGGACATAATTCTTCTGTGCAGCAATGAGGATAAACCTCAGATCACGGATCCAATCCGCATCATTGCTACTAACATCTTTCAATACAATTTTCTCTAGGAACATATCAAAATAAACACAGGGAAGCAACAACGCGAGCTATTGATCTAAAACATGATTTACAAAATACTACCAGGACTAAGTTCATGATAAATTTAAGTTCAATTAATCATATTACTTAAGAACTCCCACTTAGATAGACATCCCTCTAATCCTCTAAGTGATCACGTGATCCAAATCAACTAAACCATGTCCGATCATCACGTGAGATGGCGTAGTTTCAATGGTGAACATCACTATGTTGATCATATCTACTATATGATTCACGCTCGACCTTTCGGTCTCCGTGTTCCGAGGCCATATCTGTATATGCTTGGCTCGTCAAGTATAACCTGAGTATTCCGCGTGTGCAACTATTTTGCACCCGTTGTATTTGAACGTAGAGCCTATCACACCCAATCATCACGTGGTGTCTTAGCACGAAGAACTTTCGCAACGGTGCATACTCAGGGAGAACACTTCTTGATAATTTAGTGAGAGATCATCTTATAATGCTACCGTCAATCAAAGCAAGATAAGATGCATAAAAGATAAACATCACATGCAATCAATATAAGTGATATGATATGGCCATCATCATCTTGTGCCTGTGATCTCCATCTCCGAAGCACCGTCATGATCACCATCGTCACCAGCGCGACACCTTGATCTCCATCGTAGCATCGTTGTCGTCTCGCCAATCTTATGCTTCCACGACTATCGCTACCGCTTAGTAATAAAGTAAAGCATTACATCGCGATTGCATTGCATACAATAAAGCGACAACCATATGGCTCCTGCCAGTTGCCGATAACTCGGTTACAAAACATGATCATCTCATACAATAAAATTTAGCATCATGTCTTGACCATATCACATCACAACATGCCCTGCAAAAACAAGTTAGACGTCCTCTACTTTGTTGTTGCAAGTTTTACGTGGCTGCTACGGGCTTAAGCAAGAACCAATCTCACCTACGCATCAAAACCTCAACGATAGTTTGTCAAATAGACTCCATTTTAACCTTCGCAAGGACCGGGCATAGCCACACTCGGTTCAACTAAAGTTGGAGAAACAGTCACCCGCAAGCCACCTATGTGCAAAGCACGTCGGGAGAACCGGTCTCGCGTAAGCGTACGCGTAATGTCGGTCCGGGCCGCTTCATCCAACAATACCGCCGAACCAAAGTATGACATGCTGGTAGGCAGTATGACTTATATCGCCCACAACTCACTTGTGTTCTACTCGTGCATATAACATCAAACCATAAAACCTAGGCTCTGATACCACTGTTGGGGAACCTAGTAATTTCAAAAAAAATCCTACGCACACGCAAGATCATGGTGATGCACAGCAACGAGCGTGGAGAGTGTTGTCTACGTACCCACGCAGACCGACTGCGGAAGCGTTGACACAACATAGAGGAAGTAGTCGTACGTCTTCCCGATCCGACCGATCCAAGCACCGTTACTCCGGCACCTCCGAGTTCTTAGCACATGTACAGCTCGATGACGATCCCCGGGCTTCGATCCAGCAAAGCGTTGGGGAGGAGTTCCGTCAGCACGACGGCGTGGTGACGATCTTGATATTCTACCGACGCAGGGCTTTGCCTAAGAACTACAACAATATGATCGAGGTGGAATATGGTGGCAGGGGGCACCGCACACGGCTAAGGAACGATCTCAATGATCAACTTGTGTGTCTAGAGGTGCCCCCTGCCTCCGTATATAAAGGAGCCAAGGGGGAGGGGGCCGCCGGCCAGGAGGAGGGCGCAGGAGGAGTCCTACTCCTACCGGGAGTAGGACTCCCCCCCCCCAATCCTAGTTGGACTAGGATTCCCCGAGGGGGAAAGAGAGAGAGGGGGGCCGGCCACCTCTCCTAGTCCTAATAGGACTAGGGGAGGGGGGAGGCGCGCGGCCACCTTGGGCTGCCCCTTTCTCCTTTCCACTAAAGCCCATTAAGGCCCATATGGCTCCCGGGGGGTTCCAGTAACCTCCCGGTACTCCGGTAAAATCCCGATTTCACCCGGAACACTTCCGATATCCAAATATAGGCTTCCAATATATCAATCTTTATGTCTCGACCATTTCGAGACTCCTCGTCATGTCCGTGGTCACATCCGGGACTCCGAACTAACTTCGGTACATCAAAATGCATAAACTCATAATAACTGTCATCGTAACATTAAGCGTGCGGACCCTACGATTCGAGAACAATGTAGACATGACTGAGACACATCTCCAGTCAATAACCAATAGCGGGACCTGGATGCCCATATTGGCTCCTACATATTCTACGAAGATCTTTATCGGTCAGACCGCATAACAACATACATTGTTCCCTTTGTCATCGGTATGTTACTTGCCCGAGATTCGATTGTCGGTATCCAATACCTAGTTCAATCTCGTTACCGGCAAGTCTCTTTACTCGTTCCGTAATACATCATCTCGCAACTAACTCATTAGTCGCAATGCTTGCAAGGCTTATGTGATGTGCATTACCGAGAGGGCCCAGAGATACCTCTCCGACAATCGGAGTGACAAATCCTAATCTCGAAATACGCCAACCCAACATATACCTTTGGAGACACCTGTAGAGCTCCTTTATAATCACCCAGTTACGTTGTGACGTTTGGTAGCACACAAAGTGTTCCTCCGGTAAACGGGAGTTGCATAATCTCGTAGTCATAGGAACATGTATAAGTCATGAAGAAAGCAATAGCAACATACTAAATGATCGGATGCTAAGCTAATGAAATGGGTCATGTCAATCAGATCATTCAACTAATGATGTGACCTCATTAATCAAATAACAACACCTTGTTCATGGTTAGGAAACATAACCATCATTGATTAACGAGCTAGTCAAGTAGAGGCATACTAGTGACACTAAGTTTGTCTATGTATTCACACATGTATTATGTTTCCGGTTAATACAATTCTAGCATGAATAATAAACATTTATCATGATATAAGGAAATAAATAATAACTTTATTATTGCCTCTAGGGCATATTTCCTTCAATTCGGACTTCGGAAAGGTTTCGAGTGATTCGGGTATTTTTCGGAGTACCGGAGAGTTACGGGAATTCGCCAGGGAGTATATGGGCCTTATTGGGCCATACGGGAATAGAGGAGAGAGGCCAAAAGGAAGGAGGCATGCGCCCCCCTCTGGTCCGAATTGGACAAGGGGTGCAGCCCCCTTTTCCTTCTCCCTCTCCTCCTCTTTCCTTCTCTCCAACTCCAACAAGGAAAGGAGGAGTCCTACTCCCAGTAGGAGTAGGACTCCCCCCGTGGCGCGCCCTTCTCCTTGGCCGGCCGCCTCCCCCCTTGCTCCTTTATATAGAGGGGTAGGGGGCACCTCTAGACACACAAGTTGATCAAGTTGATTGTCTCTTAGCCATGTGGAGTGCCCCCTTCCACCATATTCCACCTCGGTCATATCGTAGCGGTGCTTAGGCGAAGCCCTGCGTCGGTAGCAACATCATCACCGTCACCACGCCGTCGTGCTGACGGAACTCTCCCGTGAAGCTCTGCTGGATCGGAGTTCGCGGGACGTCATCGAGCTGAACGTGTGCTGAACTCGAAGGTGCCGTGCATTCGGTACTTGGATCGGTCGGATCGTGAAGACGTACGACTACATCAACCGTGTTGTGCTAACGCTTCCGCTTTCGGTCTACGAGGATACGTGGACAACACTCTCCCCTCTCGTTGCTATGCATCACCATGATCTTGCGTGTGCGTAGGAAATTTTTTGAAACTACTACGTTCCCCAACATCTGCATGACTCCAAAGGTCCTGAAACTCCACGGAACACTTTATAATAAATAATGAAAAATCCTCGCCAAAGATGAAGACCAGGGGGCCCACACCCTTCTCACGAGGGTGGGGGCGCCCCCCTAGGGCGCGCCCCCTACCTCGTGGGCCTCCTGGTGGCTCTCCGATGACAATCTTCTCCTATATGAAGTCTTTCGTCGAGAAAAAAATAAGAAGCAAGACGAAACTCCGCCGCCACAAGGCGGAACCTTAGCGGATCCAATCTAGAGCTCCAGCAGAGCTGTTCTGCCGGGGAAACTTCCCTCCCGGAGGGGGAAATCATCGACATCGTCATCACCAACGCTCCTCTCATCGGGAGAGGGCAATCTCCATCAACATCTTCATCAGCACCGTCTCATCTCAAAACCCTAGTTCATCTCTTGTATCCGATTCCTATCTTCAAGTCCAGGATTGGTGCTAGTAGGTTGCTAGTAGTGTTAATTACTCCTTGTAGTTGATGCTAGTTGGTTTAATTGGTGGAAGATCATATGTTCAGATCCTTTATGCATATTAATACCCCTCTAATTATGAACATCTTTATGCTTTGTGAGTAGTTACGTTTGTTCCTGAGGACAAGGGAGAAGTCTTGCTATTAGTAGTCATGTGAATTTGGTATTCGTTCAATATTTTGATGAGATGTATGTTGTCTAGCCTCTAGTGGTGTTATGTGACATGAAAGAATCATCAAGTATCAAACTTCTCATAGTATTTCCTTAGAACGATTTCATTGTTCTTGATATCTTTGTTATGTGACATGTCAATAATTGCACCAATCGTTCTAAGGAAAACGTCCAGGCTTGTCCTTTGCTACAAAAAGGATTGGGCCATCTTGCTGCACTTTATTTAATTTTGTTACTTGTTGCTCGTTACAAATTATCTCATTACAAAACTATCTGTTACCACTTATTTCAGTACTTGCAGAGAATACCTTGCTGAAAACCGTTTATCATTTCCTTCTGCTCCTCGTTGGGTTCGACACTCTAACTTATCAAAAGGACTACGATAGATCCCCTATACTTGTGGGTCATCAAGACTCTATTCTGGCGCCGTTGCCGGGGAGTGAAGCGCCTTTGGTAGGTGGAATTTGGTTAGGAAAAATTTATATAGTGTGCTGAAATTTACTGTCAGTTGTTACTATGGAAAGTAATCCTCTGAGGGGCTTGTTCGGGGTATCTTCACCCCGACCAGTAGAGCAAAGAGTTTCTCCTCAACCTACTGAACCTATTGAAAATGAAATTCCTTATGAGTATCCTTCGAGTATAATAGAAAAACTGCTAGCTAATCCTTTTACAGGAGATGGAACAAAGCATCCTGATGAACACCTAATATATGTGGATGAAGTTTGTGGATTATTTAAGCTTGCAGGTATTCCCAATGATGTTGCTAAGAAGAAGGTCTCCCCTTTATCTTTGAAGGGAGATGCATTGACATGGTATAGGCTATGTGATGATATGGGATCATGGAACTATAGAAGATTGAAATTGGAATTTCATCAAAAGTATTACCATATGCATCTTGTTCATCGTGATCGCAATTATATATATAATTTTTGGCCTCGCGAAGGAGAAAGCATCGCTCAAGCTTGGGGAGGCTTAAATCAATGTTATATTCATGCCCCAATCATGAGCTTCCAAGAGAAACAATTCTTCAAAAAATTTATGCTCGGCTTTCTGATAACAATCGCACCATGCTTGATACTTCTTGTGCTGGCTCTTTTATGATGAAGACTATTGAATTCAAATGGGATTTATTGGATAGAATTAAACGCAACTATGAAGATTGGGACCTCGAAAATGGTAAGGAGTCAGGTATGACACCTAAGTTTGATTGTGTTAAATCTTTTATGGATACCGATATTTTCCGTAAGTTTAGCACTAAATATGGACTTGATTCTGAGATAGTAGCTTCTTTCTGTGAATCTTTTGCTACTTATGTTGATCTCCCTAAGGAGAAGTGGTTTAAATATCATCCTCCCATAGAAGTAAAAGTAGTTTCACCTATTAAAGTTGAAGAAAAGACTGTCACTTATAATGATCCTATTGTTCCTACTAGTGATGTTGAGAAACCACCTTTCCCTGTTAGGATAAAGGATCATGCTAAAGCTTCAAATGTGGTTCGTAAAAGCAATATTAAAACATATACACCTTCTAAGCAAGTTAAAGTTGAACCTAATATTGCTATTGTTAAAGAGCTCTTGTCTGATAATATTAATGGGCATGTTATTCAGTTCTGTAATGAAACTGCTAGAATTGCTAAACCCCGTGATACAGATAAACCTAGACATGTGGTAGGCATGCCTGTTATTTCTGTTAAAATAGGAGATCATTGTTATCATGGCTTATGTGATATGGGTGGTAGTGCTAGTGCAATACCTATTGACTTATACAACGAAATTATGCATGACATTGCACCTGCTGAGTTAGAAGAAATTGATGTTACTATTAAACTTGCTGATAGAGATACTATTTCACCAATGGGAATTGTTAGAGATGTTGAAGTCTTGTGTGGGAAAACTAAATATCCTGCTGATTTTCTTGTTCTTGGTTCCCCACAAGATAGCTTTTGTCCCATTATATTTGGTAGACCCTTCTTAAATACTATTAATGCTACCATAGATTGCACAAGGGATGTTGTTACTGTCGGCTTAGATGATATGACTCATGAGTTTAATTTCTCTAAATTTAGTAAACAACACCGTGAAGAAGAATTGCCTAGTAAGGATGAAATTATTGGTATTGCTTCTATTGCCGTACCTCCTAATGATCCTTTAGAAAAATATTTGCTAGACCATGAGAATGATATGTTTATGAATGAAAGAAGGGAAATAGATGAAGTATTCTTTAAACAAGAACCTATGCTAAAACACAATTTTCCTGTTGAAATCCTAGGGGATCCTCCTCCACCTAAGGGTGATCCCGTGTTTGAGCTTAAACTATTGCCTGATAATCTTAAATATGCTTATCTTGATGAAAATAAGATATATCCTGTTATTATTAGTGCTAAGCTTTCAGAGCATGAAGAAGAAAGATTATTGAAAACTCTGAAGAAGCATCATGCTGCTATTGGATATACTCTAGATGATCTTAAAGGCATTAGTCCCACTCTATGTCAACATAAAATAAATTTGGAAGCAGATGCCAAACCAGTTCGTGATCCTCAACGACGTCTGAATCCTAAAATGAAAGAAGTGGTAAGAAAAGAAATACTAAAGCTTTTGGAGGCAGGTATAATTTATCCCGTTGCTGATAGTCAGTGGGTTGGTCTTGTTCATTGCGTCCCTAAGAAGGGAGGTATTACTGTTGTTCCTAATGATAAAGATGAATTGATTCCACAAAGAATTATTACAGGTTATAGGATGGTAATTGATTTCCGCAAATTAAATAAGGCTACCAAGAAAGATCATTACCCCTTACCTTTTATCGATCAAATGCTAGAAAGATTATGCAAACATACACATTACTGCTTTCTAGATGGTTATTCTGGTTTCTCTCAAATACCCGTGTCAGCTAAAGATCAATCAAAGACTACTTTTTACATGCCATTTTGGTACTTTTGCTTATAGACGTATGCCTTTTGGTTTATGTATTGCACCTGCTACCTTTCAAAGATGCATGATGGCTATATTCTCTGACTTTTGTGAAAAGATTTGTGAGGTTTTCATGGACGACTTTTCCGTCTATGGATCTTCTTTTGATGATTGCTTGAGTAATCTTCATCGAGTTTTGCAGAGATGTGAAGAAACTAATCTTGTCTTGAATTGGGAAAAGTGCCACTTTATGGTTAATGAGGGTATTGTCTTGGGGCATAAAGTTTCTGAAAGAGGTATTGAAGTTGATAAAGCCAAGGTTGATGCTATTGAAAAGATGACATGTCCCAAGGACATCAAAGGTATAAGAAGTTTCCTTGGTCACGCCGGATTTTATAGGAGGTTCATCATGGACTTCTCAAAAATTTCTCGGCCTCTGACTAATTTATTACAAAAAGATGTACCGTTTGTATTTGATGATGACTGTGTAGAAGCATTTGAAATACTTAAGAAAGCATTAGTCTCTGCACCTGTTGTTCAGCCACCTGATTGGAATTTACCCTTTGAAATTATGTGTGATGCTAGCGATTATGCTGTAGGTGTTGTTCTAGGGCAAAGAGTTGATAAGAAATTAAATGTTATCCATTATGCTAGTAAGACTCTAGACAATGCTCAAAGAAATTATGCTACTACTAAAAAAGAACTTTTAGCAGTTGTATTTGCTTGTGATAAGTTCAGACCTTATATTGTTGATTCTAAAGTAGCTATCCACACTGATCATGCTGCTATTAAATATCTTATGGAGAAGAAAGATGCTAAACCTAGACTTATTAGATGGGTTCTCTTGCTACAAGAATTTGATTTGCATATTGTTGATAGAAAAGGAGCTGAGAACCCCGTTGCAGACAACTTATCTAGGTTAGAGAATGTTCTTAATGACCCACTACCTATTGATGATAGCTTTCCTGATGAACAATTAAATGTCATAAGTACTTCTCGTAGTACCCCTTGGTATGCTGATTATGCTAATTACATAGTTGCTAGATTTATACCACCTAGCTTCACATACCAGCAAAAGAAAAAGTTCTTCTATGATTTGAGACATTACTTTTGGGATGACCCACATCTTTATAAAGAAGGAGTAGATGGTGTTATTAGACGTTGTGTACCTGAGCATGAACAGGAACCGATCCTACGCAAGTGCCACTCCGAAACTTATGGAGGACACCATGCGGGAGATAGAACTGCAGATAAGGTATTGCAATCCGGTTTTTATTGGCCTACTCTATTCAAGGATGCCCGTAAGTTTGTCCTTTCTTGTGATGAATGTCAAAGAATTGGTAATATTAGTAGACGTCAAGAAATGCCTATGAATTATTCACTTGTTATTGAACCGTTTGACGTTTGGGGCTTTGATTATATGGGACCTTTTCCTGCCTCTAATGGATATACACTTATTTTAGTTGCTATTGATTACGTTACTAAGTGGGTAGAAGCTATTCCAACTAGTAGTGCTGATCATAATACTTCTATTAAAATGCTTAAAGAAGTTATTTTTCCGAGGTTTGGAGTGCCTAGATATTTAATGACTGATGGTGGTTCACATTTTATTCATGGTGCTTTCCGTAAAATGCTTGCTAAATATGACGTCAATCATAGAATTGCATCTCCGTATCACCCACAGTCTAGTGGTCAAGTAGAATTGAGTAACAGAGAACTCAAATTAATTTTGCAAAAGACTGTCAATAGGTCTAGAAAGAATTGGTCCAAGAAACTTGATGATGCATTATGGGCCTATAGAACTGCATATAAAAATCCTATGGGTATGTCTCTGTATAAAATGGTATATGGAAAAGCATGTCACTTACCTCTCGAACTAGAACATAAGGCATATTGGGCTATTAAAGAGCTCAACTATGATTTCAAACTTGCCGGTGAAAAGAGGTTATTTGATATTAGCTCACTTGATGAACGGAGAACCCAAGCTTATGAAAATGCCAAGTTGTTTAAAGAAAAGGTTAAAAGATGGCATGACAAAAGGATACAAAAGCGTGAGTTTAATGTAGGTGATTATGTATTGCTATACAACTCTCGTTTAAGATTTTTTGCAGGGAAACTTCTCTCTAAATGGGAAGGCCCCTATGTTATTGAGGAGGTCTATTGTTCCGGTGCCATAAAAATCAACAACTTCGAAGGCACAAATCCGAAGGTGGTAAACGGTCAAAGAATCAAACACTATATCTCAGGTAATCCCATAAATGTTGAAACCAATATCATTGAAATCGTAACCCCGGAGGAATACATAAGGGACACTTTCCAGAACGTTTCAGACTCCGAAAAGGAATAGGTATGTGGTATGGTAAGTAAACCGACTCCAAAACAATTTTTAAGGCAATATTTCTCCGTTTTGGAATATTTAGAAAAATAGAAAATTAAGTAGCAGTCCGAGAAGGACACGAGGGCCTCACGAGGGTGGAGGGCGCGCCCTACCCCCCTGGGCGCGCCCCCCTACCTCGTGATCACATCGTGTGCCTTCCGGACTCCGTTTTCTTGCACGATACATATTTTGGTCAGTAAAAATTCATTATATATTCTCCCGAAGGATTTTACTTCTGTATCACGCAAAAATCCCTTGTCTTTGTTTTGAGTTGTCCTGCTGTAGACAAAGCAACATGTCGTCCCAGGATTCGGAAGGAGAAAGCTATGTGGCTGATTAGCTTGCAGATCCTAAGGTCTATGGGGATGTGGAGCATTGTGGTTGGACTACGGAAGAAGAAGAAGACTATGAACCCAAGGGAAAGGAGGAGACGAGCTCAGATGAAGATGAAGTCCCACTACCTCAACCTGGGGACATGCATGTGGAGTTCAAAAAGTCAAGCCTCCCAGATAGGGTAAAGAAACCTAAGATCGAGTTTATCCCTTTTCGCCTCTTGTAGGAGAACAAGAAGGAACTATGCAAAAAGATACTGAGCTTGGAGCAGGAGATCGAGGACCTAAGGGACCAAAATTATGTCCTCAAGCGCAAATTAAGTAAGAAGCCTATGTCATCAACAAAATCACCACCGTCTCCTCCAACAAAGAAGAATTGAGTATCTCGGTATGGGCACTCCACTTGGCAACTGCCAAGCTTGGGGGAGTGCCCCGGTATCGTATCACCATCACTTTTTATCTTTACCGTTTATCTTAGTTCGATCTTATTAGTAGTATTTTGATCTGGTAGAATAAAGTTTATGGCATGATCTAGTTGTGAGTTTTGCTTTATTATCCTTCTATGTAATCGAGTCCGTGAGTTATATAAATATTAGTGTTGAGTCAAGGGCTTGATTGTTTTGCCATGATCCTAAGTGAATAAAAGAAAAGAGAAAGAAATAAAAAGAAACAAAGAGATCATATGGATCTCATGGAGAGTAATGAGCTCACATAGAAAAAGTATGATGAATAAAAGTTGTTGAGAGTTGACAAGCATAGTTTTGGTCATCGTTGCAATTAATAGGAAGTAATAAAGAAAGAGAAGTCTTCACATATAGATATACTATCTTGGACATCTTTTATGATTGTGAGCACTCAATAAAATATGACATGCTAAAGAGTTGACATTGGACAAGGAAGACAACGTAATGGGTTATGTTTTCTTACATCTAAGATAAATTATATTGTCTTGGATCTTCCAACATGTTGAGCTTGCCTTTCCCCTCATGCTAGCCAAATTCATTGCACCAAGTAGAGATACTACTTGTGCTTCCAAATACCCTTAAACCAATTTTGCCATGAGAGTCCACCATATCTACCTATGGATTGAATAAGATCCTTCAAGTAAGTTGTCATCGGTGCAAAGCAATAAAAATTGCTCTCTAAATATGTATGATTGATTGGTGTGGGAGAAATAAGCTTTATACTATCTTGTGATGTGGAAGTAATAAAAGTGACGGACTACATAATAAAGGTTCATATCACAAGGGGCAATATAAAGTGATGTTCTTTCGCATTAACATTATGTGCATCCAACCATAAAATCGCATGGAAACCTATGCTTCCCTCTGCGAAGGGCCTATCTTTTATCATTATCTTCTACCTTATGCAAGAGTCATGGTGATTTTCACCCTTCCTTTTTCCACTTTATCCTTTGGCAAGCACAGTATGTTGGAAAGATCCTGGTATATATGGCTAATTGAATGTGTGTTTTCATGAACTATTACTGTTGACATTACCCATGAGGTAAAACGTTGGGAGGCAGGACTATAAGCCCCTATCTTTCTCTGTGTCCGATTAAAACTCCACACCCATAAGTATTGCGTGAGTGTCAGCAATTGTGAAAGAGTATATGATAGTTGAGTATGTGGACTTGCTGAAAAGCTCTTATACATTGACTCTTTCCTATGTTATGATAAATTGCAATTGCTTCAATGACCGAGATTGTAGTTTGTTAGTTTTTAATGAAGTTTACGATTCATACCTGATATTGTGATTGAATTATTACTCTAGCATTAGAGATCATATGACAAAAATTATATAAATTGCTGTTATAAGAATGATCATGATGCCCTCATGTCCGTATTTTATTTTTATCGACACCTTCATCTCTAAACATGTGGACATATTTTTCGATTTCGGCTTTTCGCTTGAGGACAAGCGAGGTCTAAGCTTGGGGGAGTTGATACGTCCATTTTGCATCATGCTTTTATATCAATATTTATTGCATTATGGGCTGTTATTTCACATTATGTCACAATACTTATGGCTATTCTCTATTATTTTACAAGGTTTACATAAGGAGGGAGAATGCCGGCAGCTAGAATTCTGGGGTGGAAAAGGAGCAAATATTAGAGACCTATTCTGCACAACTCCAAAAGTCCTGAAACTCCACGGAACACCTTATAATAAATAATGAAAAATCCTCGCCAAAGATAAAGACCAGGGGGCCCACACCCTTCTCACGAGGGTGCCCCCCCCCTAGGGCGCCCCCCTGCCTAGTGGGCCCCCTAGTGGCTCTCCGATGACCATCTTCTCCTATATGAAGTCTTTCGTCGAGAAAAAAAGAAGCAAGACGAAACTCTGCCGCCACGAGGCGGAACCTTGGCGGATCCAATGTAGAGCTCCGGCAAAGTTGTTCTGCCGGGGAAACTTCCCTCTCGGAGGGGGAAATCATCGCCATCGTCATCACCAACGCTCCTCTCATCGGGAGAGGGCAATCTCCATCAACATCTTCATCAGCACCGTCTCATCTCAAAACCCTAGTTCATCTCTTGTATTCGATTCCTGTCTTCAAGTCCGGGATTGGTGCTAGTAGGTTGCTAGTAGTGTTAGTTACTCCTTGTAGTTGATGCTAGTTGGTTTAATTGGTGGAAGATCATATGTTCAGATCCTTTATGCATATTAATACCCCTCTGATTATGAACATGTTTATGCTTTGTGAGTAGTTACGTTTGTTCCTGAGGACAAGGGAGAAGTCTTGCTATTAGTAGTCATGTGAATTTGGTATTCGTTCGATATTTTGATGAGATGTATGTTGTCTAGCCTCTAGTGGTGTTATGTGAACATCGACTACATAACACTTCACCATTATTTGGGCCTAGAGGAAGGCATTGGGAAGTAATAAGTAGATGATGGGTTGCTAGAGTGACAGAAGCTTAAACCCTAGTTTATGCGTTGCTTCGTAAGGGGCTGATTTGGATCCATATGTTTCATGCTATGGTTAGGTTTACCTTAATACTTTTGTTGTAGTTGCGGATGCTTGCAATAGAGGTTAATCATAAGTGGGATTCTTGTTCAAGTAAGAACAGCACCCAAGCACCGATCCACCCACATATCAAATTATCAAAGTATCAAACGCGAATCATATGAATGTGATGAAAACTAGCTTGGCGATATTCCCATGTGTCCTCGGGAGCGCTTTTCCTTATATAAGAGTTTGTCCAGGCTTGTCCTTTGCTACAAAAAGAATTGGGCCATCTTGCTGCACTTTATTTACTCTTGTTACTTGTTGCTCGTTACGAATTATCTCATTACAAAACTATCTGTTACCACTTATTTCAGTACTTGCAGAGAATACCTTGCTGAAAACCGTTTATCATTTCCTTCTGCTCCTCGTTGGGTTCGACACTCTTACTTATCGAAAGGACTACGATAGATCCCCTATAATTGTGGGTTATCATGGACAAAGGCGTATCATGAGCTTCTTTCATAACCTTTTTAGTCTGATCCAGGTTTTTCCTCGAACATGGTACCACTAGGCGGCCTTTGAAGTACAAGGCACCATCATCGGTGATAGTGAAGAATGAGGGCTTTCCCTCTGCGAGATGGCGTTTAATCTTCTGGACTTCAGAGTCATAACCTTGAATAGTCTTTATACCGTCTACGAGATCTGGTACGACAGCCAGAGTATTTAGAGAACCCTTAGTGACAACACAAAGATTCATCTTTTGGAACTCTGGGGGAGGGGGAGCGAGTGCACCAGGAGCAACAATATGAAGGTTCAGCTTTCTAAATTCTTCGACAAGCGAGGGCTGAACTTTGTGAACCTGGAGGTGGTTGCAGTAAGACTTGCGGCTCAAGGCATCAGCCATTAGATTAGCCTTGCCTGGGGTATAGGATATACCCACGTCAAAGTCTGCAACAGTCTCCATCCATCTCTGCTGACGGAGGTTCAGGTCTGGCTGAGTAAACAGATACTTCAGACTTTGGTGGTCGGTGAAGATCTCGCAACGATTACTGAGAAGGTAATGTCGCCACTGCTTCAGAGCATGAATGATAGCAGCAAGCTCGAGCTCGTGAATTGGGTAGTTTTCTTCGTGAGGGCGCAGTTGACGAGAGGCATAAGCAATCACTCTGCGCTCTTGCATTAGGACACAGCCTAATCCCTGACGAGAAGCGTCGCAGTAAATGACGAAGTCCGTCTTAGTGTCAGGCGGAGCAAGCACTGGGGAAGAAGTCAACTTGTCTTTGAGTGCCTGGAAACTTTCCTGACACTTGTCTGTTCATTGGAACTTGACGCCCTTATGCAACAGGTTAGTTAGAGGCCTAGCAATCTTGGAGAAGTTCTCGACGAATCGACGGCAATAGCTAGCGAGACCGAGAAAGCTTTGGACTTGCTTGACATTCTTCGGAGGAGTCCAATCGAGAGTAGCCTGGACTCGTTCAGGGTTGACGGCAATACCATCCTTGGAGATGACATGCCCTAGATAGGTTACTTCGGGGAGCCAGAATTCACACTTGGAATACTTAGCGTAGAGTTGATGCTCTCGAAGCTTTTCCAGCACAAGACAAAGATGTTCATCATGTTCTTCTTTGTTCTTGGAAAATACAAGGATATCATCCAGGTAAACCACGACGAACTTGTCGAGGTAATCCATGAATATGTAGTTCATCAGACGAGAGAAGGTGGCTGGAGCATTCGTTAAGCCGAATGACATGACGGTGTACTCGTATGATCCATACCGAGTCATGAAGGCGGTCTTTGGGATATCCTCTTCACGGACACGGATCTGGTGGTAACCCAACCTCAAGTCGAGTTTGGAGAACACTAATGAACCATCCAGTTGATCATAAAGATCATTGATCCGAGGGAGGGGATATTTGTTCTGAATAGTGGCTTGGTTAATAGGACGATAGTCTTGGACTAATCGGTCCGTCCCATCCTTCTTCTTAACAAAGAGAGAAGGTGCTCCCCAAGGAGAGCAACTAGGGCAAATGAAACCTTTGCTAAGAGATTTGTCGATTTCCTGCTTAAGCTCAATGAGTTCATGCGGCGGCATCTTGTAGGGTCGTTTGGCTATAGGGGTGGTGCCTGGTTTTAAGTCGATGATGAATTCGATAGCTCTAGCAGGGGGAATCCCGGGAAGTTCTTCCGGAAAGATGTCTTGGAATTCGTGAACGATGGGAATGTTTTCAATGCCCTCGAGTGGTGCAGCATTTAATGCATTCAAGGCATAAAGTCGTGCCTCGGCATTTTGAACCAGATGAGCCTGGTAAGTAACTATTTCATCGGAAGGATGTAGTAGATGGACGGTCTTAGTGGCACAAACTATAGAAGTAGTATGCGCTTTCAACCAATCCATCCCCAGAATGAGGTCGATGTTAGATGACTTCACGATAATGGGAGAGGCATAGAATTCCAGCCCTTCGATTTCCACGGGGACATCCATGCGGACGCCGATGCCCACGGGGTTTTTTACCACTACTGAAGTGTTCATCTCCTCACATTTAATGTCGTGCTTGTATGCAAAATCTTCTGACATGAATGAATGTGATGCTTCTGAATCGAATAAAACAGATGCAGGTACTGAATTTACGAGGAGTGTACCCATCACAGTAGCAGGCCGGTCTTGAGCTTCATTGAGATCAACGTGGTTGGCATGAACACAACCATAAGACCTGGCATTGGTGTTGCGGGGATGGTTGCTTCCACGGCCAGCTACAGGGAGGGCCAGTTGATTCTGGTTCTGGTTGCATTCCCTAGCACGGTGTCCTGGTTGACCACACCTGAAGCACAGACCATTATTGGGAGTGAGAACAGGAGCTCGGGTGGTGGAGCTGGAAGTCTTGGCTGCCTAGTTGGTGGGGGAGGCAGACACAATGCAGCATAGGACCGCCTTGGAGCAGGTGCAGTTGGCTGGTATATGCTGTTGGGAATCCATATCCTACGCTTCTGCAAGGACAGGCCCGAAGATGAGCCCGTGTCATGGTTGTGCCTATGAGAGATCTGGTGTTCCTGCAGACCAGTTTCGACACTGACGTCCTTGTTCACCAACGTGGCAAAACCAGCAAGTCATATAATAAAAGTGCGAGCTTGATGTCAGCTTGAAGGCCATCACGGAACTTCTCCTCTCTGCGTGCATCAGTTGCATTGTCTTCTTCAGCATAGCGAGATAAATCCAGAAACTCCCGCCGATAAGCTTCCACAGTTTTGTTGCCCTTGGTGAGGTTGCGAAACTCACGCTTCTCCCAGTCCATGACTCCCTGGGAATGAAGCGGGCACGAAAAGCGGCTTGGAAATCTGGCCATGTGATGATTGTCCCAGCTGGCAGAGTACGCCTGTGGCTGTCCCACCATTGAGCAGTGGGTCCCTTCAAGAAGAAGGAAGCAAAGGTGACATAGCTGGCATGGGCTACATCAGCAGACTCCATCTCATAGGTGATGTCATGGAGCCAGTCATCAGCATCCATAGGCTGAGTTGAGCTGCGGTACACAGTTGGGTTGAGGCGCATGAAATCCTGCAGAGTCACTTGGGCTGGCTGCTGGTTCATATTGGGGCGAGGAAACTGAGCCATAATATTCTCCATGAACTGGCGATTTAGCTCAAACTGTTGCATCATACCAGCCATGTACTCAGGCGGTGGTGGAGGATGGCCACCACGACCACGACCACCTGGTCTAACCATCCTGCTAATATATAACAGGGGTAGTTCAGCATTGAGAAATTGCAAGGACAAGAATCATTCATGATGAAACATGCATAATGAAAGGAACATGATAGATACTACATAGTAGTTGGCATATCTTACAAAAGAGATCATGCATAGAGTTCAGTACATAGACTAAGAACATCATAGGTGGCACGCAAGCTCGCGATGAATGCATCTAATACTAACAAGCAAGCCTACATCAGTTCCAGGAGGAACTGTGGAGGTAGGTGTAGCCTGACAGCTGCTAGTGATGCGATGGGAAGTCCTCCATGTCAGTAGCCTGGGGTCCATGGATACTCTGGTGCAGAACCCGACGCACAGGTGGCAGAAGAGGACCAAGTGCAGGAGAGTAGCCTCCCACATCTGGCCAGCCGACACCCTGGGGCATCACGGTCCTGGCAGGGTAGATCACAGAACATGATAGGTCACCAGATCGGACAAAGGGGTGCAACAGCGTCAGAGCATGGTACAAGTGCTGACGAGTGGTGTACAACTCGTGGCGGAGAGCTCGATTAGCTCTATCCAGCCCATCAGCATGCAGAACCAGGTTCTGATGGTAGAAGGGCTCTCGGGTGACAGTGGAGTAGGCAGCAGTGTAGTACCCCTCTGCACCAACATCGGATGCGATAGCAATGTGCCTGAAAGAGGAGGTGTCTAACTCCTGATACTCTCCATGAAGACGTGTCAGAGCAGCATAAGCAGCATCGTGGACCGCCATGTCGATAGTCACTCCAACACCATGAGTAGTGTGCATCACGGTAGTGGAGTCATACTCCCGAGAGTAGAGGTGGACAATGGCACGGTACTACTCCTGGTTAAAGTCCTGGTACTCCTCGTAGACGGTGTAATCAGGGTGCCAACGATAACCCAGATAGGTCATCATCTCAACCAACACAGCAGGTGATCCTGAGGCACTAATGGCCGTCATGTGGCGCACGACCTGTCTCGTGGGTTCCATATGAAAACAAAGATGTTTCAAATAAGCCAAATGACAGTGTGGATAATGTTCAATATACTATTCTAAGGAATAGCTAGGGCTTATCCAACTTTGGGGTGAACGTGGTCACGGGATCCTAATGTTAGAGTTAGTAAATTCGTTTAACCCGAGTAGAAGAGATTTCAGAGTCCCAGAGTAAGGATCGAGGAGTAAACAATCCTAATACCACCCAAATGGTGACGTGGGCCCGTAAGACACACAACCATGTTAGTAAAAGTTTTTTCAATGTCTAGACTCAACTTCGGCCAAGGAGTGTGGAAGGGGGATTCCTACAGGCACTCGGCTCTGATACCAACTTGTGACGCCCCCGATTTAATCGTACACTAATCATACACGCAAACATGTACGATCACGATTAGCGACTCACGGGAAGATATCACAACACAACTCTACAAATAAAATAAGTCATAAAAGCATCATATTACAAGCCAGGGGCCTCGAGGGCTCGAATACAAGAGCTCGATCATAGACGAGTCAGCGGAAGCAACAATATCTGAGTACAGACATAAGTTAAACAAGTTTGCCTTAAGAAGGCTAGCACAAACTGGGATACATATCGAAAAAGGCGCAGGCCTCCTGCCTGGGATCCTCCTAAACTACTCCTGGTCGTCGTCAGCAGCCTGCACGTAGTAGTAGGCACCTCCCGAGTAGTAGCAGTCGTCATCAACAGTGGCGTCTGGCTCCTGGACTACAACGTCTGGTCGCAACAATCGGGTATAGAAAGGGGGAACAAAGCAACCGTGAGTACTCATCCAAAGTACTCGCAAGCAAGGAGCTACACTACATATGCATTGGTATCAATGAAAGGGGGTAGTATATGTGGACTGAACTCCAGAATGCCGGAATAAGAGGGGGATAGCTAGTCATATCGAAGACTACGCTTCTGGCCACCTCCATTTTGCAGCATGTAGAAGAGAGTAGATGGTAAGTTCACCAAGTATCATCGCATAGCATAAACCTACCCGGTGATCCTCCCCTCGTCGCCCTGTGAGAGAGCGATCACCGGTTGTATCTAGCACTTGGAAGGGTGTGTTTTATTAAGTATCCGACTCTAGTTGTCATAAGGTCAAGGTACAACTCTGGGTCGTCCTTTTTCCGAGGGACACGGCTATTCGAATAGATCAACTTCCCTGTAGGGGTGCACCACATTTCCCAACACGCTCGATCCCCTTTGCCCAGCCACACTTTCCTGGGTCATGCCCGGCCTCGGAAGATCAACACGTCGCAGCCCTACCTAGGCACAACAGAGAGGTCAGCACGCCGTTCTAAATCCTATGGCGCAGGGGTCTGGTCCCATCGCCCATTGCACACCTGCACATTGCGTACGTGGCCGGTGAGCACACCTGGCCTCCCTTATACAAGAGCAGGCGTTCCAGTCCAACCCGGCGCGCGCCGCTCAGTCGCTGACTTCAAGAAGGCTTCGGCTGATACCACGACATCGAGTGCCCATAACTATTCCCGCATAGTTGGTTAGTGCGTATAGGCCAGTGGCCAGACTCAGATCAAATACCCAGATCTCGTTAAGCGTGTTATTTTGAAATAACCGCGGACGCCGACCAGGGCCAGGCCCACCTCTCTCCTAGGTGGTCTCAACCTACCCTGTCGCTCCGCCACAAAGATCCACTCAGAGGGCCGTCGGGACAAACGTCCTTTCGGACCCAATCCATGAATCACTCGTGGGTACTCTATGAGCTGACCCAACTTTAGTCACCACAAGTATCATATAATATGTATCTAAGTATATACCCGTGATCAACTCCCGAGTGATCACGGCCTGATAGTATAGCATGGCAGACGGACAAGAATGTAGGGCCACTGATGATAAACTAGCATCCTATACTAAGCATTTAGGATTGTAGGTAAGGTATCAATAACTATAGCAACAATGACAGGCTATGCATCAGGATAGGATTTACGGAAAGCAATAACATGCTACACTACTCTAATGCAAGCAGTAGAGAGAAGAGTAGGCGATATCTGGTGATCAAGGGGGGCTTGCATGGTTGTCTGGCAAGAAAGAGGGGTCGTCAATAGTGTAGTCGATCGGGGCACCAGTAGCGGCGTCAGTCTCGTAGTCTATCGGAGAGAAGAGGGGGAAGAACCAATGAATATAATGCAAACAGATGCATAGCGATGCATGCCATGACAAGTAGCGGTGCTAGGGGTGCCCTAACGCGGTATGAGGTGATACCGGTGAAGGGGGGAAACATCCAGGAAAATATCCCCTGTGTTTCGCGTTTTCGGACAGATGAATCGGAGGGGGAAAGTTGCATGTTCACTATGCTAGGGATGCGTGGCGGACGAACGGGCTGCGTATCCGGATTCGTCTCGTTGTTCTGAGCAACTTTCTTGTACAAAGTTTTTCCATCCGAGCTACGGTTTATTTAATATTGATTTTAAAAGATTTAAATTAATTTTAGCATTTATTTAATTAATTTAATTCAACATTATCCAGAACAGTGCATGCTGACGTTAGCATGACGTCAATAGTCAACAGGGGTGTTGACTGGTCAAACTGGCGTGTGGGTCCCGTTCATCATTGACTAGACTAACTAATCATGATTAATTAGTTGATTAGTTTAATTAATCAAAATTAATTAAGTTAACTAATTCTTTAATTAATTAATTAATTAATTAATTAATTTTATTATTATTACTATTATTTAATTCTTTTTTTCTAAAATATTCTGGGATGGGCCCCGGCTGTCATTGGGCCAGGGGCCCTAACGGGTTCAGGCGCTAGCGGGCGAAAGGGCGCGGCTCGAGCGAGCACACGCCCAGGTGCGGGCGGACCCGACAGGGCGCCGAAGCAGGGGATTTCGGTGGCCACGGCCCGGCCATTGCCGGAGCGGAGTTCGGCCGATGAGCAGCGGGGCCGCGCGAGGCCACGGCGGAGCAGGTAGATGCACCCGCGGGTGCACAGGAGCGCGGCCAAGCGCGCGCTGGGCGCAGCGGGAAGGGGAAGCGGCGGGCGCGAGCAAAGGCGACGGCAGGACGGGCGCTGGCAGCGCTCGGGCCGAGCGCCGCGGGCAGCGCGCGGCCAGGCCGAGCAGGAGGGCGACGGCGGAGTTGCGGCAGCAGGGCGGCAGCGCAGGCCATGGCGGGGCAGGGGCGGCAACGTGTGGTGTGGCGCAAGCGGGGGCAAGCTGCGGCGCGGTCAGAAGCAGGCGGGCGGCGAGGGACGCGGGCGCCGGTCCGTGGCGCACGCGGCCAGAAGCCTGCAAGGGAGCGAGGGGGGCTCGGATAGGCGTGGTTCACGCGCGGTGAGCACGAGCGCATGCACGCGGAGGAGGAGCAGGGCCGCGGTGAGCAGAGCCATGGCACGGGCGGAGCGAGCGCGCGCGTGAGTGGCGATGTCCGCGGGGAAGGAGGAAAAAGGGGGAGGCTCATGGGGTGTCGTAGGGAACGAGGCAACGGTGCGTGAGGAGGAAGACGGAGACGGCATGACGGAGAGGAGGCAGGCCGACCATGGCGTCCTAGGCGGCGGTGGCGTTCGAGCCACGAGCAGCGGCCTCCTCCTCCGATCCCGATCCAATCGGGGGAAAGAGGGGGTAGATATTTTCAGGGGAGAGTGGGGTGTCGGTGGGCGTTTGGGAGAGTGGGGAGGTTATTGGGAGCGGGGGTGGGCCAGCCCATTCGGGCGGCTGGGGTCCACGTGGATGGCCAGCTGGGCCAAAAGGCCCAGCGGGGGGGCTTTTATTATGTTTGTTTTTTTGGTTTGTCTTTTTCTTTTAGTTATTTCTTTGACTGCTTTATTTCATTCCAACGTATTTAGGCATTTTCTAAAAATGTGTTCTCTTCACTATAATTACCTATGTAATATTAGGCACTATCCGAACATTTTGGTTTTAACATTTGAAAACTTTTTTTGTTGCCATATTTAGAATTTGAACTTTGAACCGGTTTTGAACTAACGAGAGATTACCAACAGTGATGGAGGTGACGTGGCATCATTAGCAGAGTTTTACTGTCGCTTAATTATCTGGGTGTTACAGGAGGTGCCGGAGGATCCGAGCATCACTGTCGCCCGGAAGATCATCTCAGAGATGCGACAAAATTGTCGCGTCACAGCGAAGGCTGCAAAGGAGAAGATGAGGAAGTGTTTAGCCATCGGTGGGCCTGGTGGTGGCGATGGTCATGGCAGACGGGGCGGTCGGCGAGGTCGTGGCAGACGCCGCCAGACGGGCGCGCCCACAGTACTGACAGTGCCGTGGCCGGAGCCTTACAAGCCTCCGTACTACTATGCTGCCAAGCAACTCGCAAACCCCGCCGGTACAGTTCCTTACACTATTGATGTTCACGCGGCTCCGCTCTTCTTCGAGTATTGTTTGCCATCGCCATCGCTCGTCCGAGCAAGGACGGCGGGCGGAGAGAAGATAGGTGCCCGCGCGCTGTTTGCTGCAATGCCGAGAGCGGGGGAGCCGGCGTATGATGCAGACAGGGAAATGCTCGA
Source organism: Triticum monococcum (assembly GCA_034509565.1). Taxonomy (NCBI): domain Eukaryota; kingdom Viridiplantae; phylum Streptophyta; class Magnoliopsida; order Poales; family Poaceae; genus Triticum; species Triticum monococcum. The sequence goes on along the minus strand of CM067847.1, from coordinate 166,573,318 downwards.
TATCATCCACGACAGAGGCGAGGGAGGAGGAGGGTGCTACAAGGACGGGAAGGTGGATGACTCAGATCCCACCCAGTCCGGCAACAACCAGCAGCAGCTGTCCTACACCCAGACGGCCATGCAGCAGTCCTACACCCAGACCAACGATGGCACACAACAACAACATTGGGCCGCCGGAGAGCAACACCTGGAGGGAGGAGGAGGAGGACGGTGATGACGATGATCTGGATGATATAGTCGGCGATCCGAAGAAGAAGCGTAGAGGAGAAAGCATCAACATGCGGGAGGACAAGCTGCTGTGCAGCCTCGATCCTATCCATGGCACGTGTTGGGGAACGTAGTAATTTCAAAATTTTCCTACGCACACGCAAGATCATGGTGATGCATAGCAACGAGGGGGAGAGTCTGATCTACGTACCCTTGTAGATCGCAATGGAAGCGTTGACACAACGTTGAGGAAGTAGTCGTACGTCTTTTTCCCGATCCGACCGATCCAAGCACCATTACTCCGGCACCTCCGAGTTCTTAGCACACGTTCAGCTTGATGACGATCCCCGGGCTCCGATCCAGCAAAGCTTCGGGGAGGAGTTCTGTCAGCACGACAGCGTGGTGACGATCTTGATGTTCTACCAACGCAGGGCTTCGCCTAAGCACTACAACGATATGATCGAGGTGGAATATGGTGGCAGGGGGCACCGCACACGGCTAAGGAACGATCTCAATGATCAACTTGTGTGTCTATGGGGTGCCCCTGCCCCTGTATATAAAGGATGGAGGAGGAGGAGGCCGGCCAAGGCTAGGCGCGCCAGGTGTGGAGTCCTACTAGGACTCCAAGTCCTAGTAGGAGTCCACCAAGAGGGGAGGAAGGGAGAAGGAAGTGGAGGAGTAGGAAAGGTGGCCGGCCCCCTTTTCCCTAGTCCAATTCGGACTAGAGGGGAGGGGGGCGCAGCAGCCTTTTTCCTCTTCCCACTAAAGCCCATCAAGGCCCATTACTTCTCCCGTAACTACCCGGTACTCCGAAAAATACCCGAATCACTCAGAACATTTCCGATGTCCGAATATAGTCATCCAATATATCGATCTTTACGTCTCGACCATTTCGAGACTCCTCGTCATGTCCCCGAACTCATCCGGGACTCCGAACTCCTTCGGTACATCAAAACTCACAAACTCATAATATAACTGTCATCGAAACCTTAAGCGTGCGGACCCTACGGTTCGAGAACAATGTAGACATGACCGAGACACGTCTCCGGTCAATAACCAATGGCGGGACCTAGATGCCCATATTGGCTCCTACATATTCTACGAAGATCTTTATCGGTCAGACCGCATAACAACATACGTTGTTCCCTTTGTCATCGGTATGTTACTTGCCCGAGATTCGATCGTCGGTATCTAATACCTAGTTCAATCTCGTTACCGGCAAGTCTCTTTACTCATTCCGTAATACATCATCTCACAACTAACATATTAGTTGCAATGCTTGCAAGGCTTAGGTGATGTGCATTACCGAGAGGGCCCAGAGATACCTCTCCGACAATCGCAGTGACAAATCCTAATCTCGAAATACGCCAACCCAACATGTACCTTTGGAGACACCTGTAGTACTCCTTTATAATCACCCAGTTACGTTGTGACGTTTGGTAGCACCCAAAGTGTTCCTCCGGCAAACGGGAGTTGCATAATCTCATAGTCATAGGAACATGTATAAGTCATGAAGAAAGCAATAGCAACATACTAAATGATCGGGTGCTAAGCTAATGGAATGGGTCATGTCAATCAGATCATTCAACTAATGATGTGACCTCGTTAATCAAATAACAACTCTTTTGTCCATGGTTAGGAAACATAACCATCTTTGATTAACGAGCTAGTCAAGTAGAGGCATACTAGTGACACTCTATTTGTCTATGTATTCACACATGTATTATGTTTCCGGTTAATACAATTCTAGCATGAATAATAAACATTTATCATGATATAAGGAAATAAATAATAACTTTATTATTGCCTCTAGGGCATATTTCCTTCAGTCTCCCACTTGCACTAGAGTGAATAATCTAGATCACATCACCATGTGATTAACATCGATAGTTCACATCATCATGTGATTAACACCCATAGTTCACATCGTGATGTGACTAACACCCAAAGGGTTTACTAGATTCAGTAATCTAGTTCACATCGCTATGTGATTAACACCCAAAGAGTACTAAGGTGTGATCTGTTGGGGAACGTAGTAATTTCGAAAATTTTCCTACGCACACGCAAGATCATGGTGATGCACAGCAACGAGAGGGGAGAGTGTTGTCTACGTACCAACGCAGACCGACTGCGGACGCGATCACACAACGTAGAGGAAGTAGTCGTACGTCTTCTTCCCGATCCGACCGATCCAAGCACCGTTACTCCGGCACCTCCGAGTTCTTAGCACACGTTCAGCTCGATGACGTTCCTCGGGCTCCGATCCAGCAAAGCGTCGAGGAAGAGTTCCGTTAGCACGACGGCGTGGTGACGATCTTGATGTACTACCGACGCAGGGCTTCGCCTAAGCACTACAACGGTATGATCGAGGTGGAATTTGGTGGCAGGGGGCACTGCACACGGCTAAGGAACGATCTCAAGGATCAACTTGTGTGCCTTGGGGTGCCCCCTGCCCCCGTATATAAAGGTTGGAGGAGGGGAGCCGGCCGGCCAAGGGAGAGGAGGCGCAGGGGAGTCCTACTCCCACCGGGAGTAGGACTCCTCCCCCCAATCCTAATCCAATTAGGACTCCCGGGGGGAAAAGAGAGAGAAGGGGGGCCGGCCCCTTATCCTATTCCTAATAGGACTTGGGGGGGGGCGCCGGCCAGCTAGTGGGCTTCCCTTTTATCTTTTCCACTAAGGCCCAATAGGCCCATTAGTCTCCCGGGGGGTTCCGGTAACCCTCCCGGTATTCCGGTAAAATCCCGATTTCACCCGGAACACTTCCTATGTCCAAACATAGGCTTCCAATATATCAATCTTTACGTCTCGACCATTTCGAGACTCCTCGTCATGTCCGTGATCTCATCCGGGACTCCGAACAACCTTCGGTACATCAAAATGAATAAACTCATAATAACTGTCATCGTAACGTTAAGCGTGCGGACCCTACGGTTCGAGAACAATGTAGACATGACCGAGACACGTCTCCGGTCAATAACCAATAGCGGGACCTGGATGCCCATATTGGCTCCTACATATTCTACGAAGATCTTTATCGGTCAGACCGCATAACAACATACGTTGTTCCCTTTGTCATCGGTATGTTACTTGCCCGAGATTCGATCGTCGGTATCCAATACCTAGTTCAATCTCGTTACCGGCAAGTCTCTTTACTCGTTCCGTAATACAGCATCTCACAACTAACATATTAGTTGCAGTGCTTGCAAGGCTTATGTGATGTGCATTACCGAGAGGGCCCAGAGATACCTCTCCGACAATCGGAGTGACAAACCCTAATCTTGAAATACGCCAACCCAACATCTACCATTGGAGACAGCTATAGCACTCCTTTATAATCACCCAGTTACATTGTGACGTTTGGTAGTACCCAAAGTGTTCCTCTGGTAAACGGGAGTTGCATAATCTCATAGTTATAGGAACATGTATAAGTCATGAAGAAAGCAATAGCAACATACTAAACGATCGGGTGCTAAGCTAATGGAATAGGTCATGTCAATCAGATCATTCTACTAATGATGTGACCTCGTTAATCAAATAACAACTCCTTGTTCATGGTTAGGAAACATAACCATCTTTGATTAACGAGCTAGTCAAGTAGAGGCATACTAGTGACACTCTGTTGGTCTATGTATTCACACATGTATTATGTTTCCGGTTAATACAATTCTAGCATGAATAATAAACATTTATCATGATGTAAGGAAATAAATAATAACTTTATTATTGCCTCTAGGGCATATTTCCTTCAGTCTCCCACTTGCACTAGAGTCAACAATCTAGATTACACTGTAATGATTCTAACACCCATGGAGCCTTGGTGCTGATCATGTTTTGCTCGTGGAAGAGGCTTAGTAAACGGGTCTGCAACGTTCAGATCCGTATGTATCTTGCAAATCTCTATGTCTCCCACCTGGACTAAATCCCGGATGGAGTTGAAGCGTCTCTTGATGTGTTTGGTCCTCTTGTGAAATCTGGATTCCTTTGCCAAGGCAATTGCACCAGTATTGTCACAGAAGATTTTCATTGGACCCGATGCACTAGGTATGACACCTAGATCGGATATGAACTCCTTCATCCAGACTCCTTCGTTTGCTTCTTCTGAAGCAGCTATGTACTCCGCTTCACATGTAGATCCCGCTACGACGCTTTGTTTAGAACTGCACCAACTGACAGCTCCACCGTTTAAAGTAAACACGTATCCGGTTTGCGATTTAGAATCGTCCGGATCAGTGTCAAAGCTTGCATCAACGTAACCTCTTACGGTGAGCTCTTTGTCACCTCCATATACGAGAAACATATCGTTAGTCCTTTTCAGGTATTTCAGGATGTTCTTGACCGCTGTCCAGTGATCCACTCCTGGATTACTTTGGTACCTCTCTGCTAAACTTATAGCAAGGCACACATCAGGTCTGGTACACAGCATTGCATACATGATAGAGCCTATGGCTGAAGCATAGGGAACATCTTTCATTTTCTCTCTATCTTCTGCAGTGGTCGGGCATTGAGTCTGACTCAACTTCACACCTTGTAACACAGGCAAGAACCCTTTCTTTGCTTGATCCATTTTGAACTTCTTCAAAATCTTGTCAAGGTATGCGCTCTGTAAAAGTCCAATTAAGCGTTTTGATCTATCTCTATAGATCTTTATGCCTAATATGTAAGCAGCTTCCCCGAGGTCTTTCATCGAAAAACTTTTATTCAAGTATCCCTTTATGCTATCCAGAAATTCTATATCATTTCCAATCAGCAATATGTCATCCACATATAATATCAGAAATGCTACAGAGCTCCCACTCACTTTCTTGTAAATACAGGCTTCTCCAAAAGTCTGTATAAAGCCAAATGCTTTGATCACACTATCAAAGCGTTTATTCCAACTCCGAGATGCTTGCACCAGTCCATAAATGGATCGCTGGAGTTTGCATACTTTGTTAGCTCCTTTTGGATCGACAAAACCTTCTGGTTGTATCATATACAACTCTTCTTGCAGGAATCCATTCAGGAATGCAGTTTTGACATCCATCTGCCATATTTCATAATCATAAAATGCGGCAATTGCTAACATAATTCTGACGGACTTAAGCATCGCTACGGGTGAGAAAGTCTCATCGTAGTCAACCCCTTGAACTTGTCGAAAACCTTTTGCGACAAGTCGAGCTTTATAGACAGTAACATTACCGTCAGCGTCAGTCTTTTTCTTGAAGATCCATTTATTCTCAATTGCTTGCCGATCATCGGGCAAGTCAACCAAAGTCCATACTTTGTTCTCATACATGGATCCCATCTCAGATTTCATGGCCTCAAGCCACTTTGCGGAATCTGGGCTCACCATCGCTTCTTCATAGTTCGTAGGTTCATCATGATCTAGTAGCATGACTTCCAGAACTGGATTACCGTACCACTCTGGTGCGGATGTCACTCTGGTTGATCTATGTGGTTCAGTAGCATCTTGCCCTGAAGTTTCATGATCATCATCATTAGCTTCCTCACTAATTGGCATAGGTGTCGCAGAAACAGTTTTCTGTGATGTACTATTTTCCAACAAGGGAGCAGGTACAGTTACCTCGTCAAGTTCTACTTTCCTCCCACTCACTTCTTTCGAGAGAAACTCCTTCTCTAGAAATGATCCATTCTTAGCAACGAATGTCTTGCCTTCGGATCTGTGATAGAAGGTATACCCAACAGTTTCCTTTGGGTATCCTATGAAGACACATTTCTCCGCTTTGGGTTCGAGCTTATCAGGTTGAAGCTTCTTCACATAAGCATCGTAGCCCCAAACTTTAAGAAACGACAACTTTGGTTTCTTGCCAAACCATAGTTCATAAGGCGTCGTCTCAACGGATTTTGATGGTGCCCTATTTAACGTGAATGCGGCCGTCTCTAAAGCATAACCCCAAAACGATAGCGGTAAATCAGTAAGAGACATCATAGATCGCACCATATCCAGTAAAGTACGATTACGACGTTCGGACACACCATTACGCTATGGTGTTCCAGGTGGTGTGAGTTGCGAAACTATTCCACAATTTTTCAAATGTATACCAAACTCGTAACTCAAATATTCTCCTCCACGATCAGATCGTAGAAACTTTATTTTCTTGTTACGATGATTTTCAACCTCACTCTGAAATTCTTTGAACTTTTCAAATGTTTCAGACTTATGTTTCATCAAGTAGATATACCCATATCTGCTTAAATCATCTGTGAAGGTGAGAAAATAACGATATCCGCCACGAGCCTCAATATTCATCGGACCACATACATCGGTATGTATGATTTCCAACAAATCTGTTGCTCTCTCCATAGTACCGGAGAACGGTGTTTTAGTCATCTTGCCTATGAGGCACGGTTCGCAAGTACCAAGTGATTCATAATCAAGTGGTTCCAAAAGCCCATCAGTATGGAGTTTCTTCATGCGTTTTACACCAATATGACCTAAATGGCAGTGCCACAAATAAGTTGCACTATCATTATTAACTTTGCATCTTTTGGCTTCTACATTATGAATATGTGTATCACTATCTTCGAGATTCAACAAGAATAGACCACTCTTCAAAGGTGCATGACCATAAAAGATATTATTCATATAAATAGAACAACCATTATTCTCTGATTTAAATGAATAACCGTCTCGCATTAAACAAGATCCAGATATAATGTTCATGCTCAACGCTGGCACCAAATAACAATTATTTAGGTCTAATATTAATCCCGAAGGTAGATGTAGAGGTAGCGTGCCGACCGCGATCACATCGACTTTGGAACCGTTTCCCACGCGCATCGTCACCTCGTCCTTTGCTAGCGTCCGCTTATTCCGTAGTCCCTGTTTCGAGTTGCAAATATTAGCAACAGAACCAGTATCAAATATCCAGGTGCTACTGCGAGCTCTAGTAAGGTACACATCAATAACATGTATATCACATATACCTTTGCTCACTTTGCCATCCTTCTTATCCGCCAAATACTTGGGGCAGTTCCGCTTCCAGTGACCAGTCTGCTTGCAGTAGAAGCACTCAGTTTCAGGCTTAGGTCCAGACTTGGGTTTCTTCTCCTGAGCAGCAACTTGCTTGCTATTCTTCTTGAAGTTCCCCTTCTTCTTTCCTTTGCCCTTTTTCTTGAAACTAGTGGTTTTGTTAACCATCAACACTTGATGCTCCTTCTTGATTTCTACCTCCGCAGCTTTCAGCATTGCGAAGAGCTCGGGAATAGTCTTGTTCATCCCTTGCATATTATAGTTCATCACGAAGCTCTTGTAGCTTGGTGGCAGTGATTGGAGAATTCTGTCAATGACGCAATCATCTGGAAGATTAACTCCCATCTGAATCAAGTGATTATTATACCCAGACATTTTGAGTATATGCTCACTGACAGAACTGTTCTCCTCCATCTTACAGCTATAGAACTTATTGGAGACTTCATATCTCTCAATTCGGGCATTTGCTTGAAATATTAACTTCAACTCCTGGAACATCTCATATGCTCCATGACGTTCAAAACGTCGTTGAAGTCCCGATTCTAAGCCGTAAAGCATGGCACACTGAACTATCGAGTAGTCATCAGCTTTGCTCTGCCAGACGTTCATAACATCTGGCGTTGCTCCAGCAGCAGGCCTGGCACCCAGCGGTGCTTCCAGGACGTAATTCTTCTGTGCAGCAATGAGGATAATCCTCAGGTTACGGACCCAGTCCGTGTAATTGCTACCATCATCTTTCAACTTTGCTTTCTCAAGGAACGCATTAAAATTCAACGGAACAACAGCACGAGCCATCTATCTACAATCAACATAAACAAGCAAGATACTATCAGGTACTAAGTTCATGATAAGTTTAAGTTCAGTTAATCAAATTACTTAGGAACTCCCACTTAGTTAGACATCCCTCTAATCCTCTAAGTGATCACGTGATCCAAATCAACTAAACCATAACCGATCATCACGTGAGATGGAGTAGTTTTCAATGGTGAACATCGTCATGTTGATCATATCCACTATATGATTCACGCTCGACCTTTCGGTCTCTGTGTTCCGAGGCCATATCTGCATATGCTAGGCTCGTCAAGTTTAACCTGAGTATTCTGCGTGTGCAAAACTGGCTTGCACCCGTTGTAGATGGACGTAGAGCTTATCACACCCGATCATCACGTGGTGTCTGGGCACGACGAACTTTGGCAACGGTGCATACTCAGGGAGAACACTTCTTGATAATTTAGTGAGAGATCACCTTATAATGCTACCGTCAATCAAAGCAAGATAAGATGCATAAAAGGATAAACATCACATGCAATCAATATAAGTGATATGATATGGCCATCATCATCTTGTGCTTGTGATCTCCATCTCCGAAGCACCGTCATGATCACCGTCGTCACCGGCGCGCCACCTTGATCTCCATCGTAGCAACGTTGTCGTCTCGCCAATCTTATGCTTCCACGACTATCACTACCGCTTAGTAATAAAGTAAAGCATTACATCGCGATTGCATTGCATACAATAAAGCGACAACCATATGGCTCCTGCCAGTTGCCGATAATTCGGTTACAAAACATGATCATCTCATACAATAAAATCAGCATCATGTCTTGACCATATCACATCACAACATACCCTGCAAAAACAAGTTAGACGTCCTCTACTTTGTTTGTTGCAAGTTTTACGTGGCTGCTACGGGCTTAAGTAAGAACTCATCTCACCTACGCATCAAAACCACAATGATAGTTCGTCAAATAGACTCCGTTTTAACCTTCTCAAGCACCGGGCGTAGTCACACTTGGTTCAACTAAAGTTGGAGAGACAGTCTTCCGCAAGCCATCTATGTGCAAAGCACGTCGAGGGAACCAGTCTCGCGTAAGAGTACGCGTAAGGTTGGTCCGGATCGTCTCAACCAACAATACCGCCGAACCAAAGTATGACATGCTGGTAGGCAGTATGACTTGTATCGCCCACAACTCACTTGTGTTCTACTCGTGCAAATAACATCAAACCATAAAACCTAGGCTCGGATGCCACTGTTGGGGAACGTAGTAATTTTGAAAATTTTCCTACGCACACGCAAGATCATGGTGATGCACAGCAACGAGAGGGGAGAGTGTTGTCTACGTACCAACGCAGACCGACTGCGGAAGCGATCACACAACATAGAGGAAGTAGTCGTACGTCTTCTTCCCGATCCGACCGATCCAAGCACCGTTACTCCGGCACCTCCGAGTTCTTAGCACACGTTCAGCTCGATGACGTTCCTCGGGCTCCGATCCAGCAAAGCGTCGAGGAAGAGTTCCGTCAGCACGACGGCGTGGTGACGATCTTGATGTACTACTGACGCAGGGCTTCGCCTAAGCACTACAACGGTATGATCGAGGTGGAATTTGGTGGCAGGGGGCACTGCACACGGCTAAGGAACGATCTCAAGGATCAACTTGTGTGCCTTGGGGTGCCCCCTGCCCCCATATATAAAGGTTGGAGGAGGGGAGCCGGCCGGCCAAGGGAGAGGAGGCGCAGGGGAGTCCTACTCCCACCGGGAGTAGGACTCCTCCCCCCAATCCTAATCCAATTAGGACTCCCGGGGGGAAAAGAGAGAGAAGGGGGGCCGGCCCCTTATCCTATTCCTAATAGGACTTGGGGGGGGGGGCGCCGGCCAGCTAGTGGGCTTCCCTTTTCTCTTTTCCACTAAGGCCCAATAGGCCCATTAGTCTCCCGGGGGGTTCCGGTAACCCTCCCGGTATTCCGGTAAAATCCTGATTTCACCCGGAACACTTCCTATGTCCAAACATAGGCTTCCAATATATCAATCTTTACGTCTCGACCATTTCGAGACTCCTCGTCATGTCCGTGATCTCATCCGGGACTCCGAACAACCTTCGGTACATCAAAATGAATAAACTCATAATAACTGTCATCGTAACGTTAAGCGTGCGGACCCTACGGTTCGAGAACAATGTAGACATGACCGAGACACGTCTCCGGTCAATAACCAATAGCGGGACCTGGATGCCCATATTGGCTCCTACATATTCTACGAAGATCTTTATCGGTCAGACCGCATAACAACATACGTTGTTCCCTTTGTCATCGGTATGTTACTTGCCCGAGATTCGATCGTCGGTATCCAATACCTAGTTCAATCTCGTTACCGGCAAGTCTCTTTACTCGTTCCGTAATACATCATCTCACAACTAACATATTAGTTGCAGTGCTTGCAAGGCTTATGTGATGTGCATTACCGAGAGGGCCCAGAGATACCTCTCCGACAATCGGAGTGACAAACCCTAATCTTGAAATACGCCAACCCAACATCTACCATTGGAGACAGCTATAGCACTCCTTTATAATCACCCAGTTACGTTGTGACGTTTGGTAGTACCCAAAGTGTTCCTCTGGTAAACGGGAGTTGCATAATCTCATAGTTATAGGAACATGTATAAGTCATGAAGAAAGCAATAGCAACATACTAAACGATCGGGTGCTAAGCTAATGGAATGGGTCATGTCAATCAGATCATTCTACTAATGATGTGACCTCGTTAATCAAATAACAACTCCTTGTTCATGGTTAGGAAACATAACCATCTTTGATTAACGAGCTAGTCAAGTAGAGGCATACTAGTGACACTCTGTTGGTCTATGTATTCACACATGTATTATGTTTCCGGTTAATACAATTGTAGCATGAATAATAAACATTTATCATGATGTAAGGAAATAAATAATAACTTTATTATTGCCTCTAGGGCATATTTCCTTCATGATCATGTTTTGCTTGTGAGAGAATCTTAGTCAACGGGTCTGCCACATTCAGATCCACATGTATTTTGCAAATTTCTATGTCAACAATGCTTTGCATGGAGCTACTCTAGCTAATTGCTCCCACTTTCAATATGTATCTAGACCGAGACTTAGAGTCATCTAGATTAATGTCAAAACTTGCATCGGCGTAACCCTTTACGACGAACCTTTTTATCACGTCCATAATCGAGAAACATATCCTTATTTCACTAAGGATAATTCTGACCGCTGTCCAGTGATCTACTCCTAGATCACTATTGTACTCCCTTGCCAAATCAGTGCAGGGTATACAATAGATCTGGTATACAGCATGACATACTTTATAGAACCTATGGCCAAGGCATAGGGAATGACTTTCATTCTCTTTCTATCTGCTGCCGTGGTCGGGCTTTGAGTCTTACTCAACTTCACACCTTATAATACAGGCAAGAACTCTTTCTTTGACTGCTCCATTTTGAACTACTTGAAAATCTTGTCAAGGTATGTACTCATTGAAAAAACTTATCAAGCGTCTTGATCTATCTCTATAGATCTTGAAGCTCAATATGTAAGCAGCTTCACCGAAGTCTTTCTTTGAAAAAATCCTTTCAAACACTCCTTTATGCTTTACAGAATAATTCTACATTATTTCCGATCAACAATATGTCATTCACATATACTTATCAGAAATGTTGTAGTGCTCCCACTCACTTTCTTGTAAATACAGGCTTCACCGCAAGTCTGTATAAAACTATATGCTTTGATCAACTCATCAAAGCGTATATTCCAAATCCGAGATGCTTGCACCAGTCCACCTTCTGTTGCATCATATACAACTCTTCTTTAATAAATCCATTAAGGAATGCAGTTTTGTTTATCCATTTGCCAGATTTCATAAAATGCGGCAATTACTAACATGATTCGGACAGACTCAAGCATCGATACGAGTGAGAAGCTCTCATCGTAGTCAACACCTTGAACTTGTCGAAAACCTTTTGCGACAATTCTAGCTTTGTAGATAGTAACACTACTATCAGCGTCCGTCTTCCTCTTGAAGATCCATTTATTCTCAATTGCTTGCCGATCATCGGGCAAGTCAACCAAAGTCCAAACTTTGTTCTCATACAAGGATCATATCTCAGATTTCATGGCCTTAAACCATTTCGCGGAATCTGGGCTCATCATCGCTTCCTCATAGTTCATAGGCTCATCATGGTCAAGTAACATGACCTCCAGAACAGGATTACCGTACCACTCTGGTGCGGTTCTCACTCTGGTTTACCTACGAGATTCGGTAGTAACTTGATCTGAAGATACATGATCATCATCATTAGCTTCCTCACTAATTGGTGTAGTAGTCACAAGAACAGATTTTTGTGATAAACTACTTTCCAATAAGGGAGAAGGTACAATTACCTTATCAAGTTTTCTACTTTCCTCCCATTCACTTCTTTCGAGAGAAAAACTCCTTCTCTGGAAAGGATCCATTCTCAGCAATGAATATCTTGCCTTCGGATCTGTGATTGAAGGTGTACCCAACATATTTTTTAGGGTATCCTATGAAGACGCACTTTTCAAATTTGGGTTTGAGCTTATCAGGATGAAACTTTTTCACATAAGCATCACAATCCCAAACTTTAAGAAACGACAACTTTGGTTTCTTGCCAAACCACAGTTCATAAGGCGTCGTCTCAACGGATTTTGATGGTGCCCTATTTAACGTGAATGCAACTGTCTCTAATGCATAACCCCAAAACGATAGTGGTAGATCGGTAAGAGACATCATAGATCGCACCATATCTAATAAAGCACGGTTATGACGTTCGGACACACCATTACACTATGGTGTTCCATGTGGCGTGAGTAGTGAAACTATTTCACATTGTTTTTTAACTGAAGGCCAAACTCGTAACTCAAATACTCTTCTCTACGATCAGATCGTAGAAACTTTATTTTCTTGTTACAATGATTTTTCACTTCACTCTGAAATTCTTTGAACTTTTCAAATGTTTCACACTTATGTTTCATCAAGTAGATATACTCATATCTGCTCAAATCATCTTTGAAGATCAGAAATAATGATACTTGTCGCGAGCTTCAATATTCATCGGACCACATACATCAGTATGTATGGTTTCCAACAAATCTGTTGCTCGCTCCATTGTTCCGAAGAACAGAGTCTTAGTCATCTTGCCCATGAGGCATGGTTCACAAGCATCAACTGCTTCATAATCAAGTGATTCCAAAAGCCCATCAGCATGGAGTTTCTTCATGCGCTTTACACCAATATGACCTAAACGGCAGTGCTACAAATAAGCTGCACTATCATTATTAACTTTGCATCTTTTGGTTTCAATATTATGATTATGTGTATCACTACGATCGAGATCCAACAAACTATTTTCATTGGGTGTGTAACCATATAAGGTTTTATTCATGTAAACAGAACAACAATTTATTCTCTTACTTAAATGAATAACCGTATTACAATAAACATGATCAAATCATATTCATGCTCAACGCAAACACCAAATAACACTTATTTAGGTTCAACACTAATCCCGAAATTATAGGGAGTGTGCGATGATGATCATATCAATCTTGGAACCACTTCCAACACACATCGTCACTTCACCCTTAACTAGTCTCTGTTTATTCTGCAACTCCCGTTTCGAGTTACTAATCTTAGCAATTGAACTAGTATCAAATACTGAAGGTTTGCTATAAACACTAGTAAAGTACACATCAATAACATGTATATCAAATATACTTCTGTTCACTTTGCCATCCTTCTTATCCGCCAATCACTTGGGGTAGTTCCGCTTCCAGTGACCAGTCCCTTTGCAGTAGAATCACTCAGTCTCGGGCTTAGGTCCAGACTTGGGCTTCTTCACTTGAGCAGCAACTTGCTTGCTGTTTTTCTTGAAGTTCCCCTTTTTCCCCTTTGCCCTTTTCTTGAAACTAGTGATCTTGTCAACCATCAACACTTGATGCTCTTTCTTGATTTCTACCTTCATCGATTTCATCATCATGAAAAGCTCGGGATTTGTTTTCGTCATCCCTTGCATACTATAGTTCATCACGAAGTTCTACTAACTTGGTGATGGTGACTAGAGAATTCTGTCAATCACTATCTTATCTGGAAGATTAACTCCCGCTTGACTCAAGCGATTGTAGTACCCAGACAATCTGAGCACATGCTCACTACTTGAGCGATTCTCCTCCATCTTTTAGCTATAGAACTTGTTGGAGACTTCATATCTCCCAACTCGGGTATTTGCTTGAAATATTAACTTCAACTCCTGGAACATCTCATATGGTCCATGACGTTCAAAACGTCTTTGAAGTCCCGATTCTAAGCTGTTAAGCATGGTGCACTAAACTATCATGTAGTCATCATATTGAGCTAGCTAAACGTTCATAACGTCTGCATCTGCTCCTGCAATAGGTCTGTCACCTAGCGGTGCATCAAGGACATAATTTTTCTGTGCAGCAATGAGGATAAACCTCAGATCACGGATCCAATCCGCATCATTGCTACTGACATCTTTCAATACAATTTTCTCGAGGAACATATCAAAGTAAACACAGGGAAGCAACAACGCGAGCTATTGATCTACAACATGATTTACAAAATACTACCAGGACTAAGTTCATGATAAATTTAAGTTCAGTTAATCATATTACTTAAGAACTCCCACTTAGATAGACATCCCTCTAATCCTCTAAGTGATCACGTGATCCAAATCAACTAAACCATGTCCGATCATCACGTGAGATGGAGTAGTTTTCAATGGTGAACATCGCTATGTTGATCATATCTACTATATGATTCACGCTCGACCTTTCGGTCTCCGTGTTCCGAGGCCATATCTGCATATGCTAGGCTCGTCAAGTTTAACCTGAGTATTCTGCGTGTGCAAAACTGGCTTGCACCCGTTGTAGATGGACGTAGAGCTTATCACACCCGATCATCACGTGGTGTCTGGGCACGACGAACTTTGGCAACGGTGCATACTCAGGGAGAACACTTCTTGATAATTTTAGTGAGAGATCATCTTATAATGCTACCGTCAATCAAAGCAAGATAAGATGCATAAAAAGATAAACATCACATGCAATCAATATAAGTGATATGATATGGCCATCATCATCTTGTGCTTGTGATCTCCATCTCCGAAGCACCGTCATGATCACCATCGTCATCGGCATGACACCATGATCTCCATCATCTTGATCTATATCAATGTGTCGTCACGTGGTCGTCTCGCCAACAATTGCTCTTGCAACTATTGCTATCGCATAGCGATAAAGTAAAGCAATTATTTGGCGCTTGCATCTTATGCAATAAATAGACAACCATAAGGCTTTTGCCAGTTGCCGATAACTTCAACAAAACATGATCATCTCATACAACAACTTATATCTCATCACGTCTTGACCATATCACATCACAACATGCCCTGCAAAAACAAGTTAGACGTCCTCTACTTTGTTGTTGCAAGTTTTACGTGGCTGCTACAGGCTGAGCAAGAACCGTTCTTACCTACGCATCAAAAACCACAACGATAGTTTGTCAATTTGACTCCGTTTTAACCTTCGCAAGGACCGGGCGTAGCCACACTCGGTTCGACTAAAGTTGGAGAAACAGTCACCTGCAAGCCACCTTTGTGCAAAGCACGTCGGGAGAACCGGTCTCGCGTAAGCGTACGCGTAATGTCGGTCCGGGCCGCTTCATCCAACAATACCGCCGAACCAAAGTATGACATGCTGGTAGGCAGTATGACTTATATCGCCCACAACTCACTTGTGTTCTACTCGTGCATATAACATCAAACCATAAAACCTAGGCTCGGATGCCACTATTGGGGAACGTAGTAATTTCAAAATTTTCCTACGCACACGCAAGATCATGGTGATGCATAGCAACGAGGGGAAGAGTCTGAGCTACGTACCCTTGTAGATCGCAACAGAAGCGTTGACACAACATTGAGGAAGTAGTCGTACATCTTCTTCCCGATCCGACCGATCCAAGCACCGTTACTCCGGCACCTCCGAGTTCTTAGCACACGTTCAGCTCGATGACGATCCCCGGGCTCCGATCCAGCAAAGCTTCGGGGAGGAGTTCCGTCAGCACGATGGCGTGGTGACGATCTTGATGTTCTACCAACGCAGGGCTTCGCCTAAGCACTACAACGATATGATCGAGGTGGAATATGGTGCCAGGGGGCACCGCACACGGCTAAGGAACGATCTCAATGATCAACTTGTGTGTCTATGGGGTGCCCCCTGCCCCTGTAGATAAAGGATGGAGGAGGAGGAGGCCGGCCAAGGCTAGGCGCGCCAGGTGTGGAGTCCTACTAGGACTCCAAGTCCTAGTAGGAGTCCACCAAGAGGGGAGGAAGGGAGAAGGAAGTGGAGGAGTAGGAAAGGTGGCCGGCCCCCTTTACCCTAGTCCAATTCGTACTAGAGGGGAGGGGGGCGCAGCAGCCTTTTTCCTCTTCCCACTAAAGCCCATCAAGGCCCATTACTTCTCCCGTAACTACCCGGTACTCCGAAAAATACCCGAATCACTCGGAACCTTTCCGATGTCCGAATATAGTCGTCCAATATATCGATCTTTACGTCTCGACCATTTCGAGACTCCTCGTCATGTCCCCGATCTCATACGGGACTCCGAACTCCTTCGGTACATCAAAACTCATAAACTCATAATATAACTGTCATCGAAACCTTAAGCGTGCGGACCCTACGGTTCGAGAACAATGTAGACATGACCGAGACACGTCTCCGGTCAATAACCAATAGCGGGACCTGGATGCCCATATTGGCTCCTACATATTCTACGAAGATCTTTATCGGTCAGACCGCATAACAACATACGTTGTTCCCTTTGTCATCGGTATGTTACTTGCCCGAGATTCGATCGTCGGTATCCAATACCTAGTTCAATCTCGTTACCGGCAAGTCTCTTTACTCGTTCCGTAATACATCATCTCACAACTAACATATTAGTTGCAATGCTTGCAAGGCTTAGGTGATGTGCATTACCGAGAGGGACCAGAGATACCTCTCCGACAATCGCAGTGACAAATCCAAATCTCGAAATACGCCAACCCAACATGTACCTTTGGAGACACCTGTAGTACTCCTTTATAATCACCCAGTTACGTTGTGATGTTTGGTAGCACCCAAAGTGTTCCTCCGGCAAACGGGAGTTGCATAATCTCATAGTCATAGGAACATGTATAAGTCATGAAGAAAGCAATAGCAGCATACTAAACGATCGGGTGCTAAGCTAATGGAATGGGTCATGTCAATCAGATCATTCAACTAATGATGTGACCTCGTTAATCAAATAACAACTCTTTTGTCCATGGTTAGGAAACATAACCATCTTTGATTAACGAGCTAGTCAAGTAGAGGCATACTAGTGACACTCTGTTTGTCTATGTATTCACACATGTATTATGTTTCCGGTTAATACAATTCTAGCATGAATAATAAACATTTATCATGATATAAGGAAATAAATAATAACTTTATTATTGCCTCTAGGGCATATTTCCTTCAGCACGGAGCAAAACGGCACAACCTTTTGGAGGAACATTCACAGATGGTTCCATGAGCACAGGCATTTCGCGCCCTACTCCGATGCGTTGATCTGCAACCGTGAGTGGAAGTCCATCCGCCATCAATGGTACACCATCCAAGAGTCCGTCTCCATGTATTGTGGATACTTGAAGCATCTCATCGCACGGTTGCCTAGCGGTGCACAAATAAGCGAGCAAGTAAGTTCACTAGCCGGATATGCTTTAGTTTTGTTGATCCTAGACGGATATGCTCTAGTTTTGTTGATCACTAGCCAGATATGCTCTAGTCACTAGTGCAGAACCGGGCTTTAGCACCGGTTCGTAAGGGACTTTAGTGCCGGTTCTGTAACCGGCACTTTCAACACAAACCTCCACTAAAGGGCCACCACGTGGCAGGAACCAGGGCCGGGGGCGTGGAGACCTTTAGTACCCTATACTAAAGGTTGGGGGGTTTTGGTTTATTTTTCCTTTAATTTTGTGTTTTCCATTTAATTTAGAGATTGTTTTTACATTATAATGAGTTGTTAAATCACTAGATGAAAGTACCACGGATTAGTTTGAAGTGGATATGGATCGTCCTAAGTGATCAAGTAATATACATGGATATGGCATATTACTTGATCACTCATGGCACATTACTTGATCACTCTGAGTGATCAAGTAATATGCCATATCCATGTATATTACTTGATCACTTAGGACGATCCATATCCACTTCAAACTAATCCGCGGTTTCTTTCAGAAATGATATAATAACTAATCATCATCATCATATTAATATAAAAACTCTTGCATCATATCATCACCAACAATGTTAGCTAGCTAATAATCATCATAGTCGTCATTACCACTATTTAATCATCATAGTCATTACCGCTATCTAATCACCACCAACACCAGTTTAAAGAAGAAACATTCACTTGTACCAGAAGCAAAGATATCATCGAGTTCAACATGGTCATGAGATTATAAGCGTTCATAAGACCAGCCACAAAAGCAAATCACTTTGAGATTAAGTTCAGGACGAAGAACACGGACATGAGAGGACAAGTACTAATAGCATGAACTAGCCAATCACTCTTGCTGCTCTCTCTTAGGTAAAATAGCATAGAACATGTGTAGAAATCCTGATTCATCATATTGGAACATGCAGATAAACTTGTCTCCTAATCATGGGCTGTGCTTTGTCTGATTCTTGCTGCCCCCTAGTACTTTGTTGCGATCCTTCACAATTTTGCTCCAATCTTTCACTATTAAGCATTCCTCGGTTTTAGAAATCCTGAATGCACTCATGTGCGTTGTAGGATGTCTTGGCCGTAAGCTAACAATTGACATGCGACCTTTAGACTCGATCCACTGAGGCACAACTATCATCGGGAGTCCCTGTTGAAGAACATCATATAGTACCATACTTAGCAATGAAGTTTAGATTAAAAATAATGTATGCAAAAGATGCACTGAGGACAAATAGTAAAAATCTCACCATTTTGCCTAAATAGATGTGACCGTAGTTCAATACGAACACTATTGGTCGCACATTTTGAGTACTAAGATTTTCAAATTCAGGAAAATAATTTCTTTTGACAGCATCAAGATCCTCAAGCCATGAAACATAATGACCTATCTCCTCGCAGTTTAGTTCAACCCCGGAATAATGGACGGTCCTGTTAACCACGTGCCGGACATGTTTGCTTGAATGGAAATAAGCTGTCAATAGAACTTAGTTGTCAACTATTTTTCAATAAACAATATCGAAGACATAAATATGCTTGAGAAACTCACATAATTGTAGAACTGGAGGCGTCTGCACATCGACCCAAATGTCTCTATTACCTTCAATATCATTTTTCGGACGAATATCAAAAGTGATAACCATATCAGGCTCAAATGCATAAGTCTTGCATAGTGCTTGCCAAGTTTTGCATTCAAAATGAGTGTAGGTGTCTGCACTGTATAATTTGACGTCGAAATCATGCTCGGTCTTCAAGTAAACTCTCTTTATCTCCATAGTTTTGTTAGGACTGAAACCTATCTTATCCAAGACAAAAATTCTTGCATGACAGGGGATACGCTAGTAGAATAGTGAAAATTTAAAATTATAAGTTGAAGCAAATGAAGCATCAGTCATGCTTAATTACGAAAAAAGACTTGTCATTTGTGACTTGCTATATCCACTTCGATGGTCTCATCCAGCTTGATGCTGAAGCGCCTATCATCAACTAGGAAATTTCTGTCGCACATGCCGCGCTCGTCTTCGCAGTATTCGCACATAACGGAATCGTTTTCGTTTTCAGGCGACATTTCCTATGTTCATAGTTGAAACATTAATTGATATACACTTACTAGTTCTATTAATTCAACTATTTCAACTAGCTAGTTCTATTAATTCAACTAGTTCATTAATTCAATTAAGCACTTACTAAAAATAAACTTGTTCTATTAATTTTCTTACTAAAAATAAAGTAGCTAGTTCTATATATAGTAAAATTTTAATTAGATGATCAAATCTCATATACCTAAATTTAATATATCGACATTAATATATCTAATTCATCTATAACTAAAAGTATAAAAAACTAACTCATCATATAACATTAATATCTAGATATTTCCATCTAATTCATCTAACATTTGACATTAATATCTAACATATATTTCTATCTAATTCATCTAACATTTGACATTAATATCTAACATTTATATTTATATAATCATCTAACAATCAACATTAATCTAACATTCATATAAATTAAAAGTATAAAAAATTGTCTCTGTTTGTGTGTGTGTGTGTAATGTGTGTGTGAGAGAGAGGCCGCTGGCGCGCGGCAGGGTGCCGGGGCGGTCGATCTTATAGGGAGGCGACGACCGGCGATGCGAGGCAGCGGGGACGGGCCGGGGCGGCAACGGGGCACGCGCGACGGGGGCAGGCTGGGGCGGACGGGACGGGCCAGGGCAACGACGGGTCCGGACGGGCTGGGGCGGCAACGACGGGGGCGGCGACAATAGCGATGGGATGGGGCGTCGACGGGGCACGCGCGATGGGGGCGGCAACGACGGGGACGGGCGCAACGAAGCAAATGAATAGAAACTAACTGAAATTTTCCTAAGTGCTGTATATACAGGAGGGGCCTTTAGTACCGGTTGGAGCCACCAACCGGTACTAAAGGTCAAATTTGGTCAGGCCAAGCGGTGGGAAACGACCGCCTTTAGTACCGGGTCATGGCTGCAACCGGTACTAAAGACCCCCCTCTAGTACTGGTTGGAGCCAAGAACCGGTACTAAATGGGGTACACTCCCACCCGCGGTGCACAAAGTTTAATTTCACCTCGCCGGGCGAAGGGCAGCCGCACTGGTTTATAAACCCAGCCGCGGCTGCTCCTTCGAGCTCCTCTCTAAAGCATGCTTCTGGGCCTAACTTTGACGCGCTGCCCTGTGAGCCTGCTGGGCCTTATGGGCCCGCATATCCACGCCCAAGGCCGAGCAGGCCCACTGGGCAGCGCATAAATATTTTTATATAGTTTTTTTCCTTTCTGCTTTATTTATTTTCTTCTATTTATTTCTGAGTAGTTTTTTGCTGTATTTAGTGTTTCTTTGTGAATATTTTTGCTTTAGGTACAAAAAATTACAAACTTTCTGTTAGTGCTAGTAGTTTTGAAATTTGAATAGTTTAAATTTGAATTATTTAAAATTTGTGTGAATCACTAGTTTGTGAATAACTTAACTTTAAAAATAGATTTTTCAATGATTCTTTTTTCTCATGTTAAATTTCCGTAACTCTATCTACTTTTTTAACATATGAGTTTAAAAAGTCTGGAGTTGTAATAAGTTTAAAAAAAATGAAGTGTCTTTGTAACAGATGAGTTTTCGTCTGAAACTCTGATACTTCGAAAGAGAGTGTCCAGTTTGTACACGAAGTGCATCCAGCTTTTGCCGTAACCCTCTCTACTTTTTTGCACATGCTATGTGGGTAAAATGATGATACCATGGAAAGTTTCAACCTTTTCAGAGTTCGTTTGTAGTGATTTTCAATTTCAGGGTCATTTAGCTCAAAACAAATCAGTAAATGCATGAAAAATAGCAAATGAAGGCACAAAGGGTTGAAAGTCGATGACGTGGCTTTGAATGGTGCATAATGAATGCATAAAAAGTCTGTAGTTGTAATAAGTTTAAAAAATGAAGTGCCTTTGTAACAGGTGAGTTTTCGTGTAAAACCCTGATACTTCGAAAGAGAGTGTCCAGTTTGTACACGAAGTGCACCCAGTTTTTGCCGTAACCCTATCTACTTTTTTGCACATGCTATGTGGATGAAATGATGATACCATGCGAAGTTTCAACCTTTTCAGAGTTCACTTGGAGTGCTTTTCAATTTCAGGGTCATTTAGCTCAAAATAAATCAGTAAATGCATGAAAAGTAGAAAATGAAGTCGGAAAGGGTTAAAAGTTAATGACGTGGCTTTGAATGGTGCATACTGAACGCAAAAAAAGTCTGGAGTTTTTAAAAACATGTAAAAATATACATAAAAATGCATTGATCATCAATGATTTTTTGTGTATAATCTGAATTGTCAATAGAAATCTTCCCCGGTTTAAGAACCTGCGAAGATTCCTATTGCGGCTACAGATCCTACACATAGAGTTTAATGAAGACCAAGTGGTTGTGATAGTTTGAGCAGTAACATATTTAAGGTGGTAAAAACTCTCTTAGGGGAGCGAGGTGGGACTAAAAAACCGTTGCATGGCGAAACTTTAGCACCGGTTTGTGGCATGAACCGGTACTAAAGGGGCTGGTGAGGCCACAACCTACCAACAGCCTGCCACATACTCTTTAGTACTAGTTCGTGGCACGAACCGGTACTAAAGGTTCTCCACGAACTAGTACTAATGAGCGCCGCCCGCCTAGCCGTTTGAACCGGCACTAGTTACAAACCCGGACTAATGTGCTTCACATTAGGCCCTTTTCTATTAGTGAGTTTTGTTGATCACTAGCCAGATATGCTCTAATTTTGTTGATTACTAACTGGATATGCTTTAGTTTTGTTGATCACTAGCCGGACATGTATTGTTTTATTGCTCAAGGCGGATATGCATTGTTTCTCTTTTGTAGCCTACTCGTGCTTCTGTGGTGTACAAGAAGTTGGAGAAGAAGTCCTTCACCGTCATGCATTGTTGGTTGAAGTTGAATGCACAGCCAAAGTGGAACCTTTTCATTGCCAAGACCGCCGCCCAAGCCAACGACAAATAAACCGGCGACCCTACCGACCCAGCCCAAGAACCGTCGAAAAAGGTTAGAAGAAATCTGCGGAAAAAGAAGTGGGAGGAGAAGGCGAAGCGAGAAGGTGCAATGGCCAAGCTGACGGAGAGATTCGAGGAGATCTTGGCAAAGAAGGAAGATGCATGTGTGAGGCGCTCGGACATCAAGGATGAGCAGAAAGGCGGAGAGGTTCAATCAGTTGATGATGCGACGGAGAAGAAGATCAAGCTCGAAGAGAGGAGGTCCATGATCGAGGAGAGGACGTCAGCGCTCGAGGAGAAGAAGGCCGCGCTCGAGGAAAAGAGGATGAAGATCGCCGCCAATGCAGAGGATGCCAAGATGTTGACCTTGAATATCGACTCTTTGGATGTCGACGAGCGGCAGAAAGATCAATTGGCGGCGGCGCAAGATGAAGACGCGACAGAGGCGGAGGTGGACACGGAGGTTGCCTACGCGGCGTCGACGACACCTCCTTGATCGGGAAGCATCTTGCTGGGATGGCTGGTCTGGCAGGATAGAAATGCACGGACTGTTGGACTGATTTTTTTTTTGTGGATTCAGTCATGTACAAATTAAGCATATTTGCCTCCTTTTGGTTGTGATTGGAGACGCAATCCGACGCGAGTGTGATCCGATGCGATGTGTGGATGAACATAGATTTGAATTTGAAGCAAACAGAATGCGGCTACGGTTGGATGGCTGCCTCCCGCATCCGTGTCCGCGGACTGACCCCCCTATTCGCAGATGGGCGTGGGAGGTTTTTGTGGGTTGCCATTGGAGATGCCCTTAGATATCATTTTAATTCACGTGTAATTGTTTTATTTTGCCACTGTGTGACTGATACCTGAATCTTATGAAGCCCTTCTTTCTTAATTAATGAAATGCTTTGCTTTAATGAAGGATGGGCGATGACGACGGCACGTCTTCAGCTTGCTACAATGCTTACATTTGTCGTTAGATGGTCTACAGACATAAATGTAGCTTTTACTTCTGATATTCTTTTTACTATCTTCAAAGTTGATGAATAGATAAAAAAAAATTCTGAAAAAAAAAGAAATGCCCACACAGTACTCTCTCTGAAACATAGCTATAGCTGCCGTCACGAGGCAACGCAACAAAAATATTCTACGGCCATCAATTTCCTAGGCCATTTTCTCTTTTGATGATAACCCAAGGCCATTGTTTCACGAGCGAACAGCAGAGTAATCCATTTCTCTGCCTTTTCGAGCAGTGTATTCACTCCCGACATCCAGCCAGTAGCAAAATTTACACGTCCGAAAAGAGATTTTTTGTTGTTGTTTTTTCGCCATTTCATGGAGGTCTCGTCGGTCCGAGAATGAGATCAACGGCCACGGCCGTCGTCCGTCTGTGATGGTTAAATTTCGTGTTTTGATCTTTTTTTGATATCTCTTTAAAATCTGACCTAGTTTGATAAAATTTTAAAATCTGATTCTTTTACTACCGTCAAGGTCCATGGCGATAGAGTCTAACAGCCTACCGTCAAAGTCTCTGACGATAGAATTGCGTGCCCTATCGCAAAATTTTCCTAAATGTTGAATATGGTGCATGCTCGTACCTACCGCCAAGCATCTTGATGATAGGATTGTACAGGCTACCATCAGTATGTTTGGCGGTAAGGATATTTCCTACCGCCATGAACCCTGACAATAAAAAAAGGCCAGATTTTAATTTATTTTTTTAAACTAAGACCAAATCTTTAATAGGTTTCAGAAAAGGGTTGCCGCCCGTTGTAACCGACGCACAGACGGGCCACCGTGGTCATAAAGACTCGACCCCTCCACCTCCCGCTGCCGGCTGCCACTGTTCACCCTATAAATAAGCCCGTCCATCGCCGCCTTCCCTCAGCCCGCCTCCCGTCCAGCTCCCATCGCGCCCCACTCACCCAAGCTCGGCTTTCGAAACGTACCGAAGCTCCACCATCCTTTGCTTGCTTCCACTGGAGCGCTGCCTTGGCTCGGCGTGCTCGTGCCGCGGCGTTCGTGCGTGCGCGCGGTAGCTAGCTAGCTCGTGCGGCGCGATGGGCAGGCTGGGGTCGAAGAGGAGGGTGGGGGAGGAGACGGAGATGGAGGTGGTCGAGGAGGAGAAGGAGTACGAGGTGGAGGAGGTGCGCGACCGGCTCCAGTCGTCGCGGAACAGCCGGCTGGCGCTCTTCGGCTCCGACCTCCGGCTCGGCCCGCGCCGCCGGCGCCCCCCTCGCCGCCCCGCCGTCGACGGCGAGGACGGATTCTTCCACGACCACATCATCCTCCCCGACAACAAGTACGTAGCAGCAACAGCACGCGCCCCACCTCCCTCCCCGGCTCTCTCCATTTTCCTTCCTGGCTTCTCGATGCTTCCGCGCGCACGCTGGTCGCCGCGCCGGCGTGTTCTGGAAGCTCGATCGGTCGTTTTGCTGTTGCTACAATTACAAACACATTCAGTTTCTCAATAAAATAAAATAAACGCAAGCCGCAGAAGTACCAGAAATATCCTATTTTTCCCCTCGTAATTTCTGGTTTTACTCTGGCCTCATCCAATCGTTCCCGTTCCGTCCAACAGTGTGTGCATTGTTCCTGGCCGCGATCCAGTCGTTTGTTGATGAGCTCGCCAGCAGGGTGCGCCGTGAGCAGGCAAGCTTGCTTCGTCGGCAGGCAGGCAGCCACATGTAGCATAGCATGTAGGTGTAGGTAGCTACAGCTACGCCGGCGTTCACGGGATCGTGTCCGGGGGCCATAGAAACCGGGATAGCAGATTGCTTTTGCTTTACTAGCTTCCCTTTTCCGCGTCCCGATTCTAGTCGGGTTAATTTTTTCAGTTCTTTTGAGCTAGAAGCATGCCTGCTCGCAGAGATCGTTTGTCTAGATAAATGCGCCGGGAAATAGACAGCACAATTTAACTTCCCTTTTTTTCTTTTTCTACGGCTTGATAAACTATGGCCTGATAAAAAGGAGGGATGCGATCGACATGCTGTGGTCGGAGAAAATTGATTGTCTCCTTCCATGAAAATGAAAGTGAGTACAGTTCTTTTTTGTAATATATACAAGGGTGAAATGTTGTCCCGTGAATCTGAAAAGAAGGGTGGAAGCTAGTAGCCCCCTGATGAATTATCCCATGAAGGACCCGGGCCCTTCCATTATCTGCTTTTAGCCCCGTGGATGATGTGAGAGACTACCCAAAGCACTCCACAGATTGTTTCGTCCCTAAAAAGAAAGTATTCAGTAAATTAGCAGAGTATTTGAGTCGCCTCAACTACGTGCACATATGCATATAGCTGTTATCACCAGCTATGCATACCAATCCAAGTATAGCACAGAGGTCTCTGCTTATCACAACATGACAAGTAGGCTATATATATAGCTTGCACGAACAACCTTCCTCCTCCGCGCCAACAAGTGTGCGGCCGCCTGGTTCTCGCCAACGTACGTCGTGCTCCCCAAATCCCATTTCGTTTCTTGGCTGACTTGGCCAGATGCCCAGATCATAGTTTGAACGGCCTAAAGTATTCATCAGGATGACCGAGTTGCGAGTTGGTTTAGGGCCGCTAATCCGGCGGTGAGGTAGCTGGAGTCATTATCCTGGGGGAAATATTTAAGTGGATGTGCTTAGAGCAGCAATCAGTTCTGCGGCCATGTGTGGGATCTCTTGACAGCTAATCTATGGGTCTGATGTGGACACTGTTAGCATAATCAGACAGAATTGGTGACATCCAGTTCGTATATAAAACGTCTTAGTACATTTGTTTACAGAGCGAGTCGCATATACCGTAAGACATTTGCAATGTCTTCCCTCCTCGATGTCTTGACCTTTTTTTTTCGAGAAAGTCTCTGACTTGTCGTAACTGTGTGCTCATGACTAAAATGTTAAGTTCAGCAGGGCTATAGATTATTACAGCTGAGCGTGTACGCTCTGTGGTTATGTAAAAGTGGCACTACGAGTACATGAAAATTGCAAAATAATAATAATCTGATGATGTACTATAAAGTAAAATGGATGTGATTGTAACAGATCTTGTTGGAGATGAGGTGGCTCCGTGACAGACGCATCGTCATTTAAATTTATTTCGCGCCAAGTGGTTCCGATCGACCCAATTAGTTTACCACTAGTATGAGTACCGTTGGAGGATCGGTGCACAGGAGGAACCCACTCATGGCCACATCACCCACCCCTGACACGCTCATGTGCATCATGGAGTATGCGTGTGATCTCACCGAAGACAACTGGTTAACACTGTGTGCACCAATCCTTAAACATCGGGCACGTTTGGCCTAATTAATGCTTTAATGCTTTTGACCTAATTTGCAAAGGCAGTGTAGTGTGTGGTTCTAGGCTTCTACAGTAGCCACTCTCCCAATCAACTTGACATTTTTCAGAGAGCAAATTGTATGATTGTCAGTCAGTAACTGTGGTAAATAAATTAAAGTCGGTTTTTATGTAATCTTTTGCTCCCTTCAACAAATCACAAATGGACATTTTACTATGGCAACAGCAGGAGGGTGTCAATTTACTGATATGTCTCCCTGCAGGTGGTATCTGCTATGGACCAAGTTCATACTGGTTTGGGCGGTGTACAGTTCCTTCTTTACGCCCTTCGAATTCGGCTTCTTCCGGGGCCTCCCGGACAAACTGTTCGTCTTGGACATAGTTGGGCAGATTGCCTTCCTCATTGATATTGTTCTCAAGTTTTTCGTGGCCTACCGCGACCCCGACACGTACCGCATCGTGCGCAATCCGACCTCTATCGCCCTTCGGTAAATATTTCCTCATCTTATGCTTGAAAGTGCAAATACAATAACTGGAAATTGCCCTGCATTATTATAAACCATCCGAATCATTAAAATGGTGGATCTCAAGAATGATATGCTGGACCTCTCAATATTTTTATATTGCTGAAATGGAAGTGCTTACTGTGTTGCCTTGTTGTACTTTAACTTTTACTTCTCTTAATAGAGATCGGCTACGGCCTTTCGAAATGAAAAGGCTTTTCCAGAAGGGCATTTGCATGTTCTACATTTAACTTTATTCTTGCAATACTATAGTAGGGCATTTGCATGTTGTACATTTAACTTTATTCTTGCAATATTCTAGTAGGGCTTTTGCTTAGTGTACTTTTTGGAACATGTTCTGCGATAATTCAAACCTGATTTCTAACCTCTGATTTATTTGCTCACTTGATCCAGGTACTGCAAATCAAGCTTCATTTTTGATCTCCTTGGTTGCTTCCCATGGGATATTATCTACAAGGTTACCCTTTGCTAATATTTTTCATTTCTAGTTAGTTGACATGTTGAAATTTTCTGCTCACGGTTTATATCATGAACTGAAAAACAGGCTTGCGGCAGTAAAGAAGAAGTAAGATACCTATTGTGGATCCGTTTAACACGAGCTCTGAAGGTAACAGAGTTCTTCAGGGATCTGGAAAAGGATATCCGCGTGAATTATCTGTTCACAAGAATAGTGAAACTCATAGTTGTGGAGATCTACTGCACACACACAGCAGCCTGTATCTTCTATTACCTGGCCACAACGCTACCCGAGTCAATGGAAGGAAATACATGGATAGGGAGTTTGAAGTTGGGGGAGTACAGCTATGATCATTTCAGGGAGCTTGATCTTATCAAGCTTTATACCACCTCACTGTACTTTGCAATCGTCACAATGGCGACTGTTGGTAAGTTTTGGTCTCATGTTGCCTTGCCATCTCAGTTTTCTCAGAAACTTGGAATGTGTTCCGTATCCTGAAATGCCGAGACCTTTTCCCACTGCAGGTTATGGTGACATTCATGCTGTAAATGTCAGGGAAATGATATTTGTCATGATCTATGTCTCCTTTGATATGATTCTTGGCGCTTACCTCATTGGTAACATGACTGCGCTTATTGTCAAAGGCTCGAGAACCGAGCGATTTAGGGACAAAATGAAAGAAGTCATCAGGTACATGAACAGAAATAAACTTGGGAAAGAGATAAGGGAACAGATCAAGGGGCATCTGAGGTTGCAGTATGAGAGCAGCTACACTGAAGCTTCTGTACTTCAGGATATCCCTATTTCAATTCGTGCAAAGGTAATGAGCATTGTGTTACTGTTCTGACTTCTGAGGCTCTTTCCTAAATTTTCATCTTGTGATGCAAATGCTTCACAAGTATTTTCAACTTTACATGACATATCAACTGTGTTCTTCTCTGTAGTGATTGATGATACATGTTATTTGTGTTTGCAGATTTCTCAAACACTGTACAAGCCATATGTTGAAAGCACTCCACTGTTCAAAGGCTGCTCAGCAGAATTCATTCAGCAGATTGTAAGTATTACTGTCTCAGCCAAAATTATGTATGATGATATATTCTATAAAATATACTCCTATTTGAAAAAATTCCGAAGATCTCTCTCTAATGTGTTCTTGCTCCCGGCAGGTGATCAGACTCCAAGAAGAGTTCTTCCTACCAGGAGAGGTTATTTTGGAGCAAGGCAGTGCAGTTGATCAGATATACTTTGTCTGTCATGGTGCACTGGTGAGTTCAGGCCTAGTGATAGTTGCCCAATTCTTTCATACAGACTTTAGTAACCAGACAGGTTTGCTTATGGAGTTCCTTCTGGACCAAACTAGCACTTACTGTACAATTCCTATGCCGTTCAGGAAGGTGTTGGCATCGGCGAAGACGGCCAAGAGGAGACTATTTTGATGTTGGAGCCCGAGAGTTCTTTCGGAGAAATCGCTATCCTCTGCAACATCCCACAGCCATACAGTGTTCGTGTTTGCGAACTTTGCAGGCTCTTGCGGCTCGATAAGCAGTCATTCACAAACATACTGGAGATCTACTTTGTCGACGGAAGGAAAATTTTGAGCAACCTCACTGATGTACGCAACCGTAAACAATCAGCAAAACAGCCGTTACATCATAACAATCTATACTGGAGATTTTTTTTTTACTGATTTGCTGCCTGCCTGTCTTTGACTGCAGAACAATGAATATGGCGGACGAGTCAAACAAATAGAATCAGATATCACATTCCACATAGGGAAGCAAGAGGCAGAGCTGACCTTGAGAGTAAACAGTGCAGCCTTTTACGGTGACCTTAATCAGCTCAAGGGTTTAATCCGGGCAGGAGCCGATCCAAAGAACACCGATTATGACGGGCGATCTCCTTTGGTACGGATTACTAAAAACTTTATGTAATCAAGAATCTTGTACCTTACATATGCTAAATAATGTATGTCTCATGTAACCATCGTCTTCATCACAGCATCTTGCAGCTTCCAAAGGGTACGAAGACGTTGCGCAGTTTCTCATCCACGAAGGGGCTGATATCGATCTTGCCGGTACGCAGTATGCTCACTCAGTTTATGCCATCTTTGCTGTCATTTCCAGGTTTCAGCATGTCATGTAGTGTGCAACTCTGTAACTGATCTCACATCTTTGTGCACTTCCAAACAGACAAATTTGGGAACACACCATTACTGGAGGCAGTGAAGCAGGGGCATGACCGGGTGGCCGCGCTGCTCTTCAGCAGAGGAGCCAAGCTGAACCTCGAGAACGCCGGCAGCCACCTCTGCATGGCGGTGTCGAAGGGGGACTCCGACTTCGTCCGGAGGGCTCTGGCCTACGGCGCCGACCCAGACTCGAAGGACTACGACCACCGCAGTCCCCTCCACATAGCCGCCGCAGATGGCCTGTACATGATGGCCAAGATGCTGGTAGACGCTGGCGCAAGCGTGTTCGCGACCGACAGGTACCACCATCAAGCTTGAAACCACCACCAAGTCTGCTGCCTGCAACTTTGTGGGCATGGTTGAGCCTGACATTGCCATGTGTGTGCAGGTGGGGCACTACGCCGCTGGACGAAGGGCGAAAGTCGGGCAGCAAGCCGCTGATGATGCTGCTGGAGCAGGCGAAAGCCGACGAGCTGTCCAAGTTCCCCGCCCGCGGTGAAGAAGTGAGAGGCAAGTTCAGAAGCATCACAGCCTGTGTCAGTGAAACCACCACTTGCGCAACGTTCATTTCTGACCTCTGCAAAATTTCTCCTGATCACAGATAGAATGCACCCGCGACGATGCTCCGTGTTCCCCAACCATCCGTGGGACGATGGCGCCGAGCGCAGAGAGGGGGTGACGCTGTGGATCCCACACACGATCGACGGGCTCATCCGGTCGGCGCAGGAAAAGCTAGGCTTGTCGGGCTCAGGCCTGCGCCTGCTCGGCGAGGACGGCGCGAGGGTGCAGGAGGTCGACATGGTCCATGATGGCCAGAAGCTCTATCTGGTCGGAGGCGATGACAGCGTGGGGCGGAGCGAGTAGAAGGCGCGCCGCGGAGCGGAATAAGAAGAATTGTCATGTTCTTCCAGCAAAATTTTGCTGATCTCTTTTTCCTACCAGGTGTTTATGTAGTGTAGGATTAGCCTCCCATGATTTGCGAGCTTTTTTCGCGTGCAATTGTTGTACTTGTACCCATAGGTAGATAAAGAAGAAAGAAGGCGAGCCCTTTCTCCACGATGTACAGATTGTGATGATGGAAATGAAATGTGCCAAACAAAGTCCACTCGGAAGTTGAGCTGGTTTTCAGTTTGTCAACTTGATTCAAGTGTTGGTGAACTCTTGTGTATATACTTTAAGAGAGAGTGTTTGACAAAAAACTATCACTTTAGGGTTACCGTCCCACAGAACTACCACATTTTAAAAACTGACTAAAAACTACTATTTTTTTTTAATTTTATGACTAAAAACTACCACTTTTAGATAACGGCTTGTTTAGACGATTTAAATGTGTTTATGACAGGCGGAGCCCACCCGTCAGGGCTGCTAAGTCAACTCCGTTTATTTTGACCGTTATTTACAGGTGGGTCCCACACGTCAGCATCAACCTTCTTCTTCCTCTTCTTTCTGTGGCATTTTCTCGAACACCTTCTGTGCACCTGCGCGCCACCTCCACCGCCGGCGCTCGCCTGTGGAAAATCTGCGTCCGGCTGTCCGGCGAGGCGAGGCGTGCCCCGGCCCGCACCGAGCGTGGCGTCCGTCCGCACCTCTTCCGCCTCCTCTGTTCCACGCGCCCACCCCATGGCCGCGACGGGTCGGCGCCAGGTGCCTCGCCGCTAGCGTCCGCCTTCGTCATGCCCCGCCGCTAGTGCCCGACGTCCCGCCCCGCTACTCGTGCCCGGCCGCGCAGCAGCAGCTGGCCCCACCGCTCGTATCCGGCTCCGGCGCGTCGTACGAGGTTGGTCCGTCGTCGCGCCCCACGCAGCAGCAGCCGGCCCCACCGCTCGTGCTCGGCTTCCTCGCGCCACCGCGGTCAGCGCCGGCCCCGACGCAGCCGCTCCTGCCGGACGCCAGCGCTCGTCATCGACGCCTCTCCTGTGCAGACACGCCGGGAGAAAGACAAAAGACGTGCTAGAATACTTTAACAGACAAGCGACATATTTACCACAGAATCATTTTAGTCCAGAATCATTTTAGTCCAGCTGGTTAGCTCCTATAGTCCTCAGCCATGAGACCATCACTTCGATTCCCAGCCGACGCAATTTTTTTAGTTTTTGGTTATTTGTCACAAAGTGACTGACATGTGGGACCCACATGTCATAACGCCTTACATACAGAGTCAATATGATGGAGTTGACTTTCCCACCAGGTCAGCCCTAACGGATGGACCCTGCCTATCATAAACATGTTTAAATCGTCTAAACTGGCTATTATTCAAAAGTGGTAGTTTTTAGTCACAAAATTAGAAAATTTTGATAGTTTTCGGTCAGTTTTTAAAAAATAATAGTTCTATAAGACGGTAACCCTTAAAGTGATAGTTTTTGTCAAACACTCCTCTAAAAGATAGAACCCTCGTGTTAATTAATCCCTCCGTCCCATAATATAAGAGCGTTTTTGACAAGAGGTAGGTAGCATCTTCTTCATTCCCTTCCTCTCCATGTGCTTTGTGCAGCACGCGTTTGGAGATAACCCTCTGCATAATGCGCGACAGCAGAGGTGATGTGATGGGCTTGGAAAGATCCGGATCAAGGAAATCGGTGATAATACCAGCGATTTGGACTGGTCTACATCCAACATCCACAGAGACTAGCCGGTGCTGAAGGGACTCGATCGAGCTCACCAGTCAGTATTCGGCGATGTGTTACCAAGCAACCGGCGCGACCGGTCGGAATGGCGACGCCTCAATCAAAAGACTAAACGGCAGCTAGCGCCGTCGCTGTGCAGTCCCTCCCTTCCGTTGCAACTGGCCGGCCGACTGACGTCAGGCGCCTCGTGCCGACCTGAGGGAGGCCGTCGTCTTCTCAGTAGCCCGCGCCACGTTTCACCATCGCCACTATAAAGCAAGTAGCCTTCTCCTCCCTCCCGCCCCCCAGCTCAACTTTTTTTTCCTTCGAGCCATCCGCACCCAGCTCAACTTCAGAATCCAAGCTCCACCGCCACCTTTCCGCTGCCACTGCCCGCCGCACTGCGCGTGGGGAGGCCGTTGCCGCCGCGGCGTGCCGATGGCGAGGGGGGCGAGGTCGAGGAGGACGCCGGCGGGGGAGGAGGACGCGGAGAAGGAGTACGAGGTGGACGTGGAGCCCGACCGGTGGAAGTCGTCCTCGTCGCGGAACAGCCGGCTCGAGCTCATGGGCCGCCTCCCCCCGCTCCGCCGCCTCAGCCGCATCCCGGGAGCCGCAGACGCCGACGCCGGGGGCGGGTTCCTCCGCGGCCTCGTCATCCACCCCGACAACAAGTACGTATCGTATCGCTGCCATACGGACACGTCCACCTTCCTCTGCTGCCATACAAACTGAACATACTAGTACCGGCGTACTTCACTGTGTATTCACCGTTGCCATCTCTGAAACCTGAGTTTAGTGTGGTTGATTTCGGAGTTAGAGCTGCAGTGCTTGCAAGGCTGCTGAGGTCACATGATACTTCTACTGATGGATAACTGCAAAATGAAATATAATCACCACACAAAACAAGCGTAATCAGGAATTTAGATGAAAGAGATGATGATTTTTTTAAAATAACATCCTTTACCAAAAAAAAAGATGGGGGAAAGCATGTGACATACTGACGAGGCATTGTTGATCGGAGGAAGATGAACCAGATAATGAAATTGAACAATGTCTTTAAAACAAAAGGGAGAAACAGCTTCGATCTGATTGTGCGCCCAAGCCATATGCATATTACTGCCCTGGACCATTTCATTTTTTTTTTGTCTCCTAAAAAAAACCAAGAACACATGCACGCGAGCATTCACGCGGCGCCTCTCAAAATTGGAGTCCTGGACAAATCAAGATTGAACAAACCCATAGTGCCTCGCTATCAACTGGTACATTGCCTAGCACTGGAGGAATAATCCATCATACCACTGAAAGAAAATACACCTTGGTGAGACACGTCGCCACAAAACTGGGTTTGATCCGTGGTGGCCCGAGGGCACAACCGCCACCACTAACCACCCAAGCCATATGCTTGGTTCTCGACCAATTCATCGTTTGCTTCTCTCTTTCCTGCATAAAGACTCAAAACAAGCCAGAAATCGCCACGTCTATCGTCATCTCCACTTTCTTTTTCTCTTCAGCAAGCATCAACCTATTTTAATATGCCATCCAACCTGGGATACTTTTTGACATGTTACATCAACAGATGAACATGTGGTCTAACAACCTGCATGCTCATGTAGCTGTTACACAGCAACACAATATATAATGGTAGAACCCCATCTGCTTACGACGATATGTCAACTAAACTTAAACTAATAAGCTAACACCAGTAACTTGCCTCCACAATGCCAACCAGGTGTATGACTACTGCAGTTCAGAGTGTTTCTTTATGATGTCGCTCTGCACTCCAAATTTGATTTGGGTACTTGACAGTTTAGATTGCTGGCTTCAAGGGCCTAAAGTACCAGGCTGGCAGCCACTAATTTGGGTGTAGTTAAAGTAATTTTCTTGAGGAATATTTAAGCTGTTGCGTAGGCCCTGTAGAGTATATCAAAATGTTAAACATTCGGCATGACTTTGCTTCTTAGTCTTGCCCCTGGTGATTGTGACAGGTTTTGTTGGAGATAAACTCTGCTGTGCCCAGCAATGCTTAAACAGAGGGCTCATTTGGTGGCCTAGCAACTTCATTTTCACCTAGTTAAGAAAAGCTGTGTGTGTGTGTGTGTGTGTGTGGCTCTTGCTAATTTGACAACCAAAATCAAACTTCATATCCAACAAATTATGGCTGTAAATTATCAAATTAAAGTTGAATGTTTTGTAAGGTTGGAACCTTCGAGAATGTTGTTGGCTTGGTGCTCAACTGCTCAGCCATATTGAAATAAATGCTAGAATTACACTATTGACATAAGCCATGTTAAAGGAATAACGGGTGTGCTAATTAATTGATTTGTGTCCTGCAGGTTGTACCGGTCATGGACTAGGTTCATAGTGGGTTGGGCAGTGTACAGTTCCTTCCTTACACCCTTCGAATTTGGATTCTTCAGGGGACTCCCTAAGAAATTGTTCTTCTTGGACATAGTTGGTCAGGTTGCCTTCCTTGTTGATATTGTCCTGAAGTTTCTTGTGGCCTACCGTGACCCTGACACATACCGCATCGTATACAATCCAAACTCTATAGCCCTCCGGTAATATTCACTTATCCCATGCTTTACCAGTACAACTAAAATAATTAGAAGTTGCACTGCATGATTGCCTTATATTCGCATGATATCCTTTCGATTAATTCCACCAGTTTGTACTTTGTGGAATACGTTATTTGGTAACTCAAATGCGGACGAAGCATGATTTATGTGCTCTATACACCCAGGTATTGCAAATCAAGCTTCATTTTTGATCTCCTTGGTTGCTTTCCATGGGATGCTATCTACAAGGTAACACACAATTTATGACGCGTTAATGTTTAGCCTGTCTGCTTTTGTTTTCATATGATGAACTGTATACAGGCTTCTGGCCATAAAGAAGAACTGAGATACCTACTATGGATTCGCTTAACGCGAGTGCTGAAGGTCAGGGAATTCTTCACAGATTTGGAAAAGGACATCCGTGTGAATTACCTGTTCACAAGAATAGTAAAACTCATAGTTGTGGAGCTCTATTGTACACACACAGCAGCTTGTATCTTCTATTACCTGGCAACAACACTTCCTGAATCAATGGAGGGATATACATGGATCGGGAGCTTGCAGCTAGGAGATTATAGCTATTCCCATTTCAGGGAGATTGATCTTGCCACGCGTTATGTTACATCAATGTACTTTGCCATTGTCACCATGGCAACTGTTGGTAAGTTTTGTTCTCATGTTTCAACAAATAGTTTCGCTTTACATAACTACTTTTTTAGCCTATATAGTATTTTAAGATGATGATATGGTATTATTTTTCCTCTGCAGGCTACGGTGACATTCATGCTATAAATGTTAGGGAAATGATATTTGTCATGATTTATGTTTCCTTTGATATGGTTCTTGGTGCTTACCTTATCGGTAACATGACTGCAATGATTGTGAAAGGCTCGGCAACCGAGCGATTCAGGGATAAAATGAAAGAAGTTATCAGGTATATGAACAGAAATAGACTTGGAAAGGACATCAGAGAACAGATCAAGGGGCATTTGAGGTTGCAGTATGAGAGCAGCTGCACTGAAGCCTCTGTACTTCGGGACATTCCTGTTTCTATTCGTGCAAAGGTGATAATAGTTATAATTTGGCGATCTTGCCATTCTTCAGTGATGTAGTTTTAAGACTGTCCTCTCTACAATAGTCAGCTTGCAGTTGGAAGTCTTGTGTCTTCAACAAGGCACATCAAATATGTTCTTGTCTGTTGTGAGTCTTTGACTGATAATATATTTTGTATTTGCAGATTTCTCAAACACTGTACATGCCATACATTGAAAGGACTCCATTGTTCAAAGGATGTTCGGAAGAATTCCTTCAACAGATTGTGCGCGCTGTTTTCACTCTGACAAACTATGCATGTTGACCTGGTGTATAAAGTTGAAGAAGTTCCCAAGATTTTCTAATGTGGCTTTGCTCCTTGCAGGTGATTAGGCTGCAAGAAGAGTTCTTCTTACCAGAAGAAGTTATTTTGGAGCAAGGGAGTGCGGTTGACCAGTTATACTTTGTCTGTCAGGGTGCACTGGTTAGTTCAACCCTTAAACAATAATCAAAGCCTAAACCAAATTGGTTAATTATCGAATCATTTGGTTTTCATATGTGTTTACTATTGTGTGTCTTTCCGTAATATACTGGTTACTGTTAAATTCCTTCTGGCGGTTCCACATTTTTATATCTAAGAGTGTGAGTTCCCTAAGCATGGGCGCAAATCTCAGAGCATGAATTCCGACGAATACTAATGGGGTATAGCTACAGAGTGTACACAATCCACAAATATATTACCCACAAATTTTGTGCCGTTGTATATACTCTCAATATTAACATTGTATTCACATATTTTTTGGCACCGCTTGTTTATCTTTGTATTTATAAATGTACTGTTGATTGTGAAAGAAATTCTCTACGTACAATTGTATCATAATAACGCACATGCACCACAACCAAGTTGTTCTTTTCGGGTACATTTCTAGTGCCACAAATTGTGTCCCAAGCTAATGGTGCAGCCATTCCTAGCTGAAATTTGACCTTACAACTAGTTATTATCCATCTTAGGCAACATATATTCTTCCGTTCAGGAAGGTGCTGCCGTTGGCGAAGATGGTCAAGAGACTATTCTAATGTTGGAGCAAGGGAATTCTTTTGGAGAAATTGCTATTCTCTGCAACATTCCACAGCCCTACACTGTTCGTGTTTGCGAACTTTGCAGGCTCTTACGGTTGGATAAAGAATCCTTCGCACACATATTGGAGATTTATTTCACTGATGGAAGAAAACTTTTGAGCAATCTTACCGAGGTACACAGTAGAAACAACCAACATGCCATTAATTATTTCATCTAAGTCCAGTATTCATACATGCTGCATCTTTTTTCTTGATGTGCTATCTCCGACTGCAGAGCGATGAATACGGCAAACGGGTTAAACACATAGAATCAGATATCACTTTCCATATAGGAAAGCAAGAGGAAGAGCTTACCTTAAGAGTTAATAACGCCGCTTTTTATGGCGACCTTCATCAGTTGACTGGCTTAATCCGGGCTGGAGCCAATCCAAAGAATAGTGATTATGATGGGCGGTCTCCTTTGGTACAAATTACTAAGATTTGGTTATATGGTTCTTATCTAATTCAAAACATTTGAACCCTCCATGATGAATATTCCATGCCTGATGTAACCAGCATCTTCATTGCAGCATCTTGCAGCTTCCAGAGGGTATGAAGATATTGTGCAGTTCCTTATCCATCAAGGGGCTGATATCAATCTGACTGGTATGCTCACTCGTCGAAATGCATCCTTGCAGCAATTTTCCAGCTTCTTGCATATAAACTTGTATAGTTATGTGATCACACTTTTATGCACTTAATGTTGCTCGATAGCAGATAAATTTGGGAACACGCCCTTACTAGAGGCGGTGAGGCAGGGGCATGATAGAGTGGCCACATTACTCTTCAGCAAAGGAGCCAAGCTGAACCTTGAGAATGCCGGTAGCCATCTCTGCATAGCAGTATCGAAGGGAGACTCTGATTTCATTCGGGGGGCTCTAGCTTATGGTGCTGACCCAAACTCGAAAGACTACGACCACCGCAATCCTCTCCACATAGCCGCTGCAGAGGGCTTGTATATTATGGCGAAGTTGCTGGTAGAAGCTGGCGCAAGTGTGCTTGCAACAGACAGGTACCACCAAATAATACTTCATCTTTTATCTGTGCCATCAATCTTGAAGCCACTTAGAGTGTAATACTTTTGCTAAAGAAGTACTCTGTTTGTAACTTTGAAGGCATGCTTGAGCTTGACATTGCCAATTATGCAGACGCGGTACTACTCCTCTGGATGAAGGACACAAGTCCGGGAGTAAGCCACTTATAATGCTGCTTGAACAGGCGAAAGCCGACGAGCTCTCCAAGTTCCCCACACGAGGCGAAGAAGTGAGAGGCAAGTTCAGAAGCTCGCACCTCTGCGAAAATCACGTGCACATTGTTCATTTATGACAAAAAGAACTTCTGTTGGCAGATAAGATGCATACACGACGATGCTCCGTGTTCCCTTACCATCCATGGGATACTGATGCCAAGCGAAAGGAGGGGGTGATGTTGTGGGTTCCTCACACTATCAATGAACTCATCGGGTCAGCCCAGGAGAAGCTGGGTTTGTCCAGCTCATGCCTGCGCTTGCTCTGTCAGGATGGCGCGACGGTCCAGGATGTGGACATGGTCAATGACGGGCAGAAG
Organism: Triticum monococcum; assembly: GCA_034509565.1. Taxonomy (NCBI): domain Eukaryota; kingdom Viridiplantae; phylum Streptophyta; class Magnoliopsida; order Poales; family Poaceae; genus Triticum; species Triticum monococcum. The sequence continues at coordinate 166,534,205 of CM067847.1, read as the reverse complement.
CTCTATCTGGTTGGAGACAAGGACATGGGTGACAGCGAGTAGAAGGTGCACCAATCGCTGAAATAAGAATAATCATATTGTGTTGCATCAAAATTTGTTTTTTTTTTTGGGTCAGGTATTTCTGGAAGAGTAGCCTATTTCCCCCCTTACCTTTTCTGGTATGCTGGCTGGGTGCTGTGCTGTACATAGATATATAAGCAAGGGAATGGCTGGACTGATTCTCGATGTTGTACAAATTATAGTTGAATGGAAATAAAATGTGTAGCTGAAATGAATTGCGCATCAACATGTCCACAAATTGGTTCCACTCTAAAGTTGAGCTAGTGTTTTGTACTACAATGAGTAAGTGGAAGGACCAAAATATTTTCAGCTAAAATGTAAAATGGAAGTTGGATGTGGATGAATATCTCCACAAAAAAAGGGAAATGTTTATTGTGCACAATTAAGAGAAGAGGACCATGGAGCGTACAAGAGCAAAAATGTTGGCCATGGAACAAAGGCTGCTGCTGTAGTTACCATGTGTTTGTGCAGCGCACTTGACTGTTAGGAAATTTGAGCTGGTTCTCCATTGTTACTGCGGAACTTCCCCTTTGCTGCTGCTCTTTGGGAACTAGAATGTCTCGCTAGATCTGCACTATCTTGTCATAGCGGCTCATTCTGGTTATCCATGTAGTTGAACCGACTCCAATTCCCTGTTCGTGGCACCATATACCTGTCATGTTCATTAAAACCCCAGTTTTTTAGCTTCGGTACGACTTAACTTGCAGTTCCATGATTCCATCACTGCGTTATTCTTTGCATATATGAATAGTAGGCAGGCTCTCTTCTCTGTGTAAAGTCCACAATCATGAACTTGCAGATGTCTGACTTTTCCCTGAATGATGGACCATCACTGTCCAAATATGCAGTTCACAGTATATTAGCCTCTTCAGCTGATCTAAATAAACCTCTGCTGCTGAGTTTGCTCTGGAAACAGAACAATACTAGTACATCGTTGCTGATAAAATTTTAGTAGGCGTATGTGTAAATATAGAGGGCTGGGAACATGTGCTGCTGAGTTTGCAGGGCAGGATTATTGCAGCTTCCCTCTGCTGCTGCTGCTGTGTTGTCTCCTGATCATCCCCAGGGAGACGGCGATCTCTTCGTTATCCGCGCCACCATCAAGGACACGCCGTCACCCTGTGCACAACAGTAGCCGGCTCAGCCAACGCACTTCACTTGAAACTCAAAAACTGAGCCAAAATGTGAAGATCTGAAGATGGGGGTGCCATCAGTGCGGTATTGTTCATTTGCTCAACAGAAGCAATCAAACTATGGAGATCCACTTGCTGGAAAAACAACCCATGCATGCTAGCAAGATAGAGAGAATGTTCTCTAGATACAACTTCCCTTCATTGATTAATCATGATAAGTTTCATGAAATAATTTTACATAGTTACACACCATCATACTACAAGTTTTGTAGTGTGCCCCAAAAAAAGAACGATAGAAGTATTTCACTCTTCTTTGCAGATTCATAAATAAATTCACAGATGCAACAATCAAACGTGTCATACTTGCAGGATATCAAATATCTCGTAAACTTACTACATCAAGGCAAGGTACCGACAATAGATAGAAGACTACTTCTGAATTAAGCCTGACAAGGAGGGAGTATTTGTCAGTCAAAGGTAATTCGTTCCAAAAAACTGACCACTACACAGGAGCCATTACCCCTGCCTAGATCAATCAACCATTATATAAAGTAAATGCATAAACACACCTCAAGAACAATTACTTCGAGTCTTCGACAGTCCAGCTTAGCTTATGGTAGCCACCACATGTGTTGCATGTTTCTCTTGAATCTCACACAAAGAGTGAAAATGTCACGAAATTTCATACTGGTCTTGTTCATGTAAATATGAATCTAGCCGGCACTTCCCCTCTGCAAGCTGCTGCATAGTCTTTGGCGAGTTGCGGTGCAGCTTTCTTGTGAGGGCATATGAACTTCTCCATGAATACCTTCTCGCGCAGCACAACTGCAGCATAGTAGTCTCGTCCATGATCTAGCAATCCATTTTCCTTAAGAAACTTTACAGCATAGTACCGGGGCCTTAGCCGGCCCTCTAGGCTGTAAGTGAGCAATGTCAACCGATGAGCAATGTATGCCGGTTCCAACCCAACTTCAGAGACCAGGAACTCTGACTTCCTCTGCAGCAGGTCCTTGGACAACGTCAGCACCATTGGAGCTTTGCAAACAGCAATGCGCACCTCAGCATCCGACCACCTGAACATGTTCTTCAAGTGGTCCACTTTGGCTGTGATCTTCTCCTCGCCGTAGAATGCGACCTGCAGCGCTTGCCTGAACATCCCGGAGCCCCGAGGCACGCCTATGCCTTCGGCGCATGCGACCATTGCCTGGAGACGCTCCAGCTTGGTGCTAAGCAGCCATGGCGCGCAGGTGCACAGCTTGGCAATATCGCAAGCACCGAGCCCGCACTCCTCCAGGAACGCGACGTTGGGCTTGATCACAAGCTCAAGGTCGGACGAGAGAAGGCAGGAGCCGTACTTGAGCGCCCGGAAGAGCTTCTCGGCGGAGCCGAAGAGGTGCAGGTAGTACTGTAGGCTGGAGACGATGGATCTACAACGGAACTGGGCGCCGCCGAGCGAGACGAGGCGCGCGATCTCAGGATGCGAGAGACCGAGGCCGGTGAGCCCGAGGACGACGGGGGCCAGGGTCCTCTCCACGCCGGCGCAGAGGAACTTGGGGTCCTTGGCGACGAGGGCGGCGACGTGAGCGCTGGAGAGGCCGAGGCCGGCGAGGAAGGCGAGGACGGCGTCGGGATTAGAGGGGGACCTGAGGTGGTTGAGCTTGGCGGAGGCCTTGAGTGCCTGGGCCCCGGTGAGGCCGCAGGTGTCGACGAGGTAGTTCTCCACCGCGAAGCTAGGGTTCGGGGAGACGACGGGCGCGGCGGCAGAGATGAGGCGGCGGAGCTGGGAGACGGGAGAGGCGGGCCGAGACGAGAGGAGCTGGGTGAGGACGCAGCGCCGAAGCCGGAGCATGGCGGCGCGGCGGCGGGGGTGGGGAAACGAGCTGCCGGTTGGTGAAAGCAAACTCTTTTTTTTTTGAGGGGTTGGTGAAAGCAACTCAGGAAGGAATTCCACGGGCCTTCTCACTCCATGAGCGAAATGGGCCTTTTCACTCCATGCGCTCCAAATGAGCCCAACGTTTTTTTCTTCTGAAAGTTCAAATCAAGCCCAACGGTTATTAGGGCATGTACAATGATTGATAAGATAGTCTTATCTTAAATCTTGCATGTAATTTAGATATGACAAAAAAATATGTCTGTAATGGGTCATCTCTTAGCCCTATCTTTAATAACTAGCTATTCCTAAAAATATGGTGAGACATATTATGCTAAGAAATCATCTCTCGTCTTCTTTTAACTAAGAGGACAAACTTTTTCTTATGATTTGTCTCTCCTGCACCTCATCATTTCATCATTTATTCTACATGGTATTTCTAAGATAGAACCATTGTACATGCCCTTAGCTTCCGCCGCCAAATTCATTCGTTCTCTCTCTCTCTCTCTCAATAAACAAATTCATTCATTCTTCTCAAAAACGGATCCGGACCCATTATAAAATTTTACCACGGGTACAAATACAAAGCTTCCCAAATGTAATAAAAATTGCATCGAGGTCGATCTCTGAACCACACAGAACGACCACTGTTGTCGCTAGAATGAGTTGTCGCCGGTCCCTTACCAGAGACTGCCTGACCTTGTCGATAATAATCGGAAAGTCTTTATGCACATGTTCCAAAGAACTAGCCCCTGGATCTGAATTGTCGTTGTTGAACCATTGAATCGATATGAAGCGCCTCACACGAGATCCCGCCTTCGCGTACGCATGATGAGGAAGCCTAACCTCACCGCCCAAAAAGGAGATGACAGAAATATATGTTGTAGCCCCGTTGACTCCGTCCTAACGGATGATGACGGAGATAATTCCGGCAAATCCCTCGGTAGGGTATCCCAGCGGGGTGATTAGGTAGTTTCGATTCTTCTACCTAAGATTATAATTATTGTGGGTAATAAAGTTGATATCATTAACATCAACATCAGTAATAGTATTTGTAGGACTTCTTAACTTTAACCATACATATAAGCTCTTCAATTTTTACTGTAAGTTCTTCATTCTTTTTTTTTTGATAATTGGATTTGCCTTTCTAGACATGGATCTTTCAATATTCCATTGAGCATGATTCTCTTGCATATCATCAAGAATTTTCTTTGCATCAACAACTTCTTTCTACATAATAGTTTCTCTTGTAGCTGTATCAAACATGTTTTTTGATAAAGAATTTAAAACGTTATACTCCCTCCGTTCTAAAATTCTTGTCTTAGATTTGTCTAAATATGGATGTATCTAGTTACATTTAGTGTTAGATACATCCGTATCTAGACAAATCTAAGACAAGAATTTTGAGACCAAGGGAATAGAACACATGAGGAATTAGTCATTCATCCATGCCATGTTTAGGACAATTCCTAACAAATGCTTTCTTCTGTGCCCAAGCAGGCACTAGTGGCTCATGATCTTCCTGTCTAAACTTGTGATGTTAGCACATAATTGCATGGTTTTAGCAGATGGAAAATATTGTCATAAACATAACAATGCAATTATTCCAAGATCCAGTATGATGGTGACCCTAGGTTTATCGAACCCACGAGAACTGATGCTTAACAAGGAGATTTCTACAAGAACTTGTTATCTAAAAGAGTTGTAGTTTCCCAAATCAAATCCCAAAGGTGATTAAAAGATGACAATAATAAAATAAATAGGCTAGGCGTAAAGGTTTGTGTACTTGTGCTCGGAGTTCTGTTTAGACAAATAACATGCCACTGGTAACACCATTGTTTATATCTTGTTAATATATTACTATGAGAGATGCAATCAAATAATCCCATAACGGACTACTGTCGAATCGAGATTTTATTGTACAACCGAGATCCTTCTGACTTGTGGGGTTACCTCACTTATTAAGGAATAACTAGACCAACCTAAATGTGAACCAACCTGTGGTTGGATGGTTAGAGGGACTGTGGTATCCCTAGCCCACCAGGGTTCAAATCCTGGTGCTCGCATTTATTCCTGGATTTATTTCAGGATTTCCGGTGATGCGCATTCAATGGGAGGAGACGTTCCTGTCGACGACGAGGTGCCCACGGTGACTTCGTAAATCTCAAGATGATATGTCAGCTCAGTCTTTCGGAGGTGGTCATAGGGGTAGGGTGTGCGTGTGTGCGTTCAAAGGGATGAGTGTATGCGCGTGTATATGAGCGCTTGCGTCTGTACTGATGTTCAAAAAAACTGGACCAACGTAATGAGCGTTTATTGACTGCACATTATCTATCCACAAAGAATCACTAGTAGAAAAAGGGTCAAATGTGAAGCACATTAGTGCCGGTTTGAATTTGAGCCGGCACTAATGTGTCCATTAGTGCCGGTTCCAATGGCTAGGCGGGCGGACATCGTTAGTATCGGTTCGTGGGCAACCTTTAGTACTGGTTCATGCCACGAACCGGTACTAATGAGGCTGTATCAGGCTATGGTCAGGCTGGGGCCCCACAAAGACCTTTAGCACCGGTTCATGGCATGAACCGGTACTAGAGTTTCTTAGTAAGCTGATTTTTAGTCCCACCTCGCCAAGAGAGAGGCAGTATGAGCGGTTTATAAGTCATGAGTGCAGAGACGATGAAGGAGAGACGCAATGCTCACCTGCATGTTGCTTAGCTTCAAGCCTTTCGGAATAGCATAGATTGCACGGAGCTATGTGCAGTGCAGCCTACACTATTCCGAAAGGCTTGAAGCTAATTAACCAACATTGCACCTCTTTTTTATTTTTAATAACTTATTTGAACTCTGGACTTTTTGTGTTCACTATGCAGCATTCAAAGCGGTGTCATCAATTTCCAACATGTTCTGACATCATTTGTTGTTTTTCAGTCATTTACCGATTTGTTTAGAGAGCTAATTGATCGTGAAACTGAAAATCACTACAAAATGAACTCTGAAAATGTTAAAACTTGGCATGGTATCATCATTTCAGCCGCATAGCATGTGCCAAAGAGTAGAGAGGGTCACGGCAAAAACTGGACGCACTTCGTGTACAAAATGGACAATGTCTTTCAGAGTATCAGGGTTTCAGACAAGAACTCATCTGTTACACGGGCACTTCAATGTATTTTAAACTCATTTGAACTCCAGAAATTTTTTGCATTCCGTATGCAGTATTCAAAGCGACGTCATCAATTTCCAACACGTTCTGACATCATTTGCTGTTTTCAGTCATTTACCGATTTGTTTAGAGAGCTAAATGACCGTGAAATTGAAAAAAATCACTACAAAATGAACTATGAAAATGTTGAAACTTGGCATGGTATCATCATTTCAGACGCATAGCATGTGCGAAAGAGTAGAGAGGGTCACGGCAAAAATTGGACGCACTTCGTGTACAAACTGGACAATGTCTTTCGGAGTATAAGGGTTTCAGACAAGAACTCATCTGTTACACGGGCACTTCAATGTATTTTAAACTTATTTGAACTCCAGAAATTTTTTGCGTTCAGTATGCATCATTCAAAGCGACATCATCAATTTCCAACATGTTCTGACATCATTTGCTGTTTTTCAGTCATTTACCGATTTGTTTAGAGAGCTAAATGACCGTGAAATTGAAAAATCACTACAGAATGAACTATGAAAATGTTGAAACTTGCCATGGTATCATCATTTCACCCGCATAGCATGTGTGAAATGTTGGGAAACGTAGTAATTTCAAAAAAAAATCTACGCACACGCAAGATCATGGTGATGCATAGCAACGAGAGGGGAGAGTGTTGTCTACGTACCCTCGTAGACCGAAGCGGAAGCGTTGATGCAACATAGAGGAAGTAGTCGTATGTCTTCCCGGTCCGACCGATCCAAGCACCGTTACTCCGGCACCTCCGAGTTCTTGGCACACGTACAGCTCGATGACGCTCCCCGGGCTCCGATCCAGCAAAGCTTCGGGGATGAGTTCCGTCAGCACGACGGCGTGGTGACGATCTTGATGTTCTACCGTCGCAGGGCTTCGCCTAAGCGCTGCTACAATATGAACGAGGTGGAATATGGTGGAGGGGGGCACCGCACACGGCTAAGGAACGATCACGATGATCAACTTGTGTGTTCTAGGGTGCCCCCCTGCCCCCGTATATAAAGGAGCAAGGGGGAGGCCGGCCGGCCCTTGGGGCGCGCCAAGGAGAGGGGGGAGTCCTCCTCCTAGTGGGAGTAGGACTCCCCTTTCCTAGTCCAACTAGGAATAGAGAGGGGGAAGGAAAGAGAGGGAGAGGGAGAGGGAAAGGGGGGCCGCCCCCCCTCCTAGTCCTATTCGGACTCCCCATGAGGGGGGGGGGGCGCCACCTCCTGGGCTGCTGCCCTCTCTCTCCCCTCAGGCCCAATAAGGCCCATTACTTCCCCGGGGGGTTCCGGTAACCCCTCCGGCACTCCGGTTTTATCCGAAATCACCCGGAACAATTCTGGTGTCCGAATATAGTCGTCCAATATATCGATCTTTATGTCTCGACCATTTAGAGACTCCTCATCATGTCCATGATCACATCCGGGACTCCGAACAACCTTCGGTACATCAAAATACATAAACTCATAATGAAACTGTCATCGTAACTTTAAGCGTGCGGACCCTACGGTTCGAGAACAATGTAGACATGACCGAGACACGTCTCCGGTCAATAACCAATAGCGGGACCTGGATGCCCATATTGGCTCCTACATATTCTACGAAGATCTTTATCGGTCAGACCGCATAACAACATACGTCGTTCCCTTTGTCATCGGTATGTTACTTGCCCGAGATTCGATCGTCGGTAGCCAATACCTAGTTCAATCTCGTTACCGGCAAGTCTCTTTACTCGTTCCATAATACATCATCCCGCAACTAACTCATTAGTTGCAATGCTTGCAAGGCTTGAGTGATGTGCATTACCGAGAGGGCCCAGAGATACCTCTCCGACATTCGGAGTGACAAATCCTAATCTCGAAATACGCCAACCCAACAAGTACCTTTGGAGACACCTGTAGAGCACCTTTATGATCACCCAGTTACGTTGTGACGTTTGGTAGCACACAAAGTGTTCCTCCGGTAAACGGGAGTTGCATAATCTCATAGTCATAGGAACATGTATAAGTCATGAAGAAAGCAATAGCAACATACTAAACGATCGGGTGCTAAGCTAATGGAATGGGTCATGTCAATCAGATCAATCAGCTAATGATGTGATCTCGTTAATCAAATAACAACTCTTTGTTCATGGTTAGGAAACATAACCATCTTTGATTAACGAGCTAGTCAAGTAGAGGCATACTAGTGACACTCTGTTTGTTTATATATTCACACATGTATTATGTTTCCGATTAATACAATTCTAGCATGAATAATAAACATTTATCATGATATATGAGGAAATAAATAATAACTTTATTATTGCCTCTAGGGCATATTTCCTTCAGTCTCCCACTTGCACTAGAGTCAATAATCTAGATTACACAGTAATGATTCTAACACCCATGGAGCCTTGGTGCTGATCATGTTTTGCTCGTGGAAGAGGCTTAGTCAACGGGTCTGCTACATTCAGATCCGTATGTATCTTGCAAATCTCTATGTCTCCCACCTGGACTAGATCCCGGATGGAATTGAAGCATCTCTTGATGTGCTTGGTTCTTTTGTGAAATCTGGATTCCTTTGCCAAGGCAATTGCACCAGTATTGTCACAAAAGATTTTCATTGGACCCGATGCACTAGGTATGACACCTAGATCGGATATGAACTCCTTCATCCAGACTCCTTCGTTTGTTGCTTCCGAAGCAGCTATGTACTCTGCTTCACATGTAGATCCCGCCACGACGCTTTGTTTAGAACTGCACCAACTGACAGCTCCACCATTTAATGTAAACACATATCCGGTTTGCGATTTAGAATCGTCCGGATCAGTGTCAAAGCTTGCATCAACGTAACCGTTTACGATGAGCTCTTTGTCACCTCCATATACGAGAAACACATCCTTAGTCCTTTTCAGGTATTTCAGGATGTTCTTGACCGCTGTCCAGTGATCCACTCCTGGATTACTTTGGTACCTCCCTGCTAAACTTATAGCAAGGCACACATCAGGTCTGGTACACAGCATTGCATACATGATAGAGCCTATGGCTGAAGCATAGGGAACATCTTTCATTTTCTCTCTATCTTTTACAGTGGTCGGGCATTGAGTCTGACTCAACTTCACACCTTGTAACACATGCAAAAACCCTTTCTTTGCTTGATCCATTTTGAACTTCTTCAAAATCTTGTCAAGGTATGTGCTTTGTGAAAGTCCAATTAAGCGTCTTGATCTATCTCTATAGATCTTTATTCCTAATATGTAAGCAGCTTCACCGAGGTCTTTCATTGAAAAACTCTTATTCAAGTATCCCTTTATGCTATCCAGAAATTCTATATCATTTCCAATCAGTAATATGTCATCCACATATAATATCAGAAATGCTACAGAGCTCCCACTCACTTTCTTGCAAATACAGGCTTCTCCGAAAGTCTATATAAAACCAAATGCTTTGATCACACTATCAAAGCGTTTATTCCAACTCTGAGAGGCTTGCACCAGTCCATAAAATGGATCACTGGAGCTTGTACACTTTGTTAGCTCCCTTTGGATCGACAAAACCTTCCGGTTGCATCATATACAACTCTTCTTCCAGAAATCCATTCAGGAATGCAGTTTTGACATCCATCTGCCAAATCTCATAATCATAAAATGCGGCATTCGCTAACATGATTCGGACAGACTTAAGCATCGCTACGGGTGAGAAGGTCTCATCGTAGTCAACCCCTTGAACTTGTCGAAAACCTTTTGCGACAAGTCGAGCTTTGTAGACAGTAATATTACCGTCAGCGTCAGTCTTCTTCTTGAAGATCCATTTATTCTCAATTGCTTGCTGATCATCGGGCAAGTCAACCAAAGTCCATACTTTGTTCTCATACATGGATCCCATTTCGGATTTCATGGCTTCAAGCCATTCTGCGGAATCTGGGCTCACCATCGCTTCTTCATAGTTCGTAGGTTCATCATGATCTAGCAGCATGATTTCCAGAACAGGATTACCGTACCACTCTGGCGCGGATCTCACTCTGGTTGATCTACGAGGTTCAGTAGTATCTTGTCCTAAAGTTTCATGATCATTATCATTAGCTTCCTCACTAATTGGCGTAGGTGTCGCAGAAACAGTTCTCTGTGATGTACTACTTTCCAATAAGGGAGCAGGTACAGTTACCTCATCAAGTTCTACTTTCCTCCCACTCACATCTTTCGAGAGAAACTCCTTCTCTAGAAAGTTTCTGAATTTAGCAACAAAAGTCTTGCCTTTGGATCTGTGATAGAAGGTGTATCCAATAGTGTAGGATCTAGAAGAAGGAGTGTCTAGAGGGGGGGGAGGGTGAATAGACACTTAATGCTAAAGTTGCACTTTTTAAGATTTTTCGGTTTAAGTGGAGTTCGGGCACAATTTTAACATACACAATACATATCAAGCAAGCATGCAAAGAGTATATAGGCAGCGGAAAGTAAAGCATGCAACTTGCAAGAATGTAACGGGAAGGGTTTGGAGGATTCAAACGCAATTGGAGACACGAATGTTTTTCCCGTGGTTCGGATAGGTGGTGCTATCCTACATCCACATTGATGGAGACTTCAACCCACGAAGGGTAATGGTTGCGCGAGTCCATGGAGGGCTCCACCCACAAAGGGTCCATGAAGAAGCAACCTTGTCTATTCCACCATGGCCATCGCCCACGAAGGACTTGCCTCACTAGCGGTAGATCTTCACGAAGTAGGCGATCTCCTTGCCCTTACAAACTCCTTGGTTCAACTCCACAATCTTGTCGGAGGCTCCCAAGTGACACCTAGCCAATCTAGGAGACACCAATCTCCAAGAAGTAACAAATGGTGTGTTGATGATGAACTCCTTGCTCTTGTGCTTCAAATGATAGTCTCCCCAACACTCAACTCTCTCTCATAGGATTTGGATCTGGTGGAAAGAAGATTTGAGTGGAAAGCAACTTGGGGAAAGCTAGAGATCAAGATTCATATGGTAGGAGTGGAATATCTTGGTCTCAACACATGAGTGGGTGGTTCTTTCTCAGAACATATGAGTAGGAATGGTGTATGTGTTCTGATGGCTCTCTCTTCGAATGAAGAGGAGGTGGAGGGGTATTTATAGCCTCCACACAAAATCCAACCGTTACACACAATCTACCAATCTCGGTGGGACCGAATCAGGAAACTCGATCGGACCGAAATGGTAAACCTAGTGACCGTTAGAGATTTCGGTGGGACCGACTGGAACAACTCGATGGGACCGATGTGCTAGGGTTAGGGAAAATCCAAAACTCGGTTTGACCGATTACTCAAACTCGGTGGGACCGATTTTGGTAATAAGTGAAACAGAGAGTTGGCCAAGAAAACTCGGTGGGACCGATTGCAAATCTCGGTGGGACCGAAGATATTGCAACAGGTAACACAGAGTTTGCAAGCCCATCTCGGTGAGACCGAGATCCGTATCGGTAGGACCGAATTGCTAGGGTTTGGCAGTGGCAAATGACAAGTGAAACTCGGTGGCGCCGGATTGACAGAATCGGTATGACCGAGTTTGGCTTAGGATTTAGGTCATTTGTGGAAGTGGGAAAGTAGCTGAGGATTTTGGAGCATATCATTAAGCACATAAAGCAAGAGGCTCATTAAGCAACACCTCATCCCTTCTTGATAGTATTGGCTTTTCCTAAAGACTCAATGTGATCTTGGATCACTAAAATATATAAAATGAAGAGTCTTGAGCTTGAAGCTTTAGCCAATCCTTTGTCCTTAGCATCTTGAGGAGGTTCCCACAACCTTTAGTCCATGCCACTCCATTGTTGAACTTATCTGAAATATACTAGGTAAAGGTATTAGTCCAACAAGAGATATGTTGTCATCAATTACCAAAACCACCTAGGGAGCACTTGTGCTTTCAATCTCCCCCTTTTTGGTAATTGATGGCAACATACATCAAAGCTTTAGATAAAGATATAAAGAACAGCAAGTAAAGCTTTGGAAGGACATGTAACAAGCATAGGCTCCCCCTACATGTATGCACTCATGTGAATATGAAATATAGAGGCATGTGAGGGCATAACCACGACAGAGTGGGCAATGTGTTACATGTATCTTGGCCATATGCATCAGAGTAAACGATTGTTAAGGAAAATACCTTCATGCTCATGAGTCCTTCTTGCAAACAGTATGTACATAAGCAAGAACTTCTCATACTCATGATTTTGATGCGTACACTTACCTTGTAGTCTTTGGTTGACTTAGGACGGAATGAACCTGCACAAACAAGGTTAGATAACACAGGTACATCCACTAGCCAGAGTAAACTGAAGAAACCACAAGAATACCAAGACTGGGATGACATGTAGAGAGTAAGTACTAGGTACTGCATTGAATTCAACATGTCCCCAAGAGTAAAGATATGCAATGAATTTGACTGATTTCTTTCCCATAGGTGTCTTGCTCCCCCTGAATCTTATATGGGATATTGGGAGAAGATAGGGAATAGAAAATCAGAGCTGAAAGAAACAAAACAAATGAACATGTCTTTCCCCCTAAAAAGACATGTGACATCTCTCCTCTTGATCATCAAGCATCTGGGATCCTTGAGTATTATCTCTCCCCCTAGGGATCTCTTTCTCCCCCTTAATACATTATCTGGGACATCTGGGATCCTTGAGATGTTCTCTCCCCCTTTAGTGCTTTGATGTGATCTCTTTCTCCCCGAAGATAAGCTTTGATGTGATCTCTCTCTCCCCCTTTGACATCAATTTCCAAGAAGGTTCTTCTAGAATCCGTCCAAAAGGTTTGGTCCTTGAGACTCAGCATAAAGCAAAGAATAAAATTGGGATGCTTGTAGAGGACAAGATTCATTGAGTGGAGCTGGATCAGAAGAATTATAGATTATGTGACAAACTGTTTTTCCTGTTGCGAAGTCGGTGGCACCGAGTGGTATGATTCGGTGGTACCGAAGGAATTCGGTTGGACCAAAAATTACAATTCGGTGATACCGAGTTCACACAGAGAAAAACACTTGTCACTTCAGCTCACTAGACATGCAGGATCTCACAAAGATTTGCAATGAATTGAATGCGGAAAATGCAGAATAAAAAGAAAAGAAAAGAAACTGAAGGATCTAGATGAAGTAGAAGGAAACAAATAAACAAGCATGAGACAAATGCAGTAACACAGAAAGAAACACAAGAGAACTTCATCTAGAGTTGGGCGGTGACATAGTCACCTATGTTAGAGTATATTGACTTAGGAGTCAAGTGAGAACACTTGATCATAGGTCATACTCATCGTTTAAGCTCAAAATGGGGTTGCCATTTTTCGTTTAAGCATCTTGATGTATTCACATCTTGTTGAGTTGCTTTGACTCATGTCTTGGAGTAAAGCTTCTCTAAGATGGGATAACATACCTTGGGTGGTGGAGTGGTTCTTGCTGATGTAGTTGAAATTGTGTGGGTGCTCAAGGTTGATGTAGTCCATCAAGAATTTGGAGCACCACTTGGAGTTTGAGTTCATCTACCTACATGGGTTAGTTCTTGCAAGGAAGAGCACTTGTGTATCCAAAAATGACAATCATGAAGCTCATCATAGAATTTGTCAAAGGATATGTTTGAATGGTTTTGTGCTTCCTTGTCTTCAACCACCATTGTGTAGAGACTTGGTGATGTAAAGATTGCTCAAGATGTGAGTGAGTTGCAATCCCATGGAATTAGTTTCAACCAAGTACCTACATGGATTAGACAACATGCAAGGTACAAATATATCCAAGACATAAATAGTCATCATAAGAGATATATCATGGATTAGTCATAAGCTCATGTCTTGCATGTGTCCAATGGAGTTCCTACTCCATGTTTGAAGCATCAATGATGTTCAATTCTCCTCTTAGCCTGCAAAATACTTTCTCATCAAGTGGTTTAGTGAATATATCCGCTAATTGCTTGTCAGTGCGAACATGCTTAAGATTAATGTCACCCTTAGCAACATGATCTCGAATGAAATGATGACGAACTTCAATATGCTTAGTTCGAGAATGTTGTACGGGAGTATGACCAATTTTGATAGCACTTTCATTGTCACAAAGCAGTGGAACATGTTTCACATAAATTCCATAATCTTTAAGAGTTTGGGTCATCCAAAGTAATTGAGCACAACATGAACCAGCGGCAATGTATTCCGCTTCGGCGGTGGATAAGGATACCGAGTTTTGTTTCTTGGAGGACCAAGACATAAGAGATCTGCCAAGAAATTGACAAGTACCCGAAGTGGACTTCCTATCAACCTTGTCTCCGGCATAATCCGAGTCAGAATAGCCAACAAGATCAAAAGAAGACCTCTTAGGATACCAAATGCCAAAGTTTGGTGTGTGAATTAAGTATCTCACTATCCTTTTCACAGCCTTAAGATGACATTCTTTAGGAGCAGCTTGATATCGTGCACACATGCATACACTTAGCATAATATCGGGACGTGAAGCACATAGGTATAGTAATGAACCAATCATAGAATGATAAACCTTTTGATCAACCGGTTCACCACCTTTGGTCAAATCATTATGTCCACTAGTGGGCATGGGTGTAGACATACCTTTGCACTCTTGCATATTGAACTTCTTGAATAAGTCCTTGGTGTACTTCGTTTGAGAGACAAATGTACCTTCCTTAATTTGCTTGATTTGCAAACCAAGAAAGAATTTGAGTTCACTCATCATAGACATCTCAAACTTCTCTGACATTAGCTTTCCAAACTTTTCACTAAAGAGAGGGTTAGTTGAACCAAATATGATATCATCAACATAAATTTGACATACAAATAGTTCTCCATTAACCCTTTTAGTGAAGAGAGTAGAATCAATTTTACCAATTTCAAAACCACTTGCAATAAGGAACTTGGTCAAGCATTTATACCATGCTCTAGGAGCTTGTTTAAGACCACAAAGAGCTTTGTGAAGTTTGTAAACATGATTAGGTTTCTTATGATTGACAAAGCCGGGAGGTTGTTTGACATAAACTTCCTCCTCTATTTCACCATTTAGAAAAGCACTCTTAATGTCCATTTGGTACAAGGTGATATTATGGTGATTAGCATAGGCAAGTAAGATGCGAATGGACTCAAGTCTAGCAACGGGAGCATATGTCTCACCATAGTCCATACCTTCGACTTGTGTGTACCCTTGGGCGACGAGACGTGCTTTGTTGTGGACCACTTGTCCATTTTCATCTTGCTTGTTGCGAAACACCCATTTGGTACCAATGATGTTGTGGTTGTTGTCGGGCTTCTCAACCAATGTCCAAACTTGGTTTCTCTCAAAATTGTGTAGCTCTTCATGCATAGCGTTTATCCAATCCGGATCTTCCAATGCTTCTTCAACCTTCATAGGTTCAATGCTAGAGATGAATGAATAGTTTTCACAAAAGTTAGCTAAACGAGTTTTTGAGCGAGTGATTCTCCCGGTTTGTATATCATTGAGGATTTGCTCGACGGGATGATCTTTGGCAATTCTTGCTCGAACTCGTGAGAGCTTTTGCTTGGGTCTTTGTTGAGCATCTTCTTAATCTTGTTCTTCTTCTTGGCCTTCTTCATTGTTGACGTTGTCATTCTCTTGTCGTGGTGGGGAAGGAGGTTGTTGATGTTCGTCTTGATGTACTTCCTCGTCTTCTTCATCTTGGTGTGTCCCACTTGTGGATGCTTCCGTGTCGATTCTTGGTTCACCTTGTCGTGAAGTAGAAGCTTCCACTTGGACGGATGACGTACTCTCCTTCACCTCCGTTGGACGAACTTTGCCAATGGACAAGTCTTGGATTGCTTCTGAAGGGTCTTTGTATCCTACATCAATTGGAAATTGCTCTACTTGCGAGCCGTTAGATTCATCAAACTTCACATCTACCGTCTCTTCAACCTTTCGGGTGAAATTGTTGTAGACACGGTACGTGTGAGAGTTTGAGCCATAACCGAGTAGGAAGCCTTCATGAGATTTAGGAGCAAACTTTGAACGACGATGCTTATCAAGAATGTAGCACTTTGAGCCGAATACTCGAAAGTATCCAACTTGGGGTTTGTTACCGGTGAGGAGCTCGTATGCTGTCTTGCCGAGTAGCTTGTGAAGATACAAGCGATTTGTTGCGTGACAAGCTGTCTCAACCGCTTCTGCCCAAAAGTGCTTTGGCGTCTTGTATTCATCAAGCATCGTTCTTGCCATTTCGATGAGCGTCCGGTTCTTCCTCTCAACAACTCCATTTTGTTGAGGTGTGTACGTAGCCGAGAACTCGTGTGAAATCCCTTCTTCGTCAAGAAAGGTGTCCACATTTGCGTTCTTGAACTCCGTTCCGTTGTCACTCCGAACCTTCTTGATCTTCACTTCAAACCGATTTTGGGCTTTCCTAGCGAAGTTTTTGAAGATCTTCTGGACCTGCGACTTGTCATTAAGAAAGAACACCCACGTAAATCTTGAAAAATCATCAACTATAACAAGACCAAAAGAATTTCCACCGAGACTTTTGTAGGCGTTGGGACCAAAAAGATCCATATGAAGTAGCTCGAGTGGCCTCCTTGTGGTCATGATGTTCTTCACAGGATGCCTTCCTCCAACCTGTTTACCTGCTTGACAAGCACTGCAAAGTCTATCCTTATCAAATATGACATCGTTAACTCCAAGGATATGATTTCCTTTAATAAGCTTGTCAAGATTTCTCATGCCAGCGTGACCTAGTCGTCTATGCCACAACCAACCTTTTGAGGATTTAGCAATGAAGCAAGTTTTAGGTTGTGCCTTTTTAGTGAAATCGACAATGTAAAGATCACCTCTACGCATACCGGTAAAGACCATTTTATGATTGTCTCGACGAAACACTTGGCAATCTACCTCAGTAAATAGAACATTTAGGCCAAAATCAGCAAGTCTAGATACTGAAAGTAAATTGTAGCCGAGAGATTCAACGAGCATGACATTTTGAATGGAACTATCATGTGAGATGGCCACCTTACCAAGGCCAACTACTTTACCCTTTGAATTATCACCAAAGGTGACATATTTTCGAGGGCCGTCATTTTCAGCAAGCTCACGGAACATCTCTTCATCTCCGGTCATATGATCAGTACATCCACTATCAAGAACCCATTCCTTTCCACCTGACGCATATCCCCGAAGATTTGCCGTAAGACCAAAATGTATCATTGCATCATCAAGATCGAAGTCACTATCATCATCATCATAGTATCCATGTTCATCATGATCTTGTGACTCATCATTTCCTAGAGAGGGTAATTCATTAGATAAATGGTCATCAAAGTGGTCACTTTTATGAATTCTTATAGCTTCAAATATAATATCACTAATGATTCCAACATCTCCTTTAGCATGCTTGAGATTGGTAAGCTCAAATAGACAATCACCAAACTTAGTATCACTAGAGTTCATCTTACTCAAGGCAATAGATTTATGGAGAATTTTATCCAAATTTTTTAAGGAATGATCGGGAAATCGTTCCTCAAGAAATTTCCATATAGTATAGGCACAATTAAGAGTAGGCAAACTAGCAATCAAATTTTGGGCAATCCTCTAATGATGAGCTCAATGGTTCTAAGATTGCGAATCATGTCGATATCTTCATCTAGGGTAGGATGCAAAGGATCAATATGAGGTGCACAAGGGCTAGCAATATACTTGTTTAAATGATATTGATTGAAGATTACAAGCATCTCATTTTTCCACTCATGAAAGTACTCTCCATCAAGAATAGGCACTCTATGTCTAAGACTCCCTAAAGTAGACACATCCATCTTCCTCCAATGGTGATTAAACCAAGGCAATGGAGACCAAAGCTCTGATACCACTTGTAGGATCTAGAAGAAGGAGTGTCTAGAGGGGGGTGAATAGACACTTAATGCTAAAGTTGCACTTTTTAAGCTTTTTTGGTTTAAGTGGAGTTCGGGCACAATTTTAACATACACAATACATATCAAGCAAGCATGCAAAGAGTATATAGGCAGCAGAAAGTAAAGCATGCAACTTGCAAGAATGTAACGGGAAGGGTTTGGAGGATTCAAACGCAATTGGATACACGGATGTTTTTCCCGTGGTTCGGATAGGTGGTGCTATCCTACATCCACGTTGATGGAGACTTCAACCCACGAAGGGTAACGGTTGCGCGAGTCCACGGAGGGCTCCACCCACAAAGGGTCCATGAAGAAGCAGCCTTGTCTATTCCACCATGGCCATCGCCCACGAAGGACTTGCCTCACTAGCGGTAGATCTTCACGAAGTAGGCAATCTCCTTGCCCTTACAAACTCCTTGGTTCAACTCCACAATCTTGTCGGAGGCTCCCAAGTGACACCTAGCCAATCTAGGAGACACCACTCTCCAAGAAGTAACAAATGGTGTGTTGATGATGAACTCCTTGCTCTTGTGCTTCAAATGATAGTCTCCCCAACACTCAACTCTCTCTCATAGGATTTGGATCTGGTGGAAAGAAGATTTGAGTGGAAAGCAACTTGGGGAAAGCTAGAGATCAAGATTCATATGGTAGGAGTGGAATATCTTGGTCTCAACACATGAGTGGGTGGTTCTTTCTCAGAACATATGAGTAGGAATGGTGTATGTGTTTTGATGGCTCTCTCTTCGAATGAAGAGGAGGTGGAGGGGTATTTATAGCCTCCACACAAAATCCAACCATTACACACAATCTACCAATCTCGGTGGGACCGAATCAGGAAACTCGGTCGGACCGAAATGGTAAACCTAGTGACCGTTAGAGATTTCGGTGGGACCGATGTGCTAGGGTTAGGGAAAATCCAAAACTCGGTTTGACCGATTACTCAAATTCGGTGGGACCGATTTTGGTAATAAGTGAAACAGAGAGTTGGCCAAGCAAACTCGGTGGGACCGATTGCAAATCTCGGTGGGACCAAAGATATTGCAACAGGTAACAGAGAGTTTGCAAGCCCATCTCGGTGAGACCGAGATCCGTATCGGTAGGACCGAATTGCTAGGGTTTGGCAGTGGCAAATGACAAGTGAAACTCGGTGGCGCCGGATTGACAAAATCGGTATGACCGAGTTTGGCTTAGGGTTTAGGTCATTTGTGGAAGTGGGAAAGTAGCTGAGGATTTTGGAGCATATCATTAAGCACATAAAGCAAGAGGCTCATTAAGCAACACCTCATCCCTTCTTGATAGTATTGGCTTTTCCTAAAGACTCAATGTGATCTTGGATCACTAAAATATATAAAATGAAGAGTCTTGAGCTTGAAGCTTTAGCCAATCCTTTGTCCTTAGCATCTTGAGGAGGTTCCCACAACCTTTAGTCCATGCCACTCCATTGTTGAACTTATCTGAAATATACTAGGTAAAGGTATTAGTCCAACAAGAGATATGTTGTCATCAATTACCAAAACCACCTAGTGAGCACTTGTGCTTTCAAATAGTTTCCTTTGGATATCCTATGAAGACACATTTCTCCGATTTGGGTTCGAGCTTATCAGGTTGAAGCTTTTTCACATAAGCATCGCAGCCCCAAAATTTCAGAAATGACAACTTTGGTTTCTTGCCAAACCATAGTTCATAAGGCGTCGTCTCAACGGATTTTGATGGTGCCCTATTTAACGTGAATGCGGTCGTCTCTAAAGCATAACCCCAAAACAATAGCGGTAAATCAGTAAGAGACATCATAGATCGCACCATATCTAGTAAAGTACGATTAGGATGTTCGGACACACCATTACGCTGTGGTGTTCCAGGTGGCGTGAGTTGCGAAACTATTCCGCATTGCTTCAAATGTACACCAAACTCGTAACTCAAATATTCTCCTCCACGATCAGATCGTAGAAACTTTATTTTCTTGTTACGATGATTTTCAACTTCACTCTGAAATTCTTTGAACTTTTCAAATGTTTCAGATTTATGTTTCATTAAGTAGATATACCCATATCTGCTTAAGTCATATGTGAAGGTGAGAAAATAACGATATCCGCCACGAGCCTCAATATTCATCGGACCACATACATCTGTATGTATAATTTCCAACAAATCTGTTGCTCTCTCCATAGTACCGGAGAACGGTGTTTTAGTCATCTTGCCCATGAGGCACGGTTCGCAAGTACCAAGTGATTCATAATCAAGTGGTCCCAAAAGTCCATCAGTATGGAGTTTCTTCATGCGCTTTACACCGATATGACCTAAACGGCAGTGCCACAAATAAGTTGCACCATCATTATCAACGCTGCATCTTTTAGCTTCAACATTATGAATATGTGTATCACTACTATCGAGATTCAATAAGAATAGACCACTCTTCAAGGGTGCATGACCATAAAAGATATTACTCATATAAATAGAACAACCATTATTCTCTGATTTAAATGAATAACCGTCTCGCATTAAACAAGATCCAGATATAATGTTCATGCTCAACGCTGGCACCAAATAACAATTATTTAGGTCTAATACTAATCCCGAAGGTAGATGTAGAGGTAGCGTGCCGACCGCGATCACATTGACTTTGGAACCGTTTCCCACGTGCATCGTTACCTCGTCCTTAGCCAATCTTCGCATAATCTGTAGTCCCTGTTTCGAGTTGCAAATATTAGCAACAGAACCAGTATCAAATACCCAGGTGCTACTGCGAGCATTAGTAAGGTACACATCAATAACAAGTATATCACATATACCTTTGTTCACCTTGCCATCCTTCTTATCCGCCAAATACTTGGGGCAGTTCCACTTCCAGTGACCAGTCTGCTTGCAGTAGAAGCACTCAGTTTCAGGCTTAGGTCCAGACTTGGGTTTCTTCTCTTGAGCAGCAACTTGCTTGTCGTTCTTCTTGAAGTTCCCCTTCTTCTTCCCTTTGCCCTTTTTCTTGAAACTAGTGGTCTTGTTGACCATCAACACTTGATGCTCCTTTTTGATTTCTACCTCCGCAGCTTTTAGCATTGCGAAGAGCTCGGGAATAGTCTTATTCATCCCTTGCATATTATAGTTCATCATGAAGCTCTTGTAGCTTGGTGGTAGAGATTGGAGAATTCTATCAATGACGCAATCATCTGGAAGATTAACTCCCATCTGAATCAAGTGATCTTGAGTATATGCTCACTGACAAAACTGTTCTCCTCCATCTTGCAGCTATAGAACTTATTGGAGACTTCATATCTCTCAATCCGGGCATTTGCTTGAAATATTAACTTCAACTCCTGGAACATCTCATATGCTCCATGACATTCAAAACGTCGTTGAAGTCCCGATTCTAAGCCGTAAAGCATGGCACACTGAACTATCGAGTAGTCATCAGCTTTGCTCTGCCAGACGTTCATAACATCTGGTGTTGCTCCAGCAGCAGGCCTGGCACCCAGTGGTGCTTCCAGGACATAATTCTTCTGTGCAGCAATGAGGATAATCCTCAAGTTACGGACCCAGTCCGTGTAATTGCTACCATCATCTTTCAACTTTGCTTTCTCAAGGAACGCATTAAAATTCAACGGAAAAACAGCACGGGCCATCTATCTACAATCAAACATACATAAGCAAGATACTATCAGGTACTAAGTTCATGATAAATTTAAGTTCAATTAATCAAATTACTTAAAGAACTCCCACTTAGATAGACATCCCTCTAATCCTCTAAGTGATCACGTGATCCAAATCAACTAAACCATGTCCGATCATCACGTGAGATGGAGTAGTTTCATTGGTGAACATCGCTATGTTGATCATATCTACTATATGATTCACGCTCGACCTTTCGGTCTCCGTGTTCCGAGGCCATATCTGCATATGCTTGGCTCATCAAGTATAACCTGAGAATTCTGCGTGTGCAACTATTTTGCACCCGTTGTATTTGAACGTAGAGCCTATCACACCCGATCATCACGTGGTGTCTCAGCACGAAGAACTTTCGCAGCGGTGCATACTCAGGGAGAACACTTCTTCATAATTTTAGTGAGAGATCATCTTATAATGCTACCGTCAATCAAAGCAAGATAAGATGCATAAAACATAAACATCACATGCAATCAATATAAGTGATATGATATGGCCATCATCATCTTGTGCTTGTGATCTCCATCTCCGAAGCACCGTCATGATCACCATCGTCACCGGTGCGACACCTTGATCTCCATCGTAGCATCGTTGTCGTCTCGCCAATCTTATGCTTCCACAACTATCGCTACCGCTTAGTGATAAAGTAAAGCATTACAGCGCGATTGCATTGCATACAATAAAGCGACAACCATATGGCTCCTGCCAGTTGCCGATAACTCAGTTACAAAACATGATCATCTCATACAATAAAATTTAGCATCATGTCTTGACCATATCACATCACAACATGCCCTGCAAAAACAAGTTAGACGTCCTCTACTTTGTTTGTTGCAAGTTTTGAGTGGCTGCTACGGGCTTAAGCAAGAACCAATCTTACCTACGCATCAAAACCACAATGATAGTTTGTCAAGTTGATGCCGTTTTAACTTTCGCAAGGACCGGGCGTAGCCACACTCGGTTCAACTAAAGTTGGAGAAACTGACACCCGCCAGCCACCTGTGTGCAAAGCACGGCGGTAGAACCAGTCTCGCGTAAGCGTACGCGTAATGTCGGTCCGGGCCGCTTCATCCAACAATACCACCGAACCAAAGTATGACATGCTGGTAGGCAGTATGACTTATATCGCCCACAACTCACTTGTGTTCTACTCGTGCATATAACATCAAACCATAAAACCCAGGCTCGGATGCCACTGTTGGGAAACGTAGTAATTTCAAAAAATTTCCTACGCACACGCAAGATCATGGTGATGCATAGCAACGAGAGGGGAGAGTGTTGTCTACGTACCCTCGTAGACCGAAGCGGAAGCGTTGACGCAACGTAGAGGAAGTAGTCGTACGTCTTCCCGGTCCGACCGATCCAAGCACCGTTACTCCGGCACCTCCGAGTTCTTGGCACACGTACAGCTCGATGACGCTCCCCGGGCTCCGATCCAGCAAAGCTTTGGGGATGAGTTCCGTCAGCACGACGGCATGGTGACGATCTTGATGTTCTACCTTCGCAGGGCTTCTCCTAAGCACTGCTACAATATGACCGAGGTGGAATATGGTGGAGGGGGGCACCGCACACGGCTAAGGAACGATCACGATGATCAACTTGTGTGTTCTAGGGTGCCCCCCTGCCCCCGTATATAAAGGAGCAAGGGGGAGGCCGGCTGGCCCTTGGGGCGCGCCAAGGAGAGGGGGGAGTCCTCCTCCTAGTGGGAGTAGGACTCCCCTTTCCTAGTCCAACTAGGAATAGAGAGGGGGAAGGAAAGAGAGGGAGAGGGAGAGGGAAAGGGGGGCTGCGCCCCCCTCCAAGTCCTATTCGGACTCCCCATGAGGGGGGGGGGGGCGCCACCTCATGGGCTGCTGCCCTCTCTCTCCCCTCAGGCCCAATAAGGCCCATTACTTCCCCGGGGGGTTCTGGCAACCCCTCCGGCACTCCGGTTTTATCCGAAATCACCCGAAACAATTCTGGTGTCCGAATATAGTCGTCCAATATATCAATCTTTATGTCTTGACCATTTCGAGACTCCTCGTCATGTCCATGATCACATCCGAGACTCCGAACAACCTTCGGTACATCAAAATACATAAACTCATAATGAAACTGTCATCGTAACTTTAAGCGTGCGGACCCTACGGTTCGAGAACAATGTACACATGATCGAGACACGTCTCCGGTCAATAACCAATAGCGGGACCTGGATGCCCATATTGGCTCCTACATATTCTACGAAGATCTTTATCGGTCAGACCGCATAACAACATACGTCGTTCCCTTTGTCATCGGTATGTTACTTCCCCGAGATTCGATCGTCGGTAGCCAATACCTAGTTCAATCTCGTTACCGGCAAGTCTCTTTACTCGTTCCGTAATACATCATCCCGCAACTAACTCATTAGTTGCAATGCTTGCAAGGCTTAAGTGATGTGCATTACCGAGAGGGCCCAGAGATACCTCTCCGACATTCGGAGTGACAAATCCTAATCTCGAAATACGCCAACCCAACAAGTCCCTTTGGAGACACCTGTAGAGCACCTTTATGATCACCCAGTTACGTTGTGACGTTTGGTAGCACACAAAGTGTTCCTCCGGTAAACGGGAGTTGCATAATCTCATAGTCATAAGAACATGTATAAGTCATGAAGAAAGCAATAGCAACATACTAAACAATCGGGTGCTAAGCTAATGGAATGGGTCATGTCAATCAGATCATTCAACTAATGATGTGATCTCGTTAATCAAATAACAACTCTTTGTTCATGGTTAGGAAACATAATCATCTTTGATTAACGAGCTAGTCAAGTAGAGGCATACTAGTGACACTCTGTTTGTTTATATATTCACACATGTATTATGTTTCCGGTTAATACAATTCTAGCATGAATAATAAAACATTTATCATGATATATGAGGAAATAAATAATAAATTTATTATTGCCTCTAGGGCATATTTCCTTCATGAAAGAGTAGAGAGGGTCACGGCAAAAATTGGACGCACTTCGTGTACAAATTGGACAATGTCTTTTGGAGTATCGGGGTTTCGGACGAGAACTCATCTGTTACACGGGCACTTCATTGTTTTTTAAACTTATTTGAAATCCCGACTTCTTTTGCGTTCAGTACGCAGCATTCAAAGTGGCGTCATCAATTTCCAACATGTTCTGACATCATTTGCTGTTTTTCAGTCATTTACCGATTTGTTTAGAGAGCTAAATGACCGTGAAATTGAAAATCACTACAAAATGAACTATGAAAATGTTGAAACTTGCCATGGTATCATTATTTCACCCGCATAGCATGTGCGAAAGAGCAGAGAGGGTCACGGCAAAAACTGGACGCACTTCGTGTACAAAATGGACAATGTATTTCGGAGTATCAGGGTTTCGGACGAGAACTCATTGATACGTCTCCGTTGTATCTATAATTTTTGATTTTTCCATGCCAATATTATTCAACTTTCGTATACTTTTGGCAACTTTTTATACTATTTTGGACCTAACATATTGATCGAGTGCCCAGTGCCAGTTCCTGTTTGTTGCATGTTTTTTGTTTCGCAGAATATCCATATCAAACGGAGTCCAAACGGAATAAAAACTGACGGAGATTTTTTTGGAGTATATATGATTTTTGGGAAGAAGAATCCACACGAGACGATGCTCGAGGGGCCCACGAGGTAGGGGGCGCGCCCTGGGGAGGCAGGCACGCTCCTGACCCTCGTGGCCACCCCGTAAGGCGGTTGATGCCCTTCTGTCGCCGCAAGAAAGCTAATTTCCGGATAGAGATCGTGTCAAAATTTCAGCCCAATCGGAGTTACGGATCTCCAGGAATATAAGAAATGGTGAAAGGGAAGAATCTGAGAACGCAGAAACAGAGAGAGAGAGAGAGACAAAGAGACAGATCCAATCTCGGAGGGGCTCTCGCCCCTCCCATGCCATGGAGGCCAAGGACCAGAGGGGAAACCCTTCTCCCATCTAGGGAGGAAGTCAAGGAAGAAGAAGAAGGGGGGGGGCTCTCCCCCTTGCTTCCGGTGGCGCCGGAGTGCCACCGGGGGCCATCATCATCATCGTCATCTTCACCAACAACTTCATCGCCTTCACCACCAATTCTTCCCCCCTCTATGCAGCGGTGTAACCTATCTCTTACCTGCTGTAATCTCTACTTAAACATGGTGCTCAACGCTATATATCATTTCCCTATGATGTATGGTTATCCTATGATGTTTGAGTAGATCCGTTTTGTCCTAATGGCTATTTGATGATCAAGATTGGTTTGAGTTGCGTGTTTCATTATTGGTGTTGTCCTATGGTGCTCTCCATGTCGCGCAAGCGTGAGGGATCCCTGCTGTAGGGTGTTGCAATACGTTCATGATTCGCTTATAGTGGGTTGCGTGAGTGACTGAAACACAAACCCGAGTAAGTAGGTTGTTTGCGTATGGGATAAAGGGGACTTGATGCTTTAATGCTATGGTTGGGTTTTACCTTAATGAATCTTTAGTAGTTGCGGATGCTTGCTAGAGTTCCAATCATAAGTGCATATGATCCAAATAGAGAAAGTATGTTAGCTTATGCCTCTCCCTCAAATAAAATTGCAATAGTGATTGCCGGTCTAGTTATCGATTGCCTAGGGACAAATAACTTTCTTGTAATAACAAACTCTCTACTAAACTTAACTTAATTGTGTCTTTATCTAAACAGCCCCTACTTTTTATTTACTTGCTCTTTATTATCTTGCATACCTATCCAACAACACCTACAAAGTACTTCTAGTTTCATACTTGTTCTAAGTAAAGCGAACATCAAGTGTGCGTAGAGTTGTATCGGTGTTCGATAGAACTTGAGGGAATATTTGTTCTACCTTTAGCTCCTCATTGGGTTCGACACTCTTACTTATCGAAATAGGCTACAATTGATCCCCTATACTTGTGGGTTATCAAGACCTTTTTCTGGCACCGTTGCCGGGGAGCAATAGCGTGGGGTGAATATTCTCATGTGTGCTTGTTTGCTTTATCACTAAGTAATTTTTATTTGTTCTTCTTAGTTTTTCTTTATCTTTAGTTATGGATATGGAACACGAAATACCAAAAAAATTAGGTGTACTTGCTACTCGTGGAGATGGGGAACCTCCTAAAACCCTCGATGCTGGTTATGTGAAAAATATCATGTACTACTTTAATAATCCTGAGAAAACCCCATTCAATTATGTAATGGGAGTAACGTTGGATCAACGTGAATACTTTAGGGATTACCGCTTGACACAAAAAGGGAAACTATTATGGGATCAAATTCATATACTGAATTGGTATGCTAGGCAACTATGCTTGAGATATGATTATACTTGTTGCTCTAAGGTGAAGGCTCCACATCTTCCCTTTTCATGTGAATTTAATGATAATGAAACCTTAGCTTCTTATGCTAATGGTATATATGATTACTATGATGTGGAACAAATAGAAGAATTTGTTGCTTTTAAGGGTGCTTATGAAATTGAATCTATGTTTAAAGAGTTTGAAGATTTTGATGATGCTGTTTATAGACCTGAAAATTTTGCTATCCTAAAATATTGTTATGAGAATTATGAATACAAATACGAAATTAATGCACTTATTAAGAAAGTCTCCGCTGTCCAAGAAGAGACTAATATTTTGCAGGAGTCTATGGAAGAAGAAATTGATGAAACTGTGAGCTCATTGGATGAAAAAGATGAGGAAGAGAGCGAAGAACAAAAGGAGGAAGAGCGGATTGATCACCCGTGCCCACCTTCTAATGAGAGTAACTCTTCAACTCATACATTGTTTAATTCCCCTTCGTGCTTACCGAAGGATGATTGCTATGATGACTGTTATGATTCATTGCATTCTTTTGAAATATCCCTTTTTGATGATGCTTGTGGCCAAGATGCCAATATCAATTATGCTTATGGAGATGAACTTGCTATAGTTCCTTATGTTAAACATGAAATTTTTGCCATTGCACCCACGCATGATAGTCCTATTATCTTTTTGAATTCTCCCGACTACACTATATCGGAGAAGTTTGCACTTATTAAGGATTATATTGATGGGTTGCCTTTTACCGTTGCACATGATGATTTTGATGAATATAATATGCATGTGATTGTTGCTCCTACTTGCAATTATTATGAGAGAGGAACTATATCTCCACCTCTCTATGTTTCCAATATGACAAAATTGCAAGAAACTGTTTATACTATGCATTGGCCTTTACTTTGTGTGCATGAATTGTTCTTTTATGACATGCCGATGCATAGAAAGAGAGTTAGACTTCGTCATTACATGAAATATGTTACCTTGTGCTCACCACTAAATTACAAATCATTGTTAATTAAAATTGGCTTTGATATACCTTGGGATCCGGGTGGATCCATTACTTGAGCACTATATGCCTAGCTTAATGGCTTTAAAGAAAGCGCTGCCAGGGAGACAACCCGGAAGTTTTAGAGAGTCATTTATTTCTGTTGAGTGCTTTCATATAGTGTAAAAACAACAAAAATAAAGAGTGGAACCCAAAACTTTTTCTAAAAGAAAAGTGAAAGTGAGAGAGGCAAGCATTGTGAAAGTGGGGGACGTCCTTGAACTTTGTTCATGCCCATGGGAACTTTGTGAATCTTAATTACGGAAACCTTTCAACAAAAATAGTTATCCCCTTATACAATTCCATTGTATTATAAAAATAATGTGCCAAGGTTTGCCTTTAGGATGTTTACATTTGCTTGATGATCTGTACGGTGCAGGACAGAAAATTTGGCTGTAGTGCGCGATTTTTCATTTTTAGCTGGAACGTCAAATGGTTCTGATTCTTTTTGCACTTTCTTCCTATACAATTTTTTTATTTTTTCTAATTTTGGTAGAATTTTTAAAGTATCATAAGTATGGTGAATGTTCAAATTATTACAGACTGTTCTGTTTTAGACAGATTCTGTTTTTGATGCATAGTTTGCTTGTTTTGATGAAACTATCGATTCATATTAGTGTATTAAGCCATGAAAAAGTTATATTACAGTATACACAATGCAAAAACAAAATATTAATTGGTTTTCAATAGTACTTAGAGTAGTGATTTGCTTTATTATGCTAACGGATCTTACCGAGTTTTCTGTTGATGTTTTGTGTTGATGAAGTGTTCGGTGATTGAGAAGGTTTCGATGTGAGAAGAAGGAAGAGAGGCAAGAGCTCAAGCTTTGGGATTCCTGAGGCACCCCAAGTAAATATTCAAGGAAACTTAAGCGTCTAAGCTTGGGGATGCTGGGAAGGCATCCCCTCTTTCTTCAACAAATATCGGTATGTTTTCGGATTCGTTTCGTTCATGCGATATGTGCAATCTTGGAGCGTCTTTTGCTTTAGTTTTCACTTTTCTTTTATAAACCATGCTGGTATGAGATAGTCCTTGGTTGATTTATAGAATGCTCTATGCACTTCACTTATATTCTTTGAGTATGGCTTTATGGAATGCTTCATGTGCTTCACTTATATCATTTGAAGTTTGGATTGCCTGTTTCTCTTTACATAGACAACCGCCATTTGTAGAATGCTCTTTTGCTTCACTTATATTTGTTAGAGCATGGGCATATCTTTTATAGAAAGAATTAAACTCTCTTGCTTCACTTATATCTATTTAGAGAGATGACAGGAACTGGTCATTCACATGGTTAGTCATAAAATCCTACATAAACTTATAGATCACTGAATATGATATGTTTGATTCCTTGCAATAGTTTTGCGATATAAATATGGTGATATTAGAGTCATGCTAGTGGGTAGTTGTGGATTGTAAAAATACTTGTGTTGAAGTTTGTGATTCCCGTAGCATGCACGTATGGTGAACCGTTATGTGATGAAGTCGGAGCATGATTTATTTATTGATTGTCTTCCTTATGAGTGGCGGTCGGGGACGAGCGATGGTCTTTTCCTACCAATCTATCCCCCTAGGAGCATGCGCGTAGTACTTTGTTTCGATAACTAATAGATTTTTGCAATAAGTATGTGAGTTCTTTATGACTAATGTTGAGTCCATGGATTATACGCACTCTCACCCTTCCACCATTGCTAGCCTCTCTAGTACCGTGCGACTTTCGCTGGTACCATAAACCCACCATATACCTTCCTCAAAACAGCCACCATACCTACCTATCATGGCATTTCCATAGCCATTCCGAGATATATTGCCATGCAACTTCCATCATCATCATATACATGACTTGAGCATTCATTGTCATATTGCTTTGCATGATCGTAAGATAGCTAGCATGATGTTTTCATGGCTTGTCCGTTTTTTGATGTCATTGCTACACTAGATCATTGCACATCCCGGTACACCGCCGGAGGCATTCATATAGAGCCATATCTTTGTTCTAGTATCGAGTTGTAATATTGAGTTGTAAGTAAATAAAAGTGTGATGATCATCATTATTAGAGCATTGCCCCAGTGAGGAAAAGATGATGGAGACTATGATTCCCCCACAAGTCGGGATAAGACTCTAGACTTTAAAAATAAATAAAAGAGGCCAAAGAAGGCCAAATAAAAAAAGGCCAAAGAAGCTCACCAAAAAAACAAAAAAAAATGAGAGAAAAAGAGAGAAGGGGCAATGTTACTATCCTTTTACCACACTTGTGCTTCAAAGTAGCACCATGTTCTTCATATAGAAAGTCTCTTGAGTTATCACTTTCATATACTAGTGGGAATTTTCATTATAGAACTTGGCTTGTATATTCCGATGATGGGCTTCCTCAAATGCCCAAGGTCTTCATGAGCAAGCAAGTTGGATGCACACCCACTTAGTTTCAGTTTGAGCTTTTATACACTTATAGCTCTAGTGCATTCGTTGCATGGCAATCCCTACTCACTCACATTGATATCTATTGATGGGCATATCCATAGCCCGTTGATACGCCTAGTTGATGTGAGACTATCTTCTCCTTTTGTCTTCTCCACAACCACTATTCTATTCCACCTATAGTGCTATGTCCATGGCTCACGCTCATGTATTGCGTGAAAGTTGAAAAGGTTTGAGAACGTCAAAAGTATGAAACAATTGCTTGGCTTGTCATCGGGGTTGTGCATGATGTGAGTATTTTGTGTGGTGAAGATGGAGCATAGCCAGACTATATGATTTTGTAGGGATAACTTTCTTTGGCCTTGTAGATCACGTGCGGAAGCGTTCAAGAGAACGGGGTTGATGGAGTCGTACTCGTCGTGATCCAATCACCGATGACCGAGTGCCGAACGGACGGCACCTCCGCGTTCAACACACGTATGGTTGGGAAGACGTCTCCTCCTTCTTGATCTAGCAAGGGGGAAGAAGAGGTTGATGGAGATCCAGCAGCACGACAGCATGGTGGTGGAAGCAACGGTGTTCTCGGCAGGGCTTCGCCAAGCTCAGCGAGAGGGAGAGGTGTCACGGGAGGGAGAGGGAGGCGCCAGGGGCTAGGGTGCGGCTGCCCTCCCTCCCCCCCACTATATATAGGGCCCCTAGGGGGGCGCCGTCCCTAGAGATTGGATCTCAAGGGGGGCGGCGGCCAAGGGGGGTGGCTTGCCACCCAAGCCAAGTGGGGCACCCCCCACCCCTAGGGTTTCCAACCCTAGGCGCAGGGGGAGGCCCAAGGGGGGCGCACCAGCCCACCAGGGGCTGGTTCCCTTCCCCACTTCAGACCATGGGGACCTCCGGGATAGGTGGCCCCACCCGGTGGACCCCCGGGACCCTTTCGGTGGTCCCGGTACAATACCGATGACCCCTGAAACTTTCCCGGTGGCCGAAACTGGACTTCCTATATATAATTCTTCACCTCCGGACCATTCCGGAACTCCTCGTAATGTCCGGGATCTCATACGGGACTCCGAACAACTTTCGGGTTACCGCATACTAATATCTCTACAACCCTAGCATCACCGAACCTTAAGTGTGTAGACCCTACGGGTTCGGGAGACACGCAGACATGGCCGTGACGACTCTCCGGTCAATAACCAACAGCGGGATCTGATACCCATGTTGGCTCCCACATGCTCCTCGATGATCTCATCGGATGAACCACGATGTTGTGGATTCAATCAATCCCGTATATAATTCCCTTTGTCAATCGGTACGTTACTCGCCTGAGACTCGATCGTCGGTATCCCAATACCTCATTCAATCTCGTTACTGGCAAGTCACTTTACTCGTACCGTAATGCATGATCCCGTGATCAACCACTTGGTCACATTGAGCTCATTATGAGATGCATTATCGAGTGGGCCCAGAGATACCTCTCCGTCATACGGAGTGACAAATCCCAGTCTCGATTCGTGCCAACCCAACAGACACTTTCAGAGATACCCATAGTGCACCTTTATAGTCACCCAGTTACGTTGTGATGTTTGGCACACCCAAAGCACTCCTACGGTATCCGGGAGTTCCACAATCTCATGGCCTAAGGAAATGATACTTGACATTCGGAAAAGCTCTAGCAAATGAACTACACATTCTTTGAGCTATGCTTAGGATTGGGTATTGTCCATCACATCATTCTCCTAATGATGTGATCCCGTTATCAATGACATCTAATGTCCATAGTCAGGAAACCATGACTATCTTTTGATCAACGAGCTAGTCAACTAGAGGCTCACTAGGGATGTGTTGTGGTCTATGTATTCACACATGTATTACGATTTCCGGATAACACAATTATAGCATGAAAAATAGACAATTATCATGAACAAGGAAATATAATAATAACCATTTTATTATTGCCTCTAGGGCATATTTCCAACAGTCTCCCACTTGCACTAGAGTCAATAGTCCAGTTACATTGTGATGAATCGAACACCCATAGAGTTCTGGTGTTGATCATGTTTTGCTCTAGGGAGAGGTTTAGTCAACGGATCTGCTACATTCAGGTCCGTATGTACTTTACAAATATCTATGTCTCCATTTTGAACACTTTCACGAATGGAGTTGGAGCGACACTTGATATGCCTGGTCTTCCTGTGAAACCTGGGCTCCTTTGCAAGGGCAATAGCTCCAGTGTTGTCACAGAAGAGAGTCATCGGGCCCGACGCATTGGGAATGACTCCTAGGTCGGTAATGAACTCCTTCACCCAGATTGCTTCTTGTGCTGCCTCCGAGGCTGCCATGTACTCCGCTTCACATGTAGATCCCGCCACAACGCTTTGCTTGCAACTGCACCAGCTTATTGCCCCACCATTCAAAATATACACGTATCCGGTTTGTGACTTAGAGTCATCCAGATTTGTGTCGAAGCTAGCATCGACGTAACCCTTTATGACGAGCTCTTCGTCACCTCCATAAACGAGAAACATATCCTTAGTCCTCTTCAGGTACTTCAGGATATTCTTGACCGCTGTCCAGTGTTCCATGCCGGGATTACTTTGGTACCTTCCTACCAAACTTACGGCAAGGTTTACATCAGGTCTGGTACACAGCATAGCATACATGATAGACCCTATGGCCGAGGCATAGGGGACGACACTCATCTTTTCTCTATCTTCTGCCGTGGTCGGGCATTGAGCCGTGCTCAATCTCGTACCTTGCAACACAGGCAAGAACCCCTTCTTTGACTGATACATATTGAACTTCTTCAATATCTTGTCAAGGTACACACTCTGTGAAAGACCAATGAGGCGTCTCGATCTATCTCTATAGATCTTGATACCTAATATGTAGGCAGCTTCTCCAAGATCCTTCATTGAAAAACACTTGTTCAAGTAGGCCTTTATGCTTTCCAAGAATTCTATATCATTTCCCATCAACAGTATGTCATCCACATACAATATGAGAAATGCTACAGAGCTCACACTCACTTTCTTGTAAATGCAGGCTTCTCCATAAGTCTGCGTAAACCCAAACGCTTTGATCATCTCATCAAAACGAATGTTCCAACTCCGAGATGCTTGCACCAGCCCATAGATCGAGCGTTGGAGCTTGCACACCTTGTCAGCATTCTTAGGATCGACAAAACCTTCCAGCTGCATCATATACAATTCTTCCTTAAGGAAACCATTAAGGAATGCCGTTTTGACATCCATTTGCCATATCTCATAATCATAGAATGCGGCAATTGCTAACATGATTCAGACGGACTTCAGCTTCGCTACGGGTGAGAAAGTCTCATCGTAGTCAACCCCTTGAACTTGTCGATAACCCTTAGCGATAAGCCGAGCTTTATAGATGGTTACATTACCATCCGCGTCTGTCTTCTTCTTAAAGATCCATTTATTATCTATGGCTCGCCGATCATCAGGCAAGTCAGTCAAAGTCCATACTTCGTTTTCATACATGGATCCTATCTCGGATTTCATGGCTTACAGCCATTTGTCGGAATCTGGGCCCGCCATCGCTTCTTCATAGTTCGAAGGTTCACCATTGTCTGACAACATGATTTCCAGGACAGGGTTGCCGTACCACTCTGGTGTGGAACGTGCCCTTGTGGACCTACGAAGTTCAGTAGAAACTTGATCTGAAGTTTCATGATCATCATCATTAACTTCCTCTCTAGTCGGTGCAGGCACCTCAGGAACATTTTCTTGAGCTGCGCCACTCTCCGGTTCAAGAGGCAATACTTCATCAAGTTCTACTTTCCTCCCACTTACTTCTTTCGAGAGAAACTCTTTCTCTAGAAAGGATCCATTCTTGGCAACAAAGATCTTGCCTTCGGATCTAAGGTAGAAGGTATACCCAATAGTTTCTTTAGGGTATCCTATGAAGATGCATTTTTCTGATTTGGGTTCGAGCTTTTCAGGTTGAAGTTTCTTGACATAAGCATCACATCCCCAAACTTTTAGAAACGACAACTTAGGTTTCTTCCCAAACCATAATTCATACGGTGTCGTCTCAATGGATTTCGACGGAACCCTATTTAAAGTGAATGTGGCAGTATCTAAAGCATAGCCCCAAAATGACAACGGTAGATCGGTAAGAGACATCATAGATCGCACCATATCCAATAGAGTGTGATTACGACGTTCAGACACACCATTACGCTGAGGTGTTCCAGGCGGCATGAGTTGTGAAACTATTCCACATTTCCTTAAGTGCGTGCCGAATTCGTGACCCAAGTATTCTCCCCCACGATCTGATCGCAAGAACTTGATTTTCCTGTCACGTTGATTCTCAATCTCACTCTGAAATTCCTTGAACTTTTCAAAGGTCTCAGACTTGTGTTTCATTAAGTAGACATACCCATATCTACTCAAGTCACCTGTGAGGGTGAGAACATAATGATAGCCACCGCGAGCCTCAACACTCATTGGACCGCACACATCAGTATGTATGATATCCAATAAGTTGGTTGCTCGCTCCATTGTTCCTGAGAACGGAGTGTTGGTCATTTTACCCATGAGGCATGGTTCGCACGTGTCAAATGATTCATAATCAAGAGACTCCAAAAGTCCATCTGCATGGAGCTTCTTCATGCGTTTGACACCTATGTGACCAAGGCGGCAGTGGCACAAGTATGTGGGACTATCATTATTAACCTTACATCTTTTGGTATTCACACTATTAATATGTGTAACATTACGCTCGAGATTCATTAAGAATAAACCATTCACCAGTGGGGCATGACCATAAAACATATCTCTCATATAAATAGAACAACCATTATTCTCGGATTTAAATGAGTAGCCATCTCAAATTAAACGAGATCCTGATACAATGTTCATGCTCAAAGCTGGCACTAAATAACAATTATTGAGGTTGAAAACTAACCCCGTAGGTAAATGTAGAGGTAGCGTGCCGACGGCGATCACATCGACCTTGGAACCATTCCCGACGCGCATCGTCACCTTGTCCTTCGCTAGTCTCCGCTTATTCCACAGCTCCTGCTTTGAGTTACAGTTACAAATGTGAGCAACCGCACCGGTATCAAATACCCAGGAGCTATTACGAGTACTGGTAAGGTACACATCAATTACATGTATATCACATATACCTTTAGTGTTGCCGGCCTTCTTGTCCGCTAAGTATTTGGGGTAGTTCCGCTTCCAGTGACCACTTCCCTTGCAATAAAAACACCCAGTCTCAGGCTTGGGTCCATTCTTTGGCTTCTTCCCGGCAGCTTGCTTACCGGGCGCGGCAACCCCCTTGCCGTCCTTCTTGAAGTTCTTCTTACCCTTACCTTTCTTAAACTTAGTGGTTTTATTCACCATGAACAATTAATGTTCCTTTTTGATCTCCACCTCCGCTGATTTCAGCATTGAATATACCTCAGGAATGGTCTTTTTCATCCCCTGCATATTGAAGTTTATCACAAAGCTCTTGTAGCTCGATGGAAGCGACTGAAGGATTCTGTCAATGACTGCGTCATCCGGGAGATTAACTCCCAGCTGAGTCAAGAGGTTATGCAATCCAGACATTTTGAATATGTTCTCACTGAGAGGAGGCCAGCCCTAGGAGGGGCACGCCAGGGAGTAGGATTCCTACTCCTAGTTGGAGTAGGTTTCCTCCTTTCCTAGTCCAACTAGGAGAAGGGGGGAAAGGGGGGAAGACGGGAAGGAAGGCAGAGAGGGGCCGCACCCCAAACCCCTTGTCCAATTCGGACTGGGCTTGGGAGGGGCGCGCGCCACCTCCTGGTCCTTTCCACTAAGGCCCATTAAGGCCCATTGCTTCTTCCTCGTATTCCCGTAACTCCTCGGTACCTCCGAAAATACCCGAATCACTCGGAACCTTTCCGATGTCCGAATATAGTCGTCCAATATATCGATCTTTATGTCTCGGCCATTTCGAGACTCCTCGTCATGTCCCCGATCTCATCCTGGACTCCGAACTCCTTCGGTACATTAAAACTCATAAACTCATAATATAACTGTCATCGAAACCTTAAGCGTGCGGACCCTACGGGTTCGAGAACAATGTAGACATGACCGAGACACGTCTCCGGTCAATAACCAATAGCGGAACCTGGATGCTCATATTGGCTCCCACATATTCTATGAAGATCTTTATCGGTCAGACCGCATAACAACATACGGTGTTCCCTTTGTCATCGGTATGTTACTTGCCCGAGATTTGATCGTCGGTATCTTAATACCTAGTTCAATCTCGTTACCGGCAAGTCTCTTTACTCGTTCCGTAATACATCATCTCACAACTAACTCATTAGTTGCAATGCTTGCAAGGCTTATGTGATGTGCATTACCGAGAGGGCCCAGAGATACCTCTCCGACAATCGGAGTGACAAATCCTAATCTCGAAATACGCCAACCCAACATGTACCTTTGGAGACACCTGTAGAGCTCCTTTATAATCACCTAGTTATGTTTTGACGTTTGGTAGCACACGAAGTGTTCCTCCGGCAAACGGGAGTTGCATAATCTCATAGTCATAGTAACATGTATAAGTCATGAAGAAAGCAATAGCAACATACTAAACTATCGGGTGCTAAGCTAATGGAATAGGTCATGTCAATCACATCATTCTCCTAATGATGTGATCCCGTTAATCAAACAACAAGTCTTTTGTTTATGGTTAGGAAACATAACCATCTTCGATTAACGAGCTAGTCAAGTAGAGGCATACTAGTGACACTCTGTTTGTCTATGTATTCACACATGTATTATGTTTCCAGTTAATACAATTCTAGCATGAATAATAAACATTTATCATGATATAAGGAAATAAATAATAACTTTATTATTGCCTCTAGGGCATATTTTCTTCTGTCTCCCACTTGCACTAGAGTCAATAATCTAGTTCACATCGCCATGTGATTCAACACTAAGAGTTCACATCACCATTTGATTAACACCCATAGTTCACATCGTCATGTGACCTATACCCAGAGGGTTTACTAGAGTCAGTAATATAGTTCACATCATTTATGTGATTAACATCCAAAGAGTACTAAGGTGTGATCATGTTTTGCTTGTGAGATAATTTTAGTCAACGGGTCTGTCACATACAGATTCGTAAGTATTTTGTGAATTCTATGTCTACAATGCTCTGCACGGAGCTACTCTAGCTAATTGCTCCCACTTTCAATATGTATCTAGATCGAGACTTAGAGTCATCCAGATCTGTGTCAAAACTTGCATCGACGTAACTTTTACGACGGACCTTTTGTCACCTCCATAATCGAGAAATATTTCCTTTATTCCACTAAGGATAATTTTGACCAATGTCCAGTGATCTACTCTTAGATCACTATTGTACTCCCTTGCTTAACACAGTGTAGGGTATACAATAGATCTGGTACACAGCATGCCATACTTTATAGAACCTATGGCTGAGGCATAGGGAATGACTTTCATTCTCTTTCTATCTTCTGTCATGGTCGGGCTTTGAGTCTTACTCAATTTCACACCTTGTAACACGGGCAAGAACTCTTTTTGACTGTTCCATTTTGAACTACTTCAAAATCTTGTCAAGGTATGTACTCATTAAAAAAAACTTATCAAGCGTCTTGATCTATCTCTATAGATCTTGATGCTCAATATGTAAGCAGCTTCACCGAGGTCTTTCTTTGAAAAACACCTTTCAAACAGTTCTTTATGCTTTACAGAATAATTCTACATTATTTCCGATCAACAATATGTCACTCACATATACTTATCAGAAATGTTGTAGTGCTCCCACTCACTTTCTTGTAAATACAGGCTTCACCGTAAGTCTGTATAAAACTATATGCTTTGATCAACTTATCAAAGCGTATATTCCAACTCCGAGATGCTTGCACCAGTCCATAGATGGATCGTTGGAGCTTGCATATTTTGTTAACACCTTTAGGATTGACAAAACCTTCTGGTTGCATCATATACAACTCTTCTTTAAGAAATCCATTAAGGATTGCAGTTTTGTTATCCATTTGCCAGATTTCATAAAATGCGGCAATTGCTAACATGATTCGGATAGACTTTAAGTATCGATACGAGTGAGAAAATCTCATTGTAGTCGACACCTTGAACTTTGTCAAAAACCTTTTTCGACAATTCTATCTTTGTAGATAGTAACACTACTATCAGCGTCCGTCTTCCACTTGAAGATCCATTTAATCTCAATGGCCCGCCGATCAATGGGCAAGTCAATCAAAGTCCATACTTTGTTCTCATACATGGATCTCATCTCAGATTTCATGGCCTCAAGCCATTTCGCAGAATCTGGGCTCATCATTGCTTCCTCATACTTCGTAGGCTCGTCATGGTCAAGTAACATGACCTCCAGAACTGGATTACCGTACCACTCCGGTGCGGATCTAACTCTAGTTTACCTATGAGGTTTGGTAGTAACTTGATCCGAAGTTACATGATCATCATCATTAGCTTCCTCACTAATTGGTCTAGTAGTCACAGGAACAGATTTCTGTGATGAACTACTTTCCAATAAGGGAGCAGGTACAATTACCTTATCAAGTTTTCTACTTTCCTCCCACTCACTTCTTTCGAGAGAAACTCCTTCTCTGGAAAGGATCCATTCTCAGCAACGAATTTGCCTTCGGATTTGTGATAGAAGGTGTACCCAACAAATTCGTTTGGGTATCCTGTGAAGACATATTTCTCCGATTTGGGTTTGAGCTTATCAGGATGAAACTTTTTTCATATAAGCATCACAATCCCAAACTTTAAGAAACGACAACTTTGGTTTCTTGCCAAATCACAGTTCAGATTGTGTCGTCTCAACGGACTTAGATGGTGCCCTTTTAAACGTGAATGCAGCTATCTTTAATGCATAACCCCAAAACGATAGTGGTAGATCGGTAAGAGACATCATAGATCGCACCATATCTAATAAAGTACGGTTATGATGTTCGGACACACCATTATGCTGTGGTGTTCCAGGTGGCGTGAGTAGTGAAACTATTCCACATTGTTTTAACTGAAGGCCAAACTCGTAAATGAAATATTGTACCTCTGCGATCATATCGTAGAAACTTTTATTTTCTTGTTATGATGATTCTCCACTTCACTTTTAAATTCTTTGAACTTTTCAAATATGTCAGACTTGTGTTTCATTAAGTAGATATGTATATCTACTCAAATCATCTGTGAAGGTCAGAAAATAATGATACCCGCCACGAGCCTTAACACTCATCGGATCTCATACATCAGTATGTATTATTTCCAATAAGTCAGTTGCTCGCTCCATTATTCCGGAGAATGGCGTTTTAGTCATCTTGCCCATGAGGCATGGTTCGCAAGCATCAACTGATTCATAATCAAGTGATTCCAAAAACCCATCAACATGGAGTTTCTTCATGCGCTTTACACCAATATGACCTAAACTGCAGTGCCACAAATAAGTTGCACTATCATTATTAACTTTGCATCTTTTGGTTTCAATATTATGATTATGTGTATCACTCGATCGAGATCCAACGAACTATTTTCATTGGGTGTGTGTAACCATATAAGTTTTAATTCATGTAAACAGAACAACAATTTATTCTCTTACTTAAATGAATAACCGTATTACAATAAACATGATCAAATCATATTCATGCTCAACGCAAACACCAAATAACACTTATTTAGGTTCAACACTAATCCCAAAAGTATAGGGAGTGTGCGATGATGATCATATCAATCTTGGAACTACTTCCAACACACATCGTCACCTCACCCTTAACTAGTCTTTGTTTATTCTGCAACTCCCGATTCAAGTTACTAATCATAGTAACTAAACTAGTATCAAATACTGAGGGGTTGCTATAAACACTAGTAAAGTACACATCAATAACATGTATATCAAATATACTTATGTTCACTTTGCCATCCTTCTTATCCGCCAAATACTTGGGGCAGTTCCACTTTCAGTGATCAGTCCCTTTGCAGTAGAAGCA
The DNA here is from genome assembly GCA_034509565.1 of Triticum monococcum. NCBI lineage: Eukaryota > Viridiplantae > Streptophyta > Magnoliopsida > Poales > Poaceae > Triticum > Triticum monococcum. The sequence goes on along the minus strand of CM067847.1, from coordinate 166,493,712 downwards.
CTTAGTCTCAGGCTTAGGACCAGACTTGGGCTTCTTCACTTGAGCAGCAACTTCCTTGCCGTTCTTCTTGAAGTTCCCCTTCTTCCCTTTGCCATTTTCTTGAAACTAGTGGTCTCGTCAACCATCAACACTTGATGTTTTTCTTGATTTCTACCTTCGTTGATTTTAGCATCACGAAGAGCTTGGGAATTGTATCCGTTATCCCTTGCATATTATAGTTCATCACGAAGTTCCGCTAACTTGGTGATGGTGACTAGAGAATTCTATCAATCATTATCTTATCTGGAAGATTAACTCCCACTTGATTCAAGCGATTGTAGTACTCAGACAATCTGAGCACATGCTCACTAGTTGAGCGATTCTCCTCCATCTTTTAGCTATAGAACTTGTTGGAGACTTCATATCTCTCAACTCGGGTATTTGCTTGAAATATTAACTTCAACTCCTGAAACATCTCATATGGTCCATGACGTTCAAAACGTCTTTGAAGTCTCGATTCTAAGCCGTTAAGCATGGTGCACTAAACTATCAAGTAGTCATCATATTGAGCTAGCCAAACATTCATAACATCTGCATCTGCTCCTGCAATAGGTCCGTCACCTAGCGGTGCATCAAGGACATAATTCTTCTGTGCAGGAATGAGGATAAACCTCAGATCACAGATCCAATCCGCATCATTGCTACTAACATCTTTCAAAACAATTTTCTCTAGGAACATATCAAAATAAACATATGAAAACAACAACGCGAGCTATTGATCTACAACATAGATATGCTAATACTACCAGGACTAAGTTCATGATAAATTAAAGTTCAATTAATCATATTACTTAAGAACTCCCACTTAGATAGACATCCCTCTAATCCTCTAAGTGATCACGTGATCCAAATCAACTAAACCATGTCCGATCATCACGTGAGATGGGTAGTTTTCAATGGTGAACATCACTATGTTGATCATATCTACTATATGATTCACGCTCGACCTTTCGGTCTCCGTGTTCCGAGGCCATATCTGTATATGCTTGGCTCGTCAAGTATAACCTGACTATTCCGCGTGCGCAACTGTTTTGCACCCGTTGTGTTTGAACGTAGAGCCTATCACACCTGATCATCATGTGGTGTCTCAGCACGAAGAACTTTCGCAACAGTGCATACTCAGGGAGAACACTTCTTGATAATTAGTGAGAGATCATCTTAAAATGCTACCATCAAACAAAGCAAAATAAGATGTATAAAAGATAAACATCATATGCAATCAAAAAATGTGACATGATATGGCCATCATCATCTTGCGCCTTTGATCTCTATCTCCAAAGTACTATTATGATCTATATCGTCACTGGCATGACACCATGATCTCCATCATCTTGATCTATATCAATGTGTCTTCACATGGTCGTCTCGCCAATAATTGCTCTTGCAACTATTGCTATCGCATAGAGATAAAGTAAAGCAATTATTGGGCACTTGCATCTTATGCAATAGAGAGACAACCATAAGAATTTTGCCAGTTGTCGATAACTTCAACAAAACATGATCATCTGATACAACAACTTATATCTCATCACGTCTTGACCATATCACATCACAACATGCCCTGCAAAAACAAGTTGGACGTCCTCTACTTTGTTGTTGCAAATTTTACGTGGCTGCTACAGGCTTAAGCAAGAACCAATCTTACCTACACATCAAAAACCACAACGATAGTTTGTCAAGTTGGTGCTGTTTTAACCTTCGCAAGGACCGGACGTAGCCACACTCGGTTCAACTAAAGTTGGAGAAACTGACACCCGCCAGCCACCTGTGTGCAAAGCACGTCGGTAGAACCAGTCTCGCGTAAGCGTGTGCGTAATGTCGGTCCGGGCCACTTCATCCAATAATACCGCCGAACCAAAGTATGACATGCTGGTAAGCAGTATGACTTATATCGCCCACAACTCACTTGTGTTCTACTCGTGCATATAACATCAACACATAAAACCTAGGCTCGGATGCCACTGTTGGGGAACGTAGTAATTTCAAAAAAATTCCTACGCACACGCAAGATCATGGTGATGCATAGCAACGAGAGAGGAGAGTGTGATCTATGTACCCTTGTAGACCGACAGCGGAAGCGTTAGCACAACGCTGTTGATGTAGTCGTACGTCTTCACGGCCCGACCGATCAAGCACCGAAACTACGACACCTCCGAGTTTTAGCACATGTTCAGCTCGATGACGATCCCCGGACTCTGATCCAGCAAAGCGTCGGGGAAGTGTTCCGTCAGCACGACGGCGTGGTGACGATCTTGATGTTCTACCGTCGCAGGGCTTCGCCTGAGCACCGCTACAATATTATCGAGGATTATGGTGGAAGGGGGCACCGCACACGGTTAAGAAAACGATCACGTGGATCAACTTGTGTGTCTATGGGGTGCCCCCTGCCCCTGTATATAAAGGAGTGGAGGAGAGGAGGCCGGCCCTAGGAGGGGCGCGCCAGGGAGTAGGATTCCTACTCCTAGTTGGAGTAGGTTTCCTCCTTTCCTAGTCCAACTAGGAAAAGGGGGGAAAGGGGGAAGAGGGGAAGGAAGGGAGAGAGGGGCTGCACCCCAAACCCCTTGTCCAATTCGGACTGGGCTTGGGAGGGGCGCGCGCCACCTCCTGGTCCTTTCCACTAAGGCCCATTAAGGCCCATTGCTTCTTCCTCGTATTCCCGTAACTCCTCGGTACCTCCGAAAATACCCGAATCACTCGGAACCTTTCCGATGTCCGAATATAGTCATCCAATATATCGATCTTTACGTCTCGACCATTTCGAGACTCCTCATCATGTCCCCGATCTCATCATGGACTCCAAACTCCTTCGGTACATCAAAACTCATAAACTCATAATATAACTGTCATCGAAACCTTAAGCATGCGGACCCTACGGGTTCGAGAACAATGTAGACATGACCGAGACACGTCTCCGGTCAATAACCAATAGCGGAACCTGGATGCTCATATTGGCTCCCACATATTCTACGAAGATCTTTATCGGTCAGACCGCATAACAACATACGGTGTTCCCTTTGTCATCGGTATGTTACTTGCCCGAGATTCGATCATCGGTATCTTAATACCTAGTTCAATCTCGTTACCGGCAAGTCTCTTTACTCGTTCCATAATACATCATCTCACAACTAACTCATTAGTTGCAATGCTTGCAAGGCTTATGTGATGTGCATTACCGAGAGGGCCCAGAGATACATCTCCGACAATCGGAGTGACAAATCCTAATCTCGAAATACGCCAACCCAACATGTACCTTTGGAGACACCTGTAGAGATCCTTTATAATCACCCAGTTACGTTGTGACGTTTGGTAGCACACAAAGTGTTCCTCCGGCAAACGGGAGTTGCATAATCTCATAGTCATAGGAACATGTATAAGTCATGAAGAAAGCAATAGCAACATACTAAAAGATCAGGTGCTAAGCTAATGGAATGGGTCATGTCAATCACATCATTCTCCTAATGATGTGATCCCGTTAATCAAATAACAACTCTTTTGTTTATGGTTAGAAAACATAACCATCTTCGATTAACGAGCTAGTCAAGTAGAGGCATACTAGTGACACTCTGTTTGTCTATGTATTCACACATGTATTATGTTTCCGGTTAATACAATTCTAGCATGAATAATAAACATTTATCATGATATAAGGAAATAAATAATAACTTTATTATTGCCTCTAGGGCATATTTCCTTCATTTTCCTCCATCTTACAACTGAAGAACTTGTCGGAGACTTCATATCTCATATGCTCCATGTTGCTCAAAACGCTTTTGGAGCCTCGGTTCTAAGCTGTAAAGCATGCCGCACTGAACGAGGGAGTAATCATCAGCACATGACTGCCAAGCATTCATAACGTCTTGGTTCTCTGGGATGGGTGCGTCACCTAGCGGTGCTTCTAGGACATAATCTTTCTTGGCAGCTATGAGGATGATCCTCAGGTTCCGGACCCAGTCCGTATAGTTGCTGCCATCATCTTTCAGCTTGGTTTTCTCTAGGAACGCGTTGAAGTTGAGGGCAACATTAGCGTGGGCCATTTGATCTACAAGACACATTGTAAAGATTTTAGACTAAGTTCATGATAATTAAGTTCATCTAATCAAATTATTCAATGAACTCCCACTCAGATAGACACCCCTCTAGTCATCTAAGTGAAACATGATCCGAGTCAACTAGGCTGTGTCCGATCATCACGTGAGACGGACTAGTCAACATCGGTGAACATCTTCATGTTGATCGTATCTTCTATACGACTCATGCTCGACCTTTCGGTCTTCCGTGTTCCGAGGCCATGTATGTACATGCTAGGCTCGTCAAGTCAACCTAAGGGTATTGCGTGTGTAAATCTGGCTTACACCCGTTGTATTCGAACGTTAGAATCTAACACGCCCGATCATCACGTGGTGCTTCGAAACAACGAACCTTCGCAACGGTGCACAGTTAGGGGGAATACTTTCTTGAAATTATTATGAGGGATCATCTTATTTAAGCTACCGTCGTTCTAAGCAAATAAGATGTAAAACATGATAAACATCACATGCAATCAAATAGTGACATGATATGGCCAATATCATTTGCTCCTTTTGATCTCCATCTTCGGGGCGCCATGATCATCATCGTCACCGGCATGACACCATGATCTCCATCATCGTGTCTTCATGAAGTTGTCTCGTCATCTATTACTTCTACTACTATGGCTAACGGTTTAGCAATAAAGTAAAGTAATTACATGACGTTTATGTTGGCACGCAGGTCATAAATAAATTAAGACAACTCCTATGGCTCCTGCCAGTTGTCATACTCATTGACATGCAAATCGTGATTCCTATTACAAGAACATGATCAATCTCATACATCACATATATCATTCATCACATCCTTTTGGCCATATCACATCACACGGCACATGCTGCAAAAACAAGTTAGACGTCCTCTAATTGTTGTTGCAAGTTTTTACGTGGCTGCTATAGGTTTCTCGCAAGAACATTTCTTACCTATGCCAAAACCACAACGTGATATGCCAATTTCTATTTACCCTTCATCAGGACCCTTTTCATCGAATCCGATCCGACTAAAGTGGGAGAGACAGACACCCGCTAGCCACCTTATGCAACTAGTGCATGTCAGTCGGTGGAACCAGTCTCACGTAAGCATACGTGTAAGGTCGGCCCGGGCCGCTTCATCCCACGATGCCGCCGAATCAAGATAAGACTAGTAACGGCAAGTAAATTGACAATATCGACGCCCACAACTGCTTTGTGTTCTACTCGTGCATAGAAACTACGCATAGACCTAGCTCATGATGCCACTGTTGGGGAACGTAGCAGAATTTAAAATTTTCTACGCATCACCAAGATCAATCTATGGAGTTATCTAGCAATGAGGGAAAGGGGAGTGCATCTACATACCCTTGTAGATCGCGTGCGGAAGCGTTCAAGAGAACGGGGTTGATGGAGTCGTACTCGTCGTGATCCAAATCACCGATGACCGAGTGCCGAATGGACGGCACCTCCGTGTTCAACACACGTACGGTTGGGAAGACGTCTCCTCCTTCTTGATCCAGCAAGGGGGAAGGAGAGGTTGATGGAGATCCAGCAGCACGACGGCGTGGTGGTGGAAGCAACGGTGTTCTCGGCAGGGCTTCGCCAAGCTCAGCGAGAGGGAGAGGTGTCACGGGAGGGAGAGGGAGGCGCCAGGGGCTAGGGTGCGGCTGCCCTCCCTCCCCCCCACTATATATAGGGCCCCTAGAGGGGGCCGGTCCTAGAGATTGGATCTCAAGGGGGGGGGGGGGCGGCGGCCAAGGGGGGTGGCTTGCCCCCAGGCCAAGTGGGGCGCCCCCACCCCTAGGGTTTCCAACCCTAGGCGCAGGGGGAGGCCCAAGAGGGGTGCACCATCCCATCAGGGGCTGGTTCCCTTCCCCAATTCAGCCCATGGGGCCCTCCAGGATAGGTGGCCCCACCCGGTGGACCCCCGGGACCCTTCCGGTTGTCCCGGTACAATACCGGTGACCCCCGAAACTTTCCCGATGGCCGAGAAACTGGACTTCCTATATATAATTCTTCACCTCCGGACCATTTCGGAACTCCTCGTGACGTCCGAGATCTCATACGGGACTCCGAACAACTTTCGGGTTACCGCATACTAATATCTCTACAACCCTAGCGTCACCGAACCTTAAGTGTGTAGACCCTACGGGTTCGGGAGACACGCAGACATGACCGAGACGACTCTCCGGTCAATAACCAACAGCCGGATCTGGATACCCATGTGAAGGAAATATGCCCTAGAGGAAATAATAAAGTTATTATTTATTTCCTTATATCATGTAAATGTTTATTATTCATGCTAGAATTGTATTATCCGGAAACATAATACTTGTGTGAATACATAGACAAACTAAACGTCACTAGTATGCCTCTACTTGACTAGCTCGTTAATCAAAGATGGTTATGTTTCCTAACCATAGACATGTGTTGTCATATTGATCAACGAGATCACATTATTAGAAGAATGATGTGATTGACATGACCCATTCCATTAGCTTAGCACCCGATCATTTAGTATGTTGCTATTGCTTTCTTCATGACTTATACATGTTCCTATGACTATGAGATTATGCAACTCCCGTTTGCCGGAGGAATACTTTGTGTGCTACCAAATGTCGCAATGTAACTAGGTGATTATAAAGGAGCTCTATAGGTGTCTCCAAAGGTACATGTTGGGTTGGCGTATTTCGAGATTAGGATTTGTCACTCCGATTGTCGGAGAGGTATCTCTGGGCCCTCTCGGTAATGCACATCACATAAGCCTTGCAAGCATTACAACTAATGAGTTAGTTGTGAGATGGTGTATTATGGAACGAGTAAAGAGACTTGCCGGTAACGAGATTGAACTAGGTATTAAGATACCGACGATCGAATCTCGGGCAAGTAACATACCGATGACAAAGGGAACACCGTATGTTGTTATGCGGTCTGACCGATAAAGATCTTCGTAGAATATGTGGGAGCCAATATGAGAATCCAGGTTCCGCTATTGGTTATTGACCGTAGACGTGTCTCGGTCATGTCTACATTGTTCTCGAACCCGTAGGGTCCGCACGCTTAAGGTTTCGATGACAATTATATTATGAGTTTATGAGTTTTGATGTACCGAAGTTAGTTCGGAGTCCCGGATATGATCACAGACATAACGAGGAGTCTCGAAATGGTCGAGACATAAAGATTGATATATTGGACGGCTATATTCAGACACCGGAAGTGTTCCGGGTGATTTCGAAGAAAACCGGAGAGCCGGAGAGTTACCGGAACCCTACCGGGAGAAGTAATGGGCCATATGGGCCTTAGTGGAGAGAGAGAAGGGCGCCAGGGTGGGCAGCACGCCTCCTCCCCCCTTGGTCCGAATTGGACTAGGAGAGGGGGGTGGCGCCCCCCTTTCCTTCTTCCTCCCCACTTCTTTCCCCCTCCTAGTAGGAGTCCTACTCCTACTAGGAGGAGGACTCCTCCTGGCGCGCCTATAGGGGCCGGCCAGCCTCCTCCCCTTGCTCCTTTATATACGGGGGCAGGGGGCACCCCTAGACACACAAGTTGATCCACGTGATCGTTTTCTTAGCCGTGTGCGGTGCCCCTGCCACCATAATCCTCGATAATATTGTAGCGGTGCTTAGGCGAAGCCCTGCGATGATAGAACATCAAGATCTTCACCACGCCGTTGTGCTGACGGAACTCTTCCCCGACGCTTTGCTGGATCGGAGTCCGGGGATCGTCATCGAGCTGAAAGTGTGCTAAAACTCGGAGGTGTCATAGTTTCGGTGCTTGATCGGTCGGGCCGTGAAGACGTACGACTACATCAACCGCGTTGTGCTAACGCTTCCGCTGTCGGTCTACAAGGGTACGTAGATCACACTCTCCCCTCGTTACTATGCATCACCATGATCTTGCGTGTGCGTAGGAATTTTTTTGAAATTACTACATTCCCCAACAGTGGCATCCGAGCCTAGGTTTTATGTGTTGATGTTATATGCATGAGTAGAACACAAGTGAGTTGTGGGCGATATAAGTCATACTGCTTACCAGCATGACATACTTTGGTTTAGCGGTATTGTTGGACGAAGCGGCCCGGACCGACATTACGCGTACGCTTCCGTGAGACCGGTTCTCCCGACGTGCTTTGCACAAAGGTGGCTAGCGGGTGTCAGTTTCTCCAACTTTAGTTGAACCGAGTGTGGCTACGCCCGGTCCTTGCGAAGGTTAAAACAGCACCAACTTGACAAACTATCGTTGTGGTTTTGATGCGTAGGTAAGATTGGTTTTTGCTTAAGCCCGTAGTAGCCACGTAATGAAGGAAATATGCCCTAGAGGCAATAATAAAGTTATTATTTATTTCCTTATTTCATGATAAATGTTTATTATTCATGCTAGAATTGTATTAACCGGAAACATAATACATGTGTGAATACATAGACAAACAGAGTGTCACTAGTATGCCTGTACTTGACTAGCTCGTTAATCAAAGATGGTTATGTTTCCTAACCATGGACAAAGAGTTGTCATTTGATTAACGGGATCACATCATTAGCTGAATGATCTGATTGACATGACCCATTTCATTAGCTTAGCACCCAATCGTTTAGTATGTTGCTATTGCTTTCTTCATGACTTATACATGTTCCTATGACTATGAGATTATGCAACTCCCGTGTGCCAGAGGAACACTTTGTGTGCTATCAAACGTCACAACGTAACTGGGTGATTATAAAGGTGCTCTACAGGTGTCTCCAAAGGTACATGTTGGGTTGGTGTATTTCGAGATTAGGATTTGTCACTCCGATTGTCGGAGAGGTATCTCTGGGCCCTCTCGATAATGCACATCACTTAAGCCTTGCAAGCATTGCAACTAATGAGTTAGTTGCGGGATGATGTATTACGGAACGAGTAAAGAGACTTGCCGGTAACGAGATTGAACTAGGTATTGGATACCGACGATCGAATCTCGGGCAAGTAACATACCGATGACAAAGGGAACAACGTATGTTGTTATGCGGTCTGACCGATAAAAGATCTTCGTAGAATATGTAGGAACCAATATGGGCATCCAGGTCCCGCTATTGGTTATTGACCGGAGACGTGTCTCGGTCATGTCTACATTGTTCTCGAACCCGTAGGGTCCGCACGCTTAAGGTTTCGATGATAGTTATATTATGAGTTTATGAGTTTTGATGTACCGAAGGAGTTCGGAGTCCCAGATGAGATCGGGGACATGACGAGGAGTCTCGAAATGGTCGATACGTAAAAATCGATATATTGGACGACTATATTCGGACATCGGAAAGGTTCCGCGTGATTCGAGTATTTTTCGGAGTACCGGAGAGTTACGGGAATTCGCCGGGAGAAGTATTGGGCCTTATTGGGCCATACAGGAAAGAGAGAGGGGCTGCCTAGGGCAGCCCCCCCCCCCCCCCAAGGCCTAGTCCGAATTGGACTAAGGGGAGGGGCTGCACCCCTTACTTGTTTCCTACTCCTACTACATGGAAGGACTCCTAGTTGGACTAGGAAAGGGGGAATCCTACTCCCGGTGGGAGTAGGACTCCCCTAGGCGCGCCATAGAGAGGGCCGGTCCTCCCCTCCTCCACTCCTTTATATACAGGGGCAGGGGGCACCCCATAGACACACAAGTTGATCCACGTAATCATATTCTTAGCCGTGTGCGGCGCCCCCTGCCACCATAGTCCTCGATAATATTGTAGCGGTGCTTAGGCGAAGCCCTGCGACAGTAGTGCATCAAGATCGTCACCACGCCGTCGTGCTGACGGAACTCTTCCCCGACACTTTGCTGGATCAGAGTCCGGGGATCGTCATCGAGCTGAACGTGTGCTAGAACTCGGAGGTGTCGTAGTTTCGGTGCTTGATCGGTCGGGCCGTGGAGACGTACGACTACATCAACCAAACGCTTCCGCTATCGGTCTACGAGGGTACGTAGACAACACTCTCCCCTCTCATTGCTATGCATCACCATGATCTTGCGTGTGCGTAGGAAATTTTTTGAAAGTACTACGTTCCCCAACAGTGGCATCCGAGCCTAGGTTTTATGGTTTGATGTTATATGCATGAGTAGAACACAAGTGAGTTGTGGGCGATTTAAGTCATACTGCTTACCAGCATGTCATACTTTGGGTCGGCGGTATTGTTGGATGAAGCGGCCCGGACCGACATTACGCATACGCTTACGTGAGACTGGTTTTACCGCTATGCTATGCACACAGGTGACTAGCGGGTGTCAGTTTCTCCAACTTTAGTTGAACCGAGTGTGGCTATGCCCGGTCCTTGCGAAGGTTAAAACTGTTGGGGAACGTAGTAATTTCAAAATATTTCCTACGCACACGCAAGATCATGGTGATGCATAGCAACGAGGGGGAGAGTCTGATCTACGTACCCTTGTAGATCGCAACGGAAGCGTTGACACAACGTAGAGGAAGTAGTCGTACGTCTTCTTCCCGATCCGACCGATCCAAGCACCGTTACTCCGGCACCTCCGAGTTCTTAGCACACGTATAGCTCGATGACGATCCCCGGGCTCTGATCCAGCAGCGCTTCGGGGAGGAGTTCCGTCAGCACGATGGCGTGGTGACGATCTTGATGTTCTACCGACGCAGGGCTTCGCCTAAGCACTACAACGATATGATCAAGGTGGAATATGGTGGCAGGGGGCACCGCACATGGCTAAGGAACGATCACAATGATCAACTTGTGTGTTTAGAGGTGCCCCCTGCCCCTGTATATAAAGGAGCAAGGGGGGAGAGGTGCGGCCAGCCTTGGGGCGCGCCAGGAGGAGTCCTACTCCTACCGGGAGTTGGACGCCCCCCCCCAATCCTAGTTGGAATAGGAATCTTCAAGGGGGAAAGAGAGAGAGGGGGGCCGACCACCTCTCCTAGTCCTAATAGGACTAGGGGAGGGGGGAGGCGCGCGGCCACCTTGGGCTGCACCCTTCTCCTTTCCACTAAGGCCCACTATGGCCCATATGATTCCCGGGGGGTTCCGGTAACCTCCCCGTACTCCGGCAAAATCCCGATTTCACCCGGAACACTTCCGATGTCCAAACATAGGCTTCCAATATATCAATCTTTATGTCTCGACCATTTCGAGACTCCTCGTCATGTCCGTGATCACATCCGGGACTCCGAACAACCTTCGGTACATCAAAATGCATAAACTCATAATAACTGTCATCGTAACGTTAAGCGTGCGGACCCTACGGTTCGAGAACAATGTAGACATGACTGAGACACATCTCCGGTCAATAACCAATAGCGGGACCTGGATGCCCATATTGGTTCCTACATATTCTACGAAGATCTTTATCGGTCAGACTGCATAACAACATATGTTGTTCCCTTTGTCATCGGTATGTTACTTGCCCGAGATTCGATCGTCGGTATCCAATACCTAGTTCAATCTCGTTACCGGCAAGTCTCTTTACTCATTCCGTAATACATCATCCCGCAACTAACCCATTAGTTGCAATGCTTGCAAGGCTTAAGTGATGTGCATTACCGAGAGGGCCCAGAGATACCTCTCCGACAATCGGAGTGACAAATCCTATTCTCGAAATACGCCAACCCAACATCTACCATTGGAGACACCTGTAGTACTCCTTTATAATCACCCAGTTACGTTGTGACGTTCGGTAGCACCCAAAGTGTTCCTCCGGCAAACGGGAGTTGCATAATCTCATAGTTATAGGAACATGTATAAGTCATGAAGAAAGCAATAGAAACATACTAAACGATCGGGTGCTAAGCTAATGGAATGGGTCATGTCAATCAGATCATTCAACTAATGATGTGACCTCGTTAATCAAATAACAACTCTTTGCTCATGGTTAGGAAACATAACCATCTTTGATTAACGAGCTAGTCTAGTAGAGGCATACTAGTGACACTCTGTTTGTCTATGTATTCACACATGTATTATGTTTCTGGTTAATACAATTCTTAGCATGAATAATAAACATTTATCATGATATAAGGAAATAAATAATAACTTTATTATTGCCTCTATGGCATATTTCCTTCAGTCTCCCACTTGCACTAGAGTCAATAATCTAGATTACACAGTAATGATTCTAACACCCATGGAGCCTTGGTGCTGATCATGTTTTGCTCATGAAAGAGGCTTAGTGAACGGGTCTGCAATATTTAGATCCGTATGTATCTTGCAAATCTCTATGTCTCCCACCTGGACTAGATCCCGGATGGAATTGAAGCGTCTCTTGATGTGCTTAGTCCTTTTGTGAAATCTGGATTCCTTTGCCAAGGCAATTGCACCAGTATTGTCACAAAAGATTTTAATTGGACCCGATGCACTAGGTATGACACCTAGATCGGATATGAACTCCTTCATCCAGACTCCTTCGTTCGATGCTTCCGAAGCAGCTATGTACTCCGCTTCACATGTAGATCCCGCTACGACGCTTTGTTTAGAACTGCACCAACTGACAACTCCACCGTTTAATGTAAACACGTATCCGGTTTGCGATTTAGAATCGTCCGGATCAGTGTCAAAGCTTGCATCAACATAACCTCTTACGGTGAGCTCTTTGTCACCTCCATATACGATAAACATATCCTTAGTCCTTTTCAGGTATTTCAGGATGTTCTTGACCGCTGTCCAGTGATCCACTCCTGGATTACTTTGGTACCTCCCTGCTAAACTTATAGCAAGGCACACATCAGGTCTGGTACACAACATTGCATACATGATAGAGCCTATGGCTGAAGCATAGGGAACATCTTTCATTTTCTCTCTATCTTCTGCAGTGGTCGGGCATTGAGTCTGACTCAACTTCACACCTTGTAACACAGGCAAGAACCCTTTCTTTGCTTGATCCATTTTGAACTTCTTCAAAATCTTGTCAAGGTATGTGCTTTGTGAAAGTCCAATTAAGCGTCTTGATCTATCTCTATAGATCTTTATGCCTAATATGTAAGCAGCTTCACCGAGGTCTTTCATTGAAAAACTCTTATTCAAGTATCCCTTTATGCTATCCAGAAATTCTATATCATTTCCAATCAGTAATATGTCATCCACATATAATATCAGAAATGCTACAGAGCTCCCACTCACTTTCTTGTAAATACAGGCTTCTCCGAAAGTCTGTATAAAACCAAATGCTTTGATCACACTATCAAAGCGTTTATTCCAACTCCGAGAGGCTTGCACCAGTCCATAAATGGATCGCTGGAGCTTGCACACTTTGTTAGCTCCCTTTGGATCGACAAAACCTTCCGGTTGCATCATATACAATTCTTCTTCTAGAAATCCATTCAGGAATGCAGTTTTGACATCCATCTGCCAAATTTCATAATCATAAAATGCGGTAATTGCTAACATGATTCTGAAAGACTTAAGCATCGCTACGGGTGAGAAGGTCTCATCGTAGTCAACTCCTTGAACTTGTCGAAAACCTTTTGCGACAAGTCGAGCTTTGTAGACAGTAACATTACCATCAGCGTCAGTCTTTTTCTTGAAGATCCATTTATTCTCAATTGCTTGCCGATCATCGGGCAAGTCAACCAACGTCCATACTTTGTTCTCATACATGGATCCCATCTCAGATTTCATGGCTTCTAGCCACTTTGCAGAATCTGGGCTCACCATCGCTTCTTCATAGTTCGTAGGTTCACCATGATCTAGTAGCATGAATTCCAGAACTGGATTACCATACCACTCTGGTGCGGATCTCACTCTGGTTGATCTACGAGGTTCAGTAGCATCTTGTTCTGAAGTTTCATGATCAGGATCATTAACTTCCTCACTTATTGGTGTAGGTGTCACAGAAACAGTTTTCTGTGATGTACTACTTTCCAACAAGGGAGCAGGTACAGTTACCTCATCAAGTTCTACTTTCCTCCCACTCACTTCTTTCGAGAGAAACTCCTTCTCTAGAAAGGATCCATTCTTAGCAACGAATGTCTTGCCTTCGGATCTGTGATAGAAGGTGTACCCAACAGTCTCCTTTGGGTATCCTATGAAGACACATTTCTCTGATTTGGGTTCGAGCTTATCAGGTTGAAGTTTTTTCACATAAGCATCGCAGCCCCAAACTTTAAGAAACGACAACTTTGGTTTCTTGCCAAACCACAGTTCATAAGGCGTCGTCTCAACGGATTTTGATGGTGCCCTATTTAACGTGAATGCGGCCGTCTCTAGAGCATATCCCCAAAACGATAGCGGTAAATCAGTAAGAGACATCATAGATCGCACCATATCTAGTAAAGTACGATTACGACGTTCGGACACACCATTGCGCTGTGGTGTTCCGGGTGGCGTGAGTTGCGAAACTATTCCACAATTTTTCAAATGTACACCAAACTCGTAACTCAAATATTTTCCTCCATGATCAGATTGTAGAAACTTTATTTTCTTGTTACGATGATTTTCAACTTCACTCTGAAATTCTTTGAACTTTTCAAATGTTTCAGACTTGTGTTTCATTAAGTAGATATACCCATATCTGCTTAAATCATCTGTGAAGGTGAGAAAATAACGATATCCGCCACGAGCCTCAATATTCATCGGACCACATACATCGGTATGTATGATTTCCAACAAATTTGTTGCTCTCTCCATAGTACCGGAGAACGGTGTTTTAGTCATCTTGCCCATGAGGCACGGTTCGCAAGTACCAAGTGATTCATAATCAAGAGGTTCCAAAAGCCCATCAGTATGGAGTTTCTTCATGCGCTTTACACCGATATGACCTAAACGGCAGTGCCACAAATAAGTTGCACTATCATTATCAACTCTGCATCTTTTGGCTTCAACATTATGGATATGTGTGTTACTACTATCGAGATTCATAAAAAATAGACCACTCTTCAAAGGTGCATGACCATAAAAGATATTACTCATATAAATAGAACGACCATTATTCTCTGATTTAAATGAATAACCGTCTCGCATCAAACAAGATCCAGATATAATGTTCATGCTTAACGCTGGCACCAAATAACAATTATTTAGGTCTAATATTAATCCCGAAGGTAGATGTAGAGGTAGCGTGCCGACCGCGATCACATCGACTTTGGAACCGTTTCCCACACGCATCGTCACCTCGTCCTTCACCAGTGTTTGCTTAATCCGTAGTCCCTATTTCGAGTTGCAAATATTAGCAACAGAACCAGTATCAAATACCTAGGTGCTACTGCGAGCTCTAGTAAGGTACACATCAATAACATGTATATCACATATACCTTTGTTCACCTTGCCATCCTTCTTATCCGCCAAATACTTGGGGCAGTTCCGCTTCCAGTGACCAGTTTGCTTGCAGTAGAAGCACTCAGTTTCAGGCTTAGGTCCAGACTTGGGTTTCTTCTCTTGAGCAGCAACTTGCTTGCCGTTCTTCTTGAAGTTCCCCTTCTTCTTCCCTTTGCCCTTTTTATTGAAACTAGTGGTCTTGTTAACCATCAACACTTGATGCTCCTTTTTGATTTCTACCTCCGCAGCTTTCAGCATTGCGAAGAGCTCGGGAATAGTCTTGTTCATCCCTTGCATATTATAGTTCATCATGAAGCTCTTGTAGCTTGGTGGCAGTGATTGGAGAATTCTGTCAATGACGTAATCATCTGGAAGATTAACTCCCATCTGAATCAAGTGATTGTTATACCCAGACATTTTGAGTATATGCTCACTGACAGAACTGTTCTCCTCCATCTTGCAGCTATAGAACTTATTGGAGACTTCATATCTCTCAATCCGGGCATTTGCTTGAAATATTAACTTCAACTCCTGGAACATTTCATATGCTCCATGACGTTCAAAACTTCGTTGCAGTCCCGATTCTAAGCCGTAAAGCATGGCACACTAAACTATCGAGTAGTCATCAGCTTTGCTCTCCCAGACGTTCATAACATCTGGTGTTGCTCCAGCAGCAGGCCTGGCACCCAGCGGTGCTTCTAGGACGTAATTCTTCTGAGCAGCAATGAGGATAATCCTCAAGTTACGGACCCAGTCCGTGTAATTGCTACCATCATCTTTCAACTTTGCTTTCTCAAGGAACGCATTAAAATTCAACGGAACAACAGCACGAGCCATCTATCTACAATCAACATAAACAAGCAAGATACTATCAGGTACTAAGTTCATGATAAGTTTAAGTTCAATTAATCAAATTACTTAAGAACTCCCACTTAGATAGACATCCCTCTAATCCTCTGAGTGATTACATGATCCAAATCAACTAAACCATAACCGATCATCATGTGAGATGGAGTAGTTTTCAATGGTGAACATCGTTATGTTGATCATATCTACTATATGATTCACGCTCGACCTTTCAGTCTCCGTGTTCCGAGGCCATATCTGCATATGCTAGGCTCGTCAAGTTTAACCTGAGTATACTGCGTGTGCAAAACTGGTTTGCACCCGTTGTAGATGGACGTAGAGCTTATCACACCCGATCATCACGTGGTGTTTGGGCACGACGAACTTTGGCAACGGTGCGTACTCAGGGAGAACACTTCTTGATAATTTAGTGAGAGATCATCTTATAATGCTACCGTCAATCAAAGCAAGATAAGATGCATAAAAAGATAAACATCACATGCAATCAATATAAGTGATATGATATGGCCATCATCATCTTGTGCTTGTGATCTCCATCTCCGAAGCACCGTCATGATCACCATCGTCACCGGCGCGACACCTTGATCTCCATCGTAGCATCATTGTCGTCTCGCCAATCTTATGCTTCCACGACTATCACTACCACTTAGTAATAAAGTAAAGCATTACATCGCGATTGCATTGCATACAATAAAGCGACAACCATATGGCTCCTGCCAGTTACCGATAACTCGGTTACAAAACATGATCATCTCATACAATAAAATTTAGCATCATGCCTTGACCATATCACATCACAACATGCCCTGCAAAAACAAGTTAGACGTCCTCTACTTTGTTGTTGCAAGTTTTACGTGGCTGCTACGGGCTTTAAGCAAGAACCAATCTCACCTACGCATCAAAACCACAACGATAGTTTGTCAAATAGACTCCATTTTAACCTTTTCAAGGACCGGGCGTAGCCACACTCGGTTCAACTAAAGTTGGAGAGACAGTCGCCCGCAAGCCATCTATGTGCAAAGCACGTCGAGGGAACCGGTCTCGCGTAAGCGTACGCGTAATGTTGGTCCGGGTCGTCTTGTCCAACAATACTGCTGAACCAAAGTATGACATGCTGGTAGGTAGTATGACTTGTATCGCCCACAACTCACTTGTGTTCTACTCGTGCAAATAACATCAAACCATAAAACCTAGGCTCTGATACCACTGTTGGGGAACGTAGTAATTTCAAAAAATCTCCTACGCACACGTAAGATCATGGTGATGCATAGCAACGAGGGGGAGAGTCTGATCTACGTACCCTTGTAGATCGCAACGGAAGCATTGACACAACGTAGAGGAAGTAGTCGTACGTCTTCTTCCCGATCCGACCGATCCAAGCACCGTTACTCCCGCACCTCCGAGTTCTTAGCACACGTACAGCTCGATGACGATCCCCGGGCTCCGATCCAGCAAAGCTTCGGGGAGGAGTTCCGTCAGCACGACGGCGTGGTGATGATCTTGATGTTCTACCGATGCAGGGCTTCGCCTAAGCACTACAACGATATGATCGAGGTGGAATATGGTGGCAGGGGGCACCGCACACGGCTAAGGAACGATCACAATGATCAACTTGTGTGTCTAGAGGTGCCCCCTGCCCCTGTATATAAAGGAGCAAGGGGGAGAGGTGCGGCCAGCCTTGGGGCGCGCCAGGAGGAGTCCTACTCATACCGGGAGTAGGACTCCCCCCCAATCCTAGTTGGAATAGGAATCTTCAAGGGGGAAAGAGAGAGAGGGGGGCCGGCCACCTCTCCTAGTCCTAATAGGACTAGGGGAGGGGGGAGGCGCGTGGCCACCTTGGGCTGCCCCCTTGTCCTTTCCACTAAGGCCCACTATGGCCCATATGATTCCCAGGGGGTTCCGATAACGTCCCGGTACTCCGGTAAAATCCCGATTTCACCCGGAACACTTCCGATGTCCAAACATAGGCTTCCAATATATCAATCTTTATGTATCGACCATTTCGAGACTCCTCGTCATGTCCGTAATCACATCCGGGACTCCGAACAACCTTCGGTACATCAAAATGCATAAACTCATAATAACTGTCATCGTAACGTTAAGCGTGCGGACCCTACGGTTCGAGAACAATGTAGACATGACTGAGACACATCTCTGGTCAATAACCAATAGCGGGACCTGGATGCCCATATTGGTTCCTACATATTCTACGAAGATCTTTATCGGTCAGACCGCATAACAACATACGTTGTTCCCTTTGTCATCGGTATGTTACTTGCCCGAGATTCGATCGTCGGTATCCAATACCTAGTTCAATCTCATTACCGGCAAGTCTCTTTACTCGTTTCGTAATACATCATCCCGCAACTAACTCATTAGTTGCAATGCTTGCAAGGCTTAAGTGATGTGCATTACCGACAGGGCCCAGAGATACCTCTTTGACAATCGGAGTGACAAATCCTATTCTCGAAATATGCCAACCCAACATCTACCATTGGAGACACCTGTAGTACTCCTTTATAATCACCCAATTACGTTGTGACATTTGGTAGCACCCAAAGTGTTCCTCCGGCAAACGGGAGTTGCATAATCTCATAGTTATAGGAACATGTATAAGTCATGAAGAAAGCAATAGCAACATACTAAACGATCGGGTGCTAAGCTAATGGAATGGGTCATGTCAATCAGATCATTCAACTAATGATGTGACCTCGTTAATCAAATAACAACTCTTTGCTCATGGTTAGGAAACATAACCATCTTTGATTAACGAGCTAGTCTAGTAGAGGCATACTAGTGACACTCTGTTTGTCTATGTATTCACACATGTATTATGTTTCCGATTAATACAATTCTTAGCATGAATAATAAAAATTTATCATGATATAAGGAAATAAATAATAACTTTATTATTGCCTCTAGGGCATATTTCCTTCAAAAACAGCACCAACTTGACAAACTATCGTTGTGGTTTTGATGCGTAGGTAAGATTGGTTCTTGCTTAAGCCCATAGCAGCCACGTAAAACTTGCAACAACAAAGTAGAGGACGTCTAACTTGTTTTTGAAGGGCATGTTGTGATGTGATATGGTCAAGACATGATGCTAAATTTTATTGTATGAGATGATCATGTTTTGTAACCGAGTTATCGGCAACTGGCAGGAGCCATATGGTTGTCGCTTTATTGTATGCAATGCAATCGCGCTGTAATGCTTTACTTTATCACTAAGCGGTAGCGATAGTCATGGAAGCATAAAATTGGCGAGACGGCAATGATGCTACGATGGAGATCAAGGTGTCGCGCCGGTGACGATGGTGATCATGACGGTGCTTCGGAGATGGAGATCACAAGCACAAGATGATGATGGCCATATCATATCACTTATATTGATTGCATGTGATGTTTATCTTTTATGCATCTTATCTTGCTTTGATTGACGGTAGCATTATAAGATGATCTCTCACTAAATTATCAAGATAAAAGTGTTCTCCCTGAGTATGCACTGTTGCCAAAGTTCGTCGTGCCCAGACACCACGTGATGATCGGGTGTGATAAGCTCTACGTCCATCTACAACGGGTGCAAGCCAGTTTTGCACACGCAGAATACTCAGGTTAAACTTGACGAGCCTAGCATATGCAGATATGGCCTCGGAACACTGAGATCGAAAGATCGAGCGTGAATCATATAGTAGATATGATCAACATAGCGATGTTCACCATTGAAAACTACTCCATATCACGTGATGATCGGTTATGGTTTAGTTGATTTGGATCACGTGATCACTTAGAGGATTAGAGGGATGTCTATCTAAGTGGGAGTTCTTAAGTAATTTGATTAATTGAACTTAAATATATCATGAACTTAGTCCTGGTAGTATTAGCATATCTATGTTGTAGATAAATAGCTCGCGTTGTTGCTTCTCTATGTTTGTTTTGATATGTTCCTAGAGAAAAACTATGTTGAAAGATGTTAGTAGCAATGATGCGGATTGGATCCGTGATCTGAGGTTTATCCTCATTGCTGCACAGAGGAATTATGTCCTTGATGCACCGCTAGGTGACAGACCTATTGCAGGAGCAGATGCTGACATTATGAACGTTTGGCTAGCTAAATATGATGACTACTTGATAGTTTAGTGCACCATGCTTAACGGCTTAGAATCGGGACTTCAGAGACGTTTTGAACGTCATGGACCATATGAGATGTTCCAGGAGTTGAAGTTAATATTTCAAGCAAATACCCGAGTTGAGAGATATGAAGTCTCCAACAAGTTCTATAGCTAAAAGATGGAGGAGAATCGCTCAACTAGTGAGCACGTGCTCAGATTGTCTGGGTACTACAATCGCTTGAATCAAGTGGGAGTTAATCTTCCAGATAAGATAGTGATTGACAGAATTCTCTAGTCACCATCACCAAGTTAATAGAACTTCGTGATGAACTATAGTATGCAAGGGATGACGAAAACGACTCCCGAGCTTTTCATGATGATGAAATCGATGAAGGTAGAAATCAAGAAAGAGCATCAAGTGTTGATGGTTGACAAGATCACTAGTTTCAATAAAAGGGCAAAAGGAAAAGGGGGAACTTCAAGAAGAACAGCAAGCAAGTTGCTGCTCAAGTGAAGAAGCCCAAGTCTGGTCCTAAGCCTGAGACTAAGTGCTTCTACTGCAAAGGGACTGGTCACTGGAAGTGTAACCACCCCAAGTGATTGGCGGATAAGAAGGATGGCAAAGTGAACATAAGTATATTTGATATACATGTTATTTATGTGTACTTTACTAGTGTTTATCGCAACCCCTCAGTATTTGATGCTAGTTCAGTTGCTGATTAGTAACTCGAAACGGGAGTTGCAGAATAAACAGAGACTAGTTAAGGGTGAAGTGACGATGTGTGTTGGAAGTAGTTCCAAGATTGATATGATCATCATCGCACACTCCCTGTAATTTCAGGATTAGTGTTGAACCTAAATAAGTGTTATTTGGTGTTTGCGTTGAGCATGAATATGATTTGATCATGTTTATTGTAATACGGTTATTCATTTAAGTATGAGAATAAATTGTTGTTCTGCTTACATGAATAAAACCTTATATGGTTACACACCGAATGAAAATAGTTCGTTGGATCTCGATCGTAGTGATACACATAATCATAATATTGAAACCAAAAGATGCAAAGTTAATAATGATAGTGCAACTTATATGTGGCACTGCCGTTTTAGGTCATATTGGTGTAAAGCGCATGAAGAAACTCCATGCTGATGGGCTTTTGGAATCACTTGATTATGAATCAGTTGATGCTTGCGAACCATGCCTCATGGGCAAGATGACTAAGACTCTGTTCTTCGGAACACTGGAGCGAGCAACAGATTTGTTGGAAATCATACATACTGATGTATATGGTCCGATGAATATTGAGGCTTGCGACAGGTATCATTATTTTCTGATCTTCATAGATGATTTGAGCAGATATGAGTATAAGTCTGAAACATTTGAAAAGTTCAAAGAATTTCAGAGTGAAGTGAAAAATCATCGTAACAAGAAAATAAAGTTTCTACGATTTGATCGTAGAGGAGAGTATTTGAGTTACGAGTTTGGCCTTCAGTTAAAAACAATGTGAAATAGTTTCACAAATTCATGCCACCTGGAACACTACAGCAATATGGTGTGTCCGAACGTCATAACCGTACTTTATTGGATATAGTACAATCTATGATGTTTCTTACCGGTTTACCACTATCGTTTTGGGGTTATACATTAAAGACAGCTGCATTCACATTTAAAAGGGCACCATCTAAGTCCGTTGAGACGACACAATCTGAACTGTGGTTTGGCAAGAAACCAAAGTTGTCATTTCTTAAAGTTTGGGATAGTGATGCTTATATGAAAAGGTTTCATCCTGATAAGCTCAAAACCAAATCGGAGAAATATGTCTTCATAGGATACCCAAAGGAAACTGTTGGGTACACCTTCTATCACAAATCCGAAGGCAAGACATTCATTGCTAAGAATGGATCCTTTCCAGAGAAGGAGTTTCTCTCGAAAGAAGTGAGTGGGAGGAAAGTAGAAAACTTGATAAGGTAATTGTACCTTCTCCCTTATTGGAAAGTAGTTCATCACAAAAATTGTTCTTGTGACTACTACACCAATTAGTGAGGAAGCTAATGATGATGATCATGTAAATTTAGATCAAGTTACTACCGAATCTTGTAGGTAAACCAGAATGAGATCCGCACCAGAATGGTACGGTAATCCTGTTCTGAAAGTCATGTTACTAGACCATGATGAACTTGCGAACTACGAGGAAGCGATGATGAGCCCAGATTCCGCGAAATGGTTTGAGGCCATGAAATCCGAGATATGATCCATGTATGAGAACAAAGTTTGGACTTTGGTTGACTTGCCCGATGATCGGCAAGCAATTGAGAATAAATGGATCTTTAAGAGGAAGACGGACGCTGATAGTAGTGTTACTATCTACAAAGCTAGAATTGTCACAAAAGGTTTTCGACAAGTTCAAGGTGTTGACTACGATGAGAGTTTCTCACTCGTATCTATGCTTAAGTCTGTCTGAATCATGTTAGCAATTGCCGCATTTTATGAAATCTGGCAAATGGATAAACAAAACTGCATTCCTTAATGGATTTCTTAAAGAAGAGTTGTATATGATGCAACTAGTAGGTTTTGTCAATCCTAAAGGTGCTAACAAAATATGCAAGCTCCAGCGATTCATCTATGGACTGGTGCAAGCATCTCAGAGTTGGAATACACGCTTTGATAAGTTGATCAAAGCATATAGTTTTATACAGACTTGCGGTGAAGCCTGTATTTACAACAAAGTGAGTGGGAGCACTACAGCATTTCTAATAAGTATATGTGAATGACATATTGTTGATCAGAAATAATGTAGAATTATTCTGTAAAGCATAAAGGAGTGTTTGAAAGGAGTTTTTCAAAGAAAGACTTCGGTGAAGCTGCTTACATATTGAGCTTCAAGATCTATAGAGATAGATCAAGACGCTTGATAAGTTTTTTCAATGAGTACATACCTTGACAAGATTTTGAAGTAGTTCAAAATGGAACAGTCAAAGAAAAAGTTTCTTGCCTGTGTTACAAGGTGTGAAGTTGAGTAAGACTCAAAGCCCGACCACGGCAGAAGATAGAGAGAGAATTAAAGTCATTCCCTATGCCTTGGTCATAGGTTCTATAAAGTATGCCATGCTGTGTACCAGATCTATTGTATACCATACACTGTGTTAAGAGAGGGAGTACAATAGTGATCTAGGAGTAGATCAATGGACAACGGTCAAAATTATCCTTGCTGGAATAAGGATATGTTTCTCGATTACGGAGGTGACAAAAGGTTCGTCATAAAGAGTTACGTCGATGCAAGTTTTGACACTGATCCAGATGACTCTAAGTCTCAATCTGGATACATATTGAAAGTGGGAGCAATTAGTTAGAGTAGCTCTATGCAGAGCATTGTTGACATAGAAATTTGCAAAATACATGCGGATCTGAATGTGTGTAACATCCCAATTTTCAATTTGGATGTTTATAAATAGATCATTCATATGCATCCATGATTTATGCATTTTTTTCCTCCATTTGTTTTATTTGATTTTTGATCCAAGGAACTTTGAGCAACTCAAGGACCAAAAGAGAGAGTTGGAAGTTTCCCTAAAAACCAATTTCGATTTTTCTGTTCAAAGTTGTGAGTTTGAATCAAATTTGGTTTCACAAAAAAATTTCATTTCCATTATATCAAAAATAAAATAAAGAGAGAAGATAAAATGACTTCTTCAAAATCGGAAAAGAAAATATTGGAAATTGAATTTGGAACCAAAATATATTTGTTGAGTTTTATTTGCAATTTATTTTATTAGCATAGCAAATTTTTTTTGAAAACTTGCATTTTTAGGCCAGATAAAAGTTCACTAGGTCATATATAAGACCATATAACTATGTGAATTTTCTGGGATTTTTAGGCAAACTTTTATTTGTATTTTCGGTGCCACGGTGTTTCTATTATTAAAAAAAAACCACGCAGCCATAGACCAACTAAGGCCCATATCTTCCAGCCCAACCGATGGCCATCTCCCTCCTCTGGTCGTTCGTTACAGAAACAACATGTACAGAGAGCACCCATGCAGCACTTCCACCGAGCGCCCCACCCCCTCCCCTCCTCTCCCTCGCTCCAAAACCGCTCTGAACGGAATCCCCTCGCCTCCCTCGACCCTTTGCCCTCCTCAGTGCGCCTTGGAGTCGCCTGTAATGGCCATTACGAGGCAGAGAAACAGCCACCATTATACTCCATTGTCTGCTTGAATTCAGACCTCCCCAAGCCCTATATAAAGCACCCCTGGCAGCCCCTCTCACCCCTCGTCCGAAGCCCTCTCCTTCTGGAGTTTTTCCCTCTCTCTAACCTCTCCAATTGCTCGCCGGAGTTCGTGTATTCCGGCGACCTCTCACCGCGTGTATAGGAAGCATTCTACAACCACAAGTTGTTCAAGTGGTTCACCTCATCGTCCTCTACATCGTCCCGCACGCATCCTTCGCCGAAGCACACCGGAGCCGCCTTCTTCCTCGTCTCCGGCGACAAGTCCGGTGAACACCCAGGCCAATTTTTTCTCTTTTTCCAGTATTTTTTTTCAATCTCAGATTCTATACCAATTCTTGTTTCTTGTATATCTTTTAGTCTATAGATCCGAATTAGTTGATTCTTTTTCCTACGGTTTCATAAAAATCCCCTCTATCCAGAGAACCAAACGAAAAATATTTTTGAAAAATTTAAATTTTTGAATTCAAACAGATCTGAATTCAAACTTTGTTAGGTCGTATCTCGAGTTTCGTAACTCCGTTTGAGGTGATTCTTTTTACAAATCGAAGCTCGTAACGTGTACTTTCTGTTAAAACCAAAACCAATTATTTTTTTATTGCTATATAAATTACGTTCTGTACAGAAACTTTATTTGGATGTTTTGGAGTTTTTCGAAGTCTTTCATTTGCTTTTCCTTTTTGAATCTTTGCTTGTATGCTTATGTATGTTATTGCTTGCTTACGCTAGATCATCCGGAGTGCGAAGCTTGCTACTACGAATCTTTACAATTCAACGAACGTCAGCAAGGTAAGTTCACACCTTGATCATAATTTTTAATACCTAGTTTTTACTATGCATTAGTTTAACCCTCAAAGATTGCATGAGTAGGATTGGGAACATGTGGTTATGGTATGTAGTTCATGTGGTAGGAACCTATGACCTTTTTATCACCGCAGGAATATTCGTTATATCATATATTTCTTAGCCATGCTCGTAGATGGGGATTGGTATGTGTGATTCATGCAAGTTGCGAGAGATAATAATTTTGGGATAACCTAAGGTGGCAACTTTAATACACATCTGGGTGGATTGTTTGGGGCACCTGGAGAAACCAGTGCTTGCCCAAGGGGAATCCCGGAGTACCTGTGTGATTACCCTAGGTCCGCCACCCAGGCTCAAAGGGATCATAAGATATTTCATGCCTAGAAACTTCCGTGTGCAGCCACAAGCCATTATGGGCTCTGGCATAGTTGAGTAAGTTGTGTGACCTCTTTCCATGGTAGACTAGCTGATGTAGGGGAAAGTAGGTGTACCGGTCTACCCAGGGTTAAGGGGAAACACTTCTGAAAGGCTATGTCTCGATCTTCCGATCATGGAGGTGGTCGAGTCTTGTGGGGAAAAGTGCGCAAACCTCTGCAGAGTGTACAAACTAATCATGATTAGCCGTGTCCCCGGTTACGGACATCTTGAGTATCTAGAAGTGAATTATTGGTTGATCTCATCACTCTTTTTAATGAAATTATTGGGTTACTAATAACTTGGGAATTTTTGGGATTGAGTTGGAGGAACCTTCTCAGTAATGGCATTTTAACTTAATAGTAATAAAAAAATTTATTCCTTTGTTGTAGGGTAAAATTGGCTTTATGCAAAAATTAAACTTAGAGCCTCCATCAGCTAAATTTGCATATAAAGATAGTCTTTTCATTTATTATTTATTCTATGGTGTGAAATTGCCAGCATATTCCATGTGCTGACCTACACGGTTGCAACGTCTCATGTTGCAGACTTTTCCAACAAAGATTAAAGGTGCGATAGGTCGTTGTTCTACACTTTGGTTGCCGTGGAGTTGGATGGACTCATTTACCTTTGAAGCTTCCGCAGTTATTTTTATTTTAGATGGCCTTTGGCCATATTATTGTAATAAATACTCTTTTGAGAACCTCGATGTAATAAAGTGTGATTGAACTCTGTTATAATTCCTTTGAGTACTGTGTGTGTCAGCATACCGATCCAGGGATGACACTTAAGCACAGAGACTTCGATCCATTTTGGGTCGGGTCGCTACAAGATGGTATCAGAGCACACGCTGACTATAGGACGCGACCACTAGGAAATGGAAAACCATAGGAATAAAACTCTAATTTATGACTTCCTTAAATATCCGTTGGTCTATACTCTTCTCTATTCATTTCTATCTCTTCTCTACTTCAATAAAATAGTTGTTGAACCCGATCACCAAGTTGCTCAGCCCGATGAGACCATGACCTATGAAGACATCATTGACGACGACGAAGAAGAAGCTAGAGTTCACTTTGATTTGAGAAGATTTAGTTCAGACCACCACTACCAAGTTGAGTCCAACGAATGATCGCGATAGTATGAAGAGATCATATCTCTTGTGGATATGACCTTACCTGTAGGTTTTGCTTGTGTGGTGTGATATGTGTGAATTGCTTGATTTGAAGTTTTCTTGCTATCATAAGCATATGAGTAGTGATTTCTCTCATTAGGCCCTTATTCTATTCTAATTTCTCATCCACTCTAGACCTAACAGATGCCTCCAAGACGTGACCCGGAATTCCCACCGGAACTTACCCAGTTGATCCAGAACCATAATGCCCTCATGCAGCTACTCATCCAGAATCAGAACCAGAACAACAACAACCCACCGCCACCACCCCCGGTCGACAACCTTACCCGTTTCCTGAGGTTGAACCCACCAGTGTTCTCTAGCAGCACGGAGCCGATCGTTGCAGATGACTGGCTTCGCAAGATCGGAAGAGAGCTGACCACTGCAGGATGCACTGATGCTGAGAAGGTGCGCTTTGCCGCACATCAACTGGATGGACCAGCAGTCTCA
Source organism: Triticum monococcum (assembly GCA_034509565.1). Classification (NCBI taxonomy): domain Eukaryota; kingdom Viridiplantae; phylum Streptophyta; class Magnoliopsida; order Poales; family Poaceae; genus Triticum; species Triticum monococcum. The sequence goes on along the minus strand of CM067847.1, from coordinate 166,466,378 downwards.
TGGTGGGAGAATTACACCACCACATTCCCCATAGCCAATGTGACTTGGGATCAGTTCCAGCAGGCGTTCCGTACCGCACATGTTTCAGCCGGAGCTATGAGTCTGAAGAAGCGTGAGTTCCGCAACTTACGCCAAGGAAATCGTTCTGTTGGTGATTATGTGGAGGAATTCAGCAAGTTATCCAGGTATGCTCCCGGAGACGTGGCTGATGATGCCGCTAAGCAGGAGAAATTTCTGGAGGGACTAAACGATGATTTGGGACTTCAGTTGACCATGGCTACCTTTAACAATTATCAAGAGTTGGTCGATAAGGCTCTCATTCTGGAAGGCAAGCAGCAGCAGGTGGAGAATCGCAAGAGGAAGTATGGACAAGGAAAGTACAACTCTGGAGTTCAGCAGAAGCCCTGCTATACCCCGTACTCGGGAAATAATGGACCAGGATCTGGCAAGTATAATGGACATAGTCACCATAACCATGGAGGACATTCACATCATGGACGGAATGGACACAACCATAATGGCCATAGGAATGGCAACGGGAACGGAGGAAACAACAATCGGCATCAGTCCAACCCCGCTACACCAGCAAAGAAGGATCTGAGCCACATTACCTGCTTCAAGTGCGGGAAGACTGGACACTATGCCACCGAGTGTCCCGAGGCGAAGAACGGGAATGGAAATGGAAGCTCTGGAAAGAAGCCCGATCCTTTCACCAGAGGTCAGGTGAACCATGTCAATGTGGAGGAAGTTTATGACCAGCCTGACGCCGTTGTTGGTAAGTTCTTGATTAATTCATTTACAGCCCTTATTCTTTTTGACACTGTTGCATCACATTCATTCATATCAAGGGGGTTTGTGGATAAGTTTAAGTTGCCGACCATAGCCCTTAAAACACCAATGTTAGTGAGTTCCCCAGGAGCAGAGCATATGGCTAGTCGGGGATGTTTTCAGTTGCCATTGACCATAGGGAGACACGTTTTCCCTACAGACCTCATCATCCTAGAATCACAAGGATTGGACGTAATTCTAGGTATGGACTGGCTATCCAAGTATGAAGGGAATATTGATTGTGCCCGTAAGTCGATTCTTCTCACCACCCCAGAGGGGAAATGGATCAAGTATGTGTCGAGGCATACGCCAAGGAGGACTCAAGTGAATTCTCTTTCGGGAGTTGTTCAGGAGGAAGTACCAGTTGTGAAGGATTATCCCGATGTATTCCCCGAGGAATTGCCCGGCATGCCACCGGATCGGGACATAGAGTTTTTGATTGAATTGTTACCAGGCACCGGACCAATATCCAAGAGACCGTACCGGATGCCCGCAAATGATTTGGAGGAAATTAAGAAGCAGATTAAGGAATTATTGGAGAAAGGTTATATTCGACCGAGTTCATCACCTTGGGGAGCCCCAGTGCTTCTAGTTGAGAAGAAGGATGGAACCTTGAGAATGGTTGTAGATTATCGTGCACTAAACGAAGTGACGATCAAGAACAAGTACCCTCTGCCAATGATCAATGATTTGTTTGACCAGCTACAAGGAGCAAAAGTTTTCTCCAAGATCGATCTTTGATTAGGATATCACCGGCTGAAGATTCGACAACAGGATATACCCAAGACATCCTTTACCACGAGATATGGGCTTTATGAGTATACGGTCATGTCTTTTGGTTTGACTAATGCCCCTGCCTATTTCATGAGCATGATGAATAAGGTATTCATGGAGTTCTTGGATAAGTTTGTTGTGGTATTCATTGATGACATATTGATTTACTCGAAGAATGAAGAAGAACACAAGGAACATTTGCGCTTGGTTCTTGAGAAGCTCAGGGAACATCAGTTATACGCAAAGTTCAGCAAGTGCGAATTCTGGTTGAAGGAAGTTGGATTTCTCGGACATGTTATATCAGGAGAAGGGATAGCAGTAGACCCCTCAAAGGTTGAAGCCGTCACCGAATGGAAGGCACCCACCTCAGTCGGAGAGATTCGCAGTTTTCTTGGACTCGCAGGATATTACCAGAGATTTATTGAGAATTTCTCCAAGATCGCGAAGCCCATGACAGAGTTATTGAAGAAAGACACCAAGTTTAATTGGACCGAGGAATGTGAGGCTAGTTTCCAGGAGCTGAAGAAACGTTTGGTCACAGCCCCAGTGCTAATTCTTCCGAATATACGCAAGGATTTCCAAGTATATTGCGACGCTTCCCGTCAGGGACTTGGAGGTGTTCTTATGCAAGAAGGAAGAGTTGTTTCATATGCCTCACGTCAGCTTCGACTTCATGAGCGGAATTATGCCACACATGATTTGGAGTTAGCAGCCGTAGTGCACGCACTCAAGACCTGGAGACATTTTCTTATCATAAATCGTTGTGATGTTTACACGGATCATAAGAATTTGAAATACATCTTCACGCAGAAGGAGTTGAACCTCGGGCAAAGAAGATGGTTGGAGCTCATAAAGGATTATGACATGAAATTGCACTATCACCCAGGAAAGGCCAATGTTGTGGCAGATGCATTGAGCCGCAAGAGCTATGTTAATACCCTCACAGTAGGAGGATTACCTCAGGAGTTAATTGACGATCTCAGAGATCTTCGATTGGAGATAGTACCATGAGGTTTTGTTGCCGCAATGGATATTCAATCCACTTTGTTGGGAAAGATCCGAGAAGCCCAGAAGTAAGACAAAGGTATTGCGGAGATAAAGGGAAGGATGAACCAAGGAAAGGCAGAAGGATTTCGTGAGGATGAACATGGAACCTTATGGTTTGAGCAGCGCATTTACGTGCCAATGACCCAGAGATCAGGAAATTGATTCTTCAGGAGGCTCATGATTCGCCTTATTCAATACACCCGGGCAACACCAAGATGTATTTGGACTTGAAGGAAAGTTTCTGGTGCACAGGTATGAAGAAGGATATTGCCGAGTATGTCGCAGTATGTGATGTATGTCAGAGGGTTAAGGCAGAGCACCAGAAACCAGCAGGATTACTTCAGCCTTTGCCGATACCAGATTGGAAGTGGGACAAGCTTGGCATGGACTTCATTACAGGATTACCCAGGACCCGATCAAGCTATGATTCTATTTGGGTAGTGGTTGATCGCTTGACTAAGGTAGCTCACTTCATCCCCGTGAAAACCACATATACAAGTGCTAAGTTAGCCAAGATATACATGAACAGGATCGTATGTCTGCATGGAGTTCCGAGGACCATCGTATCAGATAGAGGAACACAATTTACCTCAAAGTTTTGGCATCAATTACATGAAACTTTGGGTACCAGACTGGAGTTCAGTACAGCTTTTCATCCGCAGACAGATGGGCAGACCGAGAGAGTCAATCAGATTCTGGAGGACATGTTGAGAGCTTGTGCACTAGATTATGGATCTAGTTGGGATGATAATTTGCCTTACGTGGAGTTCTCATATTACAACAGCTATCAAGCTAGTTTGAAAATGGCCCCTTTCGAAGCTTTGTACGGAAGGAGGTGCAGGACACCATTGATGTGGGATGAAGTTGGAGACCGTAAATTATTCGGACCAGATTTAATTAGAGATTCAGAGGAGAAAGTCAAGCTGATCCGTGATAGACTCAAGGTAGCCCAATCCAGACAGAAGAGTTATGCCGATACTAAACGCAAGGAGGTAACCTATGAAGTCGGAGATAGAACATATCTGCGTGTGTCGCCACTTCGAGGAGTAAAACGATTTGGAGTCAAAGGCAAGTTAGCACCATGATTTGTGGGGCCGTACAGAGTTTTAGAACGCATGGGTGAAGTTGCCTACAAGTTGGAATTATCAGAAGCCTTGTCAGGAGTTCATGATGTGTTTCACGTTTCCCAGTTGAAGAAGTGCCATGCGGAGATGGCTGATATTCCTTTGAGAGATACAGTGCCACTGGAGGCCATACAGTTGGATAATGATCTGACCTATGAGGAGAAGCCCGTCAAGATTCTCGACACTGCAAGCAGGGTTACCCGCAGCAAGGTCATCAAGTTCTGCAAGGTTCAATGGAGTCATCATACCGAAGAAGAAGCCACCTGGGAACGAGAAGAAGATCTCCGACAGGACCACCCACACCTTTTTACTAGCCAACCCGAATCTCCAGGGTGAGATTCATCTTAAGGGGGGTAGGTTTGTAACATCCCAATTTTCAATTTGGATGTTTATAAATAGATCATTCATATGCATCCATGATTTATGCATTTTTTCCTCCATTTGTTTTATTTGATTTTTGATCCAAGGAACTTTGAGCAACTCAAGGACCAAAAGAGAGAGTTGGAAGTTTCCCTAAAAACCAATTTCGATTTTTTTTTCAAAGTTGTGAGTTTGAATCAAATTTGGTTTCACAAAAAAAATTCATTTCCATTATATCAAAAATAAAATAAAGAGAGAAGATAAAATGACTTCTTCAAAATCGGAAAAGAAAATATTGGAAATTGAACTTGGAACCAAAATATATTTGTTGAGTTTTATTTGCAATTTATTTTATTAGCATAGCAATTTTTTTTTGAAAACTTGCATTTTTAGGCCAGATAAAAGTTCACTAGGTCATATACAAGACCATATAACTATGTGAATTTTCTGGGATTTTTAGGCTAACTTTTATTTGTATTTTCGGTGCCACAGTGTTTCTATTATTAAAAAAAACCACGCAGCCATAGACCAACTAAGGCCCATATCTTCCAGCCCAACCGATGGCCATCTCCCTCCTCTGGTCGTTCGTTACAGAAACAACATGTACAGAGAGCACCCATGCAGCACTTCCACCGAGCGCCCCACCCCCTCCCCTCCTCTCCCTCGCTCCAAAACCGCTCTGAACGGAATCCCCTCGCCTCCCTCGACCCTTTGCCCTCCTCAGTGCGCCTTGGAGTCGCCTGTAATGGCCATTACGAGGCAGAGAAACAGCCACCATTATACTCCATTGTCTTCTTGAATTCAGACCTCCCCAAGCCCTATATAAAGCACCCCTGGCAGCCCCTCTCACCCCTCGTCCGAAGCCGTCTCCTTCTGGAGTTTTTCCCTCTCTCTAACCTCTCCAATTGCTCGCCGGAGTTCGTGAATTCCGGCGACCTCTCACCGCGTGTACAGGAAGCATTCTACAACCACAAGTTGTTCAAGTGGTTCACCTCATCGTCCTCTACATCGTCCCGCACGCATCCTTCGCCGAAGCACACCGGAGCCGCCTTCTTCCTCGTCTCCGGCGACAAGTCCGGTGAACACCCAGGCCAATTTTTTCTCTGTTTCCAGTATTTTTTTTCAATCTCAGATTCTATACCAATTCTTGTTTCTTGTATATCTTTTAGTCTATAGATCCGAATTAGTTGATTCTTTTTCCTACGGTTTCATAAAAATCCCCTCTATCCAGAGAACCAAACGAAAAATATTTTTGAAAAATTTAAATTTTTGAATTCAAACAGATCTGAATTCAAACATTGTTAGGTCGTATCTCGAGTTTCGTAACTCCGTTTGAGGTGATTCTTTTTGCAAATCGAAGCTCGTAACGTGTACTTTCTGTTAAAACCAAAACCAATTATTTTTTTATTGCTATATAAATTACGTTCTGTACAGAAACTTTATTTGGATGTTTTGGAGTTTTTCGAAGTCTTTCATTTGTTTTTCCTTTTTGAATCTTTGCTTGTATGCTTATGTATGTTATTGCTTGCTTACGCTAGATTATCCGGAGTGCGAAGCTTGCTACTACGAATCTTTACAATTCAACGAAGGTCAGCAAGGCAAGTTCACACCTTGATCATAATTTTTAATACCTAGTTTTTACTATGCATTAGTTTAACCCTCAAAGATTGCATGAGTAGGATTGGGAACATGTGGTTATGCTATGTAGTTCATGTGGTAGGAACCTATGACCTTTTGATCACCGCGGGAATATTCGTTATATCATATATTGCTTAGCCATGCTCGTAGACGGGGATTGGTATGTGTGATTCATGCAAGTTGCGAGAGATAATAATTTTGGGATAACCTAAGGTGGCAACTTTAATACACATCTGGGTGGATTGTTTGGGGCACCTGGAGAAACCAGTGCTTGCCCAAGGGGAATCCCGGAGTACCTGTGTGATTACCCTAGGTCCGCCACCCAGGCTCAAAGGGATCATAAGATATTTCATGCCTAGAAACTTCCGTGTGCAACCACAAGCCATTATGGGCTCTGGCATAGTTGAGTAAGTTATGTGACCTCTTTCCGTGGTAGACTAGCTGATGTAGGGGAAAGTAGGTGTACCGGTCTACCCAGGGTTAATGGGAAACACTTCTGAAAGGCTATGTCTCGATCTTCCGATCATGGAGGTGGTCGAGTCTTGTGGGGAAAACTGCGCAAACCTCTACAGAGTGTACAAACTAATCATGATTAGCCGTGTCCCCGGTTACGGACATCTTGAGTATCTAGAAGTGAATTATTGGTTGATCTCATCACTCTTTTTAATGAAATTATTGGGTTACTAATAACTTGGAAATTTTTGGGATTGAGTTGGAGGAACCTTCTCAGTAATGGCATTTTAACTTAATAGTAATAAAAAAATTATTCCTTTGTTGTAGGGTAAAATTGGCTTTATGCAAAAATTAAACTTAGAGCCTCCATCAGCTAAATTTGCATATAAAGATAGTCTTTTCATTTATTATTTATTCTATGGTGTGAAATTGCCAGCATATTCCATGTGCTGACCTACACGGCTGCAACGCCTCATGTTGCAGACTTTTCCGACGAAGATTAAAGGTGCGATAGGTCGTTGTTCTGCACTCTGGTTGCCGTGGAGTTGGATGGACTCATTTACCTTTGAAGTTTCCGTAGTTATTTTTATTTTAGATGGCCTTTGGCCATATTATTGTAATAAATAATCTTTTGAGAACCTCGATGTAATAAAGTGTGATTGAACTCTGTTGTAATTCCTTTGAGTACTGTGTGTGTCAGCATACCGATCCAGGGATGACACTTAAGCACAGAGACTTCGATCCATTTTGGGTCGGGTCGCTACAATGTGGCAGACCCATTGACTAAACTTCTCTCACAAGCAAAACATGATCACTTTTTGGGTCTTAATCACATAGCGATGTGAACTAGATTATTGAATCTAGTAAACCCTTTGGTGTTAGTCACATGGAGATGTGAACCAATCACATAAAGATGTGAACTATTGATGTTAAATCACATGGCGATGTGATCTAGATTATTGACTCTAGTGCAAGTGAGAGACTGAAGGAAATATGCCCTAGAGGCAATAATAAAGTTATTATTTATTTCCTTATTTCATGATAAATGTTTATTATTCATGCTAGAATTGTATTAACCGGAAACGTAATACATGTGTGAATACATAGACAAACAGAGTGTCACTAGTATGCCTGTACTTGACTAGCTCGTTAATCAAAGATGGTTATGTTTCCTAACCATGGACAAAGAGTTGTCATTTGATTAACGGGATCACATCATTAGCTGAATGATCTGATTGACATGACCCATTTCATTAGCTTAGCACTCATTCGTTTAGTATGTTGCTATTGCTTTCTTCATGACTTATACATGTTCCTATGACTATGAGATTATGCAACTCCCGTGTGCCAGAGGAACACTTTGTGTGCTACCAAACGTCACAACGTAACTGGGTGATTATAAAGGTGCTCTACAGGTGTCTCCAAAGGTACATGTTGGGTTGGCGTATTTCGAGATTAGGATTTGTCACTCCGATTGTCGGAGAGGTATCTCTGGACCCTCTCAGTAATGCACATCACTTAAGCATTGCAACTAATGAGTTAGTTGCGGGATGATGTATTACGGAACGAGTAAAGAGACTTGTCGGTAACGAGATTGAACTAGGTATTGGATACCGACGATCGAATCTCGGGCAAGTAACATACCGATGACAAAGGGAACAACGTATGTTGTTATGCGGTCTAACCGATAAAAGATCTTCGTAGATTATGTAGGAACCAATATGAGAATCCAGGTCCCGCTATTGGTTATTGACCGGAGACGTGTCTCGGTCATGTCTACATTGTTCTCGAACCCGTAGGGTCCGCACGCTTAAGGTTTCGATGACAGCTATATTATGAGTTTATGAGTTTTGATGTACCGAAGGAGTTCGGAGTCTCGGATGAGATCGGGGACATGACGAGGAGTCTCGAAATGGTCGAGATGTAAAAATCGATATATTGGACGACTATATTCGGACATCGGAAAGGTTCCGAGTGATTCGAGTATTTTTCGGAGTACCGGAGAGTTACGGGAATTCGCCGGGAGAAGTATTGGGCCTTATTGGGCCATACGGGAAAGAGAGAGGGGCTGCCCAGGGCAGCCCCCCTCCCCCCAAGGCCTAGTCCGAATTGGACTAGGGGGAGGGGCTGTGCCCCTTCCTTGTTTCCTACTCCTACTACATGGAAGGACTCCTAGTTGGACTAGGAAAGGGGGAATCCTACTCCCGGTGGGAGTAGGACTCCCCTAGGCGCGCCATAGAGAGGGCCGGCCCTCCCCTCCTCCACTCCTTTATATACGGGGGCAGGGGGCACCCCATAGACATACAAGTTGATCCACGTGATCATATTCTTAGCCGTGTGCGGCGCCCCCTGCCACCATAGTCCTCGATAATATTGTAGCGGTGCTTAGGCGAAGCCCTGCGACAGTAGTGCATCAAGATCGTCACCACGCCGTCGTGCTGACGGAACTCTTCCCCGACACTTTGCTGGGTCAGAGTCCGGGGATCGTCATCGAGCTGAACGTGTGCTAGAACTCGGAGGTGCCGTAGTTTCAGTGCTTGATCGGTCAGGCCGTGGAGACGTACGACTACATCAACCAAACGCTTCCGCTATCGGTCTACGAGGGTACGTAGACAACACTCTCCCCTCTCGTTGCTATGCATCACCATGATCTTGCGTGTGCGTAGGAAATTTTTTGAAATTACTACGTTCCCCAACACGTAAAACTTACAACAACAAAGTAGAGGACGTCTAACTTGTTTTTGCAGGGCATGTTGTGATGTGATATGGTCAAGACATGATGCTAAATTTTATTGTATGAGATGATCATGTTTTGTAACCGAGTTATCGGCAACTGGCAGGAGCCATATGGTTGTCGCTTTATTGTATGCAATGCAACTGCGCTGTAATGCTTTACTTTATCACTAAGCGGTAGAGATAGTTGTGGAAGCATAAGATTGGCGAGACGACAACGATGCTACGATGATGATCAAGGTGTCGCGCCGGTGACGATGGTGATCACGACAGTGCTTCGAAGATGGAGATCACAAGCACAAGATGATGATGGCCATATCATATCACTTATATTGATTACATGTGATGTTTACCTTTTATGCATCTTATCTTGCTTTGATTGACGGTAGCATTTTAAGATCATCTCTCACTAATTATCAAGAAGTGTTCTCCCTGAGTATGCACCATTGCGAAAGTTCTTCGTGCTGAGACACCACGTGATGATCGGGTGTGATAGGCTCTACGTTCAAATACAACGGGTGCAAAACAGTTGCACACGCAGAATACTCAGGTTATACTTGACGAGCCAAGCATATACAAATATGGCCTCGGAACACAAAGGCCGAAAGGTCGAGCGTGAATCATATAGTAGATATTATCAACATAGTGATGTTCACCAATGAAACTACTCCATCTCACGTGATGATCGGACATGGTTTAGTTGATTTGGATCACGTGATCACTTAGAGGATTAGAGGGATGTCTATCTAAGTGGGAGTTCTTAAGTAATATGATTAATTGAACTTTAATTTATCATGAACTTAGTCCTGGTAGTATTAGCATATCTATGTTGTAGATCAATAACTCGCGTTATTGTTTTCATATGTTTATTTTGATATGTTCCTAGAGAATATTGTGTTGAAAAATGTTAGTAGCAATGATGCGGATTGGATCCGTGATCTGAGGTTTATCATCATTGCTGCACAGAAGAATTATGTCCTTAATGCACCGCTAGGTGACAGACCTATTGCAGGAGCAGATGCAGACGTTATGAACGTTTGGCTAGCTCAATATGATGACTACTTGATAGTTTAGTGCACAATGCTTAATGGCTTAGAATCGGGACTTCAAAGACGTTTTAAACATCATGGACCATATGAGATGTTCCAGGAGTTGAAGTTAGTATTTCAAGAAAATACCCGAGTTGAGAGATATGAAGTCTCCAACAAGTTCTATAGCTAAAAGATGGAGGAGAATCGCTCAACTAATGAGCATGTGCTCAGATTGTCTGGGTACTACAATCACTTGAATCAAGTGGGAGTTAATCTTCCAGATAAGATAGTGATTGACAGAATTCTCTAGTCACCATCACCAAGTTAGTAGAACTTCGTGATGAACTATAGTATGCAAGGGATGACGAAAACGACTCCCGAGCTTTTCATGATGATGAAATCGATGAAGGTAGAAATCAACAAAGAGCATCAAGTGTTGATGGTTAACAAGACCACTAGTTTCAAGAAAAGGGCAAAGGGAAAGAAAGGGAACTTCAAGAAGAACGGCAAGCAAGTTGCTGCTCAAGTGAAGAAGCCCAAGTCTGGTCCTAAGCCTGAGACTAAGTGCTTCTACTGCAAAGGGACTGGTCACTAGAAGCGGAACTACCCCAAGTGATTGGCGGATAAGAAGGATGGCAAAGTGAACAAAGGTATATTTGATATACAGATTATTGATGTGTATTTTACTAGTGTTCGTAGCAACCCCTCGGTATTTGATACTGGTTCAGTTGCTAAGAGTAGTAACTCGAAACGGGAGTTGCAGAATGAACATAAACTAGTTAAAGGTGAAGTGACGATGTGTGTTGGAAGTGGTTCCAAGATTGATATGACCATCATCGCACACTCCCTATACTTTTGGGATTAGTGTTGAACCTAAATAAGTGTTATTTGGTGTTTGCGTTGAGCATGAATGTGATTTGATCATGTTTATTGCAATACGGTTATTCATTTAAGTAAGAGAATAAATTGTTGTTCTGTTTTCATGAATAAAACCTTATATGGTTACACACCCAATGAAAATGGTTCGTTGGATCTCGATCGTAGTGATACACATATTCATAATATTGAAATCAAAAGATGCAAAGTAAATAATGATAGTGCAACTTATTTGTGGCACTGCCGTTTAGGTCATATTGGTGTAAAGCGCATGAAGAAACTCCATGCTGATTGGCTTTTGGAATCTCTTGATTATGAATCAGTTGATGCTTGCGAACCATGCCTCATAGGAAAGATGACTAAGACTCCGTTCTTCGGAACAATGGAGCGAGCAACAGATTTGTTGGAAATCATACATACTGATGTATGTGGTCCAATGAATATTGAGGCTCGTGACAGGTATCATTATTTTCTGATCTTCACAGATGATTTGAGCAGATATGAGTATATCTACTTGATGAAACACAAGTCTGAAATATTTGAAAAGTTCAAAGAATTTCAGAGTGAAGTGGAGAATCATTGTAACAAAAATAAAAGTTTCTACGATATGATCCCGGAAATAAAATATTTGAGTTATGAGTTTGGCCTTTAGTTAAAACAATGTGAAATAGTTTCACTACTCACGCCACCTGGAACACCATAGTGTAATCGTGTGTCCGAACGTCAAAACCGTGCTTTATTAGATACAGTGCAATCTATGATGTTTCTTACCGATTTACCACTAAAGTTTTGGGGATATGCATTAGAGACAGCTGCATTCACGTTAAAAAAAGGGCACCATCTAAATCCGTTGAGACGACACTGTATGAACTGTGGTTTGGCAAGAAACCAAAGTTGTCGTTTCTTAAATTTGGGATTGTGATGCTTATATGAAAAAGTTTCATCCTGATAAGCTCAAACCCAAATCGGAGAAATATGTCTTCATAGGATACCCAAACGAATTTGTTGGGTACACCTTCTATCACAGATCCGAAGGCAAATTCGTTGCTGAGAATGGATCCTTTCCAGAGAAGGAGTTTCTCTTGAAAGAAGTGAGTGGGAGGAAAGTAGAAAACTTGATAAGGTAATTGTACCTGCTCCCTTATTGGAAAGTAGTTCATCACAGAAATTTGTTCCTGTGACTACTAGACCGATTAGTGAGGAAGCTAATGATGATGATCATGTAACTTCGGATCAAGTTACTACCGAACCTCGTAGGTAAACCAGAGTGAGATCCGCACTGGAGTGGTACGGTAATCCAGTTCTGGAGGTCATGTTACTTGACCATGACGAGCCTACGAACTATGAGGAAGCAATGATGAGCCCAGATTCCGCGAAATGGCTTGAGGCCATGAAATCTGAGATGAGATCCATCTATGAGAACAAAGTATAGACTTTGATTGACTTGCCCATTGATCAGCGAGCCATTGAGATTAAATGGATCTTCAAGTGGAAGACAGACGCTGATAGTAGTGTTACTATCTACAAAGCTAGACTTGTCGAAAAAGGTTTTTGACAAAGTTCAAGGTGTTGACTACGATGAGATTTTCTCACTCGTATCGATGCTTAAAGTCTGTCTGAATCATGTTAGCAATTGCCGCATTTTATGAAATATGGCAAATGGATAACAAAACTGCAATCCTTAATGGATTTTTTAAAGAAGAGTTGTATATGATGCAACCAGAAGGTTTTGTCAATCCTAAAGGTGTTAACAAAATATGCAAGCTCCAACGATCCATCTATGGACTGGTGCAAGCATCTCGGAGTTGGAATATACGCTTTGATAAGTTGATCAAAGCATATAGTTTTATACAGACTTACGGTGAAGCCTATATTTACAAGAAAGTGAGTGGGAGGACTACAACATTTCTGATAAGTATATGTGAGTGACATATTGTTGATCGGAAATAATGTAGAATTATTCTGTAAAGCATAAAGAAGTGTTTGAAAGGTGTTTTTCAAAGAAATACCTCGGTGAAGCTGCTTACATATTGAGCATCAAGATCTATAGAGATAGATCAAGACGCTTGATAAGTTTTTTTTAATGAGTACATACCTTGACAAGATTTTGAAGTAGTTCAAAGTGGAACAGTCAAAAAGAGTTCTTGCCTGTGTTACAAGGTGTAAAATTGAGTAAGACTCAAAGCCCGACCACGGCAGAAGATAGAAAGAGAATGAAAGTCATTCCCTATGCCTCAGCCATAGGTTCTATAAAGTATGCCATGCTGTGTACCAGATCTATTGTATACCCTACACTGTGTTAAGCAAGGGAGTACAATAGTGATCTAAGAGTAGATCACTGGACATTGGTTAAAATTATCCTTAGTGGAATAAGGAAATATTTCTCGATTATGGAGGTGACAAAAGGTTCGTCGTAAAAAGTTATGTTGATGCAAGTTTTGACACAGATCTGGATGACTCTAAGTCTCGATCTAGATACATATTGAAAGTGGGAGCAATTAGCTAGAGTAGCTCCGTACAGAGCATTGTAGAGATAGAATTCGTAAAATACTTACGGATCTGTATGTGACAGACCCGTTGACTAAAATTATCTCACAAGCAAAACATGATCACACCTTAGTACTCTTTGGGTGTTAATCACATAAATGATGTGAACTAGATTACTGACTCTAGTAAACCCTTTGGGTATAGGTCACATGACGATGTGAACTATGGGTGTTAATCACATGGTGATGTGAACTCTTAGTGTTGAATCACATGGCGATGTGAACTAGATTATTGACTCTAGTGCAAGTGGGAGACTGAAGGAAATATGCCCTAGAGGCAATAATAAAGTTATTATTTATTTCCTTATATCATGATAAATGTTTATTATTCATGCTAGAATTGTATTATCCGGAAACATAATACTTGTGTGAACACATAGACAAACTAAACGTCACTAGTATGTCACAACGTAACTGGGTGATTATAAAGGTGCTCTACAGGTGTCGCCAAAGGTACATGTTGGGTTGGCGTATTTCGAGATTAGGATTTGTCACTCCGATTGTCGGAGAGGTATCTCTGGGCCCTCTCGGTAATGCACATCACATAAGCCTTGCAAGCATTACAACTAAGGAGTTAGTTGTGAGATGATGTATTACGGAACGAGTAAAGAGACTTGCCGATAACGAGATTGAACTAGGTATTAAGATACCGACGATCGAATCTCGGGCAAGTAACATACCGATGACAAAGGGAACACCGTATGTTGTTATGCGGTCTGACCGATAAAGATCTTCGTAGAATATGTGGCAGCTAATATGAGCATCCAGGTTCCGCTATTGGTTATTGACCGGAGACGTGTCTCGGTCATGTCTACATTGTTCTCGAACCCGTAGGGTCCGCACGCTTAAGGTTTCGATGATAGTTATATTATGAGTTTATGAGTTTTGATGTACCGAAGTTAGTTCGGAGTCCCGGATATGATCACGGACATAACGAGGAGTCTCGAAATGGTTGAGACATAAAGATTGATATATTGGACGGCTATATTAGGATACCGGAAGTGTTCCGGGTGATTTCGGAGAAAACCGGAGAGCCGGAGAGTTACCGGAACCCTACCGGGAGAAGTAATGGGCCATATGGACCTTAGTGGAGAGAGAGAAGGGCGCCAGGGTGGGCCACGCGCCTCCTCCCCCCCTTGATCCGAATTGGACTAGGAGAGGGGGGGCGCGCCCCTTTCCTTCTCCCTCCCCACTTCTTTCCCCCTCCTAGTCCTACTAGGAGGAGGACTCCTCCTGGCGCGCCTATAGGGGCCGGCCGGCCTCCTCCGCTTGCTCCTTTATATACGTGGGCAGGGGGCACCCCTAGACACACAAGTTGATCCACGTGATCGTTTTCTTAGCCGTGTGCGGTGCCCCCTGCCACCATAATCCTCGATAATATTGTAGCGGTGCTTAGGCGAAGCCCTGCGATGGTAGAACATCAAGATCGTCACCACATCGTCGTGCTGACGGAACTCTTCCCCGACGCTTTGCTGGATCGGAGTCCGGGGATCGTCATCGAGCTGAACGTGTGCTAAAACTCGGAGGTGCCGTAGTTTCGGTGCTTGATCGGTTGGGCCGTGAAGACGTACGACTACATCAACCGCGTTGTGCTAACACTTTCGCTGTCAGTCTACAAGGGTACGTAGATCACACTCTCCCCTCGTTGCTATGCATCACCATGATCTTGCGTGTGCGTAGGAATTTTTTTGAAATTACTATGTTCCCCAACACCATGTTGGCTCCCACATGCTCCTCGGTGATCTCATCGGATGAACCACGATGTCGTGGATTCAATCAATCCCGTATACAATTCCCTTTGTCAATCGGTACGTTACTCGCCCGAGACTCGATCATCGGTATCCCAATACCTCATTCAATCTCGTTACTGGCAAGTCACTTTACTCATATCGTAATACATGATCCCATGATCAACCACTTGGTCACATTGAGCTCATTATGATGATGCATTACCGAGTGGGCCCAGAGATACCTCTCCGTCATACGGAGTGACAAATCCCAGTCTCGATTCATGCCAACCCAACAGACACTTTCGGAGATACCCGTAGTGCACCTTTATAGTCACCCAGTTATGTTGTGACGTTTGGCACACCCAAAGCACTCCTACGGTATCCGGGAGTTGCACAATCTCATGGTCTAAGGAAATGATACTTGACATTCGGAAAAGCTCTAGCAAACGAACTACACGATCTTTGAGTTATGCTTAGGATTGGGTCTTGTCCATCACATCATTCTCCTAATGATGTGATCCCGTTATCAATGACATCTAATGTCCATAGTCAGGAAACCATGACTATCTTTTGATCAACGAGCTAGTCAACTAGAGGCTCACTAGGGACGTGTTGTGGTCTACGTATTCACACATGTATTACGATTTCCGAATAACACAATTATAGCATGAACAATAGACAATTATCATGAACAAGGAAATATAATAATAACCATTTTATTATTGCCTCTAGGGCATATTTCCAACACATCAGCCCTTAGCCCATGGGGACTAGCCGCACATCACGATAAATCACAAGCAATAGACTGTGCAGTTATTGATACTTGAAGATGAATGATTATAACTTATAAGTCTTACAATGCCGCTAATCGCGATGTATCCTTGATTACAAGTGTTATACTGATGAAGATGAATGCTATGATGGTGGAGATGGTTATGGCGGTGGCTACTATAGATGGGAATGGTGACAACCTGAAGGCTTTTGATAAATGTTATCTGATGTGGTTCTCTCCCCACAAATGACGAAAGGATTATCTCTCCTTTATAGCATGGATAGATGAAATAGTGTTTTGGGTCTTCTCCGATGTGAATTAGCCTATGACTTGATTTATCACCTAAAATAGTCCATTTATGTAGGAAATAAAAAAACAAAGAGATTTGCATTTATTGCAATTATTAGTTATTATAATAGGCAAATCAAAGTGGTTCTCTCATAAAAATATGAGAATATCCGGTATAAACATGAGTAAAAAATGAGTGAAAACCCACTAACTAATGACCGCCGGAATGGACAACCCCACCCCTGGCCACCCTTGTCAACGCCGGAGACCTAATATCGACCGCCAGTTCTAGGCCGCAAGCACCAAAATGATGACGCCACACTACAAGAAATATGTCAACTTGTGACCACCACTATTGGTCACTAAATGGTCACAAATTTTCATTTGTGACCTTTTTGTGACCAAAACAGAAGGTCAAAAGCTGGCCGTCATAAACTGACTATAGCGACCTTTCTTCTGGAATGGTTATAGACGTTTATGACCAAAATACGTCTACTGTGGTGTTTTGGTCACTAGCAACCTCCCCAGGCCACGTAGGCATCCAACGTGGCAATCTGACGTGGCACAAGATTCAGCCCGGTCCAATTCGGTGTTTATATGGGCCGAGCCCATTAATTCAGCCCATTTATATTTTTTATGTGAATTTTTTGTCAGCTTCATGGACCAAGTCCAACATTGCAGCCTTTTTATTTTTTGCCCATGGCCTTCATTGCAACCTTTTTATTTTTTGGCCCATGGCCTTTTTGTCTCAACAGTTTCATTTTTTCTTTTTTTTTGTCAGGGTCACATTCTTCATTTTCCAATTTAACGTAAATAAATACACAACTTTAAATTGGCACAGAAAACACACAAAATACTTCAAATATTACCAGCCAGTGTTGCTGCTGTACAAATATTACCAATCAATACAGAGTTGCTGCTCTACAAATAACTCTAACATACAATAGTGGAAGTCATAGTTACATGCTCCACAAGTTCAATAACATGGTACTTTACAAGCTCTACAAGTGTTATGTTCTTCAGCATGGAGCTCCTTCGACAGCGATTACAAACTAGGCACCTACTCTTCTTGCCACTGTGAGGAGGTGGATGCTCGCCATGGTGTGCTTGATGATGCACACGACCATGATCTTCTTGCCACTATTGCATCCGTGCGCTCGATGATGGGGGTACCAATGCATACAAGTAGAACAAAATTACCAGCATTAACCCACAACTTCAAGTACAAGCTAAGTATGTATCAAGTGACAACAAAAACGAGTTTATATGCTAGTACAAAATCACCATCATTAACAAATTTATATGAAAATGAAAACAATCATCAGTACTGGATTAAACACAATGCTATCTTCATATTAGCAAACAGAATATCTTGTTTTCATATTCTCAGTAGGCAAGTACAGTCTGCTTCAACCCATGTTCTAAAAAAGATGTTTATCCCTCCCAGGAGTACATTTGATGGTTTATTATGGGATGGAGGTAATATGTATCAAGTAACTACAAAAACAAGTTGAGTAAAACAGTAAAAATGTTGCATGGAACAGACTTCTTTTATATGGGTATGTTTCAATTGCATACAACAAGACAAATCATTAATTTAATGTGAATATCAATTCAAATTGCTGCATTGCTGTAGCATATCCTCCAATGATAGATTATTAGTAGTCTTCCCAGGATTCAAGATGCATTATTTTGTCACCAAACTTTCAGAGTGGGCATCAGCGCAGATCACAAACAGAAACCCATACATCATCGATGGACTACCTAACAAAACCAGCTTCCCACAAACACAGGACAGTGTGCATGCGTGAGCAGGCGCAGGACCGAATGAACCATGGCGGCAGCAGTAGTGATTATGGGTGTTGAAGGGAAGGCAGAGTGGGCAGCAGCAGCAGCAGCAGTGATTACCAGGAAGTTGTGGTAGACGAACGCCCTGGGCTCCCACGAGATGACCTCCATCCACTGTGCACCGCGCTTGCCCAACCCCTCGCTGCACCCACCCATGAGAATATGGTATGCAAGATGCCTGCAACACATTCATACATGACAATCATTAGGAACACAGTAAAGAGAACTACACTAAAAAGAATAGCAGACACGTTTGTTATAACTGGTCCGCTTGAAGACTAATTGTAGAAAGGAACGCAAGCAATTGCTTCAGTTTTTCTTTTCGCACAAGTGCAAATGTCAACATGAAACAAGGAGCTCAAGGAATCAATCCCCTACACATCAGTACAGCAGTTGCAACTAATCAGACCACGGCATAAATAACGGGCCACGATATACTAGTAAATTCAACTACTATTGCTACTGCTCTGTACATTAGTATCAAAGAGTGGATTTCGGCTACCATATATACATGTACTAGTAAAAGAGGGAACACAAAAGGCAAAAATTGGAATAGCAGAGCAGAATCATGGAAGAGGGAGTCGAAGGGGAAAAACTAGAACTTACATCGCAGCACATCTTTGATCTCCAGCGGCTCCAGGTCCTACAAACAAGAAGGCCCGAATCGTCAGAAACGCAACGAGAAATCATAGGGAGATCAAGGGACAGTAGGATCGATCACTAGTTCACTACTAAAATCCTCTGGGCTATGAACTTCAACCGGGACAGTTGATCTCTTGGCTAGCAGCTAACAACAAAGAAGTGCCCATACAACCAATTTACTGCCCTATATCATCCAACCCTAAGCAGCTTGATTCCATAGAGAAACGTTTTAGCGAGGCCGGCCGTTGCATGACTGCGAGCAAACAGGGCACAGAAACGAAGTAAAAACGGGAGCCGACGAGGGAGGCAGGTCAGTCACCTTCTCCGCATGGCGACTTCCTGGTGGGCATCTTGGTGGGCATCCTTGACCCGGAGCAGCTTGTCCTTGGTGCCCCTCACCAGATCGGAGCACACTTTGGCCGGCACACATGGAACACGCACGCGTCAGTCAGATCGACGAGATATACGAGACCAGAAGAGGAGGAAGAAGAAGACGAGGGCACAGAACCTTGAGGCCTTGTTATGGGGTTGTGTCTGATGAAGGTTGCCCTTTGGGGCGGCAGCGGCAGCTCCGCCAGATGTAGCAGCAGTGTTATCAGCGCAGTTCATAGTGGCTGCCATAGGCAGACCCAGAGACATCCTGAACTTGTTTCCAGCAAAACCTCCGCGACCTGCAGTTCAAGAACAAGCACATACAAGCTAGTTAGATAAAAAGATCACATATCTACAGTACACTAAACCAATAATCCATAGATGCATGGCAACCACACACCAGTGCTATGATTCATGAAAGTTCCTTCATAGCTAAGTAAGTATTATATCGATTTACTGAGCCAAGATACATACAAGCATCTGGGAAACACTCGACCCAAGAGATGCAACTACCCGAATGCTTCATTCAAGCTTTAACACAGTAACTCTACAGGCAGAAAGTAAATTGAAGGCGATCACCATGCACAACACCTCTTTGCACATCACTTATTTATGAACGGAGGGAGTGATATTCAGCTTCCGTAGTCAAAGGAGACCCGGCTACGTATGTCGTGTTCTCCATAGGGACTAGACGATCAGCGATGATGCTCGGCTAAAGCTAGGCTAGACAATTTAAGTGAAGATTACAGGGAAAATAATCCTAACACATGCATACATAGACTACAAAAGTAAATCTACAATAAAAGGAGACATCTATTATTAGAAAGTATGTAACCAAAAGGGCAGAAGTGATTCACATCACAAGCACGTATAATGATTATAAGAACTAGAAAGAAAAGCATGTTCATAGTACTGAACATGCAGAAGTAGTTTGGTACTGGGACATATAGATTCCACACCACATACATATATGTCACGGCTACTTGAGCAACACAGGAACCACAAATTAAACAAACACGAATATGCAGCAAGAGGAGTACACAAGTGACAAATTTAACTAATTATCACACATAGGAAGTCTGAACTGGACAAATAACAGGCTGCTAGCACTACTCAAATATGAATATTACATCAGGCACGCCAGGCGCGGCGACGAAGTGGAGCGCGCAAGGTGATGGCGGCGAAGACGGAGTGGTGGCTGGATGGTGTGGTGCTGATTGGGTGGCGCGGTGGCGCGAGATGATGGTGGATGGATGGGTGATGCGGCCTTGGTGAGCGCAGGCAACATATGGCGACGGATCGAGGGCGCCAAACAGGGGGATCGGCTGAGGGGCTCACCGCGGTGCGGATGACGAGCTCGGGGAGGCCGGAGACGTCGGAGCAGCGAGGGCGACGCGGATCGACGAGGGAAGGCGCGCGGCGGCCGACGGGGAAGAAGCTCGGATCCGGCGATGTGGGGGCGCCCAGCTTGAACTGGTGGCCATAGTCGATGCAGAGGGGAGCTGCGGAGCTCGTGGACACCTTCCCATGTCGCGGATCCGGCGATGTGGTGGGTGAGGAGGTGCGGATCGACGAGATCCACCCATCATCATCACCCTTCTCGAGGTTCTTGACGCTCTTGGAGGAGAGGGTGATGCAGATGCGGTGCTGCGCCTCCTGCGGGCCCTCAAAGCCGGCCTTGTCGGACTTCATCGGTGGTGGGCCCTTGGAGGGGAGGGGACCTCTAGCCAGGGAGGGGAGGTGGTGCCGGTGGCGGAGTGGATTTGGTCGCCAGCGGGAGGAGGTGGTCGCCTTGGTCGAATGGATCTGGGATGTAGGGAGAGGGGAGAAGGAGGGGTAGGGGCGCCGGCTATGGAGTAGAGGGCAGCGGGGGCGGTGGGGGCGGCGGGTCGTCGATGGTGGCGATGGGGGCGGCGGCAGATCGAGATCGGGGAGGGGACGGCGGCGAGGAGATGGGGACGAGAGAGGAGGGGGCGACGGGGGGAGGGGTCGATCTGAGCTAGGGTTTGGGCTGCGGGTGAGGGTATCTCCTTTTCTTTTCTTTTTTTTTCTTTTTTCTGTAGATAGATGGATGGATGGATGTGGGATGGAGAGATGGATGGATGGATGGATGGATGGGCGCCATGTCATCGATCCGTGGGAAGAGTCCTGATTGGTTCGAAAAACCAGTGATTTAAAAAAGTGTCTAAGTACTAAAAATAGAGGGATTTTGTGAAATAGCTATCAAAAATATTTTGAAAAATGGCACCACACAAATTTTCACTAGAATTAGATCACATTTTATGGATAAGGACCAATTTCTCTGCATTTCTGATCTTTCTAGCTAATTTTAATCATTTTACGAGTGCCCAAAATGACTTTTTTGTGAAGGACCTATCATATATTTGTTGCAAAATTGTACCAAATCAATTTTCTAAAATAGTAGGACATATTTAATGCACAATTGACCAAATGATTGGGTGTCAAAAATTTTGATCCACCTCTCATGAAAAAGACAAATTTCCGCTCATTCAGCATGAAACGGGTCAAATTTGAACTGCAGCGTCCTCATTGTTTGTTATTTATTTTTTCCAAAAATCATTTCTAGGTACAGAAGTATCTATTTAATATAGAAACACCAAAAAATTCTAAGATTCAAGTACTAGCTAGGAACGGTCATTCCCGCCGTTTTGACCGCATTTTGAAACGGACATAAAAAATTCAAAAAAAATCAAAAAATTTGGAAACCTTCGCACTGTGTCATTATATGTGGCCAAGTTCCTAGGAAAAATAACAAACTTATAATATGGCAATTATTTGAAAAAAAGTGTTCTCAGAAACGAGCTATCACGTGTGGAGATCAATGGCTTTCAAGCCAAATGATCAGTGTTATGGCCACAACCATGGCAGAGTTTGTTCAAATGATCTCATATTGTGCACAAGCGTGCATATTGGAATGCCAAACAATATTGCCTAAGGAAGTTTTCATTTTCATTGGATGAAAAAACCATTTTCCATTTTTCGAGTGCCCAAAAGGAGGTTTTTTTTGTGAAGGACCTACCAAATAATTGTTGCAAAATTGGACCAAATCATTTTTTTAAAATACTAGGCCATATTTAATGCACAATTGACCAAATGGTTGGGTGTAAAAAGTTTTGATCCACCTCCCATGAAAAAGACAAATTTCCGCTGATTTAGTTGGAAGCGGGTCAAATTTAAACTGTAGATGCCTTGTAGTTTGCTCTTTATTTTTTCTAAAAATCATTTCTAGGTACATAAGTATCTATTTAATCATAGAAACACCAAAAAATTCCAAGATTCAACCACTAGCTAGGAACGGTCATTCCCGCCGTTTTGACCGCATTTTGAAACGAGCATAAAAAATTCAAAAAAATCAAAAAATTGAGAAACCTTCGCATTGTGTCATTATATGTGGCCAAGTTCCTAGGAAAAATAAAAAACTTGTAATACGGCAATTATTTTATGTTGCCTAAGGGAGTTTTCATTTTCTTTGCACGGAAAATTCATTTTCCATTTTTCGAGTGCCCGAAATGAGTTTTTTTGTGAAGGACCTACCATATATTTGTTGCGAAATTGGACCAAATCATTTTTCTAAAATACTAGGCCATGTTTAATGCACAATTGACCAAATGGTTGGGTGTGAAAAGTTTTGATCCACCTCTGGTGAAAAAGATAAATTCTCGTCGATTCAGTTGGAAGCGGGTCAAATTTGAACTGTAGCTACCTCGTAGTTTGCTCTTCATTTTTTACAAAAATAATTTCTAGGTACATAAGTACCTATTTAATCAGAGAAACACCAAAAAAATTCCAAGATTCAACCGCTTGCTAGGAACGGTCAAGCCCGCCGTTTTGACCACATTTTGAAACGGGCATAAAAAATTCAAAAAAATCAAAAAATTGGAAAACCTTCGCATTGTGTCATTATATATGACTAAGTTTCCGGAAAAAATAAAAAAAATTGTAATACGATAATTATTTTAAAAAAGTGTCCTCAGAAATGAGCTATCATGTGTGAAGATTCATGGCTTTCAAGCCAAATGATCAATCTTATGGCCACATTTATGGCATAGTTTGTTCAAATGATCTCATATTGTGCACAAGGGTGCATATTGGAATGGCAAACAATGTTGCCTAAGGAAGTTTTCATTTTCGTTGGACGAAAAAACCATTTTCCATTTTTTGAGTGCCCGAAAGGAGGTTTTTTTGTGAAGGAACTACCAAATAATTGTTGCAAAATTGGACCAAATAATTTTTATAAAATACTAGGCCATATTTAATGCACAATTGACAAAATGGTTGGGTGTAAAAAATTTTGATCCACCTCTCATGAAAAAGACAAATTTCCACCGATTTAGTTGGAAGCGGGTCAAATTTGAACTGCAGCTGCCTCATAGTTTGCTATTTATTTTTTCCAAAAATCATTTATAGTTACATAAGGACCTATTTAATCATAAATACATGGTTTGGTGGCGATGCGTCGAGGTTTGGGCGGTGGCCAAGGGCCCCAACTCTAGAGCGCGTAAACTCCCATGCCCGTCGCGTGGTCACCGCGTGACCGTAATGTTGCCGTGTGTTCTGGGCGGCCTAGGCATGTCTAGTGGGTTGGGCACTCCCCAGGTTGGTGCTAGGAAGAAAATTATAACATAAGATTCTCACGAGGAGACCGATCGATGCTCAAACATGAATTAGCAGCCAAGTGTTTGATTAGCGGTACGGGAAATGCACATGGACAATGGGCGTGAGTTTTGGCTGAGGATGATCATCTATTAAGGAGAATGTGTTCACAAATTTTTAGATCAAAACGAGGATCCTAGGTGGTACTTGCTTTGCAAAGTACCACGCTAGACAAAAATATGAATGTTGAAGCTGGGCTCAAAATAATGAATGGATTGAGCTGAAATTTTGTGGAGGATGGTTTTTTGTGCATAGGAAAGCATTGCAGAAAATTGATACCATTTGGACATGTCAAAGTAGTACTTCCTTCACAATGCTCTTCTATGGACAGAAACTTGGGAAAACTAGTGAGAGATATTGGATGAATGAAATGAGCTCAAAATTGGTGTAGGTAAGTTACTTAGGTATGGTCATGCGCTGGTAAATTTTCAGATCATTTGGGTAAGCCTAGCTAGTACTTACTTCACAAAGCTTCTCTCGAGGTAGAAACTTTGGCAATTTCATGAGAAAGATTTACTAGGAAAATTGAGCTGAATATTATCATGTGGCAATGATTTGGGTATGGAAGAGTGCCCGAAAAGTTTGAGGGTAATAGGAGGGGTCTATATAACACTTGCTTTGCAATGTGCCAATTTGGCCATAAAATATAAATTGAATCTGGGCTCACATAAATGATTTGACTAAGCTGCAATTTGGAGGAGGGTGATAGTTTGGGCATATGAAGAAACTGTATAAATTTCATGTCATTTAGAGATATAAAAAAGGTACTTCCTTCACAATGCTTCTAGGTGGACAAAAACTTTGGAAATTTGCCGAGGAAGATTTGCTAGGCAAATGGAGCTGAATTTTGTCATGCGGTAATGATTTAGATAGGAAAGAGTGCCCAAAAATTCCTAGGGCAATCAAGAATATATAAATAGCACTTCCTTCATAAAGTGTTGTTGTGAATATAATAGGAAAATGAATATTGTTGAATTAGTTTTGAACTAGGCAAGGAGGGATTTTTACATATTTGATGAAGATATGACCCAAAGAATTTATGAGATTTTTTTGGGAATTTTAGAAATGATAGAAATATAGGTTGCTTCACAACCTAGGGCAAAAACTGCCACATGGACATGACACATAGGCAAAACTAATGAGATGGCGCCTAGTCATCACAACCCACCATAATCTACAAGGCTATGACCATCTATATTGGTCATGATCAGCTAGAAATAAGGCAGCGGACTAGCACTGTTTGCTTTGTGACCATTTCGTGTAAGGAAATTACGACCTTTCTGACCAAAATGGTCGCAATGGTTCAGAGTTTGGAGCCCCCTGAACAGCTTTTGACCAATTGGTCTAAAATGGTCATAGATTTACGACCAATTCTTCGAGGGTCACTGACAGAAGGTCATAAGTTAACATATTTCTTGTAGTGCCAATGCAAGCTCAACATCAAGAGCTCCTTGATATATATCGATGCTGGTTGTTGCTTGCGCCGTCACGGCCTCACAACTGCCATTGGCCCTGACGACCGGCAATCAGGAGCACTGGCATCGGCCAAGGCGGCGGACAAGTCGGAGGCACCAAGGAAGAAGACCCAGGCCCACGGCCTCGCGCAACGCTGACGCTTTCCACTCATCATAAGGCAAACCGTGGTTTATACAATAAAAAGGCAGAAAAATGCATCACACTTTTTGATAAATCTTGTCTTAAAGAGAAGGACTGTGATATTTGGCACACGTGTGCCATATAAGCAAAACTGTCACACCTCTATTTCTTTCATTTTAAAGTACCATACGATCCCTCGTTCTTTGACCTCGCCTCTTCCCAAATGATCCCGCAGGCTCGCCTGAGAA
The DNA here is from genome assembly GCA_034509565.1 of Triticum monococcum. NCBI lineage: Eukaryota > Viridiplantae > Streptophyta > Magnoliopsida > Poales > Poaceae > Triticum > Triticum monococcum. The sequence goes on along the minus strand of CM067847.1, from coordinate 166,440,798 downwards.
ACCTGCTTCTCCCGCACATCTCGGGCGCTCACCCCCGAGAAAACTGCCACTTCTTCACGTCTACCACATGATTTCTTCTCAGAACAAAGTTACCATGATATTTGTATGCAAGTTATCAGGCCTGTGTTGCATAACTTACCGTGCTATTTACATAGAATGTATTAGGTACTATGCTTCAACAATTACACCCTTTCAAAGTTACCAGTGTGTTTTGTACACAAGTTATAAGGTCTTCGATGTGTAAAATACCGTGGTACTTACACATAAGTTATCAGGGTATATGTACATCAACCTTCCCCCGATCATAATTATCATGGGGGATTGTATATGAGTTACCAGGTCTACGGTTCGTATATTATCATGGTACTTGCACCTAAAAACCTAGGTGTGTTTCGGTAGCTTTTTCCATAGGTCAAAAATTACCATGATGCTTTTGCGTAACTTATCACGCCTATAGCATGTGTGCCCCTCATGGCACTAAACATTATGTGACTTTCCCGTGGCACGCCATGTGTTGTGTTCATTCAAGAGGCCCACGCGCGAGGGGAGTGTATGTTTTTAACAACTTATATATTTTTCTTTGGTAAAAAAGTTACCATCATGTTTATATTGCAAGTTATCGGTTATGCGGTGCTTATATTATCATGTTATTTACACAAAAATTATTGGGAATGTTTTGAACAACTTTTCCTGGGGCAAAAAGTTATCATGGTGATTCTAGGTAACCTATCAAGCCCCCCTCCCCCCCCCCACCCCCCCCCCCCCCCCGCACGGGTCAAAAACTTATCATGGTGTTTAGTTATCGCAGTGCATATGTTTTCATACTATTTACACATAAAAATGCCAAGGGAGGGAGGTATACTACCGTGCTATTTACACAGAAGATACCGGAGTATCTTTTCAAAAAAAAATCCCTACGGTCAAAGTTACCCTGGTGCTTCTACCTCAGTTATCAAATGTGTGCTGCGTATATTACCATCTATTTACACATAAATTATCAGCTATCTTTTCACATTTGTTTTCCCCTATGGTTAAAGTTACCACGATGTTTGTATCTAAATTATCAGGTCTATGGCGTGAATGTTATCGTGCTATTTACAGAAATTATCAGGGGGCGCGTTCAAAAAATTTATTCTCAATGATCAAAGTTACCACGATGCTTGAAACAAAAAAAATTTCAGTGCTAACATATTAAAGGCAAAAACATGTCAAAAACAGTATTTCTCTTAGAATGTTCAACAATGAGTGTGATAGGTGAGGTGGCATAAATGACGATTACGAAAATTAGGAAGGCATGAGTGGGTGTGCCCGATAAAATCGGGAAGGACGTGCGGGAAAGAAAAGAAATCAGAGGAGGATATGCGGGAAATGAAAGAAATCGGAGGAGAACGTGCGGGAAAGGAAAGAAATCGGAGGAGAACGCGAGGGAAAGGAAAGAAATCGGGAGGTCATGCGAAAAAGAAAGGAAATCGGGACATAATTGATGACGTTGGATACGTGTGGCAGTTTCGCAATCTGCCACACGGTTGCCATATACATATTTTGTAAAAAAAATGTGTCAACAACGTTCTTATATTATGGGACGGAGGGAGTAGTTTTGTGTTTGACACATGCATTCCTATGTTTTTCGTGTTTCCTCTTGGGGTCCTGCAAACCAAAGAGCCCTAAAGCCGCGAAAAAAAGGGAATCGGCGATAATATCAGCGATTCGGACTGATCCATGCGACAAGGCATCCGATGTTCACAGAAACTGGCCAGCCGGCGGCGCGGGGGCTCGATCGATCGAGCTCATCACTCACTGGCATTCGGAGATGTGTTCATGCCGTGCAAATGGGGAGGTGGCTGGGGCCCAATCGGAGGGTGGGGGCGGAGGAAGAGGAGGCGGAGAAGGAGTACCAGGTGGACGTGCTGCCCGACCGGCTGAAGTCGTCGCGGAGCAGCCGCGCTCCCCCGCCCCGCTCCCTCAGCCGCCTCGCCGACGACGGAGAGGGCGGGTTCCTCCGCAGCCACATCGTCCACCCCAACAACGAGTACGTACCACTTCCCTGCCACGCCACCGATCCTCCGCCCGTCCCTTCCTCTTCCGCAAATTTCACCGCCATGGCTCTTTCTCTTCAGTCCATGTGTGGTTCGCACTGGAGTATTTGGAAAACAAATTATGTGGCTGCAAATCAGAACATTAAAAGTTGAATGTTGCAGGCTTCAAGCCTTGGAGAATCTTGGTTCACATTTCTCTCATGCATGTTTAAACCAGTTCTAGAAAAAGGACGAACAACTCAAATTGTTTCAGTTTAAGCTGTATATATCGACGGGAATGCAGCTAATTTAGTGGTTCGTGGTTTTGTTTTGGGTGGCGTCTCTGCAGGTGGTATCGGATATGGACAAGGTTCATAGTGTTTTGGGCAGCGTTTAGTTCCTTCCTTACACCCTTGGAATTTGGGTTCTTCAGGGGGCTGCCTTGGAACCTCTTCCTCTTGGACATGGTTGGCCAGATTGCCTTCCTTATTGATATTGTTCTGAGGTTTCTTGTGGCCTACCGTGACTCAGACACACTCTGCATCATATACAATCCGACCTCTATCGCCATCCGGTAACATTCCTGTCTTACATGTTCGAATAATACCTATAATAATTGGAACTTGAACTGCAGCACTGCATTATTGCCTAATATTTTCGCCCTACGTAGTGCTGCAGATATTTGCTTCTCGTCCTTAGATGAACAGCACTCACTAAAACGAATGGAAAACACCAGTCATTAAAACAGCTGGATTCTAAAAGAAATGTGTTGTGGCTCTCAGTTATTTTTCTTATTTTAATGTTGCTCCATGAAAACTCTTTCCCAGAGGGGCGTTTGCAAGCTGTATTTTCGAAATTTATCCTTGCAATGATACGAGAGTTTTTCATTCGCACAAAAAATATATATGAGAGTTTCATCTAACACACAATGACGCACATTTAGATAATTGTTCGAGAGAGGAAAAATGTAAGAGGGTCTCTGCTCAGGCATCTGTGTTGGCTTTTTGCTCAAGCACATTAATACAAAGACGAGAACAATATTCCTCCAATTTTGCAGTGCTTAACCCATGCTCTTCCTTTTTTCCTTATTATTTGAAGACCATGCAACCTTTGTTTATGCATATACACAGCTCATGAACTGTTTTATTATTATCCAACTCAGACATATAGGAACATGTACTTGTATACGATTCAGACTCGGTGATTTTCTAGCTCAAACCCAATATGTTCAAGAACTCTTTCTCAGACTATACACCACAAGCTACTCAGACACAACACAAGCAAGAAAAAACTCTCTACTACAGGATTACATCCAACAGTTTGTACTTTACGATATATGTTCTCTGACTACACATGTAACCATGATTTCTCTGCTTTATGAATCCAGATATTGCAAATCAAGCTTCATCTTCGATTTACTTGGTTGCTTCCCTTGGGATGTTATCTATAAGGTCATTCTTTTGCTCCCGGGTTATTTTCACTGATTTCACATACAGTGTGGAGCTTATGATGTACTCCCTCCGTAAACTAATATAAGAGCGTTTAGATCACCACTTTAGTTATCTAAACACTCTTATATTAGTTTACAGAGGAAGTAGTTATATTTACCTTATCTGATCTCGTTTTCATATAATGAACTCTAACAGGCTTGTGGACGTAAAGAAGAAGTACGATACTTATTGTGGATTCGCATGACAAGAACTCAGAAAGTTACACAGTTTTTTAGGGATTTGGAAAAGGACATTCGTGTTAATTACCTGTTCACAAGAATAGTGAAACTCATAGTTGTGGAGCTCTATTTTACACACACGGCAGCTTGCATCTTCTATTACCTGGCAACAACACTTCCTGAATCAATGGAAGGATATACATGGATAGGGAGTTTGCAGTTAGGAGACTATAGCTATTCTCATTTCAGGGATATTGATCTAACCACACGTTATATTACATCAATGTACTTTGCCATCGTCACCATGACAACTGTTGGTAAGTTTTGGTCTCATGCTTAAACAAATAATTTCCACTTTCCGCAACTATCTTTGTAGAAACATAGTCTGGTATTTTAAATTTATATGATATTCTTTTTCCTTTGCAGGCTATGGTGACATTCATGCTGTAAATCTAAGGGAAATGATATTTGTCATGATATATGTTTCCTTTGGTATGGTTCTTGGAGCTTATCTCATCGGTAACATGACTGCAATTGTTGTGAAAGGCTCGGCAACCGAGCGATTCAGGGATAAAATGAAAGAAGCTATCATGTATATGAACAGACATAAACTTGGAAAGGACATCAGAGAACAGATCAAGGGTCATTTGAGGTTGCAGTATGAAAGCAGCCGCACCGAAGCCTCTGTTCTTCGGGATATCCCAATTTCTATTCGTGCAAAGGTGATGATTTATATTTTAGATATCTTGCCATTATTCCAAATACAGTTTGAAAACTTCTTCTATTGTGAGTCTTTGAAGATGTATCATACATTGTGTTGCGTTTGCAGATTTCACAAACACTGTACATGCCATATATTGAAAGGACACCACTGTTCAAAGGATGTTCAGCAGAATTCCTTCAACAGATTGTGAGTATTCTTTTTGTTTGAACAAATTATACATGTTGATCTATTTTACAATTGTATGAACTTTTCCAATAATTCTCTCTTGTGCTCTTTACCCTTGCAGGTTGCCAGGCTGCAAGAAGAGTTCTACTTACCAGAAGAAGTTGTTTTGGAGCAAGGAAGTGTAGTTGATCAGTTATACTTTGTCTGTCAGGGTGCACTAGTGAGTTTGAGATTCACATATTTCCATCGGATTCACTGTAACACATCCCCATTTTACACACTAAATAGTAAAGCATAATCTACAGTGACCCATTGCCTGGAATTTGGTCAGTGGGTCCTGGATTCAACTATCGCTTAATCATCAAGTCAATTTCAATGCTAATATGCATAGGGATAAATTAGTACAAGCGAAGTATGCATCGGTTCATCAGAGAGAGTACATAGTGTAGAAACATAAAGTATGTGAATGTCAGAGCAAGAACTCATGGAGAATAGTAGTGGGATATATCTAAGGAGCATAGGAAATCCACACATATATGATTACCCACAAAATTGCATGGTCATATGTGTCTTGAGAAATAAAGCGCAAAAAAGGATACCAGCTTTTTATATGTCACATGTCTTATGCTCTTGTTGTTCAGGAAGGAGTTGGCATTGGCAAAGATGGTCAAGAGGAGGCCAGTTTAATGTTTGAGCAAGGGAACTCTTTTGGAGAAATTGCTATTCTTTGCAACGTTCCACAGCCCTACAATATTCGTGTTTGTGAACTTTGCAGGCTCTTACGGTTGGATAAAGAGTCATTGACATACATATTGGGGATTTATTTCGCTGATGGAAGAAAACTTTTGAGCAATCTTACTGAGGTAAACAGTACAAATAACCACCATGTCAGTAATTATTTTATTTAATTCCAGTATTCATGGATAGTGCATTCTTTTCTTGATGATGTCGGACTGCAGAGCAATGAATACGGCCTACGAGTCAAACAAATAGGACCAGATATCAAATTCCATATAGGGAAACAAGAGGAAGAGCTGACCTTAAGAGTGAACACAGCCGCTTTCCATGGTGAGCTTAATCAGCTGACAGACTTAATCCGAGCTGGAGTCGATCCAAAGAACACTGATTATGATGGGCGGTCTCCTTTGGTATGAATTGCTAAGGATTTGCTATCTGGTTAAACCCTAAATAATAAAATATTGCATGCCTGATATAACCATAACCATCATCATCGTCATAGCATCTTGCAGCTTCCAAAGGTTATGAAGAAGTTGCGCAGTTCCTTATCCATGAGGGCGTTGATATCAACTGTACCGGTATGCTCACTCAGTGAAATGCATCCCTGTGGCCATTTCCAAATTCTTGCATATACACTTGTATAGTTATATGATAACACATTTTTATGCACTCGATCTTTGCTGAATAACAGATAATTTTGGGAACACACCCTTACTAGAGGCAGTGAAGCGGGGGCATGATAGAGTGGCCTCATTGCTCTTTACCAAAGGAGCCAAGCTGAACCTCGAGAATGCCGGTATCCATCTCTGCATGGCTGTATCAAAGAGAGAGACTGATTTCATTCGGGGGGCTCTAGCTTACGGTGCCGACCCAAACTCGAAAGACTATGACCACCGGCATCCTCTCCACATAGCCGCTGCAGAGGGCTTGTATATAATGGCGAAGTTGTTGGTAGACGCGGGTGCAAGTGTGCTTGTAACAGACAGGTACCACCAAACAATACTTCATCCTTTATCTATGCTATCAAGCTTCAAACCACCAAGAGTATAATAATTTCATTGAACGGCCATGTATGCAGACGCGGTACTACTCCGCTGGACGAAGGGCGCAAGTCCGGGAGTAAGCCTCTTATAGTGCTTCTGGAAGAGGCAAAATCCGAGGAGCTCTCCAAGTTCCCCACACGAGGCGAAAAAGTGAGAGGCAAGTTGAGAAGCCTTGAAACCTCTGTGAAATCACCTGCACATTGTTCGTTTATGACAAAATAAATCTTTTGCTGGCAGAAAAAACACATCAACGACTGTGCTCCGTGTTCCCTTGCCATCCGTTGAATACTGATGCCAAGCGAAAAGAGGGGGTGATGCTGTGGATTCCTCACACTATGAATGAACTCATCAGGTCAGCCCAGGAGAAGCTGGGTTTGTCCGGCTCACGCCTGCGCTTGCTCTGTGAGGATGGCGCAGCGGTTCAGGAAGTGGACATGGTAATTGATGGGCAGAAGCTCTATCTTGTTGGAGACGAGGACATGTGAGAGCGAGTAGAAGGCCAAGTGAAATAAGAAGAAGAAAATTGCAACTTTTCTGTCAGGTAATCATGAAGACTAGTAACCTGTTTTTCGCCGACTTTCTGCTATACTGGTGTTGTGGCAATGTACATAGATACATAAGCAAGAAAACGACCGAACTGATTATCGACGTTGTACATATTATAGTTCAATGGAAATAAGATGCGGCGCCGAAATGGAATGTGAACGAAGTTGTCCACAAATTGATTCCACTCTGAAGTTGAGCTAGTGTTTTGATCCCTCTTGAACCACGCTTTGCAGGCGAGGCTTGGAACAAGATCATGCTATTGCCATGGATGCAAAGCGCGGCACCGACAGGCCTTGTAGCAAAGAGGAGGTCCATCAGTTACAATGGAGCGTCTGCTCAGACATCCCGGTTTGCTACAGCACACTGCACATAGATGGTAACTGTCTTGGTTAGGCGCGAGTGCGCATCTGGTTGCGGCTTGTTCTTCAGGCTGCAGAGGTTGACATGGTTGGATATGTTGTGCTATTGATAGTCTTGGGCCTAGGCACCCTTGTATTCGGCTCGTATGATGTTTCTTGAGTGCTAGTTGTGCGGTGTTCGCCACCTTAATTAACCGTGCCTTGTATCGTTTTTCCAAATGATAAGTGTCATACGTGTGGCACAAAGCAACATGGTCCAAATGCCTTCATAACTATTCATCTTAACACATCATGCAGATGACATCTACGGCATGTTTTTGGTTTTTTGTACATAAAAATGTTTTTTAAATAAAAAAATCGATTAAAAATTTGTTTCATCATTAAATCCGTCTCGACGAAATCTTCAAAACTAGATCCCATATTGATTTGATGATTTTTTTGGACAAAAAGTTGCCATGGTGTTCACACTTAAGTTGCCATAGCGTTGACACTAATGTTATCATGACATGTTTCGTCTAGTTTTTCATTCTAGATTTAAAGCTACATTATATTTCAACTACTTTATGGCAATTTTTATTAATTGACCATGGAAATTTTTAATAATTAACCACGTGAAATTTAATTCATGGATCGTGGCAATTTTTAGTAATTCATCATGGCAATTTAGTTTACAGATCATCAATTTTAGTTTGTAGATCATGGCAATTTTAGTATTTTGACCATGGCAAATCTAGTTTTTGACAATAAAAATTATTTTTTGTATGCATGATGGCAAATTTTAGTGCATGTATCATGGCAAATTTAAGTAATTCACCATGGCAATTTTATTTTATGGTTCATGGCAAATTTGAGTCATTGATCATGCATTTTTAAAGTAATTGATGACAGATTTCTTTTTACTTATGAACCATGTCAAAATTATTTAATGGATCATGACAAATTTTAATAATTCATCATGGTAAGTTTAGTTTCTTAATTTTTTCTATAATATGTCAAAAAATACTTTAAACATAGAAGAAAAAGTAGTTGAAACATATCATGACAACTTCAGTGTAAACACCATGGCAGTTTATGTGTAATAGACATGGCAACTTTTAACAAAAAATATCATTAAAACATATCGATATGAGATCTGGTTTCAAAAATCTCGTCACGATGGATTTAATGGTGAAAACGGATTTTCATTTGCATTTTTTATTTAAAAGATAAAACATTTTAAAAATTGGAAACTCAAAAAGATTCGCGCATGCATGCACACGTGATGTGGTAGGATCCGGCTTGCCTGCTCCCTCTCCATGCTTCCATCCGTGCTCTCACTTCATTCTATGTCTGTCTTTTTTTTCTTTTCCCTTTCTAATCTAATCACCCCCTGATTTTAAGAGGGTGGGGCCGGGCCCTACTTTGTTCCAATCAAATCAAGCACGTACGCGGGAGCACGGATAGGCGCACACGCGGGGAGCAGGCAAGTCTCGTCCGACGTGGTAATCTTTCACTATAGGAACGTTCGATCCCCCTTCTTTGTTGCCACACATGTGGCAAATATCAGCGTCCATGATTTTTTGGTCCGGTTTCCCTACTTGACAGTTTTTTTAAGTATATATGTTTTCGCCGATTAACTAGACCAACTTTCTTTTTCTTAATGCATTGCAGGAGCCCACCACCCTCTGACAAGGTAGAAAAAAAATGTCTAACCAAAGTGTCCTAGTTCAATCCAGTATAGCTTCCCCTTTCTTTGGTGGAGATGTTTTCCTTGGTTGGGGAGAGGAGGCATGCCATAGGGAGACTTGTAAGGCGTGGAGAATGGGTAGGGGGATCTTCGGTCGAGTAGCGGCCGGTGGGGAAGAACATGTCTTTTTTTCTTTGAGCAAATTGTTTTTTTGAGCAAATGGGGAAGAAGAGGTCGATTCTCTCTGGAGATTGAAGATTGGAAGGAAATGAGGTACCGGACTTGATCCATTTTGGGCCGGGTTGCATGAAAGCCTTTCGCCTTATCTAAATAGCCCAACAGTCCAGCCCATTCTGGGGAGTAAATAGCATAAAACTATTAGTTTACAGGCTAAGGTTTCAAAAAACTACCATTTTTTAATTTTTCTCAGAAAGCTACCAAACGTGCGGTCCGTTGTTTCAAAAAACCCAAACCCGCGGTGACTAGCGATTTAACCGTTTTTCTGACGGCCTGGGCCCATCTGACAGCCCACGTGGACGGCCTGGGCCCATCTGTCAGCCCACGTGGCCACGCGCGCTCACGGCGCGGCAGTTGACGACCGTTAGCCGACCGGCTGATGTAGACCGGACCTCGTTGGCGAGATCCGATCCGTTGTTGCGGCCCGACCTTTCACGACACTCCACCACCAGCAGTAGCAACCTCTCGCCCGCGCACGCGATGTACATGAAGTAGAGGGTTTGAACCTTGTGGCCCAGCATGAGAAAACCAATCTCGACGAAGGTACTCACGTGCAAAACAATTTCCACAAAGAGAAATCGCAACACAGAGGTTTTCTAAAGATCCCTCCAAAACTTGATACGGGTGTCTACCCTGAAAAACACATCGTGTCTATTTCATATAAAAATAACCTGCCTTTACAGCTATCCCACGCATGGCTTTTATATCCGTACAAACTTATCTTACTCTTGGCCCTCAAGTTGGCCGTACCCTTATCTGTTCGGTTAAAAAAACAAGGATACTAATTTGGACTCTATCTTTAATCTTGCTTTTTACATCTCGGCAAGATTTTAACTTAAAAATTGGACTAAACAAAACTGACTCTACATATAAAATAATCTTCCCTTTAATTAAGAGCACCGCTGGATACGTGTTAACAACAGGAGGCCCCCAGCCACTAGCGCACAAACACAACAGCTCCCGAGGTAGCAACTTCATGGCTTTTGATATGTTTTCTGGTGGACGTGGAAACATGAAAAAATAATAGACTTTAACTCCTCGTGCACTAGCACATGTACGGGCTTGTAGCGTATCATCTCTTTCCTTGTGCACACGTATATGTGCTCTTTGAAGTGCATGCATGTTTACTAGGCCCAAGGAAAACAATTCTCTTTCTAGATTACCTTTCTCCCTGGCATAATCTGGTACTCCAACTGCCCCAGATTCCGATGCAAAATAGATGGCCCTCAATTCTACTAGCATATTAGCACACATGCATGTCACGTTACTTAGCTGCTCCTCAAACTCATACTTCTCATCAAAGCTAATATATCTTGGTATGCACATTTCTCTGGCCTCTAAAACATCGACTTGCGGAAATATTTCATGAACATAAAAAACACTGACATTCGTCGTGGCCGTATCATCCTCTCCCCCTTGAAGCAAAACCGTCCTCGGTTTCGAGTCTTCCTCTTTAATAATATTTTTATCTCTAGAACGATCAGCGACACATGAAATATCAGTAGCTTCATCCTTCTTCCTGTTTGCTTCTTCCTCCTCTTTTATCCTCTCAAGATGTTCTTTCCTCCATGTAATGAAGCACTCCTCGTCCATGGGCACAAGATTGCACCTTTTACCCTTCTTAACAGTATATGTGTGTGTGTGACAATCATACACAACATCATGCTCTTTGTACCATGCCTCACCCAACAACAAGTGGCACGAAACCATCGGCACCGGAATCACATCGCACAAAACCTCGCAAAAGAATTTTCCCAACAAAAACGGTACCTTAGCTTGGTGCATAACAGCGAGCTCTTCATGACCCCAACGGAACAAGTATGGTTTTGGATGTGCTGTTATTGGTATCTCCAGCTTCTCCACTATCTCCATGCTTGCTGCGTTGATCAAATTCATGTGATCGATCGTCATAGCACATGATCTCTCTCTCACTACCACACGGGTGTGAAAAAGCCCAGTCCAACGGCCTTCCTCCTCCAACTAAAATCCATAACTTAACTTACTCAATAAAGATGCGCTCGTCATCTTCTCCATAGTGTCGCGAACAACCTGATGCTCTGAATACTACCTGATATAGACCGGACCTCGTTGGCGAGATCCGATCCTTTGTTGCGGCCCGACCTTTCACGACACTCCACCACCAGCAGTAGCAACCTCTCGCCCGCGCACGCGATGTACACGAAGTAGAGGGTTTGAACCTTGCGGCCCAGCATGAGAAAACCAATCTCGACAAAGGTACTCACATGCAAAACAATTTTCACAAAGAGAAATCGCAACACAGAGGTTTTCTAAAGATCCCTCCAAAACTTGATACGGGTGTCTACCCTGAAAAACACATCGTGTCTATTTCATATAAAAATAACCTACCTTTACAGCTATCCCACGCATGGCTTTTATATCCATACAAACTTATCTTACTCTTGGCCCTCAAGTTGGCCGTACCCTTATCTGTTCGGTTAAACAAACAAGGACTCTAATTTGGACTCTATCTTTAATCTTGCCTTTTACATCTCGGCAAGATTTCAACTTAAAAATTGGACTAAACAAAACTGACTCTACATATAAAATAATCTTCCCTTTAATTTGGAGCACCGCTGGATACGTGTTAACAACAGGAGGCCCCAGCCACTAGCGCACAAACACAACAACTCCCGAGGTAGCAACTTCATGGCTTTTGATATGTTTTCTGGTGGACGTGGAAACATGAAAAAAATAATAGACTCTAACTCCTCGTGCACTAGCACATGTACGGGCTTGTAGCGTATCATCTCTTTCCTTGTGCACACGTATATGTGCTCTTTGAAGTGCATGCATGTTTACTAGGCCCAAGGAAAACAATTCTCTTTCTAGATTACCTTTCTTCCTGGCATAATCTGGTACTCCAACTGCCCCAGATTCCGATGCAAAATAGATGGCCCTCAATTCTACTAGCATATTAGCACGCATGCATGTCACGTTACTTAGCTGCTCCTCAAACTCATACTTCTCATCAAAGCTAATATATCTTGGTATGCACATTTCTCTGGCCTCTAAAACATCGACTTGCGGAAATATTTCATGAACATCAAAAACACTGACATTTGTCGTGGCCGTATCATCCTCTCCCCCTTGAAGAAAAACCGTCCTCGGTTTTGAGTCTTCCTCTTTAATAATATTTTTATCTCTAGAACGATCAGCGACACATGAAATATCAGTAGCTCCATCCTTCTTCATGTTTGCTTCTTCCCCCTCTTTTATCCTCTCAAGATGTTCTTTCCTCCATGTAATGAAGCGCTCCTCGTCCATGGGCACAAGATTGCACCTTTTACCCTTTTTAACAGTATATGTGTGTGTGTGACAATCATACACAACATCATGCTCTTTGTACCATGGCTCACCCAACAACAAGTGGTACGAAACCATCGGCACCGGAATCACATCGCACAAAACCTCGCAAAAGAATTTTCCCAACAAAAACGGTACCTTAGCTTGGTGCATAACAGCGAGCTCTTCATGACCCCAACGGAACAAGTATGGTTTTGGATGTGCTGTTATTGGTATCTCCAGCTTCTCCACCATCTCCATGCTTGCTGTGTTGATTAAATTCATGTGATCGATCGTCATAGCACATGATCTCTCTCTCACTACCACACGGGTGTGAAAAAGCTCAGTCCAACGGCCTTCCTCCTCCAACTAAAATCCATAACTTAACTTACTAAATAAAGATGCGCTCGTCATCTTCTCCATAGTGTCGCGAACAACCTGATGCTCTGAATACTATTTGATGTAGATCGGACCTCGTTGGCGAGATCCGATCCTTTGTTGCGGTCCGACCTTTCACGACACTCCACCACCAGCAGTAGCAACCTCTCGCCCGCGCACGCGATGTACACGAAGTAGAGGGTTTGAACCTTGCGGCCCAGCATGAGAAAACCAATCTCAACGAAGGTACTCACGTGCAAAACAATTTTCACAAAGAGAAATCGCAACACAGAGGTTTTCTAAAGATCCCTTCAAAACTTGATACGGGTGTCTACCCTGAAAAACACATCGTGTCTATTTCATATAAAAATAACCTGCCTTTACAGCTATCCCACGCATGGCTTTTATATCCGTACAAACTTATCTTACTCTTGGCCCTCAAGTTGGCCGTACCCTTATCTGTTCGGTTAAACAAACAAGGACTCTAATTTGGACTCTATCTTTAATCTTGCCTTTTACATCTCGGCAAGATTTCAACTTAAAAATTGAACTAAACAAAACTGACTCTACATATAAAATAATCTTCCCTTTAATTTGGAGCACCGCTGGATACGTGTTAACAACAGGAGGCCCCCAGCCACTAGCGCACAAACACAACAGCTCCCGAGGTAGCAACTTCATGGCTTTTGATATGTTTTCTGGTGGACGTGGAAACATGAAAAAATAATAGACTTTAACTCCTCGTGCACTAGCACATGTACGGGCTTGTAGCGTATCATCTCTTTCCTTGTGCACACGTATATGTGCTCTTTGAAGTGCATGCATGTTTACTAGGCCCAAGGAAAACAATTCTCTTTCTAGATTACCTTTCTCCCTGGCATAATCTGGTACTTCAACTGCCCCAGATTCCGATGCAAAATAGATGGCCCTCAATTCTACTAGCATATTAGCACGCATGCATGTCACGTTACTTAGCTGCTCCTCAAACTCATACTTCTCATCAAAGCTAATATATCTTGGTATGCACATTTCTCTGGCCTCTAAAACATCGACTTGCGGAAATATTTCATGAACATCAAAAACACTGACATTTGTCGTGGCCGTATCATCCTCTCCCCCTTGAAGAAAAACCGTCCTCGGTTTTGAGTCTTCCTCTTTAATAATATTTTTATCTCTAGAACGATCAGCGACTCATGAAATATCAGTAGCTCCATCCTTCTTCATGTTTGCTTCTTCCTCCTCTTTTATCCTCTCAAGATGTTCTTTCCTCCATGTAATGAAGCGCTCCTCGTCCATGGGCACAAGATTGCACCTTTTACCCTTTTTAACAGTATGTGTGTGTGTGTGACAATCATACACAACATCATGCTCTTTGTACCATGGCTCACCCAACAACAAGTGGTACGAAACCATCGGCACCGGAATCACATCGCACAAAACCTCGCAAAAGAATTTTCCCAACAAAAACGGTACCTTAGCTTGGTGCATAACAGCGAGCTCTTCATGACCCCAACGGAACAAGTATGGTTTTGGATGTGCTGTTATTGGTATCTCCAGCTTCTCCACCATCTCCATGCTTGCTGCGTTGATTAAATTCATGTGATCGATCGTCATAGCACATGATCTCTCTCTCACTACCACACGGGTGTGAAAAAGCTCAGTCCAACGGCCTTCCTCCTCCAACTAAAATCCATAACTTAACTTACTAAATAAAGATGCGCTCGTCATCTTCTCCATAGTGTCGCGAACAACCTGATGCTCTGAATACTATTTGATGTAGACCGGACCTCGTTGGCGAGATCCGATCCTTTGTTGCGGTCCGACCTTTCACGACACTCCACCACCAGCAGTAGCAACCTCTCGCCCGCGCACGCGATGTACACGAAGTAGAGGGTTTGAACCTTGCGGCCCAGCATGAGAAAACCAATCTCAACGAAGGTACTCACGTGCAAAACAATTTTCACAAAAAGAAATCGCAACACAGAGGTTTCTAAAGATCCCTCCAAAACTTGATACGGGTGTCTACCCTGAAAAACACATCGTGTCTATTTCATATAAAAATAACCTGCCTTTACAGCTATCCCACGCATGGCTTTTATATCCGTACAAACTTATCTTACTCTTGGCCCTCAAGTTGGCCGTACCCTTATCTGTTCGGTTAAACAAACAAGGACTCTAATTTGGACTCTATCTTTAATCTTGCCTTTTACATCTCGGCAAGATTTCAACTTAAAAATTGAACTAAACAAAACTGACTCTACATATAAAATAATCTTCCCTTTAATTTGGAGCACCGCTGGATACGTGTTAACAACAGGAGGCCCCCAGCCACTAGCGCACAAACACAACAGCTCCCGAGGTAGCAACTTCATGGCTTTTGATATGTTTTCTGGTGGACGTGGAAACATGAAAAAATAATAGACTTTAACTCCTCGTGCACTAGCACATGTACGGGCTTGTAGCGTATCATCTCTTTCCTTGTGCACACGTATATGTGCTCTTTGAAGTGCATGCATGTTTACTAGGCCCAAGGAAAACAATTCTCTTTCTAGATTACCTTTCTCCCTGGCATAATCTGGTACTCCAACTGCCCCAGATTCCGATGCAAAATAGATGGCCCTCAATTCTACTAGCATATTAGCACGCATGCATGTCACATTACTTAGCTGCTCCTCAAACTCATACTTCTCATCAAAGCTAATATATCTTGGTATGCACATTTCTCTGGCCTCTAAAACATCGACTTGCGGAAATATTTCATGAACATCAAAAACACTGACATTTGTCGTGGCCGTATCATCCTCTCCCCCTTGAAGCAAAACCGTCCTCGGTTTTGAGTCTTCCTCTTTAATAATATTTTTATCTCTAGAACGATCAGCGACACATGAAATATCAGTAGCTCCATCCTTCTTCCTGTTTGCTTCTTCCTCCTCTTTTATCCTCTCAAGATGTTCTTTCCTCCATGTAATGAAGCGCTCCTCGTCCATGGGCACAAGATTGCACCTTTTACCCTTCTTAACAGTATATGTGTGTGTGTGACAATCATACACAACATCATGCTCTTTGTACCATGGCTCACCCAACAACAAGTGGCACGAAACCATCGGCACCGGAATCACATCGCACAAAACCTCGCAAAAGAATTTTCCCAACAAAAACGGTACCTTAGCTTGGTGCATAACAGCGAGCTCTTCATGACCCTAACGGAACAAGTATGGTTTTGGATGTGCTGTTATTGGTATCTCCAGCTTCTCCACCATCTCCATGCTTGCTGCGTTGATCAAATTCATGTGATCGATCGTCATAGCACATGATCTCTCTCTCACTACCACACAGGTGTGAAAAGCCCAGTCCAACGGCCTTCCTCCTCCAACTGAAATCCATAACTTAACTTACTAAATAAAGATGCGCTCGTCATCTTCTCCATAGTGTCGCGAACAACCTGATGCTCTGAATACTACCTGATGTAGACCGGACCTCGTTGGTGAGATCCGATCCTTTGTTGCAGCCCGACCTTTCACGACACTCCACCACCAGCAGTAGCAACCTCTCGCCCGCGCACGCGATGTACACGAAGTAGAGGGTTTGAATCTTGCGGCCCAGCATGAGAAAACCAATCTCGACGAAGGTACTCACGTGCAAAACAATTTTCACAAAGAGAAATCGCAACACAGAGGTTTTCTAAAGATCCCTCCAAAACTTGATACGGGTGTCTACCGTGAAAAACACATCGTGTCTATTTCATATAAAAATAACCTACCTTTACAGCTATCCCACGCATGGCTTTTATATCCATACAAACTTATCTTACTCTTGGTCCTCAAGTTGGCCGTACCCTTATCTGTTCGGTTAAACAAACAAGGACTCTAATTTGGACTCTATCTTTAATCTTGCCTTTTACATCTCGGCAAGATTTCAACTTAAAAATTGGACTAAACAAAACTGACTCTACATATAAAATAATCTTCCCTTTAATTTGGAGCACCGCTGGATACGTGTTAACAACAGGAGGCCCCCAGCCACTAGCGCACAAACACAACAGCTCCCGAGGTAGCAACTTCATGGCTTTTGATATGTTTTCTGGTGGATGTGGAAACATGAAAAAATAATAGACTTTAACTCCTCGTGCACTAGCACATGTACGGGCTTGTAGCGTATCATCTCTTTCCTTGTGCACACGTATATGTGCTCTTTGAAGTGCATGCATGTTTACTAGGCCCAAGGAAAACAATTCTCTTTCTAGATTACCTTTCTCCCTGGCATAATCTGGTACTCCAACTGCCCCATATTCCGATGCAAAATAGATGGCCCTCAATTCTACTAGCATATTAGCACGCATGCATGTCACGTTACTTAGCTGCTCCTCAAACTCATACTTCTCATCAAAGCTAATATATCTTGGTATGCACATTTCTCTGGCCTCTAAAACATCGACTTGCGGAAATATTTCATGAACATCAAAAACACAGACATTTGCCGTGGCCGTATCACCGGCCCGGTCGGAACTGGGGTAAATATACCCGCTCGGTCGGTCGGGATCACACGCTCGCTCACTCTCTCATGCTCGCTCACTCCCCTGCTCCTAGTCCCCTGCTCCAGTACGAGCTCACCGCCGCATGCCGTCTTCGAGGCCGGTGGCCGTCGACCTCCGTGCCGCAATGCCTTCCTGGAACGACGAGGAAACCAGCTCGGAGGAGGAGTGCGAGGTTGTCAGCATGGACATGGGACTTATGGTAAGTTCTTTGTCACCTAGGGTTAGGGTTAGGGTTAGGTGCTAGTAGCTTAGGCTTCAGCCATGGATGTTGCTTAGTGTAGTGTTGTTGTTGTGTGTGTGATACTGCTCTTGATTAGTGAGGGTGGGGTTTGATTGTAGGATTGAGGTAACCTAGGGTTCATCTCTGTACAATGTTAGGGTTCATGCTGATTTGGGGATTTAATGAACAGTGCAAGTTGATTCTGGTATTGAGTGCAGATTGAAACCAGTGTTTGTTGGTTATTATGGTTGTAGGAGGAACCAGACACCACTGTGGAGCCCCTTTTCTATGGCCAACTTGAGCTTGCTCATCCCAAGTGCATTCTGCACCAACTGAGGCCTATTAAGCGTGTTGCTTTTGAAGGGCCTGTAACAGGGAGGCGTTTCTATGGCTGCCCAGTCCAGGTTAGATGCCAATTAAGTTTTCTGCTATGGATGTTCAGTGATGTTTGATATGATGCAGCAGTTTGTTTGATATGACAGACACATATGTATTTTTGTCACTTTGGAAACTTAATCATGGCATTGTAATAACTTATCATATCTCATTTATGTTATTAATAGTTAGAAAATCTTAAGTTTATCAAGTTAATCATGGAATTGAAATAAGGTACTAGTCCTTTTGTAATAACTTATCACATTTTACAAATGCAGGAAAATGGTCTGAATTGTGGTGTTGTAGAGTGGGTTGATGGGCCTTGGCCAACTGTTCTTCAGAGATGTTTGTGCAAGCTATGGGAGATGTTCCATGAGCAGAACTTTGGAAGGGTACATGACAAGGAAAAGTTTGAGAAGGAGTTGGCCAGGCTTAAGAGTGAGCATGAAAGGGAGTTGGCCAAGCTTAGGACTGAAAATGACAAGCTTTGCATTGAGTACACCAAGCTTGTTGATGATGTATCCAAGATGTTTGATTGGCAGGATCGTAGGGTGGACAAGAAGGTGTACCAGAAACAAGTGGAGGAGGAAGAACTTGAGAAGAAGAAGAAGGAGCTAGAGGAGAAAGCCATGTTGGAGGTGCAGATGGAAAAGCTCAAACTTGCAAAAGAGCAGAGGTGCATTTTGCAGAGCCAAGCTGATATCATCAAGAACACCAGGAAGGCTATGAAGGATGTTGAAGTTGACAGAGATGTTCTTAAGAAGGAGAAGGCAAAGCTTGAGCTTGTTGTTGCTGAGCTGCTGAAAGAAGGGTATGGCAGCAAGGAGAAGTTAGAGCAAATCAAGGCCATCCTTGAGTCTTGAACTTGCTGTGATATGTTGGTGAAGTAAGTACATCCAAAGGCCTTTATATAAGGATGTGGCCTGGCATGACTTCAAGTGATTATGGGTGTACATTTTGGGGGAATGTGAAGTTTAACCTAGTGTAAGAACCTTATTTGCTATGTTGTTAAGTTGTAATGGATCACCTATGGTATTAAGTGTTGTAATGGATCATCTATGCTATTAAGTAGTGGAAATGGATCTCTTATCCTACTAAGTTGTGGATCTTTTATGCTATTAAGTGTTCAACTTGATCTTATATCTTTTATATGTTATTTGTTAGCCTACATATATTATTTCTGTGGGTAATTGGGCTTAGTGGCCCACTACTCTCTGACCAAATGCAACCCTAGGCCTACTAAACCCACCCCCCCATCCATCTCTCAATATAAACCCCTCCCCACCCCCACCCTTTCCCAGTGACTCCACCAGCCATCACCCAAAAGAAACCCTACAGATGGATCCTGACATGGAAGATGTCATAGAGGAAGAGGGGGAGGCTATGGAGGTTAGGACAGCAGCAGCTGCATAGAGGAGGAGGAGGAGGAGGCGCAGGCAGAGGGCCCTAGAGGCGGCCCAGGATAAGCAGCAAGAGGAGTTCAACTGCCGACTCTCCAACAAGGTACTGGAGAAGTGCAATGATGAAGAACTAGAGCTGGTTTTCACTGGAGGCAGAGGAAGATCATTCATGGAGATCATTAGGTGGGCAAGGATTAGGGCAGTCATGGCTCCTCATCCAGCAACTAGGGCCAAGTGGGTCTGTTTCTTTGAGCGCTATGACTGATCTAGCTATCTATCTTTCTATCTGTAAGTCAATTTGAGAGAGAGTTTTGGTAGTTTTTGTGAGATTTGGATGTAATATATGAGACTATCTATCTATGTAATCTATGAGACTATCTATCTATCTATCTAGACATCTATCTATGTAACATGTGGATGTTTCTGAATAAATGTATGCATTTGGTCAGTGCTCTCAGTACCATATAATGCACTTGGTCAGATAGATATCTTTCTATCTATGAGACTATCTATGAGACTATCTTTCTATCTATGTTTCTATCTGTAAGGTGTATATCAAGTGTTGAATCCACATATAGATAAAAGTTGCAGATGAAATGAAGTTGCAAACAAGTGTAGAATCCACATATAGTACCATATTACAAACCAAATCAAACAGTGCAGTATCAAGTACTTAGTGAGGCAATGTTATTACAAACCAAATCAAACAGTATCAAGCACTTGGAGTTCAACAACTTCAGCTAGTTACCACTTGCATAAAAGTAATCTTCCAGCCTATTAGATGGCTTCCTGACCCTCTTTGACCCATCCTGCACAGCACTTGTACCAGATTGTCTAGGAGCAATGAAAGATCCAGTGCCAGCTCTATTGGCAGCAGCTGACCTGGTGTTCTTTGCTGGAGAAGACCTTGATGACCTGGTGTTCTTTGCTGGAGAAGACCTTGATCCATTGCCAGAAATAGTTGTGTTCTTCTTCTTGGGAGGTGGTACTAATGTTGCAGAAGAGGTGTTGGTCCTGCTCTTCTTGAGAGGTGGTGGTGCTTTTGTTGTAGCTGGTGCTGCCCTCTTCCTTGACCTAGAAGCTGTCTGTGTTGACTCAGTTGTTGTTGGAGGAGGAGTTGGTGCAGGTGCAGAGGCAGCAGGTACCCTTGGTGGCCTTTGTGCAGTTGCAGCCATTGAAGAACCAGCCTCAGAGTAGTTTGCTCTATTTTCCTACACAACAATATTAGTTAGAACTTTTTTCCTATGAATGAAATGAATGTAACAATGCAATGAATGTAACAATGGAATAAATGGACATACCTGGTGCTTGTTCAGCCTCATCTGGAACTTAGGTTTCAAAGGGACACCACAATTGTTGATCCTGTGCCCTTGCTTCTTGCAGTTGCTGCATGTCACTGTACCAATCCTAGAAGTATCCTTTTTAGCTGGCACCTCAAACAGGCCTTTCCTCCTGGCAGTTTGTTTTTTACCTTTCTTTTATCTAAACACAGGGGGAGAAATATCATCACCAGGTGTATGAGGCCAATGGTCAGGACCTGGCACAGGGAATATTATGTGCTTATATGTTTCACAATACATGGGTTTCTTGAAAAAAAGCAGAAACATAGTCTTCAGGGTGTATCTTCACTTTCTGCATTGCAGCAATGACATGACTGCAGGGGATAGCTGTCATGTCCCACCTCCTACAGTCACAGGTCTCATTGTTCAAATTAACACAATATGTGTTTTCAGAGCTACTTGTGACCTGCCATATCCCTGGCCCTACCATGTATGCTTCACAATATTTAGCCCACTTCTTCCCCTCTTTTAAAATCTCTGAATAAGTAGGTGTGATTTTCCATCTGCATGTCTCTGTCTTCTCTCTGATCTTCTGAAACTTAATCATCAGCTTTGTTCTTATGCCCTCTAACATAGTCCTGATTGGCTTGTTCCTAACATTCAATATCATTCTATTGAAAACCTCACTAAGGTTGTTTACTATCAGGTCTGTTTTGCACACAGTGTCCATTTTATACCTAGCCCAGGTATGCTCTGGTATCTGTGACAACCACTGCCAAGCTTCTAAACTTTCTCTTTTCAAATTCTTCATGCCTAAATCATGTCCATGTTTGGTAAAGCATAGGCAGCTTGATCTAAATGTTTCTTAAGTTCCTCTCCTCTGAAACCAGCAGACTGGAAATTGGCATAAATATGTCTAAGACAAAACCTTTGTGGAGAGTCAGGGAATACATCATCTATTGCATTCAACAATCCCTGTTCAATGTAAGGTAATCTTAAGTGTTACTCATCTACTGAATAACATTTTATTCATGGCAAATGTAAAGGCAAATGTAAAGACTAGGTTCAGAACAATACCTTCTGCATGTCAGACATAATTGTGTATTTCCCAAACTTATTGCCAGTTCCAATGACTGTTCTCAACTGTGTGAGAAACCATGTCCAACTGTCTGTCTCTTCCTTATCAACAACACCAAAAGCTATTGGGAAGATGTTATTGTTGCCATCCCTCCTTGTAGCTGCCAATATCTGCTGACCAGTGCTTAGCTTGATGAAGCAACCATCCAGACCTGCTAACATGATAACATGAGTGCCTAAGTACATCAATGTTTAAAAAGCATATAAATTTCTGAATACTTACCTATAAATGGCCTGCATCCATTCAGAAAACCTCCTTGCATGCAAACAAGCAGTAAAACATATAGTGAAACCTTGGGGTAGGAGTTGGGTTAAGTGGGTCCTCATGTGTTGTTACTATGCACCTACTGCCAGGGTTAGTATCTAGCACACACTGCAGGTAGTCCCTTATTCTGTGATACTGGAGTTTGTGATCTCCTTGCACAACCTCAAGTGCTTGCTTCCTTGCCCTATATGCCAAGCTTTTAGGCACATGCACACCAAACTTCTTCTTTGTGTATGACATAATTGTGTCAACACCAGCTCCAGGGTTGGATCTGACTGTATCCTCACAAACCTTAGCAACCCAATTGACTGTCACCTTTGTGTTCTCTCCACTTTCTCCACAAGTGTGATCCAGGTTCATCTTCTTGATACTGAAAGTTGCCTCATGAGCTATCTTGGAGGCAACTATGTAAAACTCACAACCATGTTTTCTGTCAGAGCACCAAGCAATAACCCTAGTTGGTTCATTTCTGTGATACTCAAAATTCCTAAGAGTCCTCACATGAAAATTTCTAAGTGCTTCTCTGAACTCAACTACATTTTCAAAGCACAAATGCATTGCAAACTGCTCATGTGCATCAGGCCTTGATGGATCATACCATATCCTCTCCTTCTTATGCTTCTTCCTACTCTTCCTTCCAGATGGCAGCCTTGGTGCATCATCTTCATCACTTATGTCAAAATCACCTGGAAAACAGTACTCATCAGCTTCAGGAACATAATCTTCAAACTTGATGTGCTCAGGCTCACTGTGAGACTTGCTAGTTGGGCCAGGTTTTCTAACTGGCTTAAGCTTTTTGGCTGCTTTTGTAGTTATAGCAGGATCCTCTACTACTTCATCTTCAGAAACAACTGGTTCTTCCTCCCAAAACTCAGAAGGTTCTGAGTTAGCTGCACAAAAGTGCTCTGCAGTATCAGTGCCAGCCTCATCTTCACCCCTACACCAAACTTTGTAAGAAATTTTCTCCCCTCTGTAATCACCCCTAAAGAACTCAAAATCTGAAGATGATTTGTCATCTTCAACTTCATCTTCTTCCTCTGGTACATCTTCTTCTTCATCTGCTTCTTCTTCTACATCTATTTCTTCCACAACTGTTTTCCCTTTGTTAAAATTGCTGCTTTGCTTTGTGTTCATGTAGGGCTCATCAGGGGTTAAAGCTGGCAAACTAGCATTAGAGGCAGGGTATAGAACACCTTCTTGTGAAACTCTGTAAACAACAGGATCACCAACATGATCAATGGGGATCTGTTCCTCATCTGCTGGGCTTGGATCAGTAGCTTTTCTGACACTGATGTTCAGTACCTTATTGTCAACAAATAAGTCAAGCATTTTCTCTAATGCCTCCTCACTATCCAGGGCCTCCACACCCTCCAGCCCCTTTCCCTCTTCCTTTACATATGTCAGAAATGCATCCATGCCATAGCCCTCCAACTCAACCAATGCTAATATGGCCAGATAACTGATATCTGAGGAAACTGAATACTTTTTCTCCATATTATATATTCCTTGGAAATGTAGCCTCAAGTCCCAAATCTCTTCATCTAAGCTGTAGGATTAAATTGACAAACAACCGTTTTTAAGTCACTGAATATTACTGAACTTTCTTCTAATTATAGTGAATGCACTGACCAAATAAACTAACCAAATGCACTTTCTTCTACACTGACTTAACCAATAAAATACAGTAGCATGTCAAGAACAAACAATTACTATCTCTAGTTCTAATTTGAACTAAAGCACCCAAATTTTTTAACTAAAGGACCCAGACCAAAAATATTGACCAGTGTTTACCTCACTCCACCAAAAGACGACGCCCAATGGTGGCCGCCTGCTGGATCAGCGTGGATGCGCTTCGCCACTGCCCTGGCCGCGCGGACTTCCGGATCTGAGCTCGCCGGATCCACAGGAGCCGCGGGCGGTGATGGCTGCTGCGACCGCTGCGCCGGGAAGTTCGAGCTGCCTAGCCATTTGTCCACCTCTGACTGTCCACCGCCCTCCTGGCCGGTGCCGCCTTGGCTCAATAGCTCGCCGCCGACGACATTTGGCTGCGCCGCCGCCATCGCCCACCTAGGTCATTGTGGGGGAGAGGAGGGGGAGTGAGAGAGTGTGTGGCCCGACAGCTTACTTTGGTTCCGACCGGACTGCGTCGGCTAACGACCGTTAACTGCCGCGCCGTGAGCGCGCGTGGCCACGCGGGCTAACAGATGGGCCCAATCCGTCAGAAAAACGGTTAAATCGCTAGTCACCGCGGGTTTGGGTTTTTTAAAACAGCGGACCGCGCGTTTCGTAGCTTTCTGAGAAAATTTAAAAAGTGGTAGTTTTTTGAAACCCTAATCTGTAATCTATTAGTTTTATGCTATTTACTCCATTCTGAGTAACCATCGCCGCCGGTCGACACCTCGTTCCTTTCCCTTCTCCACCCCCGGGCGAGCTCACCGGCAGTTCACCGCCCCGCCGCCTCCTCCCCTTCCGTCCGGGCGCTTCCGCCTCCAGCAATGTGCGCAGCCAGGCGTCTCGCAGCGGCGCTCCCTCGACTGCGAGCGCAGCACCGCCTCTCCTCCGCCGCCGCATCCCCACCCGCTCCCACCCCGACCGCCGCCTCCGTCCTCGACGATCTCCTCTCCGCGCCCACCCCTTCCGCCTCCGCCCTCTCCCTCCTCCGCGACACGCCCTCCCTCTCCGCCGAGCTCTACTCCACCCTCGCCGCGCCCTCCCACGCCCTCACCCCCGCCTCATTCGCGCTCCTCCTCTCCCTCCCCTCATGCCACCGCCTCCCGCCCCCCTCCGCGCCCATCCTCTCCGCCCTCTTATCCAAGATCCTCGCGCGTCGTCCCTCCTCCCCCGCCCAAGCCGCCGGCTTCCTCTGTGCCTCCCTCGCCGCTGGAGCCCCGCCGCCGGACACTTCTGTTTTCAACAAACTCTTGGCCCCGCTCGCTCGCGCCCGAGACCTCCAGAGAATGACCCAGCTCTTCTACTCCATGCGGGCCGCCGCTGTCAGGCCTGACGCCGTCACCTACGGCATACTCGTCAATGGCCTCTGCAAATCTGGCCGCGTGGAGGACGCCCTCAGGATGCTCGACGGAATGTCTCAATCAGACTCGGACGTGCGCCCGGATGTCGTCATGGTGAACACCGTCGTGAACGGGTTGTGCAAGAGTGGGAGGGTCCAAGAGGCTGTGACATTTGTGGAGGAGCGGATGAGGAGTGTGCATGGACATGCACCCGACACATTTACTTACAATTGCTTGGCCGATGCATTTTGCCGTGTGGGGGATGTTGGCATGGCGTGCGAGGTGGTTGGGAGGATGGAGAGGGAGGGCCTGTCACCGGATGTCTTCACTCTGAACATGATTGTGGCCGCCTTGTGCCGGGCAGGGAGGGTTTGGGCTGCGCTGGAGTTCTTCAAGGAGAAAAGAACAATTTGGCCTGAAGCCAGGGGCAATGCGGTGACCTACAGCACTCTGGTTCAGGCTTTGCTCCGCACTAATGTGGACGTAGCCATGAAGTTGTTCCATGAGATGACAGAAGAAGGGCAACCACCAAAGAAAACCATGTATTTCATCATGATATTGGGATTGGCACAAGCAGGGCGGTTGCAGGATGCTTGCTCAATGGCGTCGTCGATGAAGAAGGCAGGCTTTCAGCTGGATGCAAAAGCATACAATATTTTGATTGGTGGTTTTTGTAGGGAGAACAGGCTGTGTGAGGCTCATGAGTGGCTTGGGAAGATGAAGGAAGCTGGTCTCCGGCCAGATGTGTACACCTACACTACCTTGTTGTCTGGTTCGTGCAAAGCAGGAGATTTCTTGGCTGTGGATGAATTGATGGGGAAAATGATCGATGATGGTTGCCGGCCTTCTGTGGTCACCTTTGGTACACTTATACATGGATATTGCAAAGCTGGTAAAATAGATGAGGCGTTGCAGATTTTCCGGTCTATGGATGAATCTGGTGTTCAGCCCAACACTGTGATATACAATATTCTGATCGACTTTCTCTGCAAGAGCAGAAATGTTAGTTTAGCAATTAAACTGTTTGATTGGATGAGCGAGAAGCATGTGCCCGCAGACGTAACAACCTTCAATGCATTGCTGAAGGGACTTCACGATAAGAATATGCCGGAGAAGGCCTTTGAACTGATGGACAGGATGAGGGAAGAGAGGTGCACTCCTGATTCCTTGACCATTGAAGTTCTCCTTGAATGGCTGCCTGGCATTGGTGAAACAAATAGATTAAATAATTTTATGCAGCAAGTGGGGTGTACGGCACCGAAAAGGACAACTACATAAGAATATGCTAGTTGGCACAATGAAATAGTCTTTCTCAAATTATGTAGGCATGAATTTTGCTTCAGCTTAATCAGCAGTTACAATACCTAGGTGGAATTTGTGATGGGAAGGTCAGAGCTGATGAGAATTGTCTGCGCTCTGCAATCTCAGTCGTGGCTTACGGTGACAACTGGTTATATTTTTCAGTCATTACTAGTCATGGCACTGTTGGTTGGGTACTCATCAGTTCCTTTTTCTGGTGTTTGCATCCATGAGCGCCATTATTGAGGAGTGCAGAAAGCAGTTATATCAGTGCTCAGCTGGTCAGTAGATAGTAGTGTAACAGGCAGCAACACATTCTTGACATGAAGCCGTCTACATCAAATGAGTCTCTTATTCTCATCAGATAATTATTGTTGAAGAGACTTCGTGATATAGAATATGCCTGAAAATGCCTTTGAATCGATGGATCGTATGATGGAAGAGAGGTGGACTCCAGATTACGTGGCCATTGATATTCTTATGGAATGGCTGACTGTCATTGCTGAAACAGAAAGATGAAAGGATTTCATGCAGCAATGGGACAATGTGGCACCCAAGAGGGATAAATTGATAAGAATATGCTTAGACGACCCCAAGAGTTTTGCTCAAAGGAGGGAGCCATGAGTTTTGCCTCAGATTAATCAAGAATAGCAATACCAAGGTGTAATTTGTGATGGAAAGAGCCGTGTTTGCTAGCAAACCAGCTCCTGAAGCCTGGCTGACCTAATATAACGGCTGCCCCTGTGATAAGAATTGTCTGCACCCTGCAATCATAAACAGCCAGCAGTACGTTCAGTTATATGCCATACTGAATTCTGTAGGGTCTCATTCATCACATATGTGATTTGTGACAGCTGCCCAAGTTTTTCTGTGCTAATCAGGGCACTGTTGGTCAGGGGCTCATCAGTTCCTTTCTCTGGTGTTTGCCGGCACCTGTGTTACAACTGAAGAATGCAGAAGTTGATACATTGCGCATTTACAACCTAATCACTTCAGCGCTCAACTGCTTAAAAGATAGTAGGGGGACATACAGCAGCACATGGTTTTCATGCAACCATCTGTATGAACATATATCAAGTGATCCCCTTGTTCTTCAGCAGATAAAGGTGATAGTTGCACTTGGGAAAGATAAAACACGTGGGCGTGTAAGGGTGAGATTCTGTAAAGAAGAAAGCCTCTACCATGTTTTATTTATTATGATTGAAGAGATTATCTGCAACATGACTTATTCTATGTACGCACTATACTTGAGTTCTATGGTAAAAACATGTATGCGCAGATTTCTTGACAATTGTATAAATCTTGATTTGAAGAATTAAGTGCATACTATGTTTGGAATTATTTAGAATTGCATATTCACGATTTTACAGAAAACTAACTATTTTTTTGAGGAATACATGACTAACTTATCTTGGAGCACTGCAGTTAATCAGCTTAGTTTTATATGTGATGGTACTCTAGTGAGTTCTGACAGCATAAAACCTATGACAGTTAGTTTACCTCATTTTCACAGCGCAAGAAATTGTATGCCTACTAAATCTGTCTGATGGTGGAGGAGGGACGGTCTAGTTGTTACAGCAACATATGTATGGTTATGTGGTAAGACAATTCATATTTAACATCCTCATCTTTCCAGAAATAATATGCCTGTTAGTACAGTGAATGCGGCTTTGCATTTGAAATCTTAGATATTCGAACAAGCTCTAAATTTTCAGTTTGTTGCCAGTATGTTCATGTAATAGATAGCATCAGTGAGGTTGCGTCTCGCGTCTGCTGCATATGGCTAGCAGTTACTACATGGCCGAGACAAAAAGAAATGTTAGCAGTCCAAAAATGGTACTCCCTCCGATCCAAAATAAGTGTCGCAGTTTTGAACTGGAGCTAGTTCAAAATTGTGACACTTATTATTGATCAGAGGTAGTAGTTAAAAATATCTTATCTTTGATGGCTTGCAGGGTTCAGTTGGAAAACTTGCTGCTCTTTACACCATACCTCATCCCTGTACCATCCTTGCTTGTCAATTTCGTATGTTCTTGGGACTTGCAATGAATCTTTGCTGAAAACAGAGGGAGGACATCATAGATGGATACAGCTGCGATGCTGATGGATCGACAATCACTAAATTGCACCCCCCAGGAGGTGCACTGCGCCGTGCTGCATCATCATGATAAAGAGGTAACTGAATTCATGTCCACCTGGTCAGTTCTGATTTTGCTGGCAAATGCACGTAGCAGAGATAGACTTGTTTAACATGATGGTTCATACTTGAGTTCCTAATCATACTACCAAACCTGATATGCAACTGCTACCCAGAGCTTGTGAACATCATTATTACATTACGATTTGAGCTCCTACTAATGCTAGGCTTACTTTTAAGACATTTGTAGTAGCAAGTGCCGTACAAACATGAAACTGAAGGAGGCTAGCAAGAGAAGTGATCCATTGGTGTTAATTTTTTAAACCTCGAAGCATGACTTTTTCCAGAGCTGTGTTACTTATGGTACAAGTTAACAGACTTCTGCAGCCTTAACAAAGACCCACGTGGACATCTCACTTAAACAATATATTACTGATCTCAACGTCTTAATAACCTTATGCATAATTGCCTCGAGCAAAATGTGAATATCTGCCGATAACACTAGCTTTATAATTACATAGCTATGCTGTCTGTGGTGATAAGTTACTTGCACCTTATGTTCAGATGTTGGAAATTCATGCTAGTGAAGTGCGGTAGATCGCGTAAAAAATGGGGAGAGTTTGTTAACTCCACTGGAAGTAGTAGCAGACGGCGTGCATTCAGACAGGAAGAGAGGTTCAGGTGTAGATTGAAGAGAAGCAGAGGCTGCCGGTGGCACACTCTCTGTCAGTTGATGACAGCCATGTATGCTGACTTGCTCGTGTCTTATTGTTTCCTCTATCTATTACCGGAAGTCATGGGGAAGTCAATAGAAGTTGGCAAGTCCATGTCTAGCCTGATTTTGGTAATCTGTTGTTTTTAGTCGGTGGTAAAGAAAAGTTGTTTTCACGCCTTCAGTAAATAAATAGAAATGCCTGTAATTTTTTGCATTACCTCCAAACCTGTATTGTTCATATGCTATCATTGCTGAAATACGGGAGCCGTGTTAAGCGGGTGGCTAGTACTGAGTCGTGGTTGTGACGAAGAATTCAACTAGTAGTAAGTAAGGCTAGTGCTGAGTCCATGGCTAACCTGCATTGTTCACATGCTATCATCACTGCTTAAATATTGATGCCCGTCCTTGAAGCCGGAACTTGGTCCGGTCACCAGTAACAGTGACACAGTCACAGTGCCGTCTCATCCAGGGCAATTGATTCCAGGTCGCTTGATTGATCGCTACACTCTAGTGTTTTCTCGGAAGAAAAATGCTTCAAGTTGCAGTGGAATTCTACATCCTGCCAAGGCCAAGTTGGTTGAGACCAACTTGCTCGTGTTCCTGCCTGCGACCTACGTCATCGGCAACCGCGAGTCAAGATGATCAGCGGAGCAGCACTCGCTCGGAGCGTTCAAATCCATGGCATGGCTGGCATATCACGCGCTTCGGACCGAGAGTCTTACAAGTCACGATCTCCTCCCATGAAACGGTCGTAGGTTGCTCTTGTGCTGCCAACATGCAAGCATAACAATTCTTTAAATATGGTTATGCTAGCAGAACGGCACCGAAAATTCTCATGAATCTCAGCCACCTGAGCTTGCACATCATCAAACCCAAATTTACATTTAGCATGGAAAATAAATTGCAGTTGTAGCACATTCTTGGCCTTAGCTATGGGGTCAAGTATTGAGCTATGGTGGTGAAGACAAAAGTTTAGACCAGAGTCAGCTGGCAAACAGTAGCTAATGCCACTTACTACCAGATATCGTGTCGCCCTTGAACTCCGGCGCATTCCAAATAAGAAACACTACGTCTAAGTGGAGTTTTGCTCGTGCAAGCCATGTGGAGTAGTGACGGAGCGGCTTATCACACGTAAGACACTGCGAAAAATGTGACCCCATAACCAACTTTTTGCCAAGTTTTGAGCATTTTCTTGGAAGTTAGCTAGGGTTTTGACTTTGGACGAGCACGCCGCTCGTGTGGTCGATCGTGAAAATTCAGGCCAAGTTCGTAGTACTACAAGGACGGAGCTATGCATGCGTGCGTGCTTGAAAATTCCATGCAACGCGACGCGCGCGCGCAGGGGAAGGGAATTCCAGTGCTTTGATTTTGACCGTAACAGTGGACCTGTACGTGTCACGGACGACCGGAGCACGCATAACCGATGGCGAAGCAAAGCTTTCCGGCCTAATTAAGTATGTCTCCATCGATCTCCATGGAGTTAGTAGCTAGCTAGACCCCAAATCTGCCATGGCATCAAGGCGTTTCCCTGGTCAAACCCCATTTCCTCTCTCTTGTGATAATAATAATAATAATAATAATAATAATAATAATAATAATAATTCTTCCTCGTAGCTGGAGTGCTTTCGTTGCCCCTCCGGACGAGCGATTGAAATATGTAGTATGGAGCCATACGCTTCATAAGTGTATTTTGAAATCTTGAATGAGAAAATTTAACAGAAATGAAGCTTTTTAGGGATGAAAAGAAAACGATTTTGTTTCTTAAGGAAATATAGCACGTACTCCTACATTGTCATCACTCGTCGGAACTCACGAGCTCGCACCGGCACCGCGCGTGCCGGCGAGCTTGGTCCAACTAACCGGTCTGCCGGCTGACCGAAACGGCCGGCCGCTGCGCGAGCTCACCGGCACTTTGCCATGGATGTATATAGCGCTTGCTCTGGTCAACACGGCACGCTTCTGCCTTCGACCTTTGTTCGCCCCTGCGAGGCGGCGCATGCAGTTTGTTACGTTACCGCGCGCCATGGCACACAAAACTGTCCCATGACATTCATTACCTGGCCGTCAAGGAGACGACGGATGCATGCATGGTTCTTTTGATGGAATTCTACGACGCCATATCGACCGATCGATGGATCGCGCAATGAGTTTTCAAACTCATTCGACCGCGAGAGGTCAAAGGAAATGGAGCGCTTGTGTTGATCGACTACTTCAGGTCCATCCTAGTGCGGCACCTGCTGTTCCAAAGTCTTGAAAGCAGACCTAACAAGTACTAGGAGCAGTTGTGGGTCAGGTTTGGCAGCATGGTAATGATCTAGCCTCGAGTATTTTAATGGCAATAGGCATATATAATTGCCTCGTTTATGATGTGAATGCATCCCTTGATGACACTTGCCTTGTAGTTATACAGTGCAAGAAGATTTGCGCATACATATCCCAGGAAACGGTCTTGGAGGATCAATGGTGTGATGAACCATGGTCCCGAGCAACATTCTCAGAAAATACTGGAACTGATGTCGCTCATGTGTTTGATTGAACAGGAAGCGGAGGGTGCCGGTGGTGTCAGTCAGTTGACAACAGCCATGAATTTGATGTATATATCCATGCTGACCTGCTCCTGCCTACTGTTTTCTTCTAGTACTACGACCGAAAGTCAATGTGAGGTCAGCGGAAACCATACATGTAGTCATGGAAAAGTCTAGGGCTATTCTAATTTTGAAAAAAAAAATTCTGTGGTCGGCGATAGGGAAATCACATTCTCACGCCTCAGGTAAAAGCGATCTCGGCAATTTCTATCAGAGAGAGAGGGACAATATCTCTATCAATGTTTTCATTCCAGAACTAGGTTCGTGGAATTGGTATGAGATATTCTTGAGATTTGCAAAGTTCAGGGGGAGTAAAATCCCAAGTTATAACCCGTTGGTGATCCTCAAATCACTCATATTGTACTCTTTTTCCCTTTATGAGTTTTCCATGATGGTTTCTCATATAAGGTTTTTAATGAGACAATATAAATATAAGTGCGGATATATGCCATATTGGTTTCTCCTTATTTTTTTCCACTGGGTTTTAAAGGAGTTTTCGATGGCATATTATTATAAGGTTTCTCCTTAATTTTCCCACTGGGTTTTTGGAGGAGTTTTCAGATTGCAATATACATATGACGAATTGATCAAGGGGGAGTGTTGAGAAATAAAAACATGTGATCAATTGTATAGGAGGGATGCCTCCCGGGAGGTGTCTGTTGGGGAAGAGGTGTCTCCCCAACATACCCCTTCACTATGTATATAAGTGGGTCTCCCACATTGCAATAGAATGAGTGGATTTTTTGTGTCTTTCCTTTATCTCTTTTACTTTGATACTACAACAGATTGAACAGGAAGCGGAGGGTGCCGGTGGTGTCAGTCAGTTGACGACAGCCATGAATTTGATGTATATATCCATGCTGACCTGCTCCTGCCTACTGTTTTCTTCTAGTACTACGACCGAAAACTTTCTGTGGTCGGCGATAGGGAAATCACATTCTCACGCCTCGGGTAAAAGCGATCTCGGCAATTTCTACCAAAGAGAGAGAGAGGGACAAGGGAGCAACACAACATAAACCGAGATGAGATTGAGTTAAACCATGCCATGTTCTGGCTGGGTCGTCGCCGGCCGTGTTCAGCAGCTGAGTTGAGGAAGTGCCGCTGTTGCATTCAACCAGCAAGTAGTTACGCGACCAGTAGCATGTTACCTGTCGCGCAGGTCGGTGACAAAGAATTGACGGTCGAAAGCACCCTTCCTTCAAAGCTGGAAGCCTGGAATCGAGCCCGGCCGGGCCAACCGTACGTAGTCTTGTCTCATCCAGGATGTACAATTATTTGATTGATTGCTACAGTTACCTCGGGAGAAGAGAAAATTCTCCCGGCCGCGGTAGAGTTCCTCTGATGATCCCCGAAGTTGAGACAGCTTGGTCGTGTTTTTCCTGCCTCCGACCTACTCCGCCGCAGGTCAAAGACGGCCAGCCGTGCACCACTCGGGAAGTTGAAATTCATGGCGCATGCTCACGCGCGTCGGACACAGAGTTTTACAAGTCACAATCTCTTCCTGTCAACTGGTCGTGGGTCTTGACAAAGTTGGATCGACACCATCACTTGTTAATGATAAGAAAAGAGCATAATATAGTTTTTACGTACTGCATTATAGGTAACTGCAAATACAAAAAAAATAATCACGGCCACACGACACACGTACGGTGTTTTTCAACTAGGAGATCTCCACGGTGGCACCATACGCACGCAGGAATGTAATTTGCCATTTGCCCGAAACCGTGTCGCTCCTCAACTCTG
Source organism: Triticum monococcum (assembly GCA_034509565.1). Taxonomy (NCBI): domain Eukaryota; kingdom Viridiplantae; phylum Streptophyta; class Magnoliopsida; order Poales; family Poaceae; genus Triticum; species Triticum monococcum. Next base: position 166,407,254 of record CM067847.1, on the reverse strand, counting down.
CCCGCCGGTTTCAACTCTCACAACTAACAGATGCGAGTTTTGCTCCTGCAAGCTAGGTAGCTTGAGCAGCTTAACAATTATCACACGTACTCCTACTATGTAAGATGCTACGAAAAAGGTGCGAGCATGGTAACAGACGGTGGCAAGGTTTTGAGCAGTTTCTTGGAAATTGGCTAGGGTGGGATCGACTCCGGATAAACATTGAGAATTCAGGCCAAGTTCAGGACGGAATTCAAATGTTTTGACCGTATCAGTTGACAGGTACGTATCGGAGACGACCCCAGTACTACACAGTGTCGACGACAAACTAAATTAAGCTTCTCCCTAAATTAAGTACGCACAGTCCCTGTTGAACGCTAGGTCAAACTAGACCCCTGCCTAGTGCCTTGGCTCCCAAGGCGTTTCCCTGGTCAAAGTAAACCACATTTCCACGTATGTTAACATATATGGAGCTCCCCTAAAAAAACATATATGTACAGAAGGAAGTTTGTTACAAGAAAAATATAAATGTATTTTTGTTGCAGGCAACAGGTACATTGTACGCATTTGTTCCCATGCATCATGCTCTGGTCAAGACGTGCGACACGCTCGTGCCTTCGACGCTTCTTCGTGCGCGCGCAGTTTGTTACCTCTCCATGCGCGCGCGCGCACGCACGAACGCACCGCCTGGGCAGGAAGAAGAAGAATGGATCGCTTTCGTTTCGACGATGGAATTCTACGAGGGAATGCCCGATACCGACCGCGCGCGCTGGCCGGCCCTGCGTGCCGCGCGCACATTGACTTTTCATCAAACGGGACGGACGCGCGAAAGCCAGGTCGCCGCACGTAACCGGCATGCAACTTCCTGCCTAGTCTCCACGCCTCGCTAGCTCCATCGACCGCCTCTTCTCCCCTGCCCGCGTTATATATAGGCGCCGCCCGTTCATTCCAAGCTACTACCACCTCGTTGAAGAATTACATCTCGACGACATTGCCATAACCCAGCGTCGTGCAGCCCCCCTACAGGCTTGTTGCAAAGGGAGAAGCGACAGAAGAAGAAGGAAGCCAATTAGGTTGACGGGATCGATGGCCGCCGCGAGGAGGACGATGAGGCTCGCCGTGCCGGTGCTCGTGGCGGCGCTGCTGCTTCTGGTGGTGCTCGGCGAGGCGGCGCGGCCGCTGGGCGGCGCCGACTGGGCGGCCGCCGGGGGGACGCCGCTGCCTGGCGCGTCGGCGACCATGGCCCAGGCGCTCCGGCGGCTGTACACGCAGCGGCTGGGCGGGCCGGGCGCCTCGTGCACCACCAACAGCCCCAACGTCCCCTGCCCGCCGTAGAGGTCGACGCCGGACGACGGCGCGACTCGGCCGACGTCCTCCACGACCACCCCCTCCTCTCTCGGGTTCAAGCTTGTTTTTGACGGACCAGCCCGGGCGACGGTGGCGGGCTCACAGTGTGCGCATGTTCTTTATCCCTAGCTAGCTAGGCCGGCCGACTAGCCGCCGGCGGTCGACATGGTTTGATTGGTTGAATTCGTTGGTTGGTTTCTTGGAGATTTTTCCGTTGCCCGCGCGTGCTTTTCGCTTTCGCCGGGTGTTGATTTGTACAGAAGAAAACATACTCGTATACTTGGTAGGATCCTTTTGTTTTTGAATAAAACATAGGCAAGCTGCGAAAGTGTACCAGCAACACATGTATATACCTTTCTCTATAAAGTGACACATATTATATATGCTTTGTGATAATTTGTCAAATCTTAACAAAGCACAGTTATGTACTCTAACTCAAACAAAAAAAGAAAGTTATGTGCTCTGATTTGGGCTCGTGGATCAACAAAAACGTGTCACCTGTTCACCGTTCACGCATGCCTGGAAGTGTTTTTCTTCTTACAGAGAGCTTCATTGCACTTGCGTGGAAGTGGAAGCTGACATTCGCGTGCGTCACTCGTGGTCTCATGAGGCCAAAAGGCAGAACTTTTCACGACGCCACGTGTATGCCTACGGTGGCGTCAACCGTTTCTTGGAAGTAGTTGGGCACCCCGGCTCCATTTTGTCCTTCTCTCTCGGCTTGTTTGGCTGGCGGCGAATACAAGTCGTAGGCGGTGCTCACCTGGGCCAGTTCGAACTCCCGCTGGACGCCAGCATGGCCTCAGTTCCACGATAGCAGCTGCCGGCCTCACCGCAGCCATCAATTCTCATCTTTTTGTCGGCGGCCGGCGTTTCAACTTAGAGCGTCTACAGCCGGATTTTTCAAACCCCGATCTATACATCTGGATGGATGGCGCGGGCAAAAATTTCGACCCAAATGAATTTCTGAGAATTCAATTAGAGATGCCTCGATGTGAGATCGGTTTTATGTATCTAGCAAGATTGTTTTTTTTCCTGTGTGTGCGCGCATGCAGTTTGCTACTGCGCCATGACACACGGAGCGCCCTCGTATCGCGTATAGCGAGGCATAGGGAAGCCTCGCTACAAGCAGCCGCCCAGAATGGGTCGGCCAAGCCCGGGTCACAGGCCTCTAGCTTTTCTTTCCTCGCCTTTTTTATTTTTTGTTTTACTATTTTGTTTTTATTTTGCTTATATTTTTACATATATCCATTTAAAAATCACTTCACATATACAATTGAAAAATGCTAATCATGTATCTTCAAAATGTTACATGTGTATACAAAAATGTTTCGGATGTATATAAAAATGTACAATTTGTATGGAAATAACGTATTTAAAAAATATTCCCGATGATACAAAAAGTGTACAATTGTTTATACAAAACATTAGACATAAAAACTGTGTAAAATGTTAATTATGTATTAAAAATATATTAAACATGTATATACATAATATTACTGATGTATAAAAAATGTACAATGTGTATGCAAGAAATAGAGTTAAACATATGTATTAAAATTTTTAATCATGTAATACAAAATTGTTAAATATGTGTATTAGAAATTTTCCTCATATATACAGAAATGTAGAATGTGTACGAAAATAGTTCAATTAAAAATATTTGTTTGAAAAATATGTTAGTCATGTATTTAAAAAAATGTTTAGTGCGTATAGAAAATGTTTATTATTTAGGGAGAATGTTAGATGTGTATAATAATGTTCCTATTCTATATGAAAAGAGAACGTATCAACCGATGGAAACCAATAAGAGAAACAAAGAAAATATAAGAAACCAAAAAGAAACAAGGGGAATGAAACCAAAAAATAGAACCAAAGAAAACCAGTACAAAAATTGAAAATAGTGAAAATTGAGAAAGAAACAAAGGAAAACGATGAAAACCAAGAAAAAAACAAAGAAAGGAAAAAGAAAACAGAAAAAGCTAGTGAAAGCCGAGAAAGAATCGAAGAAAAATGAAAAGAAAAAACCCAATAAAAACCGTTTACGAAACAAAAAAACCTGATGAAAATATAAAGAAAAACAAATAATAAAGAAAGCCAACGAAGAAATAGAGAAAACCAAAATAGAAAATAAAAGAAAGGAAAAAAAAGAAAAACTCAGAAGAAATAAGTGGCGTTTCGGTCGATCAAATTGCTAAAAAACCGACAACAATGGGCTGCCCTAGTAGGTATAGACGAAGGAAACCCCTTCAAGGCTGGTCACTGTTGATTTTAGAATATGTTAGCGAGATATTTATCTTGATATAAGCAAGATATAGCGCTCGCGATGCCCACCGTTCCAATATTGCCTGGTCACTAAAGAAGAGGGCGTGGCTACAGGTAAGTCGACAGAAAATAAAATTAGGGTGAGTCGATTCGTTTGGGACGTCAGGTGCAAATCTAGCGGTATGCATCCCTTCTTCTTTCCCCAGCCGAACGTACCACCAAACGAACCGCCGACCATCACCGCCCGCGACCGGCGGCACTCACGCGCCTGCCTCGCCTCCCCGCCCTCCCCTCAACCGCCTCCCACCGCCACTGCCGTCGCCTCCGACCATCCTTCTAGCCCGACGATGGCCAATTTTTTCTGATGAACTTGCATCACCCCCACACCCCTAAGATGGATAATGGTGTAGCATTCTCCGGCGAGCTCCTTCCTTCCCTCCGACTCTTCCTTCCTTCACGCAAAATCAACCGACCTAAATTCTAAATTCAGGGGACTTACATCTAGCTATTGTGTGAAGAAGAAGAGTATACACGGACCGTTTTGATGGAATTCTACGACGCCATATCGATCGATCGATCGACGGGTCGCGCGCCTACGCGTCCACTGACTTTTCAAACTTGCGCGCGAACGCGAAACACCAAGTCGCCGCACGCAACTGGCATGCAACTTCCTCGATCGCCTCTCCTGCGCGCATTATATATAGGCTCCCGCGACCCATTCCATAGGCCATATAGCTACCTCGTAGCATACAAAGTTGCCTGCACACATTGCCAAGACCCAGCGTCCAAGTCGTACACACTTGTTGCAAAGAGGAGGAGGGTCAGAAGAAAGCTAAGGTTGACGACATGGCCGCCGTGAGGAGGATGAGGCTCGCTCTGCCGGTGATCGTGGCGGCGCTCGTGCTGCTGGCGGTGCTCGGCGAGGCGCGGCCGCTGGGGGGCGCCGACTGGGCGGCCGCCGGAGGGACCCCGCTGCCGGCCGCGGACGGCGGCGCGTCCACCGTGGTCCAGGCGCTCCGGCGGCTGTACATGCAGCAGCTGGGCGGGCCGGGCCCGTCGTGCGGCACCAACAGCCCAAACGTCCACTGCCCGTAGATGGCCGAGGCCGAGCGCCGCAGCTCGGCCAGCGTGCGTACGTCCTCTCGTGTTTGAAGTTCCAACGTGTTTTTGGCGACCCCGGTGGTAGATTCTGGTGATCGACTGTAGGATTGGATTCGTTGCTTGGTTTGTTGGTGATTTTTGCCCACCCGTACGTCTACGCTAGTTGGCACTTTGTACATACTACATACAAAAGGAAATACACACATATATTACGTAGGATTCTGTCTGAATAAAACTGTAAAACATAGGCAAGCTGCAGAAGCATCAGCAATACATTTGTATTTACATTACATATGTAAACCTTTGTTTATGATTTTTCTTTTTGAGAATCAACCTTTGTTTATGAATTGAATTGATACTCTAGTCTACTTCCTCATAAGTTCTCAAATCTTGACCAAGAAAAATTCTGTGTATTTTGCTACGTATGCATGCGTGGAAGTATTTTTTTTTGAGACAAATGGATGCCTGGAAGTGGAAGCTGACATTCGCATGCGTCACCCGTTGCCTCATGCGGCCAAGAGGCAGAACGTGTCATGACCCCACGTGTGAGGCCATGGTAGGCTCAGCCGTTTCTTGGTACGCAGCTGGTTGGGCTTCCGTTTTGTCCTTCTCGGCTTTGTTTGACTGGCGGCGAACGAAAGTCCTCCTAGGCGGTGCTCAACTGGGCCAGTTCGAGCTCTGCTGGACGCCTCACCGGCGTCAACGTGACCTCAGTTCACCTTAGCTCGGCCATTAGAGCATTTATAGCCGGACTTCTCAAATTAATCAGACGGACATAAGAATCACTGACCGAACAAAAAAGAAAAGTAAAAAGTAGTAAAAAATTGATTTAACTGGACCCCTCGTATCATCCCTATACGTTCGGATTGTCCGCGAACCCTCATATGCATCTCAAATATAGGGAGGATATAAGGGCTTGCGGACACCCCGGGCGCACCCGGTCAGTCCGTCACGTAGGACACGTCCTCATCCCGAACCATTTTTTTCTATTTCTTTATTCATTCTTTTCTTTCCCTCTCTTTTCATCTTCACCAATCGCACGCACGTGACCGGACATATAAAAAAGAAAATGAGTAGCTATACGCACGAATAAATAAAGGTTTAAAACGGACATACCCGATCATTGACCAAGCGCGTCCACGAACGTTTGAGAGGTTAAATTAAAGAAACGTGGTTGAAGATGCTCTCACTGCTCATCTTTCTCGTCGGTGGCCGGCAGCACCCCCGGTCTTCCTTTAGCCAGTGATGTACGGATCAACTTTATTTGGCGACATAGCGTGGATTTTCTCAACATTTCAAAAGAGTTTGTTCGCTAAAAACTGATGCCCCAAGTCCTCAACGTGTCCATGCCGCCCGGTTGCCAAAGACTTGGACGAGAGGCTTCACCGGCGTGACGCGTCTCGGGGTAATTAGTCTCACTGAAATATGAAGACAAAGAAAAGTATCGTTGAAACATGATTCATGTTAATGGATGATCCAACTTCTCATGTGAGAGGTTGGCATGGTTCTATCGGGGAGTAGATTCTCTACGACGTGACTATTCTTTGCTCTCATCACTAATGAGCACGGAAACCCATCAGTAATACTGCTAACCACATAGGGGCAGCCGATCACCTGTAAGTGATAAATAAATCAATATAAGAAAAATCCTAGACCTATGGATATAGATCCTTAACCAGTGAAAACTAGAGGATAACCCACGCCTTATTGCGGGAATTGGTTGATGAAAATTTGGGTTGATAACATGAGAATAAAAATACAAAATACAAAGGACTTATTATATTTGATTATGTGTAGTGGTAACAATAGTTGTTGAATATAAGTAGAACAATTCAATGGATTTTTTTCGCATGAATGGTGTAGTGGATCTTTTCCCATGCATGGTTGAATGGTGTAGTGAGTCTTTTCCCACGCATGATTGTATGGTGAGGTGGCATGCTTGCATGTTGAGAAAATAAGTTAGTGGGGATGAATCTTTTCGATATATATGATTTTTTTTGGGAGGGGGAGGGGGGGGGGGGGGGGGGGGGGAGAGGGGGTCATCGGCCAGTTTACCATTTTTGTAAATATAATAACGACAGAGTTTCAATAGAAAAAGTCACCATTGATAGGCCCCAAATATGGCCGATACCATTGACGACCCACTACCTCACCACGCTCTCCTGTCCACAACTAATTAAGAAACCCAAAATCCATCTGTCAATAACTTACGAGGCCACTTGAGCACCCTTCCTGCCATTTCATATAAAAGCCCCTACCAAAAACTAACCCTAAGCCATCATGATCCTCCCCCACCAAGTTGCGCAACACCTTAGTCCTCCCCCCCAATCATTTCTCTACTTCCCCACTAATTCCTCAATTCTCCACCATGTGCCACCTTCGTGCTATGACCAACACCAACACCTCGCTCTAGATAGCCATGGTCGATGCTGCCACCTCCATCTATGGTCCTGTGATGGTAGTCGAGATCAACCTCAACAATGCTAACCCCACAATGTCTTCTCGGACATCTCTCTGTGTGCGCTTCCTCCGTGAGCTCGACCCAATGACGACAATGGTGACTCCCTGATCTAGGCATTGGCAAAAAATGGGCCCCGATGGCGGCGGGGCACATGTGTTGTGTAGTTCAGCCTTGAACCACACGAGATGCAATAGTGAGTGCCACAGTCATCGTGCTCTTGTCTCTTCGACGACATGCTGCTACTCAAATGAACTATCACTAGGCAACAATTGTTAGGCCTCAAAGTGTAGAGGTTTACAGCAAGTGGTAACCTTCCCTCAATTGAGGAACCAAGTATCAATCCATAGAGATAACACTGCTTGTTTCTCCTTTTTCATCCCTTTCTTGCATGCTTGTTGTACTAGCCTTTGTGGATCTAGTTTCAGTTGTCGTGATGCTACATTTCAGTTTGAGTCTCGCTTTTGGAAACATATCTCGCTTTCTAGTATCATTCTTTTGAGGTGGCAGGGCCCTGTGTGGTACCTATTTGGCTCCCTCTGTTTTAATTCTTATCGCCTCTTTCTTATCCTTGTGAAATATTGGCAGTTTCTTTAATGGAAGTCGACGAGGCATGCTCATTGTTTCAAAAAAAAAAACAGAGACAAGAACTGCAAAACAAATTAAGAACCCACAGTCGCACTAATCTTGCTAGTTGCAACAAGTTATGAGCAGATAATGTGTTTGGAAGCATTTATATATTTTGAACTAAATAATAACTAGAAATAAAAAGGCATCTATAAATGTGTCTGGAAGGCTTCTTATGGAGGAAATTGGACCGGAGCTCATATGTTCACTAGTAGCATATTCCAAAGTAGTAATGACAAACACAAATATTCATGATAAATCATGGATGCTAGCATCATGTTACATTAAAGGCGAGGTTGGGCCGTCCTTTAGGAATGTGCGGGGGGTACAACAGGGTGACCTATGGCCGCCCCTTCTATTCAACATAGTTTTCGATGCTTTGGCAGCAATGCTTGATTGCACTAAAGAAGCGGGTCATATTCAGGGAGTTGCGTCCATGGTGGTGCTTGGAACACTCTCGCATCTATAATATGCAGATGATGCACTAATCCTCACCCGAAACTCTTTGACTGGGATTACTGATCTTAAGTTCCTCCTCATGTGCTTTGAGTCCATGTTAGGACTTAATAAATTAAAAGAGTGTGGCTATTATCACTAAGGATGACCTTGAATGGCAACTTAGGGATGCACAGATGATGAACTGCAAGATGGTCCATTCTCATCGCATACCTAGGCATGCCCATTTCTAACCATGCCTTGAGAATTGTGGATTTGAGCCGGTAGTGGGCAAGGTGGTCGGTAGGATTGAGCCATGGCAAGGCACGATCCTTGTCTCAGGAGGGAGGCTTGTGCTTATTAACCACCACCTCACCAACATTTCTATGTATGTAATGGGATTTTACCTCTTGCAAGATGGGGTTCATGAAAATTTAGACAAAGTGTCATCCTATTTCTTCTGGGACGAGATGGATAAATAAAAGTACCACATGGTTAAGTGGCTGGCCTATGATCCCTGAAGAGGTTGACGGTCTTGGGTTGATCATTAATAAGATAATGAATTGGTGCTTTATTGTTAAGTGGGCATGGAAAATCCCGTCAGGCCATGGGGACTTTGGCAACAAATCTTTATGAATAAAACTTTCCCAGGGCGGGCTTGAGATTAGCTTGAACATCAAAACAACACAGTATGCGAGGGCAGTGGGGAAATTCAACCTCTCCTTAGGTTGGGGAATAAATTCGCGGTGCTTAATGGGCAATTGGCCAAATTTTGGCTTGATCAGTGGATTAGTGATGAGCCACTCCGCGATTAATACACACGCCCGCTTTCCATCATGGGCAACCCTGATGCCTTATTGATGGGTCTTTGGGGTGGATAATTGGCGGATTCTGAGTTTTAGGCATTCACTTGGTCAATCAGAGACATATGAATGACATCATCTTCAAAGTGAGGTAACCAATACAAGGTTCTCATCGGGGAGGAGTATACCTTCGTGGAAGTTGGAACCCTCTGGGGTGTTTTCCACGGGATTCTTATACAAAGAAAATTTTAAAACTGTGCACCGATGCAAGGTGATGGGTATATGGAAAGCTCGGATTCCTGCAGAAATTAAGATATTTTGTGGCAAGTGGCCAAGAACTGAATCCATAGTGGGGAGTCCTCAAAAGACATGGCTCGGGAGACGGAAAATTTGTATGGTGTAGAGAGGACAAAAAATGTAAAAATATTCTCTTCTATTGTATCGTTGCAATATTTGTTTGGAGTTTTATTATTGAGGCCATGGGGTGCTCCTTTAATAAGTAGGGTTCACCAATTTCCATCAACTTATCCAGGAACCTTAGGCTGCGATAGACGTTTACATTGGTCTGACTTGGCGGCTATATATAGCTTGGGCGTTATGGACAACTCGTAACAAAGCAGTTACAGAGGGTGTGTTTTCAAACATCCGACTGACCTTGTGTACAAAATTGTCAGGCTTCTGCAGCTCTAGAGACTGTTGGGACGACAACAGATCAGCCTAGACAGGATCGACTTATCAATAACATGCACTGTAGAAATGTTATGCCCTATGGGCCACCTCATCGTAGGCCAACAACGACTACGGGAGCCAGTCGTGCGTCTAGGTGGGCTACGGATAGTTATCCATGGGAGAACCGAGGATCATTGTGGTCTCCTTCACCTTTTCTCATAGGCGTTGTGTCACTATTTCCGATCATTTACGACCTTGTATCGAACCTTTTTTTGTTTTTGCTTCGAACTTGTAGTTCTAAATTGTCAAGGGCCTTAGTTTAAGGTCGAGCAAGCGCCTCCGTTGTACAAAGAACGTGTCATCTAATAGACGATGCTTCACTTAGGGTGTCTCATCGGTCATAACCTGTTCAATACCGTAGGCTCTTTACACTTTTCAATTAGTCTAGGTTGTGCAAATTTGGTTTTGTGTTGTTTGTTTCTTCACCGCCGGCTAGTTGGAACGTTGAGACGTAAAAGAAGGAGTTAGACATTATTCGCGATGTAGAGCTGTCAACTTTAACGATCTTTGATGCAACTTTTGGTTTTACTTGGTCAATCTTTCTTTATGATGTCTATTTGCTTTCCTTTTTGAAAAGGAGGTCGAAACACTTGGCCTCTGCATTGTGTGATGCACACAGCCATATGATGTCTATTTTTTGCGATGTCGATTTGTTAGTGGTGTTTTTTTGTACCTTCAAACCTGTTGTAAATTAATAATTTGTTTTAGTATCTTCAAACCTGTTGTAAATTAATAAATTAAGTCACATAGTGTTCAAAAGTTTTGAGATAGCGGCTAAAGTTTTGGCTAACCGGTTTAATGACGTCTTGCCAATTCTTATCTCTGAGAAGCAAAGTGCTTTTGTGCCAGGACCGCTGATCACGGATAGTGTCCTTATCTCTTATGGGTGTATACATTCCATCAGATAGAGGAAATGGAAAATGTGCCTATGTGCAGTAAAACTGGATATGACAAAGGCATATGACTGGGTACAATGGGCTTTTCTAGAATCTATGATGTCTAAATTGGGCTTGTCGAGGAGGTGGATTGAGATGATTATGAACTGTGTTAATTCTGTCAAGCTCTCTGTTCGGCTTAATAATGGAGTGTTAGATGTCTTTGCTACCTCTTGAGCACTGCGTTGGTTTTCTCTTGAAGAGGAAAGGGTGATGCAGCAAAGTAGCGTAAGTATTTCCCTCAGTTTTTGAGAACCAATGTATCAATCCACTAGGAGGCTATGTGCGAGTCCCTCGCACCTACACAAAACAAATAAATTCTCGCAACCAACGCGATAAGGGGTTGTCAATCCCTACACGGTCACTTACGAGAGTGAGATCTGATAGATATGATAAGATAATATTTTTGGTATTTTTATGATAAAGATGCAAAATAAAATAAAAGGCAATGAAAATAACTAAGTGTTGGAAGATTAATATGATGGAAGACAGACCCGGGGGCCATAGGTTTCACTAGTAGCTTCTCTCAAGAGCATAAGTATTTTACGGAGGGTTAACAAATTACTATTGAGCAATTGACAGGATTGAGCATAGTTATGAAAATATCTAGGTATGATCATGTATATAGGCACCACGTCCGAGACAAGTAGACCGACTCCTGCCTGCATCTACTACTATTACTCCACACATCGACCGCTATCCAGCATGCATCTAGAGTATTAAGTTCATAAGAACAGAGTAACGCCTTAAGTATTTTCCTCAGTTTTTGAGAACCAAGGTATCAATCCAGTAGGAGACTACACGCAAGTTGCCTAGTACCTGCACAAACAATCAAGAACCTCGGAACCAACGCGATAAAGGGGTTGTCAAACCCTTCACGACCACTTGCAAAAGTGAGATCTAATAAAGATAATAAGATAAATATTTTTGGTATTTTTGTTTTATAGATTGGAAAATAAAGATTGCAAAATAAATAGTAAACTAGAATTATAGATCAGAAACTTATATGATGTAAAGTAGACCCGGGGGCCATAGGTTTCACTAGTGGCTTCTCTCATGATAGCATATATTACGGTGGGTGAACAAATTACTGCCGAGCAATTGATAGAAAAGCGCATAGTTATGATGATATCTAAGGCAATGATCATGAATATAGGCATCACGTCCGTGTCAAGTAGACCGAAATGATTCTACATCTACTACTATTACTCCACACATCGACCGCTATCCAACATGCATCTAAATTATTAAGTTCATAAGAACGGAGTAACGCATTAGGCAAGATGATATGATGTAGAGGGATAAAGTCAAGCAATATGATATAAACCCCATCTTTTTATCCTCGATGGCAACAATACAATACGTGCCTTGTTGCCCCTACTGTCACTGGGAAAGGACACCGCAAAATTGAACCCAAAGCTAAGCACTTCTCCCATTGCAAGAAAGATCAATCCAGTAGGCCAAACCAAACTGATAATTCGAAGAGACTTGCAAAGATAACCAATCATACATAAAAGAATTCAGAGAAGATTCAAATATTGTTCATAGATAAACTTGATCATAAACCCACAATTCATCGGTCTCAACAAACACACCGCAAAAGAAGATTACATCGAATAGATCTCCACAAGAGAGGGGGAGAACTTTGTATTGAGATATTGTTCCGAAAATCACGTTCCCGAAGGTTTCATTCCGTTTGGACTCCGTTTGATATTCTTTTTATGCGAAACTCTGAAATAGGCAAAAAACAGCAATTCTGGGCTGGGCCTCTGGTTAATAGGTTAGTCCCAAAAATAATATAAAAGTGAATAATAAAGCCCAATAATGTCCAAAACAGAAGAAATATATCATGGAGCAATCAAAAATTATAGATACGTTGGAGACGTATCAAGCATCCCCAAGCTTAATTCCTGCTCGTCCCCGAGTAGGTAAATGATAAAAACAATTTTTTTGATGTGGAATGCTACTAGGCATAATTTCAATGTAATTCTTCTTAATTGTGGCATGAATATTCAGATCCAAAAGATTCAAGATAAACGTTTAATATTGACATAGAAATAATAATACTTCAAGCATACTAACCAAGCAATTATGTCTTCTCAAAATAACATGGCCAAAGAAAGTTCATCCCTACAAAATCATATAGTTTAGTCATGCTCCATTTTCGTCACACAAGAATGCTTTCATCATGCACAACCCCGATGACAAGCCAAGCAATTGTTTCATACTTTAGTAATCTCAAACTTTATAAACCTTCATGCAATACATGAGCGTGAGCCATGTATATAGCACTATGGGTGGAATAGAGTATAATGATGGGGGTTATGTGGAGAAGACAAAAAGGAGAAAGTCTCACATCAATGAGGCTAATCAATAAGCTATGGAGATGCCCATCGATTGATGTTAATGCAAGGAGTAGGGATTGCCATGCAACAGATGCACTAGAGCTATAAATGTATGAAATCTCAACAAAAGAAACTAGTGGGTGTGCATCCAACTTGCTTGCTCACGAAGACCTAGGGCACTTGAGGAGGCCCATTGTTGGAATATACAAGCCAAGTTCTATAATGAAAAAAATTCCCACTAGTATATGAAAGTGACAAAACAAGAGACTCTCTATCATGAAGATCATGGTGCTACTTTGAAGCACAAGTAGGGAAAAAGGATAGTAGCATTGTCCCTAGTCATTTCTGTTTTTTGGCCTTCTTCTTTTTTTGGCCTTTCTCTTTTTTATTGGGACAATGCTCTATTAAATGATGATCATCACACTTCTATTTATTTATAACTCAATGATTACAACTCGATACTAGAACAAGGTATGCCTCTATATGAATGCCTCCGGCGGTGTACCGGGATATGCAATGAACCAAGAGTGACATGTATGAAAGAATTATGAACGGTGGCTTTGCCACAAATACTATGTAAACTACATGATCATGCTAAATAATATGACAATGATGAATGTGTCATGATAAACGGGATGGTGGAAAGTTGCATGGCAATATATCTCGGAATGGCTATGGAAATGCCATAATAGGTAGGTATGGTGGCTGTTTTGAGGAAGATATAAGGAGGTTTATGTGTGAAAGAGCGTATCATATCACGGGGTTTGGATGCACCGGCGAAGTTTGCAGCAATTCTCAATGTGAGAAAGGGCAATGCACGGTACCGAAGAGGCTAGCAATGATGGAAAGCTGAGAGTGCGTATAATCCATGGACTCAACATTAGTCATAAAGAACTCACATACTTATTGCAAAAATCTACAAGTCATCAAAAACCAAGCACTACACACATGCTCCTAGGGGGATAGATTGGTAGGAAAAGACCATCGCTCATCCCCGACCGCCATTCATAAGGAGGACAATCAAAGAACACCTCATCTTTCAAATTTGTTACATAACGTTTACCATACGTGCATGCTACGGGACTTGCAAACTTCAACACAAGTATTTCTCAAATTCACAACTACTGAACTAGCACAACTTTAATATCACTATCTCCATATCTCAAAACAATCATCAAGCATCAAACTTCTCTTAGTATTCAAAACACTCATAAGAAAGTTTTTACTAATCTTGAATACCTAGCATATTAGGATTATTTAAGCAAATTACCATGCTATTTAAGACTCTCAAAATAATCTAAGTGAAGCATGAGAGATCAATAGTTTCTATAAAACAAATCCACCACCGTGCTCTAAAAGATATAAGTGAAGTACTAGAGCAAAACTATATAACTCAAAAGATATAAGTGAAGCACATAGAGTATTCTAATAATTTCTGAATCATGTGTGTCTGTCTCAAAAGGTGTGTACAGAAAAGATTATTGTGGTAAACTAAAAAGCAAAGACTCAAATCATACAAGACGCTCCAAGCAAAACATATATCATGTGGTGAATGAAAATATAGCTCCAAGTAAAGTTACCGATGGAAGTAGACGAAAGAGGGGATGCCTTCCGGGGCATCCCCAAGCTTTGCATTTTTGGTATCCTTAGATTATCTTGGGGGTGCCATGGGCATCCCCAAGCTTAGGCTCTTGCCACTCCTTGTTCCATAATCCATCAAATCCTTACCCAAAACTTGAAAACTTCACAACACAAAACTTAAAGTAGAAAATCTTGTGAGCTCCGTTAGCGAAAGAAAACAAAAGACCACTTCAAGGTATTGTAATGAACTCACTCTTTATTTATATAGGTGTTAAACCTACTTTATTCCAACTTCTCTATGGTTTATAAACTCTTTTACTAGCCATAGATTCATCAAAATAAGCAAACAACACACAAAAACAGAATCTATCAAAAACAGAACAGTATGTAGTAATCTGTAGCTAGCGCAAGATCTGGAACCCCAAAATTCTAAAATAAATTTCTGGACGTGAAGAATTTATCTATTAATCATCTTCAAAAAGAATTAACTAAATAGCACTTTACAAATAAAAATGGCAGCAGTTCTCGTGAGCACTAAAGTTTCTATTTTTTACAGCAAGATTAACAAGACTTTCGCCAAGTCTTCCCAACGGTTCTACTTGGCACAAACACTAATTAAACAC
The DNA here is from genome assembly GCA_034509565.1 of Triticum monococcum. NCBI lineage: Eukaryota > Viridiplantae > Streptophyta > Magnoliopsida > Poales > Poaceae > Triticum > Triticum monococcum. Next base: position 166,392,029 of record CM067847.1, on the reverse strand, counting down.
ACAAAAACACAACCAAAATAGAGGCTAGATAAATTATTTATTACTAAACAGGAGCAAAAAGCAAGGAATAAAAATAAAATTGGGTTGCCTCCGAACAAGCGCTATCGTTTAACGCCCCTAGCTAGGCATAAAAGCAAGGATAGATCCAGGTATTTTCATCTTTGGTAGGCAATCCATAAGTGGCTCTCATAATAGATTCATAAGGTAATTTAATTTTATTTCTAGGAAAGTGTTCCATGCCTTTCCTTAACGGAAATTGGAATCTAATATTTCCTTCCTTCATATCAATAATTGCACCAATCGTTCTAAGGAAAGGTCTACCAAGAATAATAGGACATGAAGGATTGCAATCTATATCAAGAACAATAAAATCTACGGGCACATAGTTCCTATTTGCAACAATAATAAGATCATTAATTCTTCCCATAGGTTTCTTAATAATGGAATCCACAAGGTGCAAGTTTAAAGAGCAATCATCAAAATCACGGAACCCTAACAAATCACACAAAGTATTTGGAATCGTGGAAACACTAGCACCTAAATCACACAAAGCATAGAATTCATGATCTTTAATTTTAATTTTAATAGTTGGTTCCCACTCATCATAAAGTTTTCTAGGGATAGAAACTTCCAACTCAAGTTTTTCTTCATAAGATTGCATCAAAGCATCAACGATATGTTTGGTAAAAACTTTATTTTGACTATAAGCATGGGAAGAATTTAGCACGGATTGCAACAACGAAATACAATCTATCAAAGAGTAGCTATCATAATTAAATTCCTTGAAATCCAAAATAGTATGTTCATTAACATCTAGAGTTTTGATCTCTTCAATCCCACTTTTATCAAATTTAGCATCAATATCTAAAAACTTCGAATTTTTGGAACACCTTATAGGTAAAGGTGGATCATATTCAGTCCCATCATTATCAAGATTCATATTGCAAAACAAAGATTTAATAGGGGACACATCAATAACTTTTAGATCTTCATCTTTATTATCATGGAAACTAGGAGAACACGCTCTTATAAAGGTGGATCACACAAAGCATAGAATTCATGATCTTCATCTTTATCTTCATCTTTGGCTCCGTCTCTGATCGTTTGGGGGTACTTAGGTATATATAGGAGGAAGGAGTACGTCGGTGGAGCAACAGGGGGCCCATGAGGGTGGAGGGCACGCCTGGGGGGGGGGGGGGTAGGCGCGCCCCCTACCTCGTGGCTTCCCTGTTGGTTGCTTGACGTAGGGTCCAAGTCTCCTGGATCATGTTTGTTCCGAAAATCACGTTCCCGAAGGTTTCATTCCGTTTGATATTCTTTTTCCGCGAAACTCTGAAATAGGCAAAAAACAGCAATTCTGGACTGGGCATCCGGTTAATAGGTTAGTCCCAAAAATAATATAAAAGTGAATAATAAAGCCCAATAATGTCCAAAATAGAAGATAATATAGCATGGAGCAATCAAAAATTATAGATATGTTGGAGACGTATCAGTCTTTTCTCCATCCCGATATCTACGGCATGGTAACCCCCTATCCCCTTATTTGTTCCTTTTTGTGTTGAAGGTTTCTTTGCTCTTCTCAATAGGGCTCAATGGGATAAGAGGATTCGGGGAGTTGATTTCGGGAGGGACGACCCTCATGTTACTCATTTGTTTTTTGCAGATGACATCATTGTGTTCCTAGAAGCGGATGATAATAGTATGTTGGAACTAACTCAAATTCTGCTAACTTATGAGGAGGCTTCTGGTCAAAGAGTCAATTTATAGAAATCTTCTATATTTTTTGGAAGGGGTTGTGTGGATACCACTAAGGAATCTTTGAAACAAATTGTTAATATTTCTTCCGAAGCTCTCAGTGAGAGGTACCTTGGTTTGCCAACAGTGGTTGGGTGGTCAAAAGAGGGCTGTTTTAAGTATGTCAGGGAAATATCTAGTGCCAAAATGTCTGGTTGCAAGGGTCAAGTGATCTCTAAGAAAGGAATAGTGGTGTACGTTAAATCTATCCTACAAGCCACCCCTACATATGCTATGAGCTGTTTTCAGTTCACCAAGAAATTGTGCCGGAATCTAACATCTATCTCTTCAAACTTTTGGTGGGGAGCATAACATGGCAATCGTAAGGTGCATTGGGTTGCATGGGAGAATACGTGCAAGAGCAATACTGTGGGAGGGATGGGTTTTAGGGATTTGGAAGCTTTCAACAAACCTCTTCTTGCAAAAAAAAGCGGGGGAGGCTCATTAATGTCCCAACTTCTTTGTGTGCTCGTGTTTTGAAAGCAAGACTCTACCCCATGTGTGATTTCATAGAGATACCGGCCCCAAGGAGTGCATCCACTACATGGAAGAGCATCATTCATGGAGGCCTACTGCTAAAAGAAGGACTAGTTTGGCGTGTTGGTGATGGATCCAAAATCAAGGTGTGGACGAATAACTGGATTCCTAGAGAGGTGATGATGAGGCCGATTTGAGCAAAAGATGCACAAAATATTAATCACGCTGATGATCTTGTAGACTACTCAGGGAAGAATTGGGATCTTCCAACCTTGCAGCGTGTGTTCCATGATAGTGATGTTGCATACGTAAGTCAAATTGCTACCGGAGGGCTGGGAAGAGACGATATGCTAGCATGGATTTACACGAAGAATTGTCAATTCACTGTCTGATCGGCATATCATCTAGAGATGAAGATCAAGGAGTTGAGCTTGGGGGCCACAGAATGTTCTTCATCGGCGGCCATGCATGCTGGATGGAATTAGCTTTGGTGCACGAATGTCCATGGGAAGGCAAAAGTTCACTGTTGGAGGACGCTAAAGAATAGATTGGCGGTGGGTGTAGAGTTACATAGGCGTCATATAAAACCTAGTATATTCTGCTTAGCATGTGGGCGAGAAGAAACAATTCTACACCTTTTTGGAGGTGTCCCTATGCCAAGCTCTACTGGGAGCTTGTGCGCGAGAAGATAGGTATTGGTTCAGTTTTCTGTCCACCGATCTTTGTACAGCCCCAACAACAACTTGCTAGATGGCTTCTTCACTGGTAGGGTAAGAATAAGGAAGTACGAGCTTATATCATTTGTGGTTGGCACGGAATGCAGCGAGAGAACACTATTTTCGAGCGGGCACAAGAGTTGGTTGAATGGGGTTTTAGACTTATTGACGAGTGGCTAAACGTTAATGCAACGAAGGGGACTGCCCCGGCCATGCAAAGGGATGATCGCTGGATGCCACCAGAGGACAGTTGGATCAAAATCAATTTAGATGGATTGCTAAAGAAGGACGGAACTTGAGGCGGAGCTGGTGCTGTAGTGCGTGATCATAATGGTATCTTCACCGCGGGTGCTTGCCATGCTTTTGTCCATGTTTCTGTTCCTGAAAATGTGGAGCTCTTAACCTTTCGAAGAGGGCCGCAGTTGGCATCTGAACTTGGTTTCTTCAAGTTTATGCTTGAAACAGATAACCAGGACGTGGCTCGAGTGCTAAATTCAAAGGATCTTGATCGCTCCAGGTTCGGTCCTTTCTTTCAGGAGATTAAGGGGATGCTATATGGCGTTGCCGAGGTTCGCATGGTCTGCATTGAGTATATTGATTAATTAGAAAACATAGGATAGACTAGAAATTATTTCAGCTTGTCTTGTACTCCTATATATTTTTCCCTAATAATAAAGCAGCTATTGCTTCTGCCCGCTTGGTCGCCGTCACGGTGGTTTTGCAACAAAGTCCCTGTAGTTTTTGATAATTGAACCCGCTGCCCCATTTTAAGTGAGAAAGGTTTTGTTTTGGAATTTCGCATGAGAAACCCTGTAGTTTTCTATATTCTACCCGCGGTCCTAAATGTTCTATAGCACGACGAAGACGAGCGGATCGGGCGCCGCGACGGTGAGCAAGCGGGCATCCACTCAGACTGATCACCACCCGCTCGCGATCAGCCTCATCTACTCAGTGCGACTGATCTGGCCCTTCGGTTGCGCGCGCCTTCGAAGATCCCGTGAAGACTGTCCCCGAGTATAGAGCGCCCTTCCACCGATCGAGCAACGGGCTGCCGCTACATTACGACATCAGGCCACAGCGCTGCCACCCTGTGGTCCTCCCAGCGACTGCACCGACTCGCGCGTCGCCCCTTCGGGCCGTACTGTCGCGACACGCGGTCCCCGTTGCCGCCTCAAGGCCGTCCCCGTGGCTGCACCGACCCGCACTCCACCACTGCGCCGCCCCTTTCGCCCGTAGCGCCGCGGCCCGCGGTCCTTGCTGCCGCCCCGAAGCCTTCCTACCGCCGCTTTGACCCGCTTACTGCCGCTGCGTCGCCCCTTCGGGCTATAGCGCTGTGATACGTCCATTTTGCATCATGTTTTCTTACTGTTATTTATAATGTTTTTATCCATAATAATGTTTTTGGAGTAATTCTAATGCCTTTTCTCTTATAATTTGCAAGGAACACACCAAGAGGGAGAATTCCGGCAGCTGGAAATCTGGACTTGGAAAAGCTATGTCAGGCCACCTATTTTGCACAACTCCAAATGAGCTGAAACTTTACGGAGATTTTTTGTGGATTATTTGAGAAATACTGGAGCCAATAAACACCAGAGGGGGGCTACCAGGTGGGCACAACCCACCTGGGCGCACCAGGCCCCCAAGCGCGCCCTGATGTGTTGTGGCCTCCTCGGCCCACCTCCGATGCCCATCTTTTGGTATATAAGTGGTTTTTACCTAGAAAAAAAATAAGAGGAGGACTTTTGGGATGAAGCGCCACCGCCTCGAGGCGGAACTTGGGCAGGAGCACTTTTGCCCTCCGGCGGAGTGATTCCGCCGGGGGAACTTCCCTCCTGGAGGGGGAAATCATCGTCATCATCATCACCAACAACTCTCCCATCTTGGGGAGGGCAATCTCCATCAACATCTTCAACAACACTATCTCCTCTCAAATCCTAGTTCATCTCTTGTGTTCAATCTTGTTACCGGAACTATAGATTGGTACTTGTGGGTGACTAGTAGTGTTGATTACATCTTGTAATTGATTACTATATGGTTTATTTGGTGGAAGACTATATGTTCAGATACATTATACTATTTAATACCCCTCTGATATTGAGGATGATTATTAGTTATGAGTAGTTACTTTTGTTCTTGAGGTCACGGGAGAAATCATGTTGCAAGTAATCATGTGAACTTGATATGTGTTTGATATTTTGATAGTATGTATGTTGTTATTTCCTTAGTGGTGTCATGTGAACGTCGACTACATGACACTTCATCATATTTGGCCTAAGGGAATGCATTGTGGAGTAGCAATTAGATGGTGGGTTGCGAGAGTGATAAAAGCTTAAACCCTAGTTTATGCGCTACTCTGTAAGGGACCGATTGGATCCAAAAGTTTAATGCTATGGTTAGAATTTATTCTTAATACTTTTCTCATACTTGCGGATGCTTGCGGGAGGGTTAATCATAAGTAGGAGGTCTGTTCGAGTTCCGGTCCACCCACATATCAAATTATCAAAGTACTGAACACGAATTAAACCAACATGATGAAAGTGACTAGATGAAATTACCGTGTACCCTCAAGAACGCTTTGCTTATCATAAGACACCGTTTTGGCCTGTCCTTTGCCTCAAAAGGATTGGGATACCTTGCTGCTCTTTTGTTACTATTATCATTACTTGCTCGCTACAAACTATCTTGCTATCAAACTACTCGCTACTTACAATTTCAGCACTTGCAGACAATACCTTACCGGAAACTACTTGTCATTTCCTTCTGCTCGTCGTTGGGTTTGGCACTCTTACTTATCGAAAAGAGCTACAATTGATCCCCTATACCCGTGAGTCATCAAGGCTATTTTCTAGCGCCGTTGCCGGGGAGTGAAGCGCCTTTGGTAAGAAAACATTTATATAGTGTGTTGAAATTTATTGTCACTTCACTAGTGCAGGATGCTGCTAACGCGACACTACGATCAGAGACCCTTCGACGAAACTATGTGCGATGCCATAATCGAAAACGATGGTTTAAAAAACCATCAAAAAAGGTTCAAAACATTTGCGATGGTGGATGCATCAAACACGATTCAGATTTTAGTTGCGTGTGCGATTGAGGGCATACGGTTCGGTTCAGTTAACCGTTTGCGATGAGGAGGAACAAAAGAAATGGGCAGCCAGATGAAGGTCTGTGCGATGTACATCATACGGTTCACTCAGATGAACTGTTTGTGATTAGGAAACACAAAATAAACAGTCAGCCAGATCAAGGTGTGTGTGATATACGACATGCGGTTCACTCGGATGAACGGTTTGCGTTAACTTTTACTCTGACGTGTCTCACAAGCCAGCGTCAGCCCTGAAGACCACCCCCTCATCTGGCCCTTTGCTATTTGGGGACTGGATATGGTTGGACCACTGAGAACTGGTAGGAGCGGCTTCACTCATGTGCTTGTTGCAGTCGACAAGTTCACCAAATGGATCGAAGCTAAACCTATCAAGAACCTTGATGCTAGCACCGCTGTCAGTTTTATCAGAGAATTGACATTCAGATATGGAGTCCCACACAGCATCATCACAGACAACGGATCGAACTTCGATTCCGATGAGTTCAGAGCTTTTTGCGCCTCTCAGGGCACTCGAGTCAACTATGCTTCTATCGCTCACCCGCAGTCGAACAGACAAGCAGAAAGAGCCAACGGCCTAATTCTCAAAGGACTGAAACCCCGACTGATGCGTGATCTCAAACACGCAGCAGGCGCTTGGGTTGATGAACTTCCATCAGTTCTGTGGGGTTTGAGGACAACTCCTAATCGGTCTAACGGACGAACTCCTTTCTTCTTAGTCTATGGAGCCGAAGTTGTCCTGCCAAGTGACCTGCTCCACAATGCACCCCGAGTTGAGCTCTTTTCCAAAGAGGAAGCAGAGCAGGCCCGGCAGATTCAGTCGATCTCTTAGAGGAGGAAAGAGAAATGGCCTTGATATGATTGACCATTTATCAGCAAGACCTGCATCGATTCCACGCCAGAAATGTGAGGGGTCGAGCCTTTCAAGAAGGAGACCTAGTTCTTCGAGTGGATCAACAAAAACCACACAAGCTTGCCCCGACTTGGGAGGGCCCCTTCATCATCACCAAAGTTCTCCACAATGGAGCATACCATCTTTACAGTATTGAGCATCAGAAAGACGAGCCACGAGCTTGGAACGCGGAGCTGCTGCGCCCCTTTTATATTAAGCACTCGTTCGAATAAAATGTAATAAGAAACACCTTTGTAATTTGTTTAGCAAAGACAAGAGCTTATGGTCCTATCATTCAATTGTTGTGTTCTTATTTACTTCTGAAATCCCCCAGTGGGTGGGCTTGGTCGCGAATCCGTTTCGCGTAAGTTCGAAAAAAAAATCCTACCGAGTGGAGAGCAATCCTCCCACTCGGGGGCTTAGCTGCAGTCCAGCACTCGCCTAAGTTCTCTCACTAGGAGACTTAGCTGCAGTCCAGTACTCGCCTAAGTTTGAAAAAAATCCTACTGAGTGGAGAGCAACCCTGCCACTCGGGGGCTTAGCTGCAGTCCAGCACTCGCCTAAGTTCTCTCACTAGGAGACTTAGCTGCAGTCCAGTACTCGCCTAAGTTTGAAAAAAATCCAAACGAGTGGAGAGAAACCCTCCCACTCGGGGGCTTAGCTGCAGTCCAGCACTCGCCTAAGTTCTCTCACTAGGAGACTTAGCTGCAGTCCAGTACTCGCCTAAGTTTGAAAAAAATCCTACCGAGTGGAGAGCAACCCTACCACTCGGGGGCTTAGCTATAGTCCAGCACTCGCCTAAGTTCTCTCACTAGGAGAGTTAGCTACAGTCCAGTACTCGCCTAAGTTTGAAAAAATCCTACCGAGTGGAGAGCAACCCTCCCACTCGGGGGCTTAGCTGCAGTCCAGCACTCGCCTAAGTTCTCTCACTAGGAGACTTAGCTGCAGTCCAGTACTCGCCTAAGTTTGAAAAAAATCCTACCGAGTGGAGAGCAACCCTCCCACTTGGGGGCTTAGCTGCAGTCCAGCACTCGCCTAAGTTCTCTCACTAGGAGACTTAGCTGCAGTCCAGTACTCGCCTAAGTTTGAAAAAATCCTACCGAGTGGAGAGCAACCCTCCCACTCGGGGGCTTAGCTGCAGTCCAGCACTCGCCTAAGTTCTCTCACTAGGAGACTTAGCTGCACTCCAGTACTCGCCTAAGTTTGAAAAAATCCTACCGAGTGAAGAGCAGCCCTCCCACTCGGGGGTCTCAGCTGCAGTCCAGTACTCGCCTAAGTACCCCTATCCGCAAGGACGACTAGGTGCAGGTCAACTACAACTTTCTCCTTTGGAGCAACAACACAAGTACAACGTCTGCTGCATCCCTATCCGCAAGGACGAAGAGGTGCAGGTCGACTGCAACCTTCTCCTTCGGAGCTACGGCACAAGTACAACGTCCGCTCCATCCCTATCCGCAAGGACGATGAGGTGCAGGTCGACTGCAACCTTCTCCTTCGGAGCTATGGCACAAGTACAACGTCCGCTCCATCCCTATTCGCAAGGACGGCGAGGTGCAGGTCGACTGCAACCTTCTCCTTCAGAGCTACGGTACAAGTACAACGTCCACTCCATCCCTATCCGCAAGGACGATGAAGCGCAGGTCGGCTGGAGCCGCCGCCTCACAGCTGCGTCTCCAGCGCAAAGACTATTCCAAGCAGTGAGCAAAGTCCATTCGAAGGCAAACGCAAGCACATCCGGAAATAAACCAAATTCAGATAAATCCTAAAAGTTCCGAGCAGCAAATCAAAAGTGCTCGGGCATCAAGACCGAAGGAGTTCAACGGTTACATCAATCACTCGGCATTCCGAGGCAAATTTAAAGCAGATCCAAGTTTCATAAGTTTGTTCACTCGGCCGGAGGAGGGCTGGCAGGCTCCACAAATGAGTCCAGGTCGATCCCATCAGCGATCCAAGTGGCGGAAGCAATGAAAGTCTCCATGAAGGGCTGGAAGTCATGCTTTTTGGTGTTAGCGACTTTGATCGCAGCCAGCTTGTCTTCACGAACTTCCTTGTAATGGACTCGCTCCAAGGACAGCGCCACGTCAGCACCACACCGGGCGGAGGATTTCTTCCATTCTTGCACCCGGTCAGGGATTTCGTTCAGTCGAGTCATCAGGGATTCCAGGTCATTATGAAGCGTCGCCTCCGGTCAAAGCGATGAGTCGATTCGGGAGACTACCTCCTTCAGGCGCGAGAGGTAGCTTGTGGCGCTGGCGATACGGGACTCTAGTCGGAGCACATTCATTGCAGTTTCATCGCAGACTGGAGAAGCGATAGGGTCCAGACCTGTCTCGACCCTTCTAGTTTCCTCGTCGAAGTCTTGACAGAATTTTGCAGCAAAAATTAGTCAATCGACCGAGCAAAATCCGATCGCAAGCATCAACACAGTCGGATTAAAAGAAATACCTTGCAGCATGAGATAAAGCTTCTTGGCAAGAGTCCTCAGATAAGCTTCCGTGTCATTCCTCTTGCAGACCGCAGACTCCAGCTTTTCATTCATGGCGACCTTGTCCTTCTTCAGACTGGTCACTTCGCTGTTAGCTTCATTAAGACAAGATTTCAGTTTGGTCACCTCTCCTTCCAGCGTTCCGATTGAAGCAAGCTTCTGGTCTGCGAGAGAAGTTTTATCTTGGGCTGCTTTTTGCACGGCAGCGAGGTCCAAGTCCTTCTTCTCCAGAGCCAACTTCATTTTCTCTGCAGAAGAAGTAATCGAATCAAAGAAGAGATCAAAGAAATGTATTGAAAGTCAGTCGATAGTCAGTTACCTTCTATACCAGTGGCTTCGTCTTGAGCTTTCTTCAGATTTTGCTGGGATAATTCCAAGTCGAGGTTGAGTTGCCTCTGCTTCTCCTCAAGTTCAGCAAACTTAGAAATGAGAGTGCAAGACTTCTGTAGAAGGCAAAAGACGGATCAGTCGATAAGATCAAAAGTTGTTTACTTCCGAGTGAATAAAACCTAAAGAAATTCGTTTAGACCCCAGCCGACTACACAGAGTCGACTGCGGTCTCAGGGGCTACACCCAGCGGGTGCACTTGGCGTGCCCCCGCTGGTTAAGACTCAACTCGACCGGTCCGCCCGGCCCAAAAAAAACTGCTCAGACCCCAGCCGACTGCCAGCAGTCGACTGGGGTCTCGGGGACAACACCCAGTGGGTGCACTTGGCGTGCCCCCACCGGTTCAGATCCCACTCGCCCAGACCAAGTGGAAGAACGAAACTACTCGACCGGTCTGCCTGAGTCGAGTGTAAGGAGTAGAAAAGAAGGGAAAGAAGAACTCAGACCCCAGTCGACTGCCAGCAGTCGACCGCGGTCTCGGGGACTACACCCAGTGGTGCACTTAGCGTGGCCCCACCGGTTCAGATCCCACTCGCCCAGACCGAGTGGAAGAACAAAACTACCAAAAACAACAAAACACCCAGTGGGTGCTCTAATTCAACGCAAACAACAGGAGATTGTGTAGAAGAAGGTTTTTCGAGTAACATTTCCTCATAGAGAAAAAACAGTTGGAAAGTATACTCACCTGGACATTGGCCCGAAGAGCAGCGCTGGCATCGTAGGCAGCTTGGCTGTTCTCATGCACTGTCTTCACCCGCTCCATCATCATGTCAGCTTGTCGGATGGCTTCCGTAGCCGCTTCTGACTGGTTGTCTGGGACGGGGTAGCTGGTGAAGAAGTGAGCAGACGACCCAGGTGCGGCGGCTTGGAGCTCTATGGCCTAGAGTTGGATGACCGAAGGAATCATAGGTGCAGTCGACGATACGGGATGCCCACTCGACAAGGGTGCAGCGAAGGTCACAGAGACCCTTTTCGAGTGGGCATCCCGTATCATCAACTGCACCTGTGATTCCTTCGGCCGTCCAACTCCAGGCCACAGAGCTCCAAGCCGCTGCACCTGGGTCGTCTGCTAACTTCTTCACCAGCTACCCCATCCCGAACAACCAGTCGACCTGCACCTCGTCGTCCTTGCGGATAGGGATGGAGCGGACGTTGTACTTGTGCCGTAGCTCCGAAGGAGAAGGTTGCAGTCGACCTGCACCTCATCGTCCTTGCGGATAGGGATGGAGCGGATGTTGCACTTGTGCTGTAGCTTTGAAGGAGAAGGTTGCAGTCGACCTGCACCTCGTCGTCCTTGCGGATAGGGATGCAGCAGACATTGTACTTGTGTCGTTGCTCCGAAGGAGAAAGTTGCAGTCGACCTGCACCTAGTCGTTCTTGCGGATAGGGGTACTTCGGCGAGTACTGGACTGCAGCTAAGACCCCCAAGTGGGAGGGCTGCTCTCCACTCGGTAGGATTTTTTCAAACTTAGGCGAGTACTAGACTGCAGCTAAGTCTCCTAGTGAGAGAACTTAGGCGAGTGCTGGACTGCAGCTAAGCCCCCGAGTGGGAGGGTTGCTCTCCACTCGGAAGGATTTTTTCAAACTTAGGCGAGTACTGGACTGCAGCTAAGTCTCCTAGTGAGAGAACTTAGGCGAGTGCTGGACTGCAGCTAAGCCCCCGAGTGGGAGGGTTGCTCTCCACCCGGTAGGATTTTTTTCAAACTTAGGCGAGTACTGGACTGCAGCTAAGTCTCCTAGTGAGAGAACTTAGGCGAGTGCTGGACTGCAACTAAGCCCCCGAGTGGGAGGGTTGCTCTCCACTCGGTAGGATTTTTTCAAACTTAGGCGAGTACTGGACTGCAGCTAAGTTTACTAGTGAGAGAACTTAGGCGAGTGCTGGACTGCAGCTAAGCCCCTGAGTGGGAGGGTTGCTCTCCACTCGATAGGATTTTTTTCAAACTTAGGCGAGTACTGGACTGCAGCTAAGTCTCCTAGTGAGAGAACTTAGGCGAGTGCTGGAGTGCAGCTAAGCCCCCGAGTGGGAGGGTTGCTATCCACTCGGTAGGATTTTTTTCAAACTTAGGCGAGTACTGGACTGCAGCTAAGTCTCCTAGTGAGAGAACTTAGGCGAGTGCTGGACCGCAGCTAAGCCCCCGAGTGGGAGGGTTGCTTTCCACTCGGCGGGATTTTTTCAAACTTAGGCGAGTACTGGACTACAGCTAAGTCTCCTAGTGAGAGAACTTAGGCGAGTGCTGGACTGCAGCTAAGTCCCTGAGTGGGAGGATTGCTCTCCACTCGGTAGGATTTTTTTCGAACTTACGCGAAACAGATTCGCGACCAAGCCCACCCACTGGGCGATTTCAGAAGTAAATAAGAACACAACAATCGAATGATAGGACCATAAGCTCTTGTCTTTGATAAACAAATTACAAAGGTTTTTCTTATTACATTTTATTCGAACGAGTGCTTAAGTATAAAAGGGGCGGAGCAGCTCCGTGTTCCAAGCTTGTGGCTCGTCTTTCTGATGCTCAATACGGTAAAGATGATATGCTCCGTTGTGGAGAACTTTGGTGATGATGAAGGGGCCCTCCCAAGTCGGGGCAAGCTTGTGTGGTTTCTGTTGATCCACTCAAAGAACTAGGTCTCCTTGAAAGGCTCAACCCCTCACCATATCCAGTCCCCAAACAGCAAATGGCCAAATGAGGGGGATGGTCTTCAGGGCTGACGCTAGCTTGTGAGACATGTCAGAGTAATAGTGTAAAACTGGGAGCCTTCACATCTGTGGACTATATCTTTCGCCATTTCATTTGCGCGTGGCCAATAGAATCCAACTCGTTTTGCTTTAGCCACGATGGCCCGAGAGGACGCATGATGACCACAGGTCCCCGAGTGGATGTCATTGATGATCATTCGACCTTCTGGTGTTATGCATTTCTGACCGACTCCAGTCACGCTTTCTCTGAACAGCTGCCCGCTTATCACAGTAAAGGCCTTGGATCGACGGACGATCTATCGAGCCTCTTCTTCATCCTCTGGGAGTTCTTTCCTGAGGATGTACGCAATGTAGGGCACCGTCCAGTCGGGATTAATGGCCAGAACCTCCATGATCAGGTCGACCACGGCTGGGACCTCGACTTCAGTCGGATCTGTGGCGCTGTTAGGTTGTGGGGGCCCTTCAGTAAAAGGATCTTTCTGAACTGTTGGTGAGTGAATATGCTCCAAAAATACATTGCTGGGAATGGCTTCTCTCTTGGAACCTACCTTTGCCAAATCGTCGGCTGCTTGATTTTTCAGTCGGGGTATGTGGTGGAGTTCTAACCCCTCAAACTTCTTTTCAAGCTTTCTCACCACGTTGCAGTAACCAGTCATGGCTGAGCTTCTAACGTCCCACTCCTTCATCACTTGATTAACTACTAAATCTGAGTCACCATAGACCATGAGGCGACGGACACCGAGTGAGATGGCCATGCGCAACCCATATAGGAGTGCTTCATATTCTGCTTCATTATTGGAGGAATCAAAGTGAATCTGGAGGACATATCTGAGCCTGTCTCCTCGGGGGGATACCAGAACTACTCCAGCACCAGAACCGTTCAGCATCTTAGATCCGTCAAAGAACATGGTCCAGTGCTCAGAGTGAACTTGAGTCGGCAGTTGCTGTTCGATCCACTCGGTGAGGAAATTTGCTATTGCTTGGGACTTGATAGCTTTCTTTGCCTCAAACTTGATATCCAAGGGAAGGACTTCAATTGCCCATTTGGCCACTCGACCAGTTGCATCTCTGCTGTGCAGAATCTCTGACAATGGAGCGTCGCTGACGATTGTGACAGAGTGATCCGAGAAATAGTGTGCAACCTTCTTCGTGGTCATGTAAATCCCATAGAAAAGCTTCTGATAATGAGGATATCTCTGCTTTAACGGGGTCATGACTTCAGAAATATAATAAACTGGGCGTTGAACCTTATAAGCTTTTCCTTCTTCTTCCCGCTCGACCGTAAGTACTTTACTGACGACTTGTCCAGTGGCTGCTATATAAAGCAGTAGAGGCTCTTTGCTGATTGGAGCAACAAGCACCGGCTGGGTGGAAAGCAGGGCTTTTAGCTCTGCAAACGCTGCATCAGCTTCTGGGGTCCACTCGAACTTGTCTGATTTCTTCATCAGTCGGTAAAGAGGCAGCGCCTTTTCACCGAGGCGAGAAATGAATCGACTTAGGGCGGCCAAGCAACCAGTAAGCTTCTAGACATCATGCACACACACAGGGCGTTTCATTCGGAGTATAGCGCCTACTTTCTCTGGGTTAGCATCGATTCCTCATTCGGAAACAAGAAAACCGAGTAACTTTCCGCCTGGAACTTCAAATGTGCATTTGATGGATTGAGCTTGATATCATACCTTCTGAGGTTGGCAAAGGTTTCAGCAAGGTCAGTCAGTAGGTCGGATCCTTTACGTGACTTGACCACAATGTCATCCACGTATGCTTCCACATTCCGACTGATCTGAGTGAGCATGCACTTCTGAATCATCCGCATGAATGTGGCTCCGGCGTTCTTCAAACCGAATGGCATTGTGACATAACAAAAGCACCCAAACGGGGTGATGAAAGCTGTCTTTATTTCATTGGGTCCATACAGACGGATCTGGTGGTACCTGGAGTAGGCGTCCAAAAAGGACAAACGCTCGCACCCTGCAGTCGAGTCGACTATCTGATCGATGCGAGGGAGATGGAAGTGATCTTTCGGGCAGGTCCGATTGATATGCTTGAAATCAATACACATGCGAAGTGAGTCGTCTTTCTTTGGGACCATGACAACATTGGCTAACCACTCGGAGTGGTAAATCTCTCGGATAAACTCAGCTGCCAAAAGCCGAGCCACCTCTTCGCCGATTGCCTTTCTTGTCTCGATGACGGACCGTCGAAGATGCTCTTTGACTGGTTTCACCTTCGGGTCGACTCGCAATCGATGCTCAGCCAGTCCCCTGGGAACACCCGCATGTCAGAAGGCTTCCATGCAAAGATGTCCCAGTTCTCACGGAGGAACTGGATGAGCGCTTCTTCCTATTTGGAGTCGAGTGTAGTCGAAATGTGAGTCGGAGCTGCGCTGGGATCTGTCGGGTGAATGTGAATCGACTTCGTTTCACCAGACAAATGGAATGCTGAATCTGTGGCTGGCTTCTTGGCTCGTAGCAAGTCACTCGGATCTGCATTTTTCTGGTATTCTTGCAATTCTACCACGGCCATCTGGGCATCGGCGATCTTTGAGCCCTTCTGGAAGCACTCTTCTGCTTTTTTCCGATTACCAGAGATAGTGATCACCCCTCTGAGTGCAGGCATCTTCAGTTTGAGGTACACGTAACATGGTCGAGCCATAAACTGTGCATAAGCTGGCCTATCCAGAATTGCATGATAAGCACTCTGGAAATCCACAACTTCAAATGTCAACTTTTCTTTGCGGTAATTATTGGAATCACTGAAAACCACGTCGAGTGCAATCTGACCGAGGGGTGGAGCTTTCTTGCCTGGAATGACCCCATGGAAACTCATATGGCTTTCGCTGAGTCTGGACATCGGAATGCCCATTCCCTTCAACGTCTCTGCATACAGTATGTTCATGCCACTGCCACCGTCCATCAGGACCTTTCTCAGTCGAGTGCCTTCGACCACCGGGTCGACCACCAGTGCTTGCCTCCCAGGAGTGGCTATGTGCGCTGGATGGTCAGACTGGTCGAATGTAATGGTAGTCTATGACCACTTCAAGTAACTGGGTGTCACCGGAGCGACTATGTTCACTTCCCTGTTGATGACTTTCAATCGACTTTTGCTCTCAACGTCAGCAAAAATCATCAGAGTGGAATTCACGTGGGGATAACCATCATCATCCTCTTCCTCATCCTCACCCTTGTCTGCTTCTTTCTCCTTTTCCTTGGGCTGTTTCTCTCAGAACTGCTGGATTAGGAGCCGACACTGCCGAGTTGTATGCTTCGGGTAAATGAAATTACCTTCTTCATCTTTTTTGGTGTGGATATGTCATGGCAAATCCAACACGTCATTCCCATCTTGATCTTTTACTTTCTTGGGGTTCCACGGCCCTTTGGGCTTCCTCTTGAACTTTCCTTGAACCACAGCCAAGGCTTCACCCGAAGCAGCTGGCTTGGCCTTGCGCTTCTGTTTCCGACCGGAGTTTCCTCCTCCAGCTTCGTGGGCGACTGCTTTGTGCTTGCCGCTCCGGAGTCGCTCTTCTTCTTCACCATTGGCATACTTGGTGGCAATTTCCATCATCCGAGCTAGAGTCATATTCCCTGTCCGGCCGAACTTCATATTCAACTCTCGATACCTGACGCCTTCCTTAAAGGCACAAATTGCCTGATGATCCGACACATCTTCTACCGTGTGGTGTAGGGTGATCCATCTATGGATATAATTTCTCAAAGTTTCATTCAGCTTCTGAACACAACACTGTAACTCTGTCAATCCTGCCGGCCGTTTGCAAGTGCCCTCGAATGTTCTGACAAACACTCGGGCGAGATCTTCCCAAGTATAGATGCTGCCAGGCGCTAACTGATTCAGCCATGCTCTAGCTGAGCCCTCCAACATCAGAGGAAGGTGTTTCATGGCCACTTCATCATTGCCGCCACCAATCTGGACAGCCACTCGGTAGTCTTCAAGCCAAGTGTCAGGCTTGGACTCTCCGGTGAACTTACTAACTCCAGACGCCAACCTGAAGTTGGGGTGAATCACCGCAGCTCTGATAGCTCTGCTGAAGCACTCTGGACCAGAGACATGCACCATGTTGTTGGTTTGTGGATGTCTATCATGGCCCTCTCGGTGAGCTCTGTTTCTGTCGACCAAGCCCTACACGAGAATAGATCTCGCATCAAAGCCTGGCTCCCTGGGGTCGATTGGAATACCTCGCCCAAAACTGTGAGGGCGTTTGTCTTCATGCTGCTGAGGCACGTACGACCCGCTCCTTGGGGGAGGCGTGGGCACTCGACGGTGATCATCACGATCGACTCGACGATCATACTACTCCCGGTTTCTGTACTGATCTCGTCAATCCCCACGTCCCTCACGCCTCGGAGGCGATCTTGGGCTATGGGCCGACTGGACTATGTCTGCCATCACGGATCTGCTGTGGATCCTATCCCGCGACTGAGATACAACCATATTCTGTTCTCCTGCCGCCCGGGCAAGGCTCGGATCTGCACCAGACCTCGGCCAGCTTCTGACTGGGAGGGTTGGATCGACTCCGCTATCCGGGAAGCAGCAGCTAGATTCTGGATCGGGGTTCGGTATACCTGAGTCGGAGGAGGAAAAAGCTGGCATCGACTGGATTCGGGAGCACGCTGTCGAGCGCGATCGTCGAGTGCGCGCTGGAGGTTCTCCAGTCGAGTGCGCTCAGCCAGGTTGGCCAAGTGCGCCTGCTCCAAGGCCCGGGCCTCAGGGGTTTCTCCAACTATAGGAGTATGCAATGCATCCATGTTCCGGCGATGAAGTTCCTCCCTCTGCTGCGAGGAGAGGGGTTCGGGGCGGTACTCCTCGTGAACGCGCGACGGATCGCCGTTCCCGTTGCCTCCGCCTTCACGGTTGAAGCCAGGAGGGCTGCATGGTCCATTGACCATCAGAACTTCAGCCGCTGGGTCGCTGCTGTCGCACTCGGATGCGGTCTCTACGGAGCCAGTCGATAGATCGAACAGGCCGTAGAGAGTTTCGTCGGGCTCGATCGCCGCGACTTGAGGGGTGGCCGACTGGCGGGCCACTGCATGCCTCACCCACCGCTGAAGCCTCGACCGACCAGAGCGTTTGCTCCAGCGAGCCGCAGGGAGGGGGAAAGCTGACAGAGTCGACTGATATTGGGTCGACGGTTTCCATAGGAGGACGCCGCGGACGCACGCGCGAAAGTGCGTCGCCCCGCGAGCGGGGAGCCCGTCGACGTCGAGTGGAGCCTCTTGAAGCCAAGCGGAGTCGTCGGCGACAAGCATGAGCCCGCCGAGACGGATCTCGCGGCCCTCAGCCAAACCTTCGCCTGAAACCATGATGAACGGGATCAGAAAAATTGCAACTTCTCCAACAAGTCGCTAAGACACCTGCCCCAAGGTGGGCGCCAACTGTCGTGGTTCTAGGACTGACAGTAGAATAGGGGGGGTAGGAATGTAGAGGCAAAATCCTAGCTATGGAGGAGTTGTACACACGAGTTTTACGAGTTCAGGCCCTTCTCGGAGGAAGTAACAGCCCTACGTCTCGGAGCCCGGAGTCGATCGACTGAATATATATGTGTGAATTACAGAAAGTGCGAACCCCCGTCCTAGAGGAGGGGGTGGCTTATATAGTGTGCGAGGACCCCTGCTCCCCTCCGTTACATAGGGTTCAATGTTCATAAAAGAGGAGCGTTATTGGTAACATCTGCAGTAAAGTGTTATAAATGCCCATAAAGCCATGGTTTAAGTCTTGACCGTTGCAGAGTGGAGAGTTTCTCATCTTCTGGTGGTCGAGTGTCTTCAAGGTGGTCGAGTGAGCACATCTTCATGGTCAAGTGGATGATGGTTTCTCTTCGACTGCTTCTAATTCTTTGTAGAGATGTCCTTGGGGAGGGTATGTTGGACAGATCCATGACCCTACCCTATGTACATAGCTTCATCATCCACCGCCTCTTCACCTTTCCCTCTCGATTTGGAACTGTTGTCGCACTCCCTTCCTCCCTCCATTTGCCTTCACCCTTCCTTCTGCCATTGTTCGATCATCTTCTTGATGGAGGGAACAGGCTGGAAACGACCCTGCTATTCTTGCCTCGGTCTGAAAGATGACGTGGTGGAGGAACTCATTGATCGGTGATGTCATCACCTCGGCTAGGATGGTAGGTTCATTCAAGACCATTATCGACTCAACTAATAACATCATTACAAGCAACCCAAGGGTCCAGGAGCGGTTTGAACTCCCCTATCTTGTTCGCCGTGACCCTGCTGACTGGCACAGGGACGACGTAAGCCTCGCCTTGTGCAAGTTGATGCCGCTTGATAATGATACGTGTGATGTTAAGATGCCATCGCTTGAGGGCAAGGCTTGGGCATGCAAAAATGAAGATTGGGTTGTTTATATTGGGTACAACTGCGAGTGGGAACTTGTGAATGTGTACACTCATCACCGGGTTCCACTTCCAAAAATCTCAGACTACCTAGAAGTTGAGCACACAGATGATCTACGTGAGTAACTGTCGTCTACAGAAGATAGCAATTTGTCGAGTTCCCAACCGCTTTTGGGATTACACGAACTATGAAGTTGTTGCTATCTTCGACTAGCTTGTTGCCTTCCTTACTTCCACGCCTCGATGGATATTGCTCAAAAATCAATTTTTGTACACGGATGAGTATTGTGATGCAATTCAATACGAGGGTCTTGTGTTTGCTGCCACCACTCATGGCACTGTTTTTGCATGGAATCATCATGCTTTCACTACGTTTGCCTTCCACCGTAATTATAATTGTTTTATCCACATGCATGCGGGTTAGCTAGTTTCCCTTTACTAATTAATTAACATTCTTGTGTTTGCAAGGTCCTGTGAACATTCCACCACCTATACTTGAAAAATTTTATCACCAAGGGGGAGATGACGATGCTGATGATCACGAGAATGAGGACGAGCAGGACCCATATACTCAGTGGCGCCTGGCAACTTATTCCGATGGATCACCTCTTCTTGTCTGTATACAGGGCACTACTAATGTTACTAAGGAAGCAGGTGTTGTCTCGCATGGTCGCACTCTCCGGCCCTATTCCAACATCCGTTGCAGGGTATTCAGGATGGATACTAGTGCACTAGCGCCAACACCTTCTCCCTGGTTCAGTATTGAAAGTCTTGGAGGAATCTCGCTCTTCCTTGGACAAAACTATCTAATGATGCTGAAAGGCGATCCAGCTGCTGTTGACACAACATCACTACCATTTATGAGAAGCAACTGTATCTATACCTCGGTCATTACTATGCTTCCCTACCATCGCACTATGGGTCCTGACATAGCCCACTTCAGCCTCGATGATCAGTCATGCATTGGTCTCGAGATTGACAGTAGCTGGCCCTTCCCAGCGAATCACTTCTGGTTCAAAGAAAGCGTTTCCAACACCGACGAGTGGTTGAGCTGAAGTTCATTTCATCGCTTTGTTATTTGTTGTGTGAGAAAAACTTTACTTCACTAGAATGTTTTGTTGGAAATGATCTATAATCCAACGTGTATCCTCGTTGTCGTTGTGGGTTGATGACTTCTTGTATGTAACCAATGGTACATTTGCATATCCGTCCATCAATACCGCACGCATGCTCAAGTTAATGGAGAGATGGAATATCTGGCAGCGGTTGCAAAGTCCTGAAGTGTCAGCGCACCGTACAGTCTGTGAATAAAAGAAAACCCTCAAATCAACTAGAATAAAAATGAATTCATGGCGATTTCCGCCGGGTGATTAAAGGAGGCAGATGAACTGGGATAAGAGATGAGATAATATCTCATTATACTAGTTACCTTGTCGTCCATGAGAAAGAACCCTTAGTGCGGCAGATTCCCCAACCAAGTGGAGCTGGGTCGACCGCGAGCAGTGTCAAGAAAGTCGATGGCGATAGGCGGCGGCAAGCGGAAGTGGCGAAATGCGGTGGGCTTTGCCGGCAGCCTGGTGGCAGCAGGCGTCGAGCTAAGTGTTTACCGCCGCGATAGGCGGGGCCATGGCATAGACGCAGAGGAGCTTGTGTAGGTGTGAATGGGGAACATGTTGGGGAACGCAGTAATTTCAAAAAAATTCCTATGCACACGCAAGATCATGGTGATGCATAGCAACGAGAGGGGAAGAGTGTTGTCCACGTACCCTCTTAGAACGTAAGCGGAAGCATTATGACAACGCGGTTGATGTAGTCGTACGTCTTCACGATCGACCGATCCTAGTACCGAAAGTACGACACCTCCACGATCTGCACACATTCGGCTCGGTGACGTCCCACGAACTCATGATCCAGCAGAGTGTCGAGGGAGAGTTTCGTCATCACGACGGTGTGATTATGGTGATGATGATGCTACCGGAACAAAGCTTCGCCTAAACACCGCTACGATATGACCAATGTGGATTATGGTGGAGGGGGGCACCACACACGGCTGGAAACAATCAACTTGTGTGTCTATGGGGTGCCCCCTGGCCACGTATATAAAGGATGGAGGGAGGAGGAGGCCGGCCCTCATAGGGCGTGCCCAAAGTGTGGAGTCCTACTAGGACCCCCTAGTCCTAGTAGGATTCCACCTCCCACATGGAATAGGAAAAAGGGAAGGGAGAAGGAGTAGGAAAGAAGTGGGCGCCCCCTTTCCCTAGTCCAATTCGGACCAGTCCATGGGGAAGGGGCGCGAACACCCTTGAGGCCTTTCTCTCCTTTCCCGTATGGCCCACTAAGGCCCAATAATAATTCCCGTAACTTTTCAGTACTCCAAAAAATACCCGAATCACTCGGAACCTTTCCGATGTCGGAATATAGCCTTCCAATATATCGATCTTTATGTCTTGACCATTTCGAGACTCTTTGTCCTGTACCCGATCTCATCCGGAACTCCGAACAAACTTTGGTCATCAAATTACATAATTCATAATACAAATCGTCACAGATCATTAAGCGTGCAGACCCTACGGGTTCGAGAACTATGTAGACATGACCGAGACACATCTCTGATCAATAACCAATAGCGGAACCTGGATGCTCATATTGGCTCCTACATATTCTACGAAGATCTTTATCGGTCAAACCGCATAACAACATACGTTGTTCCCTTTGTCATCGGTATGTTACTTGCCCGAGATTCGATCATCGGTATCTCAATACCTAGTTCAATCTTGTTACCGGAAAGTCTCTTTACTCGTTCCGTAATACAACATCCCGTAACTAACTCATTAGTCACATTGCTTGCAAGGCTTATAGTGATGTGCATTACCGAGAGGGCCCAGAGATACTTCTCCGACAATCGGAGTGACAAATCCTAATCTCGATCTATGCCAACTCAACAAACACCATCAGAGACACCTGTAGAGCACTTTTATAATCACCCAGTTACGTTGTGACGTTTTGTAGCACACAAAGTGTTCCTCCGGCATACGGGAGTTGCATGATCTCATAGTCACAGGAACATATATAAGTTATGGAGAAAGCAATAGCAACAAACTAAACGATCATCATGCTAAGCTAACGGTTGGGTCAAGTCAATCACATCATTCTCTAATGGTGTGATCTCGTTAATCAAATGACAACTCATGTCTATGGTTAGGAAACATAACCATCATTAATTCAACGAGCTAGTCAAGCAGAGGCATACTAGTGACATTCTATTTGTCTATGTATTTACACATGTACTAAGTTTCCGGTTAATACAATTCTAGCATGAATAATAAACATTTATCATGATATAAGGAAAGATAAATAACAACTTTATTATTGCCTCTAGGGCATATTTCCTTCAGAACGTACCGGAGGGGGCGAGGGGGTGGCGGGCGGGGTGAGGGTTTTTATGACGTGGGGATGGTGAGGGTTTTCTTTTTTATTTTTTGAATTGGGTGGTGAGGGTTTTCTGTGCCACAAAGAATTTTGGGGGCGACGGTTTGCTAGAGCGAACCGTGTGTGATCGACGCAGCAGGCAAAATGAAAGTCATTGCACATGGTTCGATTTTTTTGAACCGTGTGTGATTGACGTACTACCTCCGTCCTGGTTTATTCGTCCCCCGTTGTAATTTTTACCAAAATTTGGTGAAATATTTAACATACTCAGACATAGACAATAAGCGTACACGTAGATAAGCATAGTTCAACCATAAGTAGTACATAGTTCAACAGTATTAAGCATATTCAAGTGTACATATATAGTTCCATCCATTCCACATCTCATCTCACAGGCCGGCACGATCCTGAAGCTTCTCCAGGTACTTGGCGTACGCGCTGTGCGCCACCCTGTGAGAATACTTCTGCTTGAAGGAACCAACGGCCCGTCCTCTTGCATGCGCCAGAACACTTAGATACACGTCATGAAGCTTCTGGTTCCAAAATGGGCATTCATAGCCGCCGTTCCAGGTCCTAATACGCCTGTTATGCATTCCCACATAAAGCTCCCTCAGGATTTGCCTGTTGTACCTCCTCTGGACATCTTCATCCTCACTGTCCACATCGTCAGACTGCACCTATACAAATAGTAAAACAAATTTGGCATCAAATCAATGATTACATACCGTGAAGTAGGATTAGGAATTTGTGGCTATTTATTTATACATATCCAGAGATTATGGTTCGATTTTTAAGCGCAGTCGTCTATGTACGGACCAATCTTGAAGAAAATAATGGCACAAACATATGTAGGTCATTGAAAATCAATTGTCAAGCCCTGGCTAGGAATTATTAGCACGAACACTAACCCTACTCAGATTACTAGAAATCATTTGCACAGATGAAACAATTAATTACTTATCACCTATACCATTCAAACAATTAATACACTACATGGATCTAACGAAACTTTCCCAGATTTCATGGATTGGGAGAACATAACCATAGGATTTCTATTCCAAAAAGGGGGAGGTAGGAGTAACCAGAGAAACCCTATGATATATTTGACACATAAATGAGTATAGATGACTAACCAGCTGTCCATCATCGTCGGAGTCATCATCGGAGTGGTCGTCGGAGTTGTTGCCGGAGTGGTCGTCGAAGTCGGTGTGGAAGTCCGCCTCCGGCTGTGGAAGCTTGACGCTGTCGACGACGTCAGGATGCAGCGATAACTCGCCGGTGGTGACGGCAACCTCTGTCTCCATCTCCACGTCGTGATCCGATGCTTTAGCAGCCCCGGCGTCGCCACTCCCTCCGATGAGGCGCTTCGGCGACATCCTCATACGCTGACGGCTTTGAGGACTGAGAGCGGCGTCGAGGATGCAAGCGGAGAGAGAGGATTGTGTGTGCGTAGCGAGGATGAGGGGTGCGGCCGCTCGGGCGCACCATTAATATGGAGTAGTGGGAGTTGTGGGAGAGAGGCAGGCAGCAGTCAAACCGATGGCTCACCTCCCGGCGAGCCTGCGCACCGGACTGCTGGCATGCCTACCAAAGTTTCACATAGCTACTCGCACGCCTCCCGATGACACTGCGCAGCGAGCACGCCTCCGTTAATTCACACACGTGCACGCACGCCTCCCCGTCTGCCTGCGCGGCGGACGTGTCCCGTCAACTCATGCCTGCTCGCACACCCCACGGGTCGCGCGGCGGCACGTATATTGTTTTTCTATTTCGATGATTGATGCTGCCGATTTATTGCTTAACCGAAGCATGGCACGTATCCATTGTTGGTCTAACACTCACGGTTTGAATAAATAATCCATTTGGGAAATTGGTTCTCAATTATTAATAATTTCCCATCTGTAATTAGATAAAGATTACATCAAAACTGGTCTCAAATTTGACCAAAAAAAGTACAATGCCACTTTGTATTGGTGTCCATATGATAACACGATAAGTTTCATGAACTCAAATAAATTTTGGATGTACTATAATTTAAAAATCAAGATTCTAAATGTTTGAAATTTGTTGCACGGGGAGTAAACATGCAACCAGTGAGACACATGTGTTTTTCCAATCCATTTAGGTGCACTGTCATGTGTGCATGTAGCTCAAATTTGATTTTTGCACATTATACCCATAGAGAATCAATCAATCAATGTACTAAAACATCTTAATGATCTCTCTAATTTTTTGAAATTAAAATGTCCCTCATTTGGTAACATGTATGTTCACCGCGGGGTAATTAATTTAACATGCATCGTAGTTGCAGTAGATTCGCGGTGTGTGTGTGAGTGTGTGCATCTGGGGGTGGCGGGTGGCTCGCAGTACACTACGAGTTCTGAGCTACTGTGTGGGTTGGACATTTTGTTAGGCAGGCCGGTGCCACATCAGAGTCGTGAACTTGTTATTTAAAACATTACACAACCCTATCATACATAAATGTTTGGCCACATGCAGTCAATGGTTATCCTACACGACACTCGATACTCGCGTGTGATGCTTTCTATGGGCCCGTGAGGTCGTTGTCCGTCACTCTGACGAACAGCCGACAGTGAGGTTAATTTGACCAGCAAGGTAGAATCTTTTTTGTTTGTGTTATGGTGGTATATAGTACGCGTCGAAGAGGTGGGAGGGGACTAGCATATATACTATACGTACGCATCCGTGAACAAGTACACCTCACACAGTGTCAGGACTGTTTGGTTTCCGAGGCACATGCCACATCAAAATTGTGAAATTGGTTATTCAAACATCACACAACACCTTTTTGGGCCACATGCATATCCTAGATAGGACACTCACGTGTGACGCTTCCATCTGTGGGCCCACGAGGCCATCGTTGATGCATGCATGCATCACTTTGACCTACATCGGGAGAGGTTAATTAATTTCACCATCGATGAGGATTCTTTTGGGTTACATATATTACGGCAGGAGCATATAGTATGCGGTTAAGAGGGGGAAGGGGACCATCATATGTAGTACGCTTGATATGAACCTCGCTCTGTGTGGGTGCATGATTTACGGTTTTTGAGGCATGTGGCACATCAAAGTTGTGCATTTTGGGTATTCAACATATATATGTTTAGCCCACATGCAAAGCAGTGGTGGTTGTTCTCTCGCACCCACTTAAGCGGTTATCAACGATATCGATGATTTCCATTTGTGGGCCCGCTTGGTCCATCACTACCTTTTGCCTGACAACAAGAGAGGTTAATTTGACTTAGGAGATGATTATTATTTTTGCTCTGGGATGACATGCATGATATAGCTTGAGCACACACATATGCATGTGTACGCATGAATCCCTCCCATCAAGTCGAAGAGGCTAGTAAAACGACACATCATGAACCGATCTCGCTTTGTGTGGGGAGATAGTGTACGATTTTTGACACACGTGTCACATCAATGTTGTGTATTCAAACATGCATGCACGCATCACCTCCATACATATGCATGTAGTAGTTGCCTTCAAACGGTACACTCCCTCGCGTGGTTATCGGAGACAAGCCTATATATTCGTGGGCCCGCGTGGGCATCCATGATCACCTGACCAACAACAAGATAGGTTAACATGGCAGATTCTTCATTTGGTTCGTGTTATCGTAGTATAGGTCATGGTGAGATTCAGACCTAATTAAGTTTGAGCGCATATACTATGCACGCATGCATGAATCCCCGTCGTTGGCTTGAAGTGTGGTATAACATACATATGCATCATCAACCTAACCCTCACTCAGTCTGGAGATTTCTAGTTCGGAATCACGGTGCCACATCAAAGTTGTTCCATTGTTACTCAAAAACACACCTCTCCATACATATGTTTGGGCCACACGAATGCAGTGGTTGTCTTCGGGGACTAGCTACTTGCGTGACTATTGGCGAGCTAGCCTGTCTCCGGGGTCGCATGGATGGCCATCACTTTGACCAACAACAAGAGAGAGGTTGTACGACCAAGGTGGATTATTCTTGGTCCATTTTAGGATCCATCTTGGTGAGATATATGCCTCTCTGGCCCGCCGACTGAAAGTGTGTGTGTGTGGGGGGGGGGGGTGCTACTTCGCACTTTGCTAGGTGAACCTCGGTTGGGGGGGGTGCCATGCATTCATATCATAGGGTTCCCTTCGTGGCGACACGAGGGGGGTTGGGGCTGCTAGCTACTTTGCAATTTAATAGGTGAACCTCGGTTGGGGGGGGGGAGGGGGCATTGCTACCTCTTGAGCACTGTGTTGGTTTTCCCTTGAAGAGGAAAGGGTGGTGCAGTAAAGCAGCATAAGCATTTCCCTTAGTTTTTGAGAACCAATGTATCAATCTAGTAGGAGACCACGCGCGAGTCACCTCATACTTACACAAATAAATAAGAACCTCGCAACCAATGCGATAAAGGGGTTGTCAATCCCTTCACAACCACTTGCAAGAGTGAGATCTGATAGAGATGATAATAATAAGATAAGTATTTTTGGTGTTTTTATGATATAGATTGAAAGTAAAGATTGCAAAATAAAATAGATTGGAAACTTGTATGATGGAAAATAGACCCGGGGGCCATAAGTTTCACTAGTGGCTTCTCTCAAGATAGCATAAGTATTGCGATGGGTGAACAAATTACTGTCGAGCAATTGATAGAAAAGCGAATAATTATGAGAATATCTAGGCATGATCATGTATATAAGCATCACATCCCTGACAAGTAGACCGACTCCTGCCTGCATCTACTACTATTACTCCACACATCGACTGCTATCCAGCATGCGTCTAGAGTATTAAGTTCATAAGAACAGAGTAACACCTTAAGCAAGATGACATGATGTAGAAGGATAAACTCATGCAATATCATGTAAACCCCATCTTTTTATCCTCGATGGCAACAATACAATACGTGTCGTTTCCCTTTCTTTCACTGGGATCGAGCACCACAAGATTGAACCCAAAGCTAAGCACTTCTCCCATTGCAAGAAATATCAATCTAGTAGGCCAAACCAAACTGATAATTTGAAGAGACTTGCAAATATAAACCAATCATACATAAAAGAATTCAGAGAAGATTCAAATATTGTTCATAGATAAACTTGATCATAAACCCACAATTCATCGGATCTCGTAAAACACACCGCAAAATAAGATTATATCGAATAGATCTCCAAGAGAATCGACGAGAACTTTGTATTGAGATCCAAAAAGAGAGAAGAAGCCATCGAACTACTAGCTATGGACCCGAAGGTCTAAAGTAAACTACTCACACATCATCGGAGGGGCCATGGAGTTGATGTAGAGGCCCTCCGTGATCAATGCCCCCTCCAGTGGAGCTCCGGAAAGGCCCCAAGATGGGATCTCTTGGGTACAGAAGGTTGCGGCGGTGGAAATAGGGTTTCATGGTGCTCCTGGATGTTTACGGGGTATGTGAACATATATAGGAGGAAGAAGTAGGTTGGTGGAGCTACGAGGGGCCCATGAGGGGGAGGGCACGCCCAAGGGGGGGGGGGGGTAGGGGGGGGGGGTAGGCGCGCCCCCTGCCTCGTGGCCGCCTCGTTGATTGCTTGACGTCCACTCCAAGTCCTCTGGATCACGTTTGTTCCAAAAATCACGCTCCCAAAGGTTTCATTCCGTTTGGACTCCGTTTGATATTCCTTTTCTACGAAACACTGAAATAGGCAAAAAAACAGCAATTTGGGCTGGGCCTCCGGTTAATAGGTTAGTCCCAAAAATAATATAGAAGTGTAAAATAAAGCCCATTAACATCCAAAACAGATAATATAATAGCATGGAACAATAAAAAATTATATATACATTGGAAGCGTATCAGGCATGCATTCATACCTTAGGATTCCCTTCGTGCCGACATGAGAGGGGGGGCTTCTAGCTACTTCGCACTTTGCTAGGTGAACCTCGGTCGGGGGGGGGGATGAATTCATAGCTTAGGATTCTCTTTGTGCCGACACGAGGGCGAGGGGTGGCTGCTAGCTACTTCGCAGTTTGCTAGGGTGAATCTCAGTTGGGGGGGCATGCATTCATAGCTTCGGATTCCCTTTGTGCCGACACAAGGGAGGGGGCTGCTAGCTACTTCACACTTTGCTAGGTGAACCTTGGTTGGGGGGCGTGCATTCATATCTTAGTTATCCCTTCATGCCGACACGAGGGGGGGGGCTGCTAGCTACTTCGCACTTTGCTAGGTGAACCTCGGCTGGGGGGCATGCATTGATAGCTTAGGATTCCCTTCGTGCCGACACGAGGGAGGGTGGCCGCTAGCTACTTCACACTTTTCTAGGTGAATGAACGTCGGTTGGGGGGATGCATTCATAGCTTAGGATTCCCTTCGTGTCGACACGAGGGAGAGGAGGGAGCTGCTAGCTACTTCGCACTTTGCTAGGTGAACCTCGGTTGAGGGGGGGGAGGGGGCATGCATTCATAGCTTAGGATTCCCTTCGTGCCGACATGAGGGGGGGGGGGGGTGGAGGCAAGCAATACAGTGCGCTTTGCGAGAGAGGTGCCACATCGAAGTTGCATTTGGTATTTGAAAATCAAACCACCCTTTTGATACATAAATTTGGTCCACATGCAAGTGTGTTCGTGTTCTGACCCTCTCCCGCGTCATTTTTCACCAAATTTATGAACATTAGATAAGTCGGATGACGCAACATACATGGTTCACTCAAACTAACGGGGTGCCATGCCGGTGCACATGTCGCACACACATCCGCACAGTACATTGGGCTCCACAAGCCCCCCCTCTCAAAAATATCTGCCCGCCTCGAGGGTTTTTCCGTTTCATAACACATGGTTGTTATCTCTGGGCCATGTGCGATGTTTCTTGTTCCCAATCCTGCCTGCATCCCTAGAAAATATCTGCCCGCCTCGAGGGTTTTTCTGTTTCATATCACACGGTTGTTATCTTCGGACCGTGTGCGATGCACTATCATCAAAATTTTCAATATCCGGGCATTTCAATCCCGCATTTGACTCCCGCGTAGTATAATTTTTAGTACCCGCGTCATTTCCTCAAACACCCCACGCCCCCCTCCACACACACACACACACACACACACACACACCAAAACCTCCTCGGGCATGTGCGTGCACACACACACACACCCTCCCTCGCTTGAAACCCTAGCAAGGTCCCCACTGCCGCTGCCGCCGCAAGGCCTCCATTGTCAACATCTGCCGGTTTGCCCATGCAGCTTACCCACCGATCTCCATACCCAGGCCGCCCTAAGTTTCTTAGATGACACCTGCCAAACCACCCCTTTCCCACAGATCCCCATCCCCATCCCCCACTCCAGAGCATCGCAGGCTAAGCCTGGCTATGCCTCCCATGGAGCTCGAGGAGCGACCTGCCCAAAAGAGGTGTATAGCGGTCTCTTTGCCTGACGTCGCCGAGGAAGCCGACGACCATTACTGGCGGCAGGCACTCAAGTAGCGGGCTAGAGTATGCGGGCATGTCTCATCCGCCGGATACGACATCGAGGTCATCAACATCGATGACCTGAGGCAGGCTATGTCACAGGTTAAGTGGCCCACAC
This sequence comes from Triticum monococcum, assembly GCA_034509565.1. Classification (NCBI taxonomy): domain Eukaryota; kingdom Viridiplantae; phylum Streptophyta; class Magnoliopsida; order Poales; family Poaceae; genus Triticum; species Triticum monococcum. Next base: position 166,362,125 of record CM067847.1, on the reverse strand, counting down.
CCAACCCCTCGGGTTCAACCGCCGTCGATCTCATCCATGGCCCCGCCGCTGATCTCCTCTCGCTCGCTGTTAACAATTTGCCATTCTACATCGCCATTGAGCCCCTTTTGTCATTTCTAAAGGACACGTTCTACGACGCTGGCTTGGAGCCACAGCTTCCAAGTCAAACCTCATCGACGGCGACCATGAGGAGGGCACCCTCTCCGGCTCTTCCAAGGGGAAAGAGCCCATCTGCTCTTCCAAGGGGAAAGCTCCCATCTGCGACATCAGGGAGGGCACCCTACAGCCATGCTCTTCCAAGGGGAAGGAGCCCATCTGCGACAACATGGAGCGCATCCCAGGTCCGTGCTCTTCCCACGGGAACGAGGCCATCTGTGAAAAGTGAGGAAACCCATGATTTGTTTTGCCGTGCCTCTTCACAGGGGGAAACCCATGATTTGTTTTGTCGAGTCCCTTTTCTAGTGTAGTGAGAATATGTCCAGTTTTAATTGCTATATCTGGTTGTTTGCAGTATGCCTTGTTTATTCCAGTTGTTCACAATGTGATGCTCTATATGTGCAATTATTTACTGTGCAGTACATTTCATCAATCTAGTTTTAAACATACCGATAGGAATGCATATATTTGCTTGCTGTTAAGCCTGTTATAGCTAGCATATGCCTCTTTTAAAGTTTTTTGATTGTTCGGTTGTTTGTAGTTAGCATATGTCCAGTTTCAAATGCTATCTTTGGTTGTTCATAGTATGCCTTGTTTATTCCAGTTATTCACAACATGATGTTCTATATGTGCAAGTATGAACTGTTGTGCTTAACATGCTTCTCAATGTACCCACACAGGACAATTTTGGGAACGACTGCTGTTTTCCATCAAGGTTAGTTTCATCCCATGTCTTATATTTGCTCACTGTTCAGGATATCGGTAGCTGGTACCATATAGGTCGGCGGCTGATAAGGGACTAATCGGTGAATCGGACTTTTAACTGAATATATCTGCAACCCATTTATCGTTAGGTTAACTAGGGCCATATGTAATATATCTTAGGCTACATAGCAACATGCATTGTACTTAATGTCTAAATATGCAATCCTAGGCTACATAGAAACAAGCAAGAGTGTTACATTAATGTTCTAATGATGTCTAGATATACATAGAAGAGCAGCAGCAAGAACAACAACAGCACAACCCTATTTGGATACTCAACTTAGCTAGAGGTTAGAGTTAGTTTCTAGCTCATTACTAACCCTGAACTAACTCCATCCAAAGAGTTGTTTGGATGGCAGGGTTAGATTGACAATAAATGCACTAGGAGAACTAGCTCCAATTAGCACCTCTTGGGTTGGATAGTTTTTTTGGGTGGGTTATAGATGCAACTAGCTCAAACTAGCCCTCGTGTTTAGATATACTTTAGGGCTATTTGAGCCCGAACTAGCTCAAACTAACTGTAACCCTTGGGTACAACAGCAGTTAATCAGCCGATAATTTGTAAGAATGCACTAAACTCCTTCGGGCCCATAATATAAGATGTTAATTCATCTAATATGTGAGTATATTGGATGTTATAAGATACTCCCTCCATTCCTAAATATTTGGCTTTTTAGAGATTTCAAATGGACTAGCACATACAGATGTATATAGAAATATTATAAAAGAGTGTTGTGCTACATCATTGTGCAATTGCTGTTTAGCTTCTAATATTAACTTGGTGCTTTTAGGTACATATGTCATTGGTAAAGATCCACGCTTCGACCCTTTCTGCATATGGGGCAATGAGATATCGATGAACCAGCATCAAGTGAGGAAGCTGATGAAGATTGTTAGTAAAATGGGTCCAAAGATGGCAATTAAACTATTTGTTTACACTTTATCCAAGACAACAACGAACTGCAGGATGGTAAGTAAGAACTCCACAGTCTTGTTTTTACTGCCCATAATGAGTTGTGTTAGATGACAATGTCTGAATCTTTTTCCTTTGCAGTGGTGGCCAAAGCAGTTTACTCAAGATTACCTCTCAAACTACATGATTGATGGGCATGCAAAGGTTAAAGTATTTCTACCAGAACACGATGATTATCTAGATGTTTTCATGAAGACCGTGAAGGATGGGCGGTCGGCCATCACAAGGGGTTGGACTAGAGTCGTGCGTGCCTTTTGCATGGAGGAGGGCACAATATGGGCATTCCACTTCACCTTGTTCAGCAACCAGAATATATTTCGCCTCTTTCTTTACCGTATTTAATAGTACAAGTATACAACTGTGGTTCATCATTCTTTATTTGGTTCTTATGTAATTCTTGAACATATGTACCTATGAATCGAATAATGCATTGGTTGTTTGAACCTGATGGATATGAATAAAGTTGTAGCATACATTCAGATTCAAATCCATATCCGGTATAATTTGGAAAAGGAACAATTAAATTAGGGTGAAATTACGATCTCCAGGTAGTTACGGCACACACAGTTGGTAAACACAAACGTTTGCGATATGCACCATAATCCGAGACGGTTCAAAGAGAGGAAACGTGTGCAAGCATGCACACAGTTGCCATTTGCAAACCGTGTGCGATGTCAGACAATATCACAAATGGTGTGGGCAAACTAAACGTTTGTGTTAGTTGCCTTATCGTACACGATTCGCAACCATGAACTGTTTCTGATGAAGTATGCATCGTAAACGTTGCACCACATGATAGCGTGTGCGATAGTTATCGTGTACGGCGATGTTACGATGGTCCGACGTTTCGTAATCCTGTCCAACACTCATACGACGATTAGCTAATCTTCTTAACGGTGAACCATTTGCGATGGGCCACACATCATACACATTCTATAATAGTGAGCCATTTGTGATGGGCCTCACATCGTAAATGTAGCACCACAGAATACCGACTATGATGGCAATGCGAGCAGAAACGAGTAGTAGTACTGTAGGGGCCCAATCCCCGACGATTTCTAGGTCGTGTGGGAAGGACCCCCTATTGCCCACACTCATTTGGCGACGGTTCCAAATGCCGTCGTGGAAACGGGTTAAAAACCGTTTGTTTAGGACCAACGGGCACCAGTGCTTGTTACTATGGAAAACAATCCTTTGAGGGGTTTGTTCGGGGTATCTTCACCTCGTCCAGAACCACAATTTGCTACCCCTCAACCTAATGTACCTACTAAAAATATCGAATATGAAATTCCTTCAGGTATGATAGAACAACTGCTAGCTAATCCTTATGCATGAGATGGAACCGAACATCCTGATATGCACATGATATATGTGGAACAAATTTGTGGATTGTTTAAGCTTGCAGGTTTACCCAGGGATGAAGTGATGGAAAAGGTTTTCCCTTTATATTTGAAGGGAAAAGCATTGGCATGGTATAGGATATGTGATGATATTGGATCATGGAAGGAGTTCCACCAAAAAATTTATCCTATGCATCTAATTCATCGTGATCCCGAATTACCGGAATTATATATTTTTTGGCCACGTGAAGGAGAAAGTGTCGCTCTAGCTTGGGGGAGGCTTAAGTCAATGTTATATTCATGCCCCAATCATGAGCTCTCAAGAGAAATTATTATCCAGAATTTTGTTGGGGAACGTAGCAGAAATTCAAAATTTTCCTACGTGTCACCAAGATCTATCTATGGAGAGACCAGCAACGAGGGGAAGAAGAGTGCATCTACATATCCTTGTAGATCGCTAAGCAGAAGCGTTCAAGAGAACGGGGTTGAAGGAGTCGTACTCATCGTGATCCAAATCACCGGAGATCCTAGTGCCGAACGGACGGCACCTCCGCGTTCAACACACGTACAGCCCGATGACGTCTCCCATGCCTTGATCCAGCAAGGAGAGAGGGAGAGGTTGAGGAAGACTCCATCCAGCAGCAGCACAACGGCGTGGTGGTGATGGAGGAGTGTGGCAATCCTGCAGGGCTTCGCCAAGCACCGCGGGAGAGGAGGAGGGAGAGAAGCAGGGCTGCGCCAACAAGAGGAGAGATCAAATCGCGTGTATTGGGCAGCCCCTAGGCCAAGTATATATAGGGGAAGGGGAGGGGCTGCGCCCCCTTTAGGGTTTCCACCCCTAGGGGTGGCGGCCAGCCTAGATCCCATCTAAGGGAGGCGGCCAAGGGGGAGGGGGAGAGGGAGGCGCACCAGGATGGGCCATAGGGCCCATCTGCCCTAGGGTTTGCCCCCTCTCATCTTCCCTTGCGCCTTGGGCCTTGTGGGAGGGTGCACCAGCCCACCTGGGGCTGGTCCCCTTCCACACTTGGCCCATGAAGCCCTCCGGGACTGGTGGCCCCACTTGGTGGACCCCCGGGACCCTCCCGGTGGTCCCGGTACGTTACCGATAAACCCCGAAATTTTTCCGGTGACCAAAACAGGACTTCCCATATATAAATCTTTACCTCCGGACCATTCCGGAACTCCTCGTGATGTCCGGGATCTCATCCGGGACTCCGAACAACATTCGGTAACCACATACAAACTTCCTTTATAACCCTAGCGTCATCGAACCTTAAGTGTGTAGACCCTACGGGTTCGGGAACCATGCAGACATGACCGAGACGTTCTCCGGTCAATAACAACAGCGGGATCTGGATACCCATGTTGGCTCCCACATGTTCCACGATGATCTCATCGGATGAACCACGATGTCAAGGACTTAATCAATCCCGTATACAATTCCCTTTGTCTATCGGTACGATACTTGCCCGAGATTGGATCGTCGGTATCCCGATACCTTGTTCAATCTTGTTACCGGCAAGTCTCTTTACTCGTTCCGTAACACATCATCCCGTGATCAACTCCTTGATCACATTGTGCACATTATGATGATGTCCTACTGAGTGGGCCCAGAGATACCTCTCCGTCACACGGAGTGACAAATCCCAGTCTCGATTCATGCCAACCCAACAGACACTTTCGGAGATACCCGTAGTGTACCTTTATAGCCACCTAGTTACATTGTGACGTTTGGCACACCCAAAGCACTCCTACGGTGTCCGGGAGTTGCACAATCTCATGGTCTAAGGAAATGATACTTGACATTAGAAAAGCTTTAGCATACGAACTACACGATCTAGTGCTATGCTTAGGATTGGGTCTTGTCCATCACATCATTCTCCTAATGATGTGATCCCGTTATCAACGACATCCAATGTCCATGGTCAAGAAACCGTAACCATCTATTGATCAACGAGCTAGTTAACTAGAGGCTTACTAGGGACATGGTGTTGTCTATGTATCCACACATGTATCTTAGTTTCCTATCAATACAATTCTAGCATGGATAATAAACGATTATCATGAACAAGGAAATATAATAATAATCAATTTATTATTGCCTCTAGGGCATATTTCCAACAGTCTCCCACTTGCACTAGAGTCAATAATCCAGTTCACATCGATATGTGATTAACACTCAAGGTCACATCCCCATGTGACTAACACCCAAAGAGTTCCGGGTTTGATCATGTTATGCTTGTGAGAGAGGTTTTAGTCAACGGGTCTGCAACATTCAGATTCGTATGTACTTCGCAAATCTCTATGTCATCTCCTAGATGCAGCTACCACGTTCTATTTGGAGCTACTCCAAATAACTGTTCTACTATACGAATCCAGTTTACTACTCAGAATAATCTGGATTAGTGTCAAAGTTTGCATCGGCGTAACCCTTTACGACGAACTCTTTTACCACCTCCATAATCGAGAAAATTCCTTAGTCCACTAGTTACTAAGGATAACTTTGACCGCTGTCCTGTGATCCATTCTTGGATCACTCTTGTACCCCTTGACTGACTCATGGCAAGGCACACTTCAGGTGCGGTACACAGCATAGCATACTGTAGAGCCTATGTCTTAAGCATAGGGGACGACCTTCGTCCTTTCTCTCTATTCTGCCGTGGTCGAGCTTTAAGTCTTAACTTCATACCTTACAACTCAGGCAAGAACTCCTTCTTTGACTGATCCATCTTGAACACCTTCAAGATCATGTCAAGGTATGTGCTCATTTGAAAGTACCATTAAGCGTTTTGATCTATCCTTATAGATCTTGATGCTCAATGTTCAAGTAGCTTAATCCAGGCTTTCATTGAAAAACACTTTCCAAATAACCCTATATGCTTTCCAGAAATTCTATGTCATTTCTGATCAACAATATGTCAACAACATATACTAATCAGAAATTCTATAGTGCTCCCACTCACTTCTTTGGAAATACAAGTTTCTCATAAACTTTGTATACACCCAAAATCTTTGATCATCTTATCAAAGCATACATTCCAACTCCGAGATGCCTACTCCAGTCCTTAGAAGGATTGCTGGAGCTTTACATACTTATTAGCATCTTTCAGGATTGACAAAACCTTCCGGTTGTATCACATACAATCTTTCCTCAAGAAAATCGTCGAGGAAACAATGTTTTGACATCCTATCTGCAAGATTTCATAAATAATGCAGTAATCGCTAATATAATTCCAACAGACTCTTAGCATCGCTACGTGTGAGAAAGTCTCATCGTAGTCAACTCCTTGAACTTGTCGGGAAACATCTTAACGCCAAGTCGAGCTTTCTCAATGGTGACACTTACCATCATTGTCCGTCTTCCTTTTAAAATCCACCTGTACTCAACAGCCTTACGACCATCGAGTCGTTGTGCCAAAGTCTACACTTTGTTTTCATACATGGATCCTCTCTCGGATTTTATGGCCTCGAGCCATTTATCGGAATCCGGGCCCACCATCGCTTCTCCATAGCTCGTAGGTTCATTGTTGTCTAGCAACATGACTCCCAAGACAGGATTACGTACCATTCTGAAGTAGTATGCATCCTTGTCGTCCTACGAGGTTTGGGAGTGACTTGATCTGAAGTCTCATGATCACTATCATAAGCTTCCACTTCAATTGGTGTAGGTGCCACAGGAACAACTCTTTGTGCCCTGCTATACACTAGTTGTAGTGACGGTTCAATAACCTCATCAAGTCTCCACCATCCTCCCACTCAATTCTCGAGACAAACCTTTTCCTTGAGAAAAAACCCGATTCAAGAAACAATCTCTATTGCTTTCAGATCTGAATTAGGAGGTATACCCAACTGTTTTGGGTGTCCTATGAAGATGCATTTATCCGCTTTGGGTTCGAGCTTATCAACCTGAAACTTTTTCACATAAGCAGCCCCAAACTTTTAAGAAATGACAGCTTAGGTTTCTCTAAACCATAGTTCATACGGTGTCATCTCATCGGAATTACGTGGTGCCCTATTTAAAGTGAATGTGGTTGTCTCTAATGCCTAACCCATAAACTATCGTGGTAATTCGATAAGAGACATCATGGTATGCATCATATCCAATAGGGTGGAGTTATGATGTTCGGACACACCATCACACTATGGTGTTCCAGGCTGTATCAGTTGTGAAACAATTTCCACAATGTCTTAATTCTGTGCCAAACTCGTAATTAAGATATTCATCTTTATGATCATATCATAGATCTTTTATCCTCTTGTCACGACGATCTTTCAACTCCACCCTGAAATTACTTGAACCTTTCAATAATTCAGACTCGTGATTCATCAAGTAAATATACTCAACATCTACTCAAATCATCTCTGAAGTAAGAACATAACGATATCCACTACACGCCTCAGCACTCATTGGACTGCACACATCAAAATGTATTACTTCCAATAAGTTGCTTTCTAGTTCCATTTTACTGAAAACGAGGCTTTCAGTCATCTTGCCCATGTGGTATGATTTGCATGTCTCAAGTGATTCAAAATCAAGTGAGTCCAAACAATCCATCTGTATAGAGTTTCTTCATGCATACCTACCAACAAACATGGTTCGCATGTCTCAATCCTTTCAAAAATGAGTGAGTCCAAAGATCCATCAACATGGAGCTTCTTCATGCGTTTTATACCGATATGACTTAAGTGGTAGTGCCACAAGTAGGTGGTACTATCATTACTATCTTATATCTTTTGGCATGAACATGTGTATCACTACGATCGAGATTTAATAAACCATTCATTTTAGGTGCAAGACCATTGAAGGTATTATTCAAATAAACAGAGTAACTATTATTCTATTTAAATGAATAACCGTATTACGATAGTCATAATCCAATCATGTCTATGCTCAACGCAAACACCAAATAACAATTATTTAGGTTTAACACCAATCTGGATGGTAGAGGGAGCGTGCGATGCTTGATCATATCAACATTGGAAACACTTCCAACACATATCGTCAGCTCACATTTAGCTAGTCTCCGTTTATTCCGTAGCTTTTATTTCGAGTTACTAACACTTAGCAACCGAACCGGTATCTAATACCCTGGTGCTACTAGGAGTACTAGTAAAGTACACATCAACACAATGTATATCCAATATACTTCTATCGACCTTGCCAGCCTTCTAATCTACCAAGTATCTAGGGTAATTCTGCTCTAGTGGATGTTCCCCTTATTACAGAAGCACTTAGTCTCGGGTTTGGGTTCAACCTTGGGTTTCTTCACTAGAGCAGCAGCTGAATTGCCGTTTCATGAAGTATCCCTTCTTTCCCTTGCCCTTCTTGAAACTAGTGGTTTCACCAACCATCAACAATTGATGCTCCTTCTCTATTTCTACTTTTGCGGTGTCAGACATCGCGAATAACTCAAGGATCATCATATATGTCCCTGATATATTATAGTTCATCACGAAGCTCTAGTAGCTTGGTGGTAATGACTTCGGAGAAACATCACTATCTCATCTGGAAGATCAACTCCCACTCAATTCAAATGATTGTTGTACTCAGACAATCTGAGCACAAGCTCAATAATTGAGCTTTTCTCCCTTAGTTTGCAGGCTAAGAAAATCGTCGGAGGTCTTATACCTCTTGACATGGGCACGAGCCTGAAATCCCAATTTCAGCCCTCGAAACATCTCATATGTTTTGCGATGTTTCAAAACCGTCTTCGGTGCCTCAACTCTAAACCGTTTAACTGAACTATCATGTAGTTATCAAAATGTGTATGTCAGATGTTCGCAACATCCACAGACGACGTTCGAGGTTCAGCACACTGAGCGGTGCATTAAGGACATAAGCCTTCTAAGAAGCAATGAGGACAATCCTCAGTTTACGGACCTAGTCCCCACAATTGCTACTATCAACTTTCAACTAAATTTTCTCTAGGAACATATCTAAACAGTAGAACTAAAGCGCGAGCTACGACATAATTTGCAAAATCCTTTTGACTATGTTCAGGATAATTAAGTTCATCTTATGAACTCCCACTCAGATAGACATCCCTCTAGTCATCTAAGTGATTACATGATCCGAGTCAACTAGGCCGTGTCCGATCATCACGTGAGACGGACTAGTCAACGTCGGTGAACATCTTCATGTTGATCGTATCTTCTATACGACTCATGCTCGACCTTTCGGTCTTCTGTGTTCCGAGGCCATGTCTGTACACATGCTAGGCTCGTCAAGTCAAGCTAAGTGTTTCGCGTGTGTAAATCTGTCTTACACCCGTTGTATGTGAACGTTAGAATCTATCACACCCAATCATCACGTGGTGCTTCGAAACAACGAACTGTCGCAACGGTGCACAGTTAGGGGGAACACTTTCTTGAAATTTTAATGATGGATCATCTTATTTACTACCGTCGTTCTAAGTAAACAAGATGTATAAACATGATAAACATCACATGCAATCAAATGGTGACATGATATGGCCAATATCATATTGCTCCTTTTGATCTCCATCTTTGGGGCTCCATGATCATCATCATCACCGGCATGACACCATGATCTCCATCATCATGATCTCCATCATCGTGTCTTCATGAAGTTGTCTCGCCAACTATTACTTCTACTTCTACAGCTAACGGTTAGCAATAAAGTAAAGTAATTACATGACGTTTAAGTTGACACGCATGTCATAAATAAATAAAGACAACTCCTATGGCTCCTGCCGGTTGTCATACTCATCGACATGCAAGTCGTGATTCCTATTACAAGAACATGATCATCTCATACATCACATATATCATTCATCACATCCTTTGGCCATATCACATCACATAGCATACCCTGCAAAAACAAGTTAGACGTCCTCTAATTGTTGTTTGCATGTTTTACGTGGCTGCTATGGGTTTCTAGCAAGAACGTTTCTTACCTACGCAAAGACCACAACGTGATATGCCAATTGCTATTTACCCTTCATAAGGACCCTTTTCATCGAATCCGATCCGACTAAAGTGGGAGAGACAGGCACCCGCTAGCCACCTTATGCAACTAGTGCATGTTTGTCGGTGGAACCGGTCTCACGTAAGCGTACGTGTAAGGTTGGTCCGGGCCGCTTCATCCCACAATGCCGCCGAATCAAGATTGGACTAGTAACGGTAAGCATATTGAACAAAATCAACGCCCACAACTACTTTGTGTTCTACTCGTGCATAGAATCTACGCAATAGACCTAGCTCATGATGCCACTGTTGGGGAACGTAGCAGAAATTCAAAATTTTCCTACGTCTCACCAAGATCTATCTATGGAGAGACCAGCAATGAGGGGAAGAAGAGTGCATCTACATACCCTTGTAGATCGCTAAGCAGAAGCGTTCAAGAGAACGGGGTTGAAGGAGTCGTACTCATCATGATCCAAATCACCGGAGATCCTAGTGCCGAACGGACGACACCTCCGCGTTCAACACACGTACAGCCCGATGACGTCTCCCATGCCTTGATGCAGCAAGGAGAGAGGGAGAGGTTGAGGAAGACTCCATCCAGCAGCAGCACAACGGCGTGGTGGTGATGGAGGAGCGTGGCAATCCTGCAGGGCTTCGCCAAGCACCGCGGGAGAGGATGAGGGAGAGAAGCAGGGCTGCGCCAACAAGAGGAGAGATCAAATCGCGTGTATTGGGCAGCCCCTAGGCCAATTATATATAGGGGAAGGGGAGGGGCTGCGCCCCCTTTAGGGTTTCCACCCCTAGGGGTGGCGGCCAGCCTAGATCCCATCTAAGGGAGGCGGCCAAGGGGGAGGGGGAGAGGGAGGCGCACCAGGATGGGCCTTAGGGCCCATCTGCCCTAGGGTTTGCCCCCTCTCATCTTCCCTTGCGCCTTGGGCCTTGTGGGAGGGCGCACCAGCCCACCTGGGGCTGGTCCCCTTCCACACTTGGCCCATGAAGCCCTCCGGGACTGGTGGCCCCACTTGGTGGACCCCCGGGACCCTCCCGGTGGTCCCGGTACGTTACCGATAAACCCCGAAATTTTTCCGGTGACCAAAACAGGACTTCCCATATATAAATCTTTACCTCCGGACCATTCCGGAACTCCTCGTGACGTCCGGGATCTCATCCGGGACTCTGAACAACATTCGGTAACCACATACAAACTTCCTTTATAACCCTAGCGTCATCGAACCTTAAGTGTGTAGACCCTACCGGTTCGGGAACCATGCAGACATGACCGAGACGTTCTCCGGTCAATAACAACAGCGGGATCTGGATACCCATGTTGGCTCCCACATGTTCCACGATGATCTCATCGGATGAACCACGATGTCAAGGACTTAATCAATCCCGTATACAATTCCCTTTGTCTATCGGTACGATACTTGCCCGAGATTCGATCGTCGGTATCCCGATACCTTGTTCAATCTCGTTACCGGCAAGTCTCTTTACTCGTTCCGTAACACATCATCCCGTGATCAACTCCTTGATCACATTGTGCACATTATGATGATGTCCTACCGAGTGGGCCCAGAGATACCTCTCCGTCACACGGAGTGACAAATCCCAGTCTCGATTCGTGCCAACCCAACAGACACTTTTGGAGATACCCGTAGTGTACCTTTATAGCCACCTAGTTACGTTGTGACGTTTGGCACACCCAAAGCACTCCTACGGTGTCCGGGAGTTGCACAATCTCATGGTCTAAGGAAATGATACTTGACATTAGAAAAGCTTTAGCATACGAACTACACGATCTAGTGCTATGCTTAGGATTGGGTCTTGTCCATCACATCATTCTCCCAATGATGTGATCCCGTTATCAACGACATCCAATGTCCATGGTCAGGAAACCGTAACCATCTATTGATCAACGAGCTAGTTAACTAGAGGCTTACTAGGGACATGGTGTTGTCTATGTATCCACACATGTATCTGAGTTTTCTATCAATACAATTCTAGCATGGATAATAAACGATTATCATGAACAAGGAAATATAATAATAATCAATTTATTATTGCCTCTAGGGCATATTTCCAACGAATTTTTATGCTCGGCTTTCTCGTAATGATCAAACCAAGCTTGATACTTCTTGTGCTGGTTCATTTATGAAGAAGACTATTGAATTCCGGCGGGATCTTTCGGAAAGAATTAAACGCAGCTCTGAAGATTGGGAACTCGATGAAGGTAAAGAGTCAGGTATTAAACTTAAGTATGATTGTGTTAAATATTTTGTGGATACTAATGCTTTTCAAAAGTTTAGCACTAAATATGCACTTGCCTCTGAGATAGTAGCCTCCTTTTGTGAATCATTTGCTACTCATGTTGAACTCCCTAAGGAGAAGTGGTTTAAATATCACCCACCTATTAAATAAGAAATTAAAGAACCAGTACCAGTTAAAGAAGAAACTATACTTTATAATGTTGATCCAGTTGTTCCTTCTGCTTATATTGAGAAACCACCTTTCCCTGTTAGGATTAAGGAGCATGCTAAAGTCTCAACTGTGGTCAACAAAAGCTACATTAGAACACCTAAACCCGATGAACAAATTAAAGTTGAACCTAGTATTGCTATGGTTAAAGATCTCCTAGAAGAAGATATGGATGGGCATGTTATTTACTTCTGTGAAGAAGCTGCTAGAATTGCTAAACCTGATAAAAGAGATAAACATAGACCTGTTGTTGGCATGCACATTATTTCATTTAAAATAGGAGATCACTGTTATCATGGTTTATGTGAAATGGGTGCTAGTGTGAGTGCTATTCCTTACACTTTATATGAAGAAATTATGAAAGACATAGCACCTACCGAGATGGAAGAAATAGATGTTACTATTAAACTTGCTAATAGAGATACAATATCACCAATTGGGATTATTAGATATGTTGAAGTCTTGTGTGGGAAAATAAAATACCCTACTGATTTTCTTTTTCTTGGTTCCCCACAAGATGACTTTTGTCCCATTATATTTGGTAGACCTTTCTTGAATACAGTTAATGCTAAGATAGATTGTGAGAAACAAATTGTTGGTGTTAGCTTTGGTTATGAGTCTCATGAGTTTATTTTTTCCATGTTTAGTAGAAACAACATGAAAAAGAATTGCCTAGTAAGAATGAATTAATTGGTCTTGCTGCTATTGATGTACCACCTATGGATCCTTTAGAACAATATTTGCTAGACCATGAGAATGATTTTCATATGCATGAAAGAAATGAAATAGATAAAGTTTTCTTTGAAAAACATCATCTTCTTAAACACAATGTGCCCATTGAAACTCTAGGAGGTCCTCCTCCACCCGAAGGTGATCCCGTGTTTGAATTAAAACAATTGCCAGACACTTTGAAATATGCTTATCTTGATGAAAAGAAGGTATATCATGTTATTATTAGTGCTAACCTTTCAGAACATGAAGAAGAAAGATTATTGAAAGGTCTAAGGAAGCACGAGGTTGCTATTGGATATACTCTTGATGATTTAAAGGTCATCAGTCCCACTCTATGTCAGCACAAAATTAATATGGAACCTGATGCTAAACCCGTTGTTGACCACCAATGTCGGTTGAATCCAAAAATGAAGGAAGTGGTAAGAACAGAAATCTTAAAACTTCAGGAAGCAGGTATAATCTATCCTATAGCTGATAGTAGATGGGCAAGTCCTGTTCATTGTGTCCCTAAGAAAGGAGGTATTACTGTTGTTCCTAATGATAAAAATGAAATTATTCCATAAAGAATTGTTACAGGCTATAGAATGGTAATTGACTACAGAAAATTAAACAAAGCAACTAGAAAAGATCATTATCCTTTGGCTTTTATTGATCAAATGCTTGAAAGATTATCTAAGCACACACACTTCTGGTTCCTAGATGGATACTATGGCTTTTCACAAATACCTGTTTCTCAACCTGATCAAGAAAAGAATACTTTTACTTGTCCCTTTGGAACTTATGCTTATAGACGTATGCCTTTTGGTTTATGTAATGCACCTGCTACCTTTCAAAGATGTATGACTGCTATATTCTCTGACTTTTGTGAAAAGATTGTTGAGGTTTTCATGGGTGACTTTTCTTTTTATGGGCAGTCTTTTGATGATTGTTTAAGCAATCTTGAGCGAGTTTTGCATAGATGTGAGAAAAAAATTGTCTTGAATTGGGAGAAGTGCCACTTTATGGTTAATGAAGGTATTGTCTTGGGTATAAAATTTCTGAAAGAGGTATTGAAGTGGACCAAGTTAAGGTTGATGCAATTGAGAAAATGCAATGTCCTAAGTACATCAAAGGTATTCATAGTTTCCTTGGTCATGCTAGTTTCTATAGGAGATTTATCAAAGACTTTTCTAAAATTTCTAGGCCTCTTACTAATCTTTTGCAAAAGGATATTCCTTTTTTTGATGATGATTGTCTTGAAGCCTTTGAAACACTCAAGAAAGCCTTAATATCTGCACCTATTGTTCAACCACCTGATTGGAACTTGCCTTTTGAAATTATGTGTGATGCTATTGATTATTCTGTTGGTGCTGTTCTAGGACAAAGAGTTGATAAGAAACTTAATGTTATTCATTATGCTAGTAAAACTCTAGATAGTGCTCAAAAAAGTTATACTACTACTAAAAAAGAATTCTTAGCAGTGGTGTTTGCTTGTGATAAATTTAGACCTTATATTGTTGATTCCAAAGCATTGTTAGGGATATCGCTTATCGGGAACTTATCGGTCGTCCTACCATAAGGGGTAAATCGGCCAGTTTATCGGCATATTGGCCGATTTATCGCCATATTGGTTGATTTATCGGCCGATTTATCTTATCGGTCAAACCACGATAAGTGATAAATCGGCGGATTTATCGGAAGATATCTTGAACAGTGTTTCAAAGTAACTGTTCACACAGACCATGCTGCTATTAAATATCTTATGGAAAAGAAAGATGCTAAACCTAGACTTATTCATTGGGTTCTCTTGTTATAAGAATTTAATTTACATATCATTGATAGAAAAGGAGTTGAGAACCCCGTAGCTGATAATTTGTCTAGGCTTGAAAATGTGCTTGATGACCCACTACCTATTGATGATAGTTTTCCTGATGAGCAGTTAGCTGCAATAAATGTTGCTAATAGTACTCCTTGGTATGCTGACTATGATAATTACATTGTTGCTAAATACTTACCCCTAGCTTTACTTACCAGCAAAAGAAAAATTCTTCTATGATTTAAGACATTACTTTTGGGATGACCCACATCTTTATAAAGAAGGAGTAGATGGTATTAGTAGACGTTGTGTACCCGAGCATGAACAGGGACAAATCCTATGCAAATGTCACTTCGAGGCTTATGGAGGGCATCATGCTGGAGATAGAACTGCTCACAAGGTATTGCAATCTGGATTTTATTGGCCTACTCTCTTCAAGGATGCCCGTAAGTTTGTCTCTTCTTGTGATGAATGTCAAAGAATAGGTAATATCGGTAAGCGTTAAGAAATGTCTATGAATTATTCACTTGCTGTTGAACCATTTGATGTTTGGGGATTTGATTACATGGGACCTTTTCCTTCCTCTAATGGGTATACACATATTTTGGTTGCTGTTGATTATGTTACTAAATGGATAGAAGCTATTCCAACTAGTAGTGCTGATCACAACACCTCTATTAAAATGCTTAAGGAAGTTATTTTCCCATGGTTTGGAGTCCCTAGATATTCAATGACTGATGGTGGTTCACACTTTATTCATGGTGCTTTCCGTAAGATGCTTGCTAAGTATGATGTTAACCATAGAATTGCATGACCCTATCATCCTTAGTCTAGCGGCCAAGTTGAACTTAGCAATAGAGAAATAAAATTAATTTTGCAAAAGACTGTTAATAGGTCCAGGAAGAATTGCTCTAAGAAATTAGATTATGCACTTTGGGCCCATAGAACAACATATAAAAATCCTATGGGTATGTCTCCTTATAAAATGGTTTATGGAAAAGCTTGTCATTTGCCTCTTGAGTTAGAACATAAAGCATATTGGGCAGTTAAAGAACTCAACTATGATTTCAAACTTGCTGGTGAAAAGATGTTATCTGATATAAGCTCCTTAGATGAATGGAGAACCCAAGCTTATGAAAATGCAAAGTTATTCAAAGAAAAAGTTAAAAGATGGCATGATAAATGAATTCAAAAGCACGAGTTTAAAGTTGGAGAATATGTTCTTTTGTACAACTCTCATTTTAGATTTTTTGCAGGAAAGCTCCTCTCGAAATGGGAAGGCCCATATGTCATCGAGGAGGTTTACCGGTCTGGAGCAATCAAAATAAATAACTTTGAAGGTACTAACCTGAAGGTTGTCAATGGGCAACGAATAAAGCATTATATCTCAGGTACGCCTATCAATGTTGAAAGTAACATTATCCAAACATTGACACCGGAAGAGCACATAAAAGAGTCCTTCTGAAACACTCCAGAATCATGAAAATAAAGAGGTACGTGATACGGTAAGTAAAGGGACTCCGAAAAATCCGCAAAAATATTTTTTCTCAGCTTTGGAATATTTTAGAATTTTGGAAATAAAGAAACTTCCAGGAAGCGTCCCCTGGTGGCACAAGACAAGCCTGACGCGCCTAGGTGGGTTGTGCCATCTGGGACACCTTCCGTACTCCTTTTTTCTACCATGTACTTTTCCTCCAAGTTAAAAAGTCTATATATACTTCCCGAACCTGTTGATCACCGTATCGCGGAGAAATCCTCTATTCTCTTATATTGCTGATTTCTGACAGATTCAACTAGACCAACGCCATGTCCTCCTCACCCTTCAACATTGGAGAAGGAGGCATAAGGTCAGATTAGGAAGATCTAAGGAGGGACGAAGCTGAATAGGTTGCTATGGAGGAAGAAGGGGAAGCCATGGGATCATTGAACAATCAAGAGAGCCTGGAAGTGTAAGAAGAGCTCCCACCGAGGAGGCCCCTACACAGGTTACATCATAACACTTCTCATAATCCGGTTCACAATTATGGGTTCGAGAACACTCCTTGTAGGCACATACCATCCAACTAGGACATATCCTGGCCAAGAGAAAACGGTGCAGGAACTAAACCGTGGGGCCCTGAGAATAAACACATAATGGCTGAGGTGAAGAAAAACAGTGAATTAACTCATCAAGCCCTTCGGAAGATTCTAGGTTTGAAGGATTTACTCATGATTATATTGGAGAATACTACTTCATCACCACCATCATCTTCTGCACCACCAAAGGAGAATTAAGTATCGGGTATGGGCACTCCCCTTGGCTTCCGCCAAGATTGGGGGAGGTGCCCCGGTATCGTCTCATCCCATTATCTTTTTGCCTTCACTTATTTTAGTTCTATCCTTTTGCTTTAGATGAATAAAAGTTTAGTTCGATCCTTTTCTTCGAGAGTTTGCTTAGTATTCTATCCTTGTAATCATGTGCAAGTTATATAATAAAGTTAGTTTGAGTTTTTGCTTTCTTTACTTTCGTGTTGCAAATAAAGAAAAGAAATAAGAAATAAATAAAAAGAGAAATGAAATAAGTAATGAAAAGATTATATACTAACCCTATGGTAGGTGATAGCACCACATAAGGAAAAGTATAAGTAGAAAATTTTATTAGAGATTGACAAACATAGATTAGTCAATGATGCAACTCATGAAAGAATTAATAAGGGAAGAGAAGGTTCACATATAGATATACTATTCTAGAAATCATTTGTGATTGTGAGCCCTCATCAAAATATTATATGCCAAAATTGTTGACGTTGGACAAGGAAGACAACTTAATGGTTTATGTTTGTTTATATTCACATAGAAGTCATATTTTCATAGATCCTTTAACATGTGATGCTTGCCCCCTATCTTTGCTACCCAAAAATTCTGTACTAAGTAGAGATACTACTTGTGCATCCAAAAACCCTTAAACCCAAATCTTTTTCAAGTGGCCACCATACCTACCTAGGGATTGAGCAAGATCCCTCGAGTAAGTTGTCATCGGTGCAAAAAGGCAATAAAAATTGCTTCTAAAAGTGTGAGATCATTTAGTGTAAGAGAAAATTGAGCATTGTACGAACTTCGATGACAAAGAATAAAAGCGACAGACTGCAAAATAAAGGTTGTCATCTTAAGGGGCAATACAACGTGATGTTCTCTTGCACTATGGGATTGAGCATACAAACAAATAAGCGCATGGCAACCTCTGCTTCCCCCTATGAAGGGCCTATCTTTTACTTTTATGCAAAGAGTCAAAGTTTTCCCTCTATTCCTTTTATTTTTCTTTTTTGGCAAGCATCATGTGGTGAGGAAAGATCTAGGCACATATGTCCAGTTAAATATAGATAGAATGATTTATTATTGTTGACATCACCCTTGAGGTGAGCATGTTGGGTGTCAAAACTATAGGCCCCTATCTTTCTATGTGTCCGGTTGAAACATTTTGCTCATGGGTACGAGGTGAGTGTTAGCAATCATAGAAGACTATATGGTGGTTGAGTATGTGGACTTGCCTAAAGGCTCCGACACGTGACCCTTCGTGAAAAGATGATGAATTTTAGTTGCAAAGTTGACTGAGAACATAGTTTGTTGGTTTCTAATAGAGTTTTTTGCTTTATACTTCGATTGTGTGATGCACTATTACTTATTCATGAGAAGCATATGATAAAAATTCTATGATAGAAGTCCTATGTTTAATTTTGTTGCTGTTATAATAATCAACATGATGCTTCTATGTCCGTATTTTGTTTTTATTGACACCTCTCTCTCAAAGCACGTGGACATGTTTTTCGATTTCTGTTTTCGCTTGAGGACAAGCGAGGTCTAAACTTGGGGGAGTTGATACGTCCATTTTGCATTATGTTTTCTTACTTTTATTTATAAAGTTTTTATCCATAATAATGCTTTTTGGAGTAATTCTAATGCCTTTTCTCTCATAATTTGCAAGGAACACACGAAGAGGGAGAATTCCGGCAGCTGGAAATCTGGACCTGGAAAAGCTACGTCAGGCCACCTATTCTGCACAACTCCAAATGAGCTGAAACTTTACGGAGATTTTTTATGGATTATTTGAGAAATACTGGAGCCAATAAACACCAGAGGGGGGGCCACCAGGTGGGCACAACCCACCTGGGCCCACCAGGCCCCCCAGGCGCGCCCTGATGGCTTGTGGCCTCCTCGACCCACCTCCGTTGCCCATCTTTTGGTATATAAGTGGTTTTTACCTAGAAAAAAAAATAAGAGGAGGACTTTCGGGACGAAGCGCCGCCGCCTCGAGGCGGAACTTGGGCAGGAGCACTTTTGCCCTCCAGCGAAACGATTCCGCCGGGGGAACTTCCCTCCCGGAGGGGGAAATCATTGTCATCATCATCACCAACAACTCTCACATATTGGGGAGGGCAATCTCCATCAACATCTTCAACAGGACCATCTCCTCTCAAACCCTAGTTCATCTCTTGTGTTCAATCTTGTTACCCGAACTATAGATTGGTACTTGTGGGTGACTAGTAGTATTGATTACATCTTGTAATTGATTACTATATGGTTTATTTGGTGGAAGATTATACGTTCAGATCCATTATGCTATTTAATACCCCTCTTATCTTGAGCATGATTACTATTTGTGAGTAGTTACTTTTGTTCTTGAGGTCATGGGAGAAATCATGTTGCAAGTAATCATGTGAACTTGATATGTGTTTGATATTTTGATAGTATGTATGTTGTTATTTCCTTAGTGATGTCATGTGAACGTCGACTACATGACATTTCATCATATTTGGGCCCTAAGGGCATGCATTGTGGCATAGCAATTAGATGGTGGGTTGCGAGAGTGACAGAAGCTTAAACCCCAGTTTATGCGCTATTCCGTAAGGGATCGATTGGATCCAAAAGTTTAATGCTATGGTTAGAATTTATTCTTAATACTTTTCTCGTAGTTACGGATGCTTGCGGGAGGGTTAAACATAAGTAGGAGGTTTGTTCAAGTAAGAACAACACCTAAGCACCGGTCCACCCACATATCAAATTATCAAAGTCGCGAACACAAATCGAACCAACATGATAAAAGTGACTAGATGAAATTCCTGTGTACCCTCAAGAATGCTTTGCTTATCATAAGAGACCGTTTTGGCATGTCCTTTGCCTCAAAAGGATTGGGCTACCTTGCTGCACTTTTGTTACTATTATTGTTACTTGCTCGTTACAAACTATCTTGCTATCAAACTACTCGTTACTTACAATTTCAGCACTTGCAGACAATACCTTATCGGAAACTACTTGTCATTTCCTTCTGCTCCTTGTTGGGTTCGACACTTTTACTTATCGAAAAGAGCTAGAATTGATCCCCTATACTTGTGGGTCATCACGCCGCGGCCCGCGGTCCACTCCGCCGTCCCCGCGTGTTGACTTCACATTGTACGCGCCGCGCCGCCTTCGTTAGCGCGGGAACACCACTGTCTGCGTCGGTCTTCATCATGCTATTGGGTTCACCTCGCCTACTTCGAGCATCGCCGCCGCGCTCCTAACCAAGCCGCCACTGCCTCCGTCAGGCCGTGGCCGCCGCTGCAGCTCGCTCACCCGACCCGCGCCGCTAGTCCACCCCCTTCGTCTTCGTCCAACACCAGCTCGTCGCCAGCTTTGCCGTCTTCTTCCCCGACCACTTCGTCTACTCCGACCACCATTGCCGACATCGGCCCTGCACCGCTTGGCGCCGCAACCTTCGTCGAGTTCTTTTCTGCTGGCCCCTCCGACTCCTCGACATGGTGTACAGCTCATGTAGGTCCCTCATCTACACATGCCCGGTGCTGGCAACACCGATGTGTGCCTTCATCCATGACGTGTCCTAGGACCTGGCAAACCTGGTGCGACGCTTCGTCAGCTTCGTCTTCGTCTATCTACGCATGCCCGATGCTGGCAACACCGACGCGTGCCTTCATCTATGACGTATCCCCAGGTTTGGCAAAACCGGCGCGACGTCTCGTCAACAATGTCATCTTCCCAGTGCACCACTACTTTGACACCACTGCTCCTATAATGAACTTGGCACCTCCTTGCGTCCGTGGCTCCACGGCGACTTCCTCGACACTGGGTACCCCTACTCGATATTGATCACGACATTCTTTGCGCGGCTACCTCGACCACGGTTACACCACCCACGCTCTCGGCTATCTCGACAAACGACACAAAGGGCTACCTCCTTGCTTGAGCAACCTCGTCGGTTTCCACTCTAGCCACGACTTCTGCGATGCATCGACGTTACGACTGTGTGTGGGCGTGTGGGTGGGGGGGGGGGGGGGTCCAGTCTCACCGTGTGGGGGGGGGGGGTTGAGTATATTGATTAATTAGGAAACATATGATAGACTTGGAATTATTCCAGCTTGTCTTGTACTCTAAGTTGATCATGTATTCCTATATATATGCCCACGACGCTCAACCAATATATCATCGATTCTACCAATCCCTCTCTATTCTCTTTTAACAGTATGGGCAAGACGTCATTCCAACAAAGCTGTGCACTCATTAGCTAGGGAAGGCTGTCTTTTAAACTTACTAGTCAATGTGTACGTATAATGCACGTTAATTTGGAAGTATATTAAGTGCATGCGGATATTAAGTAGGATATTATTTGCGTGTTATATTATATGATTAGCACTAAATTTGGTATTAAATTAACTACATGATAAACGTGTTGAGCGCTCGACATTGAAGTAGTCTAGGTTATTGGATTGACATGATTTAATGACCGAGATTAATTAAATCTGCCTCTTTGAGTCTTTTTATATTGGTATAGATATAGATATAGATATGGATACAAAACTTGATTTTATGTTTGCCCATCTTGTATGCGTGATGGTGTAGTGGCAGGTAGTGCCACATACTAATTATCAATAAGGCAGCATTTTCCTCTAAAAACAAGTCACACAGTCTGCTATTTTTTTGGCAGCTTTGCAACTGCAACCCCAAACAATCCACATCACCCTGTACATAATCCCTTTCCATGGACATGCGTGATTCATCCGTCACCGAGCAAGCAATTTCAGCACACCCGCGGGCACACAAAAACCATCCATCTTAGACCAACTCCACCGTGCGATCCCAAACAGACGTCCGTTTTGTCCTGTTTTTGTTCCTTTCGGTAGGGATTTGAGGTCGTATCTGGGCCTGTCCTGGGATGCGGTGGTCGTGCGCCCAGCGCGCGCGCATCCTTTTGCCCCATCCTGTCTGTCAGGGCCAAGAAATGTCCAAATTTGCATTAAAACTACTTTCGAATCCAAATATTTGTCTGAAAATTAAAATAGTTTTACAACCCAATTGAAATTGTCTTTAATAAAATAGTTTTACAACCAAATCGAAATTGTCTTGACTGAACATAAAATGGAGAAATACATCTATTGGTTGCCAATGTGATCCCACACGTGCTCAACCAAATCATTTTGAAGATTCACATGAGTGTGCCAATCACGCATCTCACGGTGGAATTGGGCAAACTGTTCAAATATGGCCGGGTCTTGGTGCAGGGGCTCAATATTTTCACCTTGGTAATCAAATCCTTGGTCGAAGATATTCTCATCCCGCTCGTCCTTGACGATCATGTTGTGCACGATCACACAAGCAGTCATCACCTCCCAAAGCTTCCCTTCATCCCATGACAGTGCAGGGTTTCGAACGATACCCCATCGGGATTGAAGCACACCAAAAGCACGTTCCACATCCTTTCTAACACTCTTTTGCATTTGCGCAAATCTCTTTCTCTTCTCACCTTGGGGTTTCGAGATTGTCTTCACAAAAGTTGACCACTGAGGATATATACCATCTGCTAGATAGTATCCCTTGTTGTAATGGTGACCGTTGATCTCAAAGTTGACAGGTGGGGAGTGGCCTTCCGCAAGCCTCGCGAAGACTAGAGAACGCTGCAGCACGTTGATATCATTGTGAGAACCTGCCATGCCGAAGAAAGAATGCCATATTCAAAGATCTTGTGATGCCACCGCTTCTAATATGACAGTGCATCCGTTAACATGCCCCTTGTACTGGCCCTGCCAAGCAAATGGACAGTTCTTCCACTCCCAGTGCATACAATCTATGCTGCCAAGCATACCTGGAAATCCTCTAGCTGCGTTGGTCGCCAACAATCTCTCTGTATCAGCGGCAGTTGGCTGCCTCAAGTACTCTGGCCCAAAGACCTCGATCACAGCCTGGCAAAACTTGTACATTGACATCCGACATGTTGTCTCACTCATAGGCACATACTCATCCACCAGATCGCCTGGAATTCCATATGCAAGCATGCGGATGGCCGCGGTGCATTTCTGGTAGGAGGAGAATCCAAGCTTGCCAAGGGCATCCGTCTTGCACTCGAAGTATGGGTCATAAGCAACCACTCCCTCTCGGATACGATTGAACACATGCCTTGCCATACGAAAACGGCGACGAAATTTATCCGGCCTGAAGAGCGGGGTGTTGGCAAAGTAATCTGCATAGAGCAGGGCGTGGCCTCTCTCCCTGTTGCGGTTCAGGTTGGGAGCACGGCCAGGGACTGACCCCCTGTACCGAGGAAGCTGCCGTTGAATATGATCGTGAACGACCAATGCAGCCACCACAAGATCGTCATCATCCGACGACGAACCATCCGATGAACAAAGCAAGTGATGGAAGTAAAACTCGTCTCCACTGTCCATACCTTTGTTGGCAAAAGGTCGAACACCTTGCGGTCGTCGTGGCGAAGAGGCCGCGATGATCACCTCGACGCAGCAGGGTGGTTGCCGGCCGGCTACAGGCCGCTCTGGAGCTCTCGTCGGAATCTGCCTCGGCCGCCGTGGTACGTCGCCGGCAGTCGTGTCCGACTCCGCCACCGGCAAGGACGGCCACGGCCAAACCTCCTCTGATCGACGACCAAAACTACGGCGGAAGCGCGGGCGTGGTGGCGGCCATGTCGAGACGTGGTTTGGTATGGACGGTGGGGGGGGGGGGCTGCGCGGTGAGGAGGCGGCCGGAGAATAGCGGCGGCGCCGGCGGCGGGGCGGGGAGAGAGGGTGAAGCATTGGGAGCGGAGGGACTGCTAGTGTCCCCGACAGGCGGGCCAAGGGAGGACAAGCGCGCGGGTTCCGCCCGTCCGCGTGGTGTCCGTTTCACCCTAAAACCGGCGCAAATTTGGACCGGGAATGGATCGAAAGCGGACACAAAACAGACAAAAATTCGTTTGCTCCCGCGCGCTGAGCCGCCTTTTTTATTTCTTTTATTCCAAACGAACGGGACCGGACAGAATAGGATCATGCAGTAAAGTTGGCCTTACCACGCACCGAGCCACTACTGACGCACACAGCAAGTTCCCTCGCGCCGCAAAACGCAGTCCAAACCAAACGTACGGGTCGCAGCAGCCAGCCGGTAGAGTCGATCGAGAACCCTAGCATCCAATCCCTCCTTGGTCTCCCGGAGTCAGGTGGCTGCCGGCCGCCACCCGATCGTGGCGGTCCGCCGGTCCCCGGCTTTTCGCCGCATTGTCTATGGACTCGGTACTATTCTGAGCCATCACATCGAAAAAGAACCACAGGAAAGGTGGCAGTGTACACCAACGAGGAGACACCGCATGGTCCTGGCAGAATTATTTTACTTAGCAATGGATCTAATCCTATGGTTAGTTAATCACTACTGCTAGATCGTGCATAATTTAGCATGTGAAGCTAGTGCGCCTTGGAACGGTTCCATTCAAATCCGGCCTGTAGCATCCTCGCAGGTGCATCGACAGTGATGTACTGCTCTATGCTTCCTTTCGTCACGATAGACGTTACCCATGGCACCATGCAATGCAACATCTCACTTGGGCTTATAGCTACCGTGCTGCAGATGCTATATATACGCATGGCCAGCCCATGGAACGTCTCATCCTCATCCACCGTGCAAAAGTTAATTCCTTCGTTTGTTCAGCAGCCACCAAGAATCGAGTCGGCGACCGATCGAGTGATCGAAGAGGAGGGAAACGCAGGCTAGCCAGCTTGAATCGTGAGATGGCGGGAAGGTTTGCTGCCGTACCGATAATGTTTCTGGTGATCTTGGTGTTCTTGGCCGTGTCCGGCTCGGCTCGCCAGCTCTCCAGCGACGTGTGGGCGCCGGCCGGGGAGGTCATCTCCGGCGATGGCGTGGCGGTGCAGCTTCTTCGACAAATGTACCTGCAGCGGCTGGGGGCAGGGGCCTCATGTGGCACCCACAGCGCAAACGGTGGCTGCCCACACTGACCGAGAACTAGATGAAATCTACTCATAGAATCCAGCGGCGAGATGTGTAGGAAAAGAACAATAATTGTTCCTGACCTTTTCCGGCGTCGCGATCCTGATCCGTGGCCGCCAGGCCAGCTCTTATGTACTCTCCCTCTGTTTCAAAATAGATAATCCAATTTTATACTACTTTGTACTAAAATTAGTATAAAATTAAGTCATTTATTTTGAAACAGAGGGAGTATTTATTTAGAATCTATAGGGTTATTTCTCTTGTTAAGTTCTACTAGTTTATTCATTGCTCAAAATAGCTGTGGTTCATTCTTTTCTGGTTAATTTGATTTGAATAATGAAAGAAACGTTCAATTGTTTTAGCATGCATATTGGTACGTCACACCATGTCTTCTATATTTATATATATGCACACAACGCAATGATTTTGCTGAAAGAGAACACCTACATGTTCCGGAGGTCGGGTAGCTCATGCCCGCAATAACCCTACGAGCATCTACAGCCGGACTCCTCAAACGCCCCTATACAATTTAGATGGACGGTCCGATTAATGACCAGTCACAAAATCCCAAACCAACCGTACTCTTCATACCGATCCTGTACGTCTAGGCTAACCGACACCCTTGCTATCTAGCTCATATTTGGAGCAAATATGGAGAAGTCAGGACACATCCGGGTACGTTCGCCACATCGGATCAGGCACCGCTAGCCCATTCGACCCCACATATATTCGCCCCCTATCCCCACCCTGGACGAAACTGGAGGACGCAATGCCAGATCGTGGTGACTGCGGCCTTGCCGGACACAGTGACCACCGTCTGGCGCCCCAACTCCAAAATGACAACTCAATCCCTTCGGTGGCGCCTCGTCTCTGGGGCATCGGGCTCCGAGTAAGAGGTCAACGCTATCATGCGTCACAGGCCATCTGCTGGGGACGTGCGACATGCCCACTGTGTGAGACATAGGGTGCAGGAAGCCACGACTGCCCTCGAGGCAGAGGCGGTGGAGGTGGAGTTGCACACTGCCTTTGACGAAGAAGCCCTCCCTGCCCGCATCCTCGAGAAGTGGCAAAGGAGGACGACATGCACCCTCGCCCGGGAGAAAAACCGGGCGGTCCGTGCTATCGTCGTACTGCCCCCTCCCCCCTCCCTCCCCCAAGAGAAGAAGGAGGAAGCCAGTGACGGGTCAGACAACTTTGATAGTGAGCAGATCCGGCTCGATCCATTTTCTGTCTATGACCACTACTTCCACCGAACATGGCAAGGTCGACAGGAATGGTAAGGGCAGCTGTGCATGAACTTTATACATAGTTTTAATATGTATAGCATGCAAGTTTTAGTAGTCCGATGGCATGCATAATGTAGCAGAGCATGCCAATTTTGGTAGTCCGATAGCATGTATGATCAAGTAGTTGGATGGTATGTGTGGGTTCAAGATGTATTATATAGGTAGATTTAAGTTTATCTTGCATGTGTTTGTATGAATTTGAGAATTTGCTAAGGAAGTAATCGGTTGTGGAAGTGGACATTTGAGTGATGACTGGTCACTGTCTGAAGTCATGCCTGGGCGCATATGCGGATGTTTAGGGGCCCGGATTAGCTAGGTCAGCTGTAGATGTTCTAAAATAAAGGGATACATTCTTCATGGAAGTCATGTTGTTGATAAATCGGCTTCACAACAAAGTATTTAATCTTGATACAGATCTTAACATTTTGTAAGTTGCAAACCAGAGTGGAACTCAGACTTTCAAAGCAACTTTTGTGCCTTTTTAGTTATTATAATCCTCATGAAGGCAATAAATGTCTCAATATCTCCACCGGTGGCGCGTTGTCCTTCTCCTTCAATTTCGTCGTGTATGGATCAAACGATGGCCCTCTGGCAATGGCGCAATGCTATTAGATGTAGAAACCGCTAGGTGATGGTTTCATTGAAGGAAATATGTCCTAGAGGCAATAATAAATTTGTTACTTATATTTCCTTATATTATGTATAAATGTTTATTATTCATCCTAGAATTGTATTAACCGGAAACTTAGTACATGTGTGAATACATAGACAAACAGAGTGTCCCTAGTATGCCTCTACTTGACTAGCTTGTTTATCAAAGATGGTTATGTTTCCTGACCATAGACATGTGTTGTCATTTGATGAAACGGGATCACCTCATTAGAGAATGATGTGATGGACAAGACCCATCCGTTAGCTTAGCATTATGATCGTTTAGTTTTATTGCTATTGCTTTCTTCATGACTTATACATGTTCCTATGACTATGAGATTATGCAACTCCTGGATACCGAGGAACACCTTGTGTGCTATCAAACATCACAACGTAACTGTGTGATTATAAAGATGCTCTACAAGTGTCTCTGAAGGTGTTTGTTGAGTTGGCATAGATCGAGATTAGGATTTGTCACTCCGTGTATCGGAGAGGTATCTCTAAGCCCTCTCGGTAATGCACATCACTATAAGCCTTGCAAGCAACGTGACTAATGAGTTAGTTGTGAGATGATGCATTATGGAACAAGTAAAGAGACTTGCCGGTGACGAGATTCAACTAGGTATAATGATACATACGATCGAATCTCGGGAAAGTACATACCGATGACAAAGGGAATAAAGTATGTTGTTATGCAGTTTGACCGATAAAGATCTTCGTAGAATATGTTGGAACCAATATGAGCATCCAGGTTCCGCTATTGGTAATTGACCGGAGATGAGTCTCGGTCATGTCTACATAGTTCTCGAACCCGTAGGGTCTGCACGCTTAACGTTCGATGACGATCTGTATTATGAGTTATGTGATTTGATGTACCGAAGATTATTCGGAGTCCCAGATAAGATCACGGACATGACAAGGAGTCTCGAAATGGTCGAGACATAAATATTGATATATTGGAAGGTTATGTTTGGCACCGGAAAGGTTTCGGATAGGTTCAGGCATTTTCCGGAGTACCGGGGGTTTACTGAAACCCCTGGAGGTTAATGGGTCTTCATGGGCCCCAGTGGAAGAGAGGAGGCGGCAGCCAGGTGGAGACGCGCACCCCCCAAGCCCAATCCGAATTGGGTTAGGGTTTTGGGTGGGGGGGTTTTCCTTCTCTCCATCTTCCTCTTCCTTCTTCTCCTACTTGGACTAGGAAAGGGGGGAAGCCTACTCCTACTAGGAGTAGGAATCCTCCCTTGGGCGCTCCCCTTGAGGCTGGCCCTCCTACTCCCCCCAACCTTATATACGGGGGAGGGGGGCACCCTAGAGACACATAAGTTGATCTTTAGCCATGTGCGGTGCCCCCCTCCATAGTTTTCCACCTCGATCATATTGTCATAGTGCTTAGGCGAAGCCCTGCGTCGGTAACTTCATCATCAGAGTAACCACGCCGTTGTGCTGACGGAACTCTCCCTCGGCCTCAGCTGGATCAAGAGTACGGGGGACGTCACCGAGCTAAACGTGTGCAGACCGCGGAGGTGCCGTGCGTTCGGTATTTGATCGGTTGGATCGCGAAGACGTTCTACTATATCAACCGCGTTACTTAACGCTTCCGCTTTCGGTCTATGAGGGTATGTAGACACACTCTCCCCTCTTGTTGCTATGCATCTTCTAGATAGATCTTGCGTCATAAAAGGAATTTTTTTGAAATACTGCGTTCCCCAACAATGGCATCAGAGCCAGGTCTATGCGTAGATGTTATATGCACGAGTAGAACACAAAGAGTTATGAGCGATAATAGTCATACTGCTTACCAGCAGTGTCTTAATTTGATTCGGCGGTATTGTTGGATGAAGCGGCTCAGACCGACATTACATGTTCGCGTTCATGAGACTGGTTCTACCGACGTGCTTCGCACACAGGTGGCTACTGGGTGTCTGTTTCTCCAACTTTTGTTGAATCGAGTTTGACTACGCCCGGTCCTTGTTGAAGGTTAAAACAACACACTTGACGAAAATCATTGTGGTTTTGATGCATAGGTAAGAACGGTTCTTGCTAAGCCTGTAGCAGCCATGTAAAACTTGCAACAACAAAGTAGAGGACGTCTAACTTGTTTTTGCAGGGCATGTTGTGATGCGATATGGTCAAGACGTGATGTAATATAAATTTTTGTATGAGATGATCATGTTTTGTAACCGTTATCGACAACTGGCAGGAGCCTTATGGTTGTCGCTTTATTGTATGAAATGCAATCGCCATGTAATTGCTTTACTTTATCACTAAGCGGTAGCGATAGTCGTAGAAGCAATAGCTGGCGAGACGACAACGATGCTACGATGGAGATCAAGGTGTCAAGCCGGTGACGATGGAGATCATGACGGTGCTTTGGAGATGAAGATCAAAGGAAAAGATGATGATGGCCATATCATGTGACATATTTTGATTGCATGTGATGTTTATCCTTTATGCATCTTATTTTGCTTAGTACAATGGTAGCATTATAAGATGATCCCTCACTACATTTCAAGGTATAAGTGTTCTCCCTGAGTATGCACCGTTGCTACAGTTCGTCGTGCCAAGATGCCACGTGATGATCGGGTGTGATAAGCTCTACGTTCACATATAACGGGTGCAAACCAGTTATGCACACGCAAAATACTCGGGTTAAACTTGACAAGCCTAGCATATGCAGATATGGCCTCAGAACACTGGAGACCGAAAGGTCAAGCGTGAATCATATAGAAGATATGATAAACATAGATATGTTCACCATTGAAAACTACTCCATCTCACGTGATGATCGGACATGGCTTAGTTGATTTGGATCACATGATCATTTAGATGACTAGAGGGATGTCTATCTAAGTGGGAGTTCTTAAGTAATATGATTAATTGAACTTTAATTTATCATGAACTTAGTACCTGGTAGTTTTTGCATATCTATGTTGTAGATCAATAGCTCACGTATAGCTCCCCGTTTAATTTTTGATATGTTCCTAGAGAAACTAAGTTGAAAGATGATAGTAGCAATGATACGGACTTGGTCCGTGATCTGAGTATTATCCTCATTGTTGCACAGAATAATTATGTCCTTGATGCACCGCTAGGCGACAGACCTATTGCAGGAGAAGATGCAGACGTTATGAACGTTTGGCAAAGCTCGGTATGATAATTACTTGATAGTTTAAGTGCACCATGCTTTATGGCTTAGAACCGGGACTTCAAACGCATTTTGAACGCCACAGAGCATATGAGATGTTCCAAGAGATGAAATTGGTATTTCAATCTCATGCCCGTGTTAAGAGGTATAAGACTTCTAACAAGTACTTTGCTTACAAGATGGAGTAGAATAGCTCAACTAGTGAGCATGTGCTCAGAATGTTTGGGTACTACAATCACTTGAATCAAGTGGGAGTTAATCTTCCAGATAAGATAGTGATTGACAGAGTTCTCTAGTCACTATCACCAAGTTACTAGAACTTCGTAATGAACTACAATATGCAAGGGATGACAAAAATGATTCCCGAGCTATTCGCGATGTTGAAATCAACGAAGGTAGAAATCAAGAAAGAGCATCAAGTGTTGATGGTTAACAAGACCACTAGTTTGAAGGAAAGGGCAAAAGGAAAGAAAGGGAACTTGAAGAAGAATGGCAAGCAAGTTGCCACTCCCATGAAGAAGACCAAAGTTGAACCTAAGCCAGAAACTGAGTACTTCTACTGCAAAGAGAATGGTCACTAGAAGCGAAACTACCCCAAATACTTGGCGGATAAAAAGGATGGCAAAGTGAACAAATGTATATTTGATATACATGTTATTGATGTGTACTTTACTAGTGTTCATACTAACCCTAGGGTATTTGATACCGGTTCAGTTGCTAAGATTAGTAACTCGAAACGGGAGTTCCAGAATGAACATATACTAGTTAAGAATGAAGTGACGATGTGTGTTGGAAGTGGTTCCAAGATTCATATGATCATCATCGTACACTCCCTATACTTTTGAGATTAGTGTTGGACCAAAATAAATGTTATTTGGTGTTTGCGTTGAGCATGAATATGATTGGATCATGTTTATTGCAATACGGTTATTCATTTAAGTCAAAGAATAATTGTTGTTCTATTTACATGAATAAAACCTTCTATGGTCATACACTTGATATAAATGGTTTATTGAATCTCGATCGTAATGATACACATATTCATTATATTGATGCCAATAGATGCAAAGTTGATAATCATAGTGCAACATATTTGTGGCACTGCCGTTTAGATCATATTGGTGTAAAGCACATGAAGAAACTACATGCGGATGGATTTTTGGAATCATTTGATGCTTGCGAACCATGCCTCATGGGCAAGATGACTAAGACTCCGTTCTCAGGAACAATGGAGCGAACCACTGACTTATTGGAAATAATACATACCAATGTATACTGTACGATGAGTATTAAGCCTCGCGGCATGTATCGTTATTTTCTGACCTTCACGGATGATTTGAGCAGATATGGGTATATCTACTTAATGAACACAAGTTTGAAACATTTGAAAAGTTCAAAAAAATTCAGAGTGAAGTGGAAAATCATCGTAACAAGAAAATAAAGTTTCTACGATCTAATCACGGAGACAAATATTTGAGTTACGAGTTTGGTCTTCATTTGAAACAATGTGGAATCATTTCGCAACTCACGCCACCTGGAACACCACAACGTAATGGTGTGTTCGAACGTCGTAACGGTACTTTATTAGATATCGTGCAATCTATGATGTCTCTTACCGATTTACCACTATCATTTTGGGGTTATGCATTAGAGACAGCTGCATTCATGTTAAATAGGGCACCATCTAAATCTGTTGAGACGCCACTGTATGAACTGTGGTTTGACATGAAACCTAAGTTGTCGTTTCTTAAAGTTTGGGGCTACGATGCTTATGTGAAAAAGCTTCAACCTGATAAGCTCGAACCCAAATCGGAGAAATGTGTCTTCATGGGATACCCAAAGGAGACTGTTGGGTACACCTTCTATCACAGATCCGAAGGCAAGATACTGTTTGCTAAGAATGGATCCTTTTTAGAGAAGGAGTTTCTCTTGAAAGAAGTGAGTGGGAGGAAAGTAGAACTTGATGAGGTAATTGTACCTTCTCCCGAATTGGAAAGTAGTTCATCACAGAAATCAGTTCCAGTGATGCCTACACCAATTAGTGAGGAAGTTAATGATGATGATCATGAAACTTCGGATCAAGTTACTACCGAACCTCGTAGGTCAACCAGAGTATGTTCTGCACCAGAGTGGTATGGTAATCCTGTTCTGAAATTCATGTTACTAGAACATGACGAACCTACGAACTATGAGGAAGCGATGATGAGCCCAGATTCCGCGAAATGGCTTGAGGCCATGAAATCTGAGATAGGATCCATGTATGAGAACAAAGTATGAAATTTGGTTGACTTGCCCGATGATCGACAAGCCATAAAGAATAAATGGATCTTCAAGAGGAAGACGGGTGCTGATAGTAGTGTTACTATGTACAAAGCTAGACCTGTCAAAAAAGGTTTTTGACAAATTCAAGGTGTTGACTACTGTCGTGGGTTTGTCACGGCAGATGTCCTTGTAAAAGGACTTAGTCGTGGAGCCATCGCTATAGGTTAGCTTAAAGGGGTTAAACCGGACAAGGGGACATGGGGAGTTTTATACTAGTTCAGCCCCTTCAAGGAAGGTAAAAGCCTACGTCTAGTTGTGATTGGTATTGCTAGGGTTTCGAAGGCCGGGGAGCGAATCCGCTTTGTCTGGCTCTCGAGTTGTTGTGTGTCCCTAAACCGCTGTCGGGTCGTCCCTTTATATACATAGGTTGACGCCCGCCGGGCTACAGAGTCCCGAAGCCGGATCATAAACATGTCCGGTTCGGTCTCTATCCTTCCTATCTTACAATACAAGTTACATGACTAGGTCGGTTTACATTTACAGGCTTTAACCCGCCTTTGGGCCTTGGGCCTTCGTGAAGCGCTATCATCCTTGCATCTTTATGGGCTTCTAATCTTCAAGGAGTTAACCCGGCTACACAAGGCCGATTTACCTCCAGTAGTAATATCCCCAACATTAGGCCCCAGATTGGTTTGAACTTGTTCATGTCAATCTTTCAACACTTATAAAAATTCCTCCCTCATATCTTCACCTTGATCTTGTAAACCGCCGTGATGGCATACTTCATGATGATGATAAACCGCCGTGATGTCATCTATCCGTTGATTCTGAAGATTACCTTCTTTTAATGTGTATTCAGCCACTGAGGCGACACCTTTATTAATTTATCCATTTTTGGGCTCCTCGATTCCCGCACTTGCCATTTTATCGCTTCGCCTTATAAAAGGGGCAGAGGACCCCTTTCTTTTCTTTCTGCTATACTTTCATCCCTTCTTCTTCCTGGCGACGTATCCGCACCTGAGTGCCGCCGTCATCGCCAAGCCTCGCCTCTGCTTCACCATCGGCCGCTGCATCGACCTGTTCGCACCAGAGTTCCGCAGCACACCTCCGCTGCTTCCGCGGCCGCAGTAAGTCCTTCCCCCGTCCTTTCTAGATCCTTTAGGGTTTCCCTACTCTTCGTGGTTCTTGAAATTCATCGGAGCTTTTGGTGCTATTCTTCCTTGGCATGTAGATGAATGCTTCGCACTTATCGTATCCCTTGCCGTGGCTAATCTTCTATTACCACCACAAATCCTTATGCGCAAAAGCTGATGTAGTCCTTCATAAACTGTTTCGGGTCTTACCCTTTTTAGGTCAAAATATTTTTGCTTTTCTATCTTACCTTACATCTGAAATTTTCATATGTCTTTGTGAAATCTGTTTCTTCTCACCCCAACATAAGCGGTTTAACTTTGTATAAGCAATCTATACCATTAGCCCTCTGAAAAACCGGAGGAGCCTTTTACCTTCATAGTTATACTCTGGTTTAACAGTGTCTAAGTACTCCTGTCATGGTATTACCTTTTATCCCTTATTGTATTGGTCTCCGGTTTATGCCATTTCGCATATCAGTACGTTTCTTACTCCATTGTATCTTGCATATCATCATGAGTGATTTATAAACCGGCCTTTCATTTTCAGCTTGTTTGTTTTGCAATGGCCAAACAATTCACTGCTTACAACTGGGCCCGTTCCCGGGTCACTAAGACTCAGTTGAATGAGATGGTCAGCATCGGCTCCTTGCCTAAGAAAACTGAAATTAAATGGCGAGTTCTAGGAACAGAAAATCCTCCAACCCCAAGGCAGGGTGAGGTGGTGGTCTTTGTTGACCACATAAGTCGTGGCTTCAAACCACCAGGGTCAAAGTTTTACCGGGACGTGCTTGCCAATTTCCAACTCCATCCCCAAGACATTGGGCCCAATTCAGTATCCAACCTATGTAACTTCCAGGTCTTCTGTGAAGCGTACTTACAGGAAGAACCAACTGCAGAAGTGTTCCGGGACTTCTTTCACTTAAACCGGCGTACAGAGTTTGTAAATGGCCCGAACACTGAACTTGGTGGTGTCTCGATTCAAAAGCAGAAAGAAGTTGAGTTTCCTCATGCCAAACATCACAACCACCCAAAGGAATGGAACCAAACTTGGTTTTATTGCAGAGACACTTCGCTTGAAGATGCAAATCCCCTTCCAGGCTTTCGTGATCACCGTCTTTCCAACACCCATCCGATGCCGCAACGCTTAAGCTCCGCCGAAAGGGCGAAATATGCCCCTCAACTCGCCGAACTCCGGGCCTTTATGGCCAATGGTTTAACAGGTGTGGATTTCGTGCGTTGTTGGATATCTTGGAGCATCTTGCCTCAAAGCCGGCGTCCCGGTTTAATGTGTGAGTATACCGGTGAGATTGACGACCCTCAACGCCATTGCAACCTTCAACTATCTGATGAAGAAGTCACTGAAGGTGTAAAGAAGATTCTGAATGAATCGGAACTGGTCTGTAGCCAAACCGGTTTAAGTCCCTTCTATGCCAAGAACAAACCACCGGCTGTAAGAATTATACTTCCTTTTTATCTCTAATATTTTCATTTTGTGTAACCTATAATCCTTCTTCTGTATATGTATGTATAGGGTGATGACCCCTTCTGGAAACAGAAAACCATAGAAAAAGCGGTAAAACCAACTGTGGACAAAGCGGTCAAACCATCTCGCCCCAAAACCAAAGCCGTCAAACGAACGTCAAAACAGAAAACGGCTGACCGGATCAACATGGAGCTTGATGATGACACTGATGATCCGGAAGTTGAGGTAGAACTTGACTAACTTGGCTCTCTTTTCATGCATCTCATTAACAATGATATTCCTCAGGAGGACGTAGAAGGCAGTCAAGCTGATGATGTAGAGGTAATTACCCTTTCCTCTGGTCCAGACTCTATGCCAACACAAAAAAACCTGCCAAGCAGTCCAGAAAGTAAGCTTTTCTCATCCTCTTGCTCACTTGGATCCAACATTTATTCTGAAGACTCGGCAGCATGAAGCTCGTCGGACAACCCGGCATAGTGGCCAACAGGTCACTTCAGCCGGTTTACCTGATACCCCGGTTCGGAAGCGCCGGTTTGAGGTCTCTCCTACTTTTGACCATTCTTACCCCAAGGCAGGTTATTTCAGACAACCTCTTAATCCGTTCGATTCAAATTATCAGGTGACACCTCCCTCATCATCTAGCAAGTCGACAGCAACTCAACTCCCTCCTCTGAAAACTGTGGCCGGGTAAGGTATAAAACCTTTTCCTTCAATACATCATAGAACTTGAATAAGATATTAATCCTTTTTATATTTGTGTTTGTAGGGCCAAAGCCAGACCCAACAAGAAAGCTCGGGTCACCAATCCGCCCGAAGACCCGGCCACTTTTGAAGAAGAACCCAGAGGTGAATCGGAGGGCCTTCATCCTGAAGCCGCCTCTGGCGAACCGCCCCTTCAAGGCCAAAATACCAATGAACCAGCTGACGCTGAACCTGCCGCACCTGATGTTGAACCGGCAGAGCCAAACCGGGCTAGTCCGGTGAGAAATGCTGATACTCCATTGTCACCAGCCAAACATACTGAAGGTCAAGGAGACAATGTTATCATTACTGGAATGGGCCATAGCTCTCCTCGCCATCCCGTCATCTTGGCTCAACATAGTGCCAAAGAAGAGCAAGCTCCTAGGGAAAAAGGCAAATGGAGCAGCGATTTATCAAGCTATGGTCATCTGAACGCTAAAGAGCTTCACTCTGGCTTTTTGAACCATCTGCACTCAAACCGGGACTATAAGGCCGGTTTGGTGAACTTGATGAAAGAGCGATATGAGGTAAATTCCTCTCCCTTTGTTTATTGATTTATAGCCGAAACACTATCCCAAGTAGCCCCCAAGGGCCGTTTTATGATGTCAATCATAAATCGGGTCTTTGTAATAATTCAAATTTCTCATCATTGATCCTCACAATGGCAGGTCTCTAAGAAGAGACAAGATTTATCTGTTAACAATTAAATAACTTTCTGCAGCATAGCCCCCAAAGGCCGGTTTAACTTGGCAAGTTAATCCGGATTTTAATCCATACATCCGTTTTAGAACGAACGCACATTAGCCCCCAAGTGTCAAGGAT
This sequence comes from Triticum monococcum, assembly GCA_034509565.1. Lineage (NCBI taxonomy): Eukaryota > Viridiplantae > Streptophyta > Magnoliopsida > Poales > Poaceae > Triticum > Triticum monococcum. The sequence continues at coordinate 166,325,203 of CM067847.1, read as the reverse complement.
AATGCTTGCATTGTTCTGGAGACTTTGTATAAAATGTAGCACTTTAGAGCAAATAGGCATTAGCCCCCAAGTATGAAGTGCATAACTTGTTATACGCTTTGTACTTAGAACATATATAACTTGTTGCTTAATATGCCTTCAATGTTGCAGGCTGAACTGAGAAGCAAAGATGCCCGAAACTCTAACTTGCAAGAGAATGTAAAGTCACAACAAGCAGAGGCTGCAAAAGCGAAAGAGGAGCTGGCCCAAGCCCTGGCCGTAATGGAAAAACTGAAGGAAACTTTCACCAAAGATCGTGCTAACTGGGAATCCAAAAAGTCCGGGTTAACCAAAAGAGCTGAAGACGCCGAGGCAGCCCTGAAACCAGTTGTAGATGAATTAGCTGGTTTGAAGCGCCAAATCAATGCTATGACTTCTGCTATCTTTGGTAAGTGTATGCTTATGTGTTTTGCGCAAGTCAATGAACCTTATCACTAACTAGAATGTTGATAAAAATCTTTGGCAGGCACTCGGATCGCTCATCTTGGTACAGACATGCGGATGAAGCTCAAAGCGGCATATACATTAATTGAACAGCTGTACTCTAGGTCTCAGCGGGCTATTTGTGCGGCAGCTTACAACAAACCGGCCCCAACTTTGATTAAAGAAACACTTGAGAAGTTGGCCATGTTACCAGTCCGTATTGCCGAATTGAAGAGGGCAGCTGCCAGGTCCGGAGCTTTAACCGCAGTTATTAGAGCCAAAGCCTGGATTCTAGACCTTGAAGCGGATGATATCATTAAAGGATACCTAGTTGTTAAGGAAGACGGGTCAAACTTTGATAATAATGACCTCCGGCGGCTGACCAAACAGATGCGGCCAGTAGCCAGCAAACTGGCCGATGATACAGACTTGTCCCATTTTCAACTGGTTTATGACGCTGAAGGGAAAATACAGCCGGCCGACATCCATGAAGTTGAAGAACTTGTGCCTCCGATTCGTAAGCACACGTATGCTCCTGATATTAACCCCTCCAATCTTATCCATGAGGAAGCAGTATTTCAAGCTTTAACTGGAATCGATTGGTCGACGGTTGATTTCCAGCGTTTGGGGAGGGATGAAGAAGTGCCCACACCAACTGATCCTCAACCATCAAACCGTCCAGACGAAACGTCCTAAACCGGTCGCCGGTTTACTGGCCACTGTGTGCCGATCTTGTGGAAAACAATTATGCCATTGGAGCCGCTTTGAAAGCTTCTTATAATAGGATAACCAAAACTCCGTTATTTGCCATGCCATCGAGCATGTTCTGTAATGCCTCATGACAACTTGTGCCACCTTTTGGGATATACTTATGCATAACCCATGATGAATTGTGTTCCTAGGTACAACAACTTAAAAGTATCTAGCGGTTTACCGCTAGACGGGTCATAATGTCCAGGAAGTGTACAATACATAGATGAAATAATCGAACTATTTGTACAAAAAGCAATATGCATAACATACCTCTTTGGTTGACCAACGGTGTATACGGCAAAGGTGTTAATACCAATCCGGAACGTTGATAACCCCATCTTTGTAATGCCGGTCTATATATTAAACCGGACCGGGATAACTACCGGGTTTTCTTTATAACACTGGTGATTTAGTCAAACCAGACTGGGTCAATAAACACCGGTTTATAACTGATCATGTGCCGACAACTGGTGGTTGAAAAAGCAAGCCGGGTCAAGGACGCCGGATTATCAAAAGAAACTTATGAACTCAAACAAATAAAACTCAAAAAGAAAAATATGCAAGGATTTTTACGAGCTGCCAGGCTCCAAATCGAGGCTTTTCATGGGCTGCCAGGCCTCTGAGTTAAACCATTTAACAAAGCCTTTTAAGATGGGCCTCCAATTGACCAATCATCGTTTTAACTTTGACAAGTTCAGGGTCTATAAAAGATTGACATGGCAAACGTTTGATGGGTCATACCAGGATTACCTGGACAGGAGTGGCTTACTTGATGAAGGCAGGTTAACCCGAGTTTTTAGGTGAATACACCAGGCTTCCAAGCCATGGCTTGATAGCCAATTACAAGGGTCCTTTCAAACTCTTTGTTGCTTTGCAAAAAGAGCCCCCAAGTAACTTTGTGAGTTGTGCTCAGTGTGTGCCCATGTTTGAGCATGTGCTTTTGTGCAACACTCTCTTTGGCTCCACATATTTTTCTTTTGTGTCCTAAATGCCTATCAAGAGGTGTAGCTATGGTGTGATAACGACCAAGCCCCCTAGTGATATCCCTTCGTGGTTTCAAAACCGATCAAGAGGTGTAGCTGTAGTTCAAATATGACTAAGCCTCCTAGTGATTTTCTTTATATTCGTGCAGCTGCTAAGACCGGATTAACAAAAACTCTGCTTTGTCAGTTAACTTGTATAAGCACACACAGGATGTAAAAAGAACAGATACCCCACTTATAATGGAGGCTCCGGTTTATTATATGATATATATCCACTGTCATAAATATGTACAGAGGAAGAGCCTATGGCTTTAAGTATAGTAAGGCCGAAGAAGAGCTATGTTCCATGGCCGCTTGGTCTCCTCCTCCGATTGACATGAGTCTTTGTGCTCTCGTACATCAATGAGGTAGTAAGACCCGTTGTGTAGATTTTTGCTGACCACAAAGGGTCCTTCCCAAGGTGAGGATAATTTGTGCATATCAGTCTGATCCTGGATTAGCCGGAGCACCAAATCGCCTTCTTGAAAGGTTCTGGTTTTAACCCGGCGGCTGTGATAGCGTCGGAGATCTTGTTGATAAATCGCCGATCTTGCTGCTGCAAGATCACGCTCTTCATCCAACGGGTCCAAAGAATCTTGACGTGCCTTCTCATTATCACCTTCAACATAGGCTGTCACACGGGGCGAGTCGTGACGGATATCACTAGGAAGAACTGCCTCCGCTCCATAAACCATGAAGAAAGGTGTGTAACCCGTAGACCTATTGGGCATGGTGTTGATGCTCCATAACACAGAAGGTAGCTCCTCAACCCAACAACCCGGTGTCCATTTTAAAGGAACCATAAGCCTGGGTTTGATAGCTTGTAGAATTTCTTGATTTGCTCTCTCTGCTTGACCATTAGACTGGGGGTGAGCCACTGATGCTAGATCGAGCCGGATGTGCTCACGTTGACAAAATTCTTCCATCTCCCCTTTTGACAGGTCAGTACCATTATCAGTTATAATGCTGTGTGGAAAACCATGACTGGCTCTGCTTCCACCCATTTGGTGAATTTATCAACTGCTACTAATAGGTGGGTCTTTTTGTCCTTGGATCGCTTGAAGGGTCCAACCATATCAAGCTCCCAAGTCGCAAACAGCCACGTTATTGGAATCATCCTCAACTCTTGAGCCGAAATGTGCGCACGGCGGGCGAATTTTTGACACCCGTCACATCTCTTGACTAAATCCTCCGCATCAGCATGTGCCGTCAACCAGTAAAAGCCATGGCGAAAAGCTTTACAACCAAAGATTTTGAACCGGCGTGGTGACCGCAATCCCCTTCATGGATTTCTCGTAAAATCTCACAACCCTCCTGAGGCAAAACACAACACTGAATTGCGCCTGAAACGCTATAGCGATGTAACTCCCCGTTGAGTATGGTCATGGACTTGGAACGCCGGATTATCTGTCGAGCCAACATTTCATCGTCTGGTAACTCACAACGGTTCATGTAAGCCAGATATGGGATTGTCCAATCCGGTATGGCATGCAAAGCTCCCACCAATTGAGCCTCCGGATCAGGAATGGCCAAATCTTCTTCGGTTGGCACCTTGACCGACGGATTATGCAATACATCAAGAAAGACATTTGGCGGGACCGGTTTATGCTGGGAACCAAGACGACTTAAAGCGCCCGCCGCTTCATTCTTCCGCTGGTCTATATGGTCCACCTGATAACCCTTAAAGTGACCAGCCACTGTATCCACCTCTCGCCGGTATGCAGCCATGAGTGGGTCCTTAGAATCCCAAGTGCCAGACACCTGTTGAGCCACTAGATCTGAATCACCGAAGTACTTAACCTGGCTTAACTTCATCTCCTTAGCCATCCGAAGACCGTGGAGCAAAGCCTCATATTCAGCTGCAGTGTTAGTACAAGGGAACATTAAACGGAGGACATAACAAAACTTGTCACCTCGCGGGGAAGTTAGTATGACTCCAGCCCTCGAGCCCTCCAACTGTCTGGACCCATCAAAATGAATAGTCCAATATGTGTTATCTGATTTCTCTTCAGGTGCCTGTAATTCTGTCCAACCATTGATGAAGTCCATGAGTGCCTGGGATTTGATTGCTGTGCGGGGTATATATTTGAGCCCATGAGGTCCAAACTCAATAGCCCACTTGGCAATCCGGCCAGTTGCTTCTCTGTTTTGAATGATATCTCCCAGAGGAGCTGAATTGACCACTGTGATGGGATGGCCCTGAAAATAATGTTTAAGCTTTCGGCTTGCCATAAACACTCCATACACCAGCTTCTGCCAATGCGGATACCTCTGCTTTGACTCAATGAGCACCTCACTGATATAATAAACCGGCCGTTGAACCGGATATTCCTTACCAAGCTCCTCGCACTCTACCACAATAGCTACGCTAACAGCCCGGGCATTAGCAGCCACATATAGTAATAATGGCTCTTTATCGATCGGTGCTGCAAGCACGGGCGGTTTAGCTAGCTGCCTCTTCAGATCCTCGAACGCTTTATCAGCTGCCTCGCTCCAGACAAAGTTATCTATTTTCTTGAGCATCTGATATAAAGGGATGGCCTTCTCTCCAAGGCGACTGATAAACCAGCTCAAGGCTGTAATCCGGCCGACCAGACGTTGAACATCATTGATACACGCCGGTGCCAGGACTAGGGATGTAATTGCTGAAATCTTTTCCGGATTAGGCTCAATGCCTCTGTTTGACACCAGAAAACCCAAGAGCTTGCCTGCCGGGACACCAAAGGCACACTTCTCTGGCTTGAGCATCATCTTGTAAACCCGGAGTTTGTCAAAGGTTTCTCGCAGATCGTCTATCAATGTTTCCTCCTTTCTGGATTTTATCACAATATCATCCACATATGCATGAACATTGTGCCCAGTTTGTTTATGAAGGCAGTTCTGAACACAGCGCTGATAAGTTTCCTGGGCACTCTTGAGTCCAAAGGGCATGGAGACATAGCAGAAGGCTCCAAAGGGAGTTATGAAAGTTGTCTTCTCCTGGTCCTTAACCACCATTTTGATCTGATGATAACCAGAGTAAGCATCCAGAAAACACAAACGGTCACAACCTCCCGTAGCATCAATTATCTGATCAATGCGAGGGAGAGCAAAGGGGTCTGCAGGGCAAGCCTTGTTTAAATCTGTGTAATCCACACACATACGCTAAGTGCCGTTTTTCTTGAGAACCAGCACCGGATTAGCCAACCACTCTGGATGAAAAACCTCTACAATAAACCCCGCGGCCAACAAACGGGCAACCTCTTCACCGATGGCCTTATGCCTTTCTTCATTGAAGCAGCGGAGAAACTGCCGGACCGGTTTAAACTTAGGATCAATGTTGAGTGTGTGCTCAGCGAGTTCCCTCGGTACACCTGGCATGTCAGAAGGTTTCCATGCAAAGATGTCCCAATTCTCACGGATGAACTTGATGAGCGTGCTTTCCTATTTGGGATCCAGGTTAGCGCTGATGCTGAACTGTTTGGATGAATCACCAGGAACAAAGTCAACCATCTTAGTATCTGTGGCCGATTTAAACTTCAATGCCGGATCATGTTCCGTAGTTGGCTTTTTCAAAGAGGTCATATCTGCCGGATTGACTTGCTCCTTATAGAATTTCAATTCTTCCGTAGCACAAACCGACTCAGCATAAGCCGCATCACCTTCCTCACACTCCAAAGCGATCTTTCTGCTTCCATGTATTGTGATAGTGCCCTTATGACCTGGCATTTTAAGCTATAGGTAAACATAACATGGCCTCGCCATGAATTTAGCATAAGCCGGCCGTCCAAACAAGGCGTGGTACGGACTTTTGATCTTTACCACCTCAAACATCAATATTTTTGACCTTGAATCATAATCATCTCCAAAGGCTGCCTCTAAGGCTATCTTGCCAATAGGATATGCAGACTTACCAGGCACCACACCATGAAAGACCGTATTTGACTGTTTAAGATTCTTATCTATCAACCCCATACGGCGGAATGTGTCATAATATAAAATGTTGATACTGCTTCCCCCATCCATGAGCACTTTAGTAAACTTGTGTCCCCCAACTTGCGGGGCTACCACCAGGGCCAAGTGACCTGGATTATCAACCCGGGGTGGCTGATCCTCTCTACTCCATAAAATGGGTTGCTCAGACCAGCGTAAATACTGAGGCACTGCCGGTTCAATAGAGTTTACCGCCATTTTGTGAAGCTTCTGATCACGCTTACACAAACTTGTAGTGAAAACATGATATTGCCCGCTATTTAGCTGCTTGGGATTGCTCTGGTAACCCGACTGCTGCTATTGCTGCTGATTCCCCTGATGGTTGTAGCCTCCCTGGTTGCCTTGGTGCCCTTGATTGATGTGTCCGGTTTGGTTGCCTTGAAACCCTAAACCGGAACCACCACCTCCGTAACCCGGCCCATGGAAACCACCTCCTGAACCACCGGGCGGGCCGTTATCATACTGGAACATATTGGAATTCTTGAAATCCCGCATGATATAACAGTCCTTCCAAAGATGCGATGTTGGCCTTGAAGGAAATATGCCCTAGAGGCAATAATAAAGTTATTATTTATTTCCTTATATCATGATAAATGTTTATTATTCATGCTAGAATTGTATTAACCGGAAACATAATACATGTGTGAATACATAGACAAATAGAGTGTCACTAGTATGCCTCTACTTGACTAGCTCGTTAATCAAAGATGGTTATGTTTCCTAACCATGGACAAAGAGTTGTTATTTGATTAACGGGATCACATCATTAGATGAATGATCTGATTGACATGACCCATTCCATTAGCTTAGCACCCGATCGTTTAGTATGTTGCTATTGCTTTCTTCATGACTTATACATGTTCCTATGACTATGAGATTATGCAACTCCCGTTTACCGGAGGAACACTTTGGGTACTACCAAACGTCACAACGTAACTGGGTGATCATAAAGGAGTACTACAGGTGTCTCCAAAGGTAGATGTTGGGTTGGCAAATTTCGAGATTAGGATTTGTCACTCCGATTGTCGGAGAGGTATCTCTGGGCCCTCTCGGTAATGCACATCACTTAAGCCTTGCAAGCATTGCAACTAATGAGTTAGTTGTGGGATGATGTATTACGGAACGAGTAAAGAGACTTGCCAGTAACGAGATTGAACTAGGTATTCGATACCGATGATCGAATCTCGGGCAAGTCACATACCGATGACAAAGGGAACAACGTATGTTGTTATGTGGTCTGACCGATAAAGATCTTCGTAGAATATGTAGGAGCCAATATGGGCATCCAGGTCCCGCTATTGGTTATTGACCGGATACGTGTCTCGGTCATGTCTACGTTGTTCTCGAACCGTAGGATCCGCACGCTTAACGTTACGATGACAGTTATTATGAGTTTATGCATTTTGATGTACCGAAGGTTGTTCGGAGTCCTGGATGTGATCACGGACATGACGAGGAGTCTCAAAATGGTCGAGACATAAAAATTGATATATTGGAAGCCTATGTTTGGACATCGGAAGTGTTCCGGGTGAAATTGGGAATTTTACCGGAGTACCGGGAGGTTACCGGAACCCCCCGGGAACCAAATGGGCCTCATTGGGCCTTAGTGGAAAGGTGAAAGGGGCAGCCCAAGGTGGGCTGCGCGCCACCCCCCTCCCCTAGTCCTATTAGGACTAGGAGAGGTGGCCGGCCACCTCTCTCCCTCTCTTTCCACTTGAGAGTCCTATTAGGAATAGGATTGGGGGGGAGTCCTACTCCCGGTAGGAGTAGGACTCCTCCTGCGCCTCCCTAGCTTGGCCGGCCAGCCCTCCCCCTCTCAACCTTTATATACGGGGGCAGGGGACACCTCTAGACACAAGTTGATCCTTGAGATCGTTCCTTAGCCGTGTGCGGTGCCCCCTGCCACCAAATTCCACCTTGATCATACCGTTGTAGTGCTTAGGTGAAGCCCTGCGCCGGTAGTACATCAAGATCGTCACCACGCCGTCGTGCTGACGGAACTCTTCCTCGACGCTTTGCTAGATCGGAGCCCGAGGATCGTCATTGAGCTGAACGTGTGCTAAGAACTCGGAGGTGCCGGAGTAACGGTGCTTGGATCGGTCGGATCAGGAAGAAGACGTACGACTACTTCCTCTACATTGTGTCAACGCTTTTGTTGTGATCTACAAGGGTACGTAGATTAGACTCTCCCACTCGTTGCTATGCATCACCATGAACTTGCGTGTGTGTAGGAAATTTTTGAAATTACTACGTTCCCCAACAGTGGCATCCGAGCCAGGTTTTGTGGTTTGATGTTATTTGCACGAGTAGAACACAAGTGAGTTGTGGGCGATACAAGTCATACTGCCTACCAGCATGTCATACTTTGGTTCGGCGGTATTGTTGGACGAGACGACCCGGACCAACCTTACGCGTACGCTTACGCGAGACCGGTTCCCTCGACGTGCTTTGCACATAGATGGCTTGCATGCGACTGTCTCTCCAACTTTAGTTGAACCGAGTGTGGCTACACCCGGTCCTTGAGAAGGTTAAAACGGAGTCTATTTGACAAACTATCGTTGTGGTTTTGATGCGTAGGTGAGATGAGTTCTTGCTTAAGCCCGTAGCAGCCACGTAAAACTTGCAACAACAAAGTAGAGGACGTCTAACTTGTTTTTGCAGGGCATGTTGTGATGTGATATGGTCAAGACATGATGCTGATTTTATTGTATGAGATGATCATGTTTTGTAACCAAGTTATCGGCAACTGGCAGGAGCCATATGGTTGTCGCTTTATTGTATGCAATGCAATCGCGATGTAATGCTTTACTTTATTACTAAGCGGTAGTGATAGTCGTGGAAGCATAAGATTGGCGAGACGACAACGATGCTACGATGGAGATCAAGGTGTCGCGCCGGTGACGATGGTGATCATGACGGTGCTTCGGAGATGGAGATCACAAGCACAAGATGATGATGACCATATCATATCACTTATATTGATTGCATGTGATGTTTATCCTTTTATGCATCTTATCTTGCTTTGATTGACGGTAGCATTATAAGATGATCTCTCACTAAATTATCAAGAAGTGTTCTCCCTGAGTATGCACCGTTGCCAAAGTTCGTCGTGCCCAGACACCACGTGATGATCGGGTGTGATAAGCTCTACGTCCATCTACAACGGGTACAAGCCAGTTTTGCACACGCAGAATACTCAGGTTAAACTTCACGAGCCTAGCATATGCAGATATGGCCTCGGAACACAGAGACCGAAAGGTCGAGCGTGAATCATATAGTAGATATGATCAACATAACAATGTTCACCATTGAAAACTACTCCATCTCACGTGATGATCGGTTATGGTTTAGTTGATTTGGATCACGTGATCACTTAGAAGATAAGAGGGATGTCTTTCTAAGTGGGAGTTCTTAAGTAATATGATTAATTGAACTTTAATTTATCATGAACCTAGTCCTGGTAGTATTAGCATATCTATGTTGTAGATCAATAGCTCGCGTTGTTGCTTCCCTGTGTTTATTTTGATATGTTCCTAGAGAAAAACTATGTTGAAAGATGTTAGTAGCAATGATGCGGATTGGATCCGTGATATGAGGTTTGTCCTCATTGCTGCACAGAAAAATTATGTCCTTGATGCACCGCTAGGTGACAGACCTATTGCAGGAGCAGATGCAGACGTTATGAATGTTTGGCTAGCTCAATATGATGACTACTTGATAGTTTAGTGCACCATGCTTAATGGCTTAGAATCGGGACTTCAGAGACGTTTTGAACATCATGGACCATATGAGATGTTCCAGGAGTTGAAGTTAATATTTCAAGCAAATACCCGAGTTGAGAGATATGAAGTCTCCAACAAGTTCTATAGCTAAAAGATGGAGGAGAATCGCTCAACTAGTGAGCATGTGCCCAGATTGTCTGAGTACTACAATCGCTTGAATCAAGTGGGAGTTAATCTTCCAGATAAGATAGTGATTGATAGAATTCTCTAGTCACCATCACCAAGTTAGTAGAACTTCGTGATGAACAATAGTATGCAAGGGATGACAAAAACGAATCCCAAGCTTTTCATGCTGATGAAATCAATGAAGGTAGAAATCAAGAAAGAGCATCAAGTGTTGATGGTTGACAAGATCACTAGTTTCAAGAAAAGGGCAAAGGGAAAAAGAGGAACTTCAAGAAGAATAGCAAGCAAGTTGCTGCTCAAGTGAAGAAGCCCAAGTCTGGTCCTAAGCCTGAGACTAAGTGCTTCTACTGCAAAGGGACTGGTCACTGGAAGCGGAACTACCCCAAGTGATTGGCGGATAAGAAGGATGGCAAAGTGAACATAAGTATATTTGATATACATGTTATTGATGTGTACTTTACTAGTGTTTATAGCAACCCCTCAGTATTTGATGCTAGTTCAGTTGCTAAGAGTAGTAACTCGAAACGGGAGTTGCAGAATGAACAGAGACTAGTTAAGGGTGAAGTGACGATGTGTGTTGGAAGTGGTTCCAAGATTGATATGATCATCATCGCACACTCCCTATACTTTCGGGATTAGTGTTGAACCTAAATAAGTGTTATTTGGTGTTTGCGTTGAGCATGAATATGATTTGATCATGTTTATTGTAATACGGTTATTCATTTAAGTAAAAGAATAAATTGTTGTTCTGTTTACATGAATAAAACTTTATATGGTTACACACCCAATGAAAATAGTTCATTGGATCTCGATCTTAGTGATACACATATTCATAATATTGAAACCAAAAGATGCAAAGTTAATAATGATAGTGCAACTTATTTGTGGTACTGCCGTTTAGGTCATATTGGTGTAAGGCACATGAAGAAACTCCATGCTAATGGGATTTTGGAATCACTTGATTATGAATCACTTGATGCTTGCGAACCATGCCTTATGGGCAAGATGACTAAGACTCCGTTCTCCGGAGCGAGCAAATGACTTATTGGAAATAATACATACTGATGTATGCGGTCCGATGAGTGTTTAGGCTCACGACAAGTATCGTTATTTTCTAAACTTCACAGATGATTTGAGCAGATATGGGTATATCTACTTGATGAAACATAAGTCTGAAACATTTGAAAAGTTCAAAGAATTTCAGAGTGAAGTGGAAAATCATCGTGACAAGAAAATAAAGTTTCTACGATCTGATCGCGGAGACAAATATTTGAGTTACGAGTTTGGTCTTCAGTTAAAACAATGTGAAATAGTTTCACTACTCATGCCACCTGGAACACCACAGCATAATGGTGTGTCCGAACGTCATAACCGTACTTTATTGGATATAGTGCAATCTATGATGTTTCTTACCGATTTACCACTATCGTTTTTGGGGTCATGCATTAGAGACAGCTGCATTCACGTTAAAAAGGGGAACCATCTATATCCGTCGAGACGACGCCTTATGAACTATGGTTTGGCAAGAAACCAAAGTTGTCATTTCTTGAAGTTTGGGGTTGCGATGCTTATGAGAAAAAGTTTCATCCTGATAAGCTCAAACCCAAATCGGAGAAATATGTCTTCATAGGATACCCAAAGGAGACTGTTGGGTACACCTTCTATCACAGATCCTAAGGCAAGACATTTGTTTCTTATAATGGATCCTTTCTAGAGAAGGAGTTTCTCTTGAAAGAAGTAAGTGGGAGGAAAGTAGAAAACTTGATAAGGTAATTGTACCTTCTACCTTATTGGAAAGTAGTTCATCACAAAAATCTGTTCTTGTGACTACTACACCAATTAGTGAGGAAGCTAATGATGATGATCATGTAACTTCAGATCAAGTTACTACCGAATCACATAGGTAAACCAGAGTGAGATCCGCACCAGAGTGGTACGGTAATCCTGATCTAGAGGTCATGTTACTTGACCATGACGAACCTACGAACTATGAGGAAGCGATGATGAGCCCAGATTCCGCGAAATGGTTTGAGGCCATGAAACTGAGATATGATCCATGTATGAGAACAAAGTTTGGACTTTGGTTGACTTGCCCGATGATCGGCAAGCAATTGAGAATAAATGGATCTTCAAGAGGAAGACGGACGCTGATAGTAGTGTTACTGTCTACAAAGCTAGAATTGTCACAAAAGGTTTTCGACAAGTTCAAGGTGTTGACTACAATGAGAGCTTCTCACTCGTATCTATCCTTGAGTCTGTCCGAATCATGTTAGTAATTGCCACATTTTATGAAATCTGGCAAATGGATAAACAAAACTGCATTCCTTAATGGATTTATTAAAGAAGAGTTGTATATGATGCAACAAAAGGTTTTGTCAATCCGAAAGGTGCTAACAAAATGTGCGAGCTCCAGCGATCCATCTGTGGACTGGTGCAAGCATCTCAGAGTTGGAATATACGCTTTGATGAGTTGATCAAAGCATATATTTTTATACAGACTTGCGGTGAAGCCTGTATTTACAAGAAAGTGAGTGGGAGCATTACAACATTTCTAATAAGTATATGTGAATGACATATTGTTGATCGGAAATAATGTAGAATTATTCTGTAAAGCATAAAGGAGTGTTTGAAAGGAGTTTTTCAAAGAAAGACTTCGGTAAAGCTGCTTACATATTGAGCTTCAAGATCTATAGAGATAGATCAAGACGCTTGATAAGGTTTTTCAATGAGTACATACCTTGACAAGATTTTGAAGTAGTTCAAAATGGAGCAGTCAAAGAAAGAGTTCTTGCATGTATTATAAGGTGTGAAGTTGAGTAAGACTCAAAGCCCGACCACGGCAGAAGATAGAAAGAGAATGAAAGTCATTCCCTATGCCTTGGCCATAGGTTCTATAAAGTATGTCATGCTGTATACCAGATCTATTGTATACCCTGCACTGATTTGGCAAGGGAGTACAATAGTGATCTAGGAGTAGATCACTGGACAGCGGTCAGAATTATCCTTAGTGAAATAAGGATATGTTTCTCGATTATGGACGTGATAAAAAGGTTCGTCGTAAAGGGTTACGCCGATGCAAGTTCTGACACTAATCTAGATGACTCTAAGTCTCGGTCTAGATACATATTGAAAGTGGGAGCAATTAGCTAGAGTAGCTCCATGCAGAGCATTGTTAACATAGAAATTTGCAAAATACATGTGGATCTGAATGTGGCAGACCAGTTGACTAAGATTCTCTCACAAGCAAAACATGATCACACTTAGTACTCTTTGGGTGTTAATCACATAGCGATGTGAACTAGATTACTGAATCAGTAAACCCTTTGGGTGTTGGTCACATGGCGATGTGAACTATGGGTGTTAATGACATGATGATGTGAACTATCGATGTTAATCACATGATGATGTGATCTAGATTATTGACTCTAGTGCAAGTGGGAGACTGAAGGAAATATGCCCTAGAGGCAATAATAAAGTTATTATTTATTTCCTTATATCATGATAAATGTTTATTATTCATGCTAGAATTGTATTAACCGGAAACATAATACATGTGTGAATACATAGACAAATAGAGTGTCACTAGTATGCCTCTACTTGACTAGCTCGTTAATCAAAGATGGTTATGTTTCCTAACCATGGACAAAGAGTTGTTATTTGATTAACGGGATCACATCATTAGATGAATGATCTGATTGACATGACCCATTCCATTAGCTTAGCACCCGATCGTTTAGTATGTTGCTATTGCTTTCTTCATGACTTATACATGTTCCTATGACTATGAGATTATGCAACTCCCGTTTACCGGAGGAACACTTTGGGTACTACCAAACGTCACAACGTAACTGGGTGATCATAAAGGAGTACTACAGGTGTCTCCAAAGGTAGATGTTGGGTTGGCGTATTTCGAGATTAGGATTTGTCACTCCGATTGTCGGAGAGGTATCTCTGGGCCCTCTCGGTAATGCACATCACTTAAGCCTTGCAAGCATTGCAACTAATGAGTTAGTTGTGGGATGATGTATTACGGAACGAGTAAAGAGACTTTCCAGTAACGAGATTGAACTAGGTATTGGATTCCGACGATCGAATCTCGGGCAAGTAACATACCGATGACAAAGGGAACAACGTATGTTGTTATGCGGTCTGACCGATAAAGATCTTCGTAGAATATGTAGGAGCCAATATGGGCATCCAGGTCCCGCTATTGGTTATTGACCGGAGACGTGTCTCGGTCATGTCTACATTGTTCTCGAACCGTAGGGTCCGCACGCTTAACGTTACGATGACAGTTATTATGAGTTTATGCATTTTGATGTACCGAAGGTTGTTCGGAGTCCCGGATGTGATCACAAACATGACGAGGAGTCTCGAAATGGTCGAGACATAAAGATTGATATATTGGAAGCCTATGTTTGGACATCGGAAGTGTTCCGGGTGAAATTGGGAATTTTACCGGAGTACCGGGAGGTTACCGGAACCCCCCGGGAACCAAATGGGCCTCATTGGGCCTTAGTGGAAAGGTGAAAGGGGCAGCCCAAGGTGGGCTGCGCGCCACCCCCCCTCCCCTAGTCCCATTAGGACTAGGAGAGGTGGCCGGCCACCTCTCTCCCTCTCTTTCCACTTGAGAGTCCTATTAGGAATAGGATTGGGGGGGAGTCCTACTCCCGGTAGGAGTAGGACTCCTCCTGCGCCTCCCTAGCTTGGCCGGCCAGCCCTCCCCCTCTCAACCTTTATATACGGGGGCAGGGGACACCTCTAGACACAAGTTGATCCTTGAGATCGTTCCTTAGCCGTGTGCGGTGCCCCCTGCCACCAAATTCCACCTCGATCATACCGTTGTAGTGCTTAGGCGAAGCCCTGCGTCGGTAGTACATCAAGATCGTCACCACGCCGTCGTGCTGACGGAACTCTTCCTCGACGCTTTTCTAGATCGGAGCCCGAGGATCGTCATCGAGCTGAACGTGTGCTAAGAATACGGAGGTGCTGGAGTAACGGTGCTTGGATCGGTCGGATCAGGAAGAAGACGTACGACTACTTCCTCTATGTTGTGTCAACGCTTCCGTTGTGATCTACAAGGGTACGTAGATCAGACTCTCCCACTCGTTGCTATGCATCACCATGATCTTGCGTGTGCGTAGGAAATTTTTGAAATTACTACGTTCCCCAACAGGCCTCTCCTTTGATCCAGGCTTTGGACAGGACTGATTTAACAGGCGCTCCAAATTGGGGCCTGAACCTCCACCCCTCTGGGGCTGCTTGCCCTTACCGCGCTGGCCATTCTCCTGGGCATTGGTGTTAGCAACGAAGTCCAAGTTGCTGTCGGCCTTGCACTTACTGTTGTTCCCATGGCCTGCCGGATTATGCTGCTGACCCTTGGCGTTGCCGTTCTTCTTCCCTTTCCCCAGTTTGTCCTCCTCTGAATCCGGGTCTTTGGTATTATCTGAATCGGCATACTTAACCAAAGTGGCCATGAGCGTCGACATATCATTGCAGTGACATTTGAGCCTTCCTAATGTCTGTTTGAGCGGTAGGAAACGGCAATTGCCCTCTAATGTTAACACTGCGGTGTCTGCATTGATACGATCTGATGAGTGCAAAATCGCTGAGACCCGTTTGACCCAATGGGTCATGGACTCCCCTTTCTCTTGGACACAAGCGGCCAGATCCACAATTGACATTGGCTGCTTACAAGTATCTTTAAAATTCTGGATAAACCGGTGCTTCAATTCAGCCCATGATCCGACAGAGTTAGTTGGTAAGCTCTTCAACCTAGTACGAGTTGTTCCTTCCAACATCATGGTGAAATATTTAGCACATACTGCCTCATCCACATCTAACATCTCCATTGCCATCTCATAGCTTTCCACCCACGCCTCTGGTTGTAAATCGGCGGTGTAATTTGGTACCTTACGAGATCCCTTGAAGTCCTTGGGCAGTCTCACATTACGCAAAGTGGGGGTGCGACACGGCACCCCTAAGAAACTGAACACCACACCTGGCTCTACTGAAGCGGTAGGGTGAACCGAAGTATGTCGTCGTGCTCCGTGTCGGGCTGCTAACTCGGCCTCCCGACGTGCGCGGCCATGGTCCACAACATCCTGCGCATTGGCACCTCCCCCTTGCCGGGTTGTTTCCTCGTGGTGAATTTCGGCGACGCGCAGTACTGGACACAACCGGTTCGTCCTCAACGTGTCTGCTATAGCTCCGGCTTGGACGGGGAGTGGAATGAATCCTCTTACGACTGTGTGAATATGCCTGCTGTTGATTTAGCGCTGTTTGACGGAGATCCCTGGCCCGACGTGTTTCAACCGCAACTGGTAACTCGCTGTCGGCTGGGAGGGCTGTCAGGCGTGAAGCCGGGGCCACAACATTGTCCAACGGGTTGGAATAATGCCCGGGAGGTGTTGGTACATACTGTGGCACAACATTATTCTGGCGAGGCGGGTCCATCGTGCACGGTTGAACCGGCGCTCCTGTTCCTGGTGCCTCCGCCCGGTTTAGTATGGGTTGGTTACCAGCTCTTGGTGTGTTGAAGAGATTTTGCGGCTCATAAACTGACGGGAGACGCGATCGGTACCTTCTTCTCATGACTTCCTCGGAAGCATTCTGATCCAGCCTAATACGGTAGGCATGTGCTTCCAATTCAGCCCGTTCTGTAGCCATCCTAGCGTTCTCTGCCGCCAGGTCCGCTTTAGCCTGAGCTATCTGATCTTTCACCTTTGCAATATCCGCATTGTGCTGATCCCTGGCCGCTGCATCCACCTCCGCGGCCATCAATGTTGCCAAAGCGTCAAACAAATCAGACAGGACTTGGGCTGGAGGCGGCGCAGAGCTTCCTACCCCTGTCGGTGTGGCCGTTGTTGAACCGAAGAGTATTGCTGCGGCGGTCGATGAATGATGCACTGATTGTGTGCCGGCCATGAAGATGGCGGCCCGGTTTGGCAGATTAGGGGAATCCGGAATACTGTTGCCCTCGGATCCTCCATCAATCCGGTCGTCCGGCAACTGATAAAGTGATTCGGTCTTTCCAGAAGACTTGTCATCAGAACAGACCACGGTCTCTCCATCGGACACCGGCCCGTCCTCGTATCTCGCTCCACGGATGACACCTTCGAAAACATGCCTTGTCACGGGCTGAACCGGCGAAGAACTCGCACGCCGAGCCGTTTCGATGATGTCGGTGCAGATGTCCGGCTCAGGGGCCGGTTCGCCGATCTTGCCGATGAAGACGTGAATCCCACCGAAGGGGACCCGGTACCCGTACTCGATTGAATCGGCCTCGGGACCCCATCCTGCATTGTCGATGTAGAGCTTGCCGCGACGACTCTTCGTCATCTGGCCCACAGCGTATCCCTTAAGTCCATCAAAGCTGCCCTTCAAGAACTCAAAACCATCATGCGATAGCCCCACGGTGGGTGCCAACTATCGTGGGTTTGTCACGGCAGATGTCCTTGTAAAAGGTCTTAGTCGTGGAGCCATTGCTACGGGTTAGCTTAAAGGGGTTAAACCGGACAAGGGGACATGGGGAGTTTTATACTAGTTCAGCCCCTTCAAGGAAGGTAAAAGCCTATGTCTAGTTGTGATTGGTATTGCTAGGATTTCGAAGGCCAGGGAGCGAATCCGCTTTGTCCGGCTCTCGAGTTGTTGTGTGTCCCTAAACCGCTATCGGGTCGTCCCTTTATATACATAGGTTGACGCCCGCCGGTCTACAGAGTCCCGAAGCCGGATCATAAACGTGTCCGGTTCGGTCTCTATCCTTCATATCTTACAATACAAGTTACATGACTAGGCCGGTTTACATTTACAGGCTTTAACCCGCCTTTGGGCCTTGGGCCATCGTGAAGTGCTATCATCCTTGCATCTTTATGGGCTTCTAATCTTCAAGGAGTTAACCCGGCTACACAAGGCCGGTTTACCTCCAGTGGTAATATCCCCAACAACTACGATGAGATTTTATCACTCGTATCGATGCTTAAGTCTGTCTGAATCATGTTAGCAATTGCCACATTTTATGAAATCTGGCAAATGGATGTAAAAATTGCATTCCTTAAGGGATTTCTTAAGGAAGAGTTGTATATGATGCAACCAGAAGGTTTTGTCGGTCCTAAAGGTGCTAACAAAATGTTCATGCTCCAGCGATCCATTTATGGACTGGTGCAAGCATCTCGGAGTTGGAATATACGCTTTGATGAGTTGATCAAAGCATGTAGTTTCATACAGACTTGAAGTGAAGCCTGTAATTACAAGAAAGTGAGTGGGAGCACACAACCTTTTTGATAAGTATATGTGAATGATATATTGTTGATCAGAAATGATGTAGAATTTTCTGGAAAGCATAAAGGAGTATTTGAAAGGAGTCTTTTCAAAGAAAGACTTCAGTGAAGCTACTTACATATTGGGCATCAAGATCTATAGAGATAGATCAAGACGCTTGATAAGATTTTTTCAATGAGTACATACCTTGACAAGATTTTGAAGTAGTTCAAAAATGGAACAGTCAAAGAAGGAGTTCTTGCATGTATTGCATGGTGTAAAGTTGAGTAAGACTCAAAACCTAAGCATGGCAGAAAATAGAAAAAGAGAATGAAAGTCATTCCCTATGCCTTAGCCATAGGTTCTATAAAGTATGTTATACTGTGTCCCAGACCTATTGTGTACCTTGCCATGAGTTTGGCAAGGGGGTACGATAGTGATCCAGGAGTGGATCACTGGACAGGGTCAGAGTTATCCTAAGAGGACTAAGGAAATATTTCTCGGTTATGGAGGTGATAAAGAGTTATGTTGATGGAAGCTTTGTACACTGATCCGGATGACTCTGAGTCACAATCTGGACACATATTGAAAGTGGGAGCAATTAGCTAGAGTAGCTCTATGCAGAGCATTGTAGACATAGAAAATTTGCAAAAATACATACGGCTCTGAATATGACACACCCGTTGACTAAACTTCTCTCACAAGCAAAACATAATCACACCTTTGTACTCTTTGGGTGTTAATCATATAGCGATGTGAACTAGATTATTGACTCTAGTACACCCTTTTGGTGTTAGTCACATGGCGATATGTACTAACCACATAAAGATGTGAACTATTGGTGTTAAATCGCATGACGATGTGAACTAGGTTATTGACTCTAGTGCAAGTGGGAGACTGAAGGAAATATGCCATAAAGGAAATAGTAAAGTTGTTATTTATATTTCCTTATATCATGATAAATGTTTATTATTCATTCTATAATTGTATTAACCAGAAACTTAGTACATGTGTGAATACATAGACAAACAGAGTGTCCCTAGTATGTCTCTACTTGACTAGCTTGTTTATCAAAGATGGTTATGTTTCCTGACCATAGACATGTGTTGTCACTTGATGAAATGGGACCACATCATTAGAGAATGATGTGATGGACAACACCCATCCATTAGCATAGCATTATAATCGTTTAGTTTTATTGCTATTGCTTTCTTCATGACTTATACATGTTCCTCTGACTATGAGATTATGCAACTCCCAAATACCGGAGGAACACCTTGTGTGCTATCAAACGTCTCAACGTAACTGGGTGATTATAAAGATGCTCTACCGGTGTCTTCGAAGGTGTTTGTTGAGTTGGCATAGATCGAGATTAGGATTTGTCACTCCGTGTATCGGAGAGGTATCTCTGGGCCCTCTCGGTAATGCACATCACTATAAGCCTTGCAATCAATGTGAGTAATGAGTTAGTTGCGGGATGATGCATTACGGAATGAGTAAAGAGACTTGCCGGTGACGAGATTGAACTAGGTATAATGATACCGATGATCGAATCTCGGACAAGTAACATACCGATTGTCGGGGATATACCCTGCGGTCTAAACCGGCCGGAAGTATAACCCAGCCGGACTAGGCGTTTCATTGGTAAACCGCCAAAGGATTGGCGGTTTACGTGTCTGGCGGTTTATGAGTCTGGCAGTTCACTGGTATGACGATTCATGAGCCTGAAGACTTATTGGTGACCCGGCGCGTGTTGCAGATGGATAACAAGGCCCAAGGCCCAGCATGCCGGTTTATGTCAATGGTGGGCCGGTTTAAGAGGAAAGGCATGAGGAACATTCATCTTACAAGGAGCTAAGACCTGGACTTGTATCCGGTTTGTATTAGAGTAGACTAGTCCTAATCCTAATAGGACTCTACATGTAACCCGCCCCTCCAACATATATAAGGAGGGGCAGGGCTCCTCAAAAGGGACAAGATTGACAAGTTCCACAAGTTGGACAAGTTAGGTTTAGACAATAGCTCTCGAGATAGAGCACTCTTGTAACCGTGATCATCATCATCAATATCAATGAAGTAGGATGTAGGCTTTTACCTCCACCATGTGGGGCCGAACCTGGGTAAAACATTGCGTCTCTCGTCCCGCTCAACCCCTCTCAAGCTACCACATAGATGCGTTGGCCTCGCGACTAAGTCCTGACATTAAGGACATCTGCCGTGACAAATCCACGACAGTTGGCGCCCACCGTGGGGCTAGCGCACGGTGGTGTTGAGTTCTTGAAGGGATCTCTCCTGAAGATCGAGGAGTTCACAATTTTTTGGATAAAGAGCTGGTTTGAAAGGATTTGCATCGGTATCAAGTTCATCAATCCAGGTTTAAAGATTTGGGAGGTTTAAAGGCGCGTCAAGGACCAATC
The DNA here is from genome assembly GCA_034509565.1 of Triticum monococcum. Taxonomy (NCBI): domain Eukaryota; kingdom Viridiplantae; phylum Streptophyta; class Magnoliopsida; order Poales; family Poaceae; genus Triticum; species Triticum monococcum. Next base: position 166,304,410 of record CM067847.1, on the reverse strand, counting down.
GGTTTAAAGTACTGGTTCAGGTTTATTTTGTCGGCAGTTCAAGATGTTTTCGCGAGAGTCAAACACGATCCGGAGGAATCAATGCTGCCTGTCACGACTTCGCCTCGTTTCCCCCTCGCGGCAGCCCCACGTCTGCCACGGCCCTCCTCTGGCCTCTGCTAATGCTGTCTGTCCGTCACCTGCCGGGTCAATGGATTTTATTTTCCTTATCAGTGACGTGATGCATAGGTTGACTTGAATATGAGTTGGACTTCGTCTGTGCGGGTACCAGCCAATTGATTGGTCAATCAAATACTAGTACTCTGGATCAACGTCAAAACCGATCAGAAAGGTGTCTCCCTGGAATACTAGTACATGCATGATCACAGAGATTTGATGGATAGATGGATTGTGATGCTGCGAGCTACTACCGAGTCATCTTGATTGAAAAAAAAGGAAGGAAGGCCACGACTCGGAGGAGGAAACGGAGGTGGGTCAGCAAACCAGTTTCCTCCATGATCCGCTCATGTGCCGAATCACCGCTGGACTCCGTCGCCACCGTGAACCGCTGCTTCCACTGTTGCACCCCATCAGTCCGCCTAGCTGCGGCCGCTGCACAAAGCCGGCCGGCCTCCGTGCCAGGCGGCCCCGGCCTCAGTCCGGCCTGGTCTCCGCCGGTTTACTCCGCCTTTACCTCAAGTTGCCCAAGTTCACTGCTCCGGGCCGGTCTGCCCTTGCGGCGAGTCATTGCTGGTCCGCCTCTGAGCAGCAGCAGCAGAGCCGCCACGTCGCCGGCCATCTCCACTTCCACGGCTTTTCAAATCGCCGCCTCGCGTGACGGGGCCTCCGCCGCGGCCGCGGACTTCCCTCACCTGCGGTTCAAATCGCCTCCAATGCTAAACCGCCGTGGTGCTGACCTCGTCTCTGCCGTTTCCGAGTTAGCTCCGGCCTGAGGCGCCCAAACCCTGGCATGGATTGCACTGCTGTGGTCGCCGGTCTCCGCCGCCCTGGCCTCCACCAAGTCGGCCGCTGTGGTGCTGCATCACCTCGGAGTTTCCTGCTGCCGTTGACGCACCCCGGCCGAGGGCCGCCGCCGGTTCACGCCCTCGAGCCTCCGCTTTCCCTTCGACAGGCGAGTCGTACTCTGTCGTGCCGAGCTGGTTTACGCCGCCGCCGTAATAGGTTGCCTTGTGTGCCGCAGCCCCGTGGCCTCGCCTGTAACTCGCCTCGACCCGGGCACGGATGGTCCGCGGGCTTGGGTTCCTCAGGTGACCTGCCTCATTGAGTTACGGTGCCTCCATCATTTCCGGTTTACTGTGGGAGCTGGTCCGGCCGTTTTTAACTTCGGCTACGGAAGTTGTTACGCATTACATCAAAATATCAAACCGGATCAGTATTAAATGCTAGTACGTACTAAGCACTAGCGGCCGTTTTACGGCTCGCGTGAAGGGTGATCTTTGACAATCGAGAAACAGGGGATACGTGCAGACAAAAAAAAACATGCTACTACTCGCTGGTGGCACGGCCAATTAAATTTCCAGGTGCTATCTTTTCCATCTGTTTCTTTTTTGTACATATTGTTTTTCCGAGAACGATTACTCTGGCCTATATCTTTCTATACAGGACAAGTGCTCACTATAAAAGTGATGCCCTACTACGGACGACGCACGCTGGCTGTTCTACGCCAGTATTTGTGCATATCACACTGGTAAACCGGAACACAAACCGCCACCCCCGCAGTCCGGACTACATTAGCAATGTCGCGGTCGACTCTTTTATCCATACTGGCGTATAACCCCGCGATGGGTATCAACTGGCCTGACATATCAGGTGAAATCCATCCAATATATTTTTATATTATATATTGCTTTCTTTGAAAAAGCAATTACTCCGGCTTGCAAAAGTTATCTAATGCAGGACCCTAAACTGCCATATTGGTGTAAATTTAAAGGCCGTCAGAAAATTTCCGGCTTAAAAAGAAGGTTTCCGGTTTAAAATCCGGTTCGAGGGAAAGCTATCTGCCACAAAACTTTGAAGCTCTCAATATCCGGTTCAAAATCCGGTTCAAGAAGGATGTTTGCAAAAAAGTTAAAAGGTGCCAAAGAGGACTTGCTGCCATGATGCGCGGTTCAAACATGGGTATCATGCCTTATTGGCTTATCATATTATTGATCACTTGGGGGCTTGGTCGTATCCGAACCATAGCAACACCTTTTTGATAGGCGTAAAGCCACAGCATCACTTGGGGACTTGTGGTCACGTCTGAACCATAGTCACGCCTCTTGATCGGCCTAGTGCCACAGCATCACTTGGGGGCTTTGGTCGAACCCGAACCATCGCTACACCTCTTGATCGGTGTAATGCCAATGCATCACTTGGGGACTTGTGGTCACGTCTGAACCATAGTCACGCCTCTTGATCGGCCTAAGGCCACAGAATCACTTGGGGGCTTGGTCGAACCCGAACCATTGCCACGCCTTTTGATCGGCATAATGCCACTGTTTCATTCGGGGACCTGGCTGACTTGAACCATAGCTACGCCTATCGGGGGCTTGGTCGTGTCCGACCATGGTAACGCCATTTGATCGGCTCAATAGCCTCTTTTTGCAAATGGTTTTATCATTGCCTTTGCTTGAAATTTTATTTTGATAAATATTTCTTTTGTTGCATTTTTAAACCGACAATTCTTAAACCGGTTCGACTATCAAATTACAAATTGACTGAACACGGTCAAATCTTAATCCGGAGGCTATCTGCTCGGTTTAATTTTCTGTTACCATCCTATTATGGAGTAAACCGGTGTTTATCAACCCGGCTCGGCTTTCAACTACAAGTTGTCAGTACACGATCAAGTTATAATCCGGAGACTATCAGCCCGGTCTGGTTTGACTACGAGTCGCCAGTATTATATGTGGTTAAACCGGTGTTTATCACAACCTGGTACGGTTTTATCATAAACCGACACAATATGGAAGGAGTTATCAGTACTCAAAATCTGGGTTATTACCCCTATTCCAAAAAGTTGGTAAACCAACGATGTGATTCAATGTCACAGGTATGATATATTTCATATTTGATTATTCTTAAGTGCAACCTTGGTTATAAACCTGGGTTATATGTTGGGCATTATGACCCGTCCAATGATAAACCGCCCGGGCACTTTAAACTTGTTGTATGCAGAAATAGGTGGAATAAAGCATGATTATAAATCACCGGCATTTACTAACCCGACCTGGCTTTCGACTATAAGTCGCCAGTATGATGATAAATTATCCGGTGTTTATTAAACCGGCATGGCTTTGGACTATAAATCGCCAGTATATATTTGGGTTGCACCATTGGAATCATGCGCTTATAAATGATTGGGTTATATTATTCAAATAGCCAAACTTGACTGAATTTTCATTATGATATTGGATGAATAAGATTTTCATACCGGATTATATTATCTTGAATAGCCAACATGGCTGGATTTTTATTATGGTTATTAATATTATGATTGAGGTTTTTCAAAGTCGTTTTAGCACAATGGATATTATTTTGTCGATGAATATGATTTATTTTGCCATGGAAGGAATAGTCCCGAGTCGCTGCAGGCTTACAACCCGACACTTGGGGGGTACATTATTCAAATTGAGATTACATGCAAGTCTCATGTCGCTACAAGCATGCATCATGACACTTGGGGGCTAATGCAAAGTCATTTTTTACTAATCTTATTGAAGACCCGACTCATCATATTATAATGAGCCGGCCCTTGGGGGCTACCAATTGCTCTTGTCAACAATTCAAGGTACACAAGTTTTCGTCCATAATATTGAAGGATCCATTGCTCAGTTGGTAAACCACAAAACTCTTAACCTTGTGGATGTGGGTTCAAGCCCTACGATGGAAGCTACATTATAAGATGTTATTTTCATTGAAGTATATATCAAGTCCCGGTTTAGTATTATCTTACTAAGCCGGCCCTTGGGGGCTACACATCACTGCTAAAATCCCTGCTCATTATTGCATAATGACTCGGCCCTTGGGGGTTACATTGATTGAAGTTTTTATAAGCAATTACAAGTCCTAGGTTGCTGCAAGCATGACAACCCAGTACTTGGGGGCTACATATATGGAGTATTCAATTTATATGATTGAGATGAACAAACCGGATTTCTTCAAGGTTGAAACACTTATTGGAGCAAGTCTTAAGTTATCACTATGTTCTCCTCTTAAGACTTGGGGGCTACAGGTATTATGCATATAAAGGAGGAACATCTTCATTTTATCAGTTTTGAGCAAATCAGGAAGATCAATTACATGACCCGGTGTCGACAACAATTATGACCCGGTGCCATCAATATTTATAAACCGGCCATTTTGGTAATATTAAACCGGCAAGTTTTACATCTTCAAACCGGTTGAATATCAGATAAGTATTTCAAGACCCATATTTCTTAAACTGGCGCTTTGGGAGCTGAGTCAAAGGAGTTATTCATCACAATATTTCTCTGTGACAAACCAATGTCGGCAAATTGATTATGAAGCTGGTCTGTTGACCCAGAATTCCCAGAAGGAGGAAATAACAAGGACTTAAGGGTGATCAGGTACCGGTTTACAAGAATTCTTAACCCGGAGCACAACCTGTCAAATTTGTTCTTGTGTTTATTTTTGCAGCATAAGTTTACCATGAACAAATCCAAGCTAAACTTGGGGGCTAATGTCGGGGATATACCCCGCGGTGTAAACCGGCCGGAAGTATAACCCGGTCGGACTAGGCGTTTCATTGGTAAACCGCCAGAGGATTGGCGGTTTACGTGATTGGCGGTTTACATGTCTGACGGTTTACGAGTCTGACGGTTCACTGGTATGACGATTCATGAGCCTGAAGACTCATTGGTGACCCGGCGCGTGTTCCAGATGGATAACAAGGCCCAAGGCCCAGCATGCTGGTTTATGTTAATGGTGGGCCGGTTTAAGAGGAAAGGCACGAGGAACATTCATCTTACAAGGAGCTAAGACCTGGACTTGTATCCGGTTTGTATTAGAGATAGACTAGTCCTAATCCTAATAGGACTCTACATGTAACCCGCCCCTCCAACATATATAAGGAGGGGCAGGGCTCCCCAAAAGGGACAAGATTGACAAGTTCCACAAGTTGGACAAGTTAGGTTTAGACAATAGCTCTCGAGATAGAGCACTCTTGTAACGGTGATCATCATCATCAATATCAATGAAGCAGGATGTAGGCTTTTACCTCCACTGTGAGGGGCCGAACCTGGGTAAAACATCGCGTCTCTCGTCCTGCTCAACCCCTCTCAAGCTACCACATAGATGTGTTGGCCTCGCGACTAAGTCCTGACATGAAGGACATCTGCCGTGACAAATCCACGACACCGATGACAAAGGGAACAAAGTATGTTGTTATGCAGTTTGACCGACAAAGATCTTCGTAGAATATGTAGGAACCAATATGAGCATCCAGGTTCCGCTATTGGTTATTGACCAGAGATGAATCTCGGTCATGTCTACATAGTTCTCAAACCTGTAGGGTCCGCACGCTTAACGTTCGATGACAATATGTATTATGAGTTATGTGATTTGATCTACTGAATATTGTTCGGAGTCCCGGATGAGATCATAGACATGACGAGGAGTCTCGAAATGGTCGAGACATAAAGATTGATATATTGGAAGGTTATGTTTGGACACGGAAAGGTTTCGAATAGAAGGTTATGTTCTGGCATTTTCCGAAGTACTGGGGGGTTACCCAAACCCCCGGGGGGTTAATGGGCCTTCATGGGCCCTAGTGGAAGAGAGGAGGCGGAGGCTAGGTGGAGGCGCATGCCCCCCAAGCCCAATCTAAATTGGGTTAGGGTTTGGGTGGCCGGCCCCCCTTTCCTTCTCTCCCTCTTCCTCTTCCTTCTTCTCCTACTTGGACTAGGAAAGGGGGGAACCTACTCCTACTAGGAGTAGGAATCCCGCCCTTGGGCGCGCCACTCCTCCTCCCCCCTCCTTTATATATGGGGGAGGGGGGCACCCCAGAGACACAAAAGTTGATCTTTAGCCGTGTGCGGTGCCCCCCTCCACAGTTTTCCACCTCGGTCATATTGTCGTAGTGCTTAGGCGAAACCCTGCGTCGGTAACTTCATCATCACCGTCAACACGCCGTCGTGCTGACGGAACTCACCCTCGTCCTCAGCTGCATCAAGAGTATGAGGGATGTCACCGAGCTGAACGTGTGCAGATTGAGGAGGTGTCGTGCGTTCGGTAGTTGATCAGTTGGATCACGAAGACGTTCGACTACATCAACCACGTTACTTAACGCTTCCGCTTTCGGTCTACGAGGGTACGTAGACACACTCTCCCCTCTCGTTGCTATGCATCTCCTGGATAGATCTTGCGTGATCGTAGGAAATTTTTTGAAATACTGTGCTCCCCAACATTCATGGATTAGGGGATGCTAATCGTGTCGGCCCCCAATCATGGGCTGGTGGTCGAGGACCCCCAGACAACCAACAAGTGGGCCACGTTTGGCATGCCCCACGGTGTACTCAAGATGGAAGCATCCAAAGAGTAGGCACATACTTCAAGACACATTTGATCATTGATGCAACCGACCTATATGTAACCCTGGGTACCCCGGTGCCTATATAATCCAAGGGGTTTAGGTCATAGGTTTAGAGTTATTCACATATGATCTCGAGGTAGATCATCTTATGCTTTGTACCCCATTCACAATCAATACAACATAATCGGGATGTAGAGTTTTACCTCTTCGAGAGGGCCTAAACCTGGGTAAAAACATTGTGTCCCTCTTTGTCTTGTTGCCATCTAGCCAAGATTACCTGGTCAAGACCCCCTGCCCAAGATCCCCCGGATTCAACCTTGACACTAGGTGCCCCGGGTTGAGGTTAATAGGTCGTAGACGTCAATGCAGTCCGGACAGAAGGTTAATGCCTGAGGCCATTACCTAAGCCCGACCCCCGGCCACCTTCGATCCAGTCATATCCACCTCCATATGTGGGCATCACTCTTCCTAATCGACCTTGGTGGCAATGACACCCCTAGTTGTTGTGAACTGACCATGAGCCATGGATAATTACTAGCTAATTTTGATGATTGTAAATGCTAGCTTTGAATGGCTACCTATGGTTGGATATATAATTGCCATTTTGATTACTAGACGATATCCCCGTGTTACTATGGGAACATTGTTAAAATAATTGTATTAATAGCTGCTAGAAAAACAATGAAAACTAAACCATGCAAAAACAAATGTAAGAGTGTTCTCGATACATGTTATAGTTAATATAATGCCATTTTCTATCAAAAAAATGAGCCTTGAACTTACGGGTGACATGCATGAGTTACTAATGTGGCATGGTTGCATGCTTAGAAAAAAATGTAACTTACGATTTGCAATTGAGATGCATAGGTGTTTATGGGGCATGGTTGCATGCTTACAAAAAACTAGGTAGTGGGTTATATCTATTTTAGGAATAGATGATTACTTAAGGTTTAGGGTTTATATACAAAATTATTGCTTACTACTATATTTGGAATATGTAAACAAGTGGTGTGAGGATTGCATCCAACTGGTATGTCTTCTCTCTTTAGTTTTAGGGTGTGTTTGGTAGGGTGTATGAAGGGTGCATGAGTCCAAAAGTTCCCTTCTCGACCCACTTTCAGGTGTTTCGTAGAGTGTATGAAACATGCATGAGTCTGCACTAGCTTGACACAAATACGCTAGGAGCTGCATGAAGAGGGATGGTGAGATGTGCATGCACAAATAGGGAACAACTATGCTAAGATGAGAATGCAACCAAACAAACCCTTAATGTATCAACTATACGTTCTATGATATTTTAGTTGTTTATGTTCTCTTTGAATATTAAATATATCCATTGACGGAGTTAGAGAGAAAGTTTGGTGGGGAGAAGTAGTAAAATATGAATATCTAAGGGAGCCAATTTTTTTTTCAAAATATCCCATCGAAGCCTGCCAATTCCCCCCTGCTCCACACTTCTTTCCAAGGTTGGGGGCCAATGCCCCCTCCCCATTGTGATATACACATAGCCCTGCCATTGTTTATAGTCTTACTATGAGATGGTCCAAGATTGTACAATAGCTAGTGAGTCTGTTGTCTGATATTAGCATTGAATGAGCAATAGGAACACACATATATTTAACAGGAACTCCCCAAAGAGGTTATTATTGTAGAGCATGATGTTGTCCAGTGACAGGTAGTTCCAGATACTCGTCAGAGAAGCTGTTGTTAAAGACTGCTATGTTGAAGAGTTCCCCATTGGCACGTAAAGTTGTTGTTGGGGACCTCAAAATTCGATAGCAGCAAGTGCTTCCCAAGTTTAGGCAGTGGCTCGCCCAAGAGCATATTGTTCCACAAATGGAGCCATTGTAGGTTCAGCAAGAGTCCAACGCTTCTGGGGTTGGTTCCGCTGAACATGTTCTAGTGTAGGGCAATCCTGGTCAATTTCATGAGGGCCCCCAATCCTTAGGATATGTTGATGTTGAGTTTGTTAGAGGACAGGTCAATCTCCACCAAACTTACCATTGTGATGTTACGAGGTAGCCCCCTCTAGTGAGTCCATTCCCATTCTCGGACAATATCTCAAGCTTTTGGTTTTGCCAGATCCCCTCTAGAACCTAGGCGGTGAAGCCGTTTGTGTCAAGAAGCTGCTCCTGAAGCGTCGAAAACTCAGCTATCACCAACAGCACAACACCACTAAAGTTGTTATTATATAAGTTGAGCTTCTTCATAAATGGTCTCCATATAAGGTGTCATGCGAGAGATCATGGAATCGAAGCCAGGAGCACGCGTAGAGCGATGCCGGGAAATCTTTTAGTGAGTTTGTTGTGCGAAAAGTCGAGTTGGATCACGTGCTTAAGGTTGCACACAGATAAGGGCACAACGAGAAATTTTGCCAATGGGTTCAAAATTTGAGTATAACTAGATATTTTATGTGCTAGGGAGGGGGGGGGGGGGGGGGGGGGGCTAACCTTGTAATGAAGTGTGAATTAGAGAAAGATGGAGGGCTTCGATGGATTTTTTTATTTTGTCCCCTCAGATCTGCATATGTTACTATTTCCCCGCACAAAATTTTCTCTGTACCTCTGTTATGATAATTGTCCTAAAAAGTAAGGGAATCCCCTCACAAGATAATGTCTATGTGGTGTACTATTTTGTTAGAAAAAATGGTTAATAATTTTGTTGCATTCCGAATGTACTTAAATACATTTTGTTTCCAGAGATAGCCCTTTCAAATTTTGTTTTGATAGATGATTGATTTTTTTTTGCAAATGCCTTGTGTGGATACTTAATTATAATAATATGAGTCGAAAAAATTGAATTTTATAAGTATATAGTGATTATAATTATCTTATATATTTTTCCATATATCATTTAAATATTTTAAATCATCATGTTTTATCGACTATGGGCATCTAGATGCTATGGGTAAATAGTTTGTCTGCTTCATTATGTTTGTACAAACTAATGTCTACTTTACTTTTCGTAGACAAATATTCTTATATTGGATATACTTCAGATGACTAACAAATGAACATGTGGAATCACCTAGTATTTTTTTTTCTTATTGTGCCCATTGTCCTGTTTCGTGGCTAATGTTTACGTGATTTTTAATTAATAATTCATGGTGTTTTGTAAAGATGGTGACATCATAGTACCTGCTAATTAGGCTGTAATTCCTCATTTGTAAATCAAAAACATAAGACGTTAAATGTGGTGCATGTGTTAAACATCACGTGATCAAATGTTTTTACCTGATTGTTTTTTTTAATAATATATAGGTGAAACTTTACTTTGCAATGTTAATATGAACAAATGACTGCTAATAAATTATGTTTATTTTTTCTTTCATCTTCGAGGTTCTTGCTCCGCAAACCATTTTATGGTTCTCTACTATTTATATTATCAACAACTTTTTTGTTTATTTTTCTACCTAATGGGGTTAAGTAAAATAATGAGGCTCCTTCAATACATTGGAGACTGCAAAAGTTCACATCAAAGCTGAAATTATATTTCAATATATTTATGCTACTTTGCAAACATATACGAGAATGCATTTTTTTCCCATACACTTTGACCATGACACGTGAATGTATGATGTAGTGTACGCTCCAAGTTGGATTATTTTTCTGAATTTTGCCTATGATTTACTTATGTCCTTCTCCAAACTAACCAATCTCAGACATTTTGCCATTTGGTAAGTAAATGTTAAATGATTTCAATTATAGTATTTAATAGGTGAATTACTGGATTTTTCCAATATTTAAAATATTTAAATGTCTGTATATCTACTCCCCCATCTCAAAATATAATGTCAAAAAACATCTTGCATTTTAAGACAAAGGATTAATATCTTCATGCGTTCCCATGATGACTAGCACCGCACGGGTTTACAGCTAGTATAGTAGTAAATTTAGAAGCCATTCACGTTGGCAAAAGGGTTTCTATTTGGCGATATTTTCTCGATGACTACACAAATAGTACTAGTTTTTTTTTAGAACACACCAACTTCCTTGTGCCGCAAAAATCCAGTCCAAACCAAACGGGTCGCAGCAGCCAGCCGGTAGACTCGATCGAGACCTACCATCCAAACCATCGTTGCGTTGGTCTTCCGGGCTCAGGAGGTGGCCTGCCACCACCTGATCGTGGCGGTCCGCCAGTGTCCGGCTCTTCCCCGAATTCTCTATGGACAGTAGTACTATTCTGAGCCATCACATAGGAAAAGAACCACTCGAAAAGTGGCAGTGTACACCAACGAGGAGACACCGCGCGGTCCTACGAAAAATATTTAAGTTATTTACGCTAAACTTAGTTATTAGTTAGTCAGTACTGCTAGCTTTGCTATAAACAAAATAGTACTGCTATAGCTATGCATAATTTAGCATGTGAAGTTAGTGCGCCTTGGAACGGTTCCGTTCAAATCCGGCCTGTAGCATCGTCGTAGGTGCATCGACCGTGCATGATCTAGTCTACTAGTGCTCTATGGTCCATGCTTCCCTCGTCATGACAGACGCTATCCATCACTATGCAATATCACTTCTGCTGATAGCGCTACCGCAATGGTGACCCTATATAAGCGCATGGCCACCCCATGGAACGTCTCATCCACCGCACCCAAGTTAATTTGTTCGTTTGTGCAGCAGCCAGCAAGAATCCAGTTGCCGACCGATCGATTGATAGAAGAGGAGGGAAAAGCAAGCTAGCTAGCTTGAATCATGATGGCGGGAAGGTTTGCTGCCGTGCCGGTAATGTTCCTGATGATCTTGGTGTTCTTCGCCGTGTCCGGTGCGGCTCGCCAGCTCGGCGGCGACGTGTGGGCGCCGACCGGGGAGGTCGTCTCCGGCGACGGCGTGCCGGCGCTGCTTCTCCGGCAAATGTACCTGCAGCGGCTGGGGGCAGGGGCATCGTGCGGCACCCACAGCGCAAACGGTGGTTGTCCACACTGACCGAGACCCAAAGGAAATCTACTCACTGAATCCAGCGGCGAGATTCGTAGGAAAAGAATGATAATTTGTTCTTGACCTTTTCAGCCGTCGCGATCGTCATTCGTGGCCGCGGGGCCAACTCTTACGTATTTAGAACCTGCGTACTAGATAGTGATGCTCCTTTTGTTCATAATTTTCTGGTTAATTTGATTTGAATAATGAAGAACAACTTCCAATTGTTCTAGCATGCATATTGTACATCACACCATGTCTCTTATATTTATGCACACAACACAATGTTTTGGCTGAAAGAAAACACCGAGATATTGTGGAGGTCGGGTAGCTCATGTCTGCAATAACCCTAAGAGTATCTATGGCCGGACTTCTGAAACAGCCCTATATGTTCGGGTGGACGCCCCGATCAGTGACTCGTCACAAAAATGGCAACCCAGCCACGCTCTTTGTATTGGTCCTATACATCTTGGCTGGCCGGTACTCTTGATATTCAGGCTAAATCTGGAGCGGACATGGTGAAGCCAGGATACTCCCGGATGCGTCCGCCACGTCGGATCAGGCGCACGCTAGCCCACCTGACCTGACATATTTTCATCCCTTTTCGTATCCTGGACGAAACTGGAGGACACGACGCAAGACCATGGCAACTGCGGCCTCGCCAGACGTGTGGCCACCGTATGGCACCCCAACTCCTCGGTAACAGCGCAACCCCTTCAGTGGCGCCTCGTCTCATAGGCGTCGGGCTCTGAGTTGGGGGTCAAAGCCAGCATGCGTCATGAGTCGTCCGAATGCCCTCGAGGTAGAGGTGGAGTCGCATGCCGCCTTAGACGGGGAAGCCATCCATGCATGCATCCTTGAGAAGTGGCAAAGGAGAACGATGCACGCCCTTTCTTGGGAGCAAAACCGGGCAGTCCATGCCATAGCCGTACTGCCCTCCCAAAGAGGAGACGGAGGAAGTCAGTGATGAGTCGGACAACTCTGGCATTGAGCAGATCCGTCTCGATCCATTTTGTGTCTATGACCACTACTTCCATGACAAAGACGGCAAGGGCAACAGAAATGGCAACAACAGCAGTAGTTGAACTTTATCCAGAGTTTCATTATGTTTAAAATGCAATTGTTAGTAGTCGAGTGGCATGTATAATGTAGTAGAGCATGTGAATTTTTGTTAGTCCAATGGCATGCATGATGAAACAGATGCTATGTGGGGTCTAGATGTATTAGGTAGATTTAAGTTTGCGTTGCATGTGATTGTATGAATTTGAGAATTTTCTAATGAAGTATCCAGTTGTATGAAAACGGACATTCGTGTGATGACTGGTCACTGTTCGCAGCCACATCCAGTGTCTGCAAACGTTTAGTGGGCCGGATTAGCCAGGTCCAGCTATACATGCTCTAAAACACCGGGATACATTTTTCATGGCAGTCATGTTCTTGATAAATTGGCTTCACGACAAAGTATTTAATCCTGATACTGATCTTAAGCGTTTTGTAACATGCAAACCAGAGTGTTACTCAACTTTCAAAGCAATGTTGTCCTTCGAACTAAACCAATCTCAGGCATTTTTCCATTTCATAAGCAAATATGTTTAATGATTTCAATCCTAATGTTTAATAGGTGATTTCTTTCAATGTTTAAAATACAATGTTGGGGATATCGCTTATCGGTAACTTATCGGTCGATCCATGATAAGGGGGAAATCGGCCAGTTTATCGGCATATCGGCCGGTTTATCGCTATATCGGCTGATTTATCGGCCAATTTATCTTATCGATCAGACACCGGTAAGTGATAAATCGGCCGATTTATCGGAATAGCGAAAGATATCTTGAACAGTGTTAAAATATGATAAGTGCCACACATGTAGAACGAACACATAGCAATTTCGAACATTTTCTATGGCAACTTTAGTGACGCGAGGACAACACGTTTAATTGTCAAGCATGACAACTTGGGATGACAAGTTTTAGTTCTTTTTTTTGGTGGGGGGAGGGGTGTTTTTTTCTTTGTGGATGGCAATTTTAATTGTGGAAAACATCAAAGCCGGAGTGCTTGGTGCCACACCTTTGACACTTATCATTTGGGTAAGCTATTAATGTCTTCATACATTTTCATGATAACTAGCCAGGCGAACCCACGGCCTAATGACTAGTATAGTAAATTTAGAAGCAATACACGATTAACCTAGAAAGCCATTCGTTAGCACAAGGGCTTCTTTTTGGTGATATTTTCACGATGACTACACAAATACTACTCTGTAAAATAATATAGGGAGTTTTATATCATTAACTAGCTTTTTAGAACACTTGCGCTGCAAAAACCCAGTCCAAACGGGTCGCAGCAACCAGCCGGTAGACTCGATCGAGACCTACCATCCGAACCATCGTTGGTCTCCCGCAGTCAGGTGCTGGCCCCCACCTGATCGTGGCGGCCCGCCTGTGCCCGGCTCTTCGCCGAATTCTCTATGCGCATATAACCATTCTGAGGGCATCTTTAATAATTTGTATGTTAGCTTGTTGGTAAAATATGTGATATCATCAACCAACACTTTAACATACAACAACTTCAATGGGTTGTATCTAGTTTGCCCAATAGGATGCGAGATAATAAATGGGGTACTATCTCATTCTACATTGGAGCTTGTGCAATGGGTGTTGGTTCATGTACATATAACCTTTCTCTCTTTCTTCATTTATTGTATGACGCATCATCAGAAATCTTATATGGCAAAATCTACCAACAACCATCTTACAACCATTGAAGATGCCTTGAGCCATCACATAGGAAAAGAACCACTCGTAAAGTGGCAGTGTACACCAACGAGGAGACACCGCGCGGTCCAACGAAAATTATTTAAGTTACTTACGCTAATATTCGTTATTAGTTAATCAGTACTGCCTGCTAGCTTTGCTATAAACAAAATAGTACTGCTATAGCTATGCATAATTTAGCATGTGAAGTTAGTGCGCCTTGGAACGGTTCCGTTCAAATCCGGCCTGTAGCATCGTCGTAGGTGCATCGACCGTGCATGATCTAGTCTACTAGTGCTCTATGGTCCATGCTTCCCTCGTCATGACAGACGTTATCCATCACTGTTTTTAGTCTGATTAAAAATAATCTAGTTTAAAGGTTAAAGTTCCAAGCACCCCTGATTAAAGAAAGGTTAGGACTAGTCTTGAGGCTAAAAACTTTTAGTCATAAAAAACCTACTAAAATATGTATTAGCCCTCTCTCTCCTCATTTAATTTCTCTACTTTAACACATGCGAGTTCTGTATTGTATGGTTTGGAGAATAATAAATGCTCAATAATTTGATTTTAGGGACTGTTTGGTTCTAAGACTAGCATTGCCACATTTTGCCACACATTTTTGCCAAGCTTGCCTAAGGTTAGTTCATCAAAATGAGAACCACAAATTGGCAAGCCTAAGAGAATCTTGCCACATTTTTTATGTGTATGACATGTGGGGCCCAAGTGTGGCTTGCCTAAAGTGTGGCTTGAACCAAACACTCACCTAAGTTGGTCAAACTTGTCTAATCTTAGTTGTGGCAATCTTTGGCTTAGTTAGTCACAAACCAAACAACACTTTAGTCTCTTTAGTATTTGAATTCAACCATGGATGAGGCTAGCAAATTTTAATCCCACTACTTTTAGTCATGGGACTAAAACGTATCCAAGCACCCAATAATTCGTTCGTTTATGCAGCAGCCAGCTAGCGTTCTCAACAAGAAAAAATCCAGTCGGCGAGGGAAAAGCAAGCTAGCTAGCTTGAATCGTGATGGCGGGAAGGTTTGCTGCCGTGCCGGTAATGTTCATGATGATCTTGGTGTTCTTCGCCGTGTCCGGGGCGGCTCGCCAGCTCGGCGGCGACGTGTGGGCGCAGACCGGGGAGGTCGTCTCCGGCGACGGCGTGGCGGCGCTGCTTCTCCGGCAAATGTACCTGCAGCGGCTGGGGGCAGGGGCCTTGTGCGGCACCCATAGCGCAAACGGTGGCTGCCCACACTGAAGCGTAGGAAAAGAACAATAATTTGTTCCTGACCTTTTCAGCCGTCGCGATCATGATTCGTGGCTCTTATGTATTTAGTAGAATCTAGTAGTACTAGATAGTGGTGTTCTTTCTGTCATTAAGTTCTGGTTCATTCTTTGCTCAAAATACCTTTTGTTCATTATTTTTTGGTTAATTTGATTTGAACAATGAAAGAATAACTTCCCATTGTTTTAGCATGCATATTGGTGCATCACACAATGTCTCTTATATTTATGCACACAATGCAATGGTTTTGCTAGAAAAAAAAACACCTACATGTTGCAGAGGCCGGGTAGCTCATGCTTGCAATGACCCAAAAATACCGGGATGATAATTTTTCATGGCAGTCACGTTCTTAATAAATATGCTTCACAGCGAAGTTATTAATCCTGCTACTGATCTTAAGCATTTTGTAACTTGCAAACCAGAGCGGAACTCGACTTTCAAAGCTACTTTTGTGCATTTTTCTATTAATCTTCATGAAGGCAATAAGTGTCTCAATATCTCCGTTGGTGGCGCCTTGTGTGGTGCTTGCCTCCCATTCTCCTTCAACTTCGTCATGTATAGATCAAACTATGGCCTTCTGGCAATGGCGTGATGCAATTAGATGTAGAAACCGCTTGGTTCCTCCGGGTTAAGGTCAATAGCAGATCCTGTCCCATCTATGCCG
The DNA here is from genome assembly GCA_034509565.1 of Triticum monococcum. NCBI lineage: Eukaryota > Viridiplantae > Streptophyta > Magnoliopsida > Poales > Poaceae > Triticum > Triticum monococcum. The sequence goes on along the minus strand of CM067847.1, from coordinate 166,288,260 downwards.
TAGAGGTCAATACAGGCTGTACCGAAGCATGATCCTTGAGGCCATGACCTAATCCCCAACCCTAGCCACCTTTGAGCCATCCATAGCCACCTCCATCTGTATGTATCACTCTGCGTGATCGACCTTGGTGACGATGACACCCCTAGTTGTTGTGAACCGACCATGAGTCGTGGATAATTGCTAGTTAATTTCGATAATTTTAAATACTAGCTTTGAATGGCTACCTACGGTTGGATATATAATTGCCCAGGGTTTAGATAATTAGACGAAATTCCCGTGTTACTGTGACAACCTTGTTAAAATAATTGTATTAATAGGTGCTAGAAAAATAACCAAAACTAATGCATGCAAAAACGAATGTAAGAGTGTTCCCAGTACAAGTTGTAGTTAATAGAATGCCATTTAGTATAAAATATGTGAGCTTTGAACTTACGTGTGCCATGCATGAGTTGCTAGTGTGCCATGGTTGAATGGTTAAATTAATGCAAAACAAGTAACTTCTAATTGATATGCATATGTGCTGATGTAGCATGGATGCATCCTTAGAAAAAGAATGTAACTTATGATCTGCGATTGAGATGCATAGGTGTTGATGGGCCATGGCTGCATGCTTAGGAAAAAATAGGTACTGGGTTGTATCTATTCTAGTATAGATGGTTACTTAGAGTTTAGGGTTTATCTACAAAGTTATTTCTTACTACTTTATTTGGAATATGCAAACAAGCAGTGTGAGGATTGCATCCAGCTGGTATGTTTGCTCTTTAGTTTTAATGTAACAACTATACGTGATTTGATATTTCAGTTGTTTATGTTGTCTTTGAATGTTAAATATAGTTATTGGAAAAAATAGATATAAACTTTAGTGGGGAGCGGTAGTAAAATATGCTGATATGAGGGAGCCAAATAAAACAAAATCCCATCGAAGCCCTCCCAAACTCTCTCTACTTCACACTTCTTTCCAAGGCTGGAGGACCAATGCCCCCCCCCCCCCACCACATACACATAGCTCCACCACTGTTTGTAGTCCTACTATGAGATGGTACGAAATTGTACAATAACTAGTCCGTACTCAAATCCTGCGTTAACCCAATGGAAAAAATTCCTAGCTATGCCCTCGGACTCAGTGAAATCTTGGAGTACGAATGATATGATTTTCCAATTAGTCACGAGTTCTTTCACCACATGTGTGTTCTTCCGGTTCACCACTTCATAATTGAAAAAATTCCTAGTTTTGTCGGCACTGAAAGGGCAGGCATATCAATATGCTCATGCTAGCAATGAGCAGAGTGACACCGATCACTAACAAAATTATCACAAGCTTTGACGGATGGGTGCCTTGGTGGCATTTTGGGAGATTCATCCTATAGCCCCACCGAGCACAAAGGCCCTCGCTACCGAAGAAGCTATGGTTGTACTTCATAGCTTGTAGAGTAAGGGATGAAAATGAACGAATGTCCCAGTCGGTTGGAATGTCTCCTATTAGCTCATTGTTGAAAATAAATAAGGACACCCAGTAATGAAATCACCCCCACGTTCGACCGTTGTATCGCGAATGATATGTGATTGTTGCTGAGGTCAAGTGACATGATGCTCTGCAACAATTTAATTGATCTTGATATGGATCCAGATATCTAGTTATAAAACAATGGCAACACTGGAAGTGTGTGGATTTTGTTCATGTCGACTGGTAGCTCTTCGGAGAGCTGCCTCTTCTAAGCAATCAACACCAACATCCCTGTTGCAGACGTCGGGATGGACTCGGAGAACAACTTGTTTTGCATATCAATTCGAGATATATTCAAATATATCTAGGTTGACACAGTGCCAACGAGGTTGTTGTTTCATATTAGCATTGTATGTAGCAGCGGGAACATCCATATACTAACTAGGAACTCCCCAGAGAAGTTATTAATGTAGAGCATATGATGTTATCCAGTGAGAGGTGGTTCCAGACGCTCGTCGGAGAAGCTGTTGTTGAAGACCACTATGCTGAAGAGTTCCCTATTGGTACATAAATGCTTCAAGAGTGATCCACAAAAGTTGTTGTTGGGGACCTCAAATTTGGTAGCGGCATGTGCTTCCCAAGTTCACGTAGTAGTTCACCCGAGAGCATATTGTTCCACAACTGGATCCATTGTAGTTCGGCAAGAGCCCAATGCTTCTGGGGATGGTTCCATTGAAATTGTTCAAGTATATCGCAATTTTGGTCAATTTCACAAGGGTCCCCAATCCTTTTGGTATGCTACCATTGAGTTTGTTGGACGACAGGTCAATCTCCACCAAACCTACCATTGTGATGTTGCGAGGGAACTCCCTAGTGAGTCTATTCCCAGTCTAGGACAATATCTCGAGCTTTTGGCATTGCCAGATCCCCTCTAGAACCTTGGCGGTGAAGCCATTGGTGTCAATAAGCTTCTCTTCGAGCGCCAAAAGCTAGGCTATCACAAACAGAAGAACACCATTAAAGTCGTTATTAGTTATGTTGGGTTGCTTCATAAATGGTGATAGCCAGCCAATGTCGCACTCCATAGAAGGTGTTATAGGAGAGATCAAGGAACCGAAGCCTGGAGCAGGCGTAGAGCATGATGACAGAGAAAATCTTCCAGTGAGATTTTTTAGAAAAGGAGGAGGACCCCTGGCCTCTGCATCTGGGCGATGCATACGGCCATCTTCCAGTGAGCTTGTTGTGCGAAAAATCGAGGTGGATCACGTGCTTGAGGTTGCACACAGATACGGGCGGACTGAGGAAATTTTACCTATGGGTTCAACATTTGAGTATAACTAGATATTGTATGTCGGTGGCCGGGGGAGGGGGGGCATTGGCCCCCTGCCTTGGAAAGAAGTGTGAATTAGGGGGAAATTGGAGGGCTTCGATGGATTTTTTTTATTTGGAACCCACGTATCTGCATATTTTCCTATCCCCCCCCCCACATAGAAGTTCTCTCTATGTCAATCGAAATATCAATCATAAACAACCGAAAAATCAAATCAGTACAGTAGTTGTTAATTAACACTAAAGAGCGAGGACATACCTGTTGAATGCAATCCTCACAAGGACTATGTTGTAGAAATTATATTTTACATTCTCATCGTCAGAATATGCGCTTCAAGTGCACATCATCTCCATATTATTTCACTTGATTTTGCTTTTCCTTTAGATCATGTGCCGCTGCTTTACACGTTTTGTTTGCCTACATCAGTAGATATTCCTAGAGTAGGTCATCATCATCTTCTGAAATGTCATAATCACTATCAACTAAGTTTAACATACAATCCAAGCCATTTGAATCTGAATCGTCATTATCTTGCTCTTCTTGTTCTTGTACTACCACTTTTTGCTCTCTTTGATATTCTAGGAGGAGCACCATCACTTGGTTCGACAACATTATGAAGCAAACCAACTGACCATGTACTAATCTCAAAGAAATCAAACCAAGAGGCCTCACCATCAATATAACCTTGATTCACTCCATTACCAACAAAAAAATCAACCATGGAATAGCTAATCATGAAGCAATCGTTCTTATCACCTAATTTGAACATTCCAAAACATTGCACAAAACTACGTAAAACCCTAATTTGATTTGGAGAAACTGAAACTATCATCGGTCATGTACCGACTTGGCCAAGATTATCACCGATCAGACCGAATCAGCAGTCCTCCACTCCACTTTGCTAGTGAAGGAGAGAGGGTGATGCAATGAGCGATCATCACGATAGGTAATACGTCCGCTTCAAGAAGGCACTAGAAACGTACCAACCCACACTGAAGGTTTGTCAAAAACACACGATCGAATCGCTTCAGCCATCCGACCCTACAATCAAATCCCCATTTGGTCTTCCCGACCGTGCAGGCGGCCGGTCTCCGGCTTTTCGCCGCATTCACTATATATGCATGCATGCATACTATTTTTAGCCTAGCATTAAAGTAAAGCACTTAAGAGTAGTTAAAAGTGGCTGCCTGCGTAGACCAAACAAGGGGACATGAAGAGGCCCTTGCAAAATTTTAAAATATAATTGTCCTCATCTTAGTTACTAGTACTAGTTAATTAGTAGTAAGTAGCATGCCAATTAGCATGTGAAGCTAGTGCGTCTTGGAATCATTCCTCACTGAAATCCTGTAACATCCTCGCAGGTACATCGACCATCGTGTTTTCTCTCGTCACCAGTGCTTTCTCCCTCGTCACGACGCACGTGAACATGCAGCATCGAACCCCTCCAAGAAGCCTATATATTGCTACAGCTGCGCTCATATACACATCGCCCCAAGTTAACCCACAATCAAGGACTACCTGTGATCCGTCGAGTTGATCGAGCAGTACGTCGATACAAGCAAGAAGAGAGGAGAAGCACTTGATTCCCAGTGCTCGACCGAGGATGACAAGGTTTGCTGATGTGCCATTGATGTTCCTGGTGATCGCGACCTTCTTCGCCATCTCCGTCGTGGCTCGACGACTCGGCGGCGACGTGTGGGAGCCGGCAGGGGCAGCCGTCTCCGACTCCGATGACGGTGTGATGGTGGAGCTTCTCCGGCAAATGTTCCTGCAGCGGCTGGGGGCGGGGCCCTCGTGCGGCACCCACAGCGCAAACGGTGGCTGCCCACCCTAACCTGTGTAATCCATTCAAAGAGATCGACAGAAAATCCAACAACTCAGTCGTGCTGCCCTTTTGAGGCGTCGCCAATATCACCCGTTATTCGGTCGCACTCGGGCTGTCACGTAGTGAATGCTCGAAGTATATAGTGGTCTTATTCTGTTGCGAGAAAGATGATGTCAACAAATACTAAGCCTAATTCACAATATATTTTCATTTTTGGTGAGAGCTTCTAGTTAGATATCACATTTGTATGTTTGATGGACATCTTTTTGTGTCGCTCCGGTGACAATAAATAAGCTATCAGAGTTGAGCGCTACCATTTAAGAAATGTCATAGGAAAAAATATGTTTATTTTGTAATTTGTTTTCAACGTGGCTGTTTGTACTATTGCCCTAGTTGTTGTCAATAATATTAATATCAGGTTGTTGGGCGTGAGATTATATAGACCTCCTCCAATGTAAAGATGCTTACTAGATGAGGTCCTAAGTGCATTAAGTAGCTTAACAACTTAATTTTTTGTTGTCAAGCTCACTTTATTTAATAATTTATCATATAAAATCTTTATGTATTGGTCAGCTTTTTTATTTAAGTGGTTTGCATAGGTTCACGTGCTTGACATTGATTCTTTCCGGGATTCTCTATCGTCCTTAATTACTGTGCCATGCCATTTTTTTGCTTATGTGGCATGCTTAGCACATGTCCATTATGAAGTACTGAGAAGGGCCTAACATGATGATCGCTCATTGCATCACCCTCTCTCCTTCACTAGGAAGCATAGAGCGTGATGCTGGGAAATCTTCCAGTGAGCTTGTTGTACGAAAAGTCGAGGTAGATCAGGTGCTCGAGGTTGCATAGGTAGGGGCGGACCGAGGAAATTTTGCCAACGGGTTCAAAATTTGAGTATAACTATTCATTGGCCCTATTTGGATACTCTAACCAAAGTTAGAGTTAGAGTTCGTTTCTAACTCTATATTAACCCTGAACTAACTCTAACCAAGATGGTTGTTTGGATCACAGGGTTAGATTGACAATAAATGCATTTTTTCTCACTTTCTAGCCGGATTTGGTGTGGCCTTGAATCATAAAAGGTTGACAAACAACAAATTCTCACTTCACATCACTCTTGAAGAAGCCTAGGCGCAATCAGTGAAGACTCCACGAATAAGTGAAGCCTAGCCGCAGCGAGGGGCGTCGGTTGAGTGGCTTAACGATGACTGGGGCGCAAGAGATGACGTCGTGGCTTGAGTGGCTGAACGGGGAGGGATGCCGCGGCACCGGAAGGAGCGGGATGGGGTAAGGGGAAGCAGTGGCGGGATGGGGGCGACGGGCGGGCGCGGCGGCAAGCTGCGGGACGGGGGCGGCGGGGGCAGCGGGAGCGGCGGCGGGGTGGCGGGATTGGGGCGACGGGGCGGGGCGATTGGGGTGGCTGGCTGGTACGGAAGGATGAGGTACGAGTGCAGGAGAGGGTATTTTTTTAATGGGACTAACCACATCTAACTCCAATTAGCCCCTCCCCATCGGGTTGGATTTTTTTGCCAGGTTAAAGCAACTAACTGCTATCTAACTCCACCTATTTGGATCCTCTAGGGTTAGTTTAGCCTGAACTAACCAACTCTAACTCTACCTGCAGCATCCAAACAGGGCCATTGTATGTTGGGGGGGGGGGGCATTGGCCCCCTGCCTTTGAAAAAAGTGTGAATTAGAGAAAAAAATGGAGGGCTTTGATGGATTTTTTATTTGGCCCCTTCATATTTGCATATTTTACTATTTCTCCCACACAAATTTCTCTCTAGCTCCGCCAATGATCATATATAACATTCAAAGACAACATAAACAACTGAAATACCAAATCATGTATAGTTGTTAATTAAATCTAATGAGCGAAGACATACCTGTTGAACGCAATCCTCATGTGGACTATGTGCTAACAATTATATTTTACATTCTCATCATCGGACTGTGCGCTTTAGTGCCCTAAGCATCTCCATATTATTTCACTTGATTTCCCTTCTCCTTTAGATAATCTGTCACTTCTTTACACTTTTTATTTTCCAACATCGGTAGCTATTCCTAGATTAGATGATCATCATCTTATGAAATGTCATAATCACCATTAAATAAGTTTAGCATACAATCCAGGTCATCTAAATCTGAATCGCCATTGTCTTGCTCTTCATGTGCTTGTACTACCAATTTTTGCTCTCTTTGATATTCTAGGTGGAGCACCATCACTCATCTCAGCATCATCAAAGGTTTCAACAACATCACATCCTTCAACAACAGCCATCTTCTCTTCTTATCTTTTAATCAGTTCGTTGTCTACATTCATCTGCTATGAACTTTCTAGGTAATGTGGTACACTCTTGGTGATTGCGTAGGTCAATATGTTGCAACATCGTGAAGATCATATGCCCAAGGCTCTGGTCATGGCAAATGTAAAAGGCCAAAAAATGTGCTAATACTTGAACATGTTAATTACAATGTCACGGACTTTGCCATATCAACCAAAGAGCATCCTCACCTTATATCTTCCTAGTCAAATGCCAATAAATATTCATTTCGCTGGCAGCCTGATAATGTAGTTCTTCGACAACATTATGAATCAAACCAAGTGACCATGTACTAATCTCGAAGAAATCAAACAAAGATTCCTCGCCATCAATATAACCTTGATTCACTCCATTACCAACAAAAATATCCGCCACTAACCATGAAGCAATCTTTGTTAGTATCACCTAATTCAAACATTCAAAAACACTGCACAAAACTACGTAAAACCCTAATTTGATTTGGAGAAACTGAAACTATCATCCGTCATCTACCGACTTGGCCAAGATTATCATCGATCAGACCGAGTCAGTAGTCCTCCACTCCACTTTGCTAGTGAAGGAGAGAGGGTGATGTAATGAGCGATCATCACCTGACCTGTGTAATCCATCCAAACAGATCGACAGAAAATCCAACAACTCAGTCGTGCTGCCCTTTTGAGGCGTCGCCAATACCACCCGTTATTCGGTCGCACTCGGGCTATCACGTAGTGAATGATCGAAGTATATAGTGGTCTTATTCTGTTGCGGGAAAGATGATCTGAACAAATACTAAGCCTAATTCACAATATATTTTCATTTTTGGTGAGAGCTTCTAGGTAGATATCACATTTGTATGTTTGATGGACATCTTTTTGTGTCGCTCCGATGACAATAAATAAGCTATCAGAGTTGAGCGCTACCATGTAAGAAATGTCATAGGAAAAATATGTTTATTTTGTAATTTGTTTTAACGTGGCTGTTTGTACTATTGCCCTAGTTGTCGTCAATAATATTAATATCAGGTTGTTGGGCGTGAGATTATATAGACCTCCAATGTAAAGATGCTTACTAGATGAGGTCCTAAGTGTATTAAGTAGCTTAACAACTTAATTTTTTATTGTCAAGCTCACTTTATTTAATAATTTATCATATAAACTCTTTATGCATTGGTCAGCTTTTTTTATTTAAGTGGTTTGCATAGATTCACGTGCTTGACATTGATTTTTTCTGGGATCACGAGAGTGCTCTCTCTCTCTCTCGTCCTTAATTACTGCGACATGTCATTTTTTTACTTATGTGGCATGCTTAGCACATGTCCATTATGAAATACCGAAAAGGGCCTAACATGGTGGCTTACTAACAATCACTTGGTCACTAGTCATTACTACATTTGTCCAGATTTATTAGTCCCCATCGTATTTTTATCAAATCTGGACCACATATGACATTCAAGCTTGCCAATTTCCCTCCACTTCACACTTCTTTCCAAGGCTGGGCCTATGCCCCCTCCCCCATGTGACACACACATAGCTCACAGTCTTACTATGGGATGGTCCGAGATTGTACAATAGCTAGTGAGGTTGTTGTCTGGTATTAGCATTGAATGAGCAATAGGAACACACATACTCCCTTCGTCGGGTGAAAGTGTGCATTTGGGTTTAAAATTTGTCCACAAAAGAGTGTACATCTATCTTACCAATGCACTTTAAAATATTTTCTCTCATCACACGGTAATCAAAACCAATAGCATTCTATACATAGTCTTCTTAATTTCTACATGCACTTAGCTCATTGGGGGTTGGGTAATTATTGAGGAGAGAGATGGTGGCTTGCATCTTTCCAGTGCATCTTTTACTCCACACCATAATTTGTCCTAAAATTTCTAGATATACACTTTTCACCGAACGGAGGGAGTATATTTAACAGGAACTCCCAAGAGATGTTACTGTTGTAGAGCATGATGTTGTCCAGTGAGAGGTAGCTCCAGATGCTCGCCAGAGAAGTTGTTGTTAATGACTGCTATGTTGAAGAGTTCCCCATTGGCATATAAATGCTCCGGGAGTGAGCCAGACAAGCTGTTGTTGGGGACCTCAAAATTCGGTAGCTGCAAGTGCTTTACAAGTTCAGGCAGTAGCTCACCCAAGAGTATACTGTTCAACAGCTGGAGCCATTGTAGGTTCGACAACAGCCCAATGCTTCTAGGGTTGGTTCCGTTGAACAACCCGTTCCAGTGGTCAATTTCACGAGGGTCCCCAATCCTTATGATGTGTTGATGTTGAGTTTGTTGATGGATAGGTCAATCTCCACCAAACTTACCATTGTGATGTTGCGAGGCAGCTCCCTAGTGAGTCCATTCCCATTCTAGGACAATATTTGAAGCTTTTGGTTTTGCCATATCCCCTCTAGAACCTTGGCGGTGAAGCCATTGGTGTCAAGAAGCTGCTCCAAGAGGGCAGAAAACTCAACTATATCACCAACAGCACAACACCACTAAAGTCGTTATTATATAAGTTGAGCTTCTTCATAAATGGTGATAGCCAACTAATGTCGTCAGGAAGCGCTCCATATAAGGTATTATAGGAGAGATCAATGAAGCAAAGCCAGGAGCACGCGCAGAGCGATGCCGGGAAAGTTTGTTGTGCGAATAGTCGAGGTGGATCATAACTAGATATTTGATGTGCTGGGGGGGGGGGGGGCTTGAGGGCTTTGGTGGATTTTTCGTTTTACCCCCTCAGATCTGCATATGCCACTATTTCCCCGCACAAAAGTTTCTCTCTGGCTTTGTTATGATAACGGTCTAATGGAATCCCCTCATAAGACAATGTCTAGGTGGTGTACTATTTTGTTAGAAAAAATGGTTTGTAATTTTGATGCATTGCGAATGCACTTAACTACATTTTATTTTCAGAGATAGCCCTTTCAAATTTTGTTTAGATAGATGATTGACTTTTTTTGTAAATGCCTTGTGTGGATCTTTTACTTGATTATAATAATGAGTCAAATAGTTTAAATTTTATAAGTATATAGTGATTATAATTACCTAATATATTTTTCCAAATATCATTTAAACCTTTTAAATCATCACGTTGTATCGACTATGGGCATCTGGATGTTATGGGTAAATAGTTTGTCTGCTTCGCTACTTTCGTACAAACTAATGTCTGCTTTACTTTTCGTAGATAAATATTCTTATATTTGATATACTTCAGATGGCTAACAAATGAACATGTGGAATCACCTAGGAATTTTTCTTATTGTGGTCATTCTCCTGTTTCGTGGCTAATGTTTAGGGGATTTTTAATTAATAACTCATGGTGTTTTGTAAAGATGGTGACATCATACTATACCTGTTAATTAGGCTGTAATTCCTCGTTTGTAAAGCAAAAACAAAAGACAGTAAATGTGGTGCATGTGTTAAACATCACGTGATCAAATGTTTTTACCTGATTGTTTGATTTTTTTAATAATATATAGGTGAAAATTTTCTTTTAGATGTTAATATGAACAAATGACTGCATTTTTTTTGCTTTCATCTTTGAGATTCTTGCTCCGCAAACCATTTTATGGTTCTCTACTATTTGTATTATCAACAAAAATTTTGTTTACCTTTCCACCTAATGGGGTTAAGTAAAATAATGAGGCTCCTTCAATACATACGAGAGTGCAAAAGTTCACATCAAAGCCGAAATTATATTTCAATATATTTATGCTACTTTGCAAACATATATCAGAATGCATTTTTCCTTATATTTTGACCAGGACACGTGAATGTATGATGTAGTGTACGCTCCAAGTGGGATTATTTTTCTGAATTTGACCTATGATTTACTTATGTCCTTCTCCGAACTAACCAATCACAGATATTTTTCCATTTGGTAAGTAAATGTTAAATGATGTCAATCCTAATATTTAATAGGTGTTACTGGATTTTTCCAATATTTAAAATATTTAAATGTCTGTATATCTACTCTCCCGTCTCAAAATATAGTGTCAAAAAACATTTTACATTTTAAGACAGTGGAAGTATTAATATCTTCATGCGTTCCCATGATAACTAGCACCGCACGGGTTTACGGCTAGTATAGTAGTAAATTTAGAAGCCAAACACGATAAACCTAAAAGGCCATTCACGTTGGCAAAAGGGTTCCTGTTTGGCGATATTTTCTCGATGACTACACAAATAGTACTGTAGTATTTTTAGAACACAAATATAGTTCCTTGCGCCGCAAAAATCATCGTTAGTCTCGACCGAGAGACTTTTCGCCGACCGTGCAGGCCACCGGTCTCCGGCTTTTCGCCGTATTCGCTATATATGCATGCATGCAGAGCACTATTTTTAGCATTGCATTAAAGTGAAGCACTTAAAAGTATAGTTAAAAGTGGCTGCGTAGACCAAACAAGACGACATGAACAGGTCCTCTCAAAATTAACAAACATAATTGTCGTCATCTTAGATAGTGAGTAGGTAATTAGTACTAGTAGCAAGCCAATTAGCATGTGAAGCTAGTGCGTCTTAGAATCATTCCTGACTGAAGTCCTGTAACATCCTCGCAATGACCATGGTGCCTTCTCTCGTCACCAGTGCCTCCCTCGTAACGGCACACGTGAACATGCTGCATCGGACTCTTCCGAGAAGCCTATATATAGCTACAGATGCATTCATATACGCATCACCCCAACTTAATCGAGTTGATCGAGGATCAAGGCTAGCTGTGATCGGTGGAGTTGATCGAGCCATACGTACATACAAATACAAGCAAGACGAGAGGAGAAACACTTGATTCCCAGTGCTCTCGATCGAGGATGACAAGGTTTGCTGCTGTGCCATTGGTGTTCCTGATGATCGTGGCCTTCTTCGCAGTCTCCGGCGTGGCTCGACGACTCACTGGCGACGTGTGGGAGCCGACCAGGGCAGCCGTCGCGGACTCCGGCGACGGTGTGATGGTGCAGCTTCTCCGGCAAATGTACCTGCAGCGGCTGGGGGCAGGGCCCTCGTGCGGCACCCACAGCGCAAACGGTGGCTGCCCACCCTGACCTGTGTAATCTAGCCAAAGATTTCGGGTGCCGGGAGAGAGCGACAGAAAATCCAACAACTCAGCCGTGAGCTTATAGAAATCTTATTGCGTGCTGCCTTTCAGGCGTCGCTGTGATCATCCGTCATTCCGTCGCACTGAGGCTGCCACGTAGTTAATGGTCGAAGCAGTGCTCTTATTCTACTACGGTATCATTTTATTTGTTGCGGTCTGTATAGTCTATCGTTTGATTATTCATATCTTTTTGAGGTTTTGTTCTGGGAAACAATTATTCTTTCTACTGTGCAGGTCCGGTTGATTGTACTCTCATTTTTTTAGGGGACGGTTCATTATATTATTATATGTAGCTTTATAATGCATGTTAGAATAAATTCGAGGCGCCCCGTCAATCTACTAAGGACCAAGCAATCACACAAGTACGATACCGAGATTTGTTAACGAGGTTCATTGATATGGCTACATTTTCGGGGCATGACTACGGGTGCTCCTCCCCATGATACCGCTACAATACCGCACTCCGGTCGCCCTGGACACCGACACATTGCCGCCGGCTTTCCCTGCGTTCCTGTGCTATTATGTTGGCATAGGTTACATTGTGTGTCTACCCCCGCTATATATGAGAGGCTTAGGATACAAATGTCCTATTAGGACACAACTCCTACCATATCTACACGCAGTCCAGAATCAAGTCCAACTGTAACCTACCTTTTACAATAATATTCGACACAACTCTAACAATGCAACGATTGTAGTACTGATTTGAGAAAATGGAAATCAAGTCGACATGTACTACCTATGTGTTCAGTTTTGTAATGCAATCAACACGGTTTAAATAGAATAAGTGCACGAAAAAGAGGAACACTGGTATTTCTGGCTACAAAAGCTTGCCATCGACAACCATGCTCAATAGCATCAAGTGCGAGGCAAAGCTCTGGATTACCACGGCTGTAAAAAATTGAGATCTATTGTATCGGGACTCCGGGAGAATAAAATATCATGTATTCAGGGGGTTTGTATCACAAAATCAATTCTCCTCTTAATTAATAGACGTGCCTCCATTTTAGAAAAAAGAAACTTGTTATATTTTGTTGAGAACTCAGGGCTTGCAATAATGGTCTGTTAAGCTTGTACGAGGAAAGATGCTTAGATGTGCTTATGAAAATGAAACCCTTTTTTAAGCACATATGCTTATTTATATAGCGCATATTCTTGCATAGACATCTCTTCTATAGAAGCATGCATACGTGCTTAAGCAAAATATAGATTGAGTTTTACGAGCATCTCTCTAAACATCTTGCATTTTACATTGTGTTATCGTTTGGTGAAATAGACATTAGAGAAACTAGAGAGTACAGATAAGATGATTGCTTGGAAAGTCATGTAGTGAGTGTACGGTGTACCGTTGTGCTGTTGGAATGGCATACTCGCGTCAAGTCAGCGAAGTACTTCCTCCAACTCACTAACCTTCTTTATACTCATATAAACCACATTTGAGAAATTTCCCTTTCGAGAGAGTGATGACTGGTTGCTTTTTTCTTTCACAGGACATGTAATGGCGAGGGGTCCTCTTAGAACTACAGCCTTCTAATAGCGTATAAGTTTCCCAAAAAACGTGGGGCAAGGGCATCTCCAACGCGCATCCTCAAACCGCCTGCAACCGTCATGACCACGTGGTTTGAACATGTTTTGTCATCCAACACCGGTCCTGTATCGGTCCGTTCGACGGTCCGGATGTCATTATTCCCGCAAACTGGAAGCAAATCAGGTGGCGGGGGGCTTTGCGGGCGTCCGAACCACTGCCACACGCGTCCGACAACCTTGGCCTACCCAAAGCCTATTCCTCATCCGCACCCTTTCCCGTCCAAAGTGGTCAGCGGCGCTCCATAGCGTCAGAGCCGCATTCATGCCGGCCCGGAGCGGATGCGGCCTCATGTCGCTCCAGAATTGAAGTAACGCAACAAACGGGAGAGCCGTTCGTGTTCAAATGACAACCGATCTGTCCGCCTCCCTACATTAAACCTGTTCGGTTGCTAAGGAACCTGCTCCGGCGCAACCATTCCGTCCATCTGCCACCCGCCATTAACCACCTCACCGCTTGCCCTGCCATACACCCTCTATTTAAACTCCAGGCTCGGCCCTAGACGGATCCAACCTCCTCTTATCCTATCTCCTCTCGGCACCACGCCCGCCAAGGCCTCCTCGAGCTCCAAAGCCCTTTGGGACAACGTCTCGTCTGAGCAGAAGATGGAGATCGCCGCCATTATAGCCGGCTGGCAGGCCGGCGGGCGGACGAGCACACTGGAGGCCAGTGCTGCGGATGCCCCAATGGAAGAGGCGACCGATGACGAGTCGGTATCACCGTCCATGTCGGCCCATACTTGCATCACCAGGGGCGAGGCCCGTGCTCACCACACCAATATGGTGTTGGCAGAGAGGAAGGCCGCGTTTCAGCAGGCGCAGGCCGACCAGGCCTACAACCTCTGCCTCCTCGACGAGCACCGGCAAGTGGAGGAGCAACTCTTCGCTAGCACGGGAATCATGTTGGGGAACGTAGCATGAAATTTCAAAAAATTTCCTACGATCATGCAAGATCTATCTAGGAGATGCATAGCAACGAGAGGGGGAGAGTGTGTCCACGTACCCTTGTAGACCGAAAGCAGAAGCGTTAGTTTAACGCGGTTGATGTAGTCGAACGTCTTCACGATCCAACCGATCTTAGTACCAAACGTACCACACCTTCGAGTTCAGCACACATTCAGCTCGATGACGTCCCTCGAACTCTTGATCCAGTAGAGGGTCGAGGGAGAGTTCCGTCAGCACGACGACATGGTGACGGTGATGGTGATGTGATCCGTGCAGGGCTTCTCCTAAGCACTACGACGCTATGACCGGAGGAGTAAACTATGGAGGGGAGCACCGCACACGGCTAAGAGAACAATTGATGTGCCTTTGGGGTGCCCAACCGGCCCCATATATAAAGGAGGAGAGGGGAGGCTGGCCGGCCCTAGGGGCGTGCCAAGTGGGGGGAGTCCCACTAGGACTCCTAGTCCTAGTCGGCCCCCCCTTCCTTCGAACGTAGAGGGGGAAAGGGGAAAGAGGTGGAGAGGGAGAAGGAAAGGGGGGCCGCGCCCCCCACCCCTTGTCCAATTCGGATTGGCTTGGGGGGCGCCACCTCCCGTGTCCTGCCTCCTCTCCACTATGGCCCATGAGGCCCATTAACTTTCCCGGGGGTTCTGATAACCTTCTGGTACTCCGATAAATCTCCGAACCTCTTCGGAACCATTCCGGTGTACGTATATAACCTTTCAATATATCAATCTTTACCTCTTGACCATTTAGAGACTCCTCGTCATGTCTGTGATCTCATCCGGGACTCCGAACAAACTTCGGTCACCAAAACACATAACTCATAATATAAATCGTCATCGAAAGTTAAGCCTGCGGACCCTACGGGTTCAAGAACTATGTAGACATGACCGAGACACATCTCCGGTCAATAACCAATAGCGGAACCCAGATGCTCATATTGGTTCCTACATATTATACGAAGATCTTTATCGGTCAAACCACAATAACAACATACGTTATTCCCTTTGTCATCGGTATGTTACTTGCCCGAGATTCGATCGTCGGTATCATCATACCTAGTTCAATAACGTTACCGTCAAGTCTCTTTACTTAGTCCGTGCATCATCCCGCAACTAGCTCATTAGTTACATTGCTTGTAAGGCTTATAGTGATGTGCATTGCCGAGAGG